>OZ008368.1:247996802-249425019 GCA_963931995.1 Phaonia tiefii | reverse complement strand
GATTATGTTTGGACTCTTAAGCCCCGTATTCAGTTCTTGCGAAATTTTCGTAACAAATTTTGTAATTTATCTCTAAACGGAAATTTTGTATATATCTCTGATTTACCTTGCAAATATTTCATTAATAATTCATCTTTGCACTCTATTTTATTTTTAACGCATATGGTATTACTTTTGTTTACTAAAATAATCGAAATGTCAAAATTCCGGTCCCAAACAATTTTTTTTCGTACGCAATAAGTTTAACGTAACAACCATGTACTTGATTTTGCCTACGAAATTTTGGCAAAAGAAAAGTGAGCAAAATTTTCCTTCCATGAAATTTTCGTTATTTTTTTATACACGTACTTCTTATGGCAACGAAAATTTCATAAAAACTGAATGACGGGCTTTAAGCGGCATTTACGTCTACCAAGATTATCGCTTTTCCGGGATTATCGATTTTTTTTGTTTTGGAGTTTGGCATTTATAATGCTGAAAAAGCGGTAATCTCGGTAGGTGTAACTCCAGTTTTACTTTGCGTTAGGTGACTGCATTATCAGCACAAAATAATAAACTGCAACCAACTTCATGAACAACATCTGAAAACACAATTGTCATTCCCGGCTAGCAAAAAATATCCAGAGTTTTTGGATACAATATAGGAAAGAGTTTTGGGATACTTTTGCATACTAGTAAGATAAATTGCATAAAATGGAAACTATTCTGGGTATACGGGGTCCTGACTTTGTTATGGTTGCTGCCGATACAACACAAGCGCGCTCTATTATCGTTATGAAGGAAGGTAAAGTGAATGGTATCATGGTAATGACTTTACAAAAATTGTGTGGAGGACGGACAAAAATTGGCAGTTTTAATATGCATTCTTTCGTATTACAGATGAAAACAAAATACACAAGATTTCGGATAATCTCATGATGGCCACCATAGGCGAGTCGGGTGATACCGTACAATTCACAGAGTTCATTTCAAAGAACATAGCCCTGTACAAAATGCGACATGGTTATGATTTGAGCACAAAATGTGCTGCCCATTTCACTCGCAAGAACTTGGCGGATTACTTACGCTCTCGTTCTCCATACCAAGTTAATATGTTTGTGGCTGGGTAAGGGAAATTAGCTTTTACATATCAAAATTTATCATTTATATTATTTCTAGTTGTGCCCCCAACGAAAGCCCAGAATTGTACTATATTGATTATTTGGCCAATGCCAAGTCAGTAAAGTATGCCGGCCAAGGTTATGGTGGCATGTTCTGTGCCAGCATCTTTGATCGTTATCATTATGAGAACATAACCCAGGAGGAGGCCTACGATGTTTTTAAGAAATGTGTGGTGGAAATTCAAAAGCGTGTCGTCATAAATCTGCCCAAGTTCAATGTTGCCGTCGTTGATAAGGATGGTATTAGGGAGTTGCCACAGATCACCTCACAAAATCTAATTGGTTATAAACCTTAGAATTTTTATGCCGCATTTGAAATGCTTTGGTAAAGAACTTTTTGTATAAAACCTATTTACGAATAAAATAAAATCACCGGGGTAAAAATTTGCAAATTGGATTGATGATGATGAATATTATGTTTAAACTTGTACAAATTGGGACTAACGCGGCGTGTACCCAGACTGATTACGACGGGGAGATATATAAATTAGCACGCACCTAAGTCCAACTTCACTCTGAATCAGCTTTTCTACTGGGCATATCCCAAATTTTGACGAAGTGAAAATTATAGCTAAGGAATTTTACCCACGACATATTTTTCCCAGTTTTATTTCCATGACGTCGAGTCGATCAAAAATCTCGATAATCTAGTTGTATTCCAACGGCGTATTCGCTAGAATAACAGCTCTCAAGAGTAGAATCAAAACTAATGGGTCGATTATGGAAAGCAACCAAATTTACCGACAACGCCACTCATTGTACCATGACGCGTCTGAAATAAAAATTTGTAATATGTACGGCTGTCGGTGGTGCAATGGTAGTATACGCGGCTCTTATGCAGGAGAACGTGGGTTCGATCCCTGCTCTGACCACCTTAAATTTCTTTCGCCGGCGGTCACCTTGCGTAGTGACGGCCACACTATCGAGTATTTAGCCATGAACAAGCTTCTCAAAATACCGTTCCGAACCGGTGTAAAACTATGGGACCCAATCAGTGAGTAAAACTAGTACGCGCACAGCTCACTGGTTTGTGAGAAAATCTGAGTTTAGACACTTCGACAACTGTAACTATTGTCCGTTCACATTCACGTTAATTTTCAAACTCATTTCTTGACCAAATTAAGAACCTGACGAATGATTTTTGCTAAAATATTTAATGTTTCTGGTAGATTATACATAATTGTGAACGAATATCTTTCGGAAAGCACTTGGTTTGTTTAGCATGCGATGTCCACTATACTTTAGCAAGTGAATTGAATATGATTTATGTGATAAAGCCGTTAATCTACAGTGAGTTTGAGATATGTGTCTTTAAGGAAAATATTTTTTTTAGTTACAAGACGATGAGTTCGGTGAAATTATTTTGTGATGAGGAAGATAAAGTACAACACGTTGCATCTATTAGAAGACACTTAAGAGACAACTCTAGGAACAGCACAAATTTTTAAAAAAAAATTACAATTTAACCACAGCTTGTGACTCCTTATCGCTCACCTGAACGTTTTGTTTTAAAAACTATACAGCAACCAAAAATTCGTGGTTGCCAATATAACCTCTATCAAGCAACTGAAGTTGTCGGCTGTAAGTTGCCATATGTAATAACTTTTCGGCAACTGGCAACGCAACTGAGGTTCGGTTGCTATCGATAATCGACCCATAAAAGAGTTGTAATATTTAAATTCCATAGAAACTCTCAGCTAAATTTTTTGTTTAGGTCTAACTGTAGAATAACGTGGGACGGTGATAATGGTACAAGCCCTAATATGAAACTACTTTTTATTATTATCATAAACAATTCTTATGGGTTTCTGCAACATTTATTATTGTATTATATTAGTTAGTTGTATTATATTAGTTGTAGTTATATTAGTTGCATCTTAATATTGTGTGTCGATATTTTCAC
Source organism: Phaonia tiefii (assembly GCA_963931995.1). Lineage (NCBI taxonomy): Eukaryota > Metazoa > Arthropoda > Insecta > Diptera > Muscidae > Phaonia > Phaonia tiefii. The sequence continues at coordinate 249,421,956 of OZ008368.1, read as the reverse complement.
CCTTCCAGTAAACTGTTATCGATTTCCTTTGGCCAATCCAAATCAATTGCCATAACATCTAAAGCCAAAATATCCACAGGTTGTCCTATAATCGATGATATCGATGGTGTGGTTCGTCCAAATTCTCCATGTACCAATTCCTTGATATAAGTGCCCGCCTGACTCACAACATCCAACACTAATAGATTTGGATTTTCCTTGTTAAACCATGACCTCATTTTGTATACCATGCGAGGCCTGGTGTGCAGGGGTCTGCGATGTAGCACACGTATTGGGGTTTTTTGTTGAATTTCGAAACCTTCCGGTAGATTTAATTTTTCCAAGATATCCAATGTAGCCGGTTGCAGCAGTTTGCACAAGGCTCGATAGTATTTCTTCTTTTGTTCTTCGCCCGACTTAATGTGTACGAGCTCTTCTCTCTTCACCATTTGTAGATTACGAACCGATAACTTCAGGGATTTGTCTATTTCGCATTCCATACTATGGGCTTTGTTGGTAGGCAATGTGGTACGCACGGAGTTGGGAATTTCCAAAACAAATGGTCTTCCCTTACCCAGACACCGAACGTCAACATCCTCACGACCGCTGGACATGAATATCACTTTAGATGTGTCCGTACTGAAAGAGAAAAACAGTTTTGAGAAGGTAAAGTGGAGACAGTTTGGGCTGGGATTTTTAAGCACACTTTACATAATACACAAAAAGTGTACCGAGCTTGTACTAGAGGTCTATCTTTACAAACAATAATTATCTTTAACCAACCAGGTTAAACTTGAAACCAAGAACAGTAACAGTTACGACGGAATCTGGTAATAATTCAATAATCTGAAATTATCAAATAATAATTATTTTTGATTTTTATTCCGGTTTGTTCTCAGTAACAGTTATTGAGGCCAAAAAAAATAGAAATTAAAATAATTTAAAGACAAGAAATTCGGTAATAAAAATCACACTTATTTTTCCCATAAAATATAAAAATCACCTAGACTTATTTATTGTGGGTTTCAATACGTCTTTTTCATTTGTTCGCATTATCGTTATTGCAGATGAAACAAATGTATATGTACATATTGTTGATCAGCTCGACGCGGCGAGTTTGTATGACTATGTCATATTGGAGTACTTTGGTGGTAAATCACAAATAAGTTTAAAAAAAAGTCTTAAAACCTTAATTTAGTTGCATAAATTTGATTTTTAAATTTTTTAAAAAAAAATATATAAACCATTGATTGATTTTTACTTTGTGTTATTTGAAAAAATCCTCAATAAATGTTCTTGAAAACAGTCAGGTGATCAGATGCTTTTCTGACGCGCATTTTGTTTGCAATAAAGAACTCTAAAGTGGAAAAATATCGAGTTGAAGTAAATATGTGAATTTGATGCCAAGACTAATGGAATAAAATTGTCCAGGAACATATCTGAAGTTGGAGGTTTGTACAAGCTAGTTGAAGTAAAATCAAACCGATTTTGAAGTTGATGTCAACTTATCCAGCAGTGTAAGGGGAAGTTGCAACAACTTTCATACGCATTTCGAGGAGAAACGTTCATGAGGCAACGCTGAAAATGTACATAACATAAATAAGCCAAAAAAATAAATAACAAACATTGTCGAAAAATATGAACTTAATAAATACAATTTGTAGTTATTTATAAAATTTAAAGAATAGAACTAACTAAAGAATATAGTGTTTTATCTTAAAATTTGCGAGATTTTTGCAGTGCCGCTCATCCCTTCACTTCGATATCTCACAAGAAAATGAAGTTGCCTCAACTTGTTTGAGTGTAAGGGCAAAATCGAAATTGATGTTACCTTGAAGTCAAGAAACTTATCCACAGTTCTAAGGGTCCCTTTAGACCTCCTGTTATCGTTACGATAAAAGAACCGGGCTTTGGGTCACTTACAGCAAGAAATAAACTGAAACAAATTAAATATGAACAAAATTTAAACTTGTCATTTCAGCGCATCAGATATTTTTAAGATGATGATTTGCAGAAAGCTGGCGCATTACATGATGCGTTGTTGCATTTACGAACATTGACGCGTGCAATGTTGCTGGAGTTTGCATTTACGAACGTGGAGCACATCAGAAGCAGTCATAACAAGTGTATTGGACAACTTTAAATAAATTCAACTTTTAAAATTCAATAATTAATTATTATTTTCGGTCCTTCTGTGTTGCAAACTGCTGTTTAAAGCCACTTTCCACTAAATAAAAAGTGCTTTAGCCCAAATTGGCTTTTTCTTATAAGTACAAATAGCTAATATGTTTTCAATACAAGATACCTACCAGAAAAACGGACACACGGCTCTCATTATTATCTCCTCTATGCTATCTTCCATTATTCGTTGGCCATTTAAGACCCATGGCGTGTGAGACAGCTGTCTCGATATTTTACGATACCGCCCAGCCACGAAAACAGTCGGACCTGCCAATTCTATCGAATTCAATAGTAGATGATCCGCTACCATCGGTAATGGTACTGAAAAAAACTCTCTAAACAATTCAGCTTTTATTCGCTTTGGCATGTATTGCTTTTCCATAACACCTCTTGATATTACTTGGCGTTTTATGTTCGGTTTGGTTGGGAAGGCTTTATCATGGAGTTGTTTTAATTTTATCAGATCCTCTGCCTCCTGGCTATGAGATAATTGTATATTTATCATAATTCCATTCGCATCATATTTCTTTTTAAGCTCCTGGCATACAATTGGATTTATGATCAATTTGACGGCTTCTTTTAATGGAACATCTGGAGCACGCTCCTTGTCAATTTGAGCTCCAAATTTTTCCAGTAATGCATACCACATTGATAATTGTCGTGTCTGCAATAACATTGGCATACTTATGGCCAACACGAGGTCTTTACATTCAAATTTATGGATATCTGTCTTAAATATGGATTCGATGAGATGGGATTGGAAATCACGGGAAAATAAACCAAGACAACAGGGGCAAACGCAAAGTTTTGGTTTTTTACAAAGATTTTCTTCTTCATCAGCTATCGGGTTGGCCTCATATTTTACATTTAACTGCAATAGTTTGTAATTAAAAAAAGATATCAACAAAGTTGTCCTTCTTACCTTATGAAAACTCTCATTCAAATCTTTGTAGTCATCCCCGCGAGCTTTCAAATATCTCAGCTGACATATATCACAAACTCCATATCCTTTAAGGAAGTCCACCAATTCTTGATTTATCATAATAATGAAGTATTTTTCACTAAACTACAAGGGAAGGACATAAATTGTTTACAAATTTCGGTGTTAAACCCTACACGTGAATAATTGTACAAAAACAAAATAAGCGGCAGTCAACGATTACAGGTTTTATACGAGGCGATTGTTGCATGCGACTTTCTTCAAATTTTCTTTCGGTTTCGCTAATGGCCAGTTTTAAGCCCCGTATTCAGTTCTAGCAAAATTTTCGTAAGAAATGATGCCATTTATCTCTAAACGGAAAATTATGGGAGCAAATTTCTTTTCGCAGCAAAATTGGATTTTTTTTGTTTTTCTTTTGCCTGGTAGAGCATTAAATGCGGATTTAAAAAAAAAAAAGTTTGCGGAAGTCCATATTTTCCGAATTATAGGACTCCAAAGCTTGAATGTATAATCGCGCATAACTCTGCCAGCTTAATTCGATGTGTGACAAAATTAGAAAAATCGCGCGAGTTTTTAGAAATAATTTTTTTATTTTGGTGTGTAAAAACTACAAAAAAGGACAACAGAAATAAAAGACAACTACAACAACGACAAAATACAACAACACCAAAAGACAAGAACAACAACTTGATTAAACCAAAAAAGTGAGGTTAAAAAACATTTTTTAAATGAGCCCTCAATGGTTAATAAAATAAAATATATTTATATGCAGAGTTATGGAGTTTTACAAGGGATTTGTAATGATACATATTTGAAGCAGATCCAAAGACGATTTACAATTAGACGACCAGAAGATGTGCGCAACCCTGGTAAAAGAGAACCAAAAAGTACTAGGAGTTCACTCAAACGCATTTCTCTCTCGCGTCATATCTTGCTTATTTCATACTTTTTGCATAGTTTATGTAATTTTACTTCAACATGGTTGGAATTTGTATAGTTATTTACAATAACACTATCAAAAAGCTGCTCGTGTATTGAAATATTCAATGAAGAGAATAAGAGAGAGAGTAGAGAAGTACTAGGGTTTCACTCGTTTTGTTTGTTGGCATTTGAGTGAAGAGAAATTTTGACTGTCTACTTGTACATCGTTTTTGGCAGATCCGATGATAAATACCTGAGATATGACCGATTATATACTCAAGATTGAAAGGCCTATATCTCAAGAAGTTCAACCTAGCGCAAAAAACAAAACTTATTTTTCAACTCAGCGCAAAAGCTTTTACCGTTGGTGAAATTTTGGTGCAGATCTGATTTTGCTGCTAAAATAGTTTTATGCCAAATTATGTTGCGGAGAGTTACCACCTATCTAATTCCTCTTCGTACTCCATTTTATTTTTAACTCATGTTGTATTACTTTAGTTTGCTCAAATTATCGAAATGTCAAAATTCCGGTCCCAAACAATTATCAAACAGTTGTTTTCATACGAAATAACTTTGGCGTAACAACCCTGTAATTGATTTTCAAAAACGATGTACAAGTAGACAGTCAAAATTTCTCTTCACTCAAATGCCAACAAATAAAACGAGTGAAACCCTAGTACTTCTCTACACTCTCTCTTACTCTCTTCATTAAATATTTCAATACACGAGCAGCTTTTTGATAGTGTTATTGTATATAACTATACAAATTCCAACCATGTTGAAGTAAAATTACATAAACTATGGTAAAAGTATGAAATAAGCAAGATATGATGCGAGAGAGAAATGCGTTTGAGTGAACTCCTAGCACTTTTTGGTTCTCATGTACCAGGGTTGCCAAGTTTCGCACATCTTCTGGTCGTCTAATTGTAAATCGTCTTTGTGATTTTGCTTACGAAATTTTCGCAAGGAGCTGAGTACCAGGCAAATGAAAAGTGAGCGAAGTTTTCGCTCCATGAAATTTTCTTTATTTTTTATACACGTACTTCTTATGGCAACGAAAATTTCATAAAAACTGAATACCGGGTTTTTAGTGGGTGGTTAACTATTGGGCAAGGCGAATTAAGTAAGGTGGAAGCACTAGATGCTGTTGGGCATATTCAGGTAAATTGAGAATGTCTTCGGTTGTCAAAATCAGCTGCATCCAGCATATATGAAAACGACATTTGACAATTGAAGACACGGAACGCGAATGTAAACAAAATCGATCAGCTAGGTAAGTGCTTTCACCTTTGTGAAATCGCCTTGACTATTGGATTACTTAATCGTAATGGAAAGTTAATTAGAAGTCTGTCTACTTGTACATCGTTTTTGATTGTACTATGGCCGTCCAAAAGGATGTAGAAGTAGAAGACGCAAACGCATTTCTTTCCCGCGTCATAACTTGATTACGTCATACTTTTTACATACTTTATGTAATACGGTTGGAATTTCTATAGTTATATACAATAACACCATCAGAAAACTGCTCGTGTATTGAAATATTCAACGAAGAGATTAAGAGAGCGAGCAGAGAAACGACACGCTTCACTCGTTTTCTTTGTTGGCATTCCCCTCCATGAGTAAATTTTCTTCTCTATACCATAGTTTCTTTATGGGTTATGGCTTATGGTTAATGGTTATGGCAACCCTCGTATTCTTATTAGAAAAAAGATATCTTTTGGCATAATACCAAAATATCAAAGAGGAGCAACCAAAATGGAGTTATGTAAAATAAAAAAACAATTCATAAAATCGAAGTTATTTTAACAAAAATGTATAAAAAAAAAACTACATAGGCGCCTTGATCTGACTGAAAGTATGTGTACAATCAGAACAGAAACATGTACTTTATACATTCTTATTCCCATTTGAGTCAGTAATGTGATTGTCAACATCATATGTTTCTGACTACAAGTTAACCAACCAACATTTAGTGGTTAATTCATTCACCGTTGACTGAAGAACACAATTTGATTGTTAACCACAATTTAACTAAGAAACGAAGATCACCACTGACTGAAACTTTGGTCATTATTGCCGCTTTGTTAGATATGCCGAATACCTAGCGGGTATAAATAAGAATACCAAAAATTCAAAAAATTTTTGTCAGTCTGACCCATAGTGATATTTAAGTTTTTCGGAGTCTTCGAGATCCATTTTTTCGAAATTATATATTCCGATAACTCTATAAATAAATGAATTATCGAGTTATTTTATTTAATTTTACCTCATATTTTGAGGTATTATATAAACAAAAGTTAATCGAATCGTCACTTTTTTAAAATCGTCCTCAATACCCGTGTGTGAACCCTGTGACCCCCATGGGTCCGGCCGACAATTTTTTTTTAATTTTTGTTGTTATATTTTACCCCAATTTGGTTTTTTTTTGGAGTCTCGCTTTGTATTCGGCACCGGTTTATTATCATTTCCGAACAACCGGTTTTTTGTTTTCAACTCATTTTTTCGCAAAAAGCGAAATAAATTAATTATTAACTACTATCAAAGAAATAAATTAACTATTCGTTAATATTGTTAACGATAATTTTACAAACTTTTAGTTTGATATTTTTTCACAAAAGAAATGACAATGGGAAAAACGTTTGAAGGTGTGATTTTTTCCTACAGAAAATATAAATATAATTTCCAAAAGAAAACAATCAGCGACACGGCAACCTTGTCTTACGGTGCGTTTACACGGGACAGTTAAAGACCGGACAGTTGAGAATATGTATTAGTTGTCAAAAAGAGAAAAATTTGTTGTGTGACGTATGTGTCCAGCCAGTTATAAAGACAGAACAGTTTTAAACAACCGTCGATAGTGTCGTTTCTTGTAAATTTCGTGCTCTGATTTTGATTTGCTTTTGTTCACTTTTGCTTGAAATTTTTATGTACTAAAAGAAAATGCTACATATATTATTTATACATGTTTATATGTAGTATGTGTTGCCAAATAATGAGTCTGTTTTTTTATTCCCTGCCAAACTAATTTTTTGACCACTTTGTATGAAGAGCTAAGCGATATTAAGCGATTTTAGGCGGCTCCCAATACAAATTCGTCGAAGAATTAGTTTAGCAGGGAATAAAAAAACAGGCTCAATATTTCAATAAAACTCCAAATTCTCCAGATTACAATGAAGCTGATGTACTCGATGTACTCTGCAAATTTCAAATGTATAAATGTTTATATGTATGTATGTGATGTTTTGCTTTGTTTTTCACAAATTACCACGAAATGTCACCGATCTAGCCAATTACGTCAAATCGCTTGCCGAAGTTACTGTCGTCGAAAAATCTGAGACAGTGGCGAGGCAAGTGGCAGAAGTGTAAGTGTGGTAGTAAAATAGTGTGAGTGTATTGCTACTGTCGGAGCAAAACTGTTCCGTGTAAACGCCAGGTTAGAGGTGACATTCCATTTCCTTAATTGTATTTGTTTATTTTGAGACATTTGTTTACTTTCATTGTGTTCTTCGCTTTGAGTTATTTCTTTAGTATCAATTTATTTTCATTTTGATGTATTTTGGTCATTTGTACCACAGAATAATACATACCATAGAAGCTTTTATTCGCTCAATAAATTAAACGTCATAGGTACGATGGAAAGTAAACATTGGATGGTGGAAAATATGGGTTCAATAATACCAGATGGTGGCAATAGTATACAGCGATCCACAAAGGAACAACAACCGAATTTCGTGTTTTTGTGACAAACTAGTTGTGTTAAATACAATGCAATTGTATACCAACGATAAAAGTCAACAAAAAAGTGCAAAATATATTTAAATTTTTCAGTTCTACACCAAAACGACAGGAAAAAGTTAAGTGAACATATTTTGTAACTCCACCTGGTGTAAGATAATTTTAAATTTAATTCCTCTCATTTCCACAAACCTACGATGAGGAGTGTGAAATGAAACGTCAGATGAGAGAATAAGTTTATCTACGTATGTATTATTCTATTAGGTTATTCACGAAGGGCTGATTAACAGTGTAACCGCGTAAATGATTAACTCACCAACAGCAAAATATATGGAAATATTTTCATCAACTTCGAGCAACCCTTGCCTTTGGGAAGTGATTAATAGAGTATATGATTGTTTGTAGTGTTGAAAAATACCACAACTGACAACACTAAAAACGGGATTTTTTAGCATCTGGCATCTCAAATTTGATATTTAAATATTGGTAGCATTGTTGTTTATGTTGCTTTTTTTGTGCGAAAAAATAAATATCAGCATGAGCGAAGGTAAGTAAAACAATTTTTTTTTCATAGATTTCTTAACCAAATCATTTATCCATTTATATTCGGTCGATTATTTCGTCTTTTATGCTTTGCTTAGGCATTATAAAATAAATTCAATTGTAAACAAAAATTTAATGTGTCGAAAAGCTGATTGAAAACAGCTGATAGAAAAAAGTAATCAAATATGCGACTAAATAACATATAAGGGTGTTCACGCAGCACAGAGATTATTTTTAATCTTTTCATCAAATATCCTATTAATCAGCCCTTCGTGAATAACCTTTATGATTTGTACACTTCGTTCTAAAACGGTTCTTGAAAAAGTTTATTGGTGCATTTTATAAAACTAAAATTTAGAAATGTGTAAAAGGGTGCTTAGACCTGTAGATAAGTTGCTCGACTTCAAGTTGACATCAACTTCGATTATTTCACATCAACTTCGATTTTACCCTTATCCTCTCAAACAAGTTGAGGCAACTTAAAGTTCTTGCCAGATGTCGAAATGAAAGGTGATGAACGCGCTATGAAAATATCACAAATTTTAAGAAAAAACACTATATATTTTTATATTCTCTGAATATTTACAAACAATACTAGAAATCACATTTATTTAGTTTATATTTTTCCGATAAAGTTTATGTTATTTATTTTTGGCTTATTTATTTACATTTTGCCGATAATGCTGCCTCACGAACGTTTCTTTTCGAAATACATATGGAAGTTGTTGCAACTTCACCTTACACCATGGATGAGTTGATATCAACTTGAAGTCGCTGCAACTTATCTACAGGTCTAAGGACCTCTTTATGCAAAAACGATTAAGAATCCCTCGTAAAAGAGAGCCAAAAAGTGGTCAATTCCATACCAGCTCCCCGCTATCTGTAATTTCTTTTTTTTACAAGTGTTTTTGTTTTTATTTATTAAAATTTTATTTTATTAAATTAAATTAAATTACACGGAAGATTTGTATTTTTTCATTTCAGATTAAATTCGTAAAATTCTATGTAATTTGTAGTATTCCGCTTTCTCTCCTCTTTTTTTTCCTACATTTTATCTCGCTCTCTGTTTTATCGACAACCTCAAAGAAATCGTTTGGGTTTTAAACTATTAGGTTGTTCACGCAGGGCTGCTTATCAGCTTATGTGCTGAAAAGATGGAAAATAAGCTCTGGGCTACGTGAACACCCTTCCATGTTGGTTTTTTCAATCAGCTGTTCGATAAATGAAATCAAAACCATCAATGTACAATTAAAATTGTTTGTAAAATGCCTAAGCAGAGCATTAAACAACAAATTATGGACTTCAGAGTCAATATGAGTACTTTGGAAATTGAATTCGTTAAAGGTAAGTAGTCAGAAATGTATACGATGCAAATATTTATGGTTTTGCGTTTGTACACATAGGTTTCCCCGACCCCCCGACTTGCGCTCATTTTGATTGTGTTTTTTAATAAACAAAAAACAGACGTAAATACCAGTGCTACCAATACTTAAATATAAAATTTGAGATGCCATTTGCTAAAACTTCGTGTTTTTAGTGTTGTCAGCAAGTTAAATTTTTGGTATTTTCCAACACTAAAAATAAGCTGATAAGCTTTTGCCAAAGGCACAGGTTGCTCAAAGTTGCTTATTTTATTTCAATGTATTTTGTTCTTGGCGAGATAAGCACATGAGCTGATAAGCTGATAAGCAGTCCTTCGTGAACACCCTATATTTTGAAGACCATCAGATTTATCTGAAGACAGCTGTTCACATTGACAATTTTTCTTCAGATTCGACAGTTAAATCCGTTTGATAATCTGAACTCCACTTATGAGAGCAAAGACATGAGAGAGCTAACAATTGTAATCTAGCAAAAACCTCTAGGTCAGTGTTGCCAGAAGTTGTCAAAAAATTATGCCAAATAACCAAAAAAATTCGCAAAACGGAAAAATTGTTCAAAATGTAAACAAATTATGCTAAAATTAAAAGGAAAACCTACTATATGTATATAATACCGTTTTAATTTTTATAAACACAGAAAAAAACATTTTGAAACCAGAGTGTATTTTCGATTCAAAAAATGTCATGAAAACATTAACATAAAAAATCAGAATTGTTTCAAAAAGTTCCGATGATTTGTGAGAATTTTCTTGGGTGTGATTTTTAAGACCCTTTATACACATGTTAGTAGTAAGTTCTGACTTTTTAATCTTCGAGGCCCATAATATTTTGAGAAACAATGCAAAACATGCCTACCTGTTATGCTTAATATTAAATAGTTGAAAAAAGATAATCTATGATAAGAATTTTTCAAAAGATTTTTATTTACTAATATTTACGATTTTGGAGATAATGAAAAACTATATTCCATTTTCTACATGTGTTTTATGCAGTGGTACCTTAAGCTACAGTTGTCTTTAATTACACAGTGCAACACATAAAATGTGCGCTCCGATTTTACTTCAGTTTCTTAAAGTACTTATCGAAACTAACAAAATGGTATTTGGGGTTTTTCTGGATTAGCTTGAACTCAAATGCCCTCGGCATAATTACAGCTAGAGACTAGGAGAAAAGAAATATAAATCAGAAATATTTTTAAAAAGAAATATAATAAAAAATCATTTTTACTTTCTTTAAAAAACGGGAAAAAGTGCTTGAATTTTATTACATTATCATAGATAGATATTTCACGCTTTATATGACTTTTCCAATCTGGTCGATTTTACTTTCGTAAACACTTGTTGAATGACAAAAAGTGGATGAACGTATTTTTGAACAGAATTAAAACATTTTTCTGATGGGGATTTCTAAATGTACCAGCTTCAATGTAAATACCAGTGTGTAAATATAAGTAGTCTACTGTATATTACTTATTTTTTTATTCTAAGTATCATACAAAAACATTCATCACTTTTCAAATGATTTTTCCAAATAATATCGTTGGAAATAGGTTTTTCCGTGTCATAAAATGTACTTGTGTTAGTATATAAATACAACGTTTTCAATCTGACATTTTGTACGTAACATCGGGGAAATTTTTTTAAGATAGATTGAATTTAAATAAGAACAATAATTAATCACCAAACAAAAAATCAGAATTATTGTCAAAATTACACACCTTTACTTAATTGTGAATAAATGGAAAAGTTATTCATTGATTTTTACGATCCATGTCTTGTTTTATTTTTAGCCACATAGCTTGGCTTTATGATAAAGTAATAAAATTCAACACATTAAAAAAGTAAAAATAGTATATTATCGAAAAAATATTTGTTTGTTAAAATTTTTAAGGTAACTCCGAAACTATTCACCAAGTTAAAAAGCGTTAAAGATAACGTTAACTTAAATTTGCTCAGATATGTTTTAATTAAAGTTGGACCAGTCACTTTAGAGCAGTGATGGCATAGAGTAAATTTGTAGTAGAGCCGCCATTTGTCTCATCTGACGTTTCCTTTCACACTGTTCGTGGTGCGGTCGGTGTGATAGAGAGATGTTTGACAAAAAGTGATATACACCAGGTGGAATTACAATAACTTCTTGCTTTAATTTTTCATGCCATTTTGGTGAAAAACTGTGAATATTTAAATGTGTTTTAAACTTTTTTATTGACTGATATTGTTAGCATACATTTGTGTTGTATTTAGCACAATAATTTTAACACACAAAACGAAATGCCGTTGTTGTTATTTTGTTCGTTGTTTTGAACCACTGCCTCTATCTAGTATTAGTAAAGCAATTCTTTTCAACATCAAACGTAAATATCACACCAGGCCAAATGTCATAAATTTGGTGGGAGAACTAGTAGATCTACTATAAGTATTAATCTATGAGTGATGGCCACAAAGAGAAATGAGAATGTATTAGTCATAGACTAATACATACCTAGATAAACTTATTATCTCATCTGACGTTTCATTTCACACTCTTCGTGATGCGGTCGGTGTGATAGAGAGATGTTTGACGAAAAGTGATATACACCAGGTGGAATTACAATAACTTCTTGCTTTAGTTTTTCATGCCATTTTGGTGAAAAACTGTGAAATTTAAATGTGTTTTAAACTTTTTTATTGACTGTTATTGTTAGCATACATTTGTGTTGTATTTAACACAATAATTTTAACACACAAAACGAAATGCCGTTGTTGTTATTTTGTTCGTTGTTTTGAACCATTGCCTCTATCTGGCATTAGTAAAGCAATTCTTTTCAACATCAAACGTATACATCACACGAGGACAAATGTCAGAAATTTGGTGAGTGAAAGATTTTCTCTACCCATATTTACTCTATGGTATTAGTTATGTTACAAAAAAAGGCCATGTATTGGTACTATGCACTGAACAAAATCACTTGAAATGAAAAAATTCTTTTTTTTAATCAGTTGAAGAAAATAATTAAATTATTTTCACAAATAATTATTTTCTTCAAACATTTTTCAAATATACATATTTAAATTGCAATACATATATATATTTAAATTACATATTTAAAATATAAAAATTACGAAAACAAAAAAAGTTTTTCCCACTCTACTTTCCACAATAAGCGAAAAATATTCCAAGTGTACTGAAAATATTTTGTTTTCTCATTAAAGCTAGAGAGCTGGCATACAAAATTAATGTGTTTTGTTTTTGTTTTTACAAACACATAGCGACACCGACCTGCTTTATTGAAAGCTACCATACAACTGAATGAAAATTATAGTTTTTACGCTCTTTGCACAGAGTTTCGTCAACAGTCGTGTTGTGTACGTGTAAAAAGCCGATCGCGTTCGGGTCCTGGGGCAATAGCATGATCACCACTGCTTTAGAGTCACTTTCGGAAAATGGGCAATTTCTCGACCATTTTGAGATTTTGAAGTATTAAATGCTGTCCTTTCAAACTAGTGTTTTATTTTTCCTCCATTTGGTCACGACCTATTAGTTTGCTTTATTTTTCGGTTAAGTAGATGTAGCTCTAAGAAAAATTTGTTTATATTTTTGGAAAAAATGCTCAAAACCAAGTTTTTGCCAAAAAAAATTCACGATTCTAATCCAGAAAACCCCCAAGTTCCATGTTTTTAGTTTTGATAAGTACTTTCAGAAACAGAAGTCAAAATGGAGGGCACATTGTAAAAAACGTACCCTATATTTTTTTAAGTATAAACTGTAAGAAAATTCAGCAAACATTACCACTTTCATACTTTTGTATTGCATTTCTTGCACATATGTATGTATATAAATTTTATACGAAATGTAATGTAAAAAGTGTTCAATCTTAATTTTTAATAAGTTCAATCTTAATTTTATTTGATATTTCGCCTTTCATCGAAAGGCATCAATAATATTAATGTGCAATAACTTTTTGGGGGAAACCCTTGGCCTTGAGCTTGATTTGGAAAACTTTGGGAATATATTATTGTTTTATGAATCAAAGGCATAAATTTACTTTAGTCAAGAATATTTGATCTACACTAAAATTTCAGCACCGACAAAGTTTGTTGCGCTGAGTTGAAAAAGTTATTTTTCCCCCACTCAGCACAACTTCTTGAGATAAAGGCCTTTAAAGCTTGAGCATATAATCGGTCATACCTCAGGTATTTATTATCCGATCTCGTTCAAATGGGTATCATTTCAAAATCATTTTTAAACTCTATAAATCTGTGTATAAACATATTTAGTTTTATTAACCCATTAGGGACCCACTTTGTTCAAATGTACTATTTCCAAACAATTCCTTTGTATTTTGATATTTACGTTGAAAGTTTTGGAATACATTTTTTAACGTAAATGCGATAAAACTATCAAACATTTTGCTATCAAGTTTGGACACACATTTATATTCTCCAATTAGCTAAGAGATATTTATTTTCGCGTCGCTTATTAAAAACATTTCGCTGGCTAAGGGGCTATGACGACACTTCCATTGATCGAGTGTTTAACAAGAGACAACCAAGACAAGACACTTTCCTAATTACGCAAATAAAGTTTTTACTGAAAATTCTTTATGAAGTTTGGGAAATTTAATAAAATGGACGCTGAGAAACTTTAGCAAAATTCTTAATGGAGTACATACACAGCGACACAGTTGTAATACAAACTCTTATAGCTTTATATTCGTCTCGCTTTAACGCACGGGGTCTAGTCGGTATGCTGCTGTCTCGCCGCTATTCTTGATAAACAAATAAGAAGCAGGGTATTTGCCAACATTAGAATGTAAATTCAGCATTGCTGTTGGTAGTGTGTTTTACACTTTTGATTTAGGTAATAATGCAACATTTTCTTGTCTTATACAGCATTCGCATTGGCATCGATTTTCTTGATTTTGTCACTTTTGTTGATTTTAAGCAGAAATCAAGAAAATTTGCTTGATTTCCCATACGTTTTGACAGACGACAAATCAGGTATTTTTTCTTATTTTTCTAGAAATCTGGAAAAAATGCTTGATTTGCTTTATGCAACGCTGTTTTATCTCACCAAAAACATCTCACACTACTAACGAATAGTACGTTTGTTTACAACCATTTCAATCACGGCGCATTGATGTGGTGGTACCACTAGAATAGCCGACTTTATATTTTTCTCCTTACTTAGGTATTTATTGTTTCTCAAACATATGTTTTTTATACTTTTTTGGTTACTTTTATTCCTGGAATACATATGTGCTGAATTTGATTGTGGAAAAATACCAGACAAAACAAAATGCGGTATGTTGTAGGCTTGGTATGTTTCTTGTCGCCTTGACTTTAAATCAAATCAGGGAAAAAACCAACACTTCAGATTTTGTTAGGACATTTGATACGAAATCGGAAAAATATTTTGCAGTGCGAATGAGCTATTAATACAAAAAAATTCACCAAACACAAACTGTGCAATATTACCGATGTTTATTTTTCCTGTGTATTAAGCATGCCATCCTTTGACGAATCCAAACGGCGAATTGTTCGCCGAACCAAATTTACATTTGCCCACCAACGACGTTGAATATTTCTGCGAACATCATTTGTAGCAGATTGTGAATATGTCAGCGGATAACAACGAAAACGAAGTAGTGATTGCCATGATGGCCATTAACGCGTATTTAATGAAAAAAAAAGAAAAAGAAGCGTGCCGAAAAAAGAAGAATTCAAACACTTTTCCCGCACAATACAAGATGCCGAAGAAGAAGAAGAAGAATAACACAAGATGCCGTGCATGTCTTTCTTCCACATAAACTGTTCACAAATGATGTTCGTGCTAATGTTGCCATCCATTGGCGAATCGTCTCGGGGAACACAGAGAAGATTGAATCATTTAAATTTTTGGCGATCAAAACGGCGAACAACGCGAACACCCCCACTAACGACGAACATTCCGGCGAATCGAATGTGTTCGCCGGTTGGATTCGTCAATGGATGGCATGCTTTATGCCGAAGCCGGTGTTGTATCCACCTGAGGAGAAAACCCTTAAGCACGGCCGAAGACCGTCTACGCAGAATGCTTTATAATACAAAAATACTATGCCGAAGCCGGTGTTAAATTAAATAATTTTTTTCGATAACTGGTTAAGTTATCGAATGCTAAAACACTTGTACAAAATAAAGATTGCCTTGAGATGTGGGTTAATTTTGTATTTATATTTCTCCGTCCTTAGAAGGTCTACTGTTGAGTATTGTACCCTAACAAAAAGTTTAAGCCTTGTATATTAACGGAGTCTAGTAAAAAAAATAACTGTACTAGGGTATTTTTTAAATAAATTTTTATCAAAAAAGTGAGATTAACAAATCGATTTTTTCCACTAGCCCCCAGTGGGTTAATACAACCAAATATTTTTATATACACACTTACAGATTTTAGAAGGATCTTTCTTGTGAAAACTATTTCAACAACATCGGTTAATAAATGATTAAGTTATGCATACATTCAAGATTTGGAGGCCTATATGTCGAAAAATGTTGGACTTGTAGACAATTTTTTTTATTCTTCATCTGCGTTGTATGACCTATCAGGACAAAAAACACCCAAAAAATTACAGCAGACAGTTGTCCGAGGCCTTCGGCCACGGACTGTCCCTGCAGGCTGTGTCAGAGACACGGCCATTAAGTTTAACGTAGAATACGCCATCCAATAAGACAGAAAACATATATAACAATAAATTCATTTGCTTATATTATTTATCATTTATTGTTATATATGTTTTCTGTCTTATCGGATGGCGTATTCTACGTTAAACTTAATGGCCGTGTCTCTGACACAGCCTGCAGGGACAGTCCGTGGCCGAAGGCCTCGGACAACTGTCTGCTGTAATTTTTATATTTACCAACTGCATTTGATTCAAGTCCGTTAAAAAAAAAAATATTATGTTCAATTTTTTTAAACTTAATTTAATTTATGTATTTTAATTAATATTTTTATTGAAATAAGTTCTGCGAATGTTGAGAGGGCCGCCCTAATATTAAAAAAGGTTTACCTTATCGAGTCTTCGCATTAGCATTCGAGCGTTGTGTGAAAGCTTTACGCTTTACAATTCAAAATTAATGTTACAACTGCTTTATTGAAGCTTTCGCAAAAAAGCTTTATTACGTTAGCTTACTGTTTGTTTCACTTTTTACTAGATACATGTTGCCAAGCAACATTAGCTTGCTGTTCGTTTCACTTTTTACTAGATACATGTTCCTAAGCAATGTTGAGCAACCGAAAACACTCAACCAAACACCACACATATGTTTGAGTGTATGTGTTTAAACAATTTTCATTTGAGAAATTAAAATACTAGAAATATATCAACCAATATGAAATGTATATCAAACGAAAGATAACATCTTCATTTACCTACAAAAAAAAATTTAAAAAAATCCAGCCGTTTCCTCAAATTCAATGAAATAAAGATTACAACAATAAAAACCTGACATGACTCCTCATACCGTAAGGTAAGACGTATTCTACGTCAAAAAATAGGCGATATTTGACTTAAGTAAATTTTGCTACAAAATGTTGACGAAAAATATAAAATTTTTTGAAACATTTCGTGAAAATTATGCTAAAAAGCATTTAGCATCATGTTTCACAAAAATTGTGCTGAAGCCAAAAAAATTATGCTAAAAAGCCTTAATTATGCGAAACTGGAAACACTGCTCTGATTTATTTATTTAAGAGCAGTTTTTCTCATCTATACGATACCAACAATCTTTGGCCTGGCTGCTACTATTTTAATCAACTGGTACTCTAGATTTTGTTGTGCCAAGCACGAAAATATTAATTTTTTGCGAAAGTTTTAAAGAAAAAAGGTAAATATCACCATATGTTGTTAAAACATATATTCACCAGTAAAATATAAATGTTAAAAAGTAGCTGTGGATCTGCTACGGGTTTCCATAGGAAATTATGAAAAAACTTGGTGTTACGTCACATTGTAGTTATTCAAAAGCATCAGATTACCATCAGCAGTTTTGTGAATACATAGTTCTATTTTTTATAAATTTCCTATGCCCTGGAATACAATTTTCCATTAATTTTTTCTACTTTTTAGCCAACATGTCCGTTACACCCTACTTCCGCACTCCTTTTACCGATTTGACCGGTAGTTTGATCAATCATCAAAGCTACGATAAATGTGGTGAAATGGAAATGAACATGATGGACTGCTTGGAGGCCTATGGTGCAGACAGAGGACAAATTCGGTGCAAAGATTTAATAGATGATTTCAGGGAGTGCTACACAATGAAAAAACAAATGTTGCGTTATACCGTGAGTCCTGTGGTGTAACGTTTACTGTTGATTGCATTGTATAAGGTTAATTTTGGATATACATATCTTTGCAGGCTATGATAAATGAACGCGACAGACAATACAGTGCAGGCGAACGCAAAAAGGAGGATTTGCATGCTCCTCCGCCAAGAGTTGATGCTTATTAGAGTTGCAGCACTTGACCATTTTTAGAGTTGCAGCACTTGACCATTTTTGTTTAAATATTTGTCATGTATGTTGAGATCTTAAAAATCCCAATGAATAGAGTGAAAAATGTAATTTAATATCGCTAAATTAATCAATAATTTCAGTTTTCACCAGATAATATTAAAATTCTTCACAAGACTGCCGACAAGGGCCCGGCTTTGTTAGTCGAGAAGTTTCTCTTGTAGGTTTTTTAGTAGGATGTATCAAAATCAAAAAAAGCTAAACAAAATTTTTGATATAGCTTATTAGGCTCCATGTCTGGTTAACGCTAACCAACAGTTGGATTTGGCATAAATTTATTTTAGCAGCAACTACAACCAAATTTCACCACCGACAAAATCTGCGCTGAGTTCAAAAAGTACATATTTTTCCCCCCGACCGCTCCAACTTCTTCTGATATAGGACTTTACAGCTTGAGTATATAATCGCTTATATTTATAACCCGATTTGATTGGAATGGGTATCATTACCAAGGTCTGTTTAAACACTATATAAATGTATGCATAAAGATATTTATTTTTATTAACCTATTTGGGGATTAATTTAAAACCTTACCCCTTTTTTAAAGTATAATACTCACCAATAACCCTTCAAAAGCCAGGAGATATTTAACTTCAAAGTTTTGAAATACATTTGGCGCATTTTTTTCACCAGAATCGCGCTATTTAACACAAAAATACTATGCCGGTGTTGGATCTACCCCAGAGGAGAAACCCCCTATGCCCTACCGAAGGCCGTCCACGCAGGAAGCTTTATAACTCAAAAATACTATGACCTTTAATATATCCGGTCTTTGAAGGGTTATTGGTGAATATTATACCCTAAATAAAGGTTAAGGTCTTGTCTATTATCGGAGCCCATCAAAAAATAAGAATAAAAGAAAATTTATGGGAAACAAATAAATTTTTATCAAAAGCGTTAGGATAAAAAAAAATTGTTTTTTAAATTCTTTATATTAACTTCACCTGCCTGTAATCATGCATGCCCAAAAAACTTTGGATTGATTTTTAACCCTTTTCCCGTGATCCAATCGAGCTGAAACTTCGCAGACAAACTAATGGCGACGACAAAAATGAACCATCAAAATATGGGCGGGATTGGATAAAGGTGCGTGGTGCCTCCCATACAAATGATAAATTAAAAATTCATTATTTCTGCTCCTGTTAACGGTATTTGAACAAAGTTGGGTGGTTAGGTGTACATATTCTAAAATCTGCTGCAATATGGGCAGCATTGGACAAAGTCTTGTCATTTAAAGTTTGTGTCTAGACTCTAGAGTAATGTGTAAAATAAAAAAACCTTGTGTCATGTATAAAGAATTTATAGTCAAAAACTGTTTTTACGGGTTGGTTTTTTTTAATTATTTAAAAATAAATATTGTTATACACAGATTTATAGGGTTTATAAAGATCTTTGTAATCATACCAATTTCAATCAGATCGGATAATAAATGGTGGCTAGTATAAAGTTTATGTGCAATTCTCGCATCGTGTCCAAAGTGGCATCACTCCATAGACCTTGTCATCCAGAGTAAAACTATACTTTTTTTGGCAAATCCATACTTCTCGGATTACGGGTCGCCAAAGTTTGAATATATATTCCCCATATATTGACGGACTGCGACAGTATGGGTATCATTGGAAACCCGCTTGTACGGGTAACTAGTTATAAACTAGAATAGCGCTAGTTCCAAACCAACCACCACTAGTTCCACTTCAATCCACTTCCAATGCTTTGAAGAGGCGAATTTGACATGGGCATGTCCTAGGCAGTAGTCAATTGACTACTCCTCAGATAACTATTGAATAGTATTTAACTAGTTCCATAGTAATATACGTATATACTAGTACCATCTAACTAGTACATATCTCTTTACCATGTAACTATTTACAACTATAGTTCCATGAGTTCATCAGTTAGATAACTAGTATTCCAATAAAAAAAAAGGATGTGTACTATTTTCTATGTTTATTAACGTATGAATTTTATATAAAAATAAAAAAGATACTTGGTTTAACAAAGAAATTACTTGGAAACTAACACAAAAGGTAATTCAAAAAAACATTATGTATTTCAGTATTTAAGAGTTAAGGGTGTGGTTTTCTCCACACAACTTTTTTGAAATACCTTTTTTTAAGTTGAATTTCAAATGAAGATTAATCTCTTTTTCTTTTGCTTGTAATAAAACAATATTCCGTTTGACTTGTTTCGGTAGACTAACGGTACTGCTTTTTTGCTATTGCAAAGAAATTCTTTAATGACGTTTTTAATTAGTACTGAAGTCAAACACATCGTTTTCATTCATGTTGTAGACGACGAAAGTCTTAAACGACTCCCTTCCGATTACTATGGGTCAAAAGAGTGTCGATTAGTTTCTCTATAGATTCCATTTAGTCAAAAATAGAACTAGTGAACTTTATAACTAGTAATGCAACTAGTGGCATGTAGTTAGTCGCCACTTTCAGAACAAGCGGGAAGCTTATCAAAATATATGCATACCATTAACCTATTGCGGGCCTACATCCAATATTCGACTTTCACAACCACCCCAAAACCAAAAGCCTATTATCTCAGAATAGTACATTAACAAGATACTTATTTTATTATACCCGTTATTGTATAGTTCAGGCATTAACCTACAAAATAAGATATCGCTTGTCTCTCTAACCCATTAAAGACCGGAGAAGGTTTTTCGCAGCTAAAAAAATAAAACAATATTAAAAAATTCTTTCAAATCAAACAAACATCATTTATTATGAAAAAACTGAACCTAGAGGGCGGATCAATAATTGCGTGACTTTGAATGAGTTTTTTTTTGCAAAAAACAATTAATTTTCAACATAATCTCCTTTTAGCTCAATACACTTAATCCAACGTTTCTCCACTTTTTGTATCCCTTCCAAAAAATAGCACTTTTCGAAGTCCACAAAATAGGCATTTGTTTGATCAATAATGTCATCGTTGGAGCTAAATCTCTTTCCATCGAGCCATTTCTTTAGGTTTGGAAATAGGAAATAGTCACTGGGGGCTAAATCCGGAGAATATGGCGGATGAGGTACCAATTCGTAGCCCAATTCATGGAATTTTGCCATTGAGACTACACACGTTTGCACCCGTGTATTATCTTGATGAAAAATAACTTTTTCCTGGGCCATATGGGGTCGTTTTTTTTTTAAATCCTCGTTAAATCGGTCCAATAACTTGGCATAATATTCGCCGTTTATTGTTTTTCCCTTTTGAAGGTAATCGATGTGGATTATCCCGCCTGCATCCCAAAAAACTGTTGCCACCACCTTATTGACCGACAAACTTACCTTGGCCTTCTTCGGAACCGGTTCATCCGGAGAAACCCATTGTTTAGACTGCTGCTTGGTCTCCGGAGTGTTGTAATGGATCCATGTTTCACCCACAGTTACAAAACGCCCCAAAAACTCAGTTGAATTGCGGTTAAACAACTCCAAACAATCCTTGGAAGTTGTCACACGATTACGTTTATGGTCAATTGAGAGCAAACGCGGCACCCATCTTGCAGACAGCTTTCTTAAACCCAACTGTTCATTTAAAATCGAAACCACACTACCATATGAAATGCCTATGGCATCAACAATCTCACGCAGTTTTACTCTTCGATCGGCCAACACCATATCGTGGATTTTTTCGACATTTTCGGGTGTATTGACCTCAACTGGCCGTCCAGAACGTTCAGCGTCATTTGTACTTGTGCGACCACGACGAAAGTCAGTAAACCACTTTTTCACCATTGAAATCGATGGTGCAGATTCCCCATAGTATTTATCAAGCTTTTCCTTGGTTTGATTGACGGTTTTTTTTCGCATAAAATAATGTTTGATGAGCACTCGAAATTCATTTTTTTCCATTTTCAAAAAAATTCACGAGGTTGTATGTTTTGATCATCTGTTACACGCAAAGTAAATGACGGAACGGACGGTACTTGCTCACAAGTGGGCGGTGGTAGTTGATTTAATAAGGATGTACAAGTAGAGAAGAATAAACCGGCACAATTTGGCAGCCCTAGTAAAAGAGACCAAAAAAGTCGACGCGATTCACTCAAACGCATTTCTATCTCGCGTCATAACTTGATTATTTCATGCTTTTTTTTAATTTTATTTAAACATGGTTGGAATTTCTATAGTTAGATACTGTAACATCATCAGAAAACTGCAAATGTATTGAAATATTCAACGAAGAGAGTAAGAGAGAGAGCAGAGGAACGAGGCGCTTCACTCGATTTCTTTGTTGGCATTCCACTCCATGAGTAAATTTTCTTCTCTATACCATAGTTGCTTTATGCTTGATTCAAAAAGTATGTACAGGTAGAGAAGAAAAAAACCCCGCCATTTGGAAACCCTAGTAGAAGAGAACCAAGAATGTCGACGCGATTCACTCAAACGCATTTCTTTCCCGCGTCATAACTTGATTATTTCATGCTTTTTTTTATTTTATTTAAATATGGTTGGAATTTCTATAGTTAGATAGAATAACATTATCAGAAAACTGCTTGTGTATTGAAATATTCTACGAAGAGACTAATAGAGCGAGCAGAGAAACGACACGCTTCACTCGTTTTCTTTGTTGGCATTCCACTCCATGAGTAAATTTTCTTCTCTATACAATAGTTGCTTTATGGCTTGATTGGAGCAGTGTTGCATTTCATATAACTACGGGGGAAGTTCGAAGTCACGGACTGATTGAAAACAAAAAAACTATATGTAGAAAACTAAATTAAATTCAATATAATATAATAAATAAAAAGTTCACTTAATTAACCAGGATATCGCCCTCGTCTTCAAATATTAGAAGCGACTCGCAGTCCGAGTCGACTTCTAATATTTCCTCATTCACTACTTCAAACAGTTCCCGCGACTCATTCTCCTGTTGGGGATTGTACATTTCTCCGGCAAACCGGAGAAATTCTTTAAATTTGTTGGCGCGATTGGCCTTACACCATCTCAAAAAAATTAATTTTTGAACGTAGCCGTTGAAAAAATCTTGCGGCGGTTGTATTAAGGAATCGAGCTCTTTAGGTGTCGCCATAATCCTTCTATGGTATTTGTATGTTGGCCCGATTCCTCATCTATAACCCGATAGTGGGTGTATCCCTCGTTCTTTAAAGTGTCGTAAGCCTTAAAATAAACGAAAATTAAAAACCAAACAAAAATACGTGCTTTACTACACTTACTTTCCAGCAGTCAGAAATAATAATAAACCTCTTTTAGATATATTACCTAATCAGGGGCAATAAGGTATGACGGCTCCTGTCTGAAACTGGCAGCATAAACACCTTTCCGCTTACACGCTCCACACTTACAAATACCCATTGGGCCTTTCACTTTGTGGCCCCTATTGTATTTTCTCTATTATTCCGGGGCCTCCTATAATAAGGTTTGTTTGGAAGGCCCCAAACATTACCACTTCCCAGCAAAACCTATTCCAAGTAACACCTGTTAGCATACTAACTCCTATTGTTTGCACTATGTATGCTAGTCCACATTTGCACAAAACTAAAATTTTGGCAATGGACAAATGAGACTTTTCAAAAACGTCTTCCTTCTTATTGATACCCGCAGGTCGCACCGTGTGTTTCTTTTCTAATGGGCTTCTTTTGTAGTTTCCGTACACCTAAAATAATAACAAATTTAATTTTTTAAAAAAAAATATTTTTTTTTGAAAATATCTGTTTCTACGCAATATTACAATATTAAAAAATTTAATTAAAAACACGGTATGTGTATGTTCATAAAAATATATTGAACAAGTTTATATTAGATATATTTTTTTAATATGTAAAAATAAATAAATAAGTGGTTTCCCGTTACATCCCATGTTGGGATTATGAAGACCTTCTCAAAACCAGAGAGCTGTGCGCGTTCTAGTTTTACACTCACTGATTGATTGAGACCTAAAGTTTTACACCGATTCCCAACGGTATTTTGAGAAGCTTTTTCATGGCTAAATACTCGATAGTGTCGCCGTTAGTAAAAAAGTAAAAAATAACGTAAAACATTGATAAATAAAAGGTAATTCATCACAAATTGAGATCATTGTAAATATTATTTATACATTGACTTATTAAATTTACTCTGCATTTCTTTTGTCTGTACAAAATTTGTACAATTATAATTATGTTTCTTAAGGAAATCTTTTGTTCTTAAAATTCCACAATCTATTTCTTTTTTTGTTTTTATTAATATTTATTTGCGAAAATAATCTCTCAACATTGGCTGTTGATACAGGTACAGACAAAATTGCATAAACGATTTCTTTTTAAAGAAGAAAAGATTTCGGAGTCGTCACAACGTCTTGCACTTAATACAACGTTGTTGTATTAAGTGCAAATGTTACTTCAGCTCCTATGTAAATGTCCTTAAGATCTTTAAGATTATTTACATCAACTTGTTTAAAGTCACCAAAACATATATATTCGTCTTTGACTATATATTCAAATATCTTAGAATATAAACGGCTTACTTCGCTGTTCAGAGAATGCAGTTGCGGACTTTCTTTTATCATGATATCGTTGTGATTATCATTCTACGGCAAAAATGTGTTTACATGAATTTTTACTCGATTTAGTATTGACATTTATGTATTTCATGATGCCATTATTGAATTATTCCAGGTGGTGGTAGGAGGATTTGTATGTATAAGTATCATACAATTCTGTCAGTCAGTAATTTTCCATATCCTTATGTGTAGAAATAACTTTTTATTTAATTGAAGACATTTTTATGTGGAATTTATTTCGAATTTGTGGAATTTTTTTTAGTATTTAGAAAATAAAGAAAGAAAGTAAAATCATCTGATCATATAACACTACCTCTTATGTCAATCATTTTGTATGTGTTGTTATTAATGTACATGTTAGGTGAAGTACGTTTAATTTATATTCCCATTTCCGTTTCATGTACACGCCGTCTCATACTGAAAATGGGTATAAAACTCTGCGGTTGAAATGATTTGTGACATGATAATAACATTATCGAGATAAATTTACTTGATCTTGGGTACACAAATGTATGAGAAATCACATGATAATAAAGTGATTTGTCGATTATCGAGTCGATCTGCAAGATCGAGTGCATGTAAACGGCCTATTAAGCTTATTTATGTCGTTCAATATAAATTTCAGAAACAATAAATATAGATAAAATTCTGTTTTATTTAAGTATTTAATAATTCTTTGAGCCGAGTCAATTTTTTCAGAATCTGTGTTCAAAAAATATAATTTCAGTACATCGATTCGGCTAAAAAGTTGATTTACTGTAGCTTCTAGTAAGAGCCAGCGCGTTTGAGAAGGATACAACATTTTCCGCGGATTATATTCTAATAAAATTTGCAGGTCTATGAACAAATTTTCTCTTTTCGGACTGTTTGGTATAAAATTATATATGTGCCGCGCGGTTCCTTCTATATATTGTGGCAAAAGTTTACACGTACCATTAGCACACAATGCAAATGAATGGCATATATTAGTAGTTAATATTATGCTGAAGAAATGCCTTGGTAATTGTTTCATAAATGCCGTTTGCATTGCATTCTATGACTTTCACAAGATCGAAGAGAAAATCGTGTGATTTTTCCTTATGTTCTACTCTTGCTACTAACGACAATAATTTTGTGGTCGATATATCTGTGGATTCTGTCATTCCACGGCAAAGAGGTGTTCACATGCATTTTTACTCGATTCAGTTCTGACATTTTTGTATTTCATGACGCCATCATGGAATTATACCAGGTGATAGCAGGAGTTTTAGTATCATACATTTCTTTCAAGTCAGTCGTTTGTTTTACTTGTTTCTTTCTTTGTAAAATTAATTTTTTATTTATTTTTTTTTACAAAACGAGATATCATATTTCGCCAACCAGTTCGATCTTTTGCTTCATTTCTCCAGTTGGCAATACCAAGTGTACGCAGGGATTCGTCAACCTGATCCCTCCAGCGGAGTCATGGTCTTCCTAGTTTTCGTCTTCCTTCGAGTTCGGTTTCGAAAACCCTTCGTGGTGGTTCGTCTTCATCCATTCTACCAGCCAGCGCAATCGCATTATTTTGATCCGCTAACTATGTCAATGTTGTGATCAAGGCTGATCTAGTAGAGTTTGACGCATTAGAGCAGCTGATTTTGCTTTCGTATGACCTTATCTGTCAAATTCAGTGTATTTTGTTATTGTACTTTTTTGTTTTCTTTTTTTTTGTCGTATGTAGTTGTGTTGAATTTGACAGTGAGAGTTATGGAACAAAAACAAAATCCCTGTTGTTGGTGCCTACAATTACAACAAATCCTACTCCGTTAACCTCTACTAACTAAGCCTTGGTCGGGATATATCTCGTGGTTTATTCCGAAGCGGTTTTTCGAAACCAAGTACGGTTGTTGCGGCACTTTTATAGAGTCGGAAATGGCTCCGCACTGAGCAATCTGAATATCATGGCAATCTGAATATCATGGCCAGGGTCATAGGTTTCCTTAGGCGCTCATAGAATATGTCTTTGGCATCATCATCTTTGTCTACTGTCGGGGCATGCACACAAATTAGGGAAATATAAAAATGTTTCGCTTTTATGCGGATTGTGGCTAGACTTTCACTAACAGGATTGGACCTCGAGATACAACTACAAATCCACAACCAAATTCATGTTTTTTTTCGCAGTTTCTTTTTCTTGTGCAGCCATGTCCTGTCCATCGCATTTTCTGGATAGCGGTAATGTCAGCCAAGCCAAAAGTACAAATCAAGTCAACTGGGAGTAATTTTTGGGAATTAAATCGAAGTGTTAGAGTAAAATTATTTGTGTAGATACCAATTAACACACAAATTGTTAAAATTACAGATTTCTCTCATTCCGATCTCATTCTAAACATAAACCAGCCGTTGCAAACTCTTGTTAATATATTACTGTATGGTCAAGTGCACTCGATCTTGGGTACAAATAATGTATGATAAATCATATGATAATAGTGTTATTTGCCGATTATTTTCTCCTTTGGCGTAGGCATTGCAACGTTGGCATAGTATTTTTGTGTTCAATTCCGCGATTTTTAGAAACAATTTTTGGTGAAAAGAGCGCCAAATTTAATTCAAAGCTTTGATCGTAAATAAAGGGTTTTTCAACAGAGACGCTACAAAAGTAAATCGATAGGGACATCAAACGACGCCATATTTTTTCCCGCTCTTTTGACATTTCTCTTCAGTAAGGTTTGCCATTTCATCATGGAAAGATATACGAGCCAACAACGAGTCGAAATTATTAAAATTTACTACCGACATTTAGAGTCAGTGGCCTCAACTTTAAGAGGCCAACTTTAAGAGGCCTGAACAATCAGCGATGAGGCTCCTTTCTGGCTGAATGGCTTCGCCAATAAGCAAAATATGCGTTATTGGTCAGACAGGAATCCACACGTAATCCACGAGTCATCATTGCATCCCGAAAAAATTACGGTTTGGTGTGGTTTATGGGCCGGCGGTGTCATTGGGCCGTACTTCTTCCGTGATGATCAAGACCGGCACATTACTGTGAATGCGAATCGCTACCGTTCAATGATAACCGAATATTTTTGGCCCCAATTGGATAATATGGACTTGGAGGAAATGTGGTTCCAACAGGACGGCGCCACAAGCCACACAGCGAATGCCACAATCAATTTATTGGAAACCAAGTTTGGTGAACGTGTTATCTCACGAAATGGCCCAGTCGATTGGCCGCCTCGGTCGTGCGATTTGACGCCGTTAGATTATTTCCTGTGGGGCTACGTCAAGTCTATGGTCTATGCCAACAAGCCAGCGACTATTGATGAACTTCGTACGAATATCGAACGTGAAATTGCAGCAGTATCGGCCGATTTATGCTTGAAAACCGTCCAAAATTGGGTTCAGCGTCTGAACTTCTGCAAGCGTGCCCGTGGTGGCCATGCAAAAGAAATCGAGTTCCATACATAATGGCATCGAACGTACTTTCACAGTAATAAAGAATTTCATTGGTATCTAAAACCGGGTTTGTTTTATTTAAAAAAAACTTTTGTAGCTCTCTTATTGAAGAACCCGCTATCTCCGGTCTTTGAAAAGTTATTGGTGAGTATTATACTTAAAAAAAGAAAAGTTTTTGTGCTGAAGGCTCTTTTGCTATTGTACTTTCTTTTTTCTTACATCTGCTTTAACATTAGATGTAATAATGATAAAATAAATAAAGCAATATTTAGCTCACTGAAATAATTGTTTTTGTTTTGTCATAAACAGAGCGACGACGACCTGCTTGTTTGAATGCTGGAATACAACTGAATAAAAATCAATATTTAGCTCACTGAAATAATTGTTTTTGTTTTGTCATAAATAGAGCTACGACAAGAAGTTTTGGATAGTATAGAGAACATATTGCACTCTTTTTCCGCTCTCATATAGAGAGTCTGAGTAAAAGAGCATAAACGAGTATTATTGTCTTTATAGAATATTTCAATATAAATATACCATTTCGACAATGTTATTACATAAAACAATACAAAAAGCATAAATGTTTCACATCAAAATTTTGAATGAACCAAGCTATGACAAAAAGAGAGTAATACGTTTTGAATCATTCGCCAGATGATGTTGATGTTCGCTGCCGCTACATCAGTACCATCATACTTATTTTCAGGCAGAGACTATTGTTGTACAACAACCACGTATGTGATGCTAACGCTGTGTGTTATTTGCATGTGTTCACTTTGATAGATTGCCCTACACGTGCCTATAGATGTTAGCACATCAAAAGGTTAAACTCCTGTATATTATCGGAAGTATAAAAGTGCATTTTGTTTGTAAGTAGTCCTAATGATATAGTAGGCGTGTATTGGTTACACCACTTGCTTGGATTATCGCTTATTTTGTATTGGGAGCCAAGCGATATTAAGCGGCACTTGAAGTTACCGCTTCCATTTCAGTCCTAAGCAGGCATAAAGTTACCAGTCTGAAAAAAAATTTGAAAAGCAATGTTGCATATCGTTGTTGTGAGAGAGAAGAGTATAAAGATTTACAGAAAGCAAGACGTTTTAGAGCAAGACGATTATATCTATTTCTGGTTACAACAGACAGAATGTTGCTAATATACTAGCAAGCTAGAGATAATCGCTAGCTTGTAACGAAAACACGCATAGTAATCGTAGACATGGTGGTTATAAGTATTATTTTTATTAAATGAGTATGGAAAAACTGATGATTTTTCGTATTATGGTCAAAATAAAAATGATCGAGCGTTTGGTTGTTTTTTAAATAAAGGTCCAATTAGTCTTGACGGTTGACGGTAAGCGATCATCTGTTTGAGTTGGGGTTGCATTTTGCATGTGTTAGAGAGAGACAACTAAAATTGACGGTTTACGGCAGTATACTTCTGCAGGATGCAGAATCAACCGTCAGCCGTCAACACCGATCAGCTGTTATTGTTATTGCTTTTACTTCGACATTTTGTGCGCGGTAATACACAATTACACAGCAAACAAAATTTTCTTTTTATTTTTAATTTTTTTATTTGACACAATCACTTTTTAACACAAAACTCATGCATGCAAATTATATTTTGTACAAATGCTCTTCGATCAGTTTTTTTTGTTTTGTTTTGTCTTCTACCGTCTAACCGTCATAACTAACCGCGCATTATTGAGTAGAACGTCAACCGCCTACCGTCAAGACTAATTGGACCTTTCTGCAGGGTGCAGAATCAACCGTCAGCCATCAAGACCGATCAGCTGTTATTGTTATTGCTTTTACTTCGACATTTTGTGCTCGACAATACACAATTACACAGCAACCACAATTTTCTTTTTATTTTTCATTGTTTTATTTGACACCATCATTTGTTAACACAAAACTCATGCATGCAAATTATATTTTGTACAAATGCTCTTCGATCAGTTTTTTTGTTTTGTTTTGTCTTTATACCGTCTAACCGTCATAACTAACCGCGCAATATTGAGTAGAACGTCAACCGTCTACCGTCAACCGTCGAGACTAATTGGACCTTAATTTTATTCTCCAATATTTCGCTGCCCTTTGGGTAGCATCGTCAGGAAGATAAACACAATTATTAATTTAGAATTAAATGAAACCGGTGGACTGTTTTTTGAATACTCCGGTTTTTGAATACTCTGGTTGTGCTCCAAATTATATGACGACGTGTCGATACTTCAGCCGCCGTCGGTGAAATTATTGAAACACTGACGCTGATAAATTTAGGTCGGCTTTGAACCCTGTGTACAGCACGGTTCCACAAGACAGCGTTGCCAGCCGAGACACTCGGCTCAAACTTGGTAGCACTGATTGTTATCATTTGACATTTGGCAAGTGAAAAAAATGGGAACTGCGCTGTTTTAGTGAATTTTTTTTGCAATTTGGAAAATGTTTTAGTAAATAACGCATAAACCCGGCAAAACAAGTAAATAGTGTTTTTTGTTTTAAGAAAAATTAGAGCTTTTGTGGTTTCTAAGCAAACAAAGTTCAGACATAAAGCTGACTGAAAGATATTTCAACAAGTGACTAAAATCTCCAACCACCACCAAAAATAAACCAAATGACAAATTTTAAGAATTGTGAATGAAATTGCATAGTACCGCTGCTGAATTGTCAAAGGAACCAAAGACTAACGTTATCAAATTGTTAAAAGGTGATTAGAATTAATTTATTTTGTAAATTGTTTAGCATTGAAGTTTTGTTTGTGAAATAGTTGTGATCCGCACACTCGGTTTTAGGCATTCGTAGTAAACAGCAGCAGCCGCCATCGCCACCGACCTTCACGCAACCTTCATACATCAACCATCACTACCGTCACTTAGGTTCTAGTTAGAGTTTGAGTGACTGATGGACGACGGTCTTTAGGGGTTTAATGTGCATGTTAAAATTCAAGATGTTATATTTTCCTACAGATTGGTGTGGTATAACATTTGGCAGATTGGTATGAAAGCATCCTCAGATACAATATTAGGGTAGGCAAGAGTACGGTTTCCGAGGCTCCTCATTTCTATAACTTTGTTTTTTCAAGCACCCCAAAATAAGCCGAAAAAATAAAATAAAAGTTATCGATAACTCTCTTAGTTATCGAGATATAGGACGTTGAATTTTTAAAAATCAATAACTTTTATCGCCATTTTATTAATTTCGATAACTTTTTTTTGGAGCACCCCGAAATAAGCCGAAAAAATTAAATAAAATTTATCGATAACTCGCTTAGTTATCGAGATATCGATTTTTTTAAAATAATTTTTCATTTTTGTGTAGTTTTCTTGAGTGGTAAAAAATAAGAAGTAAAATTGCTGAAAGTTGTACATATAAAAGGTTGCAGCCCCCGATATCCCGATAACTAAAGAAGTTATCGATATATTTTATTTAATTTGTTGGGGTAATTTTGAGTTGTACCACGCTAGTCCACATTAAATTGGTAAAAAAGTTGTCGATAATTTAAAACTTTAGCCCACGATATGTCGATAACTAAACGAGTTATCGAAATTATTAGAAAATTGTTGAGCTTATTTTGAGAGTTAAAAAACTGGCAAAAATTCAGGACCTGATTTTAAAATAAACCAAAATTAAAGAAAAGGTAAAGAATGTGAGAACATGGAAAAGTAGCCATCGCAGGGACCTATGTTGCTCGTACAGTGTGGTAGAACTTTTGAAAAATCCTTAAATCTATATTGCACTAAGTCGCCCGGCCATCCGGCCGGGCTCAGGCAAGGGCGTTAAAATTCCGTCTGTACCTTAAGTCGATGTGTGGAAAAATCACTCGGTACTTTTTAAAACAAAATTTTTTTTCTGGATGGTTACCATAACCAATCTCATGGTTACTGTACGCACAAAAGTGGACTTATATGGACTTACAGACATCCCACGAAAAAAAGAATGACACCACGGAATTCGTGACACAATTACCTTTCGTTGAAGTACCCACACTAATCCATAGCCAAATGTCCCTGGGTGTGACGGTTTTTTTGACCCTGTGGGCCCCATAGGTCCGTGCGACGGTTAGTTTTCAACTTTCTCACATTCTTTAATATTTCTTTAATTTTGGTTTTTTTTTTTAAATTTTTTTGCCTGCTCCTGGTCCTGAACTTCAGCCAAAAAACTTGTCGATTTTTTAAAATTGTAACACTCGATATCTCGATAACTAAGCGAGTTATCGAAAAATTTTATTAAATTTTTTCGTCTTATTTGGGGGTCGACTAATGAAAAACATTGTCGGATCGAGGGGTCTCGGAAACCGTACTCTCCCCTTAGGGTGGACAACAAGTGTGATGAAATCATGGATGAAATGGTACACAAGATGTACTAAAATAATATCTCTTGACCAAAATGCACTTGGACGGCCCCTTTTCAAAAGAGGGCATAAATTTACTGTAGCACCAACTGTCTGCTCAACACCAAAATTTCACCACTGACAGAAGCAGTTCAAAATGTATTTTTTTCCCGCGATCGGTACAACGTCTTGAGATATAAGTCTTTAACGCTTGAGTATATAATCGCTCATATCTCAGATATTTATAATCCGATCTGGTTGAAATAGGTATCATTACAAAGGTTTTTCTAAACTCTATAAGTGTGTATAAAAATATTTCTTATTATTAACCCATGGGGGGGGGGGGTCTTATAATAAAAAAAAAACATTTTTAACCTCACCTTTTTGATAAAAAAATTAATTTTTTTTCAAAAAAAATGCCCCATTATACTTATTTTGTAGTAGACTCCGATAAAAACCAAGACAAATATTTTTTCGCAAGTATAATACTTACCAATAACCCTTCAAAGACTGCAGATATTTACGTTTAATGTTTTGAAATAAATTTTTTGCTTTTATTCACCAAAATTAAAAAAAATATTTCTAAAAAATAGCGCGATTTAACACAAAAATACTATGCCAAGCTGGTGTTGGACCCACCCCAAAGGAGAAAATCAAAAAAAAAAAATTACACACTGAAACCTTTCTAACACAAAAATACTATGAACTTTAATATCTCCGGTCTTTGAAGGTTTAATATACGACTGACATATGTATGCCCGATTATACATTCAAGCTTTGGAGGCCTGTATTTCAGAAAATATGAACGGACAATCGCATTTTCCGCCCCCTTTTTGTTAGCACCATTTAATGCCCTATAAGGCAAAAAAAAAACCAATAAAATAAAGGACTTGGTGCTAAAGTAAATTTGCTCCCAAAAGGTTATGATTCCGACAGACAAGTGTGGGTACTTAAATTAATGGTGCCCTTACTTTGGCTGAATTGCCGGGGTTCTGGTGAGGCTCAAAACTTTATAAAATCTACTTTACGGACATAGCTCCATTTTTTATTTTATTTTTTCAGAATGTAGGAGTTACATTTCAAGAACAAGTAATTATTATTGGAGCTTTCTGCATTAGCCTGACCTCTACAAAGCAAATAATGGGAATTGACCACATTCCTGTATGAATAATAAATAAATAAATAAATAAAAATGCAAAATAAAAAAAATTGGCGGTGGGGAAAATTTTCGGAGTTACGGGCCCCCAAAAGTTCAGATATATGGAGTGGTATTGTGATTCCAATTACATCGAGCAACCGACCTTTCAGTTGTATGTAATAAGGGTCGAAATAAGACTAAAAGATAAAATGGAAAAAACCGATATCGAGTTATAGGAGTTGATAACACTGTGACACAAATTAAAGGAATTTGTTACGGGCCTCAATCAACCAAACCAAAAAATTATTAAAGTACTTGGACGTGGTATAACAAAACCCCGCTCGGTTTTGCTCCTATACGTAACAATTTTTTTTACAGGCCGAAGAAGATTTCGGAGGTGGGTCAGAGCCCTATTTCCGATTTTCTTCAATAAATCTTAAACAGCTTAAAATATTTCATTACAACCTTTGACAATATTGTAGGTATTTTCCCATTTCACAATTCCCTCTAATATATTTCTAAGGAAAAGTACACTGTTAATCGATTATTTCACGAAACGTCATGAAAATTTGCACATATTTGATATGTTTTGACATTTCTTGCCTAACTAAATAAATTGCGGTAGCTGTGTTCAAAAGAAGTGTAGCTTATACATTTCTTGATAACTTTTCTAAATACACTAATCAACGAAAATTCTATTTAGAGCTCCATAATTGGTGTAGAAATGCTGCGTTTAACAATATTCTTTAAATATTCACCTATATGTATTTAATATTAAACAAATTACAAATTGATATCTTCTACAAAGTTGTAGTGCTTAATATACTTAACAATATTGTCAAATACACTAAAGAACAGAAATGTCATTTGGGGTTTTCGAAATGATTGTAACAATTCAGAAATTAAAGTAATGTAATAATATGCTCCAAAGTTGAACAACTTAAGGGTTTCGACAAAGTTGCCAAATACATCAACGTCCTAAATTGTCATATATGTATGGTCTCAAATGGCCGCATGTAAAACCGTAGTGTCGCTGCATTTTCTCGGCAAACCGGTAACAGAGAAGATTCCTCGCTTTCTTTCAAGCGCGTGTTGGACCTACCCTGTGGGTTAATTTTTTTTCACTTTAATATCTGCGGTCTTCGAAGGGTTAATGAGCCGTATTATACCTTCGAAGAAAGCCCTGAATCTTCTCTGTTAACGGTGAATAGAGAAAATGTACCGACACTACTGTCCATTTTTGAAAAATACGTATTTTAAAGTAAAAAGTGATGTTATACAATTTTTTTTTAAATATTCCACTATACGTTAAGCTCTGTATTAATTTTTTATGAAATTTTCGTTGCCATAAGAAGTACGCGTGTAAACAATAACGAAAATTTCATGAAACGAAAATTTCGTTCACTTTTCATTTGCCTGGTACTCAGCTCCTTGCGAAAATTGCGTAGGCAAAATTAATTACAGGGTTGTTACGCCATAGTTATTTCGTACGAAAACAATTGATTGATAATTGTTTGGGACCGAAATTTTGACATTTAGATAACTTTAACAAACATTTATTTATTTATTTATCTGTAAACGGAAAATTTTGTTTCGGAGAGTTATAAACTAATCTTTGATTTACCTTGAAAATAATTCAATAATATTTCGTCTTCGAACTTCATTTCATTTTTAACTCATGTTGTATTACTTTAAATAAAAAATAGATAAATGGTTTCGCGTTACATCCCATGCAGGGATTAGGGAGAGCTTCTAACAACCAGTGTGCTGTGCGCGTTCTAGTTCCACACTCACTGATTGGGACCTACAGTTTTACACCGATTCCGAACGGCATTTTTGAGAAGCTTTTTCATGGCTAAATACTCGATAGTGCCGCCGTCACTATCGAAAGAAATTTATGGTGGTCAGAGCAGGGATCGAACCCACGTTCTCATGCACAATAGCCGCGCACACTACCATTGCACCACCGACGATTTCTACTGATAGTGAAATTTAATTTGCATTACAAGTGAAAAACAGCTGAAAAACTATTTTCGGGGGTTTAACACCCCAAAACATCCCCCCCCTGCGCACGAACCTGCATATGAGCTTGACAACTGAAGCGAAGAATCAATTGAAAAAAATTAAAACAGTTGTTCGAACTACTTTACCATGTATATATTATTAGACCATGGTTTACAGCTTTCCATCCACTGTAAAATTACGAGGCGGTAGACTTGTTTGAACAGCTGATTTATTTTTGTCGTGGTGTTAATCGTTTACGTTGTCAAATTCATATTTACATTGTTTTTATACTTTTTTGTATTCCCGTGTTATTGGTATACTCGGAAACGGAGCGTCCAATCGAAAAAATAACCAATGTTTTCCGATTTGTAAGGGGTTTTCTTCAAGTGGCCCAATTCGTATGGAAGATTTTTTGGTTATAAATCGGAAACGGTGCGTCCAATCGAAAAAAATAGAAATTTTAAATACTTCTAAATAAATTGGATAATTCCCCATTGTCGTGCGTAGCTTCCCATTATTTTCCCCATACCCTGTGGGTAATAGGTAAACGATCGCCACCCATTCCCCACGGCAATAATAATGGGCTATCTGGAAATACGAACCCTTCTTTCCTGACAGATGTTTTTGCATTTTCCAAAACTGATAGTGTAAATCGAACGAAGATTGGAAGAGAGTTTCATTCCAAATGAAAGAGAGTTTCATTCCAAACAGAAGAGAGTTTCATTCAATTTCTCTCTCCGCGAATCGTTCCATTTGGAGTCTAACACGAGCTTTATGAATACGGTACTAATGAAACCTTCACTAAATCTAAAAGCTTTCAATAACTGAAGAAGGTTTTACAGATAATTTATTGTTTTTTTTTTATAAACAAGGCCGTAAGAGTCCAAGAGATATAGCGATAGATGACTGGAAGTATGTAGGGTTGCTTAATGCGTTTTTCTCACATTTGCCTTTGTGCATTGAACCAAAAGTACAAAACTCATCAACTGAGAGTATTTTTGTTTTGTTTTTGTGATAATTAAATCGTGGATAAAAGGGATAACAAGTGAAATAAAGCAAATTGTTATGAAGTGTTAGAGTAATATTATTTCTAGAGAGGCATAAAACTATTTTAGCAGCAAAATCAGATCTGCACCAAAATTTCACCAACGGTAAAGGCTTTTGCGCTGAGTTGAAAAATAAATTTTGTTTTTTGCGCTATGTCCAACTTCTTCTGATAAATGCCTTTAAAGCTTGAGTATATAATCGGTCATATCTCAGGTATTTATCATCGGATCTGCTTGAAATATGTATAATTACAAAGCCCTTGTGAAACTCTAGAACTCTGTATATAAATATACTTCCTTTTATTAACCCATTGAGGGTTCATTTAAAAAAATGTTTTTTAACCTCCCTTTTTTGGTGTAATCAACTTGTTCTTGTCTTTTGGTGTTGTTGTTGTCTTTTATTTCTGTTCTCCTTTGTTGTAGTTTTTACACACCAAAATAAAAAAATTATTTCTAAAAACTGGAATTTGGAATTTGATCCCCCTGCCTGAGCCCGGACGGACGACTAGTTGAAATATAAATTTAACAATTTGTGAAATTTATTTCATCAGGATCGGATAATAAATGCTGCTAAAAGAAATTTGCTCCTATAGAGATTGCAATTAAAACATAAATTTATTAAACTAAAGATTTTTTTCATTCTTCATGGGTATAACTCTTGCTCCAACTTTTCAAGTGACTTTTCTTGGTTTCCGGTCCAAGAAAAACAGTTGTTGGAGACTCTATGTATATTACTCTATGGTCCAAGCCTTCATTCAAGATACAGCGTATTTTAAATGTCAACTCCTTAAGGGCTGCCCTCACTATCTTAGACAGTCGTTGGCATAGAGTAATCTCAGACTAGAGAGAATATTTGGCTCATCTGACATTTCCTTTCACACTCTTCTTGATGCGGTCGGTGTGATTGAGAGATGTTTGACGAAAAATGACATACACCAGGTGGAATTACAATAACTTCTGACTTTAATTTTTCATTTCGTTTTGGTGACAAACTGTGAAATTTAAATGTGTTTTAAACTTTTTATTGACTGTTATTGTTAGCATACATTTGTGTTGTATTTAACACAATAATTTTAACACACAAAACGAAATGCCGTAGTTGTTATTTTGTTCGTTGTTTTGAACCATTGCCTATATCTGGTATTAGTAAAGCAATTCCTTTCAACATCAAACGTAAATATCACACCAGGCCAAATGTCATAAATTTGGGTCTACTGTATGTATTAGTCTATAGTCGTTGGATTGTTGAGAAAAATCGAAGGGAGTTTTCTTTCTCTTTATTCCAACAATAGCAGAAGGATTATCTTTATATGTATATATAATTCTACTCCACGTGTGTTTGTGACTGAACTCCTAAACTTCTGGACCGATTTGAATAATTTTTTTTTGTATGCGTTTGGGTGGCGCCCCGGGTGGGTTAGATTTACTATTCGGTCCAATTGAACAAAGGGGCGTGGTACCTCCCATACAAATCGCTTGAAATATTATGCAGGACAACGTCTGCCGGGTCAGCTAGTTGCTCTATAAAATATGTAGCACTATTGGGAAATATGGACAAAAATTACAAAAAAACACTCGGGTTATTAATTACAAAAAAAAAAACTCGGGTTTTTAGGTATTTCACTCGTGGGAGGGAGAGGGTTCCAAAAGATGCGTATTGAAGAGCTTGTAGCGGGAGCGTCAAATTTATATTCATCTGCGGCCATTGAAGTTTAGATTCCTAGTGTATTTGGGTTATAAAAAAAATATTTTTTAGTCAATACTGGGCGCAAACGACATGATGAGCATAACTAGAAAAATATATTTTAAAAATTTTGACGGAACATTGTTTTCAATGGACATACAATTTAACATTTGCATAAAGAAAAAAACCTCAGTTAAGTGGCCAATAAATGTATCAAATTTCCTCAAGTATTATTTATTTCTATTTTTATTTTTTCTCTCAATTGAATAACGACAAAAAAAAACAGGTAAAGGAAGCTTTCCTTGTAAGCTTCACTGACCATAATTGTTTTATTGTATTCCATTATTGCTTCAGACTTTTTCGTTTTAGTAACTTCAAAAATATGCAACAGTAGCTAAGCTTTCTTCTTGGAGGATATAAGAAAAATAAACAAAAAAAATAACACTTCTCCAATATGCACTTTTATGAATGACTTTGTCGACTACCTGATGCCTCCCAACGACATGATGACTTTACGTCGCATTTTGATGACGAATTAGTTAACACTGGCTGCTAAGTAACATGAAATAAACAAATTTCTTTGTTTTCCCTTAACATTTTTTACTAGCAACGAATTGTGAAGGAAGAAAAAAATAAACAAAATTATTGTGCTCTCATTGGAAAGCAATCAGTTTATACGCGCTACTTGATTAGTTCACACACGAAAAAAACGCTCTAAACAAATAATTCTTCACTTGCAGTGTGTTACTCTTGTCCCGCGTGTAACCCAATCTATAAATTAATAGTGCTTAAAATCCGTAATCAATTTTTGGGTTTAGTTGTTGTTTTTTCAAAGCTTGTTACATCTGTTAAAAGTTTTCATTAATATTTATCTGATTTCAATTTAATAAGTGGTAGCAATCAACTTATATAAATCACAAATTAATGACGTGATTAAAACTCGTGTACTCTTGGAATATATTTGTTATTTCGTTGTATTATATTAAAAATTTCGTCAAATTGTGATTTGGGTTTGGTAAAATTGAAATTTTAATATGTACATGTATGTATTGTACGTGTATATACATTGGTGTCAGTGGTTTGTAAATATAATGCGGGAATTAGCCCTACACTGACCAACCTGGAAATGCTTAGGCGACGTTATTCGCTATGTGAATTCGACATTATCCAAAAGATTACAGGATCTATAAACTCTATAGCTGTGGTTAACGTTTGTCCGAGGTTCATAACTCTTGTTTTTTTTTCAAGTATAAAATGAAGATTAAGTTTATAGCCTTTTTGATTAAGATACACTTTCGATTAGGTTAAGGTTTGACAGAACTATTTACACATTAAGAAATTTTTGACAGAATTGACCAAATGACAAGAACATTTTGGAAACAGAATAATTGCTTAATTTGATTAAAGTGTGATTAAATCGAATTAAATCTGACATCATAGTTTGTCATAGTTCTGCGAATATCTCCATTACGGTTGCTGCTCTCATCTAATGGCAATTTTATGAATTCTGAAACATTGTGATTTAGTACATCCAAGAATGTTTTTTATTCCAATGCGGTCATGGTGGCGATAGTAAATTGTTAATATGTTTTTGACTTCATGTATATATTACTAGAAAGACTTGTTGGCATGATTCATAATTCTACATAACTTTTGTACCAACTCTATTTTCAGCAGCCTCTGATAGGAGAGTCCCCCCGACATTCAGATCAAACGAATTTTTGCATTACACTTTTTATTCAACCACCACCACCACCACCCACCCACCCATCCATATTGCACATTTCGAATGACGGGCCTTTAAGATGGCTTTAAATGGCTTTCTAGAGTTCTTTCAAAAAGGAAATACTTTTAGACCAAAGAAGAAATTTACAGCCGGTACCATACGTTATTCCCTGCACAAACAAGCACAGGCCAGCCTTCAATCAGGCATCAATTTACGTCAAGCCGTTAGACTTCCAGAAGGGGAGAATATAAACGACTGGATAGCTGTGCATGTGGTTGATTTTTTCAATCGCATTAATCTCATCTATGGAACAGTATCCGAATATTGTAACGAAACAACATGTCCAACCATGAGCGGAGGTTCGCGATATGAGTATCTGTGGGCAGATGGAGAAAATTACAAAAAACCAACTACACTGCCAGCACCAAAATATATTGAACTTCTTATGGATTGGATAGAATCTCAAATTAATAATGAGACTATATTTCCAGTATCTACAGATGTACCATTTCCCAAAACATTTCCAAGCCTATGTCGGAAGATATTGACCCGATTATTTAGAGTGTTTGTGCATGTCTACATACATCATTTTGATCGTATCGTCAGCATTGGGGCCGAGGCACACGTTAATGCTTGTTACAAGCATTTCTATTACTTTGTCCAAGAATTCGACTTGATAACAAGTAAAGAACTGGAACCTTTGCATGAGATGACTATCAAGATATGTAAAGATTAAGATGAAAACAAATGAATCTCATATTGTATTATATTGAAAATTATTTCAATTCAAATAAAGTATATAATTAAGTATATAAACAAGCCAATAAGAACTATCGTTTGGTATTGATTCCGCTTTTTTTTTGCTCAATATGACAGAGAATGAAGAAGACTTAAAATAAAACTGTTTGTATTGCATTAATTTGGAAGACGGTAAACCACCACAAAACAGCAAATCTGCATAAAAAGATTTCATTCGTATTTTTTTGTGTAGTTACTACATCGAAAAACAATTTTTTTTTCTTTTTGCCCACAGAACTCACATTGCTGCTCTACTCATGTGTTGTTTCATCATTCTGAATAATTATAAGTGAAAGTTAAACAATTGGAATTATTGCTAGAATTATAACCTGAAAGGAAACCAATTGAATTTCGAAGCATTAACCAAATTTTTAATTCTTAATTTTGGATTAAAACTGATGTATTTTAAATTTCAGTTGATGGTAAAAGTAGTTTAGAGTTTAATTGGTGCATTTTAAAATTCGTATGCAATAACTTTTTAATTTTAAGTGACATTTTTTATAAACAATTTGATAGTTTATGGATTTCAATTGAAAATAGTTTAGAATTAATTAATCAAATTGATTAATCAAACAGTCTGATTAATCGAATTATGGATTATTTAATCATACATTTTGATTAATCGTACCTACGATTAATGGATTAATCTTCATTTTGATTGATCAATAATCATTGATTAATGTAAAAATTTATGCAGTAATAGCCAGTGGCGCCGCACACACACACGCTCAGAAAACCGTTTGCCGAGTTTTTACGACGTAAAGTGTCTCAAGTGAACACATGAGCCGACGAGCAAACAAAACCGGTCGTCGGTTGAGCGAAGATCAAGCCAAAGAAGAACAAAGTTTGAGGGTTTTTTGGCGACAGTTTCGCATCGTGACAACAGGCACGAAAGAGACCAATTATTGCGAGCTCTGGTTTTTAGGGTTTTCAGTTTAATTTTGTTTTGCAACCTTGTTTAAATTATTATTAAAATTATACAAATATGATTAATCAATATTCACATTAGTTGATTAATCATAGTTTTGATTATTCACCGTTATTCACAACGAACGGTTCTGTTCATATCGACCGGTTAGTAAGAGACCGATTCGTGTGTTGCGCTCAACCCGAAACCCGAGAGCGAGAACACGAACAAAACGAAAAAGAGGGTTTCTGTCCAGACACTGAGCGGTTCCGTCTCATTTTTTCGGTCTTTTGAGTTACCAGACCGCGCAATTAAATTTGGTTGAGCATATTTTGCGAGCTCTGCTAAAAACATGAATTGGTCAATTATTCAAAGTTTTGATTAATACATTTTTACACATCCCTACATTTCAAAGCAAACATTTTGAATTTCAATTGAATATGTGCCTTAGAAGGTACCGAAGTGTTTTGGAATTTCAAACGTGAGGGGTCTCAAAAGAAGCGTATTAAAGAGTTGATTACGGTAACGTATTTTTTTTTGTACTAGTGTACTTTAGTCCCCCACCTGCCGTTGAAATTTTGACAAAAAATATATTTTTTGGTTAATATAGGGCTCGGTG
Organism: Phaonia tiefii; assembly: GCA_963931995.1. Classification (NCBI taxonomy): domain Eukaryota; kingdom Metazoa; phylum Arthropoda; class Insecta; order Diptera; family Muscidae; genus Phaonia; species Phaonia tiefii. The sequence continues at coordinate 249,379,576 of OZ008368.1, read as the reverse complement.
GTGCAATGGTAGTGTAGGCGCATGGTTAGTGTTAGTGCGCGTACATGAGATCATGGGTTCGTTCCCTGCTCTGACCACCTTAAATTTCTTTCGGCGGCGGTCGTCACTACGCATAGTGACGGCGACACTATCGAGTATTTAGCCATGAAAAGCTTCTCAAAATACCGTTCGGAATCGGTCTAAAAAACTGTAGGTCCCAATCAGTGAATATAAAACTAGAAAGCGCACAGATCACGGGTTGTGAGAAGCTCTCCCCAATTCCTTCATGGAATGTAATGGGAAACCAATTATTTTTTTTATAGGGCTCAAAAGACGAAAATATATTTTCAAAATTTTGACAGAGTATTGTTTTCATGGCAGTGTTGTGAAATTTATCATGCATTATTTTTTTCCCAATTGTTCAATTAGTTTTTGAGTTTACTTTTCTTTGTATTTTATAAGAAAAAATGTACTATAAAACATATGCATTAAATTAAAAGCTTGAGAAATACGCGAAAAGTCGGAGAAAAAAACAGTGAAAAACAAAATACTGTCAAAATTCTAAAAATATATTCTAATTATGCTCATAGACGAATATAGGTATAGATACATTTATTCTCTCATCCGACGTTTCATTTCACAATCTTCGTCGTAGGAAATGAGAGAAATTAAATTTAAAATTAACTTACACCAGGTGGAGTTACAAAATATGTTCACTTAACTTTTTCATGTCGTTTTGGTGTAGAACTGAAAAATTTAAATGTATTTTGAACTTTTTTTTGTTGACTTTTATCTTGGTATACATTTGTATTGTATTTAACACAACTAGTTTGCCACAAAAACACGAAATTCTGTTGTTGTTCCTTTGTTGGACGTTGTTTACTATTGACTCTATCTGGTATTATTGAACCCATGTTTTCCACCATCCAATGTTTACTTTCCACCGTACCTACGACGTTTAATTTATTGAGAGAATAAATATATTCGTCTATGATTATGCTCTTGCATTTGACAAAACAAATACGTAATTTTTTTTTTACCCTGGTAGGACAGTCGAAGACAGTTTTCGAATTCATGAAGACAGTTTCCTGGGACTTAATGGCGGATCAGAGAAAATATTGATTCCGTCTTTAATCATAACTAACATTTCTGCGTGGTTGACACTACTGTGATCAGGGTTCGTGCCCTAGGTTCGTGGAATAGTTTTGCACCATCTGTATGAAAGTTAACGAATCTCTTATGTCCAGGAAGACAAACATACCATTCTGATCTATCAGGTATTTTATTTTATTTATTTATTTATTCATCCAAAATATACTTATTGATATTATACATAAATTCACTTTTGAGTTTTATCAAAGATATCACAGCAATTAAAATACTTAGACTTTATGTTTATAGCTAATATTTTTAAGTTAATATTTCATTAATGATTTGCTTATGTATTGTTCATGTAGTTTTAAAGGAGAAATGGGAAAAACCTTTATATGAGAGACAAAAATTTTGAATACACAATACTGAAATACAATATAATATACCTGGCAATTATATTTAATATAATTAGAGATATATTAGATATTTCGGGTGTTATAATTTGAATGTTTTATATATATATATATAATTAAATGTCTCTGCAATCTCTTATTATTTCATAAGAAGTATTGATTGTTTTGTCGCGTTATGAAGTCAGCGAGAATCTCGTAGTTGGTTTCTTCGTGTAATCTGCGTGTGGAGTATCTCCAATGTTTGTTATTGATAATTTTCAGACATTTATTCTGAATTATTTGCAGTTTTTTTAAACGATATTTGGCGGCTTTGTGCCATACAGGGGAGGCATATGAAAGTATAGGTCTTATGACACATTTAAAAATTAGGTTTTTGTTTTTATGGTTTAGGGCGGATCGTCTATGTAGAAGAGAATGAAGCGCTCTGATCGACTTAATCGCCTTATCACAGGTATCCTCAATGTGTTTACCAAAGTTTAATTTTTTATCTAGTGTTACACCCAGGTATTTAACGTGATCCTTTATATGGATGGTGATGTTTTGGAATTGTAGTTGTCGATTTGGAGTCCGTTTGTACGATTTGTTGTAAGGGAATATGATGGCTTGGGTTTTCCCATGATTCATTTTTATTTTCCATTTGGTCAAATATTTGTTGCATGTCATTAAGCTTTTCTCCATTTTCTTAAGAAGAGCGCTCGTAAGTTTGCTCGATACAATCAAAGCTGTGTCATCTGCGTAGTAAGCCGCATCTATTTCCTTTGGGGGTTTAAAATCGGATGTAAATACATTGTATAAAATTGGCGAGAGGATGGAACCTTGAGGAAGTCCTGCAGGAATGGATTTTGTCGATGAAACTGTATTATTGACCGCCACGGAGAAAGTTCTATTGTTTAGAAAATTTGCTATTATTTTAGTGAGGTATAATGGAAGGTTGGTTAAGATAAGTTTGTATATAAGTCCATTATGCCAAACTGAATCGAAGGCTTTCTCAATGTCTAGGAGTACTATTCCCGTGGATCTTTTATTATGTTTGTTAGAAATTATTTTGTTTTTTATTCTGTTAACTTGATGGATAGTACTATGTTCTCTTTTGAAGCCAAATTGTTCTTTTGATATTATATTGTTATCTGTGACAAAATTGTTAACTCGGAAATATATAAGTTTTTCAAAAACCTTTCCCAGGTTGCTCAACAGACTGATTGGCCGGTAACTTTTGGGATCCGTCTTGGGTTTGTTGGGTTTATGAACTGCAATTATTTTGGCTTTTTTGAACACAACTGGAAAATAACTCAGGCTGAAACAACTGTTAAAAATAATAACTAGTAAATCAATTGCCTTCGCTGGCAGCCTTTTCAGAAGTATGTTGGGTATGTTGTCTAAACCAGGGGATTTTGAATTCTTAAGAAGCGATAAAACGTTTGACAGTTCAGTGGAAGTTATATGTTCGATGTTGGAGTTACTTGGGTGTTCACGCTTTAATTTATGAACCGCAAAATTTACCACTGAGTCTATGGAGTGTGAGTAATCGTTCGTTAGATAATGAGCTTGTTCAAACGTTTCGGCTAGTTTGTCAGCCTTTTCTTGGTCAGTGATGAGTTTTTTATCTGAATATTTTAGGTGAGATATATTATTTTTCCGCTTGCCTCTCAAATTGCGACTTAGCGTCCAAAAACGTTTGTCTCCTGGCTTCATGCGTGTTAGGAAATTATTCCACTTATAATTTCTCATAGTATACAGTCTCTTGTTTATATGCTTTGTCAGAAAATTCGTGCACTGGTCGTAGAATGTGGCTAGCTGATTATTGGATGTTCTTTGTTGTTTCCTTTTAAACTTGTTTCTTGTGCCAATATATCTTAGTACTGCTCTAGGGAACGTGACAGAATTTATATGTTGGGTTTTAGGAGTAGCTGCGCTTCTTGCGGAGAGAATAGTATCGATAAATTTATTAATATCAGCATCAATTTCAGCTATCGTTCTATATGCTCTAATATTTGTACAAATGCTCCTGTCTATCATATCCTTGTATAAAAACCAGTTGCAGCGTTTGTAGTCAAAAACCTCGAGCGTAGGTATGGGAGAAGTAGAACCATCAACTGTGCATATGATGGGCCGGTGATCAGAAGGGGCTTCGTACCCTAGAGTTTCAAGGCTCATATGTAAGGAAGAATTGCTTAGAACCAGGTCCACTGTCGAGGGTATGCGGAGTTGTTGATGGGGATACAGGGTAGGGCTGTCTGGATAATAAATGAAAAAATTACTCGAGTGTTGGAGTGAGTTTAGCGTAATACCGGCGGTGTTGTTTGAACTACAGTTCCACGTTGTTGTTTAGCATTGAGATCACCAAGAACTATATATTCCTTATCTATGGGTGACAGGGCAATGACGTCATTCCGAAAGGCAGGTGTGTATCGTGGTGAGTATGCAGTGGTAATAATGATTTTTCGTCCATTTATGATAATTTCAGCAGACATGTTCTCTATGGCTGATGTTTTAGGCAGAGGAAGGATTTTATATTCTATTGGTCTGTGGATTAGAAGAGCGACACCTCCACCACTTGATTCGGTTCTGTCGTTACGAAAAATATTGTAGTTGGTAAAGAATGGTTTATGGTTAGTTTTTAGAAATGTTTCGTTTAAGGAAACTATATGAATGTTATGGGCTTCTAATAGAAGCTCTAATTGTTTTTGTTTGGGATAGTTGGAGATTCCATTTGAATTCCAGTGAAGTATTCGAATTTTATTAATCGATGTCATAGGCATGTCTGACCATCCTCATAACTACTTGCATTTGTTGTACTTTATTTGTACATTTACTAAGCTCGTCGAGAGCTGAGGTGAAAATATCAAACAGCTCGTCTATGTTAAATAGTTCGCTGTTAGATTTTTTAAGTTGTTGTGCATATGATGGTCTGCTTGTGTATTTATTCTTCTCAGTGTTTATGATGCTGCCAAGGGGAGGGTGCTCATCATCATTGTAGATATATGAGTTTCTGCGCACGTAAGAGTTTCTGTGTGCAGATATGTTTCTCTTTGGTGCTCTGTTTGTTGCGAGTGCACGAATCTGCAGGTATTCGGCTCTTAGTGGACATCTCTCATCGTTGGCTGAGTGATCAATTCTCTCTTTACCAGACTTTTTGCAATTGAAGCACGTAAAGACTTTTGGTTTGTTTTCGTTTTTATTAAGCGGGCAGTCATCGGTTCGGTGTTGATTGCCGCATGTCATGCAGGCTGGTCGTCTATTGCAGTGCTCCCCTCCATGCCCGTACATTAGGCAATTCCAGCACTGAGTAGGTTTACCGTTCTTTTTTGGCCTTTGTTTTTTCCACGATACAACAACGCGGTCTATAGTTTTTATGAGTTGTAGGTTACTTGGGTTAAAGTTCTTTCTACTGAACTGCACTTTGTAAACAGCATTATTTATTGTACTGTATTTTGTGATAATCTCAGTCACTGAGGTAGGTGTTAGGTTGCAGCTGGTTAGCTCAGAAGTTATGTCCGCGGTATTCATCTTTGGTAGACCATAAAGGAACACTGAGTATAGGCGATTTCCTTTCGAATTGTAGGTGTGATATTCAATTTTGTTCTCCGCAAGAACTTTTTTGCAGAATTCGGATTTATTCAAGTCGACTGGGAATATTTTTGTTCCGATTGAAGTGCGCTTATAAACACAATCATTGCCCAATAGGTGTTGAATTTCACGGAGTGGTACAACACTATCCGCGACAATAGGTGGTGGCTTAGGTTGCCATTCCTCGCTTACCATATTTGATATTGGTGTGACCTCCATATCGTCAAGATCAGATAGAGAAGCATATCGATTGGTACGTGATGTTGTGGCACGTTCAGAGTTAAAATTTCCTCCCATTATAGAGGAAGGTTTAAGTCTTTTATGTGTGCTTGTCTTGCTCTTGAATCGAGCAGAGGACTTAGGCCCGGGGGCCATATTCACTTTCACTGTTTCTGTTTAATGAAATGTTCTTTACACCGAAAGTATACAAATTGTTTGGAGATTGCGAAATTGAACAATAAAGAGTAAACTTCAAAATAAAGAGTAAACTTCAAAAGCTGATTTTGTTATTTCCGTTTAGTTGTTTGCGACCGTACCGAACGAAGGCTAAACATGCTATGAGATCTATCAGGTATAAGAGTGGAAATTCCTATCAAATCAACAATACCTGGAAGGTCAGACATTGTGTTGAGTATGACACTGTGTCCGAAGCTATTTTCTGACCAGAGCGACAGTTCCCTAATGGCCAGTTTTTAAGTGGGTAGTTAACTATCGGATTACTTAATCTTAATTCTAAGTTAATTAGAGGTTAACTTTGCATTTTGTTTTTCAGTGCTGAGATAATGTAAGTCGCCATATTGTCAACAACATATTGTCAACATATTGCCATATTGTCTTATTGGAAAAAACGTGTGTTTTGGGATGAATACCAAAACAACAAAGGGGAACAAACAAAATGGAATTATGTAAAATAAGAAATAGATGCATAAAATCGAAGTCATTTTAACAAAAATGTATAAAAAACTATATAGGCGTAACAATTTAACGATCTAGACTCAACTTATGTGAACAAATATGCAAATCTGAAACATGTATTTTATACAATCTTCATTTCTCACTTTGACAGTCAGTAATTTGATTGTCAAAATAATATGGTTCTGACTATAAGTTAACCAACCAAAATTGGGTGGTTAAATCATAGTTATACAATGACTAAAAAACACAAATCGATGTTTAACCACAATTTAACTAAGAAACGAAGATCACCACTGACTGAAAAACTGGCCATAAGTCTAATTGCAGTAGCCGTGGCATGGTGCCTAGGTGCTATATCCAGTAGTATTAAATGTAGTATGACATTTAGTGCATCAGTCGGTGTTGTTCTCAACGTACCAGTGGCACGTATACCAGCCATTCGCTGAACTTAATCCAGTATGGCGCAGTAGTTGCATTTCCGTAGTGCCTTCCACAGACGATAACGCTATACAGCATTATCGGTTTAACTACTGCCGTATACAATCAATGAAATATACGTGCGATCAGGTACAGGTATATACAGGTATATGTAGCTATCACAACATTTTTGGCTCTTTCCAGAATGTTAGGCTTGAAGTTTAACTTCCAGTTGAGTAAAATACCTAAGTATCTTGGGTTTTCAGAGAAGGAAATTTGAATACCCCCTAAAGAGACAGGTATAACAGTTGGTACCTTATAGCTACTGTTGAAAATAACCAAAGTTTAGTTGGGTTCACCTCAAGACCATTATCCGAAGCTAATCTTACGGTGGTATGAACGGCTTGCAGGATGTCCCTAAGAGTACTTGGAAACTTCAATCTTACCGCTATTACCAAGATGTCTGCGTAGGCAACAGCCTTAACACCCATGTTTTCCGGAGAAAGCAGAATACTGTTCATGGAGAGATTTCATAGCAGGGGCAACAAAGTGCCGCATTGAGTCGTTCCTCTGCTGACAAATCTGTCCTTTGACCCTTAAGTTGCCAAAAGGCGTCTCTTTGTGGACAAATAGCCTGATATTGCTGTCAACAGGACTGCGACAGGATTTGCGACTGGATTTACATTGTTAAGGGCTCCCATTATGTCTAAGAAAGCTATCATGGTACGAGAGAACGTCTATAAATCTGACCAGATCATGCAGAGCGGTTTAGGTAGAACTACCTTTGCCGTAGGCGTGCTATTGAGTTAACAGTAGCCTGTGAACAATGTTGGTCCTAAGACAGCTATCGACTAATCTCTCCCAAGATTTTCAAGAGAAATGCCGATAGACGAATGGGTCGGAAATCCTTATGTCCCGTATGGGATGATTTCCCCGCTTTAGGAATGAAGACAACCTTAGTTTCCTTCCATTTCAAAGGTATGTAGTCCTGCTTGATACATCCGGTGTAGAGTCCTTTGAACCAGGGCACCAGTTTATCAGCCACTACCTGTAGTTCCGCCGGCGAGACATTGCCCGTTCCTGGCGACTTGAAAGGTTTGAAGCTTTTTGTAGCCCAAAGAATTCTAGATTCGGTAACAATTTCAAGGACAACATCCGATGGCTGTACTTCAATGGAAGTATATAGTTCACGCCCAGATTTGCCACGGAAATGTGTATTTCTCACTGGAGGTCGACCAAGAACCATAACCTTTGCTAATATACTCAATAGTACAAGGTGTTGCACCCAACATTTTCCTAATCCTGGAGGCTTCGGATGAGCTTTCCACATTGCTGCAGAAATCTATCCAGGATTTATTTTTAGCTTTCCTCAACTCACGCTTGTACAGCTTGAGTTCTTCTTTATATCTACCCCAGTCCTGTTGTGCCTTTGAGGACTTTGCCCTATTAAAAAGCTTTCTACAGCACTTTCTCAGTTTAAAGAGATGTGGCGACAACAAAGGTGGCCGCTGTTTCCCCCATTGATTTGACATACGGCCTTTAATGAACAATTTAGGGCTGATGTGACTCGTTCTATTTGGAATATATCTGTTGAGAGTGTCTCTAAACTTTCCCCAGTCTGACTAATATATCGATGGTAAGAAAAGCTATGAACGCCCAAATTTTCCATTCAGATATTCTATCGCCTTTGCTCTCAGAGACAATGGTAGTATCAAGCACGCTTTGTCTTTTTCTGATAATGAAGGTAAGTTCGCATCCTCTGTTACAAATCAGAAGTAGCTCACCTTTTTCGTAGATGTCCGTGCTTCCCACATGTGATGATGTCGCTGCACACTATCCGCTCCTCGTTATTTTCTTTTGCCACTTTCGTTTTATTTTCGTCAATGGGTATAAGGACCAGGTGGCGCTTTTGCGTCATTTGTCATATATACCGAGGCCAACCAATAATGGGAATTACTTAACTCCAGGCTCGCTGCTAGCCTAAGAACTAGAACCGTATCCTCACTCACCCATGGTTCCTGAATTAGGACCAGATCAATTTCTCTTTGCGAAAGGAGGAATTTTAGGGCGGCGGAAGCAGCCTTAGAGTGGTGGAGGTTAATTTATTATTATTACATCCGTTTCGGTGTCGCCAAGAAGCTCATCTTCAAGTGACCCATCCGGTCCCGTGATGAAGAGCTTTTCCAAGCGAATCGAAAATGGAGAAAAGACTAGTATCCTCCAGATGCATTTCAAACACATGTGATAGACCATGTTCCTCTAAGGAAACTACACCAGACTTATGTGGTGGAGTATCTTCAGTTTGTGGCCGTCGGTGGTGCAATGGCTAGTGTGCGCGCCTCTTGTACATGAGATCCTGGGTTCGATCCCTGCTCTGACCACCTTACATTACAATTTCTTTCGGCGGCGGTCACCGCGCATAGTGCCGGCGACACTATCGAGTAGTTTGCTATGAAAAAGCTTCTCAAAATATCGTTCGGAATCGGTGTAAAAACTGTAGGTCCCAATCAGGGAGTATAAAACTAGAAAGCTCACAGCTCATTGGTTGTGAGAAACTCTCATGGGATGTAATGGGAAACCATTTTTTATCTTCAGTTTTGCCTGCTTTATTGCTCTTATACACCCTCAGTTCGATCCTACTGAATCCGTATGAGACCCGGCCACCTGATATGACGACGTGAGGCAGAGAGTCGGCATTTATTATAAAAACTTCATGCCTGCGGTCTCCATCTACATCCAAACGACCGGCCTTCCAGTTTTTTGTTGGAAGACCGGGATTGCAGTCTTGTACCTGCTTTATGATTGAGTCCGCATCGGATGGTTATGCCGGAATCCATTTGTGGGCTCTGGGCCGAGCCTTGATTTTGGAAACATCCAGTACCGCACCCGGACAGATTTCACATATTTTCCTCAGAGCACAGCGGTAGCACTCGACAGGGCACTCATCGCTGAAGCACATAAATTTTATGTGGCCTTAATACCAGCCTGCGTCGTCAAAGTCGGGAGGCACGGCACTCCATTTTTCTTTAGCGATGTGACCGTGTCTGAGCTTGGTATTCCTGCAAAACTCATACGCCTTTTGCAGGATGACCTTGACGAACATCAAATCCTCAGTGAAAGTTGGTAAGGATCTTACCGAACCTTTCGAGACTAAGCGAGGCCTCAGGCAAGGTGACACTCTATCTTGCGATCTCTTTAACATCTTAATGCAGATCATTATAAGAATAGCTGCAGTCAACATGAATAAATCCATCAGTAGTAAAAGTCACATGCTGCTCGCGTATGCTGATGATATAGATATCATTGGACGTACAATTAGATAACTTACTGCGATGTTTTCGAGAATTGAGAAGGAGTCAGCAAAACTGGGTGTGACAGTAAATGAGAACAAGACAAAATTAATGGATTAAACGAGTAGACCAAAGCGTGAACGTTGATAACCGTTAGGAATTCGAGGTGGTGGATGAATTTATGTACCTCAGATCTGTCGTAAACAAAAACAACAACTTCAGCCTTGAGATCAAGCGGAGAATTGTGCTTGCGAATAGGTGTTATTTTGGGCTAAGCAAGCACTTTAGCCGTCGGTGGTGCAATGGTTAGTGTGCGTGGTTAGTGTGTACATGAGGACATGGGTTCGATCCCTACTCTGACCACCTTAAAATTTCTTTCGGCGGCGGTCACCTCGCATAGTGACGGCGACACTATCGAGTATATAGCCTTGAAAAAGCTTCTCAAAATACCGTTCGGAATCGGTGTAAAACTGTAGGTCCCAATCAGTGAGTGAAAACTGGAGAGCGCACAGCTCAGTGATTGTGAGAAGTTCTCCCCTGTCCCTTAATTGGATGTAATGGGAAACCATTTATTTTTTTAAGCACTAGAGATAAAGCACTCTCTCGAGTAACAAAAGTCCGGCTATACCAGACTCTCATACAACCTGTCCTGCTTTATGGCGCAGAATCCTGGATCTTATCGCAAGCAGACGAAACATCTGTAGGAATCTTCGAGTGAAAAATACTCTGAAAAATTTATGGCCCTATAATGCACAACGGCGAGTATCGGCGACGCATGAACCATGAGCTAGCTGTATGAGCTATATCCCGACATTGACATAGTTAAGCGGATCATAATAACGCGATTGTGGTGGATAGTGAGTGAGAAATTAGAAAGCGCACAGCTCACTGCTCTCCGTTTCATGGGATGTAATGGGAAACCTTGCTTGTTTGTTGTGCTGGCTAGACCATGTCAGTAGAATGGATGGAGATGAACCAGCACGGAGGGTTTTCGAACCCAACTCGAAGTAAGACGAAAAGTAGGAAGACCAAGACTTGGTTGACGAATCCGTCCGTGCTCTTGGTATTGCCAACCGGAGAGATAATGCAAAAGATCGCACTGGTTGGCGAAATATGTTATCTTCGTTTTGTAAGGTCCGTGACCCCCCGGGGTTGTTCGAGACCGTATAAGTAAGTAAAATGTTGCCATGTTTACTTGCACTGTCGATGACCGCCAGTACCAAGACGACAGCGAGGTCAGCAAAGTACTTAGATGAGCGTTTCCACTGATCACTTTGATAGTTTTGGAAGCTAGAGGTACATCAAGCGAGAACAGCCTCTTACCAGACTGCTGCACCTTGGAAGTGGACAACGTATCCTATTGTTCAGCCATACTACGTGCCCATTTTAAAGATTGACTGATTATAATTCAAAACCCTCAAGGATTCTGAGAGAAAGGCGCCGATCGTTGGACGGGAGTACTTACTTAAGATCTTGGATCACATAGCTTGAATGGAGCTTCAAAAGTAGTGTACGGAATAACAGCTATATCACTGATTAACCCATGGACGATCACAGGGAAGTATGTTCGCCCTACGGGTTTTGGCACATACAACTGCACAGGTAGGATATACTTATAGATCAAATCTATCCATGGGTAATTTAGGGGTAGCGGCAACAATAGTGTAGTAGGCGTCGATTCTTTAACAGATCCAATTTGGCAACTATGAGCCATCAAGGTGGGCAAAAAGTGGTCTTACTATTGGCGATTTCGATTCTGAGAAAAAGGGCAAATTTTTTTCTAGCCTAAAAGTGCTTTTTAGTGTTGGTTTGTGAAAAAAGTGTAACCCTACTTTGTGTTCGGTTCTGAGAATGTTGCACTCAAAAAGTGCAACAATGTTGCATTTTCTGCCCTGTCAGCGAGTCACGGGGACAATGTTGCCCGATAAAATGTTTTTTGGTTTTTTGTTTGTATGTGTTCTTTGTCTTTGCTAGGCTAATTATTCTACCTTTTGTGTGGGGCGCTACTCTAATTTAAGCGGCTCCAGTTAAAATCGCTTACCTTCTCAAACAAAGTTGGCGAATTTTCAGTTACGGTGGGTACTATCTTTTTCACGAGGAGAAAATCAGCCCGACCATTTTTCCCTCGTGTAAACACTACTAGTGTTGCGAAGTTGAAAAGTAAGTTTTGTACGTATTTCTGCCAGTTTCCAACACAGAAACGACGTTTTTTTTATCTCTTTCCAACCCAACAATGTTTTTGTTGTACGTTTTGACATTTGTTTGTTTATGTGCTCCACCAAGATTCCTACATATGTATGTGCTCGACCTTTGGTGCCCATTATCATACTATTTATGTTGGTTTGACCAACTTGCCAGATAATTGGTAAACAGTTTACTGTACTCTGGCTGAAACCCCCTTCATCTTGTACACAGATTCCCGATCTGGTTGGAATTGCCAACAATGCTGCAGATGTTCAATATGCCAGCAAGCGGGGAATAGTGAGAATGTACAAAATTTTACCACAAATCCTATTTGAGGCTAGCTATATCGTTGGTACCGAAGTATGGATGGAAAGTCTTCAGGGTACAAATGCAGTTTAACCATATACATAACTCAGATCTTTACAAAAATTTCGTGATTAATAGATCTCGTCACTCTGACTCCAATCAAAATATAGTTTTTTCTACATGGCTACATTCTCCTATGACAACATACCAAGCAAAGACGAAACTTAACAGTTCGACGAACTGGAATATGATGTAAACTTTGATCAAAAGACATTAGGCATTAGGCAAAAAACACTGTAAAGATACTGATATACTTTGTACATTCAATAAAAGGAAAACAGAAAATACATATTTATAACTTTCTATATTTCACACAAGGATCGGAAAACGATACTATTTTTGTATTCAACAAAAATAAATATCACCCAGGTTGAAAATAAATTTTAAACTCAAAACTTAAATAACTTTTTCAACAATGTTCGTTTAAACATCTATACCGAACCACAGACATGTAATTCATGAGCATATCCATATATTTTTATCTGGCCGATGAGTTTGAAAAAAATATACGAACAACTTCGATTACATTTGTGTTTGGTATCAGGAAGGTCGGTAAACCGACAAAAAAAACATCAGCAATAGCTGCCTTTAAGATATTCATCCATGTTTGTAATGTCAAAGGATAATAAATTGCACCTTATGTTAATAAATTTGCTGTGCAGACAAACATTTAGTTTTCGAAATAAAGGGGCGTCCACTTTACCCGCATATTCTACAATACCCGAAGTTACACTATACTATGTATGATACTACTTAACGCATACTTTGGCCGAAGTTATTCGCCATTATTTTATTTACTAATGTAATGTAGTTTGAAGTGCCTGTATTTACTGTTTTGATTATGATGTTGGTGATGCATGAAAGGTTGTGGCTGAATTTTGTTTGTCGCCTCCTGGGATTGAGGTAAAGCCAATAGTTGTCAAAGCCAAATGTTAGAGATTTTGCATTCGTTGTCAATGGCTTGATATTTAACGGCATCCGTTGAATGTTGCCATTGCCAACAAGTTTACAGAAATATCTAAAACAAGATAATCTGTGAAGTATAAAACTCAAATATGTATTTTAAATATTACATACTTTCTTTTTGCCGCTGTCATTTCTTTTCTAAGAAACCTGCTTGCAAACCAGTGTTGTAAAAGCCTCGTGAAAAGAACATAGTACTGTCTGGTGGAAAAATTTCGCTAGAATTTCACGACCAGTATTTTATATGGATTTTCACCGTGGAAAGTCAGCTTAATACCCGCCTTTAAGCGGGAATAACAATAAATACCAATTGTAATGACACTTTGTCAATCAGCTTGTGTGTAGAGTCGCCTAAAATGGCTTAATATCGCTTGGTCCCCATATATACTCCTCGAATATTTTCCATAAGCGAGGTAACGGGTTTTTCAATAAGAGCGCTACAAAAGTTTTTTTAAATAAAACAAAACCGGTTTTAGATAGCAATGAAATTCTTTATTCCTGTGAAAGTACGTTCGATGCCATTATGTATGGAACTCGATTTCTTTTGCATGGCCACCACGGTCACGCTTGCAGAAGTCCAGACGCTGAACCCAATTATCGACCGTTTTCAAGCATAAATCGGCCGATACTGCTGCAATTTCACGTTCGTTATTCGTACGAAGTTCATCAATCGTCGCTGGCTTGTTGGCATAGACCATAGACTTGACGTAGCCCCACATGAAATAATCTAACGGCGTCAAATCGCACGACCGAAGCGGCCAATCGACTGGGCCATTTCGTGAGATAACACGTTCACCAAATTTGGTTTCCAATAAATTGATTGTGGCATTCGCTGTGTGGCTTGTGGCGCCGTCCTGTTGGAACCACATGTCCTCCAAGTCCATATTATCCAATTGGGGCCAAAAATATTCGCTTATCATTGAACGGTAGCGATTCGCATTCACAGTAATGTGCCGGTCTTGATCATCACGGAAGAAGTACGGCCCAATGACGCCGCCGGCCCATAAACCGCACCAAACCGTAATTTTTTCGGGATGCAATGATGACTCATGGATTACGTGTGGATTGATGTCTGACCAATATCGCATATTTTGCTTATTGACGAAGCCATTCAGTCAGAAATCAGCCTCATCGCTGAAGATGAGTTTCCGATGAAAATCCGAATCATTTTCAAGTTGTTGCTCAGCCCAATTCACGAACATACGACGCTTATGGTGGTCAAGCGGCTTCAGTTCTCGCGTCAATTTGATCTTGTAAGGATGTAGGCCAAGATCTTTTCGCCACAACGACGTCACAGAGATGCCTAACGCTTGAGAACGACGTGTAAGAGACACATTTGGGCTTTCTTGAACTGAAGCCTCAGCGGCAGCAATATTCTCGACACTACGGGCACTTCTTTGTCTCACTGGCATGGGAACATTTTGTACTGTGCCTCAAAAATTTTCAAAATTTTTCCACTAGACGCTCAATTGTTGATCTGGTAGGACGATTATGACGACCATAAATTGGAAGTAGCGCTCTTAAAGTTTAGGCCGCTGACTCCAAATTTCGGTAGTAAATTTTAATAGTTTCGACTCGTTGGCTCGTATATCTTTCCATGATGAAATGGCAAACCTTACTGAAGAGAAATGTCAAAAGAGCGGGAAAAAATATGGCGTCGTTTGCTGTCCCTATTGATTTAATTTTTGTAGCGTCTCTCTTGAAAAACCCGTTATATAAAACATGATAAAAAAGCAAACGGAAGAATACAGTTGTGAGAAATTACAACATTTCTATGTTGTTTGTTCAGCCCAAAAAAGGAACATCTTTGTTGGGAGCGAAGACAACATTTTTTAAATGTCGCCTCATACAAGGCCAACATTATTTTTTAGAAACGAAAACGCCATAAGATGCAACGGGTCGAAAAAAGGGGCGCACGTGGGAGAAACGTCAGGTCTGTTTTGAGTCCATATCTCAACTTTTAAAAAATGTAAGGAAGAATATCAACGCGCTTACATTGACCGGACATATTTTCGGCAAATATGAGTGTCTTTTAGCTAAAATATACGAAGAGAATATTTTGGTCCCATTTTTTGCGGCGTAGCTACTATTATATTAGGTCATTATCTATAAAAATGTTCGCGTGAAAATATTTAGCCGTCAAAGGTTTAAAACATATTTCGCCAAGCTATGAGCGAGCAAATATTCATTGGATTCGGGTATTGGCTTGACTACAAAAGTAGTCATTTGCTTTGGTAAATAGCGTCATATACAAAGTGTACTCCAAATAAGATATTATTGACATCTGAACATTACACATTAGAAGATCTTAAATACAGAAATTCTTACTTTCTTTCTTATCCGATGTCGAACATCTCCGGGGGTCGCAAACCAGTTCGATCGTTTACCTTATCTCTCCAGTTGGGAATACCAAGTGTATGCAGGAATTCGTCAACCTGATCCCTCCAGCGGAGTCTTGGTCTTCCTATTTTTCGTCTTCCTTTGAGTTCTGCAAGCTGCATATGACTTTTGCTGCTGATGGTTCTATTCATGTTGACTGCAGCTTTCTCATAATGATCTCCATTAAGATGTTAAAAAGATCGCACGATAGGGTGTCGCCTTGCCTGAGGCCTCGCTTAGTTTCGAAAGGTTCGGTAAGATCCTTACCAACTTTCACTGCGGAGTTGGTGTTCGTCAAGGTCATCCTGCAAAGGCGTATGAATTTTGCAGCAATACCAAGCCCAGACATAGCTTCGTAGAGTTTCTCCCGTATCGGATAGGTGTCGAGTTGTTTTTCGTGGGTCTTCTCCAGGATGAAAATCTGGTCAGTTGGCGATTTTCCAGGCCTAAAGCCACACTGGTATGGTTCAATGAGGTCAGCGATAATTGGTTTTACTCTTTCGCACATTATGCTTGATATATCTATGATAGAGCTATGGATAAAAGACTTATTCCACGGTAGTTGGCACAGAGACTCGGGTTACCTTTTTTAAATATGGGACAATCGCCGGGCATGCATTCATCTAACCAAATTTTGCTAATGAGCTGATGCATGCACCAGCTCATGCATCAACTCATTGCGGCCAGCCGTCAACAGCTCCGGCGATAATCCATCGGCTCCTGCGGCTTTTTTGTTCCTAAGCCGGGCAATAGCTGTTCTGACCTCGTCTTGGTTAGGATGGGGGCAATCGTCGTCGTCACCCAAATTGTGATCGATTGTCCCATCGTCATTGGATATATCAGGTACCAGTAGCACGGAGAAATGATCTCTCCATATTCCCAACGTGCTCTGCACATCTGCGATGAGATTTCCGTCCTTGTTTTTGAATTTTTGGTAGAATTTTCGGGCTACGTTCTTCCTTCTGTATGTTTAAATTTTTTCACTCTCGCGCTCTCTCCACTGCCGTTTCTTACGCCTAAAGAGACGGTTTATCTCCTTTTTTCCCCTATACCGGTCAGTCGTAGCTCGCGTTGCAACAGGGGGATTATATGGCACAGCTGATCGAAAAGGTACTAGGCCGATGATGGAGAATGAGAGAGCAAAGAAGACAGGAACAAATTTTAAATAGTGTTTATTGATACTAATGACAGCTAAATTATGTTTATGTTGTTTGCATTGAACGAAAATACGCATTCCCTTTGATTTCTGTCCGTTTTATGTCATACGAAAGTGTAAAATTTTTACAATACAGCATCAAATAAAACTCTATGAAATGGCCTACTACCTCATCGTCATGAAGAGGCATCGAGGAGAGTAATGGAAACTCTTAAGTATTTCTCTATGGTTGCAATTGACTGAAGCATACAGAAATTCATTGATATAAAAATCTTAAAATTTACATATTTAGTTATTGTAAAATACCCAAGAAATACATACAAAGTTTGTTATTTAATAAAAACGTATTAATAAGGGCCAGTTTCACACTCGCCAGTTTACAGCTCAATTTAAAAGCTCACAGGAACTTTGCGTATTAAATGACATTTAAATGATAAACATCGGGCATTTACAGTTAATTTAAGTGGAGAATGGCCAACTGCGAAACCGAACCTAAATTTGTTTAAAATTTGGTAAAGATCATTTCGTTTAAGCTTTTCTACCTTTTTAAGAGATAATTTATTTGCATAATTTTTGCATATATTTTACATATTGGTGACATTCATATGAACTTGTGTTAGTGGTGCTAAAGTTTGCCTAAATACAAAAATTGGGATCGTACGCAGTAAAAATTTATTTTGCATAGAAATCCGCGGTCTAGTAATAAAAGTATTAATATAGGGTTTTCCAATAAGAACTTGACAACTTATTTTTGAAATAAAACGCAAACCATTTGAGATATTTCCAAAACTTTATGATCGACTTCAAATGCAATCAAAACATTTATGAATGGAACTGGACTTCATGTGTTGGCGATTCGTTGATATTTCGCGTTCAATGTTGGCTCTGAGTTCTTCCAACGTTGGCGGCTTGTTATATATAATATATACAAAGTCTAGTGGCGTTAAATCACACGAACGAGGCGGCCAATTGACTGGTCCATTTCTTGAGATAACACGCTCACCAAACTTACTCTTCAATAAATCGATTGTAACGTGTGCTGTGTGGATTGTAGCACCGTCCTGTTGAAACCACATGTCGTCCAAGTCCATGTTTTCCAATTCGGGCCAAAAATAATTCGTAATCATGGCGCGATAACGATCGACATTCACAGTACCGTTACGATCGTTATTATCGACGAAAAACTATGGCCCAATGACGCCGTCGGCATGCAAACCGAACCAAACAGTTAGTTTTTGTGGATGAAGTGGTGATTCATGAAGCACATGTGGATTTTCTCCAAACGAATAACGCATATTTTGCTTATTGATGAACCCATTGAGTCAAAAATGAGCTTCGCCACTGAATATGATTTTGCGATGAAATTCATCATCTTGGCGCACTTTCTCCAGAGCCCAATCGGAGAACGTACGTCGCGTCAAATGGTCCATCGGCTTCAACTCTTTAGTCAGCTTGATCTTGTATGGGTGTAAACTGAGATATTTACGCAAAATTCGCCATAAAGTGGTCTTGGCGATGCCCAGTCCTTGAGAACACCGCGGAATCGACTGATTTGGATCGTTTGCTACTGACGTCTGAACGGCAGCGATATTTTCGTCACTTTGACCAACCCGTTGTCTCACTGGCACGGCAGCATTTCATAATGAATATGTAGACTCAAATTTTTGCACTAAACTTGTTATTGCTTGTCTACTAGGGCGAGAATAACGACCGAAAATTGGAGTTAACGCTCTTAAAGTTGCGGTCACCGACTCCGAATTTCGGTAGTATATTTTTATAATTTGCATACGTTGTTCGTTCGTGTACTTTACCATGATGAAAATGTTGAGTTTACTGAAAAAAAGGAAAGTAACAGTTAGATGATCAGTGAAATAGTGCGTCCACAAATTAAATTCAAAGTTGTCAAGTACCTATTGGAAAACCCGTTAATGGAAGTAAACATTTCAAAATAGTTTTCTTATTACGCAAGAAAATAATATTTGCCCTCTTGACAGAAACAAAGCGATCACCTTCTGAAAATCCAAAAAACCTTTTTGTGTTGCACATTTGTTTATACAACTTCCGGTAGAATTGAGGAACAATAAAAAAAATGTAAAGTAGGTCGATATATGTATGTACATATATACGTGACTGTTGCAGTTTTAAAACTGATACAATTTTACCCACCCAAATGTAACTGGAAGCTTTCTTTGAATTTGATGTCAAATGTATTGAATAAATACCAGTATAGCAATCAGTACAAACTAGGTTTCATTGAATATTAAAATTTTAGGCATTTGTGCATCCTAGGAATTCGTTCTTTCTTGAATATAAACTAATCTTGGGACATGATTTCATCTAAATGCTTATATCGCGACCTTAGAACAACAAGGTTCTAGGTGCAGCAAGGTATGATTAGAGAAAAATAAGATTGAATGTTTCTGTTGCTTTAGTTATTAAATGTTATTTTATTTTGGCAACAACTATTATTTTGAATGTTTCAATTTATTTAAATAATGTAATGCCTCAGATATATCTACGATGAAATCTTCAGTTTTCTAGAATTTTGTGTTTTAAAAAAACAAACAGATCTTTGATTATCATTTATTATGCGCAATAATTTAGTACCACAAGGTTCTATGAGTCTATGGTCTAAGGGAAAAAATTGATTTTTTGTTTGTGAACTAATTTTATAGAAAATTTAACGCTCTTTTCAATGACACAACATGCAGACTCCTAAGTTCATTTATTTTGCTTCAAATTACACATGATGTTTGAAAGAACTCAGAGCGACCCGTAATCTTTAACAGCTGTTTTATAGAAAAGTTGACGTCTGACCATAGGTACCCTTTCGTAGAAAATATATTTAGGAGAATTTCATGCGTGACACGGCAAATTCGTGTCACCCACCCACGCACCTCTACATAAAACATATGTTTCAATGTTATTTCTTCTCTGACAAAAATTTCTCAAGTCCAAACTAGTAAGTTATCCATCATTTAACTGTCAAGAATCTAACCCTCTCGCTCTCTAGTTAAGGCCCGTACTTAGATCAACATTCCACGTGAAATTTTACAAAACTCCATACAACCAATATGTTCCAGGCCGGGCATAAATGCAAATATTTGTCGAGTATTTTGAACAAAGTTGATGATGACATTTCAAATTCTTGTGCACGGTGTCTAACTGACGTGTCTGGGCTTTCATCATCATTGTCTCTCACTGCAGCAATATATTGTGTCGTACATACGCTTCAAGTTCGGCCAGACTGCACTTTATCTCCCAGTGTATACAAAGTTTCAAAATTCTTTACAATACGCTGAATGGTTGACTTCCTCCGCCCATTATTTAAATCCCGCAAAAATTCTTCGCGTTTTTACAATTGAACGATTATTTAGATACAATCTTTTAATAACTTCAATACGTTGTTGGTGCGTTAGATGCTCCATAATAAATTGTTATCGACTGCTCTGCACAACTGTCAAATACAAACTGACAAGTGTCAACCAAACAGAAATGGCGGTCAAAAAACATCGGCCTGGAACATAAAAAACACATTGGGTCTCATGCATAAAACGTGAGCTTGAGCTCGGACTCGATTTTTTGAGTAAAAGGTGCTTTCGTATGCATAATAAAATTTGATGTATTTGCTTTTACTCACTGCTCAAGTTTGATCTCGTCTTGCTCAGTTTTAACTTAGAAGTTGAAGTTAGATGAGATTGTTCTCATTTTCATATGCATAAAAACAGGTCCGCTTACTTTTGTGAGCTCTTGCTTAAATTTTGTGGAGCATGCCCTTTAGTTGACTCGCGTACACTAAAAAGGAATCATGTCTGAATATTTTGTACCACAAATAAATAAAAAATGTTATCAACAGCGTAAGACAAATTTAGCAAGTGAGGATAAAAAATTATACAGGTTTGTAATCTTAATTGTTATTATTTTTTATATAATTAATAATAAAATGATAAATACATAGATTTGATGGTAGTAGCATTTGCTGGTTAGCGAATTATTTTTTTGAGGAGTCAGAAGAAAGACGTGGTGGTGCCCTCAGCAACATTGATAAAATTCGACTCTATTTAAGATTCTATGCAGATCCTGGATTCCAAAATGGTATAGCCACAGATATTGGAGTCCATCAATCAACTGTGTCGCGAACAATTGCGGAAGTTGCCAAAGCAAGCGAGTGGATAAAATTCCCGAAAGATGCAGATCAAATAAAAGATGCACAAATGAAATGGCAAGCAAATTATTGCTTTCCATTTGCAATTGGAGTTATTGATTGTACTCACATAAAAATTAAAAAACCCACAAATCAAAGCGATGAGTACATTTGCAGAAAAGGCTTTCACTCTATAAATGTGCAGGCAACTTGTGATTGAAATGAACTTTTTACAAGCGTCGACATACCGTGGCCTGGTTCAGTCCATGACTCACGCATCTTACGAAATAGCGAAGTATGCAGAATAAATAATGCAAAATGCAACGAACGATGCGTTACTTCTGGGAGATGAGGGTTATGGAATATGCCCATGGCTAATGACACCATTCCGAAACCCAACAACTGATATAGAAAAACCTTCAACAAAGTGTTTACAAGGGAACGTGTCATTATAGAACGGTGTTTTGGGCAATTGAAGCAAAGATTTTCGATACTTCAATATAAAATTCGTGTATCGACAGAGCTAGCGTCCCACGTAATAGCCAGTTGTTTCATTTTGCATAACATAGCTAAATTTTAAAAAGACGATTATATCCTTATCAGTGACGATAACAACAATAATGATGAATGGCAATTAGGAAATGAAATCGAACAACAATCAGCAAGAATTTCAGAAGCTGGAAAAAACAAAAGGAGGATGATCGCGAATTTGTTGTCAAATTAGTTTATAATAAAAATACTTTAAATGAATATATTTATTTTTTATTATTTTTTTTTTTTGGTTTATAAAAGTAAAAAACATAAATAAAATTCACTTTTTAATACAAAAATAAAATATGTGTAATTCACAATTAGGCATTAAATATTAATTAATTACATACAAATAAAATTCAAAATTCATGAAACTCCAAATTTCTTCCCACAAGTTTTTCTTGCAAAATCTGCATCTTTGCAGAAAGTACTTTATTTTGCTTTAACAAAACAAGCCTCTGCAGACTTTGAAAATTCAACTCCCTTGTCTCATCAGTTTCATAACGACTCAAAACTGCTGTTGACTTTTTGTTAACTTTCAAAAATAAACAACATATAGCAACATGTAAACTGAAATAAAAAAAAACTTACAGGGTGATCATTATCATCAGCGCAACGGCGCTTTCTTTGCTCTTAGGTAGTGATGTTGCTCTTGTTCTTGTTTCTGCTGTTGTTGTTGCTGATGTCTCTTCTAATGTTTCAAACGTACAGTTGTCATCATTGGTTCCAAGAGAGAGATGAACTAGAAAAAAATAAATAAACGAAAAGCGAAATCAACACCACAATATGAATTTGATAACGGTACACTTACCTGGAAGTTTGTTTGCTGAGGGATTAGAATTAGCTCAAAGCAATTGTGACAAATCAGATTCCCAGTTTTTTAAAATAATTTTTTTATTGCCTGTTTTATTCAAGTCTATTATATTTTTTATGCGACATTTCATGTTAGTTATTTTTTTTATTATATTTTCCCCCGTTATTTCTATTCCAAATGTTTGCTTCATTTCTTTGACACATGTTTCTATTGTTTCTTTTTTCTTATTTTTAATGCTTGGTAACTGACTTTTTTCAAGTAAATATTTATTTTCTTTCATTTTTTGTACTAAAAAATTAGATATATCGTCAGTTTCTATTTTATTATTATTATTTGCTTCTATTTCTACTTCACTTCCACTTGACGACATGTTTGCACTTCAATAACAATTAGACGTTTGATCTCAATTTGCTCAAGTAATTGCAATTGGTTTGAACTCATTTTTATGCATACGAAATTGAGCAAAAGCTGTTGCTGTTCGATATAACTCAACTTACGAGCAATTGCTTACTTGACTCAACTCATCGCTTTTACTCGTTTTTATGCATGAGACCCATTGTACTCAGTTGTTCACGCGACGCTTCTCTCAACAAACTATCAAATCTGTTCGAATTGTGTGTAAAGTTATGAAATTTGTTCGCAAATCGTTGTCATATAAGTTGCCACATTGAAGGAGTGTTTCAAGACCGACTGCTAGCCATAAACACGTACTTAGGTTTTATTAATCGATTAATCGCGCTGATTTGTTCGAGTTAATCGTTACTCGAAAAATTAATTACTAAAATGTTTGCTTAATTTTATAACACGATTAATCGATTAACCGAATAATGATTAATTGAATGGTTACCCTAATTACATCCAAATTCTGGTAGAAAAAACTGGCATACAAAAACGTATCAAATTGTCGTTAGCCCAGTGACTTTCAATGGGAATTTGGTGGAACTGAAACACTCATGGTTTCTCTTTATATCATTCTCTATGCAAGGTTCTATTGGTTGTTAGAACTTTGTTAACCAAATTACTATAGAAAAACATGTTAGTTAGTTAGTTAGTTAGTTTGAAAAGAGGGGTCGAATGTTGAGTGTTCAAAAGGAGCACTCTAAATGTCTGTAGACATACACTTAAGCCGCTGATTCGACCTGTTTGCGTTCTAAGTTTACCCTACTAATTTACTATATCTCTTCAAACATGTAGTTAGAAGTTTGTTGCATTGGGTATCTCGTAAACAATAAGAGATATCTTTATGGCGATAGCACTAATCGAAAGAGCATACCCAATTTAGTACGATGAAATCTTTTGATAATTTTATCAAAAATTGTCAGTTAGAACCTTGTTGTTCTAAGGTCGCGATATGTACGTCAGGTGCTAAGAACTTTACTTACATATGTATGTATTTTGTTTCTAGCCGGCATCAGGCCATGTTAGACTATTAGAGAAATCGTTGGATATTTCAAAATGTTCATTTGCGGAGAGCGAATGATTCAGAACATTTTTGACAGATTCGCCTCATTTTTTTTAATTTCTTCAAGTTTCAACCAATTTCACGCAGTCAATTTTCTTTTTTGTGAAGTTTTATAGCAAGTTCACGCGTATCCAGTGATAAATACAACTTTCAGCAAATTGTACACTTGCTTTTGACGCTCACAGTATGTTAATACTTATATATGCATATATTAATTTATACATAGATTTACCAACTTGCTCCTCGGTTTAGTGACTGAAGGGAAGTGAACTTGTCGAAGTTGCAAGTGTGAACGTCAAGAGAATAATCTTGTCGCTGAGTTTTGATAAGCACAGCTGAAATTGTTACTGTGAATGTGCTGTGAATATGTAATATATGAACATCTTGAATACACAAAATTAGTAATGTTGTAATTAAACGACAAAACAGCTGACAGAAGTTCGTTTCCTCAATATGGGAAATTAGAATCAAGTATTTTATTCTCTCATTTGACGTTTCATTTCACACTCTTCATCGTTGGTTTGTGCAAATGAGAGATATACGACGAAAATTATCTTACACCAGGTGGAGTTACAATAACTGTTGACTTAACTTTTTCACGTCGTTTTTGCACTTTTTTGTTGACTTTTATCGTTAGTACGAGTATACATACATTTGTATTGTATTTAACACAACTATTTTGAACACAAATACGAAATGCGGTTGTTGTTGCTTTGTTGGAGGTAGTATGAGGCCATGCTTTGCAACATCCAACGTTTATATGGAACCAAAGATATGAAGTTACAATTATTGAGAGAATAAAACACTCTATTCTAATTTCCTCTGTGGTTTCGTGATGGAAGAAGCGCAAAGCGAAGCGTCAGCCGAGACGGATAACAAATCTGTGAATAATCGGGGGTGACCTTTGGTGGTGCAATGGTAGTGTGTGCGGCTCTTGTACATGAGAACGTGGGTTCGATCGCTGCTCAGACCACCTTACACTTCTTTCGGCGATGGTCACCTCGCTTAGTGATGGCGACAATATTGAGTACTTAGCCATTAAATAGCATCTCAAAATGCCGTTCGGAACCGGTGTAAACCGGTGTAGGTCCCAATCAGTGAGTGTAAAACTAGAAAGCGCACAGATCACTGAGTGTGAGAAGCTCTCCCCAATCCTTTCACGGGATGTAATGGGAAACCATATATTGTCACCTAAAATCCAAAATGACGTAACAACAAAATTCCAGAATTTTCTTTCTGATTGATTACGATATCTTTGACTAAAATACACTATTTTAGAAAGTTTCAAACACCTAAGTTCAAAACCAAAGATTTTATTAAAAGTATTAAATAGATGAAGTTTTTGATAAATCCACCTTTTTTCTTTGAACTGTTATTTTTTATAAAATTACTATGTCCCTATACTTACAATTGACTAAACTACACATCCACACAAACTTTTAGACATCTATAATCCAAAATGGCAATTTTATTCACAAAATTCCGATTCAATTTTTAACTATTTTTTGTCCATAGACTAATACTTATAGTAGACCCACTAGTTCTCCCACCAAATTTATGACATTTGGGCTGGTGTGATATTTACGTTTGATGTTGAAAAGAATTGCTTTACTAATACCAGATAGAGGCAATGGTTCAAAACAACGAACAAAATAACAACAACGGCATTTCGTTTTGTGTGTTAAAATTATTGTGTTAAATACAACACAAATGTATGCTAACAATAATAGTCAATAAAAACGTTTAAAACACATTTAAATTTCACAGTTTTTCCACCAAAATGACATGAAAAATTAAAGCAAGAAGTTATTGTAATTCCACCTGGTGTATGTCACTTTTCGTCAAACATCTCTCTATCACACCGACCACATCACGAAGAGTGTGAAAGGAAACGTCAGATGAGCCAAATATTTTCTCTACTAAGATTTACTCTATGAGCCAAATATTCTCTCTAGTCTGAGATTACTCTATGTTTTTGTCTCTCTTGTAAAGTGATGAATGACACAGCTGATCGACTATGAAGTAGAAAATTGAGAGAAAACGATGTAGATAAGCGAGAGAGCGATAAGCAACCGGAAAGAAACCATGCAGCAAACTAAGTTGAATGGTGTTTGATTTATACTAATGACAGCTAAATTATTGCATCGCTGCATCGAACGAAAATGCACATTCTCTTATTTCTGTCCAACCAAAGAGTAACATCCAACAACAACTCGAACTTGAGAAAATAACCTACTACCTCGTCGTAATCGTGAGAACGTCAAGAGAGGGATAGCGACTCTTGTTTCCTAAAAGGAGCTGCAGTGAGTTGTTGCTGAACGCATGCGTACCCGTCTAATCACGAGTTTTTTAACAGCTCGTTTTTTTGAATGCTCGTTTTTTTGAATGCACGCATTTTGCGTGCGGAAATACACAACTCGAATCTGACGAGGTGTATTTTGAGCAGTGGAAGGCATTTTCTATTCTCGCTCGCATGCGTTTGCGATGCCTGATTTGGGATTACATTTTCTGTATGTTTAGAAATACGAAAGAATTGTTTAAAGGAAGACATATTTTAAATCTGAAGGAAAATTATTTTTGAGATAATCAAAATGGAAACGATCTACTAAACGAATATAATAATTAGTAAGACCCACTTCAAATCAATAATGTTATCGGTGCTATTTACGTACTATATCATTTTCCGTAATCATTGTAACGCGTGATGTGTGAAAGGTTGTGCATGACGATTATATTATTTTGTCATGTATATTTTGTCCGGCATTAGAAATGACAGATACAGTTATTGAAGATCATAACTGAAGACTCATAAAAATCGGTAAAATAAATTAGAGAAACTGATATGAAAAATAATTTTAGAAATATATCGATGGCTTAATATAGAAGAGCCGTATCTCAATTGTTTTGTTCTTTACACGAAAAAGAAAAAACTGAGTAAAATCGGACCGATTTTTAGTAAAACTAATTCGTTATTTGTTAACGTTAAAAAAATATTTTTTGTACGAAAGGCGTATTTGAGAGTCCCCTAGCAGAATATACAAAAATGCGATTTTGTAAAAAAATAAGATACGACCTTTTCATTTTTAGCCATCGATATGTATGTACTATGTTCATAAAGTAACTAAACCATTACGCCGCATGATCAAAGTGAGATCATGCGTCTATACACAACTACACTTATGACCAGTTCCTCAGTCAGTGGTCATCATCGTTGCTTAAATTTTTGATTAATCAATAATTCATGAGTATTGAATAATCAAAATGATGATTATTCGATTAATCTGTATAATAAATGTCGGCGGCCGGAAGACGGGCCCCAGGAAATAACACCCCAATTGCAAAATGAAAATGAGCCCCAAATTTAGGGTTTGTTTTCATTATGAAAGTTTCAAAATGAAATAGCCTCCCAAGCAATGATGAAGGGCCCAAAAAAAATGGTGAAGCACAACCCCAAATATTTTAGTGGGGTTGGCTTTAATTTTTTTGTTAAACCGTTTAAAAATAAGGCCCCAATTAGCGCAAGAGGACCCCAAAATAATTATTTGTTGTACATATACTGATAAAAATTTGGGGCCAGATTTCATTGACTCTTTGGGGTGTATTTTCTTGGAATGTAATTTTAAAGAATAGAAATCGGCCCCAAATAGAAAAAATAGGGTTTTGTTTTATCCGTCGATTTGATTAATTTCAGAGTGAATATACAATACACATACATATTCTATGAAACATTAAACAAAATAAAATAGAATAGAATAGTTAGTTGAATAGAATAGTTGTGACGTCTCTGTGTTTTGTTTCAATATAAGTGAAGCGCCGCAGGTAAAAAATTTGGAAATTTTTTTTCATTTCATTGACGGAGCCCCGCAATTTTTTTTTAATTTTTTCAGTAAAATATAGTTTATTAATATTTTTGTTAATCGTGTGTTGAAGCGCCGCTGGCTAAAACTACTCCCCAAAAAAATCGCGCGTTTTTTTGGAATTTTTTTTTTCATATCTTTCCAAAAACAAAAAAGTGTGGTTTTTTTAAACGTTTTGTTGATCGTGTGTTGAAGCGCCGCTGGCAAAAATTTTTCCCCAAAAAAATCGCGCGTTTTTTTTGGAAAATATTTTTTTCATTTCTTTCTAAAACAGTGAAATATAGTTTATTAAAATTTTTGTTGATCGTGTACGAACATGATACCTAAAGACGACAATGAAATCTAAGACGAAATCGTTACCAATACTCATAATGTTGAAGAAGAAGTGAATGCTTTTAGTTATGATCCCACTTGCGTAGTATGCCAAGAAAACCATCGAAATTTTATATTGTTACCTTGCAATCATTTCGAAATATGCAGCGGATGTCATTTAAAAATACAAGCTGATGTCATACAGAAAAACTTATCTTATAAATGTCCTTATTGTCGTGCAGTAGTCCAAGATACAATGCAGGTATACGCCTAATAAAAATGATTGCACCTTAATATCCTTAATGTTTCATTTGCATTTTTAGAAGTGGGTTTATATTAGTAGTATACTTTTTAGTAATATTTGGGGCCTAATTTCCTTTGTTATTATGGGGTGTTTTTTCATTAAGTTTTATAGTAGCCATACGAAATTGCACCCCGAGAAATTACACCCCAATTTAGTTATGAAATAACACCCTAAAACATGAAGACGGACCCCAAGTAAAATGAAAACGTTCCCCACAAACTAATTGGGGTCCACTTTCATTGGGGGCCATATTTATAATGAAAAAACATCCCAAGTATAACCGAAAATGGACCCCAAATGTACGAAATAACACCCCAAAATTTTGTGTTGTTGTAACCTGTATATTGGTTTGGCTCCCATTTTCATTTTGCAATTGGGGTGTTATTTCATGGGGCCCGTCTTCATTCCGGCCTAAATGTCATTAATCAGGATGTAGATTAATCGGTTTCCCTGATTAATCAATCGCACATCCCTAATATTTATTCATGACACTGGTCAAGGTGTATTTATAGAAGTTGGTGGCATCAGATGATCAATATGATGTACATGCGCTAAGTTGGAAGCATCCAAGATTATATTCGAGCAATGCCGACTATACTTATATAATACCCTTGTGTATTAAGCTAGGTAGGTACATTTGTATGCCAGCTGCATACATATATTAAAAGTGGACCAATATACTCTATTTTCATTTAAGTCTCCTGGGCCCGACATGGCACCACCACCGGAACTTCAGGCTGTGACCGATCTATTGATACCCTGGCTAACAGAGTTATACACCGAGTGTATAAACTTCGGAGGCATACCTAGAGAATGAAGGGAGTGGTGTTTATTCCCAAATCGGGAAAAGCCTCTCACACTGCTGAAGACTTTGGAGCGGCCGATGAACGCACAATTGCGGGGTAGTATTGCTAGAAGATTGTTATCTGGTGCACAGCATGCGTACTGCAAGTGCAAATCTACAGAGACAGCACTGCACAAACTGGAAGGATACATATAGAAATCGTTGGCTGCTAAGGAGTACACGTTAGTAGCCCTTCACGACATTTCATCCTAATGCAATAGTATTGGCGCTATCGGCCTATACGGATAACATGGATCTTATGGGACTTGTATACCAAATATTCGACCTCTACGAGGTTTGTTACCATAGGCACACCTCAAGGAGAGGTCTTGTATCCACTTCTATGGAACCTTGTGCTGAATGGAATACAGACGTGGCAATAGCTATAAGTGTCAAGTATACCAGTACCCTAAGGGAAATTTTCCTAGTTAGCTTACAGACTTTGGGCATATGGGCGAGAGAAAATGAGCCTGCCAAGACTGAGTTGATTCTTGTTACCCGAAGGCATAAAATACCTATTGTGGAACCTATCACGTTGAATGTTTCTGAAATTAAGTTTGAAGAGTGTGCCAAATACCTGGGTGTTATTTTGAACGGCAAGCCTAGTTTCAGACGCAACAAAGAACCTATACACCTGCAGGAGGTCCATAGGTTGTAAATGGGGACTTTCTCCGAGGATCTACACAGCGGTGGTGAGACCGATAATGCTCTATGGGGTTATCGTGTGGTGGCAGGTACTTGAGAAACCCACATATTGTGCACTACTGACTAGGGTTCAGAGAATGGCGACGATGTGTATAACGGGTGCTCTACGCACCACTCCCACTGACGCACTGAATGTACTGTTATATTTGTTGCCGGTGGACGTTATAGGCAGGCAGATTGCTTCCACGTCTGCCATCAACTCTCAATGGGGTATGGTCGGAGTCGGTTTTGGAACAGTGTTGGAAGGTACTCCCAACATTCCTGCATTCGTCGACTACTCAAAGCGAAGCAACTATTCGATCGGAAATACTACACTCTCATGCCGGTAAGGGATTCCTTGGAATTTTTACACGGATGGGTCAAAAGTGAATGATCAGGTAAGCTACGGGTTGTACTCTAGCGAACAAGGGTCCACGAGTTGTAGACTACCAGATCATTGTAGAGTGTGTTAGGCGGAAAAGTTGGCTATTAGAGAAGTGACCAACTGGCTGAGGAATAATAGGCCAGCACTCATTGGGGTCAATGGCTTCTCGGACAGTCAGGCGGTCATCAAGTCTCTGAAAACAGTATTCCGAAATTCAACATCTACCAAGGACTGGCGCAGATCTCTTAATGGGATGGTTCAGAAGTACGATATTCACCTCAGGTGGGTGCAAGGACATCCTGACGTTCTGGGGAACTGCAGAGCGGATAATCCGACCAGACTAAGGACTGCATTACAGGTTCCACAGGAATTCTAGGTTGTTGGAGTGCCCCAGGGACATGTAAGGGTATCCTGCGAGATCGCTCGTATTTGATGATGCAGGAGAGATGTACGATTGGCACAGATTGTGTACACTTAAGACAAATCTGGTCCATAGTGGATATTAGGAGATCCATGAACCTTATTTCTAACTTTAGCCAGGCCCAAGGTGTCAATGCTTGTTTCTGTTTTGACGGAGCACTGTCTGATTAGTAAACATGCGCTGAGACAGACAAAAGATCAGGGGAAATTACTTCTGTAGTAGCTGTAACGAAGAAGAAGAGGAAGAACTGAACATCCAGGACTACTGTGGGATCCTACCTATTTAGGGGCCTGGGAGAATTATCTCAGATAGGCGGTGGGGCTAATGCTTAATCTAGTAAGCCCGTGGTACTAAATGGATTAAAAAGTCTAAGTGAGTCGTGCGATGACTGTCGCCAGCACCTACCCTAACCTAACCCCATTTTCAAAAGTCATTATTGGCCTAATCTTATCAAAAATTTCGTTCAAATCGGTTAATATTTGTAACATTTGGAGTCGATAGCACCAACAATCATTATTAGTACAATTTGTATCAGGGCTATTTCAAACATTTCACAATTACCATTATCAAAGACGATTATTCTTGGTGAAGCAGATCGTGGGTTCCAAATTTCTTTGAAATCGGTTAGTGTGTGGAAACGTTGAACCCGATAGTACCACCGTAGTACAAGTACAAGTAGATAGTACAAGTTGTATGGGGGCTATATCAAAACGTGAACATATATGACCCATTTCCAAGAGCACTCATTCTTGGTCTAAGAAACCCCAAATATCATTGAAATCGGCGACGCATTTGTTACCTATGAAGCCGATATTACCAATTATAGCTGGTAAAATTTGTATGGGGGTTATATCAAGGTTTGGACCAATATGACCCATTTCCAAAAGCGACCATTTGCTCTACAGTATTCCAACCGCAATGCAAGATCCCCAGGCTTTTGTTTTTGGAATATATGGATTTCGTAGGGGAAGAGATGCAAATAGTTTTTCCAAATCCGATGAAGATTGAGGTTAGACAGCTGCAACTGAGCAGACCGTAGTTGATGTCTCCGGTTTTTCGGAATGTTCTACCTCACAACATCAAGACTTTCAATCTATCTGCCATGTTTTATCTGTGAAATTAAAAATAGATTACGTTAGGTAGAAGTTGCTATCACTATTGATAGACTTAGCCCAATGAGGACCATTGAGAAGGTCATACTTCGTCCACATCGTTGAACCTCTAAATTGACGTGGTATGATTAAGATACCTCATATGATACCTCATCCCGTTATTCCAGGATGTGGCTGAAGAAGATACAACACATTAGTTCCTGGCGAATCAATTAGTACTCTGCAAAAAGATTCTAAGATCCAACATGAAGTAGTATGCGAGGGCGGGTCAATAAGTCCGTGACTTTCCGAACTTCCCTCGTAGTTATATGAAATGCAACACTGCTCCCATCAAGTACCACCTGTTACTGTCTACTGTCAAATTTTGAGGAAGTTCCGTCATTTTCTTTGCGTTTAACAATTTTTTTAAAAATGGAAAAAAGTGAATTTCGAGTGCTCATTAAACATAATTTTTTGCGACAAAAAAACCATCAATCAAACCAAGGAAAAGCTTGATAAATACTATGGGGACTCTGCACCATCGATTTCAATGGTAAAAAAGGTGTTTACTGACTTTCGTTCCGGTCGCACAAGTACAAATGACGCTGAACTTTCTGGACGGCCAATTGAGGTCAATACACCCGAAATTGTCGAAAAAATCCACGATATGGTGTTGACCGATCGAAGAGTAAAAGTACGTGAGATTGTTGATGCCATAAGCATTTCATATGTCAGTGTGGTTTCGATTTTAAATGATCAGTTGGGTTTAAGAAAGCTATTTGCAAGATGGGTGGAGTGTATTTGCTTCTCTTAGTTAGTCGATCTTGGCATACTGGAAGTATTTTTTACTGCGGCACTCCATCACTTCCAATCGGATCAGAGAAAACGAAATCCGATGTTCCGGACACAAACCGGATCCGAATCGGATTAGCGGCAAAAAGCGTCCGAATCGGATCCGAGTCCTACTTTGTGCTTATTGGGTATACACAATAACACTATCAAAAAGCTGCTCGAAAGAAATTTTAAGGTGGTCAGAGCAGGGATCGAACTTACCTTAAGTTGTTGTGTCATGATGTACACTTAAAATACGTGTACAAATACTTTAAACAGAAACATGTACTTAGATTATACAGTATTACATTTCTCATTTTCACAATGAGTAATATGATTATCAAAGTCATATGGTTCTGACCATAGAGTAATAAAACGAGAGTATACAACAGCTGGTTTGCTTTCACTGGAAACCTTGGATTGTACATATATAAACATAGAGAAATAGACGAGAGCCGCTATCATTTTCTTCACGTTCTCTTGATGACGACGAGGTCGTAGGCCCATTGAATAATACATACCATAGAAGCTTTTATTCGCTCAATAAATTAAACGTCGTAAGTACGATGGAAAGTAAACATTGGATGGTGGAAAATATGGGTTCAATAATACCAGATAGTGGCAATAGTATACAGCGATCAACAAAGGAACAACAACCGAATTTCGTGTTCTTGTGGCAAACTAGTTGTGTTAAATACAATACAAATGTATAAATAAATGGTTTCCCATTACATCCCATGAAGGGACAGGGGAGAGCTTCTCACAATCACTGAGCATACAAATGTATACCAACGATAAAAGTCAACAAAAAAGTGTAAAATACATTTAAATTTTTCAGTTCTACACCAAAACGATAGGAAAAAGTTTAGTGAACATATTTTGTAACTCCACCTGGTGTAAGGTAATTTTAAATTTAATTGCTCGAATTTCCACAAACCTACGATGAAGAGTGTGAAATGAAATGTCAGATGAGAGAATAAGTTTATCTGTGTATGTATTATTCTATGCATAGAGTAAATTTATAGTAGAGCCGCCATTTGTCTCATCTGACGTTTCCTTTCACACTCTTCGTGATGCGGTCGGTGTGATAGAGAGATGTTTGGCGAAAAGTGATATACACCAGGTGGAATTACAATAACTTCTTGCTTTAATTTTTCATGCCATTTTGGTGAAAAACTGTGAAATTTAAATGTGTTTTAAACTTTTTTATTGACTGTTATTGTTAGCATACATTTGTGTTGTATTTAACACATTAATTTTAACACACAAAACGAAATGCCGTTGTTGTTATTTTGTTCGTTGTTTTGAACCATTGCCTCTATCTGGTATTAGTAAAGCAATTCTTTTCAACATCAAACGTATACATCACACGAGGACAAATGTCAGAAATTTGGTGAGTGAAAGATTTTCTCTACCCATATTTACTCTATGATTCTATGAGTCGGCCATTTCATCGAGTTCGAGAACCTTTTGTAATTTACTCTTTGGTTGGGAAATGCGTATTTTCGTTCGATGCAAACAACATAAACATAATTTAGCTGTCATTAGTGTCAATCAAACACTTTAAACTTAGTTTGCTGCATGGTCTATAAACTCTATGTCTTCTTTGGTCTCTCATTCTACATCATTTCCCTAGTACCTTTTCGATCAGCTGTGCCATAGAAACCCCCTGTTATAATTCAATTTATTTATTTAAAAAATATTTCGTCCTTCGAAGAACATCAACAGGAATTCTACAAAACATTACAAAAACCATGCAAATAGTGTATAAGTATAATTTGCCTCTATTTTTCAATAGAAATGTGTTTTTTACTTTTGGTTCGATCATAGATCTCTTTGCGTTGTCTCGATGACGACGAGGTAGTAGGAAATTTCATCAAGTTAGAGTTGCTGTTGAAGTTACTCTTTGGTTGAGCATAAAACGGACGGAAATAAGCCTAACCTACCGTTTTTTCTTTACTTCAGCTGTGGTACCGAGAGCACAGTTCTGACTACAGGTTAACCAACCAATATTCGGTGGTTAAACCATTGTTAACTATTGATTGGAAAACGTAATTCGATGCAAGATGAATTCATAGATGGTGAACGCATAAGCACAGCTGATTTCCTTTGTTTACATTTGAAACCTCTATCGAAATGTCAAATTCACATGTATTTTGTTGTATATGTTTGTTAACTTTTATTGTTGGTATACATACGTGCTGAGTTTGATACAACGAATGTGGGAAGCAAAAACAAAATGTTTGTTGTTTTTGCCATCAAATTACAACATCTCATGCGTTTAGCATGAGTGTTTTTTTCATGATTCGATGTTTAAACACAATTTCACTAATGACCAATATTTAAGTGGATCGAAAACAGTCGGATAATTTAATCGTAATTGCAAGTTAATAAGAGGTTAACTTTGCATTTTTTTTCAGTGGCATTAACTTACTCGTCATGTTGTTACCGATTATGGCACCTCTTGCATTCTTATTGGAAAAACATCTGTTTTGGGCTAAATACCAAAACAACAAAGAGAAACAACCAAATGGAATTTTCTAAAATATGAAATAAATGCTCGAAATAAAGTCATCTTTACAAATTCTTCAAACAGATACATGTATTTTATACAATCTAACATTTTTCATATTGACAATCAGTAATATCATTGTCAAAATCATATGGTTCTGAACACAAGTTAACCAACCAACATTAACCGTTTAAAGCATAGTTAACGATTGACTGAAAAACACAATTCGGTGTTTAACCACAAATTAACTATGAAACGAAGATGACCACTGACTGTAAAACTAGCCATAAGAACCTGTGCCAATCGGTATCAAAGTATTATTATGGTGAAAACAAATTTGTTATGGTGAAAAAAATTTCCATTTTTGCTGTGTATTTTTTTGACAATAGTAAATTTTGACAGCTTCATCATAAGTAGAAGACTTCAGACGCAATTGAAATATAATTTTGAGGAAAGAATATTCTTAGAAAATAATTGCTATTGCTTTTACCAATGCTTTTGAGAATACGATGTTTACAATCCATGAATATTTTCATTCTGCAAAATTTCTTCCAAATTGTTAGAAAATGTCATCAAAATTGCTACCAAATTTCTTCGTCTTTCTTTGTTTTGTTTACAAATAAATAATGAACAGAGCTACAAATCGACATAAAAACTTGGCGGCGTCGTCGGACACAAATTTCGAACGGCGTTGGATCATACCGATGATTAAACCCATTTTTAAAAACGAAATTATATTATTACAGAATACAAATATTCATTTAAATGATCCAAATCAAAAAAATTAGAACCCGAAAACTTCGGCGGCGCCTCACCTCAAGAAAAATATCAACTGCGGCAGCAATTCGGTTTTGCTCTACAGATGTTGTTTGTCCGCTGGTGTGTTTTATTAAACTTCAAAAATTTCCATCCACTTGTCCAAAATGTACCTGCCCCATGGGCTAGTGAAATTTTATTCATATAATCGGCCATAAGGATAGTTGTTTTATCTTATTGTTGGGCTGTGGGCAGATCGAACTCTTTTAGTCCGTGGTAAAATTGGGAGAATACATTCTGGTATTCATGTGATGAAATGTTGACAGATCATGAACAAATTGTTGACATTCAGTCGCCGCACAAAACAAGACAAAAATCAGTGAGTGGTGGCGTCGAAATTTAAAAATAAAAAATATGCTCCACTTATTTTTGCGACTTTGGAAGAATTGAGGAAGTTGCAGTTCAACCAAAGGACGTTTTTTATTTAGACATTTTTTAGTTTTCCGCGTAAACAAACAAACGACAAAGCCAAAACAAATAAACAATTTGTGTCCTGTTTAGTAAGATGTATTCAATAAAGTGGTGGGAGCAGTAGATGTTGTTGCTGTTGTATAACAAACTTCGGTTTTAATATGGGCTGAATAAAAATAAAACTGTAAAAATGACTTAAAATTGCATAAATTTATATTTTTCATTTTAAACAATGTGAACACAATTTTTTAAAAAACATTTGACAAATTTCGTTGGCCAAGTGAATGGGACAAAATCATCCAGCATTGTTTATGCTATGACCTTACTAAATGCATCTTGTTGTTAAACAAATGTCATTATTTGCGTTGTTGTCAAAATTAAGAGTAGTCCTGCAGCTAGTCTAATTTTTGCACTAGAAATACACCACCCAAACTTCAAAATTTTGTTCGGTGCAAAATATTTGAACCAATCCGCCCACAGCCTTGGTATGCATTTGTGTTGGTTTTGATATTCGAATTTAGGAAAAAATATATTTTTGTGAACCGAAAGAAAATACAATTACAGGGTTGCTACCCTAGGTAACCCATTATTATTGCCGTGGGGAATGGGTAAACGATCGCTACCCATTACCCACAGGGTATGGGTAAAATAATAGGTAGCTACCCATGACAATTGGAAATTACCCATCACGATTACGAATTATCCATAGGGTAATGGGGAATGGTGGTGTAATGGTAGTGTGCGCGGCTCTTGTGCATGAGGACGTGGGTTCAATCTCTTCTCTGACCACCTTAAATTTCTTTCGCCGACGGTCACCTCGCTTAGTGATGGCGACACTATCGCGTATTTAGCAATGAAAAAGCTTCTCAAAATACCGTTCGGAATCGGTGTAAAACTGTAGGTCCCAATCAGTGAGTGTAAAACTAGAACGCGCACAGCTCACAGGTTGTGAGAAGCTCTCCCTTATTTCTTCATGGGATGTAACGGGAAACCATTTATTTATTTTTAACCACGACAATGGGGAATTAGCCATCACGATTACCCCTTACCCACAAGGTAATGGGTGAAATACTGGATAGTTACCCGCGACCATGGGGAATTACCCATCATGATTATCCATTACACATAGGGAATATGAAAGCGACCTATCGCCGTTGGCAATGGGTTACGCAGGGTAAAATTTTTGATCGAAAATATGAAGAAATTAGAAAAACTTTCTATACCTCGGAAACGGAGCGTCGAATCGAAAAATTAACTAATTTTTGGGAGTTTCTACAGGTTTTTCATAAAGTCCAATTCGTATGGAAGGGTTTTTTTTTAAAATCGACAAAATACGAAAATAAAATACTAGAATAAAATTATCGTTATGGGTAATTCCCCATTGTCGTGGATAGCTACCCATTACGTTCCTCATACCCTGTGGGTAATATGTAAGTGTTCATTACCCATACTACACGGCGATGTGTATGGGTTAAACATAGGGGATTGTTGGCTCCTGGTCGTGAACCTGAAGACCAATGATTTCAATATCCTGATTATTCCCAAGTTGGAATAAAAAGACATAGAATTCCACTTGAATTCAAAGACAAAGTATCATAGACTAATACTTATAATAGACCCAATAGTTCTCCCACCAAATTTATGACATTTGGCCTGGTGTGATATTTACGTTTGATGTTGAAAAGAATTGCTTTACTAATACCAGATAGAGGCCATGGTTCAAAACAGCGAACAAAATAACAACAACGGCATTTCGTTTTGTGTGTTAAAATTATTGTGTTAAATACAACACAGTGGTATGCTAACAATAACAGTCAATAAAAAAGTTTAAAACACATTTAAATTTCACAGTTTTTCCACCAAAATGACAAAGTTAAAGCAAGAAGTTATTGTAATTCTACCTGGTGTATGTCACTTTTCGTCAAACATCTCTCTATCACACCGACCGCATCACGAAGAGTGTGAAAGGAAACGTCAGATGAGCCAAATATTTTCTCTACTAAGATTTACTCTATGCAAAGTACTTCTTTTACTGAAAGATGCGGTAAGAAACAAAGGTTTATTGTGTGTAGGCACTTAATTGACAGATAAAAAGAGAGTGAGTGAAATGTAAAATAAATAAAAGAAACGCGAGTTTGCGAAAAGGCCTGGTTTATTGGTAAAATAAGGTGAACGCAGTACGAATTGTTACAACAAAAACAGGAAATTTGGTTTTGTTTGGTGTCCATAATCTGTCAAATTTTCTACATGTGTGTATCTACTGTAAAAGCAAACAAAAAGGTACAAAATAAGTACATGTGAATTTGACATGAGAGAAACAAACACCTAACCAAAAAAAATATTCAAATCAGCTGTTCTAACGAGTTTACCCTACATATTTTACCATGGCCTGGTTGAACAGTGCGTTCAATAGGGATGTAATTACGAACTCTGTTTTATATACAAAAACGATGTACAAGTAGACAGTAAAAATGTCTCTTCACTCGAATGCCAACAAGCACAACGAGGGAACCCCTAGTCATTCGCTGTTCTATCTCTTACTCTCTTCATTGAATATTTCAATACAAGAGCAGCTTTTTGATAGTGTTATGGTATATAACTATATAAATTCCAACCATGTTGAAGTAAAATTACATAAACTCTTTTACCAGGGTTGCTAAATTTCGCACATCTTCTGGTCGTCTAATTTTAGATCGTCTTTGTAATATATACGGGTTTCCAATTTGAGTGAAATGATTTCTAAGTGACGTTT
The DNA here is from genome assembly GCA_963931995.1 of Phaonia tiefii. Taxonomy (NCBI): domain Eukaryota; kingdom Metazoa; phylum Arthropoda; class Insecta; order Diptera; family Muscidae; genus Phaonia; species Phaonia tiefii. The sequence goes on along the minus strand of OZ008368.1, from coordinate 249,340,684 downwards.
CGGCCATTTGTAGTATGTCATGATGTGTAATTTTTTATTGTATTCAGTAATGATTACAATTTCATCATGGAGAGATTTACGCAAGAACAACGTTTAGAAATTATTAAATTTTTTTTCCAATTGCAACTTTTCGTGCGCTTTTGCCATTTTATGGTCGTAATAATCATCCATCCACCTGTGCTCGCTATTCGTCGAATTGTTGTAAATTACGAGCGTACATATTCTTTACATAATGTTCAAGTGCCAATAAGACAAAGAACCGCTCGAACTAGTGAAAATATTGCTGCCGTTCAGGCAAGTGTTGGTGAAGACCGCAATTTTTCGAAATGAAACTGGTAGTACCATTACTGTCAATGGAGAGCGGTATAGATCGATGATAAGCATCTTTTTAAGGCCGAAATTGGAAGATGTTGATCTTGACAACATCTGGTTCCAACAAGACGGGGGCTACGTGCCATACAGCATGCGCAACAACCGAATTACCGAGAAAACCGAGAAACCGAGAAACGTTTGGAGATTCGATTATTTCTACAAATTGTGTCATTGAATGGAGGTGGTGATTTAACACCATTAGATTTTTTCTTGTGGGGTTATTTGAAGTCATTGGTCTGTAGCAATAAACCAGACTCTCTTCAAGCTTTACAAGACAATATTGAACGTGCTATTCATGACATACGATTTGATTTAGTGGAAAAAGTGCTCGAAAATTGGGTTCATCGAATTCGTTACTGCAAAAGCAGACGTGGAGGTCATTTGAAAGACGTTTTATTCAGAACTTAATTGTATTAAATAAAAACCATTGCAATTTCCTTAACAATAAGAGTGTGTTGTTGTTGTAAAGAAATCTTATCACTCAAATTGGAAAACCCTTAGAACCCGTCGTATATAGTTATTATTTGTGCGCTTATTTTTGACGACAGTTGTATGTATGCACAGACAATTTAGTTCCATTAAAATGTGACGGAAGAAAACAAAAAACAGACCAATTGGGGAAAATAAACAAATGCTCTTCTCTCCCCCAAAAATAATGCGAGACACACAATAAAATAAACTATTTTTAAAAAGCGCGTCATGAGTCATTGATTGTAATGACCTATGCCAACAGTATTCGAGATTTAAAATTTGTACAAAATACCTCACATTTTTGTTGTTGACACGCGCCAAGTTTTAATACTACGTAATTACAAATTATTTGACGTCATTTAAGCAATTACGTTGTCACAAAACGATATCCAAATAAATATTTAAATAAATGCGACGAGACAAAATCAATTCTAATCTGTGCCTTAACATTTCACCGCTTCCAACTGAAAACTGCTGTAAAATAATAGAGAATGATCTGACACTTTTTTGTTATATATTTTTGTTGTTGTTATACATATATTCATGCATAAATATATCAGAGCGAGCGCTCGATTTGAGAGTTGAGGCGCATTGTGACTTTCAAGTGATCGTAGACTGAGTATTGAAGAAATTTGTTCACAAATCAGTAACCGATCGTACGCTGAACCGAAATGTTGTGTTGTATTTGATTTGTTTTAAGTGGTGGTTGTGTGGTGAATTCAAGAGTTTCTAAGTTAAATACGTGATCAATTCATATCACTAATAACATTGAGAACTTGTATTTTCAAATTCATTAACAAGAATGAGTGAATTAAGTTTAAACTAACACAATTTCTTTAAATATTTCTATTCCTGTCTTTTAGATCTATTATTACGCATTTTAAAAGACATTAAATAACAAGAAATTTAATCATCAAAAAAACAAAAACAATTGTGTTATAAAAAAATATTTGAATATTTTATTAATAAAAAAACACAACAATATCAAAAGTGTTTTGTTTTGTTCAACAATTGTTTTGTTGTTGTTGCTACTGTTGTCAACATGAGTGACCGTGAAATAAGTTGCAGTAATTCAGGCGGCGGCGGCGGCGGCAGCAGCGGCCAATTTATGGATCGTGGCCGCATGAATCAAAACGGCGTTGTTCAGCCGTTGTTAACAGGTAAGTGACAGCCAGCAAGTATTTTGTAATTTAAGTTTTCAGATTTTCCAACTAGTATCATTAGCTGACATAAGCAGTTATATTTGTTTCTCATAATTATAGTCGCTTGGTTTGCCTACATTTGTGTTGTTGTTCTGTGATTTGTTTTTTTATAAAACTCATATCAGAAAAGAATGTGTTTGGAAATAATAAAAAAAAACCAATGGATATATTATAAAGATATAAATGCATATGGTGGAAAGTTTCATATTTATATACATTTTGAGATGTATCCCATTGATGATTTTAAATGTATATACAGTAAGAGGCAGCTGATACGAATTGTCCGGCAACCCGGGAGGGGATATCTTTAAAAATATGCTAAATAGTATACGTTACGGAAAAATTCAACTCTAGTGCAGATTGGAAATATAATTTGTATTTTCATTGCGTTAGTATTTGTAAGCTTTGCAAGAGTTTGTCTGAGTTTGCCTGCAATAAAATGTGCATTACTTGAGGTGTCAGAAAATATAAGGTGCGATTTGGAAAATCGTAATGTTTCATTTTTGGTTCTGTTGGATCACTCCAAAGCCATTGACACCGTCGAACATTCTACTTTATGCATGAAACTCAAAAGTCAATTTGGGGTTTCTTCCACATCAGTCAATCTAATCCAATCGTATCTCACCGGACGCTCTCAATCTATTCATACCACAAATTCTACATCTACTGTTCTACCTGTTACAAGAGGAGTGCCTCAGCGATCCATTCTGGGACCCCTGTTATTTTCCATGTACATAAATGACCTGCCCCAACACTTAGTACACTGCAGAGTACACATGTATGCTGATGATGTACAGCTAAACTTAAGCTCACCATTACATTCTGTAGATGAATGCATTGTAAGATTGAACAGTGACCTGGCTAGAGTTTATAACTGGGCAACTGCAAACGGTCTATGCCTTAATCCCTTGAAGACAAAATGTCTTGTTATTCGTAATAGAACATCATCAATTGACGCTAATTGGAATATTATGATTAATGCCGAAAAAATTGAAATTGTGTCTCAGGCTAAAAATTTAGGAGTAACTTTCAATAGAACACTTACATGGTCGAACCACATTAACATAGCAATCGGACAAACGTATTCAAAGCTCAGAGCCTTATGGTCTACCCAATCCTTCACCCTATTCCATATAAGAGAGCTGGCAAAAACTTATTTATTACCTGGACTAATTTATGGCTCGGAACTTTTTTCTTATTCGGACTCAAAAAGTATGAGGAAATTAAATGTTGTATTTAATAATGTTATCAGGTATATATACGGGTTGAAGAGATTTGACTCCGTATCACGTTTCAAAAAAGTTCTTTATGAAGTATCGTTTGAGACATATCTTAATTTAGGAAAAATGTTCCAATTATAACATAGACTTTAGCCATGAGCAGATACATGCAAATTTATGTAGGTGCGATAAATTAGCGGCGTGGCACAAAATCACATAAATCAAAATTCGCACCCAAGTGGTGAAGCCAGCATCATGAGGAATAGACTAAAAAATTACAAACTAAAAATATATTTAAAATTAAAAACATTAATATGAAAAAAAGGATTTAGCTCAATTCTAATTGTGGACGGGGAAAAAAGCGTTTCACCATAGCAGGGGCAAATATTTGTTTAATTTTTTTAACATGAAGAATATACTAATATCAAAAGAAGGCATCAATATCTATTTTCAAGGAGATAATCACATTAGATTTGGTCACCTTTGAAATCGGTTGTAATATTAAAGGCCGCCAGGTTAGCCGACCAAGCCACTGCCGCCAGTTTTCTTAGGTCCCTACGCCGCCGCCGAAATAGAAACAATCGGCGTAAACCTCTAGTTTGAACTATTATTAAAGAAATACTTTTCAACATGCAACGCCCATATGGAATCACACCAAACTTGGTAAGCTTACTGAGAGAATTCGCTACTCTCTATGGTTACTCTTGGTTTTATATTTCAATAATTTTCTGTAACAAAAAGTCCATGTCTTACATAGACATGTAGATGATTTTGAGGCTAGGAAGAAGTCTTCAAAAGATTTAAACCCGCCTCCGAATTTTAGTTTAAGCATTTGACGAGCTACCGATTGATACATAAATTAACAATTTCTTTGTATCACTGTGGATGACGTCTTCAATGCATTTGGAGGCTAGTAGCATTTTATATTGGCAATAACACATTCAATCTTCAAAAGATTTCAACCCACCGCTAATATTTAGCTAGAGTAATGAAAAATTTATTTATTTTGATCGTTTCTATGCAGCCCCTTGGATGACGTCCACCAAAATGAGTAAAGATATACAAGTGTCTGCCCCTCTTGACATAGCGATGTTAAATACGCGCATATAATACTCTTGCTCATTTATAATACATTTAGAAAAGTGCCTCTTTGGAAATATTCATGGGAATTCTCTTAACTTTTGAACTTCTCGTACCACATCTATGTTAAGTCGTCATTAAATTAGGGTGTGCCTAACTGCAGACAATTCTATTGGCTATCAATTTTTACCTTCGAATTCGAAAACTGTTGCTACTTAAAAACTATGAAAATTATAAAAATTACTAAAATTGGAATTCAATTTTGTAACGGCTATAACTTTTTATTAAGTTTTGGGAAGTTATTGGGAAGTTATTTATAAAGGGTCCGCCAAATAACTTTTTTTTTTTTGAAAATGCTATAAAAAAAACTACTGAATATTTTCTCAAATTTCTTTTTTTATTTGAAAGTACAATCCTTCCGGTTAATAATGGAAAATAATTTCATTCAATGGCTGCCTCGGCTGGCCATGCAGTAGCCTACACGATCGGTCCAATTTTTGAGCACATTATCGATTGTGTGCAGCTGTATTTCACCAATGGCTTCACGAATGTTGTCTTTTAAAGCGTCAATTGTCTCTGACTTGTCGGCGTAACACTTATCTGTGAGGGCACCGGTGTCAAATCGCAGCTCCGAGGTGGCCAAACGACATCAGCTCTGCGGCTGATAATGCGATCTTCAAAAACAGGGCGCAAAACATCGAGTGTAGCTTTAGCTGTGTGGCACGTAGCGCCGTCGTGTTGGAACCAAATGTTGCCAATATCCTCCTCTTCAATTTTTGTGAACAAAAATTCGTTCAACATGGCCCGATAACGATCGCCATTGACAGTAACGGCCACTCCTTGCTCATTTTATGCCTCTGGACACTTTCTGCCACAGCAGCAATATTCTCGGGTGTACGCACTATTTTTAGCTTTTCACGCTTTGGTTTATCGATGAGGATGCCAGTTTCTTTCACTTTTTTCACAAGATAACGAACAGACGCAGCTGACGGTGCTTCTCTTCTTCCAAAATCCGTACGCAATTTTCGCACACATTCTGCAACATTACCATGATTTTCAAAGTAATGTCGCAATATTTCCCAGCGTTGTTCAAGCGTATACACAACTATATTCGTTCAGCGAAGGATAAAACTAATTATCTGTCAAATCAGACATGAGCTAAGTGTTACCATTCACGAAATAAGCACTAGTTGAAAAAAAAACGTTAGATGGCGGACCCGTTATAAGTATATCGCATTTATCTTGCAAGTGTTGTGAGTCTTTTTTTCTTTCACTGTAATATTGAATTTGGAATCCATGGCCAATTCTTAAGCAAAGAATGAAAAAACTCTTCTAAGTTTCAAGGTATATTTATAAATATGGGATGATTTTTCTATTCACTCAGGACTTTTTTATTGCTACTTTTTTTATTCTATTAGCCAAGCTCAAGACCATCTATATAGATATAGTTTTTTCAAAAAAGAATATGTTTTGCAAATGCATCCTCATGATGCAACCGTATAGCTATTTCAGATCTAGCCACAGATCTTCATCAGCGGTCCATCAAACTAAATGCAAACGAAAACTCATCTCAATTGAAATTTTTCCACTTTTGCAAGAGCACGACGAAACAACAGGCAATAACAATTGCCTGTAAACATTTAGGGTGTTCACAAGTGTGTCCTAACTGTTGTATGTGTCGTATGTGCTAAAGTTCTACAACAGTTGTACAACTGTAGTAGATTTTTTCCATACAAAAGTGTTGTACGATAGTATAACTTTTGCAGATATGTTTTTGCGGTGTACTAAGCGATCAGCTGATACCATTTGTTTACCATTGTAGCAAGGCGTAGTGAAGAAGGTGGTTGCACCAACACAGCTGATCGAATTTGTTTATATTCGCCTCACAATTACAGTAATCAAAAACTGAAAACCGGTCCAGCGGTGGGGTACAAGATATAATTTTAAGCTGAGAATGTAAGATACAAAAGTTTGGGTAAAATTCTATGTTAGGAGTTATTGACCTTCAAAGTTCGGATATCCGGGGGGCTACTATATATTAATAAGCGTCGTAAGGAAGTTATCTGGCAGCGTTTTTGGACAATATAAGGCAAAATAAACCAAACAAATTAAATGAAAATTTTCGATAACTCGCTTTGTTATCGAAATATCGGTCATTCAAATTTTGAAAAATTATCGAAAATAGTTTTTACATTTTCCCAAAATCAAAAAAAAAAAAACAGAAATGCAAATTAAGGAACGGAGGTATTTCTCTCCCTGGTCCCTGAGTCCGGCCGGACGACTCGAAATACAAAATAATCGTCCGACAAAAAAATCGTGCGACAAAAACCCCCCGTTATCCGGACTTTGGAGGCCCAGAACTCCTAAAATAGGGATTTCGCCCATCTTTTGTATTTAACATTTTGTGCTGAAAATCGTGTGTTCTACCCATTCCCCATAAAATATTTGATACGAGAACAAGACATAAAGTCGACCTGTTCCTGATCATTACTATTAAATGCAAATATGTGTGAAATTTTGAAAAGAAAATAATAAAAGGAATCATGAATTAACATAATTTATGATTTTTCTATAAATTTATTTTTTTTTATATTAAACATAACCGTTGCCACAGGTGTTTTAAAAATTGCACTTTTCGAAACAACTGAAAACTCGGTTTCTGGGATAGGCGGGTTCCTGAATACTCTTCTCACAATCAGCTGATTTTGACAATTTCATTAATTAGAAGTCGTCCAATAACATATAGTGCAAAGTGTATTTATATCAAGTGGAAGCATTAGCTCAGCTGATTTCAGTATTTTTATGACGTTGTACCTAGAAACTGTCAAATTAATGTGTATTTTGTTTTTGTACATGCTTGTTTACAATTATTGTTGGTATACATACATGCAGAGTTTGACACAACGTCGGTACGAAATAAAAACCAAATGCCTGTTGTTTTTGCCTACAATTACAACAACGCCTAATGCTTCCACTTGATATAAATACACTTTGATCTAGTGCCACCACCTACTTCAATACGCCTTGTGTTGTAGTAAATATATGCATTTACGACAGGGTGTTCACATATGCGCTAATTCCCTAATTGTGTTGTCTTTTAGACAACAACAAAACTCATTTCTAGTGGTGACCGATGTTTCTCTGGAGACGGAAAGAAGTTTTTTGCAAATGTTTTCTTGTATGTTTTGCTTGCGATATTTTACAAACACATACATGTTTTCCGTATAATTAATTTATACCTCATCGGTAAGGATAAGGGTAGTCAACAAATAAAATGTACAATGACGAGCAAAATTGTAATAGGGTTGACACAGTTTGAAAATAAATTTGTACATTTGAAATGTTTGGTTAAAAATACAAACAAATAATAAATTAAATTATTTGTTTTTATTCTCTCGTGAATAAAAACAAAAACAATTTTAATTCTTCGTTGATATATACAAAGTGAACAGTAAATATTGTGAAGTTAGACAAATGTTACAATTTTGCACTCTAGTTTTAGGTTAATTTATTTTTTTTCTGATTCATTATTTTGTCCAGTAGCATTTGGGGTTTTTTATGAGCTTGTATACGGCGAGGCATGTCGATGAAAAATTTTGCCGTCATTTCCGCTGGAATCGCATCCCAAGTTTCTGTTACTCTATCCAGGGGGTTTGTATAGCACAGCTGATCGAAAAGGTACTGGGGAAATGATGTAGAATGAGAGACCAAAGAAGCAAACTAAGTTTAACAGTGTTTGATTGATACTAATGGCATCTAAATCATGTTTTATGTTGTTTGCATCGAACGAAAATACGTACTCCCTTTTATTTCTGTCGGTATTATGCCAACCAAAGAGTAAATTACAAAAGCAACTCGAACTGGCTGACTACCTCGTCGTCATCAAGAGAACACGAAGAGAGGCATAGCGACTCTTTTCTATTTCTCTATCTATCTGTCTAATTGTCTCTGGCTTATTGACATACTCGTTCCCTTTTAAATATCCCATAAAAAAAAGTCGGATACAGAAATCAAACGTTCGCCAAAATAGCGTATTGCAGTCGAAGCAGAGCTTGCACATTTTGAATTTTGTATGGATGCATCTTAACTTCAAAATTCCCCGCAATGTTATTCGGGAAATGCCCAACTGGCTGGAATGACGACGAGTTGAGACAGATGGATTATTTGCAACACTTTGCCGCACAGTTTCCACATTGCCTTCAGTACGAATATATGGATGGCGACCTCTTCCAGGACAGTCGGCCACTATCCAAATTATACATACTGCTAGGAATTTTCTTAAATCTTCCTTTTTAGCGCTGTTTTAGTCCCAATAATAAAACAAGGTTCGTTTTAAAATACGATAGTTACAACAGTTTTACTTCTTTATATTTTACTTATTCAGTACAACAGTTTACTTTATTTACACCACTTAACATTCACAATTAACTACTAACTTTTCTACTAATACTTCGTATTAGTAAAGTATTTTTACTAATACTTTTTTACTAATACAGACTGACTCATAAATGCCAAAAACCTCAGCTATTTATATGTGTTATGCTACTCGTCACCCGGTTTCTAGATTGTTCTACCCGATTCCAGAACTATGTAATATTACAGTTTTGAAAACTTAACGCATTTGCAACGGATTCGTCAACTGGCTTGGGGAAAAGATATACTTTCAGGCGTAGCATTAATCGTCCTGTTTTATACTTATGTTAACTTGGTCATTAAGAGTAGGAAAAGCTTTTACTTAATTGTAACAATACATACACATATATATTTTTAAACTCCCGCCTGCTGCTATTTTATCGCTCACAGTTGCAGCAGCACGATCGGTTATTTACCTTTTCGTTTTGTTTATCTACAATTCTCTTAATAAAGTTTTAGTTGTCTTGTGTGTATCTGGTTTGTTTGTTTTTATTTTCTGTCTTATGCCGCCAAAAATAAATATTTTGAAAATAGTTCATCTATTAATATGGAAGTTTTTTAAATTTGTTTTAAAATTTTTGTTATTTTGAAAGATCATTAAGCCAATTGGTAGTAAACTGATAAGAAACTTGATAATAAATAATTGCCGATTTATTTGTTTGTACCTTAGAATGGAATAATTATTGGAAAATGTCATATACAGTGCGAGAAATAAGTCAACAAACACTTGATGCATACAAATGTATTTTTGGAGAAGTAGAGAAAATATTTAAAGCAAATTTTATAGTATTACTAGCTGACCCGGCAGACGTTGTCCTGCAAATTTTGTTCAAATACCGTTAGCAGGAGCAGAAATAATGGATTTTTAATTTGTGGTTTGTATGGGTACCGTCCAATTGGACCGAATAGTAAATCTAAACCACCCAGGGCGCCACCCAAACGCATACAAAAAAATTTATTCAAATCGGTCCAGAAGTTTAGGAGGAGTTCAGTCACAAACACACGTGCAGTAGAATTATATATATAAAGATTTATTGCATCACTAAATATATTTATTTACATTCTAATAAAGGGTGTCTCAGTAAGAATGCACTTTTTCATTTTAAAATAAAATCACGTAGTTTTTGAGATACCGATTAAGTATGGAATAAAATATCCGTCAAATGTCCCCCACGGCTCTGATGACAGGCCATTACTGTTTTCATGAAATTTTCCATGACGTTTTCACTGAGATGTGGCTGTATGTAACCGATGACGCCTTGGACTTCGGATTTGAGCTCAGGAATTGTTTCTGGTTCATTCGCATAAACCCGAGATTTCACAAAACCCCAAAGAAAGAAATCGCACGGCGTTAAATTGCATGTTCTTGGCGGCCAGTTGACAGCAGAATTTTTTGGGATAATTTGAGGCCTTCTGTCGTGCAATGGTTAATGTGTGCGGCTCTTGTACATGAGACCGTGGATTCGATAACTGCTCTGACCATCTTGTTTTTTTTTTGACGAGGTTTACCTCGCTTAGTGATGGCGAAAAGGTATACAAATGTAGGTCCCAATCAGTGAGTGTAAAACTGGACAGCGCACAGCTCCACTGGTTCTCAGAAGCTCGATGAGAAGATGTAATGGGAAACCCTTTTTATTGCAAATTGTTCTGGAAATCGTTGCTGCAATAAATGAATTGTTTCATGCGCGGTGTGGCAGGTGGCGCCGTCTTGATGAAACCACATGTCTTCCAGATCCAGTTGAGGCCACAAGAACTCCGCTATCATGTTGCTGTAACGAATGTCGTTCAGTGTCACTGCAATTTCGGCCTCATCTTCTAAAAAGTAAGGTCCAATTACGCTGCCTTAGCAATATCCGCACCAGACAGTTGGCCGTTGTGGGTGCATTTGTTTCTGCGCTTCATCGGAGAATATGTTTTTGTTTTTGAAAAGTTGGCATTGACTTCACTTTACTCCATTATCCATTGAACGAATTGCCGGCGCTTTCCATGGTCTGCTGGTTTGAGCTCCTGAGTAAGCTAAATTTTGCACGCATGAAGGTGGAGGTCTTTTGTCAAAATACGCTGCGTAGTGGTTCGTGAAATTTGAAGTTGTTGATAACGATGCCGAATTGATGTTTTCGGGGTTTCGGCAACACTCTCGTTTGCAGCAGCAATGTTTTCAAGAGACCGACCGGTACGTTGACGCACAGGAGTCTTGCTGTCCATTACCATTTCTTAAAATTTTTTGACCACTCTTTGAATGGTTTACATATTAGGAGCACTTTCTCGACTGAAAATACTTTGAAGTTTGCGACCGATCTCAGCATAACTTTCCAAATTTTTGTAGTAAGTTTTCACAATTATAACGCGTTGTTCTTTCGTAAAGCTCTCCATTTTTAATAATCGGAATAAACCTATGTAACAGCTGCCAAATTTCAGAGTTGCCACTTGCACAATAAAATTACGCTAAATTTAAAAAGTGTAATAATACTAAGACACTCTATATTATATGTTGTAAGCAATATAAAAACATTACAAGTAAAAACATAAAAAATTCAGAGGAAAAAGTCTACATACAGATATAATATAAACATATTAATGCATTTTTGTTCTGAGAGTCCATATTTTTTGTAACTTGTAAGACACCATTGAAGACACTAAGTTTTTCATAATGTAGGGAGTTATTTCTGACCATTTTGGAATTAGAGCGGTTTTTAGAGTTTCGATGCTACTAATGTCATACTTTCTGATTTTGTCCTCTACAATATCCCAAACGTGTTTTTCGGGATTTAGATCCGGTGACTGGGGAGGTGTTGTTGTTTCGCTGTTGGAATGTCCATTGAGATCCAAGACCCAAATTATCAACACATGGCTGTAGATGTTGTTCTAATATTCTCTCATATAAAAACCGACCCATACTATGCTCAATTAAAACTAACAGTCTCTGTAGCAGCAAAAAAAAACCGTCTCTGTAACCTATTCTCCCAAACATATTGGATGGAACACCCTCCAAACATTCATATAAAGGGTTTTTCAACAGAGACGCTACAAAAGTAAATCGATAGGGACAACAAACGACGCCACATTCTTTCCCGCTCTTTTGACATTTCTCTACAGTAAGGTTTGCCATTTCATCATGGAAAGATATACGAGCCAACAACGAGTCGAAATTATTAAAATTTATTACCGAAATTTGGGGTCAGTGACTTCAACTTTAAGAGCGCTACGTCCGATGAGGCGATGAGGCTCATTTCTGGCTGAATGGCTTTTTCAATAAGCAAAATATGCGTTATTGGTCAGACAGCAATCCACACGTAATCCATGAGTTATCATTGCATTCCGAAAAAATTACGGTTTGGTGCGGTTTATGGGCCGGCGGCGTCATCGGGCCGTACTTCTTCCAAGTTGATCAAGACCGGCACATTACTGTGAATGCGAATCGCTACCGTTCAATGATAAGCGAATATTTTTGGCCCCAATTGGATAATATGGACTTGGAGGACATGTGGTTCCAACAGGACGGCGCCACAAGCCACACAGCGAATGCCACATTCAATTTATTGGAAACCAAGTTTGGTGAACGTGTTATCTCACGAAATGGCCCAGTCGATTGACCGCCTCGGTCGTGCGATTTGACGCCGTTAGATTATTTCCTGTGGGTCTACGTCAAGTCTATGGTCTATGCCAACAAGCCAGCGACGATTGATGAACTTCGTACGAATATCGAACGTGAAATTGCAACAGTATCGGCCGATTTATGCTTGAAAACCGTCGAAAATTGGGTTCAGCGTCTGGAATTCTGCAAGCGTGCCCGTGGTGGCCATGCAAAAGAAATCGAGTTCCATACATAATGGCATCGAACGTACTTTCACAGGAATAAAGAATTTCATTGGTATCTAAAGCCGGGTTTGTTTTATTTAAAAAAACTTTTGTAGCGCTCTTATTGAAAAACCCGTTATTTGAAAGTCAAAATCTCACATGTATTTAAATGGAAACATTAGAATATTTACGGGCAAACATGTATGCTTTTACGTGGAAATATATGCGTGTTTCATCCCAAACATCCATATACTTTCGTGGAAGCATTCGCGTGTTTCCTCCCAAACCTCCATATACTTACGTAGAAACATGTGCGTATTCTATTAATAGAAACAAATAATTTTTTTTGATTTCTATATTCATACATATATGTATATTTATAGTGTATTATTTACCAATATAAATCTACATTTATAGCCAATTAAAAAAACTAACAGATTTAAAACATCCCTTTTTATATTTATTTTTTTTTTTTGCTTCTCATTTCTTTCTTGTGTCTCGGGTTTTTTCAGACGGTTTCAACTTCGCCAAACGCTACAATATTTTAAATCACGATTATCACTATGCGTTGGTACTACGGATGCTAAACGGGATTGATTTTAAAAATCCCGAGATTTTGGGATTTTTCGGGATCCCGGGATTTTTCGGGATTCTATTTTTAAATTTTTTGGGGACAGGTCTATTTTACGGCTTACAGTCCAAAAAATAACAACAAGGGGTAGAATACGTTATTCTAAGCCAAAAAGTAAAATAACAAAATCCGGGAAAGTGCATAGGGTTATGGAGTTAACGTACCGTGTAAAACCATTGATATCAGATTTTTGTATACAACAATTCAAAACAAACTCATGAAATAATGTAGCTCTTTTTAATAAATCGCTTAGTTATCGAGTTATCGGATGTTGAAATTTAGAAAAATTATCGATTTTTTTTACTTTTCTCATACAAAAGGAAAAATTATTTTAAAAACATCACGCGATTTTTCGAATATTTTATTTTCAAAGAAAAAAAAAAATTATTTGAAAAAATTTTTTAAATTATTGTTTGAGAAAAGTAAACATCCATCCGTTAACTAAGCGACTTATCGAAAAATGCCACATTATTGTTTGAGTTTGCTATGACTTGTTTTATACAAAATAGTGATATCAATGGATTTACACGCTACGTTAGTGGAAAAAGTATCCGAAATATCGGGGTCAATAACTCCGAAACTATGCATTTGCTCCGATTTTGTCATTTTACTTTCTTTGCTTAAAATAACATGATAGAACACGCAATAAATTTTGTTATTTTTGGAGAGTAAGCCGTATAATAAAAATTAACTTAAGTTAAGATGTGTTATTAAACCTTTTGTAGAGCCGCGATTGGGTTTTAAACCCTTTTTGCACAATTTGCATTTTGCTTGAGGTGCACCTTTCGACTCTTCCAAAAAATAACACCACACTGAACTTTTGTCATTGTTTTTAGTTTTATGTTTTTCAAAATTAATAATAATCCCAAATCCCGGGATTTACTTATTAAAATCCCGGGATTCAGGATTCATCAATCCCGACAAATCCCGGGATTTCGGGATTTCCCGTTTGGCATCCCTAGTTGGTACACAAACAATATATTTATGCGTAATACTTCTTTATCACTTTGATAGCACACATATATACGAAAAGCACATACAAAAATCAAAGGAAAATCACAAACCATTATTACTTTTTATTGATCACAAAAAAGTTCTACTAAGCGCCGACCAAGCGCATTTGATAACCTCTATCCGAAGAACAATTGATAACTGAATGGACTAAACTAAAACGCAATACAAAAGCCAAAATAAGAAACACTCCCTTTATCTGCAATTTACACACCCATTCAGGAATATTTATGAATCACTGACTGAAAGAATAATAGGAAAATATGGTTACACACTTAAAAGAATGACTGTGAATAATCTCACTTTGTCTCTCTATCATTCTCTTGCTCTCGAGAGTATAAACAGTGCAACAATCACAGCTGTGTTTGTATCATAAACACAGATATATTTGGATCAGATGCTATTATATTATAATATTATAATATTTTAATCATTGGACCACGATTTAAGGATATGTACCTGGAATGTGCGAACGCTATACAGGACTGGTGCCACTTTCCAACTGGCGGATGTCCTCGGAAAATATAAAGCTGACATCACAGCGATCCAGGAAATGCGATGGACAGGATATGGTTGCACCAGAAAGAAAAACTGCGATATTTACTACAGCTGCCATGAGCGAAAGCACGAATTTGGGTGCGGATTTATAGTTGGCAAGAGACTGCGACACCTAGTTTCAAGGTTCAACCCAGTGAGTGACCGCATAGTCACAATTCGCATCAAAGCGAAATACTTCAACATCTCCACGCACCGACAGAGGATAAAGATGATGAGGTCAAAGAAACATTTTATGGGCGTCTGCAGGAAGTATATGAACGCTGCCCTGACCACGACATTAAGATTATTCTGGGCGATTTTAATGCCAAATTAGGAAAGGAAAGTGTCTTTCGACCAGCCATCGGTAATCACAGTCTACATGATACCACCTCCGATAATGGACTAAGACTGATAGACTTCGCCGCTGCAAAGAACATGGTAGTTAGTAGCACACGATTCCAGCATAAGGACATACATAAGGCGACCTGGATATCTCCTTATCAGCGGACGAAGAACCAGATTGATCCTTGGTAATAGATGGCAGGCACTCTTCTAGTGTAATGGATGTACGTGTGATTCGAGGCGCCAATATCGACTCGGATTATTACCTGGTGGCTGCGAAAGTTCGCACAAGACTGAGCAGGGCGAAAAACGTACGAAGTCGAACACGGGAAAAGCTTGATATTGACAAGCTACAAATACCGGAGATGTCATCGACAGAAGCTCTCTCTTCTGCTAGAGCAGAATACCTACCTACTATCGCGGTATCAGTCTTTTATCCATCGCGTATAAGGTTTTGTCGAGCGTATTAGGTGAAAGACTAAAGCTAATTATTGAAAACCTGATTGGACCTTATCAGTGTGGTTTTAGACCAGGCAAGTCCACGACTGACCAAATATTCACGCTAAGACCCACGAAAAGCAAATCGATACATACCACCTTTTTGTCGATTACAAAGCTGCTTTCGATAGCCCCATATGGGGAAAACTGTACGAAGCTATGTCTGAACGTGGTATTCCGGCAAAACTGATCCGCCTCTGTAGGATGACGCAGACCAACACCAAATCATCAGTGAAAGTGGGGAAAGACCTCACTGACCCATTCTGTACCAAGCGAGGACTTAGACAAGGCGACACATTTTCGTGCAATCTCTTCAACATCTTAATGGAGATAATAATGAGAAAACGGAAAGCCATATAATGCTGGCGTATGCTGACGACAGAGACATCATTGGGCGAAATTTGCAAGAGGTTACTGCAGTATTTTCAAGACGCGAAAAGGTATCAGCGAAGATGGGTCTTGCTGATAATGACGACAAGACAAAATTGATGGTGTCAACGACTAGAGAAACCTTCCGACTTGGTCCGCACTTGAACGTTGACAACCGATTTAATTTTGAAGTGGTAGATGAATTTGTGTACCTTGGATCCGTCGTGAACACGGACAAGGACAACAACGTCAGCTTGGAGATAGATAGGAGAATTGTGCTTGCAAATAGATGCTATTTTGTGCTCAGCAAGCAGTTTAGGAACAAAACCCTCTCTCGACGGACAAAAATCTAGCTATATCAGACTCTCATTTTACCTGTCTTGATATATGGCTCCGAAACTTGGGTCATATCGTAAGCGGATGAAAAACACCTGGAAGTATACAAGAGAAAAATTCTCCGTAAAATATATGGTCCTGTTAGGGACAACGGCGAGTACCGACGTCGCTGGAACCAAGAGCTATATGATTTATATTCTGACGTGGACATAGCTAGGCGAATCAAATTAGGCCAATTGCGGTGGCTAGGCCATGTTATCAGAATAGATGAAGATGAACCAGCGCGAAAGGTTTTCGATAGCGTACCCGATGGAAGCAGGTTACCAACTGGCGAGAAAAGGCGAAGGATAGAGCCAGTTGGAAGAATATGTTGAAATTTGTTTAATTTGTTTGTTTAATTAATATGTGTCTGACCTCATGAGGTTGTAAAATAGTCAATAAAAGTAAAGTAAGTAAAGTAATCATTGTGTCTCCAACATGCAATATTGATTAGCAAACACCAAAACACAAAAACCAAACAAAAAAAAGACAGATTTTTTAGCACAAAATATACATTTTTTCCCACAGCATGCTTACTTTCAACCAAGCGCATTTGCTATCCTCTGTCTGATTGAAGGCTGAATACAAAAAAAAAAAATAAATGGTTTCTCATTACATCCCATGAAGGGACCGGGGAGAACTTCTCACAATCACTGAGCTGTGCGCTTCCGAACGGTATTTTTGAGAAGCTTTTTCATGGCTATATACTCGATAGTGCCGCCATCACTAAGCGAGGTGACCGTCGTCGAAAGAAATTTTAAGGTGGTTGGAGCAGGGATCGAACCCAGGATCTCCTGTACAAGAGGCGCGCACACTACCCATTGCACCACTGACGATCTAGGCTGAATACATGAAACTAAATCGCAACAGATGTAAGAAATACTCACTTCATCTTCAACTTACACACGCATTTAGGAATTTTTATGAATCACTGACTGAGAAGTACACACATACAACTTTGACTGTTAATAATCTCTCCTTGTACCTCTTTTATACTCTTGCTCTCAATAGAGAGTAAATAGTGCAACAAACACAGCTGTATTTGTATCCCACACACAGCTATACTTGGGTCACACACACATATATTATATCATATTATTGTGTGTCCAACATGTAATATTGAATAGCAAACACGTTGTGTTTGAACACGAGTATACTCTACTTGCTACAAGCTCCAAACACACGTTATGTTTGCATCCAAACAACAAAAAATACAGAATACAGAAAATTCAGCGTGCATATGATTCAATTTCTCCACAAACCATTACACTGCCGTGTTTAATTGTAGGTGTAATATTTTTTGGATCAAGAGGGGTGTTGACTTTATCAACATTTTGATATCGACCAAAACTTCCAAAAGTGTTATATTTACTTTGATCAGTAAATAAAAGTCGATTCCAGAGGTTAACTCCCTTGTCGACGTGAGTTTGGGCAATCTCAAGGCGAAGTTTACACGTGTATTCAGAAATTAGCGGTTTCTTACGTGCTACTCTGCTGTTATATCCATTCTCACGTAACACATTTCTTATGGTTGTTTGTTTGACGATCTTATTCGAACATTTTACCACATGTTCCATAATATTTGAGGAGTTTATTTTTGGATCCTTAATTACAGACATTAGAATGCTGCTAACATCTCGTTTAGACAGTGTTTTTTTGGTCTACCGTGCATTTTTTTCGTTGTATGTACTACCATTTTGTTTGCACAGTAGAACGACTTAAGTTGACAGTTTTAGCAATCTCTCCACAAGATATGTTTCCATTTCCAAGTTACGCTTCGTTTCCGAAATATAGAAATAATGGCTTGTTAGCGATCTTTTATTCGAAAAATTTTAGTTTTAGCGATTTGTTTAAAAAAGAAGTGAAAAACAATTTACTATTTTGTCGATTGGACGCACCGTTTCCGAGTTATAGCCATTTTGTTATTTTAGCGATATTGTTATTTTGGCGATTTAAAAAAAAATTTCCATACGAATTGGACCACTTTGGAAAACCCTTAGATACGCTCAAAAATTAGTTATTTTTTCGATTCGACGCTCCGTTTCCAAGATATAGAAATTTTTTCATATTTTCGATTAAAAATGGGGATGGGTTACCCAGGGTAACCCATTCCCACGAAATACAAACCCGGGTTAATGCCTTTTTGTTACACGGTACCTGTTCGATTTCTATGAACACATTAGTAAATGTTACATTGGAAAATAAAAAAAGTATAGTTTATATGCTGAAGGCTCTTTTGCTATTGCACTTTCTTTTTTCTTACATCTGTTTTAACATTAGATGTAATATTGTTAAAATAAATAAAGCAATATTATTAGCTCATTGAAATAATACATACAACTGAATAAAAAGCAATATTTAGCTGACTGAAATAATTATTTTTTTTGGCATAAAACAAGCGACGATAAAAAGAAGTATTGAATAGTATAGATAACTTATTGCACTCTTTTTCCGCTCTCATGTAGAGAGTCTGAGTAAAAGAGCATAAACGAGTCTTATTCTCTTTATAGAATATTTCAATAGAAATGCACCATTTCGACAATGTTATTATATAAAACAATACAAAAAGCATAAATGTTTCAAAAGGCATCAATGTTTCTATTCTATACTATACTATTCAATACTCGTTGGCGACGACGACCTGCTTGTTTGGTCGCTGCCGCTACATCAATACCATCATACTTATTTTCAGGCAGAGACTAGTGTTGTACAATAACCACGTATGTGATGCTAACGCGCTGTGTGATGTTCACATGTGTTCACTTTGATAGATTGCCCTACTCGTGCCTATAGATGTTAACACATCAAAAACTAAAACTTGAATCATATGGTAAGACCAAACCAAAACAGAACGAAGAAAACTACAATTAGAATAGTGCGTTCTATAAATAGGAGTTTCAAAAACTTCGGCAACAATGCGTGTAGGTAGGAAAGCAACGTGTCGTAGTGCCAAACACGACATAGTACCTCGACACGATAAAATCTTCGGTTAATGCCAAGTGTGAATACACACCGCAGTGACTTAATGGGCTAGCTTCTGCTGAAGATGTTGCTTCACAAACATCGAAACGATCGTCCAGGGAATGTGAGCACGAATCCCACCCGCGGCATTAACATTTTATTCACTAACCGGAGAAAACATGATCTCTTAGCCTTAAAAGGAAATTAAAACTTTAAAACAAAAAAATTACTCGGCTCCAAGGCAACTAAAAACTTGAATAATAATTTTGTTTATATTTAAATATAAAATACACAATTAAAAAAAAAAAATTTTTTTTTTAGTCTTTTTCTATAAAATGCATAATGGGTTAAAGCATCAACAAACGGTTGTGACAGCCATCAAATTCAAATAATTATTTCAGCCTAACCAACACGCTGAAAAAAACGGCCTCTGTAACATATTCTCCCAAACATATTCTGCAGGAACCATGTATATGTTTAGAACACGCATCAAACATTTATATGTTTGCAAGTCCCAAACTCACGTGTATTTAAATGCAAACATTAGCATGTTTACTGACAAATATGTATGCTTTTACGTGGAAATATATGCGTGTTTCATCCCCAACATCCTTATACTTACGTGGAAGCATTCGCGTGTTTCCCCCGAACCCCCATATACTTACGTGGAAACATATGCGTATTTTCTCCCAAACATACTAATATTTAGAAACGAATTATTCTTTCTTTCTTTATTTATTATAACAGATTTTATCAATATATATCCACATTTATAAATAATTAATACGAAAAATTAAAATATTTACATTTACTTGCATTGAATGCATTACTTCTTTTTATGAAATGACAATCTGCTGCTCTTTTGCTTCTCCTTTCTTTGTTGTCTCTCACGTTTTTGTTTATAGAAGGTTTCAACTATGCCTTGGTCATCACTATGCGTTGGTGCACAAACAATATACTATTATACAAATCTAGTTCATGAAAGGAAAAGCGTGTATTAATTTGATTACTTGTGTTTTTTTATTATATTTCATAAATGGCCCGCTATTCCGATTTTTTCAGTAGAGGCTCGGGCAGAAAAAGTGATTCAAGTTGTTGCCCTCTCCAGTATCTTTTCTGAAAATAGTTTTTCGCTTTGGTAGCACACATAAATATGTATATGCGAAACACATACACAAAAACCAAAGCAAAATCACAAACCATTTAACCGTCCGAGCGTTTGTTTATTCTTTTGTCACTGATCAAGCGCTTTTGATATCATCTGTCCGATGAACCATTGACGACTGAATACATGAAATTAATACATCAGCCAAAATAAGAAACACGCACATTCAGGAATATTTCTGAATCACTCACTGCGAGAATAATGCAAAAATACAGATACACACACTTACAAGATATACACACTCGTTGCCCCTCTTTTATTGTCTTGCTCGAGAGAGCATAAATAGTGCAACAAACACGGCTGTATTTGTATCACAAACACAAATATCTTTGGCTCGCAAACACATATTAATCATTGTGTCTCAAACATGTACTATTGAATAGCAAACACAATGCGTTTGGGCACAAGTATATTATATTTCCGACAAGCTCCAAAACATGTTATATTTGCATCCAAACAACAAAAAACGACAGATTTTTCACCGTGAATATATTATTTGATACAACCGAATTAGTTTTTACATTTTTCAGTGTGATTTTTTCATAGAATATTCACCACTAAAGGATAATTTGATTGCTAGAACTAAAACTCGATTGACAGATCCCATTTATTTCTTGTTGCTGTGGCTTCAATTAAATATTTCCGTTCTTGAAACCAAAACTGAATTACAAATCAACGTTCCTATTACACCAGGCCAAATGTCATAAATTTTGCTGAGAGAACTGTTAAGTCTACTATAAGAATTAGTCTATGACGAATCTCTTGTCTGTGTGTGCTTAAATAAAGGCAGCGTTGTCAATTTTAGGGCTATTTTAAAATTTAAAGCATCTGCTATATAAATCTGCGGAGATTTTTTAAAATATAATAGAATTTTTTTCCACGGCGATGATCTTCTTAGTCTACCACATCAAATGTACAACCAGACATATTTTCCTTTAATTCGGCCCATATTTCATGAAGTTGTATCCAAAACACTATTGAGTTATCTAATTTGGTATCGCAACTTCAAACGAAATAACAACCTACCTCAACATAAGGTTAAATATTATTAAAATTCTATAGTGGAATAACAACTTAAGTCCACATAGGATCATTTTTGTTTGTGCAGTACATGTTATACCAACAATATACATATGTACACAAAACCGAAATAAAAAAGAAAACAAAAATAATTACGCGGACCGTGGTTCTGAATCGATTTCCGACAGCCACAATTCAACAACTTTTGGTCTTGCAAACATTTTTGAGTTCCCATGTCCCAATAAACATGCACGATTTGTTTTAAGAATGAATCGCATTCTTTTTTTTGACCCAGTGGTGATATTTTTATTGCATTGCAAGGTGGACATGTTCCGATTAAGTATGGAAGAAAAGTTTTTGGTAAATGTAATCGCGGCTCTAATCACATGCCCTGGCTTCGCGAAATTTGAAATTTGTTGTGATCAATGGCGAATTGATGTAGCCGAATTTTCGCCAACATTCTCGTTTACAGCAGCAATGTTTTCGAGAGACCGGCCGGCAAGATGACGCATAGGCGACTTTCTGTCCATAATCGACCGAATTTTTGATCACTTTTCGAATTGTTGACACATTAGTTGCACTTCCACGACGCCAAGTTTGTGTGCGGTCTCAGCGTAACTTCCCCCATTTTTGAATTTGAATTTTTTTGACCGATTTTGTTAGTTTTCAGTTAATGTATGAGAAATTCATACTACAAGCTTACAAGGTCAGGCACATTTTTCTAATTGAAAAATGGTTGGTTTTTGTTGGAAATAATAGGCAATTCAGTTAAGCAAACTCACTGGCATGATTAGTTTCGAACTGCGTGACAAGTTCATCATCAGATGGCTAACTACTGTGCCTGAATTGATATCATCGGTAGATCATCATCGTATATAGAAGTATACAAACTCAATTATGCAATTTACATATGCGAATTAGTATCGATCGAAGATCCCTAAGTATCAACACACACTGAAACGTCCATAATTCCAACATAAGAACAGGCAGGATTTTTCCACCATGTTCTTCTTTTCCTCATGCGCATTGTTGCAGTGCTTTGAGGTGAGTTTTAATCTATATCACAGAGTTGTATTTTCCGTGGTATAGCATTTTGATGACCGAGCTAGTGTCAGTTACGTTTATTTGAATGAATTCGTGTAGCGCTTAATTTTTAATAATCGCAACAATCGTAGAGGACAGCTGTCAAATTTCAGGAGCTGCCACTTCCAGAGAAAAAACAATATCAAAAATTGTGCACTTTTGTTGGGTCACCCTTTAGGTAACGAGATATTCACACTGAAAATCGGACAATTAGGTACATTTTACAAATTACCCCAAAATTTTACTGCTTTTCTTCTTTTTCGATTTCAAAGAAGACAAATGTAAATATATCCTGGGCCATATCACATGCTGATGAAATACCACTGGGTGTCTTCGAGAGAAAAATGCTCCGAAAAATATATGGTCCTATGATATAAAACGGCGCGAATCGACGAAGGATGAGCCACGAGCTGTATAATCTGAATCTCGACATCAACGTAGTCATGCGAATCAAAATAACGCGTTTACCCTGCCAGTAGAATGGACCAGAACGAACCAGTATGCAAGGTATTCGAAGACGAACTCGAAGGATATCGAAAAATAGGGCGACCAAGACTTCGACGAAAACATGTGGCCGTCGGTGGTGCAATGGCTAGTGTACGCGGCTCTTGTGCATGAGAACGTGGGTTTGATCTCTGCTCTGACCACCTCACATGTCCTTCGACCGCGGCCACCTCGCATAGTGATGGCGACATGAGTCAATATATAGGTCCCAATCAGTGAGTGAAAAACTAGAAAGCGCACAGCTGATTGGCTGAGAGAAGCTCTCCCCAGTTCCTTCATGGGATGTAATGGGAAACGGGTTTTTTAAGACTTCGCTGGAAAATCCATTTGGAATTGAACAGCTGAAGATCGAGTCGGTTAGTGAAACATGTAATCCTCATTTTGTGTGGTCCTTTACCCCTCTCGTTTGTTTGAGGCCATCTAAGTAAGTAAAGCTAAATTATTTTAATGTAGATAAGCAAAAACTCCGACTGGTTCTCCGACTCCGACTCCAACTCCTACTTCAACTCCACAAATATTCCAAACGTATTTAAATGTTTTTATACCCTCACCCATCGGGATGGGGGTATATAACGGGTTTTTCAACAGACACGCTACAAAATTAAATCGATATTGGCAGCAAACGACGCCATATTTTTTTCCGCTCTTTTGACATTTTTCTTCAGTAAGGTTTGCCATTTCATCATGGAAAGATATACGAGCCAACAACGAGTCGAAATTATTAAAATTTACTACCAAGATGATTTAGAATTCGACAACCAGAAGATGTGCGCTATTTGGAAACCCTCGTAAAAAAAAAACAAAAAAGTGCCAGCAATTCACTCAAACGCATTCCTCTCTCGCGTTATATCTTGATTATTTCATACTTTTTGCATAGTTTATGTAATTTTACTTCAACATGGTTGGAATTTGTATAGTTATATACAATAAGACTATCAAAAATTATATGTTACTGACTTTTTAATCCTTCCACATATTTTAGACTTAATATGATATTGTGATATATTCAATAATGAGATTTAAAATTCAGAGACAAATTAATACGAGTATTTCAGGCAATTTCCACTCTATGGAGGGATAAATGCTCTATATGTGTAGAAAGACGATCAAGAAGATGTGCTCAATTTGGCAACCCTCGTAAAAGAGCCAAGACGATTCAAAAACGATGTACAAGTAGACAGTAAAAATTTCTCTTCACTCGAATGCCAACAAGCACAACAAGTGAACCCCTAGTCATTCTCTGTTCTCTCTCTTACTCTCTTACTCTCTTCATTGAATATTTCAATACACGAGCAGCTTTTTGATAGTGTTATTGTATATAACTATACAAATTCCAACCATGTGGAAGTAAAATTACATAAACTATGCAAAAAGTATGAAATAATCAAGATATGACGTGAATTTGAGTGAATTTCTAGCACGTTTTGGTTCTCTTTTACCAGGTTTGCCAAATTTCGCACATCGTCTGGTCGTCTAATTTTAGATCGTCTTTGTTTGTACATCGTTTTTGAAAAGAGAACCAGAAAGTGGTCTCTCGCGTCATATCTTGATTATTTCATACTTTTTGCATAGTTTATGTAATTTTACTACAACATGGTTGGAATTTGAGCAGTTATATATAGTATACAGGGTGATTCAGGAAGTTCCGGACAAATTTCTCCAGCGTATTCCTTGGCTTATTTCATGAAGAAAAGTCTACTAGGACCATGTCCGAAAATGCAAGGGTGCGAAATGGCAGCGGGTTCAAAATTTTCGGATTGGAGGTCGGAGGGTAGTAGGGTAAAGTTGCTAACTTCAGAACCAGTGGTCGGATTTTGGAAAGGTCTTTAAGAGGTTTGTTGGAAAGGTTTTTAATAGGCTTTTCAGAATCAATAAAGAAAAAGTAGAAAAAAGTCAAATCGCCGAGATACAGAGCTTTCGGGAAAAAAATGGGGGAAAAAATTCACATAACCTCAATTTGCTCAGTCAGATGACAGGTAACTTATGTTTTAGCCATACCTCTTACCTTTCCAAAATGACCTAAACGAAGCCCAGAGGTCTTACCGTTCCAAAGTTATGACCATTTTACTGAAATGCAAAAATGTTTGTTTTGGTTTTTGGAAGCGAAATAACAGCACACATTTATTTGTTTTTGTAAATTAACACGTTTAAGATTTTATTTTCTAGTCCATTTTCCAGTCCACTCATCAGTGCCTAAAAAAAGTAAGTAGTATTTATAGGTATTCATTGATAGAATTTTGTCATTCAACAAGTGTCTACGAACGGGAAAAGTACAAGTGACAAAAAAACAAACAAATCCGACCACTGGCTCAGAAGTTAGCAACTTTACGCTACTGCCCTCCGACCCCAATCCGAAAATTTTGAACCCGCTGCCATTTCGCACCCTTGCATTTTCGGTCATGGTCCTAGTGGACTTTTCTTCATGAAATGAGCCAAGGAATACGCTGTCCGGAACTTCCTGAATCACCCTGTATAATATAAAAAACAGAAATATTAGTAAAAAATTGTGCAAATACTGAATTTTTCCGCCACAACTTTTGACACTTCCGAGTCATACGATAAAATCGTGGACTGTAGAGTTTTTAATAAAATGCAACCCAATATTTTAAAAAAGATTGTCAGAGCTAAGCTAGACAATATCCAATATATATGTAAATACAATTACCATTAAAATTGACGACGATAATTATTAAATTTCTGTTGCAATCTAGCATTCCGTAGCAAAGATGTGTATCTCCTTTCTACTAAGTATTTTTTCAAGTCTAAATATTATAAAGTAAATCATACAAAATTATTTACTTTTTTGTTTACTTTTTCAATTCTGTTTTTGTTTTTGCATCACGTTATCTCCATCACTTTGGGCAGCCACTCATTCAAAATTATCAAATTCTTTTCAACATTCATTCAATTTTATTTTTTTAAACTTTTCCGTGATAAGTTTATCAAAAGTGTGCCAATTTTTTTTTTATTGTTAAGACATATAATAAATAAATAAGAGTGTATTTTTTTATTATAATTCATTTGTGATGTCCTTATAACATTGCAGTGAAATCGCAAATTTAGGTTTATTGATGCATTCTTATCTCGAGTGTGGCTCTGAAATTTCAGTCATACGATGTTGACGTTAAGGTATGAGCGATGATTATCCAAAAAGGAAAATAGAAAACAGATTAAAAATTTTGTGATTTTAATAAATTTTTTAAATACATATGTAATTCAAATTAGATTCCCTTCCTCTTTGTCTCATGACTCATTTCTGGACATACCACTGAGCCAGTGGCTCGGCATGTTGCGCACTTTTCGTAGTCAGAGTAATTTCGTACACTGAACACAAAAGCCTCCTCACAGGGATGAAAATGTTCATCACGCCAAGAACTTTATTCATCGAAAGTGAGCTAACGTACAGTTTTATTCCCGCTACGAAAAAGTGTTCATCAACTGCAAATATTTCGTCAATGTGATGAAGGTATGGTTGCTGCCGCAATGAATTTGTTTCATTATTGCAACGAATTTGTTTCGTTGTTGCAGTGAATTTGTTTCATTGTTGCAATGAATAAGTTTCATTGTTGCAATGAATAAGTTTCATTGTTGCAATGAATTTATTTCATTGCTGCATACAATTTTTTTCATTGCTGCAATGCATTTGTTTCATTTCATTTCATGCAGCAATGAACGTTCGATTCCTCTCGGAAGAAGCACAAAGCGAAATATCGGATGAGAGAGTTCGTGTATCTTGTATAGGTTAATATATTGCCCAAACGAGTATAGGGTGTAAGATAAATATCGGATCGAGAGAACTTGTTATCTGTCATGGCCGCCTTTCGCAAAATTTAGACAACCATCGTACAAATTGAACAAAATCCTCCATTTTTAATTTTGTGTATTCACGACGTTCATATATTTATATATTTTGCACATTCACAGTAAGAATTTCCTCTTAGTTTCCTCTTAGTTTATCAAACCTCAGCCACAGAATTCTTCTCTTCACTTTAAAACTTGCAACCTCCAAA
Organism: Phaonia tiefii; assembly: GCA_963931995.1. Taxonomy (NCBI): domain Eukaryota; kingdom Metazoa; phylum Arthropoda; class Insecta; order Diptera; family Muscidae; genus Phaonia; species Phaonia tiefii. Next base: position 249,313,622 of record OZ008368.1, on the reverse strand, counting down.
CGTTCGATCATAGAAGAATCGTAGACTAATGGCCAGTTTCACAGTTGAAAATTCTCCATTTAAATAGAACTACTTTAAATGCCCGATGTGCTTGTCATTTACATGTATTTTAATATGAAAAATTTCAGTAAGCTTTTAAATTGAGCTTTTAAATGACGAGTGTGAAACTCGCCCTAATTCTTATAAAGGGGTTTTCCAATAAGGACTTGACAATTTTTTTTATATAAAACGTAAACCATTTGAGATATTTCCAAAATTTTATGATCGACTTGAAATACAATCAAAACATTTATGAATGCAACTCGACTTCGTTCACATGGCCACCGTGGGAACGTCGGCGGCGGTCGATTCGTTGGACCCACTTTTTGGATGACTTGGTCACACACTTCGGCCGCTATTTCGCGTTTAATGTTGGCTCATGGCGCGATAACGTGACGATCGTTATTGTCGTCGAAAAAATATGGCCCAATGACGCCGCCGGCATGAAACCGCACCAAAGAGTTATTTATTGTGGATGAAGTGGTGATTCATGAAGCACATGTGGATTTTCACCAAACTAATAACGTATATTTTGCTTATTGACGAACCATTGAGCCAAAAATGAGCTTCGTCACTGAAGATGATTTTGCGATGAAATCATATTGGCGCATCTTCTCCAGAGCCCAATCGGAGAACGTACGTCGCGTCAAATAGTCCATGGCTTCAATTCTTGATTCAGCTTGATCTTGTATGGATGTAAACCAAGATCTTTACGCAAAATTCGCCATAAAGTGGTCTTGGCGATGCCCAGTTCTTGAGAACACCGCGGAATCGACTGATTTGGATTGTTTGCTATGGACGTCTGAACGGCAGCGATATTTTCGTCACTTCGACCAACCCGTTGTCTCACTGGCACGGCAGCATCACACAATGAATATGTAGACTCAAATTTTTGCACTAAACTTGTTATTGCTTGTCTATTAGGGAGAGAATAACGACCGAAAAATGGAGTTAACGCTCTTAAAGTTGCGGTCACCGACTCCGAATTTCGGTAGTATATTTTTATAATTTGCATACGTTGTTCGTTCGTGTACTTTACCATGATGAAAATGTTGAGTTTACTGAAAAAAATGAAAGTAACAGTTAGATGATCAGTGAAATAGTGCGTTCACAAATTAAATTCAATGTTGTCAAGTACCTATTGGAAAACCCTTTACTAGACTTAACATTTCTCTCAGCAAATTTATGACATTTGGCCTGGTGTGATATGAACGTTGGATGTTGAAAAGAATTGCTTTAATAATACCAGATGGTTCAAAACAACCAACAATATTACAGTAATGATATTTCGTTTTGAGTGTTAAAATTATTGTGTTAAATACAACACAAATGTATGCTAACAATGACAGTCAACATAGATAAATAAAAAACCATAGATGGTAACAGATTTGAAAGTAATGGGCAAATTTCCGTGGAAACAAAAACTATTGAAAAAACTATACAGGGTTATTCAGGAAATTCCGGACGAATTTCTCCAGCGTATTCCTTGGCTCATTTCATGAAGATAAGTCCGCTAGGACCATGTCCGAAATGCAAGGGTGCGAAATTGCAGCGGGTTCAAAATTTTCGGATTGGTGGTCGGAGGGTAGTAGGGTAGGGTAGTAGGGTAGGGCTTGTTGGAAAGGTCTTTAAGAGGCCTTTCAGAAAATAGAAAAAAGTCAAATCGCCGAGATACAGAGCTTTCGGAAAAAAATGGGAAAAAAATTCACATAACCTCAATTTGCTCAGCTAGATGGCAGGTAACTTATGTTTTTTTCTGTTGAAAGATAGCCATACCTCTTGCCTTTCCAAAATGACCTAAACGAAGCCCAGGGGTCTTACCGTTCCAAAGTTATGACCATTTCTGAAAATTTCAATAAAATAAAATCTTAAACGTGTTAATTTACAAAAACAAATAAATGTGTGCTGTTATTTCGCTTCCAAAAACAAAAACAAACATGTTTGCATTTCAGTAAAATGGTCATAACTTTGGAACGGTAAGACCTCTGGGCTTCGTTTAGGTCATTTTGGAATGGTAAGAGGTATGGCTATCATAAGTTACCTGTAATCTGGCTGAGCAAATTGAGGTTATGTGATTTTTTTCCGAAAGCTCTGTATCTCGGCGATTTGACTTTTTTCTACTTTTTTTTATTGATTCTGAAGGCTTTTTAAAGACCTTTCCAACAATCCGACCACTGGCTCAGAAGTTAGCCACTTTACCCTACTACCCTCCGACCGCCAATCCGAAAATTTTGAACCCGCTGCCATTTCGCACCCTTGCATTTTCGGACATGGTCCTAGTGGACTTTTCTTCATGAAATGAGCCAAAGAATACGCTGGAAAATCGAAATAAAAATTATTTTATAGTGTTTTTCGTCGCATCCGAGTGAAAAATGGTCGTGCGGAAACAGCTTGTGCCCTCTGGTGAAAATGGTGATTAAGCAAATGAATTATCTATGGTTTTTATTTATCTATGCAGTCAATGAAAAAGTGTGAAACACATTTAAATTTCACAGTTTTTCAACAAAACGACATGAACAATTAAAGTCTGAAGTTCTTGTAATTCCACCTGGTGTAAATCACTTTTCGTCACACATCTCTCTATCACACCGATCGCGCCACGAAGAGTGTGAAAGGAAACGTCAGATGAGTCAAATATTCTCTCTTTAAAGAATTACTCGATGAGAAGAATTTAGGAAGAGTATTTTATTCTCTCATCTGACGTTTCATTTCATACTCTTCAAAAATAATTTTTATTTCGATTTTGTTGTTCGAATTTGAAAATAAAATATAGATAACAGAAAATCATTTCGCTCTTGTTATTTTTTGACAACACAAAAGGCAAACAATCATGCCCAAAGATGATAGAAATACGATAGATGATTCATTCGCTTATTCACCATTTTCACCAGAGGTCACGTGCAGTTTCCGTACGACCATTTATCACTCGGATGTGACGATTCTCTTCTTTGAATTTGAAAATAAAATATAGATAATAGAAAAGCATCGCTTGGGATATTGTTTGACCATACAAAAGTCAAAAAAGCTTGGCTAAATAGCTTTTCCATAGTTTCTGTTTCCAGGGAAATTTGCCCATTTCCACCATTGCTGCGCCATCTAGAAAATTTCCCCTGAGTTTCAAATCCACGACATACGAAGTGCATACGAAATAAATGGTGCACACATTTATGGTAAAACAAATCAAGATGCATAGATTAATTTGTTTACAAGTATTTATTTATCAACAAAAATTAAGTTCAAATTCACTTTTTACCCTGGCTTACAAATATTAGCTTTTTATTTATAAATTTGTTTCAGTGATGCTTTCCATTAGGGCTTTTATTGTACTCTCTGTTACCATATTAGTGCTTTCTCCGAAAAACTTTTGTATCCTTAGCAGCTTCTTTCGTAGCCTTTAAATGCCGCTAACTAAGGCCCAATATCTTTCGATCGGACAGAGTTCTGGACAGTTAGGTGGATTTGCCTCCTTTGGTACAAACACTACATTATTGTGTTGGTACCAGTCAATAGCTCTTTTGCTGGAATGGCAATACACGAGATCGAACCAAAAGAATGTAGATCTTCGTGATTTTTAAAAAATGGAAGAATTAGTTTTTGTAGACATTCATTGATATTCACTTCAGTATTTATCGTGACAGTTGTAGCGAATGAGCTGCTCCTTTGCCCACAAGTGCAAATGGCTTGCCACACCAAAAATTTCTTCGAGAACTTTGTCTTTTTTTGAACTCTGTACTCTTCTGCAACATTTCCTCTACTATCTGCAATATAAAACTCCTGGCCAGGTAGCTGTAAAAAGTTTTGGCTCGCAGGATTGCTTTCGGATTTATTTTTGCAATTCCTATCGTGCATTTTTTGAACTTTGTACGATTTGAGACCTGCCGCTTTTTTCACTTTCTTACAAAAGACTCCGAGCATTTGGTCTTCTGAGCAACTTTTCTTCCTGATACGTTTGGATTTAGTACATAGTTTTTGATGGCACTGGCAGATGTAAAAATGCATTAACATCTAAATGCATTGGATACAAAAAAGGTTTAAGCCTAAAAGTATGCACCATTTATTTCGTACACACTCCTTAGATATCACCATATACGGTATATTTGGTCTACTGCAAGAGTGGTGTGTTCAGGTAGAACACACAATAATCAGTTAAGTTGGAGTTTATCCGGTTTTGTAACACTTCGTATCTTCGCTGTTCTGCTTTAGACCGACTGATGGGTCTTCACATTCTTTTGATAATTTTTCTTGTCAATTGTTGAAGTTTTGAGCTTATTGTTCGGAGTGGCGCGTATACAATTATTGCATGAACACATCAGGTCAATTTGACAGCACTGTGACTTTTTAAATAAAATATATAATTTTTCGGCAAAAACTCGTTTTATTTCCCAGTATAATCCCCTTTTAGTTCGATACATATTTAGTCCATTGTTTTTCCAAACTTTTTATTCCTTCTAAATAATAGGTTGCCTCAAGTTCCTCAAAATGGGCGTTTGTTTCAATGATGACCTCTTTATTCGACCCAAGTCTCTTATTGCCAAACCATTTCTTCAGGTTTGCAAATAGAAATTAGTCACTGGGGACTAAATCCAAAGAATATGGCGGGTGGGATAGCAAGTCGATGCCCAATTTATGCTACTTAAAAAATTGTGCAAAGGTATCACGTTTAGTCATTTCAAAGTGAAAAATAGTCAAATAGCTTTGGAAACACTAAGAAAGACTCCACCCTCCAAAGTGAAGTATGTGTCAGTCATACTGTCGTTATCTCTTAGAGAGATACATACCTCATTTCTCTTATGTCACATACAATTTTTATTTTTTTAATTGTAAATTATTTTATTTATTTTGATAAGATGGGAACACATTCAGGTAGAGTGTGACTTGTCATCGTCACCTATCACTTTTTCGTTCTCGATCATCCATTTCTAATGTAGAACAAAGATTTGGATTGTAAGGTGATCATGCATAAGTTAAATGTTATATGCACATGATTTAAGAGTTAATGAAAATGTTCAGGTGCGACAGATTTATTAAAAGTATAAAATTAACTAGCGCTATTTCTGTTATAAAGCGCTCTCATTGCAGTGGATTTCTAGGATTTCAGTTATTCATGCACAGTGTCGTAAATACTTAACTCTTTGACTCCTACAGGTAAATACTACGCTTGTCCAAGGAGGTGGTATATATACAAAGGAACAACTTTTACTATAAAAGTTTTTTGTTTGCTGGAAACGTATCAAATTTTGCGGTAAACTATAAGGCTAAGTACTTACTTACTTTTTTTTTTTTTTATCGAGCGAACCCATCGCCGCCACTCTTACCCGCCCCTACCGACCGACAGGGCCACGTCCCCATAACGTGAGGACAGCGTACACATTATAGACCGGTCTATAACGGGAGAGCAAGGATCATACGTTCACACGTTGCAACCAACTACAGAAATTCTTCACCAGTTGGTATTACACTAACAGAAATAAGTATAAAAGTACATCACGAGATATTAATATAACAGACTTCATAATTACGAGCAAAACGAAAACCAAATTATAAATCAGACAGACAGACAGATAGTAAGGATAAAGTAAATTTACATATGTAAAGGAATATATAGCACTACTGCAATCTGTTCAAATGACAAATTATCCTAGACTTTGTAGTTTCCCAACTACCAGTGAAATCAATAAACTGATATAGCTCATTAAAGTCACGACACATTCTCCTAACTGGATCAAAGGACGCATAATTCGAACGCTGAAACTCGATGTGAATGAGTTTATAGTACCTCGTGGGTCTCAATGGGACATTTATGAAAATCTTAGATAACAGAAATTCAGAACATATACATACATCCAGCAATTATCTTCAAAACTGTAATAGAGTTTATCATGGTACGTCTACTACTAAGAGTCGGCAATCTGATCAATGCTCGTCTACTGCTATACGAAGGAAGATTATGGTTCGGGTTCCATTGAAGGTTTCTCAGACAAAATATGAGAAACTGTTTCTGTCCCGATTCAATCATATTAACATACAAATTGTACTGGGGGTCCCAAACAACAGATCCATATTCGAGAATAGGGCGGACTAGTGAAGTAAAAAGATTTTTCGTAACTTAGGGATCTGAAAATTCCTTTGCCCAACGTTTAATAGGAGTTGAATGTTTATGTGGGAGTTGAAATTCAATTTTCTGTCCAAGAGAACACCAAGATCAACAAATGAATCCACCGATTCAAGAACATTGCCACCTAAAATGTATTTTGCCGAAAAGAATGATGACCTAGAGAACGGCATATGCTTACATTTCGCAAAATTAAGCTCCATCAAATTGGATTCGCACCACGTCTGGAATGTAGACAAATCCCTCTGCAGTAAAGTATATTGACAAGGATCCTTGTAAGAAAAATAGATCTTCACGTCATCAGCGTACATTAACAATTCAGAGTGCATTATGGAGGCGGATAAGCCGTTAATGAATAACAAGAATAGAACCGGGCCAAGATGACTGCCCTGGGGCACCCCAGATGACACAAAAATAGATCTTGAGAATGATCGGCCAAATGATACCATCTGTTCTCGGTTAATTAAGTAAGAACTAATCCAATTCAGCATGTTACAATTAAAACCCATTGACCCGAGTTTATCAAAAGCCTTACTAAAATCGGTAAAAATCACATCAGTTTGATCTCCATTAATAAAGCCGTCAATAATGGAAGAGGAAAACTGAAGCAAATTAGTCACGACCCTTCCGAAAGCCATGTTGACATGGATCTAAAATAGAGGAAACATGATGAGAAATTACCTCTGTGACTAACTTCTCAAAACGTTTAGGAATGGCACTCAATTTTGCAATTCTTCTATAATTTGCAACATTTACTAAACTACCAGATTTGTGGAGAGGGATTACATAAGAGCTCTTCCACTGTGCAGGAAAATGACCGAACTACAACGAAGCGTTAAATAAGAGAGTCAACGATAAGCTGAGAGAATTCGAGCAGTATTTCAACATAGAGTCTGGGATACCATAAGGACCAGCTTTATTCGAGGCTTTCAATCTGATCAAGTAATCTAGCAACCACGAAGAATTTACGACAGGTGCATCAAACGGAATGGTAGAGCGGACAGTGTACGGGTATGATTTGGAAACATCATAGGCTTGGGTGGAATAAATAGATGCGAAAAAAATCGGTGAAACAATTAGCAATAGACCTCCTCATCTGAATAATAAATACCGTTAATTTTGATCCTACACGGTGTGGAAGAGGAATTACGCTTCAAGTTAACAAATCTAAAGAATGATTTGGGGTTCCGTTTAAAATTAGCCTTCAACTTATTCAAATATAATCTGTACCTCTCACGAGATTTAGAGTTGTATCTTATCCTAGCAACAATATACCTAGCATAGTCTGCTAGCAGTCCAGATTTGTTATACTTTTTCGAACATCTATTCCTTACATTCTTAAGACTGTTTAGAGCCCTTGAGGACCATGGGGGACCAGTATTACCCATTATAGCCCTCTTGGGTACAGACTTAGAAATATAGCCATTAAAAATATTATAGAAATCATCCAGGGCGATTTCAAATTCAAAAGCATTATCACACTGACATATACTATGCCAGTCATAGGCCAACATAGGACGAAGAGCGATTGAAACCAACCTGCATGGTATCATATGTATAATTAATTCCCAGCGTTGGATGGTAACTATCCTCAGGAGAAATTAACGGATCAATTCGAGAAACATCAAAGTTGTTAGAATCATCCACTAAAACTAGATCAAGGACTCGATTCATAGAATTGGAAATGTCGTTCAATTGAATCAAGCCAAGTTCGGAAATATGCGTAACAAAATGAGATGACCAATCACATGGTGTCAATGGAGTCAGAGAATTGGTGTCGGGTAAAGACACCCATGTCACAGACGAGACGGCAAGTTAAAGTCACCAAATACTAAAATACGGTCCTTTCTACTGGCTAACGCAATAACTTTTGCAATAGCGTCAATATGCTCTTGATATACCTCAAAACGAGGAAGCTTTCGGTGAACCCGCTCTTTTTTCCAATCCCGGATATTTATTAAACATCCCAATAAACTTGGAAAATCGACCAGATAAAGCCGAAAACTCCTTTTCCATATCAGAAAACTCGGACTTCATGCTCCTGAAAAATTTTTAGAACTCCACATCTAATTTTCTACAATCCAGGCAACACCAACGAAGACCCTTGTCATCACTAAGATTGTCTGCCACTCTTGCATAAAGGCCAACACATTTGACATGTACCAAGCCATCACACAACCAGCATGAAATCGGAGTATCGGTATCCGATCTAACCTTACAGTCTTTGTTCATGCAAGTCATCATAATTAAGTCAGAGTAAAAAAAAATAAACAAATAAGAAACAAATACTAAAAACAGAATTCCAACATCGACAAAATTACCAAAAACGTATAAACTTATTATCCCTTTGATATTAATTTCCAAAACCAGAGAGCAACTCTGACACGCAAATAAAGAAACAAAGAGAATGAAAGATAAAACAAAAATCAAACAACTACAACGTTAGACGTTCTCAACAATGACAAACAAGTATTATTGTTGTTGTTTGTGTTTTACACGATCAACAGAATTTCCAATTGCACACAATAATACAAAAACAGTATAAACAAGCACTGCACTGAACCCACAATTATGTTATATCAAGCAATGTAATTTAACATATCTTCGCACTATTAACACAACAAGCACTTTTTAAACTTTTAAGTACGAAAATAAAGTTAAATTCACGGAGCACAACTAAAACGAACTAAATCAGAGTAGAGTTGCCAATATATGACCTTAAACAACCCAGAAGGGCCTTACAAAGTAGGATACTATTTTTCTCCAACCGCCTCGATCTTCAGCTTTTCTCATCCAGTTGGTAACACCAAGTTCTCGCAGGTAATCTTTCACCTGATCTTTCCACCCAAAATCTTGCTCCTCCCTATTTTTCGATTTCTTTCAAGTATGTACGTCTTCGAATACCTTTCGTACTGGTTCATTCTGATCCATTCTACTGACATGTAAACGCGCAATTTCAACACGCCAGTGTAAACGCGCTATTTCGACACGCTTAACTACGTCGATGTTGGGATACAGATTATACAGCTCATGGTTTATCCACAGTTGATACTCGCCGTTCTCTATTATAGACCATATATTTTTCGGAGCATTTTTCTCTCGAAGACTCCCAGTGATGTTGCATCAGCGTGCGATATGACCCAGGATTCTGGACCATAAAGTACGATAGGTTGTATGAGATTCTGATAGTCACATCTTTGTTTCTCGAGAGAGGCTCTTATCTTTGAAGTGCCTGCTTAGCCCGAAACAACATCTGTTTGCAAACTTAATTCTCGGTTTTATTTCCAGGCTGACGTTATTGCTTCTGTTCACGGCAGATCTAAGGTAAATGAATTCGTCAACTACCTCGAATTTATGACGGTTATCAACGTTCACCATTTCCTCCTCACGGGTGAATGTTCTGCTCGTCGAAACCTTTAATTTTGTCTTGTCCTCGTTTCCTGCCAAATCATTTTGCTGATTCCTTCTCAATTCTGGGAAATATTGCAGTAACTTCTCTTATCAGTAAATATTATCCTATTATGATGTCTTAATTATCAGCATACGCGAGCAGCTTGTGACTTTTGCTGCTGACAGTTTTATTGACTTCAGCTTTTCTTACGAAGATCTCAATTAGGGTGTTACCCTGTCTGAGTGTGTTACTCTGTCTGAGGCCTCTCCTCGCATAAAATGCTTTGGTGAGATCTTTACCAATCTTTACTGAGGATTTTGTGTAGGTCAGTGCTATTCCATAAAGGCGTGTAAGCTTAGTAGGAATACCAAGTTCCGATATATGTAGCTTGATACAATTTACCCCGTGTCGTACTAGCTTAGACGGCGTTATAATCTACAAGCAGGCGAAATTGTAATTCTAACTTGGCTTTGGCCAGGAGGCGGCACACAGAGGGATTTTGCCGGCAAAAATACCCTTTTTCGAGTGTCAAATATCAAAAATGTAATGATGCAGTTTTGTAGAGAATTGTTTAATTAAGAGAAATAAATCATTAGTTTTTTTTCAACAAATTTTGTTTTTGTACAAAAAAACGCGGCAAAGTCAACAAAATGAAACTCTGCAGTAACCTGCCTCAGATTTTCATGCATTTCAATGGGCTGGAAACATAACTTCTTTTTGTCGTATCGATTTGGAATATGTATATTTGAAAAATATGGTATTTCTACATTAAGTTTTAAGAAAAAATAATTGAATAACAATAACAGATTAAAATATATTCATGCTTTTATGATGACACTCAAAAAACTAAGTGTTTTTAGTTTTTCTTGGACTAAAAAAAAAGGTGGTCGTTATCGATCGTTGTGGTCTGGTTGCTAAAATGTGAAAGATGGGTGTGTATTCTTTTGATTTCATAAATGAAATTCCCATAATATTTTATACTGTTGAACAAAGTTATAAATTTTATAAAAAAAAGTGCAACGAAATTTCATTACAAAAATGGATGAAAACACCATATAAAATGGTGTATACTTTTAGGCATATGTGTTTTCATGCTGTCGATAATAGAAACGTTAGTTAAAGTTTTTTTACAGCTGTATATCATATCCCTAAAAGTATGCACTGAGAAATGCTGAAAAATTAATAACTTTCGATAATTTTATAGTACAAATTTGATTTTTATTTGGAATGATTTTGGTTAATTAAAAAAAAAACGGTAAACTACGGCCCCCTAATTTGTTTTTGCAAATATTCAGCTAACATATTAGGCTTTAGTTATTTATATAGATGTAAGTGCTGATTTACATGTATCACAAACTACAAAGAATTATATCTGTGTTTTCGAAAATTTTGAAAAATGAAAATTTGTATATGGCGTTGGGCGTGGCACTTAAATTTTTAATATAATTGAGGACTCAAATGCAAGCACTGGCAGTAATTTTTATTGACATAGATAGGAAAATGAGGAAAATACAACGATTTTTTATTTTACGTTATATGGGAGGTAGGCGTGGTTGTGGGCGGATTTGAACAAAAACTTGTTTTTTTTCTAATTTAGCAATATGAGAGATGTGTGCGAAATTTCAAGGCCCTAGCTCGATTCCTTCTAATTTTTGCCGCGACTTGTATGAAGAAATCCCACTGTGCTGTAGTCGACGCTCAACGCCCACATTCTATTTATGTTGAAGCCTAATGGGACAAGTAAAGCAGAGAAGTGATCTCCCCATATTTCCAAAATACTCTACACATCTGCGATAAGATTCCCGTCCTTATCTGTGTAGAAAAGGGAGAGCCCTGATCCATGGGCGTTGGCTTGACTTTGGACTTTCCGGTAAAATCTTGAAAGATGATAGAAATATTATAGATGATACATTTTCCTATTTTCTATTTTCACCAGAGGGCACATTTTGTTTCCGTACGACCACTTTTCACTCGAATACGACGAAAAGCACTCAAAAATTATTTTTATTTTGATTTTGTTGTTTCAATTTGAAAATAAATTATAGATAACTAGCTGACCCGGCAGACGTTGTCCTGCAAATTTTGTTCAAATACCGTTAGCAGGAGCAGAAATAATGGATTTTTAATTTGTGGTTTGTATGGGAGGTACCACGCCCCTTTGTCCAATTGGACCGAATACTAAATCTAAACTACCCAGGGCGCCACCCAAACGCATACAAACAAATTTATTCAAATCGGTCCAGAAGTTTAGGAGGAGTTCAGTCACAAACACACGTGCAGTGCAGCAGAATTATATACATATATAAAGTTAGAGATTCACATTGATTCACATTTGACAATAAAAAAGGGAAATAGACTTGGTTAAATAGTTGTTTCTTATTTATTATGCAGGGGGTATCAATACCACAGTTGTTCGACTTGGTAGTTGGACTCATAGATAAAGAAAATAACCAAATATAGAGCGGCCGTTGTCAAGTGTTACCACTAGGTGCTATCCTGGGCTGCAGCAGTCTCATTTTGTTTCGTTAACGAAGGCATAACTGAAAAAATCAAATGTTAATGAAGTGTGAGAGTAAATTTATTTATATTGATTCCACCTAAAATACAAATTGTGAAAATCAAATATTTTCCTCTTTCTCTATGAAAACTCCAATTATTCCAGTGACTTTACAAGGTTTCTGGTCCAATAAAAACAGCTGCTCCACTCTCGTATTACATTACACTATAATATTATAAATGAACGGCTGTCGGTGGTGCAATGGTTAGTGTGCGTGGCTCTTGTACATGAGAACGTGGATTCGATCCCAGTGCAAAACTAGAAAGCGCACAGCTCATTGGTTGTGAGAAGCTTTCCCATCCCTTCATGGGATGTAATCGGAAACTATTCTTCCTTTTATTATGAATATTTTCCTAAGAGTGTGAAACAGCTGTTTTTCTTGGACCGGAACGTAACGTTCCTAAAAAATAAAAATCTTAAAACCGAATGTTTAATTTAATTTTAAATTACACTTTGTGTGATTTTTTCACTTTAAAAATCTGAATTGAGTGAAACAAAGCAAATCAGCATAGTTCTGATAATGGCATTTACCGTTTTTCTCTATCACGTCAAAAGTTTGCTGAGAAATCAAAAACTCAAAGATTTTTTAAACTAAATTAAAGGCAGAAAGCTTCCGAATTAATGTCTGACTTCTGAGTAAGAAATGTAGCATACCCTTAGGAGATTACTAACTTTAACTTTCCTCTCCCTTGGCCCGTAATAATTCGACAAAAACAAATTGAATTCTTTAAAAGTAATGGCAATTGTGGAAATTTCGGAGTAGTATGCATGAGAAAAATGTTCCTCGCAAAAAAATACTATAGGCCCACAAACTAAATTTTTATGGGAAACTTCCTGTTTAGAACATATAACATGTTTTGTAATCTAGTTATCAAACCGCGAATTTAAAACGCCTTCCTCCATTTAAATTTATACTCTTACTCTCTTCATTGAATATTTCAATACACGAGCAGCTTTTTGATAGTGTTATTATACAGGGTGATTCAGGAAGTTCCGGACAAATTTCTCCACCGTATTCCTTGGCTCATTTCATGAAGAAAAGTCCACTAGGACCATGTCCGAAAATGCAAGTGTGCGAAATGGCAGCGGGTTCAAAATTTTCGGATTGGCGGTCGGAGGGTACTAGGGTAAAGTTGCTAACTTCTGAGCCAGTGGCCGGATTTTTTTTGTTTTTTGTCACTTGTACTTTTCCCGTTCGTAGACACTTGTCGAATGACAAAATTCTATCAATGAATACATACCTATAAATACTACTTACTTTTTTAGGCACTGATGAATGGACTGGAAAATGGACTGGAAAATAAAATCTTAAACGTGTTAATTTACAAAAACAAATAAATGTGTGCTGTTATTTCGCTTCCAAAAACCAAAACAAACATTTTTGCATTTCAGTAAAATGGTCATAACTTTGGAACGGTAAGACCTCTGGGCTTCGTTTAGGTAATTTTGGAAAGGTAAGAGGTATGGCATAAACATAAGTTACCTGCCATCTGACTGAGCAAATTGAGGTTATGTGAATTTTTTTCCATTTTTTTCCGAAAGCTCTGTATCTCGGCGATTTGACTTTTTTCTACTTTTTTTTATTGATTCTGAAAAGCCTCTTAAAGACCTTTCCAAAATCCGACCACTGGCTCTGAAGTTAGTTTGAACCCGTTGCCATTTCGCACCCTTGCATTTTCGGACATGGTCCTAGAGGACTTTTCTTCATGAAATGAGCCAAGGAATACGCTGGAGAAATTTGTCCGGAACTTCCTGAATCACCCTGTATACTATATATAACTACTCAAATTCCAACCAAGTTGTAGTAAAATTACATAAACTATGCAAAAAGTATGAAATAATCAAGATATGACGCGAGAGACCACTTTCTGGTTCTCTTTTCAAAAACGATGTACAAACAAAGACGATCTAAAATTAGACGACCAGAAGATGTGCGAAATTTGGCAAACCTGGTAAAAGAGAACCAAAAAGTGCTAGAAATTCTCTCAAATTCACGTCATATCTTGATTATTTCATACTTTTTGCATAGTTTATGTAATTTAACTTCAACATGGTTGGAATTTGTATAGTTATATACAATAACACTATCAAAAAGCTGCTCGTGTATTGAAATATTCAATGAAGAGAGTAAGAGAGAGAACAGAGAATGACTAGGGGTTCACTTGTTGTGCTTGTTGGCATTCGAGTGAAGAGAAATTTTTACTGTCTACTTGTACATCGTGTTTGAATCGTCTTGGCTCTTTTACGAGGGTTGCCAAATTGAGCACATCTTCCTGATCGTCTTTCTACACATATAGAGCATTTATCCCTCCATAGAGTGGAAATGGCCTGAAATACTCGTATTAATTTGTCTATGAATTTTAAATCTCACTATTGAATATATCACAATATCATATTAAGTCTAAAATATGTGGAAGAATTAAAAAGTCAGTAACATATGATTTTTGATAGTCTTATTGTATATAACTATACAAATTCCAACCATGTTGAAGTAAAATTACATAAACTATGCAAAAAGTATGAAATAATCAAGATATAACGCGAGAGAGGAATGCGTTTGAGTGAATTGCTGGCACTTTTTTGTTTTTTTTTTACGAGGGTTTCCAAATTGCGCACATCTTCTGGTTGTCATCTTTGTATGTTTGTAAGGAGGAAATTTATCAACTAAAATATATAACCCACGAATACAGTCATGAATGTCTGGAGATATTTCTCAACCTTGTAAATCTAGCCATATACATATATATATTACTGACCCAGATGTCGCAAGATTGTAGTAGTACCATTGATATACTTTTGTGGTACTACAGCACAAGTAGATTTCAAACCGTGTTATGTAGTGAGATACACAGAATCGAGGAACGGGTTCGGAAGAACCGACCGGACCGGGGCTTACAAGAACCGAAAGACGGGTCCAAATGTACCGAAAACGGTTCTTAAGGACCGAAAAGCGGGTTCAAAGGAATCGAAAACGGTTTCAAAAAGACCGAGAAACGATTCTACAGGAACTGAAGAACGGGTTGAAAAGAACCGTAAAACGGTTCCTAAATAAGGGGACTCGTCTCCAAAGGAACAAAAAGTGTTAACCTTTGGGTGGGTGAGGTTACGAAAATGTGTATTTTTAACAAATTTTATATTCTTCTAATAAGAGATTTCACTTAATCCTCTTTGGGACAGCAATTTGCTGAAAACCGAAGTCGAATTATATGACAATTATAACTTGCAGTTTAATTTGAATTACCTTTCGAAATGCAAATTCAAAAGAAATTTCAATATTATTGGCAAATTGTACTTATTTTCAAGGCATTTCTTTCATATCTGACACTTTTGGTTTTCAAATATTTTATACAGTACAGGTTTATGAATTTGAAAGTATTATGTGGCAATTATTATCGAAGCCACAAACCTCTGCATATAAAATACATACTTTAAAAACAGAATTGCCAGCAGTCAAAAAAATTCAAAACAATTAAAAACATTCTCATATTTCAGTACAATTGGCATCCGATTCCAGAACCTGCATTTGCATTGCCTGAGCATATGCAAATACAACATTTTTTAATTAACATTGCAAACAATAGTAATTCTTTTGTATTTGCATTAGATAAAGTAATGGAAATTAAAATCCAATGCAAATTAAGAAAAACCCATGTATGCAAGGGGCAGAGAACGGGGGGTATCAACATAAAGTTAGTAATAGCCTAAGGGTACTCTACAATTTTTATTCAGAAGTCAAATATTAATTCGGAAGCTTTCTGCCTCTAATTTAGTCTCAAAGATCTTAGCACTTTTGACTTCCCAGCAAACTTTGTGGCCAAATATCTCAAAATTTTGACGTGAAAGAGAAAAACGGTAAATGCCATTAGATTCAGCGTATCAAAATTTGGCTGTCTCGCTATGTTTCACTCATTTTGATCACACACAATGTTCTTTATAAATATGTATATATTCACTATGTTAGAGAAGTAATAATTCTTGCGATAATTTTTCCAATATTAATATGTTACTATTAATAATTTTATAAATTTAACTTAACTATGCTCTTATTTTTTTAATACTTTTCAGATTTGTATCAAATAACAATGGCCTATGCATATTGGAAATCAGGAAAAACCGATGATCATGCTGTATTTGATTTATTCTTTCGCTCAAACCCATTCCACGGAGAATTTACTATATTTGCTGGCTTAGATGAATGTCTAAAGTTTTTAGATAGTTTTCATTATAGTGAAAGTGGTGAGTATTGAAGAAAACAACAACAAAACAAATTCAGTGCTTAACTATTACACGGATAAAATTTATTAGTTGCGTCGTTAAACAACTGCGTAGTTGATTTCGCAAAAATTTAATTAACTATGGTAATAATTTGTAACTATAGTTTTAGCTGTTAGCCACAACTATGTTATTAGAATTAATCCCAGCAAACAGAGCAATATTATATTATCGCCCGGCAGAAAAATGTTATGATCATTTTTGTATTGCGGAAGTTACTCCCATCGGGAGAAATTGATACCCGAAAGCGATACTTCCAAGCAATTCGAAACCACTACTTCTAGAAGATTATATCACAATACTCCCAAATAATGAGGAGAATTTATCAGAATATCATATGAAAGACAGAAAATAGATATCGCCAGATAAACGCCTAGAAGATAAAAAGAATGCAATGTTTTTTAATTGTATTATAAGTAATAGAGAATTTAGCTTTCTTCGTGGCTCCCTACGGGCTTTTTTAATTTGTTTCTTTGGCGTAGATAGATTTTATTGAACAATATGTTTAGCTCAAGGCGGGTCCAACACCGGCTTCTCGGCTGCGGTCTAAATTTGTTCAACCTTAGTGTACTCCAACATTGTTTTTCGCTTTCTGTTTATTATCACTTTCTGTTTCTGTTTATTATCACTTTCAGCGTAACCGGACTTAGCTATTTTCTTCCTCGATTGTCTCTAACATTTGTGTATTTAATAATGGTTTTCGGGAGACTAACCTGTGGTAAAGCTTGCGGATTTCCTCTCCTGGAGTCTCGGGAAATACAGAATAAATTGTGGAATCATGACATAATTCCATTGATAAATTTTACTTACTTTACGGTATACTATAGGTGCGTTGTTTCAAGTCTGTAGGCCATTCTGAAGCGATGCAAGTTTTTATTTTCCTAGCATTGTGGTTCCTATTTCCTCCAAATATTTTTTGTTTTTCAAATGACAAAAAATAAAAAATATCTCGAGAATGATAAAAGGAAGATACTTAAAAATTACATGAGATGTCAGGGGACACCCGGTTCGAACGAAGTGCCTCTCGCTATATAATATGTATTAGTTAGTTCCGATGCGCCTAAGGCGCCCGTTGAAAAATACGATAATTTAAATGGACCTTTAAGAAAAGATACTTTTTGTAAAATGATAAACTATTTTTAAGAATTTTTTTTATAGAATGTAGTTTTATAGAATGCCGTCGGTGGTGCAACGGTTAGTGTGTGCGGCTGTTGTGCGAGAGAACGTGGGTTTGATCCCTGCTCTGACCATCTTACACTTCTTACGACGACGGCCACCTCGCTTAGTGACGGCGACACTATCGAGTAATAATCCATGAAATAGCTTCTCAAAAAACCGTTCGCAACCGGTGTAAAACTGTAGGTCGCAATCAGTGAGTGAAAACAGGAAATCGCACAGCTCAGTGATTGTGAGAAACTCTACCCTATCCCTATATGGGATGTAATGGAAAAATATTTATTTATTTTTTAGTTTTTTTTTAAAGTATAATTTTAGGTCCTTTTTGTAAGAATATGTATTCTATTTTCCCGAAAAGAGAGATACTTCTTTTATTAAAAGCTAATGTTTTTTTAAGAAAAGGTACTATTTTTAAGAAGAAGTACTTTGCGTGAGAAAGAGCCATAAGAGAATTTTTACAAAGAAAAACCTTTTTTTTAAAACCGGTACTTTTTAAAATAGTGGTGGTACTCTTTTTAGGAAAAGTTAATTTTTTTTAAGAAAATTTACTTATTTTCAGAAAGGCTACTTATCTCAAGAAAAGAAAATTTATTATTTTATTTTTAAGAAAAGGAATTTTTGTAAGAAAATTTATATTTTTTAAGAGAAAGTATTTTTTTGGAGAAATGTTTTTTTTTAAGGAATGCGAATTTTTTTTAGAACTGGTCCTTTTTTCAAGAATAGGTAAATTTTTAAGAGTAGGTACTTATCTCAAGAAAAGTTATTTTGTTTCACAAAAAAAGTACTCTTTAAAGAAAAGGTAGTTTTTTAAGAAAAGGTACTTATTAAAGAAAAATACTTTTTTTAAGAAAAGGTACTTTTTGTATGAAAATTTACTTTTTTAAGCAAAGGCACTTCTTTAAGATAAGGTGTTTTTAAGAAAAAGTACTTTGGTTTAGAATATGAATAGGTATTTTTTTTGAGAAAATTTACTTTTTTTAAGAAAACGCACTTATTTAAGAAAATTTTGTTTTACAGTTCTTTCACTTTGGCTTTTCTAAATTTACTTTTTATTGGGTTCAAAACTACAATATACAGGCTGATTCAGGAAGTTCCGGACAAATTTCTCCAGCGTATTCCTTGGCTCATTTCTTGAAGAAAAGTCCACTAGGACCGTGTCCGAAAATGTATGGGAGCGAAATGGCAGCGGGTTCAAAATTTTCGGATTGGCGGTCGGAGGGTACTAGGGTAAAGTTTCTAACTTCTGAGCCAGTGGCCGATTTTTGTTTGTTTTTAGGCTTGTTGGAAAGGTCTTTAAGAGCTCTAAGGTCTAATTTTAATTCTGAAAATTTCAATAAAATGAAATCTTAAACGTGTTAATTTACAAAAACAAATAAATGTGTTCTGTTATTTCGCTTCCAAAAACAAAAACAAAAATTTTTGAATTTCAGTAAAATTAGAATTTTGAATAAGTTAGCTGGATTTTATAAAAAAAATCTGGATTTCGTAAATCCCAAATATGAGGAATAAATTCTGTTAAATTCATTCATTAAAATTATTTAATTAAATTATAAAAACATAACAAAACATTTATAATTCAGTCTTTTCCATTTATCGGAAAAGCTTGTAAAATTTATTTTTCTAGACGGTCCAGCTTCCATGTTTATTGAACGAATGTTTTGCTTGCAATGTGAAACTTTGTATTTACATTTGCTGTCGATCAGCTGTTAACAATTGTCAAATTATCAGTATTGGTCACACAAATCAGAGATGGGGCAATATGGAAATACTGCGTACTATTATTTTCTCTCTTTGAGTGTAATTGAGTGCTGGCTAAAAGTAATTAGCACTTAAAAATCACCTTATTGAGAATGAAATAGATAAATAACTAAACGTATAGTCTTCCCTATTGAAATATTAAACCAAAATGTATATTTAGCTGGAAAAATTACTGAATAGCTTGTAACTGGACTTGACATAGAAAATCTGGAAATTCCAGCCCATTCCAGCTCATCTGGCAACCCTAGATACGGAACTTTGTTCCAAAATATTTCTGGGATAATAGTTTTTATGACGAGAAAATAAGAAAATAGTGATATCTCCGCAATATCGCTATGTAGATACTATAATTGTTTGTTGAGATAATAGCACTAAACTTTAAATTTGTATTGCCAAAATTAAAAATCAATTGACACAAATATTCCCTGCTTAAGATTGTATAGATAGTTCGGTTTTCTTAAGTATGACGCACATGCTAACCAATAGTTCTAGTTCATTTCACTTAAGCACGTAGTTGTGTTGGGGTAGTGATTTTATTCAAAGCATAGTTAATTTAAAATCAACTACTCTTACTCTATGTACTACCACATTCTTGACTATACTCGTATTGTTCATATGAAAACATTTTCGTTAAAATCAACTATAAATCATTTACAGCAACTGCCGGCTTAGTTAATATGTTTGTTTTTACATAAACGTAGTAAACATTAACCAGTTTATACACGCTGAAAAATAACGGCCCAGCAACATATTGCAGTAACCATATACATGTTTGCAAGCATTGTTTCCGTGAATAGAGATCTGCTGCTTATTATTTTGCTTATTATTACACTAATCCATATTTGAGTCCCAAATACATATATTATAAACTATTAATCAATGTGTCCCAAACATGTTGTATGTTGTAATTTCCTGTAAGGCTGTAAGAGATCATGTTTTCTCCGGTTAGTGAAAAAAATGTAAATGCCGCGGAAGGATTCGAACTCACATTCGCTGGACGATAGTTTCGATGTTTGTGAAGCATCCTCTTCAGCAGCGTCTAGCCCGTTAAGCCACTGCGGTGTGTATTTACACAAGTCACTTGAATAGCAAACACAATGTGTTTGGACACAAGTGCGGCAAGCTACAAACACGTTATATTTGCATCCAAACAACAAAAAAATAAAAATTTTTCAGCGTGTATCAACTAGGTAATAGTCAGGGGAATTTCAACTACGATGTGGTTGTTATTATGGTTATTATTAACTACGGCATGATTTTGGTACATATTATTTTCGGGCATTTTCAAATGGTAAATGTTATCGCATTTGTGAAGTTATCGTTTAGTTAAACTTGTTTGTTCACTTGTAATATTAATATTACGACAATATGCTCGTGATATGTCATTATCCTTATCATTTCATATAAACTAATTATTCTTTTCAATTTATATTTATTTCATTGCAGATATTGAATATTTAAGACAAACTTTACCTGAGGGCATCGAAAATGAATTCTTTGACTATTTAGGTAATTTAACCGCCAAAGACGTCACCCTGTATGCCATTGATGAAGGCACCGTCGCTTTTCCTCGTGTGCCCATCATTAAGGTCGAAGGTCCTTTGATTATAGTACAAATATTGGAAACAACGTTACTGACATTAGTTAATTACGCTAGGTATGTATTATTGAAATCGCCTGAATTGTTTTTCACTTTTTGCGACAGGTGATTATAAAAGTACTTTTTTTGGTACCTACCATTTTTTCTTTTTGTTTGTGTACAGTTTAATGGCAACAAATGCTGCACGTTATCGCATGGTTGCCGGTAAACATGTAAACCTTTTGGAATTTGGTTTAAGGCGAGCTCAAGGTCCTGATGGCGGTCTCTCTGCTTCGAAATATTCCTATATTGGTGAGTGTAACATATCTAGTTTGATATTTATTGCCATGACTTCTAGTGCGGAGGGGATTTAGGTTTGATTGATATTTTTGGGATTTAGTCATGTGTTAAATGTCACTACTAGGTTTGATTGATAAACAAGGTCATGACTGCTTTTCTGAGGGTTGGGGAGAGATCTAAACCAATAAAATATTTATTTTCAATATGTATTGGCAAAAAGTGTATATCTACCACTTTGTGATACGAGGTGGATATGATAATTTGTGGTAAAGGTTATAGGTGATGGTGGTCTCGAGAAACTACACTATGTACTGAAACTCTTTCCCCGAAAAAAAGCTGTTCTTCGAATAAATTTTTAGAAAAACTGACTATTCTTCGAAGAAATTTTTAGAAAAAATGCGACATCTGCCCAGGACTGCTGCAGGTTTCTTAACGATATGGCTTGGCATAAAAATAAAAAAAAATTGTTGTGTTCGTTTAAATCAAAAGT
The DNA here is from genome assembly GCA_963931995.1 of Phaonia tiefii. Taxonomy (NCBI): domain Eukaryota; kingdom Metazoa; phylum Arthropoda; class Insecta; order Diptera; family Muscidae; genus Phaonia; species Phaonia tiefii. The sequence goes on along the minus strand of OZ008368.1, from coordinate 249,291,948 downwards.
CATTTATTGCATACAAATTTATTTTAAAAGTCACAAGTTCCAATTTAATGTCAGTTTTTTCAATTCGCCTATCTGTCATCATCCTTCACATTCTATCCTGTATCAAATCTGTAGCTTGGATGTCTGATCAGCTGTGTCAGATTATGGACGCAATTTGGCCGACAATAGATAGCAGGATATGTGGGAACCTTTTGTATCTGTCTAGGCCCAAGGTTGCAGTGTTTGCGTCAGTCTTGAAGGGGTACTGTCTGATTGGAAGGCAGCTGGGCAGGTGCAGAAAATATGTTCAGTGGATTCTTCCTCATCGTCATTGTTATAGGATCTACAGGTGTCATTTGTTCTGACGTTAAAGTAGGAAACACAATGCAAGCAACATTTTCAATAGGCGTTCGCAATGTAAGCAACAATTTACTTCAAGTGCCACATACAGAGTTTTATTTTGAATATTAATAAAATATTCAATTACATGAAATATTTACAATAAACAAAACACGTTCTACAGATACAATCGTTTGTGAAAACCTCTGAATTCGGTTGTGACAAACTACACTCGGTTGTGACAATATCTATACTTGGTTGTGACAACCTCTACGACCAATATATTCACTTGTGAAAACCTCTGCATTCGATTGAGACAATGTCTAAATTCGGTTATTGTAAATTTCATGATTATATGGGGTTTTTTCATTTTACTGTGTGTATCTTGTGCATTCCAGCTTTATTTCAGTTAAATGCCATAAGGAACTAATTAACGAAAAATATATTTTGCAAAACAATTACCACACAACAAAAATTCGATTCCTGAACTTATCATTTATCCCTCGTATAAATTGTCAAAATTTTAAAAGGAATTTTCTCACCTGACATGTGTTTAACGGCAATTTCGTATTTTATTCAAAATAATCAATTTGAAGCAAAAGTTACCATGAAGATACTATCACTTTCGAGCCCTCCAAAGAAGGTGATTGTTTTATTGATTTATGCACCTGTGCTTTGTAGCCATTTGGGAGACTTACAATGGAAACTTTTTGTTCTGCGACAGAACGGAGGATTTTAGGTGGTATATGTATATACGTGATTAAGGACACGTTTGCATGCTATATCATGAGTACAATAAACTAATATATGTGTGTGTGCATATGAAGGTGTACAATCATATTTAATAGAAAAACATTATATACGACGTCTAGGAGAACTACGAATATTAACATTTTCAAACTAATCAATCGAAGAAACAATTCAAGAATTGTGTAAAGTAATGATTCATTTCTTTTACGGAACGGGCACAATTCTCATTCTGCACAAAGTGATCCACATTACCCCTTTAAGCCGCCGAGCCACGATGCCGCTGCCGCCGTTTTTGAGTTTTTTTTGGCGTACCGCCGCCTGATTACGTTGAAATCGCCGTGGCGGCGTATAACATTTTGTTTAATCTTTCATATAATCGATCAATAAATGTCTTGTCCTGATTTACAACACACACTGCAACCATAAAAAGCAACAAATTACAAACTATACCCAATCAGAATATTTCCTCATATTAGTGATATTAATTTCGCAAGAACTTACGGAGTTAAATGACAATTTGAATTTTGCATAACAACAGCCAGACGATATTCCAGACGCTACAACACCTACAGCCAGTCCCGTTCCCTAACAGGTTATAGCACACATTAGGGTGTCTCGCTAAGAATGCCGGTTTTCATTTTAAAATAAAAACACCCATTTTTTGAGATAGTTGTGATTTTTTTATTGGATTGTAAAGCCCATTATACCGCGTTTATGCTGCAACCTAAATCTCTATTGTCTAGATTTCATTCACAGGAACAGCTGATTTGTGTATAGAAAATCAGATGTTTAAGCCACGAAATCTAGATATCTCTAGATTTCGATTGCAGTATAAACATGTTTTTACTCTTTTCATGAAATTTTCGATGACTTTTTCACAGAGAAATGGCTGTATCTCACCGATGACCCGATGGGTCTCGGATTTGAGCTCAGGAATTGTTTCTCTTTTATACGCATAAGCCCGAGATTTCACAAAACCCCAAAGAAAGAAATCGCACGGCGTTAAATCGCATGATCTTGGTGGCCAGTTGACATCAGAATTACTTGCGATAATTTGTTCTGGAAATCGTTGCTGCAATAAATCATTGTTTCATGCGTGGTGTGGCAGGTGGCTCCGTATAGGTGAAACCGCATGTCGTCCAGATCCATGCCGTCCGATAGAGGCCACAAGAACTCCCTTATCCTGTAACGAATGCCGTTCACAGTCACTGCAATTTCCGCCTCATCTTCAAAAAAGTAAGGGACAATAACGGTGCCTGACCAAAATCCGCACCAGACAGTTGCTCGTTGTGAGTGCATTTGTTTCTCATGGATTGCATTAGAATTTTCTGAGCCCTAAATTCGACAATTGTGTGTATTCACGAAGCCATTTAGATGGAAGTGCCCTTCACGGAGAAGATTATTTTTTTTTTAAAAATTGGCATTGACGCCACTTTACTCCATTATCCATTGAACGAATTGCCGGCGCTTTCCATGGTCTGCTGGTTTGAGCTTTTGAGTAAGCTGAATTTTGCACGCATGAAGGTGGAGGTCTTTTGTCAAAATTCGCTGCGTAGTGCGAACAATTTCTCAAATTTTCGTGAAATTTGAAGTTGTTGAGAACGACACCGAGTTGATGTTTTCGGGGTTTCGGGGACACTCGTTTACACCAGCAATTTTTCAAGAGACCGACTGGTACCTTGACGTTCACGAGCCTTACAGTCCATAACCGACACAGTTTCTTCAAAGTTTTTGACCACACTTCGAATGGTTGACACATTGTTGTACTTTCTCGACTGAAAATTCTTCGAAGTTTGCGAGCGGTCTCAGCATAACTTTCCAAATTTTTGTAATAAGTTTTCACAATTTTAACGTGTTGTTCGTTCGTAAAGCCCTCCATTTTTAATAATGGGAATAAACATATATGACAGCTGCCAAATTTCAGAGTTGCCACTTGCACAAAAAATTACACTACATTTAAAAAGTGCAATCTTACTGAGATACCCTTTATGAACTCTGCACGCAGCCGGGTCAATTTCCTAATTAGGAATAGCAACCCAAAATAAGGCATCGATAAGCGTGTTTTGTTACACCGCTTGCTTATATAATAGCTTGCTTTATATGAAGCACTTAGCGAAAACTTAGCGCTCAGCTTATAATTATTTTTGACACCTTGTATTTGAACCCCCCGTTATTTCGAAGCAGATGTTCAATTTGAAATCTATGAAGTAACAGAATACTTGTTAAAGGCTATAAAAAAAAAAATAGTTTCCCATTACATCTCATAAAGGGACTGGGGAGAACTTCTCACAATCACTGAGCTGTGCGCTTTCCAGTTTTCACTCACTGATTGGGACCTACAGTTTTACACCGATTCCGAACGGTATTTTGAGAAGCTTTTTCATGGCTAGATACTCGATAGTGTCGCCGTCACTATGCGAGGTGACCGCCGCCGAAAGAAAATTTGAAGGTGGTCAGAGCCGGGTTCGAACCCAGGATCTCATGTACAAGAGCCGCGCACACTAACCATTGCACCACCGACGGCCACACCGACTTGTTAAAGGCTAGAAATTTAAAAACGGGGTCGCTTTACGCTCGAAAAAATGTTGGGAAATATTAAAAACTTTCTTCAAAAGTACTGAGTTTTCAACTCAAACTGTCAGAAATCTATGAAATAAATTCGATAGAAATAGAGTGCCATCAAGGCAGTCTGTGTATCAATTTAGTGGACACAACTACTCGTGTACGTGCTCGTCCGAAATGTGTTCGAACAGCCGTCAACATCACCTCGCCACGGTTAGCAGAACTGAACATTTCTAGCGCTTGTTTTCGCAGAATTTTGAGCGTTTTTAGGGAAAAATCATATTTCTCGATGAAGCTCATTTTCACCTCGGAGGTTACGTTAACAAACAAAATGTCGAATTTGGAGCTCGCCACACGTCGTCGAGGAGAACCCGTTGCATCCACAACGAGTGACTGTTGGGTGTGGTTTTTCGCATGGCGGCATCATACGCCCATTTTTCTTCCAAAATTAGTAAGAAGTCGCCGTCGATTTTTTGTTCCCAAAAGTTGAAGACAGGACGGCGCTACGACTTCACATACAGCCAACGTCAAGGGCCTTTTAGGCCCTAAAACACGAAATAGAGGCCCAAACAATCGAAAATGTACTGACAAATTGAGTAGATAGAATGAGGTACTATAAAGCAAGTCATGGAAACCATTCGGACGATGATTTGTGGTCGTTTAGAAATCTGTGGTCACAAGTCATAACAGCCTACGTCGATTCTAAATAATAAATAAAAAAAATTCTAAAAAAAATTTTAAAGTTTAATATCTTTACTGGAAATCAGGAGTCGGAATTTTTGTGATAACTTTGTTACAGATAACAAGGAAACGAATTCTTTTACTTACTTCTTAACAAAAAAAGAGTTGCTAAGTGAAGCACGGTGACTTCTCAAATTTTTTTTTCAATTTTGTCCTAACTCGAGTTAGGCTGTTATGGTTTATGACCACAGAAATGTCAATGATGGGCCTTATCAATAAAGTCATCATTTTGAAAAAAGTACCTTTTCTTAAAAAAAGTTATTTGTTTTTAACATAAGTACATTTTCTTAAAAAGAACATTTTCGTACAACAAATTGCCTTTTTTTGTGAAACGTAATAACTTTTCTTGAGATAATTAGGTACCTACTTTTAAAAATGTACTTATTCTGGAAAAAAGGAATTCTAAAAAATCCCATTTTTTTAAAAAAAACTTTTTAAAAATACCTTTTTATAAAAGTACACTTTCTTAAAAATAATGTAATACTTTTTCTTTTCTTCAGATAAGTAGCCTTTCTGAATATAAGTAAATTTTCTTTAAAAATAACATTTTTTTAAAAAGACTACCACTTCTTTAAAAAGTACCTGTTCCTCAAAAAAGTAATTCTTTGTAAAAAAAATTCATACTTTTCTGGCTTTTTTTACAGAAAGTACTTTGTATGGGGTGCCGCTTAAAATCCCATACAAAGTCGTCGAAAAATTAGTTTAGCAGGAAATAAAAAAAAAACAGGCTTAATATATAGCGCAAAAATTTTTAAATTATAAAATTCCAAATTTTACATGGCCCGCCCTTTAATTTCCCATTACATCCCATGGCTATGTACTAGCGATGTGCGGTTCCGCGTATTTTAAGAACCGGTTCTGTCGAGTCCGGTTCCGAGAAGAACCGGGTATTTGGACCAGTTCCGGTTCACAGCAAATTGCAGTTCCAACGAAGCTTATTTCACTTAAGAATATAAAATTTGATAAAAATACACTATTATTTCGAGACCGGTTCCGAGAAAAATCGGGTATTTGGACCGGTTCCGGGTCTCAGTAAATTGTTGTCCCACAGAGGCTTAAGTGAAATATCTTAATATAAGAATAAAAAATTTGATAAAATACATATTTTATGTCGAGTCCGGTGCCGAGAAGAATCATGTATTTGGAGAAGTATCTTATTATAAGAATATAAAATTTGAAAAAATACACATTTTCGTACCCTCACCCAAAGGTTAACACTTTTTGTTCCTTTGAAAACGAGTTCTGTTATTCAGGAACCGTTTTGTGGTTATTTTTAATTCGTTTTTCAGTTCCGGTAGAAACGGTTTTGGAACTGTTTTCGGTTCTTTTGAACCCGTTTTTCTGTCCTTTATGAACCGTTTTCGGTTCATTTGGACCCATCTTTCGGTTCTTGTCAGTCCCGATCCGGTCGGTTCCTGTAAAGAACCGGTTCTTCCGAATCGGTTCCTCGATTCTCTGCATCACTACTATGTACTCGATAGTCGATCTCGAAATTCAAAGAGACGAATTGAAAATCAGCAATAAGGCTGTTTTTATATTCCATTAAGCTATTGCCACTTACGACTTTCCAAATAAAACGATCCACACTTAATACTACGAAATGTGGCAATATTTTCTGTAATGGGTGGAAAAAATGCGATACGGCAACACGTTTGTAGCCAGTGCCAACAAAAACATGGTAGCAGCAGATGTGGTTGTAGTTGTAATAAGCAGCAACAACAGACATTTTATATTCGTTTCAGTTGTCAGACTCTACACAATTATATACCAACAATACAAGCATACAAAAAAGTATTAAACCAAAATACATATGATTTTGACAAGGGAAACGAAAAATGACTTGGAAAAAATGTCATCACCTGTTTAAACGACTATACCTGATATAAATTTTATACCATGATCAATTAGGGAATTCACATGGTTTCCTAAAGTCATAAGTCGTAAAGTCATATTTAACAAATTAGTACATATGACTTATGCATGTGAGCAGCATGTTGTATGTGCTAAATCATAAGTCATAAAAACGTCAAATAAACGTCAAGCAACAAAAGAAAATTATTAAAAAAAATTAAAAACTGCCAACAAGAAGCGAAAAAGATAAAAAAATTTTACGGTTTTGTGTGAAAAGTTTGTGCACAAAAACTTACCGAAGTAGTTTCTTCTCCTTCCATTTGTCCATCTTTTTTTTTTTTATTATTTTACCAATTAAAATTAATTCTTGAGTTAATGTTGTAGAAAAATTAAAAATTTCTTCAAAACACAACAATATATCTGATTTAATAGTAAACAAAAAACAGCTGACACTGAACATACAACATAGTACACTGGAAAAACAGACATGCTCAGGTTGTATAGTCGTAAAATATATTTACATGAAGAATACCAACAACATATTTACAACTGTTATATTATTTTAGCATATACGATAAATACAACACAATAGTACACCATGTGAACTCCCTAAATATGTATGTATAACCTTTACCGCGCGTTGTTGTGAACAATTTAATTCCAATTTTGTTTTCAATGGGAAATAAAAATCTATCCTCCAAATTTGGAGATCTAGATTTGGAAGTATACGTAGTCTTCCCTTAAATAAAATAGTTGTAATGAACTAAACATGTGTAAGCCATTTCGCATATTTTTGGATTTTGAGACTCTCCTTGATAACATTTTCATTCACAAGAAATGATAACAAAATTTATCTAAGGCCTAAGTTTTGAGTGGAAAATCACCTTTGATCTACGATCAATCATACCCAATATGCATTGAAAAATTATTTCTCCAATGTTGGAGAAAAGCTTAGTTCTCAAGTTGATTTCCAATGTAATTCTCAACTTGACGTGAAACATTTTTGTCCTTATTTGCTTTCAAGTTGATATCAAGTTGAGAATTAAAATTTTTTCCAATCTTTGAGAAATATTTTAATTCTCAATTGGATTATAATCAGCTATGGGCACCACTACAGTGATGTGCTTGTGAGCTTGCTTGTATATGTGGCACTGACAACAATTTTGTGTGTGAATGGAATACATATTTAAAAAAATATTTCTCGGAAAAAACAGACGATGGTGGTGAGAATGAAGTTGGGATGTTTAAAAATTCTAAATTTAGAAACATTGTTGAAATTTGAAATATAAGTCCAAACTTTTTATTGAATTATGGCTTTCTTATTAATTTACAAAGTCTTAAAGCTAAAAAGAAGTAAAGTCTAAATTCCTTTTTGATGTAAATGAAAATTACTCTAATACGAGACAAAATGCGAGCGCATCTAAGCAAGTATGAAGCGCTATGAACAAAAAAAAAAAATTGTATGCGTGTATTTTTTCGTCTTTTCTAATCGAAGTCAATCCAACTAAAACCATAGAGTAATCTCAGACTAGAGAGAATATTTGGCTCATCTGACGTTTCCTTTCACACTCTTCGTGATGCGGTCGGTGTGATAGAGAGATGTTTGACGAAAAGTGACATACACCAGGTGGAAGTACAATAACTTCTTGCTTTAATTTTTCATGCCATTTTGGTGAAAAACTGTGAAATTTAAATGTGTTTTAAACGTTTTTATTGACTGTTATTGTTAGCATACATTTCTGTTGTATTTAACACAATAATTTTAACACACAAAACGAAATGCCGTTGTTGTTATTTTGTTCGTTGTTTTGAACCATTGCCTCTATCTGGTATTAGTAAAGCAATTCTTTTCAACATCAAACGTAAATATCACACCAGCCCAAATGTCATAAATTTGGTGGGAGAACTAGTGGGTCTACATATTTTTTTGTGACGCTGTTTTTTCTATTTCTGGTGCGAAATATATATAAAGGCAACATGGAAAAGAACCCGAATTCGAACAGTAGTAAGTAGGAATTTAAACAGAAGTGAGTTTTCTTTGATTGTTATTTTATTGTTTTAAAATTAACGTAGGCCAAATCAAAAAAAAAATAATTTATATAGATTATCTGGTGGTAAGATCCTAAGTAAAGAAGAAGAGGGAAAATTTTAAGATTCTCATGATGAAGGGCTGTCCAATGGGGAAATTTCGAGGCAATTGAAAATATCTAGCTGTGACATTGACAATTATAAAATAGGGTGCCCAAGATGGAAACACAAAACGACCAGGAAGGACACCACTGATCAGTGGCAGCGCCAAAATGGAGATCAAAAGGGATGCTGTTAAAGAAAACTTCGGTGATAAGGAAATTATTGCTGATTTGAGCTTGGCAGCAGGGTTGCTTCGTAATCAACAAATAATGAAACGCGACTTGAAACTGTCATATGGGAAAAAGTATGGAAAACTTGGTCTCATGCCAGGACATGAATTACCCAGATTTAAATTCGCTGAAATATACATATTTTTGGATGAGGGGTAATATTTCCCGATGGAAAAAATTAAATTTGAATGGCCCAGATGGCTCGGACAAATATTGGCGTTCCAGAGATTTTTCAAAATTATGCGTCAGCGGCGAAATTTTGGCGGTGGCTCCCTTATGGCTTGGGCAGGTATGAGTTATAGAGGAACCACTCCAATATGTTTCGTTTCCACAAAAACAGACTCCGAGTATTATATTCGACTATTGGATGTCGTCTTAGTTAATTCTGGGGAGGAAATTTGTGTCCCAGAATTTATCATCCAGCACGACAACGCAGCACTACATCGGTCTAAGAAAACTCCAAAGTTTCTGGAGTCCAGAAATAATACCAACTCTAGACTGGCCTGCTTTTAGTTCTGATCTCTATCCGATCGAGAACCTCTGGTATATTTTACCTACCCAAGTTTACCACCAAGGACGCCAGTTGAAGAACGTCAAGGATCGAAGAGCAGCAATACAAGAAATTCGAAGATAACTGATCCTGCGCATATTTAGTCGTTGATAAACTCAATGCCAAGATGCTTAGTAGAAGTTATCTGCGATAATGGAAGTCATACATCTTACGAAACTTTTTAGAATATTTAAATAAATATTTTGCCTTTATAAATATTTCGCACTAGAAATTAGTTTATTTTTGTTGATTCACGTTTAAGAAGTCATAGTCAAAGTGTTTTTTGCTGAAAAGTATTTAATTTTGAAAGGACTAATACAATATAAAATAAAAACTTGGAAATTCCTCACAACATTTGGAATAAACAAAAAATGGAGTTGCCATTACATTTATTTCGCGGGGTGTATGTTGTAACTCACTGCAACAAAATTTTCCGTTTAGAGATATGTAAGTGACAAAATTTCGCAAGAACTGAATACGGGGCTTCACAATGACTTTTCCAGTGATGCCTCCAAACTCGAATGACGGGAGAAATGCATTTACATGACCCATTCCTAGAATTGCGGACTTGCTATCTGAATGACCAAGTCATTAAGAACTTCGAGCCGTATGCTTGCGACAAACCAAATAATTGTCTAACAATTCAAATGCTAAATTTCCTGATAATAACAAGTCGTAGCCTTATCTATGACTACGATTCAAGACAAGATGTATGTATATACCTTTCACTAACCTTTCTCGCCCTTCCTAATCTTGTGTTTTTTTTCGTATTTTAAAATCTTGTATTACTACCCAGCTTGTTACTAGGAAAACCCAATTCCCATGTCATTTAATAAAGGAACAGGTAAAAGCTTCCTGAGTGTAGTAAAGTTTTCACTTTCCACTGTTTTATCCTTCAGATTTTAAAATTTTTGGAAATTCCCTTATTTCGAATAACAAAAAGTTTAAAAATTAAACAAGATTTCATATATAAATTGTTTTTTTTTGCCTTTGATTTTGGGAAATTCCGTTTCCTTCATAACACCTGCTTGATGTTCATGTTCATGACTACTTTATATCGTACTTACCACTTCAACAACATTGCCAACAACACGGGTGGGTGGTTAAGTATTCGGTCTATAGACTCCTTCTATTCATTCGATAAACTTCATCGTATATCAGTTCCCTTTTAAAGGGGTAGGAGTGTAGGAGGTACTTTATAGATTCGTGTGAATATGTTAAAAGATGGATGTGTTAACTTTTTTGTTTGGTACCATTTGGTGCCAGGATGTAGGATTCCATAGAATGTTCGCCTTTTGATTTTAATGATTGCGCAAATGTGTTTGCTTTGAACTAACACGTCGTAAATTATTAGCGCCTACATACTCACACACTCACACACATACAAACACACTCAAATACATACACACTCACACACCTTTTAGCACCCTTTTGTATTTGGGACAGGGTCTGGCTTTAAATCCCTGTTATGAATTCATCATCAAAATGTAACCGACTTTGAGTTATGGAATTTCCGTTGATGTTTCAACTTCGTTGGTTTCTGCTACACTCAAAGAAAACCCGACGTATTTTGAATGTAATCTGACATGTATTTCATGGCAAGTGACGTTGATTTTGACGGCATGACACATGTCATTGATCCCATGTCAACTGTTACATGACCCAGTCATAGTATTAATGTCAATTCTATATTCCATGCAATGACACCTACCATTGATCCTAGGTAAATGTAGGATAAAACATAGTGCACTTCATGGTTAATGCAATGACAAATGTCTTTGAAACAATGACTAAATTTCATGGATGAAATGTCCCTATGCCATTAAATCTATGATTGATTGTCATGAATAAAATTACAATATTCGTAAAATGATTTTTGGAAATTCAGATGTTCAAAGTAATATTCATATCTTAGAAATATTTTCTTGGACAAAAATCTCTTCAATTCAATTTACCTGCTTTAATTTATTTCAATAAAGATACCAGGGCGGTGCCAGAACTAACGACCTGACAACCTTATAAAACATATGTTTTATGTTTCAAGGCGTCACGTTGTTTAGTATTTTCAAAGACGATCCAGAAGTAGACGACCAGAAGATGTGCGCAATTTGGCAACACTCGTAAAAGAGAACCAAAAAGTGGTCACGTTCACTCAAACGCATTTCTCTTTCGCGTCATATCTTGATTATTTCATACCTTTTGCATAGTTTATGTAATGTTACTTCAACATGGTTGGAATTTGTATAGTTATATACCATAACACTATCAAAAAGATGCTCGTGTATTGAAATATTCAATGAAGAGAGTAAGAGAGATAGCAGAGCGACCAGACGTATAAATTGTGCCAGTAGTTTGGAAAAAAATATTTTGGTGACAAGTGGCAACGTTTTTAATCATTTGTTTTAATCACATTGTTTAGTATTGTTATTTGAGCCATCAAAAGTAAACGATCTCAGTTAATTTTTAAAGATGGTAAAAATTGGTCGCCGTTATGTAATTCAATATTTCCTTTTGAAAGGGCTCGATTCAAGCAATATTAAAGCAGAGCTGGATTCTACTGTTGGGGAATTCGCTCCTTCGTTTACGACTGCAAAATATTGGGTAGCAAAGCTTAAACGAGGCAGTACGAGCTGCCAAGACGAATACCGTAGTGGTCGACCAATTGACGTAACCACGCCAGACACAGTTAAGAAAATCCTCAAAATGGTATTATATGATCGTCGGCTGAAGGAACGTGAGCTAGCTGAAATGACAGGCATTTCAAAAAGTGTTATACATCGTATATTGACCGAATATTTGAAGATGATGTAGCTGTGCGCAAGATGGGTACCGTGTTTGCCTTCAATAGAGCCACAACAGCGTCGTGAAGATGATTCAGTAGAGTGTTTGGCGATGTTTCACCGCAATAAAGCCGAATATTTGAGTCGATTTATAACCATGGATGAGATATGGGTCCAAACCTTCACACCTGAGACAAAGGAACAGTCAAATCAGTGGGCTGGAATGGGAGAATCGCGTCCAAAAAAGGCGAAGACGGTTCCATCTGCAGGCAAGGTCAAGGCGTCCGTTTTTTGGGATGCGCATGGGATAATTTTTATTGATTATCTTGGGAAAGGAAAAACCATCAACGGTGAATATTATGTTAATATATTATTAGGTTTTTTTTATTTTCATCAAACCAACACTCCTAAATGCAGTGCATTGTTGTGACGAAGGAAAATTGAGGTAGTGGAGGGTGTAAAGTGGGAGTAGTGTCTGTTGACATTTGCCTTGAATCTTTGTATGTTACAATTGGTGGGAAATACACTAGCCGGAAGTTTATGCCACATACGGACTGTACGGCGGAAGAGCGAATTTTATCTATACTGTGTGTAGTGCGGTCAACCGGCCATTTGATTAAAAACCGGATGAGAGTTCCTGGAAAGGCGCGTACTTCTGCTATATATCCTCACGTCTGGCATAAGTTGACGGATGTCCGAGGAACACATGCCGTGGAAATATGGATAGAACAGCGACACGCAACCCACATGTCGACGGTGCTCAAGGGAGGAAATAGGGTTGGATACCGTACTGTCCCCTATCAACACCGTCGCTCTCCTCAGGACATCGTCGAGAAGCTCCAAAGATATCCTAGTATCACCTGTCCATATATAGGAGTTATATTCCATCTTAGGCTTGATGTAGGTGGTGTTGATATTGAGATGATCAGATGGAGTGAAGTATTTCTTGCACCGCTTTAAAAAGCCTAGACACTTGAATGCATCTTTCGACACTTCAAATATGTACAAGTGGATTCTGCGGTTGATGGATATTTTAAAGAGTTTGACAGTTGTTTCTATAAACAGGGTATCGAAGCTATTGAATATCGCTGGAAAAAGTGTATCGAATGTTGCAAAATAACGAACATTTTTCCCAACATTTTTGTGCCTTCTTTGTTAGGTCGGCTAGTTTTGGGATCGTCCTCGTAAACTTTGAACGCAACAAATAGATGCGCGACGCGATTATTGCATGTGTTCCAGCTAGTTATCAGTAAATAACTGGCCTAACTGTTGGTGTAAGCAAAAACAACTGACAATTTGGATTTTGTTTCACGTGTACAGATGTACAGAATAATAATGTACATCTATTCTATATAAAGTGTTTACCTCGCTGGTAGCCTTGCCCTGATATGGGCTAGTTGAGCTGGTGTTGGGCTGTTCCGGAAACTGGTGTCCCTGGGTATTGCTGAGGCGACTGCTTCACCGTGGCAGACTTCTTTCACCCGCACTGGTTGTTGTTGTTAGACAAATATTTCCCGGAAATTCCGAATAAAACAAAAGAAAAACACTGACTTTTAAATTTAATTTAAAACTCTTTATTTGCCGGTTCGTGTGTGGCTGCTTTCTTTGTTGATTTTTTAATACAATAAAAATCGAGAAGAAGCACCGAAGTAAGCGAGACGCCGATGCCACTCGCTCGAAGTTGACGGCGCTAACTCGTCTCGTGGCAAGGGCGATCATTAGGGCTGTTCACGATAACATAAAGTGTCTTCAGTTTTATGTATACTCTGCATGAAATAAAGAGCGTGTCAGTGAGATTGCACTTCTTAAATTTAGTGTAATTTTTTTATGCAAGTGGCAACTCCGAAATTTGGCAGCTGTTACATACGTTTATTCTGATTATTCAAAATGGAGCGCTTGACGAAAAAACAACGCATTATAATTGTGAAAACTTATTACAAAAATGTGGAAAGTTATGCTGAGACCGCTCGCAAACTTCGCAGTGACTGTCTACTGGCCACCAAGATCATGCGATTTAACGCCGTGCCATTTCTTTCTTTGGGGTTTTGTTAAATCTCGGGTTTATGCCAATAAACCACAAACAATTTCTGAGCTCAAATCCTAGATCCAACGCGTCATCGTTGATATACAGCCACATCTCTGTGAAAAGGTCATGGAAAATTTCATGAGAAGAGTAATGGACTGTCATCAGAGCCGTGGGGGAGATTTGACTGGTATTTTATTCCATACTTATTCGTAACATGTCTTCTTTACAATTCAATGAAAAAATCACAACTATCTCAAAAAATACACGTTTTTATTTTAAAATAAAAAAGTGCATTCTTATTGGGATACTCTTTAATATCAATGTAAAAGTAACATTACAACAATGTAACCTTAATGCTCGTAATAGAGTTTGAAAACGTACAAATTGTTAATTATAAAATTAAAAGTCTCAACAACAGACACTGTAAAGCATTGCCCTGAGTATCAGAAACAGATTTCTTTAATATATTGTTCATATTTTATGTTCCTAATATGTCATTGCATTGACGTCACCCCAGTCATAACATTAATGTCACTAAAAAATAATGACAAAACTCGGTTATGTCACTTGTCATATGATATATGTCAGATTTTATTCCATTTATGCCACTTGTCAAAGTATTGATGTCAACGGTGTAATGTAAATATATCATCAATACCATAACGTTCGTTTCTTTGAGTGTAGATATTTCATAAAGTCTTTAATTACTCAATCATTATTTTGAATGGAGTTTTTTTTATTGTGACTGCATTGGGGTTGTCTGTCATTAGGTTCTGTAGTATTAAGTGCACTGCATCGTGAAATAATTGTTGTTTTAGAAGTATAATTAGCGAAATTTCTTCATATTTAATGTTGCTAATAAATGTTGTTTGTCATTTTCGTTTTCCCTTTCGTGATGAGTGCAAGACTTCCGTTGAAGGTTTCACACGTGTCACAAAAGTTTATGGATTTGAAATGTAATATTCTTGTCAGAGGCCAAGTTAATTTATTAGCACAACCATAGAGTAATAGATACGAGCTGCTATCCCTCTCTTCACGTTCTCTTGATGAGGACGAGATAGTAGGCCATTTCATCGAGTTCGAGTTGCTTTTGTAATTTACGCTTTAATTGGGCATAATACGGACATAAATAAAAGGGAATACGTATTTACGTTCAATGCAAACAACATATACCATAATTTAGCTGTCATTAGTATCAATCAAACCATAGACTAATATAGTATAGACACATTAATTATCCCAATATATTTGGCGATCCTGAAATGCGTGTCTACTTGGCTTCCAAGAGACAAATATAAAAAAAAACAAGTAAAAGTGTTAAATTCGGCTGTGCCGAATCTTTGATACCCTCCACCTTAGTGTTAACCAGCAAAATATTAACTTTTAAAAAGGACCTTTTTTAAGAAAATGTACTTTTTTAAAAATATAAAAATAAGCTTAAAAATAAAGAAGCATTTTTTGAAGAACTGTTAAAAAAAAAAAAAACAAGCTGGGGGACGAGAGTTGAACCAACAACCCTCAGACTCCAACGCGCAACCCTTTACCCATCAGGCCACAGCGACCTTAGATGAAGTGTGACAAAATTCATATAAATGTATGAACACATGAAAGTAAACTAAACATTCTAATCACCCCGCATTAAAAAGAAATTCAGACGTCAACTTTCAAAACGCCGAGACACGTATACTTTTTTGTACCCCCTCTACCAGAATCTGTTGTCAGAACAAGGGCATAGCAACAAATATGTTTGAATTCAAATGCATTTGCTTTTTTAAGCTACTCTTCTTCTTTTATTTATACTCATCGACGAACAAATCAAGTAAATGCAAATGTAAAACGAAAACAAATAAATTAAATCAAAATCAAATAAAACAAATATATTTGCATTTACTTATATTTGTACAAAGTTAACAAATAACTCAAATATCGACTACAGTAAAACAGAGAACTTGTATTTACATTGTTATATTCTCTCATCTACTCAAGTTTGCTTACTGCATGTCGATCTAATACAATATTTATTGTATTTGTTTCTCAACCCTTGAATGCTTTATAGTATTTGTTTGAGGGCGGCAATAGCATAAAGGAAATGATCATATTATTTGCGAATAGCTTGACGTATTTAAAATATGTACTCTTGCTAATCGTGTTATTGAAGATGCCGTTGATCCCATGGGCAGACCCTTTATATTGTATTTGTATTTAAAATATCGGTTGTCCAAGATATAAAACTTCAAAATTCTCATGAACATTATTTGTAATTTTAGTGAACTTTTCAATTCTCGTCCATTTTTCCTATATAACTCGTAACGCTAGGTCAAGAGTAACATTTGGGAATATTTCCATCTGTTTCACAATGTTCTTAAAATCCCCAGAGTTCTTAATATTGTACTTTGAGTCTTCAGTTCTCTCTTTCAAAATTCCAGTAATGTATTTGCATAGATGAGCAGATTTCTCTTAACGTCAAAATGCGTTTCTCTTTTTACCGAACTTACCCAGACATATTCTTCGGGTAAGTTTGGGCAAAGTGCGAAACAATCAGCTGTTCGAAACGTCAACATAAAAACATATGTATTATTTGTGAAAAAAATAAAACAAGTGAAAAGATTTATTGAATTTACAGTTTTATTAATTTGAAAAGTGATTGCTTTGAGAGTGCCTATTTAAAGAAGATGAACAGTGAAAATGAACATGATTTGCAAGATTTGTTGTCAAGCATATGTTTTGTGTTTTGACATTTGTTTTCGGGCTAGAAAAGTGGTTTTTTGCGTTTCTTTACTTTTGGGTAATATTGAGTATTTGAGAGAGAATTTTGCTTTTACTCTGTTTTACCCGAACTTTACCCAAAAAGTAAAGAAACAAAGCTAATGGTAGTGAGAAGCTCTCCCCAATCCCATCATGGGCTGTAACCATATTTTTTTTATATATTCTGGAAGGTATAGCGGTTTCCATTTTCATCTTTCTCTTTTCCGACTCATTTATAATGTTCTGTACAAATAGTTCTTCTACCATCACAATATTCCTAAAGCTCAAATTTTAAATTGAAAGACATTAAGTTAGAAAGGTCAAATAAAAGCCAGAGCTACAAGATGAACGATTTTTAATGCAGACCACTGCAACTAACCTTTAAACAACGAGTGGTTACTACAAAACGAACGAATACTCGTACATGCAAACTACTGACGAACAGCTGTTTTCCAATAAAAATTATGACTGGCATTAGTGTTGCATTTGGCTAAAACAGGCATGTTCATATTAGACTTAGGCAGTGGATAGGAAAGTATTATGAATCAATTCTTGGCTAATGAGAGACTGAGCCTATAAAATATTCTAGTTAAACACTCGTTGTACGGAGCGTATATCCTGTAAGTAACTTATTCAAACATACATATGTTCACATTTACCGGGACCGGGGAGAACTTCTCACAATCACTGAGCTGTGCGCTTTCCAGTTTTCACTCACTGATTTGGACCTACAGTTTTACACCGATTCCGAACGGTATTTTGAGAAGCTTTATCATGGCTATATACTCGATAGTGTCGCCGTCACTAAGCGACGTGGCCGTCGTCGAAAGAAATTTTAAGGTGGTTGGAGCAGGGATCGAACCCAGGATCTCCTGTACAAGAGGCTCGCACACTATCCATTGCACCACCGACGGTCACTATTTATACACGGGAAAAACAGAATTGTAAAAATCAAATAATTACAATTCTATGAATACAATTTTTGAAATTCAAATATTCATTTCTTAAATTTAAGAAAAAATTCTTCAAATCAAAATACTTTGTTTTCTATATTTTCAAATTCAAATTCATTGATTTTACAACAAAATATTTTTGCTTAATCAGCTAAATGTTTCACAGTTAGTTTAAATAAAAAACTTCGTTAATGAATTAGTAAAGTCAAGTCAAACTTTAGAATTTTTAACCACCTCAAATTTTTTTAAATTTTATCTCGAAATACATGATTTTTCAAAACATTCTGATGAGTTCTTTTTGATGAGAATTAGGGATCTTCGATCGATACTAATTCGCATATGTAAATTGCATTATTCAATTTGTATATATACGATTGATGATCAACCGATGGTATCAATTAGGGCACAGTAGTTAGGCGTCTGTGAGTGAGTGAGTGTGCTTAACAGAATTGTCTATTATGCAATCAAAACCCAACTACTCTTCAATTAGAGAAATGCAAGCTTGTAGTATGAATTTCTCATACAGTAACTGAAAACTAACGCAATCGGTCATGAAATACAATTTAAAAACGGCAATGTATCCATCTACTAAAGTCACTTAAAAATTCTAGAATTAATTGAACAATTTACCAATTTTTTTCTTCAATACTGAGGAAAAAATTGTTCTAAAAGCAAGAAATATTTCATTGATTTGACTAATTTTAATTTTTGTTATTCGTTGAATTTTCAAAATTTATAAATAATATTTCGGATTGTAATTCGTTAATCAATACATCAAATTAATTAAACCAATTAATGTTTTTGTTGAATCAAAGATTGACAAATAGAATTCTTTGAAAATAAGAATTAAAGATTTTAATATTTACAAATGTTTTCTTGAAACTAATGAATTTATTTTCAGTTCTAACAAAAACCGTAGGATGAAAAACAACAAATCTTGTTTTGTTAATCAGATAAACTATTTCTATGACTGAAAATTATACAAAAAAATACATTGAAATCGGACGATACATACATTTTTTTTTCTGTGTATTAAAACTCAAAATTAAAATGTTCGAGCGTTTAGTTTCGGAACGAAGTTTCTTTTTTTTTCAAATAATTTTATTCTCCAAATTTCTGTGCCCTTTGGGTAGCATCGTCAGGAAGATAACCACAATGATGAATGAAAATGAAATGAATTCAAACTCTCGAACATTTTAATTTTGACGGATAAATCATCACTTTGTTTATATTAAAACTTTTTAAATTTCTTTTTTTTCCAGGTGGCTTTGATGGTACCTCCAATGTCCTGGCCGGTAAACTTTTTAATATTCCCGTAAAGGGAACACATGCCCATGCTTATATTACTTCATTCTCGGGCATTGGTGAACTTAAGACGCGTCTGTTAAAACATAAAACAACCGGTAAATTGTAGCAACTTTTGAGCTGCCAACTATCTTATGATTTCTCGTCCTTTATTACAGGTGCAACTGGTGACTTGCTGGAACATGCTGTCAAGCATCGTCAATCTTTGGCACAAGTTTTGGATGTGTCTATGGAAGAATCCTCTGAGGGCGAATTAGCGGCCATGGTCTCATATGCCATCGCATTTCCAGATGGTTTTATGGCTTTAGTCGATACGTACGATGTTAAGAGGTATTTCGCTTTTAGGCAAATTCTCTCGGAACAAATTTGTTTAGTTTTTTTTTTGATTGTTTGTCATACAAGAAATTATATACTACATAACTTTAATTTAACAGAAACCGATGAAAGAAAATTGCACTCTAACCTAGTGTTGATTACAAACATAAATATGTACTGCGATTACTATGTAGAACGTTCTTTAACAAATTTCAGTTACATGTGTATTAACCGAATCGTGTCCTGTCCAGCCCTATATGTTTTCCTTAAACTCCTACATACCTAATTGTGTGTTTTCTTTATTATTTTCAAATTTTCCCAAACTTTTTATTTTATCTAACAACCAAAACAAAAACAAAATTTTGAAACCGTCTTACTTCTAAACAGCAATAATGCAAATAATACATCGCAAGAGTCTGCTAAAACTCTAAATGGTTTGAAAACAAAAATATCACCAAAATCGAATGGAAAGCTAAATTCACCACAAAATGGTTTTCATAATGCGACAACTTCACAATTAAATGGAAAATTACAGTCAGAACAAAACGCTGTGACCAGCAAGTCATATCAAGTTCGTCAAACACTTAATACTACTCAAACTGTTTCGGAAACGGAAACCAAAACAATTGTGAATGGCCCTGCTTCTTCTTTTCATACTGATACGAACGCCATGAATGGCGTGCCAATGAAAGCGAATCGTATGAATAATAGTAAAAATTCCGAATCATGTACGTCATCAAAAGCTACGTCGTTGTTGTTGTCGTCGTCGTCGTCATCGTCGTCAAATCAATCTTTGTCGCCCTCTGCGTCGTATCTGCCAAAATATGCCGCGAAGTCATTCAGGTAATTTAAGCTTCTTCTTTTTCTATTAAGCCTCTTTATATCTTTATAAGATACGTCTACATACTTACATTCATACATATATACTATATAACAAGTTATGCTAAAGGCTTTGCTATCTATTATCCTGTTTGAACATTGATATATTTGTCATTGTCCATTCCTCTTGTAATCATAGTGTTCAACATTTCCTAACCTCTCTACTGTGTAGTGTCTCTGTATATGTTTTACCTATTTGGGTGTTCTTCCTATTGCATGCATACATGGGAATTCCCCTTTAGATTTGCAAGTAATTTTCTAACAAATGTCATGTTGTTTTGTGTTCTGTTTGTTGGATTTGGTGACATTTTTCTAATTTATTTAAATTTGAAAAAAAAATTTGAATATTTGTTTTTGTAGTTTTACGTCCAATTTCACAAAAAAAGTTAAAGCTAACTGACAGTTACAAATTATTTCCATACAAATTGACAGCAAAAACTATTCGTTAGCTCTAACTGTAGGATAACTAGGCATGGTGAAATCGGCCGTTAGTGGTAAAAATTTAACCAGGTGGATAACTTTTTATCTGGCTACAAGGGTTGGCAATAATAGATTGTAACTAGGGCATCCAATATCGATAGTATCGATTCTGAGATCTCGGAAATATCGAACATGTTCATGGTATCGAAATATCGGAATTGGTTTGGCTCAGTATCGATATTTCGATATTGAAAATATTTCGTTGTTTTTGCTTTTGTATTTGTTTTGTGTGTATCTGCTAACTAAATTTCGTATTGTGTATCAGCGAGGTAACACTTTACCTGCGGTTTTGTCTAGACTCGTTGCCTTGGAGGACTACTCTTCAGCGTGTTCATAACTTCTTGGAAATTGACAATGTCTCTCGAGGCTCGCGGATTTGAAGTTCCAAAATCACCAACCACAATTCGAAATATGGTGGTGGATTATGCAAACGTTCTTCGAAAGATAAGATGGTGAAATGTGACCTGACCCTTCTCCGGTCTCAAGGTACTCGATTCAGTCTAATGTTTGACGAATGGTTTTCGATTTAGAAACGGTAGATACTTATACGTGGATGTGCTCACCCACGAAGATTTTTGGAATCTTGGACTGGTCAGAGTTATGGGGTCGTGTTCTGCAGAGAAGTCCATTGAGCTGGTCCAACTAGTGCTGAAGAAGTTTGATCTGAATTACCACCGGGACATTGTGTGCATCACAATCGACGGTGTGTCGGATATGTGGAAAGTGGGACGACGGGTTTGAAGTTCCAAAATCAGCAACCTCAATTCGAAATATCTTGGTGGATTATGCAAATGCCCTTCAGAATATGGTGAAGCGTGAGCTGGCCCTTCTCAAAGTCTCAAAGGAACTCGATTCAGTCTAACGTTTGACTTATGGTCGTCGATTAGAAATCGTAGATACTTTAACGTGGAAGTGCTCACCCAGAAAGATTTTTGGAATCTTGGACTGGTCCGAGTTATGGGGTCGTGCCCTGCAGAGAATTGCATTTAGCTGGTGCAACAAGTGCTGCAGAAATTTGATCTGAATTACCACCGGAACAGTATGTGCATCACAACCGACGGTGCGTCGGATATGCGGAAAGGGCGACGAGGGGTTTGAGGTTCAAAAATCAGCAACCACAAATCGAAATATGATGGTGGATTATGCAAACGCCCTTCAGAAGAAGGGACAGTGTGTGCATCACAACCGACGGTGCGTCGGTTATTCGGAAAGTGGGACGACTAAGCATATGTGATCAACAACTTTGCATTTTTCATGACATTCTTTACTTTTATTGACTATTTTAGAACCTCATGAGGTCAGACGTCTTACACATATTAATTAAACAAAAAAATTAAACAAATTTCAACATATTTCTCCAACTGGTTCTATCATTCGTCTTTTGTCGCCAGTTGGTAACACCAAGGATACGGAGGGATTCTCCGGCCTGGTCTTTCCAGCGGATCCTTGGTCGTCCTCTTTTCCTGCTTCCATCGGGTACGTTATCGAAAACTTTTCGCGTGGCTCATCTTCATCCATTCTGATAACATGGCCTAGCCAACGCAATTGGCCTAATTTGATTCGCCTAGATAAGTCCACGTCAGAATACAGATGATATAGCTCTTGGTTCCAACGACGACGGTACTCACCGTTTTCTTCAATACGGATCCAAGGTAGACAAATTCATCTACCACTTTATATCGGCTTTCAAAGTTCAAGTGCGGACCAAGTCGAGAGGTTGGTCTAGTCGTTGACACCATAAATTTCACGACATTCACTTAGCTATAAAGCTATAATTGACGTCTTGTATAAACTTACGCAAAAAGACAACGCAGGGGACGGAAGTGACGTTGACACCACTGCCGACATTGGTGATGAGAATTACACCGATGATATGGACGATTTTTATAATTTTGAAGTCGCTTTTGCTTAAAAGGACGACAAAATTGAGCTAGTTAAAGATTTGAAACCGTTACTTGCTAAAGTCCGAATCATTGTCAAGTTATTTCGTCGTTCCCCAACAAAAAACGACGAAACGCTGGGAAAGTATACAACCGATGAATTTGGCAAACCCATCCCTTTGGTTCTGGACACGAAAACACTATAGAACATTCTGCATGCAATGCTTGAACGCTTCTTGAATTTCAAAAATTGCATCAGAAAATCACTGATTGATATTTAATGGGTTGTCGCGTGTGTTGAAGTGATGCGACTCTTTTGTCAGCCGATACGGCCATAATGTTCCTGATTAGCAACTTGGGAACATAAGATTTGGCTGTCCGTTTGAAAGCATCTTTGGAGACATGTATCAAGGAACGACGGACAATATTTTCTGGTTTATTGCATTACCTCCACAAAGGTCATCAGCGATATGAAAATGTGGAGAATGCTCTAGATTTTCGGTCAATACTGTGATTGAACTGTATGAGCGACTTCACAAAGCTACAGGGGAGCCAGAGTTAGTAACCGATACATCGCCTGACAGTGATTCAGTAGATGGTTCATCCAGCTTGTCGTTGAAGCAGCAACTTGGCATGACCATTTGCAATGATATGAAAAATTAGCCCAATCAAAAACGGGTAATAGTTCTAAGGATGCATTGAAGATGTTCGTAGGGAAATGGCCACTTTCAAAGAGGATGGGACGAGTTCATTGTATCTTCGTGAGGCCTACAAATATTTGAAAACTGTAAAACCATCCAGTGTTGAATCTGAAAACCCATTTTCCGCCAATAGTAATTTTGTCACAAAACTACGTTCATCTTTAGTAGATAAAACTTTAAATGCCGTATGTATTCTGCGGGCCAACTTCCAGAGGATAATCAAAAGACAAATAATTAAAAAACTAAATAAATGTACTTAAGGGATGATTTGTGTTATTCAAGACCTATAAATATCGATATAGATTTTGATGTGTTAACATATATAGGCACGGGTAGGGCATCTATCAAAGTGAATACATGCAAACAGCACACACCGTTAGCATAACATACGTTGTTATTGTACATAAATATGATGGTATTGCTGTAGCGGCAACGAACAATCAAGCAGGTCGTCGTCGCCAAAGAGTATTGAATAGTATAGAGAACTCATGGAACGAATTGTATGACTCAGAAGCACTGGCGACATCGGGCGTGTGATTTAAAACGTATTACTCTCTTTTTGTCATAACTTGGTAAATTCATAATTGTGATGTGAAACATTGATGCCTTTTGAAACATTTATACTTTTTATATTGCTTTATGTAATAACATTGTAGAAATGGTGCATATTCTATAAAGAGAATAAGACTCATTTATGCTCTTTTATTCAGACTCTCTACATGAAAGCGGAAAATCAGTGCAATAAGTTCTCTATACTATTCATGGTAGAAATATAATGGTAGATGCAGTAAGACAACAAATACAATATAAACAGGCATTTTGTTTTTGCTCAGTGCCTGTATTGTGTCAACTCATCTGATTGAAAAATAATGAAAATGTTTACAAAATTGGAAAAAGTGTCATTTACAAAATGCGTGTGTTTTATTTAATATTTTGAAAGTGTTTAGGTATGAAAATTAAATCGTTGCTATGTGATTTTAACGGAGAAAACATTTCAAAAACAGCAATTGTTTGTTGTATGCAAGCAAAGGTTAACAAACTTTGACATAAGAGAAAAACTCACTCTAGGAAAAAGTTCAAATCAGTTGGGCTACTGCTTCTACTATTTGTTTGTACCATGATTCTATTCAATACTTTTTGTCGTCGCTCTGTTTACGACAAAACAAAAACAATTATTTCAGTGAGCTAATAATATTGCTTTATTTATTTTAACAATATTTAATCTAATGTTAAAGCAGAATAAGAAAAAGAAAGTACAATAGCAGAGGAGCCTTCAGCACAAAAACTATTCTTTTTTTTTGTATTTTCCAATGTAACAGTAACTAATGTGTTCATAGAAATCGAACAGGTACCGTGTAACAAAAAGGTGTTAACACATCGCCCGTGAGTTCGAACACTCATTGATTTTTTTACCAAATAAGTTTTGCAAATGCATCCTCGTGATTCCCTCCTACGAAAAATGCGGAACTTGAAAATAACTAGATTAACAGCAGACAAAACTAGACTCAACAGGGTTAGGAACAAATTACAAAAAGCTTTATCAATGGAAAAGAATAACAAGTTTGACTTCTTCGTTTCTAATCTTTCACCATCGGAACACACTGTTTACAACCTATGGAAAGCAAGCAAAAATTTCAACATTACAACGGAAAGAATACCTCGCATAAAATCAACTATCGGAACGTGGTCCAGATCTGATAAGGAAAAAGCGGACTCGTTTGCTCAACACCTTTCACACGTTTTTCAACCCAACGAGTCAACAAATGGTCGATGAATTTCTCACTTGATGCATAAATGACTTACCAATCAAAAGAACAACCTGCTATGAACTAAAAGAAATAATAGGAAGCCTACCAAACCGGAAAAAGGCGCCAGATTTTGATCTGATTACGGCAAAAATCCTCAAAGAACTACCGGATCAGCTATAATACATTTCAGGAACATAATAAATGCTATTTTCAGAGTCGGATACTTTCCGGTGCAGTTCAAATTGGCCTAAGTGATTCTGATTCCAAAGGTTGGTAAACCGCTCGAGAACGTGAATTCGTACCGACCGATAAGCCTCCTTCCAGTGTTGGGCAAAATAGTTGAGAAAATTTTACTTAACAGAACGAAGCATATACTTCGAACTAAACACCTGATTCCTGACCATCAATTTGGTTTCAGGGACAAGCACGCAACAATTGAACATGACGGTTTAAACAATAAGGACAGCGTTTGAGGAGAACAAATATTGTTCAGCTGCATTCTTAGACATCAGCCATGCATTTGACAAGGCATGAGGGCCTACTCTACAAGTTAAAGATATGTACCCTTCCCCTATTATGAACTACTACGATCCTATTTAGAGTGTAGATACTTTTATGTTAAAGTCAAACGAATTTATTTGAAATTAAATCTATACCACAAGGACGTATTCTCGGACGATTGCTGTTTACTCTAGTTACTGCGGACCTTCAAAATTGCAACGACACCGTAACAGCTACATTTACAGATGACACAGTACTATTGTCAACACACCATGACCCAACAACGGCAACACAAAACCTGCAAATCCACTTGAATAAAATGCAGGATTGGTGTTAGTCGTGGAAACTCAACGTCAACGCAACCAAGTCAGTGCATGTCAGAGATCGGAATGAATCCCATTCAATTGCCACTTTCTTGTCTTTAAAAAAAACGATGCATTGCTAGCACGAGCCATCAACAAATTATCACGAGGCATTCGATGTCGTACCGAAGCGAATGTCTTGTTGCTTCGTCTACATACAATCGTTTGTTCATATGACAGTCACTTTGCTTTGTGCCTATGACGTACCAAAGCAATTGCGTGTTGATGATTCGTTGTTGTCATGTGCTAGCAATGCAACGTTTTTCATTGCCTCTTACAGACAATTTCATTGCATTCAGAGGCAATTTTATTGTCTTTAGAAGCAATGTTTTGTATGTATCAGAAAATATGCATGAATCGCCCTTGACCGACAGATTGATTGTTTTGTAAAAGAGTGACTGAGATAGCACAATACATCAACCAGCCATTTTATTCTCAGAGGTATCGAATAAAAATGATAAAGTTTCTTTTCAAATAAAAAGTCAGTTCTTTGTATGTTTAATTTTATAGAAAATAACAAATTATAATGAATTCAGGTATATACATTTCAAGAGCTTAGTTTTAAAATAATGAAAATAAAAATTAAATAACGGGTTTTTCAACACAGACGCTACAAAAGTAAATCGATAGGGACAGCAAACGACGCCATATTTTTTCCCGATCTTTTGACATTTTTCTTCAGTACGATTTGCCATTTCATCATGGAAAGATATACGAGCCAACAACGAGTCGACATTATTAAAATTTACTACCGAAATTTGGAGTCAGTGGCCTCAACTTTAAGAGGCCAACTTTAAGAGGCCTCAACAATCAGCGATGAGGCTCATTTCTGGCTGAATGGCTTCGTCAATAAGCAAAATATGCGTTATTGGTCAGACAGCAATCCACACGTAATCCATGAGTCATCAAGCAAAATATGCGTTATTGGTCAGACAGCAATCCATGAGTCATCATTGCATCCCGAAAAAATTACGGTTTGACGCGGTTTATGGGCCGGCGGCGTCATTGGGGCGTACTTCTTCCGTGATGATCAAGACCGGCACATTACTGTGAATGCGAATCGCTACCGTTCAATGATAACCGAATATTTTTGGCCCCAATTGGATAATATGGACTTGGAGGACATGTGGTTCCAACAGGACGGCGCCACAAGCCACACAGCGAATGTCACAATCAATTTATTGGAAACCAAGTTTGGTGAACTTGTTATCTCACGAAATGGCCCAGTCGATTGGCGGCTTCGGTCGTGCGATTTGACGCCGTTAGATTATTTCCTGTGGGTCTACGTCAAGTCTATGGTCTATGCCAATAAGCCAGCGATGATTGATGAACTTCGTACGAATATCGAACGTGAAATTGCAGCAGTATCGGCCGATTTATGCTTGAAAACCGTCGAAAATTGGGTTCAGCGTCTGGACTTCTGCAGGCGTGCCCGTGGTGGCCATGCAAAAGAAATCGAGTTCCATACATAATGGCATCGAACGTACTTTCACAGGAATAAAGAATTTCATTGGTATCTAAAACCGGTTTTGTTTTATTTAAAAAAACTTTTGTAGTGCTCTTATTGAAAACCCCTTTACATGTAATAAATGAAGTTGAGTAATATAAAATAAAATTTAAATGCTGGAACATTCATTTCAGGAGTATGTAGTTTTAGAAAAATTAAAATAAACATTTACTTAAAATACATGTAGGCAAATACGGTGCAAAACTGTGGGGCTCGGCGTCAAAAACAAACATCGAAATTATACAAAGATTTCAATCAAAATGTCTACGGCTCATCGCTGATGCACCCACCTACATACGTGAGAAACGAAATTATTCACAGAGACTTCCAAACAAATACTGTTCAACAGGAGATCGATAAAATGAATGAACGATACGCTTCAAGAGTGTCTTCGCACACTAATGTCTTAGCACGAAATCTCCTAGAAGTAACTTCACAAAGCAGAAGACTTAAAAGATTCAAACTTACGCATCTAGTCTGCACTCGATGATATAAAACCCACCTACTACGAGGACCAGAACTGGTTGTTTCTCATCATGCCAAGACTGCAACAAATTCAAATTTGTATATTTATTTGAAATTGTTTGAATAGTTGTTGCCTATTGTCATGTATTTGATAGATTGCAATAAAAAAGGGGATAAAATAAATGATTCCTGGAAAAGCGTATACATAGCTATGTCAGATCTAGACACATCAGCGTTTGAAAAATTCATCAAACTAAATGCAAACGAAAACTCATCTCAATTAAAAATTGTCCACTATGCAAGTGTTCCAAAAATGGCTACATCTGTATAAATTGTCCCGTTAACTTACATTTACTTTTTATTTTTGTTTATTCATATCTGAGGATTTTTTCAGTAAAAAATTGATTTTAAAATTTTTTAATTAAAGACGTTCAATATCGGATATTAATGTCGGAATCTCGGAATTGAATAATTGTGATATCGAAATATCGGAATTGAAAAACCTGTCCGATATTGGATGCCCTAATTGTAACTGTCTCCGATATATGCAGTCCATTTATATAGGCACCATTTTCAAAATTTTATGACGTGAATGTGGGTCGTATGAGAATATAGTGAATTACGGACATGATGTATTCTAATGGGTAGAGATCGTAAATTAACAATTTCGTCTATTAAAAATTAATGAGCTACAAAAAAACTGCCAACTGATTGTGACCTGAAAGCGGGGCACAATCGGTGCAAAGCGGATTTTTTTCTTTACAATAAAAAATTAAATAAAAATACATGTATTTAAAAAAATAATACTTTACATGCATTTTTTTTTAATTTTTAATTAATAATTGTGCTTATCTTCCTGACGATGCAAGGAAATATTGGAGAATAAAATTATTTGAAAAAACGGCCAAACGCTCGAACATTTTCATTTTGAATACATGTAAAGGGGTTTTCAACAGAGACGCTACAAAAGTAAATCGATAGGGACAGCAAACGATGCCATATATTTCCCCGCTCTTTTGACATTTGTCTTCAGTAAGGTTTGCCATTTCATCATGGAAAGATATACGAGCCAACTACGGGTCGAAATTATTAAAATTTGCTACCGAAATTTGGAGTCAGTGGCCTCAACTTTAAGACCCCTACGTCCAATTTATGGTCGTCATAATTTCTGGCTGAATGGCTTCGTCAATAAGCAAAATATGCGTTATTGGTCAGACAGCAATCCAAACGTAATCCATGAGTCATCATTGCATCCCGAAAAAATTACGGTTTGGTGCGGTTTATGGGACGGCGGCGTCATTGGGCCGTACTTCTTCCGTGATGATCAAGACCGGCACATTACTGTGAATGCGAATCGCTACCGTTCAATGATAACCGAATATTTTTGGCCCCAATTGGATAATATGGACTTGGAGGACATGTGGTTCCAACAGGAACCAATTGCCACAATCAATTTATTGGAAACCAAGTTTGGTGAACGTGTTATCTCACGAAATGGCCCAGTCGATTGGCCGCCTCGGTCGTGCGATTTGACGCCGTTATATTATTTCCTGTGGGGCTACGTCAAGTCTATGGTCTATGCCAATAAGCCAGCGACGATTGATGATCTTCGTACGAATATCGAACGTGAAATTGCAGCAGTATCTGCCGATTTATGCTTGAAACCCGTCGAGAATTGGGTTCAGCGTCTGGACTTCTGCAAACGTGTCCGTGGTGGCCATGCAAAAGAAATCGAGTTCCATACATAATGGCATCGAACGTACTTTCACAGGAATAAAGAATTTCATTGGTATCTCTAAAACCGGTTTTGTTTTATTTAAAAAAACTTTTGTAGCGCTCTTATTGAAAAACCCGTTATTTAGTTAAAATAAGACTAAATATGTAAAACAAAACCATTTATTTTGTATATAACAATTTTGTTATTTTAGTTTCAAATCGGGAGGAGACTCCAAATCCCCAGACAATCCCACAAAAAGCGGGAAAATCCCGCCGCAAGAGGGACGGTTGGTCAGGTTAGCTATAAATCGGCAACTCTGGTTCTTATTTAAATTGATGGTATTGTAAGGTTCATTGAATTTATTAGAGGTTATTTAAAGTTATATTGAATTTAATTGTTTTTTTTAATAAACTTAACAAGTATTCAAGTTTTTCTACTATTGGCATGAAATTTGCATTTGTCCCAAAAACAAATAGCAACCAATAAAATTATTATAATATTGTATTATACACAATTCAAAATTCAAAATTTCGTTACAAAATTTTTATACAAATATATTTATTTGGTCAATAAACTTTGGATTTAATTGGCTCGGATTCCCCACACACAAAACGAGGTGAAAAAATGTTAGTAAATTTTTGCACGTTCTTTTCTTTATTTATTTTATTTTTTTTGCTAATTTATTGTAATTTTATTCTTTTGAATTTGTTTATTCTTCTCATGACAATTTCTCTCTTCTTTTCACAGGTAAATATCATTTGATAATTGGTATTTTATTTTAATTTTGTAAATGTATAATTTTGTTATTTAAAAATATTAAATATTAACATTTATATCTTATTTGTTTATCGGTCTACGTATCTAAAGAATATCCAGCCCTGGATGAATAAGTAGCAACATCATCTTGGTTTGTTCCGTAGTCAAGTGGTTCAGCGTTTTGTTATGTTTTCCCGATATCGCCTCAATGCAAAGGCCATCGATTGATTTGTTCAAAATTTTTGCTAGATCATTTGGCACTTTGTAACACAAGATTCTAGAGTCATATCGTGCTGCTGTCAGATTGCACACAGCTATTGCTGACAGCGGCTGATCTCATTAAATCACATATGTATCCCTGTCTTATTCAAAGCTGCTTTAACATCTTCATTGTAAAATATCCCACATTATGTGACCTAATTTCTTCCCCAAATTATATTGTAGTCCTCGAAATACTCTTCTTAACCTAAGTCCCCGCTGATAATTATACACTAAATTAAAAATTCAAAAAATTATATACGCGGATTGCTATTTATATTTCGAGTCCAGAAATAAAAAACAATCATCATTTCGAGTCCAGCAATAA
This sequence comes from Phaonia tiefii, assembly GCA_963931995.1. Taxonomy (NCBI): domain Eukaryota; kingdom Metazoa; phylum Arthropoda; class Insecta; order Diptera; family Muscidae; genus Phaonia; species Phaonia tiefii. The sequence continues at coordinate 249,261,110 of OZ008368.1, read as the reverse complement.
AAAACAATCATCATTATTATTTGTCAAAATATTCTCCGTGTAGATCAATACACTTTTGCATGCGCTCAAACCAATTTTCGAAGCACTTTTTCCACTCCGATTGAGACACCTCCAAAACATGGGTTTTGACCGCTTCAACAGCTGCTACGGGCGTCGAAAAATTTTGACAACGCGGTAAATGGAAGTCATTGGGTGCCAAATCAGGGATGTACGGCGGATGACCCATCAATTTGACATGCTGAGTGGCCAAATAGCCCAATGTATCAACTGCTACAAAATGATTCGTCTTCTCTTGTTGTTTTTCCTTATTTCTTCGAACACTGTTGGCAAACAGATGGTGGTACGAGGGCGGATCAATAAGTCTGTGACTTTCTGAATGAAACACAGTTTTTTTTTGCAAAAAAAAAATTATTTTTCAACATAATCTCCTTTTAACTCAATACACTTAGTCCAAGGTTTCTCCAATTTTTGTATACCTTCCGAAAAATAAGATTTTTCGAGATCCATAAAATAGGCATTTGTTTGATCAATAATTTCATCGTTGTAGCTAAATTTCTTTCCACCGATCCATTTCTTTAGGTTTGGAAATAGGAAATAGTCACTGGTGGATAAATCCGGAGAATATGGCGGATGAGGTACCAAATTGTAGCCCAATTCATGGAATTTTGCCATTGAGACTACACACGTGTGCACCCGTGCATTATCTTGATGAAAAATAACTTTTTTCGTGGCCATATGGGGTCGTTTTCATTTAAATCCTCGTTAAATAGGTCGAATAAGTTGGCATAATATTCGCCGTTTATTGTTTTTCCCTTTTGGATGTAATCGATGTGGATTATCCCGCGTGCGTCCCAAAAAAACTATTGCCATCACCTTATTGACCGACAATCTTACTTTGGCCTTCTTCGGAGCAGGTTCACCTGGAGAAACCTTAGTGTTTCATCCACAGTTACAAAACGCCGCAAAAACTCCTTCGAATTGCGGTTAAACAACTTCAAAAAATCCTTTGAAGTTGTCACACGATTACGTTTATGGTCAATTGAGAGCAAACGCGGCATCCATCTTGCAGACAGCAGTCTTAAACCCAACTGATAATTTAAGATCGAAACCACACTGCCATATGAAGTGCCTATAGCATCAACAATCTCACGCAGTTTTACTCTTCGATCGGCCAACACCATATCGTGGATTTTTTCGACATTTTCGGGTGTATTGACCTCAATTGGCCGTCCAGAACGTTCAGCGTCATTTGTACTTGCGCGACCACAACGAAAGTCAGTAAACCACTTTTTCACCATTGAAATCGATGGTGCAGAGTCCCCATAGTATTTATCAAGCTTTTCCTTGGTTTGATTGACGGTTTTTTTTCGCAAAAAACAATGTTTCACTTTTTTAACTCGAAATTCACTTTTTTCCATTTTAAAAAAATGCGCGAGGTTGTATATTTTGAACAGCTGTTAAACGCTAAGTAAATGGCGGAACTTTTACTTGATGGGAGCAGTGTTGCATTTCATATAACTACGAGGGAAGTTCGAAAAGTAACGGACTTATTGATCCGCTCTCGTATACCACTCCGAATTTACCGTCCTACCTTCCACTAAAGGCACTGTGGCCACGTGACCGGTTATACCAAACAAAAATTTGCTTCGATGTGCTTCTTCCACGATCAAATTTCGTTGGATTCAGTTCGTCTTGAAAGACCCCTACGGTCAATTGCTGTTTTGTTTAGGGCTCACATGCACAGATCCATGATTCATCACCTGTGACGATGTTATACACTGCATTTGAGTTACCGCGGTTGTATTTTTTCAACATTTCTTTGCTCCAATCGACGCGAGCCTTTTTTTGAGCATTCGTCAAATTGTGTGGGATCCAACGGGAACAAATCTTTTTCAGGGCCAAATGAACATGCAATATCTTATTGATGCTTGTCATACTAATGCCCAAGGCTGCCTCAATCTCACGGTATGTCACATGTCGGTCTTACTTTTTCAGTTCACACACAGCATCGATGGTTGATGGCAAAACTACCGAAGTTGAACCGCCTTTACGAAATTCATCCTGGAGCGAACGTCGTCCGAGACTGAACTATTTGTACCAGCGATTTACAGTGGTTTTTGATGTTGCTTCATCACCAAAAGTCGAAACAAGTTGATTGAAACACTCTTGTCTCGATAAACCACGCCGAAAATCGTAACAAATCTGACAACACTAGTATTGCCAGGACCCGAAATATAAATGGCAACCCTCGTATCGCATTGTCATGTACAAGTGTCACACACGCTAAACATTGTGTCATATGGACCATCTATAGTCATATAGACATACTTACTTAGGTGGCCTCACACAACCCACAGTGGTCAAGGGCTTTACAATATGTGGATAACGTGTTTCTCCAACCGGTTCGATCTTCAACTTTTCACGTCCAGTTTGTAACACTAAGGTCTCGGAGGCAATGTTCCACCTGGTCTTTCCAGCGAAGTCTTGGTCATTCTATTTTTTCGATAACCTTCGGGGACGTCTTCGACTACCCTGCGCACTGGTTCATTCTGATCCACTCTACTGACATGGCCTAGCCAGCGTAACGCGCTATTGTTATACGTATAACTACGTCGATTTCGTGATAAAGATTAGACATCTCGTGGTTCATCCGTCGTCTATACTCGCTGTTTTCTATTATAGGATCATATATGTATTTTTCGAAGCATTTTTCTCTCGAAGACTCCCAGTTATGTTTCATCAGCATACGGTATGACCCAGGATTCAGCGCCTTAAAGCAAGACACATAGTATGATAGAGTTGGATCTTCGTTTCTGGAGAGACGGTTTTATCTCTGAAGTGCTTGCTTAGCCCGCTATAACTCGCACCTGTTTGCAAGCACAATTCTGTGTTTCATTTCTAGGCTGATGTTATTGCTTCTGTTTAAGGCAGTTCCGAGGTAAATAAATTCGTCCATTACCTCGAAATTATAACGGTTATCAATGTTCACCCTTTCATCCAATCGGGTAGATGTTCTGCTTGTCGAAACCATAAATTTTGTCTTGTCCTCGCTTACTGTCAAACCCATTTTTGCTGATTCCTTCTCAATTCTCGAAAATATATACAGTAAATTCCCGCAGATTTCGGCCAATGATGTCTAAATCATCAGCATACGCGAGCAGCACGTAAATTTTGCTGCTGATAGTTTTATTCGTGTTGACTGCAGTTTTTCTCACAATGATCTCAATTAAAATGTTGAAGAGATCGCATGATAGGGTGTCACCCTGCCTGAGGTCTCGCCTCGTACAAAATGGTTCGATGAGATTTTTACCAATCTTTACTGAGGATTTCGTGTCGGTCAGTGTCATTCTACAAGTGTTGTCAGAATACCAGGCTCCGACATAGTTTGGCGCAGTTTTCTCCGTATCGGGCTATCGAAGGCAGCCTTGTTAAAGGTGTCTCAGTAAGAATGCACTTTTTCATTTTAAAATGAAGATACGTATCTTTTGAGATAGTTGTGATTTTTTTCTTGGATTGTCATGTAGACATGTTCCGATTAAAGTCCCGTATTCAATTCTTGCGAAATTTTCGTAAGAAATTTTGTCATTTATCTCTAAGCAGAAAATTTTGTTACAGAGAGTTGCCACATATCTCTGATTTACCTAGCAAATAATTCATATTTGCACTCCACATTATTTCTAACGCATGTGGAATTACTTTTGTTTACTAAAATAATCGAAATGTCAAAATCCCGGTCCCAAACAATTATCAAACAATTGTTTTCGTACGAAATAACTTTGACGTAACAACTCTGTACTTGATTTTGCCTACCTTTTCATAGAGATGGGACTGTATCTCATCGATAACGAGCTGGATCCCGGATTTGAGCTCAGGAATTGTTTCTGGTTTATTCGCAAAACCCCGAGATTCCATAAAACCCCCAAGAAAGAATTCGCACGGCGTTAAATCGTATGATCTTGGTGGTCAGTTAGTATCAGAATTTCTTTTGGAAATCGTTCCTGCAGTAAATCGATTGTTTCATGCGTGGTGTGGCAGGTGGCGCCGTCTCGCTGAAACCAAATGTCGTCCAGATCCATGCTGTTCAGTTGAGGCCACAAGAACTCCGTTCTCATGTTCCTGAAACGAATGCAGTTCACAGTCACTGCAAAAAAGTAAGGCCCAATCAAGCCAGACCAGACCAAAAGACCAAAGTCCAAAAATCATGGATTGCATGAGGATTTTCTGAGCCCCAAATTTGTGTATTCACGAAGCCATGCAGATGGAACTGCGCTTCATCGGAAAATATGACAAATATGACTTGGTTTGGGAAAATTGGCATTGACTTCACTTTGATCCATTACCCATTGAACGAATTGCCAGCGCTTTCCATGGTCTGCTGGTTTGAGCTCCTGAGTAAGCTGAATTTTGTACTCATGAAGGTGGAGGTCTTTTGTCAGAAATCGGTGCTTAGTACTTCGTGAAATTCGAAGTTGTTCAGAACGATGCCGAATTGATATTTTCGGGGTTTCGGCGACACTCTTGTTTACAGCAGCAATGTTTTCAAGAGACTGACCGGTACGTTGACGCACACGAATCTTACAGTCCATAACCGACCCAGTTTCTTGAAATTTGTTAAGCACTCTTCGAATGGTTGACACATTAGGTGCACATCTCTCGACTGAAAATTCTTCGAAGTTTGCAAGCGGACTCAGCAAACTTTACAAATTTTTGTAATAAGTTTTCACAATTGTAACTCGTTGTTCTTTCGTAAAGCGCTCCAATTTTAATAGTCGGAAGAAACATATGTGACAGCTGCCAAATTTCAGAGTTGCCACTTGCACCAAAAAAATTTCACTAAATTTGAAATGTGCAATCTTACTGAGACACCCTTTACAAAGATATGGTAGGTGTCGATTTGTTTTTCGTGGGGTTTCTCCATGATGTGTGGTAATGTGATTATCTGGTCAATAGTTGACTTTACAGGCCTAAAGCCTCTGCAACAAACGGCTGTAGTCTTTCGCACATTGCGCTCGAGAGGACCTTGTAGGTATTCCACGATAGTTGGTACATATACTCGAGTCGCCTTTTTGAAAACAGGACACAGTATGCTAATGCTCCAATTGTCGGGCACGCATTTGTCTAGCCAGGTTTTTCATATAAGCTGATGCATGCGCCTTTCCCGCTCAGAGCCCCCAGCCTTAAACAGCTCAGCCGGTAGTCTATCAGCACAAGCGGCTTTGTAGTTCTTATGCTGGGGAATTGCAGGTCTAACTTCGCTTTGGTTAGGAGGGGGCATTCGACGCCATCGTCCTGTATTTGCTCAACACCCTCATCTAAAGAACATTGAAGTCTCCTTGGGCAAGTAAAACAGATCAGTGATCTACAATCTCGTATATATCTCGTCGTATGTTTCCGCTAGACGCTCATAGAACATGTCCTTGGTGTCATCGTCGTTTTCTTCCGTCGGGGCATATGCGGCTAGTGGCTATACGTTGCCTCACGGGGTTGAACCTTGAGGCTAGATGTAGCAGTCTTTTGTCAGCTACAAATTCGCAATGGACATATGTATATATGTCAATTTGTTTCATGACTGTCTGTCAAATTGGACACAGATACGAGTTTAAAGGGGTTTTCAACAAAGACGCTACAAAAGTAAATCGATAGGTACAGCAAACGACACCATATTTTTCCCCGCTCTTTTGACATTTCTCTTCAGTAAGGTTTGCCATTTCATCATGGATAGATATACGAGCCAACAACGAGTCGAAATTATTAAAATTTACTACCGAAATTTGGAGTCAGTGGCCTCAACTTTAAGAGCGCTACGTCCAATTTCTGAATTTCATTTCTGGCTGAATGGCTTCGTCACACGTAATCCATGACTCATCATTGCATCCCGAAAAAATTACGGTTTGGTGCGGTTTATGGGCCGGCGGCGTCATTGGGCCGTACTTCTTCCGTGGTGATCAAGACCGGCACATTAGTGTGAATGCGAATCGCTACCGTTCAATGATAACCGAATATTTTTGGCCCCAATTGGATAATATGGACTTGGAGGACATGTGGTTCCAACAGGACGGCGCCACAAGCCACACAGCGAATGACACAATCAATTTATAGGAAACCAAGTTTGGTGAACGTGTTATCTCACGAAATGACCCAGTCGATTGGCCGCCTCGGTCGTGCGATTTGACGCCGTTAGATTATCTCCTGTGGGTCTAGGGTCTATGCCAACAAGCCAGCGACGATTGATGTACTTCGTACGAATATCGAACGTGAAATTGCAGCAGTATCGGCCGATTTATACTTGAAAACCGTCGAAAATTGGTTCAGCGTCTGGACTTCTGGAAGCGTGCCCGTGGTGGCCATGCAAAAGAAATCGAGTTCCATACATAATGGCATCGAACGTACTTTCACAGGAATAAAGAATTTCATTGGTATATAAAACCGGTTTTGTTTTATTTTGAAAAACTTTTGAAGCGCTCTTATTGAAAAACCCCGTTATATTAAATAATTACATTTCTCTTTTTACCGCTTTCATATGTTTTTGTTTTGTTTTCTCTTCTTTTGACAACCTGTTATTGTGAGGTGAAATATTTGTTATGAGGTGAATTTTTCGCTGTCACCGTGTTGCCAGAATACCAGATACAAACAATGGCGACAACTTTGGAACAATTTTGTGGTTACAATTTGAATGTTACCACATACACAGAATAGGGGTGTTAACCGATAGTTCATTGTTAATTTGGGAACCATTTGCATCTCTGTGTGATATCAGTGCAACAGTTCTCTGAAAAAGAATTAAACTTCAAAGCTACGTATAAAACCCAATTACTTTTCTGAAAATACAACCCTTCATGCGACGACTTTAAATTACAATACTAGAACTTCATTCAGTTTATATTTGATTTAATAAAAGCAAAACATTTTTAGTTTAGTTTCAAAAATCAAATAAATTCAAATATCGATTGGTAATCATGTAAAATGTAAATGGTGTTGAAAATACTAACGAAACTATATACTACATTTATTGGTAGATGCCAAAAGCGAACAACTTTTGTATTGTTACAAAACTTAAACAGATATTTGAATAATACATTTATAGATAATTTAAATAGTTTTTGAATTTAGTTGTAATTCTAGCAAATGTAGTGGAAAGCATCATATGCTGTAGATTGTTAAACGTACAAAGTTGAAAACGTAATTCAACAGAATTAAATGCCAATACAACATTGAATATTTTTTTTAATTGTAACTCGAAATTAAGAACAGTGGATAATCCAAGGGCCAAGAGACATTTAGGATTCCTCCTTAATACTAACAAAATCTTTATAATTTAGTTAATTTGTACCAACAATATCCATTCATATATTTTACTGACACACATACATATATTTGTATTTATATTTTTCCTATTTAATTGGTTTTTTCTCATATACATAATAATATTAATTTGACTTGATTTAATATTGATTTTGGTTTGCTTCAATTAATCTTTTAATTTTTCTTCTAATCAACCAAACGAATAACAAATGAAACAATAAAACAAAATATCCCCATCTACTTCATCGTCTAACAACTCAAACAAAATCCATCCAATAGAAAGCAAAAAAAAAAAAAAATTCAAATAATTACGAAAATAATTACAAATCTATGACTTCCCGGCACTATTTTGGCAGAGGTATGTAAAACATCCACATCTCAGAATTCATAAAACAAAAAATTCCAATAACATACTTATATATTTATATTTTATTAATTTTATATAATAATAAAATACTCCCACATATATATATAAGTGTGTGTATATATACAGTAGTGACTCGTAATATGCAACATTTTTCATATTAATTTTGATAAAGTCTAGAATACTTGTAAATATATAGTAGAGGCTCTATCTGTTCAATTAAACATAAATATTAGAAATCTACAATTTTCGCTACAATTTAAGAAAGTGAATTTTGCAGAACTTTTATATAATTGTTTAGAAAATAATGTTGGAAAACTAACTATAATGTTAGCTTAGATTGTGCGAGGGCAGTTTGACAAATCTGTGACTGTTTGAATGAATAATATTTTTTTTTGTTAAAAAAAACTTTTATTTTCTCAACAAAATCTCCTTTTTAGCTCGACACATTTAGTCCATAATTTTTTCTGTTTTTGTTAATCCTTCCAAATAATACGTTTTCTCAAGGTCTTCAAAATAGGCGTTTGTTACAGTGATGAGCTCTTCATTCCACTCAAATCTCTTACCGCCGATCTACTTCTTCAGATTTGGAAATGCAAAGTAGTCACTAAGTCCGGAGAATATGGCGGCTGAGGTAACAATTTAATTTTATGGATTTTTGCCATGGCCAACATCTACAGGCACATGCAAACAACACACCGCGTTAGCATCACATACGTGGTTGTTGTACAACAATAATTTCTGCCTGAAAATAAGTATGATGGTATTGATGTAGCGGCAACGCAGCAGCTCGCCGTCGCCAAAGAGTATTGAATAGTATAGAGAACTCATGGAACGTATTACTCTCTTTTTGTCATAATTTGGTCCATTTGTAATTTTGATGTGGAACATTGATGCATTTTGAAACATTTATGCTTTTTATATTGTTTTATGTAATAACATTGTTGCATTTATATTAAAATATTCTATAAAGAGAATAAGACTCGTTTATGCTCTTTTACTCAGACTCTGTACATGAGAGCGGAAAAAGAGTGCAATAAGTTCTCTATACTATTCAATACTTTTAGTTGTCGCTCTGTTTCTGACGAAACAAAAACAATTATTTCAGTGAGCTAAATATTGCTTTATTTATTTTAACAATATTACATCTAATGTTAAAGCAGATGTATGAAAAAACAAGTGCAGTAGCAATAGAGCCTTCAGCACAAAAACTATTCTTTTTTTTTATTTTCCAATGTAACATTTACTAATGTGTTCATAGAAATCGACAGGTACCGTGTAACAAAAAAGTGTTAACACATCGCCCGTGAGTTCGAACACTCATTGATTTTTTGTTTCAAATCAATGTCGCATCTGCCCCCAACAGCTGTGAACATAATATTCACCCGTGATCGTTTTGCACTTTTCAAGGTAATCGACGTGAATGACACCGCTGCATGCCTTCCAAAAAACTATAGCCATTCCAAAATCATTGGCAGACCCACTTTGCCTTTCTTTGGTAGAAGTTCACCTGGAGAACTTTACTGCTTTGAGGGTTCCTTGGACTCTGGTATATTGTCCATCCACGGTTATGAAACAGCGCAAAAAATCCTTTGGATTGCGATTGAATATCACCAAACACTCCGTTAAAGTGTACTACACGGTTGCGCTTATGGTCGAGTGTGAGTAATCACCCATCCCACGGATAGCATTTTCATGTCCAAATATTAATGCCATATGTGATGTACCCGCCAGTTTCATTCTCACTTTCATCCTCCGATGTTTCTATGTCATCCCATGGATTGGCTCCCACTTTTCGGAGAATGAACGTTCGACATCACTTGTACAGGTACAATGGAATTCAGTAATCGACTTTTTAGCCATTGAAATTGATGGCGCAGAGAAGTACTTATCAAACCATTCCTTGGATCCGGTAATGTTTGTTTACGCAGAAAATAGTGCTTGATGAACACGCGAAATCCACATTTTTGTATTTTCGTCGAAAGTTACGAGGTTGTCTACTTTTAAATGACAAACTAAATGACGCTGCTTGCTTTACACTTTTGTTGTAGTCTATTATTGTTGTTGTTGGGATGCAAATATAACGTGTTTTATAGCCTGTCGCACATTTAGTATACTTGTGTGCAAATACATTGTGTTTGTCGTTCAATATTTCATGATTGAGACACAATGATTAATAGGTTATAATATTTATTTTTGTGACCCAACTGTGGCTTTGTTTGTTCGTGGCAGACACCAAAGAAATAAAAAAGCAGCAGATCTTGAATTTTTGTAAACAATGCTTGCCAACATATAGGGTTCCTGCAATATGTTGCTAGGAACTTTTTTTCAGTGTGTGGTAATTGACAGGAGGAGTGTTGATTTTTAATTAACTACGAGCGAAGTTCCAAAAGTTGCGGAGTTTTCAAACCGTCCGTAAATTACAGTAGTGATATGGGGCTTACTTAGGAGACCATAACTGAGTCAAAATATTGCGTACCAATCGCCAGAATTTTCACCACAACTTCTCTTACTGTTTTTGGAAAAAACTTAGAAACAATGTTGTGGCCTTGGATACAATACATCTCATTAAGGGACAGCGTTGAGAGCTTCTCACAATCAGTTAGCTGTGCTCTTTCTAAGCTTACACTCACTGATTGACATCTACAGTTTTACTCCGGCTTCGAACGATTTTTTTAAAAAGCTTTTTTATGATCATAGTGATCACCACACTGTGGTTCGGATCGGCCATATTCAATAACTTTTGATCATAATCAGATAGCACTCACCCACTAATTGAGACCGTCGGTGGTGGAATGGCTAGTCTAGAACGTGGGTTCGATTCCTGCTCTGATTAAATTAAATTACCTAAATTATTTTCGACGGCGGTCACCACGTTTAGTGACGGCGACACTATCGAGTATTTAGCCATGAAAAAGCTTCTCAAAATACCGTTCGGAACCGGTGTAAAATAGTGGGTCCAAATCAGTGAGTGTAAAACTAGACCGCGCACAGCTCACTGGTTTCTGAGAAACTCTTCCTAATCCCTTCATAAGATTTAGTTTTTTAGTTTACATTTTTACATTTTACATTTTTTCTAATTGCGGAAACTGATCTGTGTAGCTCGTAAGAAATTGAAAAATATTCTTCTAAAGCCAAAAAGATATAAATTTTGGTTTCTTTGAAATCGAAAAATAAAAACAATAGTCAACTTTGGGGTAATTCCTACAATCGGCTTTTTACAGAACTCAAAAATATTTATTAGATCAAAAGTTATTGAATTTTGGCAGATAGAAATACATAAATCCCGAACCACTTTGCGCTGTCGTAAAAAATTAACGTGTTGTCAGAGCAGCGAACGAACCCTCTGTCTCATGCGGAACCGATGCACTGCACCACCGATGTCTGTGGATGTTGTAACATGTGTGTTCGTTCGTTTTTTATGATTCTGCCTGTCTCTCGCTTACTTTGTTGATTTCGCACTGAAATCCTTTCCGTTCGTCTTGTACAGTGACTGATTGCGCATGTGTGTAGGCAGTAAGATTTTTGCACCGTATTAATGTACTATGTCTGTGGATGTTGTAACATGTGTCTTCGTTAGTTTTTTTTGATTCTGTCTGCCTCTCGCTTAATTTTTTGATATCGCAATGAAATCCTTTCCGTTCGTCTTATACAGTGAGTGATTGTGCCTATGTGTAGGCATAAGATTGTTTCACCGTATTAATGTACGTGCGGCTGGTTGTTTATAAGTGTGGCTACCTCTATTTAAAGTATGTCCAAAAATTCGCGCAAGATTTGAAAATGTTACGGTTTTTGGAAGTGAAACAAAACAGCGTGACAGTTGAACAGCTCAGGGTTATTAAACATGGAATTGTATATTGGAATGCAACTCATGTTCAGTTAATGTATGAGAAATTCATACTACAAACTTACAAGTTCAGATACATTTTTCTAATTGAAAAATGGTTGCTTTTGTGTTGAAAATAATAGACAATTCAGTTAAGCGCACTTTGGTTTCGTTGAAATCGATAAGATAGAATGTAGTCAACTATGGGCTAATTCCTACAATCGGGTTATTACAGAACTCAAAAATGTTTATTAGATCAAAAGTTATTGAATTTTGGCGGACAGAAAACAATTCCGAACCACTGTGCGTTGGCGAAAATAATTTTAAGTGTTGTCAGAGCAGCGAACGATCCCGCTTTCTCATGCGGAAGAGTCGCGCACATTAAACACTACTCCACCGACGACTGCATAGATGTGCGTGCATGGATGTTGAAACATGTGTGTACGTTTGTTTTTTTTTCCGGTTCTGTCTGTCTCTCGCTTACGTCGTTGATATCGCAATGAAATCCTTGCCGTTCGTCTTGTACAGTGAGTGATTGCGCCTGTGTGTAGGTAGTAAGATTGTTGCACCATATTAATGTACGATGTCTGTGGATGTTGTAACATGTGTGTTCATTGGTTTTTTTCTGCTTCTGTCTGTCTCTCGCTTACGTCGTTGATATCGCAATGAAATCCTTGTCGTTCGTCTTGTACAGTGAGTGATTGCGCCTGTGTGTGGGTAGTAAGATTGTTGCACCGTATTAATGTACGATGTCTGTGGATGTTGTAACATGTGTGTTAATTCGTTTTTTTCTGATTCTATCTGTCTCTCGTTTACTTTTTTGATATGGCACTGAAATCCTTGCCGTTCGTCTTGTACCGTGACTGATTGCGCATGTGTGTAGGCAGTAAGATTGTTGCACCGTATTAATGTACGATGTCTGTCGATGTTGTAACATGTGTGTTCATTCGTTTTTTTCTGATTCTGTCTGTCTCTCGCTTACTTTGTTGATATGGCGTCTTGTACAGTGAGTGATTGCGCATGTGTGTAGGCAGTAAGATTGTTGCACCATATTAATATACGTACGGCTGGTTGCTTATAAGTGTGCTTAGCTCAATATAAAGTATGTCCGAAAATTCGTGCAAGATTTGAAAATGTTGTTGTTTTTGAAGTAAAACAAAAACAGCGTGACAGTTGAACAGTTCAGGTTTATTAAGCATGGAATTGTATATTAGAATGCAATTCTTTTTCATTGATGAGAAACATTTGAAAAATAATGAAGTGTTTATGAACAAATTTTCATCTTGATGATTTTGTTAATCGTCCAAATTGACGCATTTGGGATTCAGAAAATTCGCGGGTAATTAGTTTTGTTGTTCCTCAACTGCATGATGTGGATGTGGACGACATGTGGTTCCAACAAGACGGTGCCACAGGTCATACATTTCGAGAAACAATTCAATCTTGCGTAAATTTTGGGTTACCCTTTATTTTATGAGATTAGTATATTTTTGCAATGAATGTTTGTTTTGTATCCATGTTGTTACTTTTGTGTGCAACATTAAAAATTCTATGTTTTACGTATTAAATCAGAATTTATTTACAAAATAAAGTTGCATATATTGAGACCTACATTTGAAGTGTAGCGCATTTTTGAGCATCGGTGTTGCTTCTAACAACTCACTACTGTATATAATATATATAACTTTTATATATTACATATTATAATTAATGTTTTTGAGTGTGTTTTTGTGTATTTAAGTTGATTAATATCCTTTAAGTATGGCTACATTGTCTTTGTCTACAAACAAAAAAAGAAAACTGTTACTGTGCTCCTTAGTTGGAAGTATTTAATTTCCAGTACCCCTCACTCACCTGAGCAAATCCTTTTGTTTCAAGCAAAGTCAATCTCATCTCACTCACACTCCCATTACTCATGTGTCCTTAAAACTAAGTTTCATTCACTTCATCTTCATCGTTTTTTTCAGAACAAAATCGTTGTTGTACTCATTTATTTGTTCTATAAACAAATGAAATTTATCAGCAAAATCTTTAGAGTTATGGTCCGAGAGATAACACTGCATGGCTTGTGTAAAACAAATGTTTTGAGATGCTGTTAATTGTTTTTATTTTTAAATTATAATTCTGAAAGAGTTTAAATGTTTTCTTTCAAAAATTGTAAATCGACAAATTTCTGGGATTGTGTGATTAATTTAAATGATTTTTTTTCATTAATAAACGCTTAAGTAAACAAATGAAAATATTAAGCAGACCCAAGGGCGATTTTGATAATCCATTCCGCCCTATGTAGCTTACGTACTCTTACGTTAAATACACAAGCGGACCCGGCAAACGTTGTCCTGGCTGAAAAAAATCTTTAAAAAATAATAGAAAAATATTTATAGAGCCTGATCGCGGCGCCACCAATTAAAGGGTTTTTCAACAGAGGCGCTACAAAAGTAAATCGATAGGGACAGCAAACGATGCCATATTTTTCCCCGTTCTTTGACATTTCTCTTCATTTCATCATGGAAAGATATGCGAGCCAACAACGAGTCGAAATTATTAAAATTTACTACCGAAATTTGGAGTCAAGTGGCCTAACTTTAAGAGCGGAAAATCATCGGAAATCATCTTCAGCGATGAGGCTCATTTCTGGCTGAATGGCTTCATCAATAAGCAAAATATGCGTTATTGGTTAGATAGCAATCCACATGTAATCCATGAGTCATCATTGCATCCCGAAAAAATTACGGTTTGGTGCGGTTTATGGGACGGCGGCGTCATTGGGCCGTACTTCTTCCATGATGATCAAGACCGGCACATTACTGTGAATGCGAATCGCTACCGTTCAATAATAACCGAATATTTTTGGCCCCAATTGGATAATATGGACTTGGAGGACATGTGGTTCCAACAGGACGGCGCCACAAGCCACACAGTGAATGCCACAATCAATTTATTGGAAACCAAGTTTGGTGAACGAAATGGCCCAGTCGATTGGCCGCCTCGGTCGTGCGATTTGACGCCGTTAGATTATTACCTGTGGGGCTACGTCAAGTCTATGGTCTATGCCAACAAGCCAGCGAGGATTGATGAACTTCGTACGAATATCGAACGTGAAATTGCAGCAGTATCGGCAGATTTATGCTTGAAAACCGTCGAAAATTGGGTTCAGCGTCTGGACTTCTGCAAGCGTGCCCGTGGTGGCCATGCAAAAGAAATCGAGTTCCATACATAATGGCATCGAACGTACTTTCACAGGAATAAAGAATTTCATTGGTATCTAAAACCGGTTTTGTTTTATTTAAAAAAACTTTTGTAGCGCTCTTATTGAAAAACCCGTTATAAGCTCTGTTCCCGTACGTACTACAAGTTACAAGTTCCACCACTTTTACTACTTTTACTCGAAAAAGCGTTCCCGTCATTGACGAATATAGTATAGACACATTAATTCTCAATAAATTAAACGTCATATGTATGGTTGCAAGTAAACAGTGGATGGTGGAAAGCGTGGGTTCAATAATACCAAATAGAGACAATAGTAAACAACGTCCAACAAAGGAATAACAACCGCATTTCCTGTTTTTGTGGCAAAATAGTTGTGTTATAAACAATACAAATGTATACCAAAGATAAAAATTAACTAAAAATTGCAAAATACATTTAAATTTCACAGTTCTATACGAAAACGAAATAAAAAAGTTTAGTCAACAGTTCTTGTAACTCCACCTGCTGTAAGTTAAGTTTTGTCGAATTTCTCTCTTTTCCACAAACCTACGATGAAGAGTGTGAAATGAAACGTCAGATGAGAGAATTAATTCGTCTATACTAAATTCGTCTATGGTATAGACACATTTATTCTCTCACCTGATGTTTCATTTCACACTCTTCGTCGTAGGTGTGTGAAAATGAGAGAAATTAATTTTAAAATTAACTTACACCAGGTGGAGTTACAAAATATGTTCACTTAACTTTTTCATGTCGTTTTGGTGTAGAACTGAAAAATTTAAATGTATTTTGCACTTTTTTGTTGACTTTTATCGTTGGTATACATTTGTATTGTATTTAACACAACTAGTTTGCCACAATAAACACGAAATGCGGTTGTTGTTCCTTTGTTGGATGTTGTTTACTATTGACTCTATCTGGTATTATTGAACCCATGTTTTCCACCATCCAATGTTTACTTGCAATTGTACATATGACGTTTAATTTATTGAGATAAATAATGTGTCTATACTATATTAGTCTACGGTTTCCCTTACTCAAGAAAATAGTAAAAGTAATAAGAAAATTTAAGAGAGAACAGAAAAACATGGCGTTCTCTTTTACAACTTTTTACTAGTTTGTACTCTAACAGCCAAAGTCACGATCTCGAAAAAAAACCTAAGCGAATGAAAGCCAGTCACTCACTTTCGTTCTTATCCCAGGCTTTAAATGTGATTGTGTGTTTGCAAAATCGGAATCCACTAACTATTTTCGCTGTCATCTATGCGAACGAAAATGTCAAAACCAGTCACTTGTCTTTTGGTTGTCGCATAGCTGGAAATCAAATAAAAGGTTGCAATAAAAACAAATTTTGAAACGAAAGTGAGTGACTGACTTCGTTTGCTTGGATTTTGCCGGAGAGGGTGTACGTGAGGTCCGATTTTGTACTGAATTGTATATGTTTTCGATCGCTTGTTAGTGACTCCCAAATCAGCTGTTTGTCGCATAGAAAGAAAGCGAAAGTTAACGTTCGACATCGTGACATTGGCTGTAAGAATTTTACCGAGTAAAAGTTAAAAACGATGTATAAGTAAACAGTCAAAATGTCTCTTCACTCAAATGCCAACAAACACAACGAGTGAAACCCTAGTCATTCTATGTTCTCTCTCTTACTCATTTCATTAAATATTTCAATACATGAGCAGCTTTTTGATAGGGTTATTGTATATAACTGTACAAATTCCAGCCATGTTGAAGAAAAATTACATAAACTATGCAAAAAGTATGAAATAATTAAGATATGACGCGTGAGAGAAATGCCTTTGAGTGAATTTGTAGCACTTCTTGGTACTCTTTTACCAGGGTTGCCAAATTGCGACATCTTCTGGTCGTCAAACATCGAAAACAATAATCTACCGAAATCATCAATATTCACAATTTCTTCTCGCTTTAGGCTTTCATTGAAAGACAATGCATATGATGTTGTTCTTTCAAAATAGAAACAACTATTGCCATGAGATTGGCGTTACAGTGTAGCGTCTGCGTATTACTTCGGAAGTTTTTTTAATTTTATCAATCTTTAAAAGTTGAAGTTTTTCAATCATTATCCTGTTCAAGATCATTTTTGCCATTAAAAATAATTTTAAATAGAAAAAGTTTATAAAAGAAGAAGTGAAATTGATTATTTCGGTGGATGTACTCCCAACTATCCTCGGTAGTTTGAGCAGCTTTTTATACCCTCGCCCATAGGGATGGGGGTATATATCATTTAATACGTAAAAAATGTAACACATAGAAGGAGCCATATTAGACCCTTAGTATCTTTGGACGAAATTCGTTTTAGGACTTTTTAAGACGTTTGAGCCATGTCCGTCTGTCTGGCTGGCTGGTCAACACGATAACTGCCGTAAATCTTTACAGATCACAATCAAACTATTATTTGCCAATATTGCGTTTGGGATTAAAAATGGGCGTTGTGACCACGCCCCTTCTTCTACATTTAGCATAAAATCATATTTCTTTCAAACCTTTCTTCTGGTAGATGTGATTTGCTTCAACTCTCACACCGGTTAATAATCTGTAAATCCCTAGTTAACTGGAGGAAATGGGCGAGATTGTGACGCCCATTCTGGTACCTCCCATACAAAACAGGGTGTTCGTCCGGGTTGTCAATCCGATAAATCGCATGAAACGCTTCTAACCTTAATGCAATTAGGTATAATGCTTCACGTTATCAAACGCCAATCACCGAGTAAAACAAGGGTGATTTTGCCACGCCTATTGTGGTACCTCCCATACAAAAGTTGTTTGGCCGACTGGTTGTTCGGCACGAGAAGTCCCGCAAAACAGAACCAATCTTTATGAAAGTTTGTACTAGTCAATATTTAGTCAAAAAAACTCTCCTATAGAAAATGAGATGTTTTGCCAAGCCCATTCTGGTACCTCCCATGTAGAAGTTGGGCGGATGACCGGTTGATCGACACGATAGCTCTCGCAACCTACAACCAATCTTAAAAAAATTCGGTACCAGGCAATATTTTACTAAAAGCTGTGGAATTAATTACTGACTATTGTGCCACGCCCAGTTTCGTACCTCCCCTACAAAAATTGGGCATATTTGCGGTTTGCCGACTCGATATCTCCAATAAATCCTGACCCATCTTAATAAAATTTTGTACTGATCAAAATTTTGGCAACAACTTGCCATGCCCATTGTTGTACCTCGCATATAAATATTGGGAGTGAACTGACTAATTTGGTTATTCAATAATATTTAGCGCAATGTCAATCTGGTATTGAATATGGTCACTTTTGAGTATGGCCGATTTTATTTAACATAGCTCCCACGCAATGGATGACTTAGGGTGAGGGTATGATTAAGTTGGTTCACCCGACTGAAACTTATGTACTGGTTCATGGCTAAATACTCGACGGTCTTTACAATGTAATGCACCACTCGGTCATAAAATATGCGTTTTATTTTGAAATAAAGTCGTGCACTTCTATTGGCGCATCCATTATAAGCGGTTAATCAATTTTTTACATTGTCGTAATGAATTGTGTTCTTTTGTTTACCTTTGACGAAATAAGTTGTCGTTGGAACAATTACTAGTTCGGAATTGTATTATTTTTGAATTTTGAATTTTAATTTTAATTGAATTTTAAAAATTCTATTTCAAAAAATAGAAAATGAAATTTAAAGAACATCAATTGAAATTCAAAACACATCAATTGATATTTAAAAGACATCAATTAATTTTTAAAAGATATTAATTGAAATGTAAAACACATCAATTGAAATTTAAAAGACATCAGTTGATATTTAAAATTCTAATACATAAAATCGATTAATTAATAAGTTTTAAATTTCAACTGCCGAATTTTAAATGATGTGTTTCAAATTTCAATTGCTGTGTTTTAAATTTCAATTGATGTGTTTTAAATTTCAATTGATGTATTTTAAATTTCAATCGATTTTTTTTAAATTTCAACTCATGTATTTAAAATATCAATTGGTGATTATTTTTTTAAACATTTTCACTTTACACCACCTCAATTTATTATTTATTTATTAATACATCTTGGATCATTCGAACAAGAATGTTGATTGTCGGCTTGTCCTTTGCATTGCACTGAGAGAAATGTTCAATGAAGAATGGGAATATGATTAATTTTTCCAAGACATTTTTTTCGGTAAACAAAAAGATTTAGTTATCAGCTTACCCTTAGTTAGCAGCTTACCTCACGAATTTTAGTTTGTATAAGTTTGCCGGTCACTGATATAAATTAACATTGTTAGGTCATTGGCATGGGAACAATTTTCCTTTTCCGCCACTCTGCAACTAGTTGTTTACCAGTTCCAAACAATTATTACTATTACACAAAGTAGTTGCACTGGAACTAGTTCCAATTTCACTCGTTCATGAACTAATATTTGATGGAACAAAATCGACCATTTACTACTGAAATGCTTTAGAGAGACAGAGGATGGACGGGCGGACATTGTAAAATCGCTTCAGAAAGTGATTCTGAACGGATAGGAATATCCCCAGTATGACACGGTGTTACAGGACTCGGGCTTTTCATTATACATTTTTACACCACAGTGGTTGCTGATACATTTTTGATGTGCGAACATCTATCGGCACTGGTAGGGAAATCTCTCAAAGTGAACACATTCAAACAACACACAGCGTTAGTATCACATACGTGGTTTTTGTACAACAATAGTCTCTGCCTGAAAAAAAGTATGATGGTATTGATGTAACGGCAGCGTACAAACAAACAAATCGTCGTCGCCAAAGAGTATTGAATAGTATAGTATAGAAGAGAAACATTGGTGCCTTTTGAAACATTTATGCTTTTTGTATTGTTTTATGTAATAACATTGTCGAGATGGTGCATTTACTTATATTGAAATATTCTATAAAGAGAATATGACTCGTTTATGCTTTTTTACTCAGACTCTACATGAGAGTGGAAAAATAGTGCAATAAGTTCTCTATACTATTCAATACTTTTTGTCGTCGCTCTGTTTATGACAAAACAAAAACAATTATTTCAGTGAGCTAATAATATTGCTTTATTTATTTTAACAATATTACATCTAATGTTAAAGCAGATGTAAGAAAAAACAAGTAAAAGTGTTAAATTCGGCTGTGCTGAATCTTTGATACCCTCCACCTTAGTGTTAACCAGCAAAATATTAAATTTTAAAAAGGATCTTTTTTAAGAAAATGTACTTTTTTAAAAACATTAAAAATAAGCTTAAAAATAGAAAATCATTTTTTGAAGAACTGTTAAAAAAACAAAAAAAAAACAAGCTGGGACGAGAGTTGAACCAACAACCCTCAGACTCCAACGCGCAACCCTTTACCCATCAGGCCACAGCGACCTTAGATGGAGTGTGACAAAATTCATATAAATGTATGAACACATGAAAGTACATCTAAACATTCTAAAGTACTTACCTATTATAAAGAACAACAAAGATTTTCAACATGGAAATTCACCACACGGCAAAAGGAGTAGTTTAGTATAAAACAACAAAAATTAATGTGAAAATTTTATGAGTTTTTTTACGTTTCCAATCATAATATTTTTTCCAATGAACCAATTTCGCTGATTTTCAATACCAAACTGCTCAGGAATACGTGGAACATTCTGGCCAAAAACCAAACCGCGTTATCGCCGATAGAAGTCGTGAGAATGTTTCCAACAGACGGACAGACGGACATGGCTATATCGACTCCGGTTGTTATAAGGATCAAGAATATATTTACTTTATGGGGACGCAAAGCCTTATCTCTATATGTTACAATCAGAATGACAAACTGATATATACCCTCTATCACTTACAGTGGAGGGTATAATAAAGTGCAATAGTAAAAGAGTCTTCAGCGCAAAAAACTATTCTTTTTTTTTTATTTTCCAATGTAACATTTACTAATGTGTTAATACAGGTACCGTGTAACAAAAAGGTGTTAACACATCGCCCGTAAATTCGAACACTCATTGATTTTTTTGTTTTGTTTCTTATTTTTACATTTTAATCCCGAACACTTAAAGAAATTAATTAAATATATTAAATAATTAATCACACTGTCCCATAGAAAGTGCTACTGGTAATTTCGTTTCTTACTCTGGTAACCCTAAAAACAGCTGATTTTCTGTTACTGGTTTAATACCAATTTGTACTTGTTCTAATGCAGTACATTACTAAGTCCTTTTCTGATCGCGGAAAAGGCAACATATTTAATGAGGCTGGGGAAACATCATTGAATTTGTTACGCAAGAAATGGGAAAATTTTTACTCAGAAAGAAAATCACCATTAGTATTTAGAAAATTGTTTTAATTAAAAATGTTAACTATACTTTTCACAGTTCTCATTTTACTTGCACATTGGTTAAAGTTCGAGTGTTAACATTTGATAAAAATTATATTATGTAGTGACCACTTTTAGACGCACCTGAATTTTGTTTACTTACCCCCCACCCACCCAACACGGTTATCAAAGCAATTCTATTTAACAAATTTTTAAAATTTAATTAATAAATAATTAATATTATTAACAATTTGTAAATATTTTTCTCCCCTTCATTTCTGTTCACCTTTTATTTTGTGTCTTTAGGAGTGGTTTACTTAACTTTTGCTCTGTGGCTTTGGGCCTCAACGATTTGGGTTATCATGCTGTGGGTATTCGCATCGATTCCGGCGATTTGGCCTATTTATCATGTTTGGCCCGGGAAACCTTTGAGCGAGTGGCCGAACGTTTTAAGGTGCCATGGTTCAATCAACTGACCATTGTGGCGTCAAATGACATTAATGAGGATACAATTTTGAGCTTGAACGAGCAGGGTCATAAGATTGATTGCTTTGGTATTGGCACACATTTGGGTAAGTAGAAGTTTTTGTTACTTTACAGAAGAAGAAGAAAAAAACTGAATCAAATTGGATTCGGATTTGGCACATTATTTGTTTTTAAACGCAGTGTTTCAGTAAAACAAATTGTTTATTTGTTAACATTTATTGGTAATCGGGATGGGTAATTCTCCATTTTCGTGGATAGCTATCCATTAGTTTCCTCATACCCTGTGGGTAATGGGTAAACGTTCATTACGCATTCCCCACGGCGATGTGTATGGTTACACATGGGCGGTAAATACGAACTCAGCTTTGTCAAAGTTTTTGGGCCTATACGCCTGGCATCGCTCCTAATGAAGACTTTGGAACGGCGGATAGTTGGGCACTCGCAAGATTGCTATTTGGTACACAGTATGCGTACTGCAAGGCCAAAACTACGGAGTCGGATCCGCATGCATTTAGGAGTTGAAACGAGTTTTAGCTTCTTGAAGCGATTGTTTTACTAGTCAGAATCCTTTTTCTAAGTGTAAAGTGATTGGGTTTGTTGTAATATTATACCATTCAGGAAAGCACGCTCATTGCACAAAAAAAAATAAAAATCTATTTCAATTAAAAAATTTGTTTATTTGATTAATTTTACAATTGATTTTGGTGTAATCACGAAAATGATAATGTTAATTAAAGGTATTTGTAAATTTGTCAAAAAAAAACTTCAATTAAAAAATTTGTAAATTTGATTAACACATTTATTGATGTTTTTCAAAAATATTGATTAAGTATGTAATCAAGTTAATTAAAAAAAATATAAATTTTTTCGCGACCACCTCTTCTGAATATTCACATCTTTGTTGGAGAACTGTATTGCTTTTATCCAATTTAGGGCACTCTTGTTTTACACGTCCAAAATTTCTAAGAGGTGAGTCTTAAAGTTTCTTTTTACGTGACATTTTTGAAAACAATTTTCGTGTAAACAATTGTATGTGGTATAAGGCGGCAAATTGTGTCTTTTCAAGTGCATAAAAAATGTTTGGGGACAGCCACCTTTTTCATTGCAAACGAAACACTCAACGCAAGCACTCATTTCCAATAAAATTTATTCAAAAACACTTGCCAATTAAACACAATTACAACAAACGCAGTTTTAATCTCGAAACAAGACAATTTGACACTATTATTCTTTAAGTTCACAAAATAAAATCTTTCAATCAACAATAAACGAATTACAAATAACAACAGTGTTGTATATCAAAGACTAGAGCCGTACGAAAAGTAACGACGACGGCTGGTGACTCAGCCGCCACACATATTGCCTCCCAACGGCGCTGTAAAATTCAACTTTCTGTAAAATACTTTATCACAAATATTTTTGTTCACAAAAATTGTTTATATTAAGGTTTGGTAAAAACATATCATGCATATTTATATTAATTTAGAAGGATTCACAGCAAAAATTCGATAATGCACTCAAAAATTAAACATTTTTAGCGTCGTATATTTGCGCCTTGCCGACTCCAAGTTCTGTTGTAAACTCAAAAAATAAATTGTAAATATGATTAAAAATTTAATTGATTCAATTAATTTTTAATTGAATTTTTTGAAAAAATTCAATTATATTTTTAATTGAAATTTACAGGCCAATATTTTTTTCTGTGTGGCTTGATTAGTTTCGAACTACGTGACAAGTTCATCATCAGATGCCTAACTTGAGAGATGTCTGAATTGATACCATCGGCAGATCAGCAATCGTGTGTACTTATATACAAATTCGTATATGAAATTTACATATGCGAATTAGTATCGATCCAACTCACACTGAAAGTCAATTTTTCCTCCACAAAAGCAGAAGGGTCTTTACCTCCGTTTTCTTCTCTCCTTCTACATTCTCGCTGAGTTACAGTGCTTTTAAGTGAGTTAAATCTATAACACAGAGTTGCATTTTCTGTGAGTATAGTTTTTAATTGCCAGGGGCCGTCGGTGGTGCAATAGTTAGTGTGCGCGGCTCTTGTACATGAGAACGTGGATTCGATTCCTGCTCTAACCACCTTATACTTATATTTTCTTTCGAATCGCTTCGCTTAGTGATGGCGACACTATCGAGTACTTAGCCATGAAAAAAGCTTCTCAAAATACCGTTCGGAACCGGTGTAAAACTGTAGGCCCCAATCAGTGAATGTAAAAACTAGAAAGTGCACAGCTCACTGGTTGAGAGAAGCTCTTCCCAATCCCTTCATGGAAATCCTTTTTTATAGTTTTTAATGACCTGACTAGTTAATGTCAGCTATGTTTATAATTTTTATTTTGTCATGAATTTGACTAGATATCGTTTCTAACATAATTAACCCTCAGGGTTTTCCCCCTTTTTATCAAAAATAACTGAAACTTACAGCCTGTTCCTCGCTCTCGAACGAAAGGTTTCGTTTGTGTTCTGGCAAAAAAAAAGTTGATTTGAGTTCCAAAATCTTGTCAGTTCAAGTGAAATGAAAACTTACAATTTATCAAAACTTTTCTGTACACATTTGGGTTGGGTTCCTCTATTTTGAATCTGCTGTTATTTGCGAGCAAATTTTGAGACAGTCAAACGAAAATATTGCAATCTTCGTTCGAGATCGGGGAACAGGCCATGAAAGTGCGTCGTATATCGACTTCCCTGTATATTGCTGGAAAAGCGTTTCCTATTCGTAGATGAAATCTCCTTTATTTTATTTTTACTAATTTCTTTCATAATGTAATTAATTCATTTTTCCAAATATTTAATTCAAATTTTGCATTTTCCATTTAGTGACCTGCCAGCGTCAACCCGCCTTAGGTTGTGTTTACAAACTGGTCGAAATAAATGGCCAGCCACGCATGAAACTAAGTCAGGATGTGGAAAAGGTTACCATGCCGGGACATAAAAATGCCTACAGGTAAGCATCATCTATATTTTGTATTCCACTCTAACGTTTGCCTTCTGTTACACTTTACAGATTGTACAGCGCCGATGGTCATGCTTTAATAGACCTTTTGCAAAAGGTCACTGAACCCCCACCAGCGGTGGGCCAAAAGGTTCTTTGTCGCCATCCGTTTCAAGAGTCCAAACGTGCTTATGTCATTCCAAGCATGGTTGAACCTTTGTTTAAAGTCTATTGGCAGAATGGTAAAATATGCCAGCAACTGCCAACACTCGAGCAGGTCAGACAGCGCGTTCAAGTCTCGTTAAAGACTCTGAGGAATGACCACAAGAGAACATTAAATCCAACCCCATATAAGGTAGATATTAAGATCGATAAGGTACCAGTAAATCAGTGGTGTAATTCTTGTAATTTTCCATTTCCTCCTTTCAGGTATCTGTCAGCGATAATTTGTACAATTTCATTCATGATCTGTGGCTACAGAATGCACCCATAGGCGAACTCTCATGATCTATATAAATCAATGGTTGGCCACCGATATTTCGATGATATTTTTTGTGCAGCTAAGTCGTATAACCAGAATAACAACAACAACAACAACAACAACGACTACAGCAATATCCTTCGATTTTTATAACACAGGATGCCCCGATTTCTGTTAACAATTGTCACACATGCGCAGAACATACTAGTTGTTAATCATTTGTAATATCTTTTTGGTTAATATTTACATAATTCTAATCATATATTTACATATGTACATGTATAACTATGTATATGTATCTATATTTATATATCAACACATAGATGATTAGAGTACATAATTTGTAAGAATTTTGTTGGAAAGTTCATTCGTGGTTTTTTTTTGGAAAAATCTAAATATAATAGTTTGATAAGTTTATCCGTAACAACAAATATCGAGAAAACTCACCTTTTAGTTTAAGTATAAGTTTAAAGGAAAAAAAAACTATAACAAATGAAGCAACAAGCACAAGAATTTATCAAAGGATTACAAACAAAAAGAAAATTAAAACACAAGACACCAAATAAACTTACAAATATATTATATAATTTACCAAACTCCAACACGTTTTCCTGTAAAATAGCACAGTTTTAGTGAGATCCGGTTACACGATTTATAAAATCAATATTTAAGCCCGTTTTACATCATCCCACAAAGCAAAATGGATGGATGACATGCAAGCGTTGCGATAAATCTGAGCAATATATTTGAAATTGGTTCCAAAATCACAGACTCAGATACCTGCTTAGAACCGATGTATGATCACGTTTCCAACGAACTTCATGGAACAGTTACACAATTTTTAAAACTTCTTCAGTGATTGGTTCCAACAATTGGTCATGATCTTTACAGTGTTAAAGAAATAATTTCAATGAGATAACTTGATCTTTATGTGGTTCCACCGAACGCGTTAATAAACCGTAAAAGGTTCCTAGGAATCAATTACTCAGATAACAATGCTATTCAGGATCTAAAGACAATAATGCTAATTGATAGATTGTACATATCGAGGGTTAAACGACAGTACCTCGTCAGAATTTTTGGACTGTTTTACAGAAATTACATTTTATTGTTTTTATAATACAAACATGTTAAAAATATTATATGTAGAATTGATTTACGGTGTTTTTAAATCCTTATTTTAGTTTTATCAACACTAAATTTTAAACCTACAAGGTTCTCTCTTTATTTCGCGCCAAAATGATTTCTGGAGTTCTAGTATTTCGACTAGAACTAAAAACATTTAGAAGAATGTAACAAAACTGATTTTACCAATAAATGACTCAGAGTTTTCTGAATAATTTGAGTATAAAAACCAATTTTCGATTTTTTCTTATTACGAGGTACTGTCGTTTAACCCTCTATGTGCCATTTTAAAACATGCGTCTGCATCCTATTTTAGAATCAGTATCTACGCTTTTTGCTGGGACTGTATCATGTGCCACCTGTTTGAATTTATCGAATCGGTTTACTCTTAAGCGAACCACAGACTTGACATTCATGAGCATGAGCGTGGTCGATAACTTTTTATCTGATTGATGAATTTGAAAAAAAATTACCAAAAAATTTGATAGTGATGCGAACAACTTCGATTACATTCTTATATGGTAATAATATATATCAATCAACAATAAACATCTGTGTGGTTCGCTTTCAGGGAACAACACATTTGCCATTCGCGAGCATGCGCATCGGATATTGTTGACATTTATTGTCATTGTAACCGCACTTCTTTATGTCATATAAAAATTAAATCGTTGCACGAATCACTATAAAGCGAACTACACATTTGTCAGTCTTGAGCATGAGTTTCGATTAGTCTGAGTGCAGCTTTCGATTCGAATTGTCGAATTGTAATTACTAAACTTGTGTTTTCTTGTTGATTAGTTTGTTTTTTAATAGATCTATCTATCTGGGCACTTTTCCAGTTAAAAATAGCCAGTAACTATTTTTGAGAGAGTATGCTAGATTTTACTCTCCCAGTAGAAAATATTACAAAAGTACACAGACGACATCCAGTAACAACTTGCAACCACTTTTGTATGTAAACAGCTGATTTGCAATGCCAACCACAGATTAATTTATACATGGGTTTGTCAACTCGCTCATCGGTTTAATGATTGATTGAAGGGAAGGGAACTTGTGGAAGTTCAGTTCTGTCGCTGAGGTTTGACAAACACAGCTGAAATTGTTACTGTGAATGATCAAAATATGTAAATATGTGAACATCGTGACTGCACAAAACAAAAATGGAGTATTTTGTTCGATGATCGCACAAATTGTTGTAATTTAACAGCTGACAAAAGTTCGTTTCCACATTGAAGAAGCGCAAAGAGAAACGTCTATTCTTAAAAAAAAACACAGTTCATTGTTAATTACAGAGCATTAAAACATAACTTTTTCTCTTAAGAAATAAAATTCCTATGATTAATTTGTTGCTTTATATTTCCTAATTTTGTTTGTTTACACGAAACATACATATGTTAAAACTCGAAAATTCATATTGGCAAAAATTTCTCCAGTAAAAACTTGTAAGTTCATCGAACTGTCAAACTAATATGCGTGTTTTGGTTACACCGCTTGCTTATACATATATTCGCTTGTTTTGTATGAAGCACTTAGCGAAGACTTAGCGACATGATAGCGACATTTTCGCTAAGTTTAAAAAAAAATGTTGTTGCCATCTTTTACCGTTTTCAACCCTTATTCATAATTTTGAATAAAACGACTTAACCGTTTTCTTTGCAACATAGCAAGCGACAATCGCTTGCTTGTAACCAAAGCACGACTAATATCTCCTTGCTTTCTGGTCTCTGGATTTTTGGTGCAATCGGACAACATCCAGTAACAATTTGTACAAATTGTTACAGACCTACGGCGTTATTCATAAAAATTCTTTTCAACGTTGAAGCAATTTTTTCCAACGAACCTTCAAGATTGGTAAAAAGTGAACTCATTCCACATGAAATTTATTCACGATTATCTCTCAAACTTCTCGTAGCTTTTTATGGATAAGGCCGCTAATGTATATTTCAAATTCACATGGTTGTATGTATGTACATAAATACAGTTTGTCAAGAAAATTTTTGCAAAACATAGAAAAATTCAAAAATATCAAGTAGAAGAGTAGAAATACATGCAATTTTTCCTATTGCGCTTCTATTCGTAAAATTCATTTACTTCTGATTAAAGCCCGTTTATCAGTTTTTAAGAAATTTTCGTTGACGTAAGATGTACACACAGAGAAGAGATTCGTTGTCACAACTGTATTTACAGACAACTAAATTTGGCGGTTCATTGGACTATCACATTATTCTGTTGTGATTAGTATCACCATGATTAGTATCACCAAATGTTGTGCATATCAATTGATTTGTAATTCAGTTTTGGTTGAAAGAACTGAAATATTTAGTTGAAGCCACAGCAACAAGAACTAAATGTGATCTGTCAATCGGGTTTTAGTTCTAGCAATCAAATTATCATGTAGTGGTGAATATTCTATTAGTTGGATGAACAAAAAATGTAAAAACTTATTCGGTTGTACCAAATAATATATTGGTATGCTTAACTAATTATGTACTTGAATTTGATGGCTGTCACAACCATTTGGTTATGCTTTAACCCCTTATGAATTTTATAGAAAAAAAGTAAAAAAAATATCTTTTTATTAAAATTCTGTATTTTATATTTAAATATAAACGAAATTATTATTATTTGTAATCAGGGTTCGTATTTCGTACCCATTTTTTGATCGAAAATATGAAACAATTTCTATATCTCGAAAACGGAGCGTCCAATCGAAAAACAAATACAGACAATCTTTCTAAATTTTTCATATTTTCGATTAAAAATGGGGATGGGTTACCCTGGGTATCATATTCTTTGTATGTTTAACTTAATTTGTGTCATTCACAATAATAGTTCCTCCAGCCAAGTGTCCACAATTGTCTGCATGCGTTTGTGAAGGCATCAATAGTGGTGTCATATTCAACGTCATATGTTTAAAAGTCTCACTTCACCTCAATTTATGATAATATGTATTCTTCGCTGGCTGATATCTATATACTTTATTGTTTTTTCACAACTTTGTTTATCACTTTCTGTTTAAAATATTACTTTTTCTGTAAAGTCCTCGTGTAACATTCCAATACACGTAGTTTCTCTTTAACAACAAAGACTCTTGTGAAAAATCGTATACATACTCGTAACTTTGCAACAAGTGTTTTTTTTTAAAGAAACTAAATTATGATTACAGTAACTAATATTTGTAATTACAGTAACTATAATAATATAAATAATTTGGCCGTCGGTGGTGCAATGGTTAGTGTGCGCGGCTCTTGTACATGAGATCCTGGGTTCGAACCCGGCACTGACCACCTTCAAATTTTCTTTCGGCGGCGGTCACCTCGCATAGTGACGGCGACACTATCGAGTATCTAGCCATGAAAAAGCTTCTCAAATTACCGTTCGGAATCGGTGTAAAACTGTAGGTCCCAATCAGTGAGTGAAAACTGGAAAGCGCACAGCTCAGTGATTGTGAGAAGTTCTCCCCAGTCCCTTCATGGGATGTAATGGGAAACCATTTATTTATTTATAACTAATATTTGAACACGAATTCTAATATTGTACTTTTTATTAGTTGTAGCTTCCATTTTAGGTGAATGAGGTTTTATAAATACTCAAATTGGTTAATACAACTAAAGTTCGGTAGTAGCAACTTGTAACGGGTCCGCCAAATAACAAAAAACTACAGAATATTTTCCAAATTTCTTTTTTTATTTGAAACTACAATCCTTCCGGTTAATAATGGAAAATAATTTCATTCTAATGGCTGCCTCGGCTGGCCATGCAGTAGCCTACACGATCGGTCCAACTTTTAAGCACATTATCGATTGTGTGCAGCTGTGAATTGACGGTGAATTGATGTTGATGGCGCTTCACGCACACTTTCTGCCACAGCAGCAATATTCTCGTGTGTACGCACTATTTTTGGCTTTTCACGCTTTGGTTTATCGATGAGGATGCCAGTTTCTTTCACTTTTTTCACAAGATAACGAACATACGGAGCTGTCGGTGCTTCTCTTCTTCCAAAATCCGTACGCAATTTTCGCACACATTCTGCAACATTACCATGATTTTCAAAGTAATGTCGCAATATTTCCCAGCGTTGTTCAAGCGTATACACAACCATATTCGTTCAGCGGAAGGATAAAACTTATTATCTGTCAAATCAGACATGAGCTAAGTGTTACCATTCACGAAATAAGCACTAGTTGAAAAAAAAAACGTTAGATGGCGTACCCTTTATTTAGTAAGACCTATTTTTAATCTATCAATAACATCGACAATTAATTCTGATGTTTGACAATTATGAATTCTAATCAATAAATAGACTTCACCATGGAATTTCCAATGCCTGAATTGATTTCCAACTAATCTTTTCCCTCTGTGTAGGTGTATAAAAAATAACGAAAAATTCATGAACCGAAATTTTCGCACACTATTCAGTTGTTTGGTACGAAACAAACAACAAACAAATTTCGTAGGCAAAATTAATTACAGGGTTGTTACGCTAAAGTTATCTCGTACGAAATCAATTGTTTGATACCGACATTTTGACATTTTGATAATTTTAACAACCAAAAGCAACACGACATGCGTTAAAAATAAAATCGAGCGCGTAGAGGAATTATAAATTAAATATTTGCATGGTAGATTAGAGATAGGTGGTAACTCTCTACAGCAAAAATTATCGTGTGGAGATAAATGGCAAAATTTCTTACGAAAATTTCGCAAGAATTGAATACGGGGCTTAAGACCACAACAAAACTAGCAAGAATTCAGAGAAATATTAGTAAAAATTTAAGAAACGATAAAGTATCCCCTTTTCGATAGTGTCAAATAATTCTTTGTAAAATCAATGTAACGAAAAATGACCACTTGTTTTTTTTGCGTAGAAATCTTGTATTCGAGGTTTGTTTTTGATACTAAATTATTCAACAGGGATGGTCATGGAAGTTTAACCAACAAATATTTGGCATTCATTCAAGTTGTTAGTGTTGTGAGTGAGGACGTTATTTTTGAAAAGTTTTCACTGAAATTATGATCGGTATATAACATTATAAACCGTGCTTAAAAAGAAGGAAGGCTTCAACATTATAAATTAATAATAGCTGTGTATAATAATCCCCATACCAGTACAAGAGCTTTAACTCAGGAGATGACAAATTTCTGTGTAGTCAATGTATCACATGAGACTGTTATCATGAGAAAAGTTATCCTAAATCATAAATACTCTTCATGGGCAGCTAGAAAATAGCAGTTGCTACCGGTCCAAATTATAGAAAAAAGGTTACAATTTGCAACAAACACACATTTTATACCCCACTGAGTACTGGAATGATGTATTTTTTTTGCGATGAAACTAAACTAATGTTGTACTACCATGATCGACCTCAAAAAGTTTGGGGTGAAAGCCTCTTACGGTTCTGGAAAATATAAATATTTTCCCTACACTGAAATTTGGAAAATTGACGGTAATGGTATGGGGTTGCAATTCAAGCAAAGGCGATGGGGAAATCAAAATTTTAATTGATATAATAACCAAGGACGAGTGAGTACATGGACATACTTAAAGAAAACCTGATTGGAAGTGTTCGAAAGTTTGGATTTGTTGACTCTGAAAACACGCGTAAACTTAAATATAAATTTTATCAAGATAACGATCACAAACATACATCTTATTTATGTAGAACGTGGTTACTGTACAACTGCCCTAAAGTTATTGATACACCAGCCCAAAGTCGTAAGTTTGAATCCCATTGAAAATTTGTGGGTCCATTTGAAGAAAAAAGTCTCCCAAGAATAAAACTGATTTAATAAAAAAATAAATAAACGGGGAGAACTTCTCACAATCACTGAGCTGTGCGCTTTCCAGTTTTCACACACTGATTGGGACCTACAGTTTTACACCGATTCCGAACCGTATTTTGAGAAGCTTTATCATGGCTATATACTCGATAGTGTCGCCGTCACTATGCGAGGTGACCGCCGCCGAAATAAATTTCTTTGAAGGTGGTCAGAGCAGGGTTCGAACCCAGGATCTCATGTACAAGAGTCGCGTACACTAACCATTGCACCACCGACGGCCCAAAACTGATTTAATTAGATTTATAAAAGAGGAGTAGAAAAGATTCCTGACGAATACGGCATTTCGAAACTAATTTATTCGACTACGAGACGTTTGCATGCTGTGATTGATGCCCAAGTTATCCATACCAAGTATTGAAAGAGATAAATTAACAATTACCGCATGATTCAACTTATGGCGAGTACTAATTGATGATTGCAAAGAATTATTTGACACTACAAAAATTAAATTAAATTTTTTTTACTTAAAATTGTTTTTTTTTTTTTTAATTTATTATTAATTTATTATAAATAAACTAAAAAAGGAATCCCTTGTTAAATCCCTTCATATTTTATACATTTTCAAAAAATTTTCGTTTTGCAAACATTTTTTTGACAAACTGCATATATTTTAAAATGAAAAAGGAAAACAAAATTGGATGAGAAGAAAACGGCTTTCTAATTTTTATATAAATCAATTATTTTCACTTATTGTGAATTTTATTTTGACACACTCGGCGTTTTAAAATTCAATCACTATTTTCGATAGCATTTA
Source organism: Phaonia tiefii (assembly GCA_963931995.1). Lineage (NCBI taxonomy): Eukaryota > Metazoa > Arthropoda > Insecta > Diptera > Muscidae > Phaonia > Phaonia tiefii. The sequence continues at coordinate 249,228,466 of OZ008368.1, read as the reverse complement.
CGAACTTTATCGTTGCTGTTTCCATCATTGTCAAATATTAGCATGGGCATTGACTAATGTGTAGTCCAGTGAATATGGTTAAAGAATTTTTCGGGTAATATTTTTTCAATTTCATCAGTTATTGACCAAGCTTATGCTTATGAATGAGTAATCTGTAGTCTGCTTTACTGTTACAATTGTTGTTCACAATTTGAAAAACACCAATAGTACATACACATTTGCTTAGACTCTTCACGAACTAACGGGTTTTCGAATAAGGACTTGACAACTTTTTTTAAATAAAATGCAAACCTTTTGAGATATTTCCAAAACTTTATGATTGACTTGAAATACAATTAAAACATTTATGAATGGAACTCGAATTCGTTCATATGGCCACCGCGGGTACGTCGGCAGCGGTCGATTCGTTGGACTCAATTTTCAATGACTGTTGAAACCACATGTCGTCCAAGTCCATGTTTTCCAATTCGGGCCAAAAATAATCGGTTATCATGGCGCGATAACGATCGCCATTCGCAGTAACGTGACGATCATTATTGTCGACGAAAAAATATGGCCCAATGACGCCGCTGGAATGCATACCGCACCAAACAGTTATTTTTTGTGGATGAAGTGGCGGTTCATGAAGCACATGCGGATTTTCACCAAACCAATAACGCATATTTTACTTATTGACGAACCCATTGAGCCAAAAATGAAATTCATCATCTTGGCGCACTTTCTCCAGAGCCCAATCGGAGAACGTACGTCGCGTCAAATGGTCCATCGGCTTCAATTCTTTAGTCAGCTTGATCTTGTATGGGTGTAAACCAAGATATTTACACAAAATTCGCCATAAAGTGGTCTTGGCGATGCCCAGTTCTTGAGAACACCGCGGAATCGACTGATTTGGATTGTTTGCGATGGACGTCTGAACGGCAGCGATTTTTTCGTCACTTCGACCAACCCGTTGTCTCACTGGCACGGCAGCATCACATAATGAATATGTAGACTCAAATTTTTGCACTAAATTTGTTATTGCTTGTCTACTAGGGCGAGTATAACGACCGAAAATTGGAGTTAACGCTCTTAAACTTGCGGTCACCGACTCCGAATTTCGGTAGTATATTTTTATAATTTGCATACGTTCGTTGTTCGTTCCTTTACTTTACCATGATGAAAATGTTGAGTTTACAGTTAGATAATCAAAGAAGTAGTGCGTTCACAAATTAAATTCAAAGTTGTCAAGTACCTATTGGAAAACCCTTTATTTGACTACGGTTTAAGCGGACCACAAACTTGCCCATCATAAATCTGAAAACAGTCGATTTACTGAAGCAGGCCAATATGCATTTTTTTTCACACATAGAAAAATCAAACAGATTTTGAAAGTAGAGATAAAAGTAAAAGACTAGTGTCTCTCAGATTTTCTAGATCAAATCGTTTGTCTTGGAAACGAAAAATACTACTTTTTGTTCGCTCATTATACAACAGTAGAGTAGTATTAGGCAAAATATTGTCTAATACTAGATTTAATTAAAATATATTGTGTTTTCGGTATTACTTATATCTAACAGCCTATTGTCCGCTCAAATAGACGTGGCAAGATCATCCCTTTTCAGTAGCTGAAAGGTGTTTGACGTAATACACATACATATGTAGCTTACATATATCAAATTGAATTCAGATGCCTGTTCCGAATGCTTTACGAAAGTTACTTTATCCCACAGACAGCCAGTCTCCCACCTTTAGTATAGGAGGCACCAGAATGGGCGTGGTCAAGTTTCTCTGGTTAAGTAAATATTTACCAACACCTGAGTTGAAGTTAATCACAAATATCGGAAAAAATAACTAACGGGACGAAATATGAAAAAAAACTAAGGGGACACAATAACGTCTACAAAAAAAAGACGAGCACAATCGATACTTAAAATTATCAGTTGAACTTGAACGTCACAGTTAATATTTCACAATAAAATTAACGTTTCTATTTATGACACAGTTTTTGCTAACGGTAACCTTCTCGTTTGTGACATGGTGGTGTGTAGACTCGCCAAACTCGTCGCCAACGATAGTATTCTCATGATATCGCTCACATTGTCGTTGGTGATTATATGAACGATAATGTAATCACAAATTTTTGTTTTGATAAGATTTTCATTGTCGCTCATTTGTTCATGTACGATTTTACAGACAATTCTATGAAAATTTCATCGACGATTTGCATAGGCTGCCGCCGATTTGTAATCACCGATTTATAATGGTCGTGCTCGCGTCGTTCAAAATGTCTTGAAGACGTAACCAACTGGATTGTAACGAAAACAAGCATACTATGTCATTTGTCAGGGATGGGTGAATTTTTTCAGGGTGGGTGCATTTTCGTTAGCACAATCGGCTAGGGAGTTTTAAGTTCACCTTACACATTCTATCGAAATCTCATGTTACGAATTTCATTTCATTCAAACATTTGGTTTCTTATAAAGCTGTTCGTTAATTTAAAAACGAGATTTCAGTTGCAATGTGAACATTGTATTAAACTGTTCCGAGTAATACGGCATTTACATCGACCAAGACTCATTTCGCTAACCCAGAAGATTACACATACAATTTTAATCTGTAAAATCTGAAGCAAAAAGGATGTACAAGCAGATAAGAAAACATCGGCGCAACTTGGCAACCCTCGTAGAAGAGAACCAAAAAAATCGACGAGATTCACTCAAACGCATTTCTATCTCGCGTCATAACTTGATTATTTCATACTTTTTACATAGTTTATGTAATTTTATTTAAACATGGTTGGAATTTCTATAGTTAGATACTGTAACATCATCATAAAACTGCTCGTGTATTCAAATATTCAACGAAGAGAGTAAGAGAGAGAGTGAGAGAGCAGAGAAACGAGGCGCTTCACTGGTTTTCTTTGTTGTTATTCCAATCCATGACTACATTTTCTTGTCTATTTAAAATTCCATACTCTTTGTCTGAAGTTTAATTTTTAACCTCATTTTAAACCGGTGTACATTTTGTTGTAACACTGTTAATTACTAAAAGATGCAACCATAACAAGAACATATGTACATAAAAAATCAACTGTTTGACAGACGGAAGCCGATTACAAATTTTTCGACGCGTCGCCGCCACCAAATTGGGTGGTGTAATCGGCAAAGATTAGATAACAAGGTTATCGCTACTGCGGTATAAATGCGACATAAAACTACTATTTACTTCTTTGCCGTCACGAATTTAAGAAACTTTCATTATAAAGGGTGATTCCTACTTTCAAAAAAAAAAAAAAGAATAAAAAATAAATTTGATCGGTCAGTCTTTTTTATCATATACATACATACATGTACTTTTTAAAGATTATTACTTTAAATTGTTGGCTGTAATTGCGGCTCATATGGTCCATACAGTGGTTCCAATTTTCGATGGCTCGTTCAAGCATTTCAAGTGGCATTTTATGAATAACCCGAGTAGTTTTGGCTATCAATTTCTCATCGTAGCCGGCTTATTTATGAAGAGTTTGGACTTTACATAGCCACAGAGGAATAAGCCCAGGGGTGTAATATCATGGTCCGAGGCGTGTAATCGAATTGTTTTTGTAATAATGACATGTTTTCACGGGTTGTGTGGCAAGTAACTCATTGTTATTGGAAGCAAATATCGTAGAGATCACGATCTTCATTTGCAGGCTGCATATAGTCAATAATCACGGCACGGTAATGAGCGTCATTCACAGTTACATTCCAGTCGGCTCGATGATTCCTCCAGACCATACACCACGTCAAAGCCTTGTTTTTGTCGTTGGAAAATAACCATCGAACACTAATCATTCTCCACCATGACACTGCGATCTTTCACAGTTCGGCTTGACAATTGACTTTTTGGGGAGCTCAAAATATTGAATTTCTGGGTTAAGCCCAAGGAGTACCGATGAGACAGCTGATCAAGTCAAAAAAAGCCGTGTCTTCCAGTTTTGCCCAAAGTCATGCACTTTTTTATTATGGGCCCCCAAAGATTTGGGTCCTCGGTGTCATTTTTGCGAAAAAGTGATCATTTTGTAGGGCTCATATCTTGCAAATCGTTCGGAATTTTGATTTACTCTCTGAGGGAAAGTTGTAGCTCTTGTCATAAAGAACATATAAGATCAAAAAAAACTTCATCTTCAAGGTCAAAAAACTTAAAAATTGTCGGGGCAATGGTCGGCGGTGCAATGGCAATATGACAATTTTACTTGTCCATAGACATCCCGCTTTTTAGTCATGGTTATTCGGCATCTGACAATCCTACGTACAGCTCTGATTTGGTACCCACTGACTCCATTTAATCCCCCATATACAAATTTAGTTGCGACGACAACGTTTTTTGACGTCTGTAGAAGCGTCGTTGGTGCAATTTTTAAAAGGTGGGTTCGATCCCTTCTCAGACCATGTGAAATTTCTTTCGATAATGGCAACCTCGCCTAGCGGCGGCGACGCTATCGCTTAAGTATCCAGGAAGAGCTTCCCAAAAATCCATTCGTAAGCGGAGTAAAACTATAGGTCCCAATCACTGAGTGTAAAAATATAAAGTACACAGTTCACTGCTTGTGAGAGCCCTCTCCTGATCCTTCATGGGATGTAGTGGAAAAATATTTATAAAACACAAGTTTTGAAGCTACCTCCTTCGGAATTGTGAAAGTGTGTCGAAAATTGTTTCAAACGTATGCAAAAGTGTTTTGATCTACATGGAGACTAAACCAATAATGTAATTTCGATGAGAAGTATATGCTTGTAGTTCGGTTTCTCACGATATAAGTAAAGGGTGTCTCAGTAAGGACCTACTTTTTAATTTTCAAATAAAACACGTATTTTTTGAGATAGTTGCGATTTTTTATTGGCCCCACAGCTCTGATGACAGGCCATTACTCTACATGAAATTTTCCATAACTTTTTCACAGAGGTGGCGCTGTATCTCACCGATGACGCGATGGATCTCGGATTTGAACTCAGGAATTGTTTCTGGTTTATTCACATAAACCCTGAGATTTCACAAACCCCCAAATGAAAGAAATCGCACTGCTTTCAATCGCATAATTTTGGTGGCCAGTTGGCATCCAAATTGGTTTGAACCAATTTCTTGAGATAATTTGTTCTGGAAATCGTTGCTGCAATAAATCGATTGTTTCATGCGCGGTGCGGCAGGTGGCGCCGTCTTGCTGAAACCAGATCCATGCCGTCCAGTTGAGGCCACAATAACTCCGTTAATCCAATTACTTAGTGAGAAAGTGTAAACACTGGGCTTAAAATGTCACATTCAAACTATCAATATAAAGGAAACTTGTATAACGTGCCTTAAATAACGAAATAAAACAAGATTACAACAAATAAATATTTATAACGAGTGACCGTTTATAAAAATAAATTAAAAAATTTGCAAAAATAATATATTTATTTAACAAGAAATCATACTAAATTTTGTGTATAGTATTTGGTATATAAATATGTGTAGAGGCTGTTAAATGTTTTGCCTAGATTTTAGTTCTTTGTCGCAATTTTCTTTAAACAGAAATGACGTCTTAACGTAAAGTAACATACACTCTGACTAAAACGGTAACGTAAACGTAAACGTAACGTTAACGCAATATTAATCAGGCTGTTTGTGAGAGATTACTCTTAATTACACTGAGCAATCAATCGAATACAAAATAATGTTATTTTACTAAACCTTACGTTACGTTGATTTTAGTAAGATAGTTTGTTTCGTTCATGTTTAATTTCGAAATTGTAGTCCTCGCTTTTTAGGTTGTATTTTATCGATTGCATCTTAATATTTAGAGTATTTTTGTTGTAGTGCTTTAATATATACTTATGTATATGTAGAGTTAACGAGAAAACAAATAATTAAAAAAATACAAATTATTGAAAATGTATACATACTATTTAGTAATAATGACAAATAAATGCTTATTGTGTTACGTATCTATTACGGGTACAGAGTTTTATTTTTAACAAATCTTTTGAAAATTTCATTTTGTGATGAATCACATTCGTATTTGATCGTAAGTGAATTAACAAAAATGGTTTCCATTACATCCCATGAAGGCATTGGGTAGAGCTTCTCACAACCAGTGAGCTGTGCGCGTTCTAGTTTTACATAGATTCCGAATGGTATTTTTGATAAGCTTTTTCATTGCTAAGTATTGGATAGTGCCGAAGTCACTAAGCGAGTTGGCCGTAGTCGAAAGAAATGTAAGGAGGTAGATATCGAATCCACATTCTCATGCACAATAGTCGCGCTCACATTACTATTGTACCACCGACGTCATCCGTAAGTAAATTAGAATTGTTAAAAAAAAAACGAATCGTTCAAACAGATCGAGTTCTTCTGATATTTCCAATAAAATCGCTATATTCGGACTTGCCTTACTATCTTGATGATGGTATACATAACCTGATCAACCGTCCCGCCTTTAGCGATATTGTCCCGCTTTTTGCTGGATAGTCCCACGTTTTGGTGTCTCATCCCGACTTGACCCTAAAATAAGTTATGACCATTTGAGTGAAATACAAACATTTTGTTTTTGGAAGCGAAATAACAGCACACAATCATCTGTTTTTGTAATTTAACACGTTTAAGATTTTATTTTGTTGAAATTTTTGGCTGAACTTTGAAATGGTAAGACTTCTGGGCTTCGTTTAGGGCATTTTGGAAAGGTAAGCAGTAGGGTTATCTTTTAAGAGAAAAAAGCCATAACTTACCTGCTATTTCGCTGAGCATATTGAGGCTACGTGCACATTCTTATGTATTTTTCCAAAATTTTTTTGGAAGGTTCCGTATCTCGGGGATTTAACTTTTTTTAATTTTTTTTAATGATTTTGAAATGTCTCGTAAAAACCTTTCCAACAAGCCCAAAAACATATTTACCTAGTACCCTCCGACCACCAATCCGAAAATTTTTAAACCGCTACCATTTCGCCCCCTTGAATTTTCGGGGATGGTCGAACATGGACATATTTTCATGAAATGCGCTAAGGAATACGCTGGTGAAATTTGTCCAGTCGTGACTGAACCACCCTGTATACAAAATAATACGTTTTTGGAAAGAAGTTCCTTATCGCACGTTGCGGGATGGGACTAAATGAAAACAAATTAAACAACTTTTGTTTTAACACTATTATGCTACATCCCACTATTATCAACTGTATTGTTTACTTTTGCTTTGGTTTGTATCTAGACTAACTAAAGCGTTTTTAAACAGAGACGCTACAAAAGTAAAACGATAGGGACAGCAAACCACGCTATATTTTTCCCACTCTTTTGACATTTCTCTTCAGTAAGGTTTGCCATTTCATCATGGAAAGATATACGAGCCAACAACGAGTCGAAATTATTAAAATTCACTATCGAAATTTGGAGTCAGTGGCCTCAACTTTAAGAGGCCTCAACAATCAGCGATGAGTCTCATTTCTGGCTGAATGGCTTCGTCAATAAGCAAAGTATGCGTTATTGGTCAGACAGCAATCCACACGTAATCCATGAGTCATCATTGCATCCCGAAAAAATTACGGTTTGGTGCGGTTTATGGGCCGGCACATGTGGACATGTGGTCCTCCAAGTCCATATTAGCCAATTGGGGCCAAAAATATTCGGTTATCATTGAACGGTAGCGATTCGCATTCACAGTAATGTGCCGGTCTTGATCATCACGGAAGAAGTACGGCCCAATGACGCCGCCGGCCATAAACCGCACCAAGCTGTAATTTTTTCGGGATGCAATGATGACTCATGAATTACGTGTGGATTGCTGTCTGACCAATAACGCATATTTTGCTTATTGACGAAGCCATTCAGCCAGAAATGAAGATGATTTTCCGATGAAAATCCGAATCATTTTCAAGTTGTTGCTCAGCCCGATTCACGAACATACGACGCTTATGGTGGTCAAACGGCTTCAGTTCTTGCGTCAATTTGGTCTTGTAAGGATGTAGGCCAAGATCTTTTCGCAAAATTCGCCACAACGACGTCACAGAGATGCCCAACGCATGAGAGCGACGTGTGAGAGACACATTTGGGCTTTCTTGAACTGAAGCCTCAGCGGCAGCAATATTCTCGACACTACGGGCACTTTACTTTTTAATGTTTTAACATCTATAGGCTCGGAAAGGGTAATCTATCAACGTGAACACATGCAAACAACACAAATACATGGTAATTGTACAGCAATAGTCTCTGCCCACAAATAGGTATAATAATAATAGTATGATAAATAAATATTGATGTAGCGGCAGCGAACAAACAAGCAGGTCGTCGTCGCCAAAGAGTATTGAATAGTATAGATAACTCTTGGAACGAATTGTATGACTCAAAATGACTTTTGATGTGAAACAATGATGCCTTTTGAAACATTTATGCTTTTTGTATTGTTTTATGTAACAATTATCTATTAGGTAGTTGCATCAGAAATTCCGTGGTCAAACTGTCAAAATTAGCTGAATAATGAAAAAACTATGCACACAAAATGTGAAAAATTTAATAAGCTTATCTTGATAAAAAGTCTATGCTAGAAATTGCAGTTTGATTGAAATTCTTTGAATTTTATTAACTAACAAAAAGAAATAAAATCAAATTCGACAGCTTACCCACGGAAAAGAGGAAAAAAACTCAGCTGAGCTATCGCGTTTACCCGATATGTAATTCTACCATGGTCGAAATGGTGCATTTATATTGAAATATTCTATAAAGAGAATAAGACTCGTTTATGCTCGTTTACTCAGACTCTCTACATGAGAGCGGAAAAAGAGTGCAATAAGTTCTTTATTCTATTCAATACTTTTTGTCGTCGCTCTGTTTATGACAAAACAAACACAATTATTTCAGTGAGCTAAATATTGCTTTATTTATTTTAACATCTAATGTTAAAGCAGATGTAAGAAAAAAACAAGTGCAATAACAAAACAGCCTTCAGCACAAAAACTACTCCTTTTTTATTTTCCAATGTAACATTTACTAATGTGTTCATAGAAATCGAACAAGGTGTTAACACATCCATAATACATTAACAAATTGAATATTCAAGCTCAAGACCATTTTATATTTCTATTAATAGAAATATAGTTTTCAAAAGAAGTTTTGCAAAATGCTGTCACATGCTTACGGGCAAACCGTGTAGCTATTTAAGATCTAGCCACATATCTTCATCAGCGGATGTTTGGAATGATGCTTTTGCAAAATTCGTCAAACTAAATCTCATTTGGATTGAGAATTAAGCACTATGCAAGTGTTCAAAAAATATCGCAAGAAACACACACGAGAACACATTTGTAGAATCTTCTTTCCATTTCCAGAGAACCGTCTGTTTCCATTAGACAAGTTTTTTGTTACTTGAAGGACAGAAGTTTCTGCAGTAGTAACAATAAGAACAATTTCCCTTTTAACCGAAGTTTGAAGTCGGCGACTCCAGTGCAATTTCAAAATAATTTGTTTTGATATCTATTTAAATGTTATACCCACAACAAGCATGTGATTACGCCACTATTGTGACCCATCCGATGGTTGAAAAAATAGATATACCACATTAATAAGAAGAAAAATCGATAAGAATTCCTCTCAGATTATTTCAGTTAGTGACAGAAGTGAACAGATGTCAGTAGCCTACAAGTACACCCTGATGATGAAGTTCACAAACTTCGAAACGATCGTGACATTGTGAATTCTAATCCTGCTTGTGGCTGTTTAAAATTTTATGTTAAAAAAATAGAACTTCCAAGCTAAATTATACTTCACTATTTCTAAAGACAGAAATATCATCAAGAGGGACTTTTCTTTAAAGAGCGGGGTTTAAATCCAGGGCGGGATGAGATGTCGAAAAACGGGAGGGTTGGTCAGGTTAGGTATACCGGATGTCCATTTGGTGTGCCTGAGTATGTAAAAAATATTTGTATGTAACCGAAAAACTTCGCCCTCACCCAATTGGCAAAATCGTCCTAGACAAAGTAGTCTTTAACGATTTCTGTTAGACATTTTGATTTTTGTCGCTTAAACTGTCTTTGATGTCGTTTTAATGGATATTTTCGTTAGCGACCAGCTGCATGAAAAAATACTTAGCACGTCGCGTACGACGTCGACTTTTGGATTATTTCACATAGTTATATGAAAAGTCGACTTTTCAACTATTTCAAATATTACTATATACTTAGATATGAGAAGTCCAATTTCTAATATTGGAAATCAGAATGAGGAGTGCCATTGGTTTGAATAAATAAAAAAATTTATCAATAAAAAGGCAGCATAAAGAAACATCACCCCTGATGATATTTAAATCATGATGATATTCACATCAGTTAATATTTCTCGTATGAAGATAAAAAGAATTGAACTGAATTAGACTAGATTATACTATGTTCGATTAGATTGGATTGATTTGAATTGATTGATTGAATTGCATTGAATTGAATTGTATTGATTTGAATTGAATTGGATTGAATTGAATTGAGCTGAATTGATTTTAATTGAATTGAATTGATTTTGGATTGAATTGAATTGAACTAAATTGTATTGAATTGAATTGTATTGAATTGAATTGAATTGAATTGAATTGAATTGAATTGAATTGAACTGAATTGAATAGATTTAAATTGGTTTGAATTGATTTGAATTGATTTGCATTGAATTGCATTAGATTCAATTGAATTGAGTTGAATTGGGTTGAATTGAGTTCAATTGAGTTGAATTGATTTGAATTTAACTGAATTGAATTGCATTGAATTGATTTGAATTGAATTGATTTAAATTGATTTGAATTTATTTGAATTGAATTGAGTTGAGTTGAATTGAGTTGAATTGAATTGGATTGAATTGAATTTATTGAATTGAAGTGTATTGAATGGAATTGAATTGAATTGCATTGAAATGAATTGATTTGAATTAATTTGAATTGATTTGAATTGATTTGGATCGAATTGAAAAGAATTGTATTGAACGGAATTGATCTGACTTGAATCGAACTGAATTGACTTGAATTGATATGAATTGAATTGAAATGAAAGGTAATGAAGTGCATTTAATTGGATTGAACCATAGAGTAAGATATAAAGAGTGTGCATGTCTGTTTCAGTTCCATCAAATTCTCGTCGAAAGTTACTGAGAAAGTTACTCCGTAACGGTTTGATACGGATTTTTATGGCAGTTTTTTCCAGCGGGTTTCGATGACACAGTTGGTCGACTTCCTTGCTGCAAATTTGATACAGGACAGAATGTGAAAGAGAGTGAGCGAGAGGCGATTTGAAAAAAACTGACTTTAAATTTGATTTTATAGGCACTTATGACTTGTGGCAGCACCGAGTCCGCTGTCATCACAAAACAATACAGCTTGCAACACTGTTGTTAAACATGATAGAAGAAAACAGATTATTATTCCTCGTTAAGTGTTCGCGTCTACAGCTGTAGCTTTTTGATAAAATTGATGTAAATTAACAAATCGTTTCTGTTCTTTAATAAATATAATTAAATAGTTGTTTAGAGTAAAGTAAACGTGTTTAACTATAGACTTTTAAACTAACTACAATGAATTAGTTTTAATTTGAAGAACAGAACAATTTTCATTAATTTTTACTTGTATTACATCAATATTCTGGCATAAAAAACTGTATCAAAACTGTCGTTGGCCTAGTGACTTTCAAGAGGAATTTGGTGGAAATTCAAAACTCATGGCTTCCCTTTAGTATTTCTCTATTGGGTTTTCTGCCAGAATTAAAGAGAAATGTTGTGTTCTTCAAATCAAAACTAATTTATTGCATATAAAGTTATTTTAAAGGTCATATGTGTCAATATCATCAAATTTAAATTCAGTTTTCTCAATTCGCCTACCGCTCATTCTCTTTCAAATGCTATCCTGTATCAAATTTGCAGCTAGGAGGCCGAACAGCTGTTTCATCGAAATCCCCTGGATTGAACTGAACTGAATTAAATTGAAATGGATTGAATTGGTTTGGATTGAATTGAAATGAATTGGGTTGGATTGAATTGAATTGATGACTTGATTTGATTTGAATTGGACTGGATTGGTTTGCATTGGATTGAAGTGAAATGAATTGAAGTGAATTGTACTGAATTGGATTGAATTGAACTGAATTGCCTTGAATTGAATTGAATTTAAGTGAACTGAATTGAATTGAATTGAATGGACTTGAACTACCTTGAACTACAAAATGTCGCACAGTATTATACTTCCAAGTAGGGAAACTGACAAGATCTTACTTAGAGGCAGTCTAGAAGGCCTCTATGCTGCAGGCCATATTCAATAAGTTCTTTCAGAAGGCCTTGTCTCCTCGTTCTCTTCAACTTTATTTCTATGGGGTTCCGGAAGGTAGGGGGAAAACCCGCAAGATCATAGAAGGCGGGTGTATGTAGAACGTTTAGAGTTTATTAGGCATTGCCATTCCATTCGGTGTGAATGTGTTGTGCAAGGGAAGGAAACAATTCACGGCACTAATTCCCCTTAATCGATATTGCAACCCATTTTGTAACGAAATTAACTCTTTTCGGACGGTTTTTCTTTTTCTTTTTCTTTCAGTTGTGGTTTAATCTCATAATAGATTAGACGTAAAATTCTTTATCAAAATGGTTTGTGAGTGTCAATATCAAAATATCACGTCGAAGTTCAATAAAAAGACATTAAATTTAAAAAAGAAATAAAATGTAAAGAAATTTAAATGCAATAATGAAAATTCAATCAGTAATAGGAGTAAAATAATAAAAGAAATATGAAATATTATTAATAAACTATTAAAACTTAATATTTTGTTGTTTTTCTTTGTCAATTATCGTCTTTTAGGATGGAATGCTCTTCTATTGAAGATCGTCAATAAGTGTAACCCCTTGCTAGGCTCTAGAAGGCCTTCTGGTAGTCCTTCCATCAATATATTTTCTGAAGGCATATGTTTTGTAGGCCTTTTTAAGGCCTTGTTACATAAAGGGTAGCGAAAGGGCTGTGCAAATTAACTAATAACACGGTGTTACAAAAAATAGATTTTTTTCTGTCCTATGAACCAAATGCACATATTCGGAAAGAGGGGAAAAAATAAAAATACACGTGTATCGTCGATTTTCATGTACACGTCAGAATTTTTTTTTTTTAAGTTTGAAGTATAAAGCTCGTAGTGGCCTGTGTGAAAGCCTTTGGACCGATTTTTAACCCTTTTTCAGTGATCCAATCGAGCTGATTTTTTGCAGGCAGACTCGTGGAAATGACTGTATCACGTCAAATTTTTTAAAAACAATTTTTTATCAATTCTCAGATTTTCCCCAATTTTTATTATTTTTGAAAAAAAAATATTTTTTTCACTTTTCTTAGCATAACTTGAAGGGACTCCAAATTTTTAAACTACTCAAGCGTTACGAAAAAAAAAATTTTTTTTGACCCATCCTACTCGATATAGTTGTAGTTAATCAATAGTAACCTTCTAACACTAAACAGTTTTTGACTTTTACAACACTTACAACTGGTCTGACAGATGAAATAAGGAATTGCAAAATTGTTTTAAGTTCTGTTGTGCGATAACGTATTTGTATATATTTCATCTGAAAAAAATGCAGTGTCCGACGCGAAATAACTTTTGTTACGTTTGTGGCTTATTCGCACCAAGTAAAAATTTGAAAAATATTACTAAAACAGTCGTGAATTCGTTTCAGAAAATATTTAAGACTGCTTATGTTCCTTATTTGTGGTATACTCCGGAAGTCGTGTGCGACTATTGCTATAGATATTTGTGCAAGTTTACTGATGGAAGGTCAACAATAAAGTACGCTGTACCAACAATTTGGCTACCACACGGAAGTCGTGTGCGACTATTGCTATAGAAATTTGTGTAAGTTTACTGATGGAAGGTCAATAATAAAGTACGCTGTACCAACAATTTGGCTACCATGCGAGATGCGAGAGTCCACAAGTATCGGAATTTGTGGCAACACCCAGTGAAATTGGGACTGCAATGCCGCATTTAATAACGCAAGCCGACTTCAATGACCTCGTACGAGACGGAAATTTGTCGAGGAGAATAGCAGAACTCTTTGCATCACGCTTTAAGCAGTGGAATATAGTGGCGGCTGATTTTAAAATAACAGCCACTCGTGGTCTAGGTACCACTATTCCATATGACGAATTTTTTAAATTGCACGAAGATCGGGAAAAAAACCTAGCTTATTGTTATGATATTGATTTGATGTTTGCAAAAATTGGTTACGCTCATATTTCAGAGGAGTGGCGACTTTTCATCAATGCATCGGTCAACAGCTTTAAAGTCGTGCTGCTTCATATCGGTTGGTCGGTTTACTCATGGATGTTAAGCGTGGATTTCCAACCCACCAGTGCTTTTTGTGTACATGGGAAGGTCGAAAAAGAGATGAGCATTACACTGAATTTAAGTCGAAGCCGCGAACATGCTACAAAGTAGGCGTAGAAAGTATAGAGAATCTACCATTGGTGCAGCCGTCTCAAATCATTTTGCCTCCACTACACATTAAGCTCGGTCTCGTATCAAATTTTGTTAAAAAACTGGATCGTGATGGCGAGGCCATTGCAACTTTGCGCAAAATTTTTCCGAAATTGAGCGGCGCAAAGATTCATGCAGGTATTTTTTTTAAGAAGTCATTCAGTAACTTTATTTTTTTAATGATTCTTTTGATTTAAGGTGTTTTCAATGGTCCGCAGATAAAAAAAATAATTGCAAGTTCTGAATTTTCATCAAAATTAAATGCTATCGAACAACGTGCACGGAAAGATACAGTTGCCGTTATTGAGCAGTTTCTTGGCAACAAACGAGCTGCCAATTATAGAAATATTGTAGCAGAAATGGATTCGGCATATGGCGAAATGGGCATATTAATGTCGCTAAAGATCCATTTTCTTCACAATCATTTAGATTTTTTCCCTGATGATTTAGGAGCTTGTAGCGATGAGCATGGCGAAAGGTTCCATCAGGACATTGCGGCTATTGAAAAGCGCTTTAAAGGAAAAGACATTACGCATATGCTTGGCGAATACTGTTGGTCTATTTGTCGCGATACTGAAGCAAATGCTTTCAACCGCGAAAATAAAAGGCCTAAATTTCTTTAAAAATATTAAAATTTTTAATGTAACAATTCTTTATTTTTATAAAACAAAAGTAATGAAAAAAATTGTTTTTTTAACGAACTGAAACCTTAAAAAAAAACCATTAAAAAAAAAATTAGGAAAATCTGAGAATTGATAAAAATCTATTTTTTAAAAAATTTTACGTGATACAGACATTTCCACGAGTCTGCCTGCAAAAAATCAGCTGGATTGGATCACTGAAAAAGGGTTAAAAATCGGTCCAAAGGCTTTCACACAGGCCACTACGAGCTTTATACTTCAAACTTAAAAAAAAAAAATCTGACGTGTACATGAAAATCGCCGATACACGTATATTTTTATTTGTTATCCCCTTTCCGAAAAAGTAAATTTGGTTCATAGGACAGAATGTGTGTAACACGGTGTAATGCCTTAGGAATGCCCGGGAGAATACTTTCCTGAATTTTTAATTTCAATAAAACTTAAAATTATTTCAAAAAATTCTAAAAATTTTTCACATAAAATTTTCGTGAATTAAATGAAAAGTTTTTTTTATTAAAATTTCTTTTATTATTATTACACTTGAAAATAGTTAAGTTAGTTTTTTCTTATTTTCATTGACGATCTCCTGGGTCAGACTGTGAATCCAATCTACTCTTTTGCCGATGACAGTAATCTCTGCCATTCTTATTCATTCGATCGTTGGCCAAGTCTTCAAGAGATTGAAGTCAAACGCCGGACGATGAATGAAGTACTCGACCGCGATCTGGTGTCTATTGTTGAATGGGGTCGAAAGAAAAGAGTAGATTTTAATGCTGGTAAGACCCAGTGTTGTTTGTTGTCGCATAAACGTATTGCTGACCCAGGTGTGTCGTCATTGTCTATAGATGGTGTGGATATTGATGAATCAGACGCTCTTGATGTTCTGGGCATGAAAATACAATACAATCCGTTGGGCAAAATATGTATTTGAAGTGTCGAAAGATGCATTCAAGTGTCTAGGCTTTTTAAAGCGGTGCAAGAAATACTTCACTCCATCTGATCTTCTCAATATCTACACCACCTACATCAGGCCAAAGATGGAGTATAACTCCCACATATGGGCAGGAGCTCCTAGGACTTCTTTGGAGCTTCTCGACCGTGTCCAGAGGAGAGCGACGGTGTTAGGGGTAGGGTATCCAACTCGATTGCCTCCCTTGAGCATCGTCGAAATGTGGGTTGCGTGTCGCTGTTCTATCGTTATATCCACGGTATGTGTTCCTCGGACATCCGTCAACTTATGCCAGACGTGAGGATATTTAGCCGAAGTACGCGGCTTCCAGGAACTCTCATCCGTTTTTTATCGAGTGGCCGATTGATCGCACTACACACTATAGAGAAAATTCGTTCTTCAGCCGTACAGTCCGTATGTGGAATAAACTTCCGGCTAGTGTAGTTCCCACCAATTGTGACATACAAAGATTCAAAGCTAATGTCAACAGACACTACTCCCTCTTTCCACGCTCCACTACCTCAATTTTCCTTCGCCAACACAATGCACTGCATTTATAGGGGGCATTCCCTGAGTGTTGGTTTGATAAAAAAAGAAAAAAAAAAGAAATGGGCGCATGAAAAAGCGCTATTAGGTGCAACCCAAAAATGTGTTCCATTTTTATATTGAATCAATATTTTGTAAATGATTTCATTCTTTTACATTTCCAAATGCCATATTGTGAATCGTTGATTCGGTTATGGGTTTGGAAACACACTAAATTGAAAAACAAATATACCAAGATACTGCAATAAGAATATTATGATTTCCAATAGGTGGCTAAGGGTAAATGATGAATTTCTCTTAAAGAGTTGACAATATGCATAGATAAATAAAAACCATAGATGGTGAAAGATAAGTGGTGGATTTGAAAGTAAAGGGAAATTTTCTAGATGGCGCCGGAGTGGTGGATATGTGCAAATTGCCCTGGAAACAAAAACGATTGATAAAACTATATAACCAGGCTTTCCCATTAGGAAAAATAAGCATGCAATAATGCATTACAGTATGCTTACTTTCCGGTCGAGAGTGATGCCATCTTCCCTTACGAATTCCCATTACTTTCTTAGAAGAATTGCTGCCTGTCGTAAGCATTATTTTGAAAGGATAAGAAGACATGATATATGCTTCCACTTTTGTTTCTAAAAATAAAGTGAAGGTAATGCATGTTCTCACACGAGAAACTTCGTGTTTGGATTCTACAATAACTTCTTTTTGGCATTGAAAGTGTAATGCATTACAATATTGAGAACGTGCATTCCGAATAAGGTTTTTGGAAGAATTTGTAAGTTATGCTTTCCAAAAGCATGCATTTTCCCCTTCTCGATACATGAAAACGTAAGCAATAATACTTCTTTCCTCGCTTACAGTGTAATGTATGCGTAAGGTATAAAAACAAAAAAATATTTTTTGTTTTTAGCTGCCAAGAGCCGTAAATTTCTTCGTGAAAACCCCTGCATGGTATTTAAAGTATAAAAGCGGCAATAAAGTATAAAACATTGTTCTCTGTATAATCTCAGTAGCATTTTGCATAATAACACTAACTTACAGAAATATTTTATTAAACTTCATTTATAATCAAAAAACAGGTAGTCTCATGCCAGTAGCAGAAATGAAATGACAGAGAATGACATTTTTTATTTTCTCGTCCAACAACAACGGTAAGCAAGCGTACTGTTTTTTGGCTTCGGCTTTGCATGCCGTTTCTAGTTTCTTTTAGTAAGCGTAGAAATAAAGTATTCAAATTTGGCCGACGCTTAGCAAGAACTTCGGATTTATTTTGACGATTTGATTTGTATACCTTTTCCAGTTTCTTTTAGTAAACAACAAAATGAAGTATTCAAAACTTGCCTTACCATTGGAAGTACCTTACCAAATTTCCGACTGGGTTCTTGCCTTTTTTATTGTTAACAAATATCTTTATCAAATTCAACACAAACGAACACCAACAATAACAGTAAACAAAAAGACACTACGACATAAAAAAAATTATGTTAGTTGTTCGAATATTACAACCTGGAAAATGATACTTTTTTGTATGTACCAAATTTCCCACAGTGTTGTATAAACGTCAATGAATGTTATGAGAAACTTCAATGATAGTTACAAAACGACATCACAGCACCTAGTGGTAGTACTTGACAACGCCTGTGCGATATCTACTTATTTCCTTTGTCTATGATGCATATCATAGATAAATAAAAACCATAGATGACTCATTTGCTTAATCACCATTTTCATCAGATGGCTGTTTCCGTACCACCATTTTTCACTCGGATGCGACGAAACAGCACTCAAACATAATTTTTATTTCGATTCTGTTGTTTAAATTTGAAAATAGAGTATAAATAATAGAAAAGAAGATCGCTTTTGATAATTTTTACCAATACAAAAGGCAAAATACCATGGTTATATAGTTTTTTCAATACTTATTGTTTCCAGGGAAATTTGTCAATATCCATCAATCCGACGCCATCTAGAAAATTTCCATTTACTTTCAAATTCACCACTTATCTTTCACCATCTATGGTTTTTTATTTATCTATGATAGATGAAAAAAACCAATGGTGACAGATAAGTGGTGGATTTGAAAGTAATGGGAAATTTTCTAGATGGCGCCGGAGTGGTAGGATGGGCAAATTTCCCTGGAAACAAAAACTATTAAAAGAACTACATAACCATGCTTTCTTGTATTTTGCATTGTCAACAAATATCAAAAGCAATATACTATTCTATTACATACTTATATTCTATTTTCAAACTTAAACAACAAAATCGAAAACAAAAATATTTATGAGTGCTTTTTCGTCGCATCCGAGATTAAGCAAATGAATCATCTAAAATTTTATTTATCTATGCAATATGCATAGAGAAATAAAAACCCATAGATGGTGAAAGATAAGTGGTGGATTTGAAAGTAAATTTAAATTTTCTAGATGGCGCCGGAGTGGTGGTTATGGACACATTTCCCTGGAAACAAAAACTATTGAAAAAACTATAAAACAATGCTTATTTGCCTTTTGTATTGTGATCAAATATCAAATATCAAGAATCAAAATAAAAATGAATGAAAATCTAAGATATTATTTATCTATGCAATATGTTGATTTATGCAATGTTTAAATTGCTGACAGTAAAATAGCAACAGCAGACCAAAATTTTCTAATGCCTTGTTCACGCTGCCGTGAAATTGAAGTCTTTCGCAATTTGGGCCGAAATTACTCAATTTCGCATACATTTTGGCAACTACGAAATTTAGATATTTACGACAATTTCGTTGAAATTGACTTAAAATTGTAGCAAAAACGATGTACTAAAGTAGACAATCAAAATTTCTCTTCACTCAAATGCCAACAAACAAAGCGAATGAAACGTTAATCATTCTTTGCTCTCTCTCTCTTACTCTATTCATTGAATATTTCAATAGACGAGCGGCTTTTTGATAGTGTTATTGTTTATAACTATACAAATTCCAACCATGTTGAAGTAAAATTGTATTATCTATGCATAAAGTATGAAATAATCAATATAGCCACTTTTTGGTTCTCCTTTCAAAGACGATCAAGAAGTAGACGACCAGAAGATGTGCGCAATTTGCTAAACCTCGTTTAAGAGAACCATAAAGTGGCCACAATTCACTCTCGCGTCATATCTTGATTATTCCACACTTTTTCATAGTTTATGTAATTTTACTTCAACATGGTTGGAATTTGTATGGCTATATAAACTGTCAAAAAAACTGAAAAAAAGTTGCTCGTGTATTGATATAGTAAATGAGAGAGTAAGAGAGGGGGCCGAGAATGGTTAACGTTTCTCTCGTATTGTTTGTTGGCATACGAGTGAAGAGAAATTTTGACTGTCTACTTCTACATCGTTTTTGGTCCTTTACGAGGGTTGCCAAATTGCGCACATCTTCTGGTCGGCTATTTTTTGATCGTCTTTGATTGTCGTATACAACGCTGTTTTTACTCCACAAAAAGGATGTACAAGTAGAAAAGAAAAAACCGGCGCAATTTGGCAACCCTAGTAGAAGAGAACCAAAAACGTCGACGCGATTCATTCAAACGGATTTCTTTCCCGAGTGTAATTTTATTTAAACATGGTTGGAATTTCTGTAGTTAGTTACTGTAACATCATCAAAAATCTGCTAGTGTTTTGAAATATTCAACGAAGAGAGTAACAGAGTGAGCAGAGAAACGAGGCGCTTCACTCGTTTTTTTGTTCCCTTCTACGAGGGTTGCCAAATTGCGCCGGTTTTCACTTCTCTACTTCTAAAGAGTTTTTCAATAAGAGCGCTACAAAAGTTTTTTTTTTTTAAATAAAACAAAACCAGTTTTAGATACCAGTGAAATTGTTTATTCCTGTGAAAGTACGTTCGATGCCATTATGTATGGAACTCGATTTCTTTTGCATGGCCACCACGGGCACGCTTGCAGAAGTCCAGACGCTGCACCCAATTTTCGACGGGTTTCAAGCATAAATCGGCCGATACTGCTGCATTTTCTCGTTCGATATTCGTACGAAGTTCATCAATCGTCGCTGGCTTGATGGCATAGACCATAGACTTGACGTAGCCCCACAGGAAATAATCTAACGGCGTCAAATCGCACGACCGAGGCGGCCTATCGACTGGGTCATTTCGTGAGATAACACGTTAACCAAACTTGGTTTCCAATAAATTTGATTGTGGCATTCGCTGTGTGGCTTGTGGCGCCGTCCTGTTGGAACCACATGTCCTCCAAGTCTATATTATCCAATTGGGGCCAAAAATATTCGGATATCATTGAACGGTAGCGATTCGCATTCACAGTAATGTTCCGGTCTTGATCATCACGGAAGAAGTACGGCCCAATGACGCCGCCGGCCCATAAACCGCACCAAACCGTAATTTTTTCGGGATGCAATGATGACTCATGGATTACATGTGGATTGCTGTCTGACCAATAATGCATATTTTGCTTATTGACGAAGCCATTCAGCCAGAAATGAGCCTCATCGCTGAAAACCATAAATTGGACGTAGCGCTCTTAAAGTTGAGGCCACTGACTCCAAATTTCGGTAGTAAATTTTAATAATTTCGACTCGTTGTTGGCTCGTATATCTTTCCATGATGAAATTGCAAACCTTAACGAAGAGAAATGTCAAAAGAGCGTCGTTTGCTGTCCCTATCAATTTACTTTTGTAGCGTCTCTGTTGAACAACCCGTTACATCCTCTTTGAAAAACATCATTAGTAAAAGTCACAAGATGTCGTTGTAGAGAAATGTTATAATGCTTTAGGATACTCCTTGAAGCAGTTCTTATAGTTTTCTCAAGCATCGGTAAAGACGCTTTGAAAGAATCGGTTAACCCATAAGTCTCGTTTCGGTTTCCCCTGTGAAATACAAGTAAATGAAAACTTTTAAATTTTTGATTAATTTTAGTGTAATCAGTTTTATTTGCATAATAATAATTTTTTATTAATAACTTTTTCTTTATTTTGTTTGTATTGTTTTTGTTTTTTTTTGGATTCTTTTAATTTACAAAGGATTTGTTTTATTTTTGTTTAAGATAATATTATTTTTTTTTGTCTGTAATTAAAATGTAATGAATTAATGTGGTTGGTTTTTTATTTATTTTATTATTTGTTTTATAATGTTTTAACATTTTGTGTGTGTTTTTTTGTTGATTTTTTTATATTATATATAATTAATATTCTTTCTTTTCGTATTCGCTTTTTATGCTCTACAATAATATGAAACGGGTTTCGATTTTTTTTATAATGATTTTTGTAACGTTTTTAATATTTATTTGATTTTTTTGTTGGAAATTTCGTTAAATAGTTTATATTATTTGTTAATATGTTTATTGTTATTTTTTCGTTTTTCTTTTAATGCATTGTAGTTTTCTTATAGATTTTCTAAGGAGGGGCGCTCATTTGGTAGGTGTGTATATGTGTGTGTGTGAGTGTGATTAAATGTTTAACGGATTAACGCTTGATTTTTTAATGTTGATTTTATGACATTTAAATATTTATTTATTTATTTAAAGAATTTGTACATTTAACGGTCGTTTTTTTCGTTTTTAAGGAATATATTTTAAGGTGAATTGTGTACAGTTGATGGTAAAAAAGTGAGAGATTAGTTGTATTTTGTTTAAGATTGAACCACAAGATTTAAGTCTAAATTTAGGGGGTTTTGTTTGCCATTAGATTTGAAATAGTATACTGGGAAAGAAAGAAGAGAAAAGGCGAAACGACAGGGCGGAGAATGAAGTCACCCTGTTCCAATCATAGAATAACACATATATAGATAAACTTATTCTCTCATCTGACGTTTCATTTCACACTCTTCATCGTAGGTTTGTGGAAATGAGAGCAATTCAATTTAAAATTACCTTACACCAGGTGGCGTTACAAAATATGTTCACTTTACTTTTTCATGTCGTTTTGATGTAGAACTGAAAAATTTAAATGTATTTTGCACTATTTTGTTGACTTTTAGCGGTGGTATACATTTGTATTGTATTTAACACAACTAGTTTGCCACAAAAACACGAAATTCGGTTGTTGTTCCTTTGTTGATCGCTGTATACTATTGCCACTATCTGGTATTACTGAACCCATATTTTCCACCATCCAATGTTTACTTCCCATCGTACGTATGACGTTTAATTTATTGAGCGAATAAAAGCATCTATGGCATGTATTATTCTATGGTTCCAATATACGCACGTCGAAAAATCTGTCCTTTTTTGTTGCTTGGATGCAAATATAACGTGTTCGCAGTATGTCGCAAATATTGTATACTTGTGTCCAAAAACATTGTGTTTGCTGTTCAATATTATATGTTTGAGTCATACTAATTAATAGATTATAATAAATGTTATTCATAACCATGAACAGGTATCTGCAGCAGTTTTCCTAGAGTCGGAAATATACTTCCACTGCGCTTCGGAATCATGAGGCGGGGGCGCGTTCTACGCCAGAATCTGAGTGAGTTTCTCTGTATAGGCCGAAGCTTTCTCTGGTAATTGCAGCTTTCCGATGTCCAGCTTTCTATATTTCTGTTTCGGTAGGGTTTACTTTTGTACTTTTCGGTAGAATTTACGGGCCTCTTTCTTCCTTCTGTAAAATTCAATTTTCTCACTCTCGTGCTTTCTCCACAACCCTTTTTTCTTCTTAAACAAACGGGCTTCCTCTCTCCTCTTCTCCAAATACTGCTATGTCGCTGCTCGCGTTGCAACTGACTGAAGCATTGCCATACGTGCAGCGTTCTTTTCATTACTTGAGATGCAACTTCCTCTATCGTACTTTCGTTTGTCTGTAAGGTGGGAAATGTACTACCATTCCGCTACAGGATCATGAGGCGGGGCTGCGTTCTGAGCTTATCTGCATAGGTCATGGCTATCTCTGGTAATTGAAGATTTCCGATGTCCAGCTTTCTATATGTCTCGTTTCGTACAATTTTCGCTCTGCTTAACCCTGTGCAAACAGGGTACTGTACTATAAGATTTAGTCTTGTTGTGCAGGATAAACATAATAAAGAAAGAAAGAAAGAATTTGCTGCAACCAGGTAGTGATCCGAATCAATATTAGCTCCTCGAATCACACGTACGTCAATTACACTAGTTGAGTGCCTTCCATCATTTACCATGTGATCTGGTTCTTCGTGTGTTGTTCAGGGGATATCCAAGTAGCCTGATGGCTGTCTTTATGTTAGAATCTCGTACTACAGAAACCCATGTTTTCGCCGTGATAAAATCTAACAGTCTCATTCCACTGTCGGAAGTGATGACGTGTAGACTGAATTTAACTATGGTTGGTTCAAAGACATTTTCTCTGCCGACTTTAGCATTAAAATCACGTAGAACAATCTTAATGTCATGGTCAGGGCTTCCTCTAGGCGCTCATATAAAGTGTCCTTGGTGTCATAGTCTTTTTATTCCTTCGGGGCATGTACACAAATTAGCGATATATTAAAGTATTTCGCTTTTATGTGGATGATGGTTATGCGCTCAGTCACGGGGTTGAACCTTCAGACCATAAGTCGCAGTATTTTGTCTACCAAAGGGTGTCTCAGTAAGATTTCACTTTCTACATTTTCTGTAATTTTTTTTGTGTAAGTGGCAGCTCTGGAATTTGGCAGCTGTCACATATGTTTATTCCGATTATTACAAATGAAGCGCTTTACGAAAGAACAACGCTGTTATGGACGTACCGGTTGTTCTCTTGAAACACTGCTGCTGTAAACGAGAGTGTCGCTGAAAACATCAATTCGGCATCGTTCTCAACAATTTCAAATTTCACGAAGCACTACGCAGCGAATTTTGACAAAAGACCTCCACCTTCATGTGTACACAATTCAGCTTACCCAGGAGCTCAAACCCAGCAGACCATGGAAAGCTGCGGCAATTCGTTCAATGGATAAAGGAGAAAAGAGAAGTCAATGCCATTTATTCAAACAAAATAATCTTCTTCGATGAAGCTCTTTTCTTCTGAATAACTTCGTGAATACAAAAAATTTTCGAATTCGGGGCTCAAAAAATTCTTCATGAGAAACAAATGCACCCACAACGAGCAGCCCTCTGGTGCGGATTTTGGTCAGGCGGTGTGATTGGGCCGATTGGGGTATTTTTTGAAGATGAGGCCGAAATTGCAGTGGCTGTGAACGGCATTTGTTCGGAGTTCTTGCGGCCTCAATTGGACGGCATGGATCTAGACGATATGTGGTTCCAGCAAAACGGCGTCACATGCCACACCGTGCATGAAACAATCGATTTATTGCAGCAACGATTTCCAGAACAAATTATCTCAAGATATTCTGATGTCAACTGACCACCAAGATCACTCGATTTAACGCCGTGCGATTTCTTTCTTCGGGGTGTTGTGAAATCTCGGGTTTATGCGAATAAACCAGAAACAATCCCTGAGCTCAAATCCGAGATCCAATGTGTCATCGGTGAGATACAACCACCTCTCTGTGAAAAAGTCATGAAAAGAGTAATGCCCTTCCATCAGAGCCGTGGGTGCCATTTGACGGTTATTTTATTCCATACTTAATCGGAACATATTTTCTTTACAATCCAATAAAAAAATCACAACTATATCAAAAACTACGTGTCTTTATTTTAAAATTAAAAAGTACATTCTTCTTGAGCCACCCTATACAAACCCGCAACAAAATTCAACCTTTTTCTCATGGTAGCTGTGTTATTTGTCACAGTTCTTCTTTCTTGGACAGTCATGACCTGTCCATCTCATCTCCTTGATAGCAGTAATGTCAGCCTTATAATTCTCGAGGACATCTGGCAAACACGTTGACAATATTATTCCATTTTGTTAGAATTACATCTATATTGATTTAATAGAGACATATTGTATATGCTTTATGCTTTTGGTGGTACAATGGTAGTGTGCGCGGCTCTTGTAGATGACAACGTGGGTTCGAACCCCTTTCTTTTGACAGCGGCCACCTCATGTAGTGACGGCGACACTATCGAGTATTTAGCCATGACAAAGCTTCTCAAAATACCGTTCGTCTACGGTGTAAAACTAAAAGTCCCAATCAGTGAGTTTAAAACTAGAAAGCGCGCACAGCTCGTTGGTTGTTAAAAGCTCTGCCCAGACTCTTTATGGGATGTAATGGGAAACAATATTTTTATATGCTGAGAGTACATATTGGGAGGAGGTTTTTTACCCCGCTAAAGTTAATTATAGCTTAATTTGTACGGGGCAGCTAAGCAATATTAAGCGTCATTTCAATTTCCCACATAAATTCTGACGTGAGCAATGACTTGATGTTTAATTGTCACATGTTAAACATCAAGAAATGGCAACAAAAGGTTATCTTAGACAAATTTTGTTATCATTTCTTGTGAATGAAACTGTTATCAAGGAGAGACTCAAAAACGGTAATTTGCAAACTGGCTTAAACATGGTAAGTTCATTCAAATGACGGATAGATTTTTATTTCCGATTGAAAACAAAATTGGATTAAATTGTTTACAAAGTCGATCAAAAATTAGACGACCAGAAGATGTGCGCAATTTGGCAACCCTGGTAAAAGAGAACCAAAAAGGGGTAGCAATTTACTCAAACGCATTTCTCTCTCGCGTCATAACTTGATTTTTTACTTTTTGCATAGTTAATGTAATTTTACTCAAAAAGGATGTACAGGTAGAGAAGAAAAGCCCCCCAAGTTGGCAACCCCAGTAGAAGAGAACCAAAAACGTGCGCGATTCACTCAAACGCATTTCTTTCCCGCGTCATAACTTGATTGTTTCATACTTTTTACATACTTTATGAAATTTTATTTAAATATGGTTGGAATTTCTATAGTTAGATAGAATAACATCATCAGAAAACTGTCGGTGTATTGAAATATTCAACGAGGAGAGTAAATTGCGCCGTGGTTCTCTTCTCTGCTTGTACATACTCTTTGGTGTTCACAACAACGAGCGGTAAATTTTATACATATGGATCATGGTAGAATTATCTATCAGGTATAGTCGTTTAAACAGGTGATTAAATTTTTCCATATAAGTTTTCGTTTCACTAGTCAAAATCATATGTATTTTGTTTTTATACTTTTTTGTATTCTTCTATATATTTGTGTAGAGCAGGGATTCCCAACAATATTAGTCCAAGAACCCCCTCAAACATTCGCTATAATGACAAGGACCCCCACTAATTCGTAAACCTAAAGCTAAAAATGTTCTACATCTTTATTGTTATTATTCAACTCTCGATCATTAAACAAGTTTTTTATCTGGATTTTATATATGTACGTCCATCGTACACAGTTCGTTTCCATTTTCGGTTCTTAATGCGATGAATAGTTGTATCTGACCTTTGAGTCCAATATTTCTGAAATGTTTGGTTCAAAATTTGATACTTTCACACTGAAATCCGATCGCATGTCAAGCCGATTCCTGTACTAGTTTTTCATGAAGCATATGGAGGAGAATGCTTGTTCTAGGTAGTTGCAAGTGGAAGGATATTTTTGATTGCCTTATCTCCAAGTTCTTAGTAATCCTTGCGTGCTGTAGCCCAGAAGTCTGCAATTTTCTCACCATTCAAAATGTTGTTCATTGTACCACAACTAGACAGATCCACAAGTTGATCTTGTGCTTCTACTGTGAGGACTTGGATTTTTTCTATTACTTGACAGCCAAAGGAATTTCGAATCCAACTATCGCCAGGGTCGGGATCAGAGAAAAACTCCCTAAAAGTGGTGGCTGGGCTGTGTAGATGCTCGCCTAAGTTGCTCTTTATCTGTTCAGGCAAACTCTCCTCTGAAGCCTCCAGGAATTGTTCCAAAGTAGGGAAGTTAATAAAAGTCTCCCAGATCTGACTGTAGAGCTTGCCTTCAACTACAACAACATCGGCTGCTACCATGTATTTGTTGGCACTGGCTACAAACGTGTTGCCGTATCGCATTTTTTCCACATACTAGAGCAGATGTTGTCACATTTCGTAGTATTAAGTGTGGATCGTTTTTTTTCGAAAGTCATAAGTGGCAATAGCTTAATGGAATCAAAAACGATGCACAAGTAGACAGTCAACATTTCTCTTCACTCGAATGCCAACGAACAAAACGAATGAAGCGTTAATCATTCTCTACTGTCTCTCTCTTCATTGAATATTTCAATGTTGAAGTAAAATTACATAAAATATGCAAAAAGTATGAAATGATCAAGATATGACGCGAGAGAGAAATGCGTTTGGTGAATTGTTACCACTTTTTGGTTGTATTTTACGAGGGTTGCCAAATTGCGCACATCTTCTTGCCATCTACATCTTGATCGTCTTTGACAAAAAATCGTTTTTAACAAAAACTCTCTCTGCTGATATTTTGTGTACTTTAGATTTCATCCACAGTTGTAAAGGTGTGAAAAATTAATTGAACAATATCAATTCTTCCAGTTACCTATAGTTCATTCTCCCATCCACTATATTCTTTACGTGTACTCCAACTACCAAGGCGAACGGTTGTGGCATCGATACCCTCAGCATAATCAAAGAGGATGTACAAGTAGAGATAAAAACCCGGCGGAATTTGGCAACCCTCGTAGAAGAGAACAAAAAAACGAGTGAAGCGTCTCGTTTCTCTGGTCTCTATCTATTACTCTCTTCGTTGAATATTTCAAAACACGAGCAGATTTCTGATGATGTTACAGTATCTAACTATAGAAATTCCAAACATGTTTAAATAAAATTGCAGAAAGTATATAAAAAGTATGAAATAATCAAGTTATTACGCGAGAGGAAAATACGTTTGAGTGAATTGTGACCACTTTTTGGTTCTCTTTTATGAGAGTTGCCAAATTGCGCACATCTTCTGGTCGTCTAATTTTTGATCGTCTTTGATGGAATAAAAACCAACTCTATTATTTCATAAAGCTACCATATGATCAACAGAAAGAGTGATTCCAAATTTTATCTGTTTGTATGAAAAAAATATTTGAAAGCTGAAGAAGCAACGGAAAAATGTTACGAATTGCCAACGATGTATCAACATCAAAGACGATCTAGAATTAGACGACTAGAAGATATGCGCAATTTGGCAACCCTGGTAAAAGAGAACCAAAAAGTGCTAGAAATTCACTCTAAGGCATTTCTCTCACGCGTGATATCTTGATTATTTCATACTTTTTGCTTAATTTATGTAATTTTACTTCAACATGGTTGGAATTTGTATAGTTATATATAATTACACTCTCAAAAAGCTGCTCGTGTATTGACATATTCAATGAAGAGAGTAAGAGAGCGAACAGAGAATGATTAGGGTTTCACTCGTTGTGTTTGTTGGCATTTGAGTGAAGAGAAATTTTGACTGTCTACTTGTACATCGTTTTTGTCAACATCGTATGTATTTTTTGACAGGCGCTGGTATTTTTCTAAAATGGTCGCAACAGGCGTTATTCTAATACTGCAACAGTATTCTATCATTTTGAGATTTCGAGTAATTTAACAGCTGATTATTGCATCGAAAAACATATGTTTGGTTTAACGAAATCTCCGCATACGAGATTTCGATTGCAGTGTGTTCAGGACTTTAGATACATTTTTATTTTTTAACTGAATATTTTCTGTGAACATTATTTTTCTGGCTGTAACTGAAAACATTTTTCATATGACAGGAAAATTTCTTCAATTTTTAATTTTTTAATTTTTTGTTATTATTGTTTTTTCAAATGACGTTTCTAATTAATAATTGTGTTCATCTTTCTGACGATGCTACCCAAAGGGTAGCGAAATATCGAAAAATAAAATTAATTAAAAATACGACCAAACGCTCGAACAATTTAATTTTTGAACATTTGCATTTAGTTTATAAGTTTGTATAGGGGAACAACTCAAGTAATGGGCTAAAGAGACAATAGTCGTGTTTTGGTTACAAGCAAGTGATTATCGCTTTCTAAGATGCAAAGAAATCGGTTTTTTTTACCGATATATCATTTTATTCCAAAATATGAAAAAGGGTTGAAAAGGTTGATGTCAAACAATTTTTTTTCTTAAACTTCGCGAAAATGATTCGCGACGCTAAGTTGTCGCTAAGTGCTTCATACAAAACAAGCGATTATATAAGTAAGGGGTGTAACCAAAACACGCTTAATATTAATACAATAAGTGCTGCGAAGTTGATACGTTTCCTTTACATTACGATAGCAGATGTTGTCATATTTCGGACTAACCAGCGAATCTTGGTGTCATAAACAATAGTTCTAATAAGCCTTGCACACTGAAAAATCTGTAGTTTTTTGTTGTTTGGATGCAAATATATCATGTCGCAAATAAAGGGTTTTTCAACAGAGACGCTACAAAAGTAAATCGATAGGGACAGCAAACGACGCCATATTTCTTCCCGCTTTTTTGACATTTCTCTTCAATAAGGTTTGCTATTTCATCATGGAAAGATATACGAGCCAACTACGAGTCGAAATTATTAAAATTTGCTACCGAAATTTGGAGTCAGTGGCCTCAACTTTAAGAGCCCTACGTCCAATTTATGGTCGTCATAATTTCTGGCTGAATGACTTCGTCAATAAGCAAAATATGCGTTATTGGTCAGACAGCAATCCACACGTAATCCATGAGTCATCATTGCATCCCGAAAAATTTACGGTTTGGTGCGGTTTATGGGACGGCGGCGTCATTGGGCCGTACTTCTTCCGCGATGATCATGACCGGCACATTACTGTGAATGCGAATCGCTACCGTTCAATGATAACCGAATATTTTTGGCCCCAATTGGATAATATGGACTTGGGGGCATGTGGTTCTAACAGGACGGCACCACAAGCCACACAGCGAATGCCACAATCAATTTATTGGAAACCAAGTTTGGTGAACGTGTTATCTCACGAAATGGCCCAGTCGATTGGCCGCCTCGGTCGTGCGATTTGACGCCGTTAGATTATTTCCTGTGGGGCTACGTCAAGTCTATGGTGTATTCCAACAAGCCAGCGACGATTGAAGAACTTCGTACGATTATCGAACGTGAAATTGCAGCAGTATCGGCCGATTTATGCTTGAAACCCGTCGAGAATTGGGTTCAGTGTTTGGACTTCTGCAAGCGTGCCCGTGGTGGCCATGATAAAGAAATCGAGTTCCATACATAATGGCATCGAACGTACTTTCACAGTAATAAAGAATTTCATTGGTGTCAAAAACCGGTTTTATTTTATTTAAAAAAACTTTTGTAGCGCTCTTATTGAAAAACCTGATATAACATACTTGTGCCCAAACGCATTGTGTTTGCTATTCAATATTACATGTTTGAGACACAATGATTAATATGTTATAACATATGTGTTTGCGACCCAAATATATTTGTGTTTGTGATATAAATGCAGCCGTGTTTGTTGCACTGTTTATGCTCTCTCGACAGCAAGAGAATAAAAGAGTGGCAACGAGGACTTGTATCTTCTAAGTATGTCTGTATTTTTGCAATATTCTGTCAGTGAGTGATTCCTGAATGTGCGTGCAAATTGCAGATGAAGTCAGTGTTGGCTGATATATTGCGTTTTAATTTCATGTATTAAGTCGTCAATGGTTCATCGGACAGAGGATATCAAAAGCGCTTGATCAGTGAAAAAAGAATAAACAAACGATCGGACGGTTAAATGGTTTGTGATGTTGCTTTGTGTTTCGCATATATTTATGGGTGCTACCAAAGTGAGAAACGATTTTGAGGAAAGAAACTTGGAAGGGCAACAACGTGAATCCCTTTTTCTCCTCGAGCTTCTACTGAAAAAATCGGAATGGCGGCCCATTTGTGAAATATAATAAAAAAAAACACAAGTCATTAATAAACACTTGTCTTGCATGAACTAGAGTTGTATATAAGTATATTGTTCGTGTACCAACGCATAGTGATAACCAAGGCATAGTTGAAACCTTCTGAAAACAAAAACGTGAGAGACAACAAAAGAGCAGCAGATTCTCATTTCATAAAAAAAGTAATGCATTCAGCAAGTAAATGTAAAAAGGGTAATTTTAAATATTTTAATTTTTGTATTAATTATTTATTTTAATTATAATAAATAAAGAAAGAACGAATAATTCCTTTCTAAATATTGTTATGTTTGGGAGAAAATACACATATGTTTCCACTTATTTACAGGGATGTTTGGGGGGAAACACGCAAATGCTTCCACGTAAGTATAAGGATGTTTGGGATGAAGCACGCACGTATTTCCACGTAAAAGCATACATATTTGTCAGGTGGGTTTTACTTTTTTTATTTTCGATCGAATCACTGAATTCGAAATATCGAAAGTGACCAAAGCAATACTGACCTCAAGTTCGAATAATTGTGATAATTTATTGGTAACAAAAAGGCGTAATGATTTGAATAATTTATTTTTTACTTTAGTTTTGAAAAAAATACTCTCACTTTTCCCAGCAACTGTGATTTGAAATGAAAGAAAAATTGTTTCAAAAATAAAGACATTTTAATTTGGAATAAAATATTGAACTTCTTTTAAAACTGATTTCATGTTTCTGTATTTTTATGGGAATTATCACTAAGTATTGAGGAAGGAGGATAGAAGGAGTACAAAAAATGATTGTTATTTTGCTTTTTGTTTAGTTGTTGTTGTGGTAGTTATATGAAATTATTATGTTTTTTTGTTTATAAAGATTAATTATTTTGGAGTTTGTTTTTGCTTTTGGTTGTTGTTGTTTTAATATAAAATTTGTACTGAAAACCTTTAACTTTCTTTGTTGCATTTGCTTCTTCATTTTCTTATTATTTTTTTTTTGTTTTATTTCATTTTTTTTTAAATATTTTTATTTTATGGTTTAATTAAAGATTTTAGGGTTATAAATTAGATTGAAGAATAATTTTTATAAATTTTTTTTATTTAAATTCTTGTTACTTTTTCATTTTGTCTGGGGATTTTGAAAATTTAATTTTTTTTTATATTTTGATTTTAATGTTAATTAATTTTTTTTAATGTTGAATTTGTTTACGTTTTACTCAAGTTTATGATTAAGTAGAAAGTATTTAATATTTATCTTTTTTTGGCCATAATAATTAATGCTAATTTGAATACCATTTGTTTGTTGTTATTTGTTGTGGTTGTTGGGTGTTTTTGTTTTTCTTTTCGAAATTGTTTATAATGGTCTTGTGTTTGTTTTGTTTTTCATTCCAGGGTTTGGGGGTAGTAAGTCTTTCTTTTCAAGATTGGAAATTAAAAACTTAAAAATATTCTAAAAAACAACTTTATTTTTGTAAAGAATTAAATATTTTATTTTCATATTTATGTTAATTATTGTATTTATATATTGTTTTTATAATTTGTTTTCCAAAACATTTTATTTTTCAATTGTTGTTTTAATTCTATTTCAATTTACAATGTGTTTCTTGCTGTGGTTTTGTATGTGTCTGTCATTTTTTTTTTCAACAATTTATTAATATTAATTATTTATAATAATTGCATAGAAATTTCATAGAAAAAGTTTCTTATTTATAAAAATGAAAAAAGTAAACGCAATATTTTTATGAGAGGGAGAAAAGGCGAAAGTGTAGAAAAAAATGCAATGATGAACAATAAAGAGTCAATATTTTTTTAAAGTTTTTTTTTCCCAAAATTGTTTAATTTTTTATTTGAATTAGTGTCAGTAAGTAATTTGATTTAATTTAATTTATACTTGATAGCTGTCAAAAAAATAAACATATATATTTCCCGTCAAATCTGTCAGAAGCTGTTAAATATCATAAAAAGCTGTTAAATCGTAAAAAGTTGTTAAATCCCTTAAGCCCTTACAAATGGAAACTTGCAAATTTGAAATCAAAAAATTTTGTGGAAATTTTTCGCTTATTCTACTTGGAAAACTAAGGTTTTGTAGGCGCCTTTCAAATTGATCGCTTGAAAAAATGTTCGCTCAATTTTTATGAAATTTTCGTTGCCATAAGAAGTACGTGTATAAAAAATAACGAAAATTTCATGAACTGAACATTTCGCTCGCTTTTCATTTGCTTGGTGCTCAGTTCTCTTTGAAAATGTCGTTTAGAAATACCAATTACAGGGTTGGTATGCCGAAGATATTTCGTAGGATAACAATTATTTGATAAACAAACAAACAATTATTTGATAATTGTTTTGGAACCGGATTTTTAACATTTCGAATATTTTAACAACCAAAATTAACACCACGTGTGTTAAAAATAAAACAGAGTGCGTAGAGGATGTATAAATGAAATATTTGCAAAGTAAATCAAAGATAGGTGGTAACTCTCCGCAATAAAATATTCCATTTAGAGATAAATGCCAAAATTTCTTACGAAAATTTCGCAATAACTAAATACGGGGCTTAAAGTTTCTCTTAAAATTTCACAAACAGCAAATGTAGAATGATGCCAAGTCTTTTGTTGTTACCGAGAGTTGCCACGTTTTTCAATTGTTTTTGAAGATATTAAAAAAACTAATGCCAAGTGTACAAACAATTTAAATAAAATTAGGACTGCTTTTTTATTTCCTGCTAAACTAATTTCCCGACCACTTTGTATGGGGAGCTAAGCGATATTAAGTGACTTTAAGCGACTTCCCATACAAATCGTTAAAAAATTTGTTTAGCGGGGAATAAAACAACACGCTTATTGTTTATTCTATATCAAATAACGAAAACATCTTTATAACATAAAAATCAGTTCCATTACATTTAATGGAAACTGAACAAGCTTGGCTTAGTTCATGTGATCCGAAGTTTTGTAAATTTTTAGAAGATTGTTCTATACTGAAAATACAATATGATTACTAAGCGGGGTACTGTAATTACTAAGCGGGGTACTGTAATTACTAAGCGGGGTACTGTAATCTAAATCCCAGTATTGTTTTTTTTTAAAATAAGAGTCAGCAGTTGTTTTCGAGATATCCGATGAAGAAATGGAGAACCGTGAATTCAAAAGATAATTACACTGTGCAACTTGGAAAAACCAGAAGTTAACTCAACGAATTTACACTAATTTGGGTCCTACGAATCGAACTGCATCCTTAGTTTTTTGCTCTTTAATGATGGATGTATAAAAATTTGTTCATACATAATTTTTATTTTTTAAGCAAAAAATTATTATTTTTTCTTCATAAATTTATTTATAAAAGCGAAACTGTTGCTTATCTTGAGAAATGGTACAGGTATAGATTAAAGGTATTGAAATTGTTAATTTTTATAAATTTTTTTAAACAAAATCGGATTATGCGTTTCCGAGTAATGTTGACATATTTATGAAGTTGTCTCAAAAAATTAGCTCTAAATCGCAGCCTCTGAATAAGAAATTAAAAAAAAAATGTGTATGAAACCATCATTATAGGGCAAAAAACTAATGAATAAGTTCGATTCGTAAGACCGGAATTAGTGCAAATCCGTTGAGTCCGCATATGTTTTCTAAATTTTTTTAAATAACTTGCACAGTGTTATTATAGATGATTTTTGTTTATTCGGCCTTTTTATTGGTACTTTTTTATTTTATTATTCAAGCTCAAGACCATTCTATATCTCTATAAATAGAGATATAGTTTTTTATAAAAGAATATTTGCAAATACATCCCCATGATTCCTGGCAAACGGTATAGGTATTTCATATCTCGTCGCAGATCTTCGTCAGCGGTTTTTTGGAATGCTGCTTTTGAGTAATTTATCAAACTAAATGCAAACGAAAACTCATCTCAATTGAGAATTTTCCACTATGCAAGTGTTCGAAAAATATCGCAAGCAAAACATCTCCAGAGAACCATCAATCCCCATTAGAAATGATTTTTGTTGTTGCCAAAATGACAACACAATTTTTACAGGCAATAATAATTGCCTGCACTTCGTCATGCTCTACGTTCATCAGGGATGATTTTTATTCATTCTATATTTTACAAAACACTATATCTCTATTTATAGAGATATAGAATGGTCTTGAGCTTGAATAATAAAATAAAAAATATAATTATTATATTTAATTTATTATTTTACACTATATATTTCTTTCGGCGACGCACAGTGGTTCAGAATTGATTGATTTGAAACATTTTTAAGTTCTTGAAAAAACCGATTGTAGACAAGGAGTCAAGTAGTATTGCTGTATATCAACATCACACTGTGAAGCATATTTCAGAAAAAATTCCAAAGTTGACTACATTTTGTTTGTTTATTAATTTTGTTTTCTGATGATCCTACCCAATGGTGTAGAGAAATATCAAAAATCAAAGAAGGTACTACTGACCTCAAGCTCGAACATTTTGGATAATTTTTGTAAACATCATTAACAATTGTTCATAAATGTCACAAAAAATTAAAATTTTTTCGAATTTCAGATATAAGCTTTTTTTGAAGTTTGAAAATCGAAAAATTCTCATTTCTTTTTTCGAATTTCTTGAACTCTATCTCATTCAGTTTTAGAGATATTGCTCTCAATTTTAACATAATTGTTCATATATTTGTTCAAAAATATTTAAATTTTTTCGAATTCCAGATATTCGCTTTTCTCGAATTTTGAAAATCGAAAAATATTGTTTTTCTTTCGAATTTCTTGAAATGCATCTCATTCAGTTTTAGAGATATTGCTCTGAATTTTAACATATTTTCACATAAGTGTTCATAAAAATTTAAATTTTTTCGAATTACAGATATTCGCTTTTTTCGAATTTTGAAATTCGAAAAATTTTGAATTATTTTGTCAACTTTCTTGAAGTGTATCTCATTCCCTTTTAGAGATATTGCTCACAATATTTCTTTATTAGAAAGACTGATTGGTTGACTTTAATATGTAAGCTTAGGTAAATACAGTTCGGTTGAACGGAATATTTCAAAAACATCGTTTTTGGAAAAAAAGTTGACTATCGACCAACATAACTTCTTGGCTTCAAAAGCCTTCAGATTTCAGATTTCATGGAAAAAGTCTGCTTTTATGTGCTTACATGTGTACGATGGAATTTTTTCGATTCAGAACTTTAGTTTTAATTACTTTAAAGTGCCGTCTATTTTGGGGTTATTCGCAAATGCTTCCGCCAAATCTTCATAATCGAAAAATTCCATGGTTATGTTCGATTTTCGAACAGATCAGCTGCTCCTTTGACTGCTGATATTGATGATCATTTGAATGATGGCTATTGGCTTGAAATATAGTGTAAGGCCGTGACAATAAAATGTCGAATGTTGAAAATATCATTAAAATCAAACTTATTTCATGAGATATCACAAAAAAAGTTTCAAAGTAACAAACTTTGTCTATATTAGTTTTTGGTTAATGTATGAGAAATTCATACTACAAGCTTACAAGTCATGAACATTTTCCTAATTGAAAAATGGTTGGTTTATATTAAATTTTTGTCTATATTCTGACTTTAGTTAGAAATTTAAAACTTCAAACTTTAGCTTTCAATCGAGCATCTATGGAGAATTTTTTAATATTTATGAAAAATATTTTTTCAGTGCATTTCACTTTTTTGTACTTTTTCTTGCTAAAGCCCCGTATTCAGTTCTTGCGACATTTTTGTTACAAATTTTGTCATTTATTTATTGTCATTTATTTATTTACATTGAAAATATTTCTTGAATATTTCCCATTCGCATTCCATTTCATTTTTAACGCCTGGGGTGTTATACGTCATTTACACCAAACAGGATTAATTTAATTCGAAAGTTAAAACTGCAGTTACACCTACCAAGATTATCGCTTTTCGAGATTATAAATGTCAAACTCCCGAAGAAAAAAAGTCGATAATCCCGAAAATGCGTTAATATTGTTTGGTGTAAACGCCGATTAACTCCGTTAACACGCGCTAACCCAGAAGATTACTCAAACAATATTAATCTCTAGAAACTGAAGTTTACGTTTTAACCTCATTTTAAACTGGTGTACATTTTGATGCAACACTGTTAGTTACTAAAAAAGTGCAACCGTATTAAAAACTTACACAAAAACTCAACTGTTTGACAGATCGAAATTTTACTGACGCGACGTTACCACCAACACTTCTTTGAAACTCACGCCGCCACCGATATAAATGGCTCTTCTTGCTTTAAATTGTGAGCCGATTCTATTGACTGGCCCGATTTGACATCCCAAATTTGTACAAAACTGGCAAAATCAATAGTCGCCATTTAATTTTTTTTTGTTTTGCCGCCGTCTTCATTAATTTTGTCTCGGCGCGGAATTTGTCTAAGCACGGAGTTGCCACCTGAAATCTGAATTTAATCTCCAATTTGGTGGTGGAACCGACAAAGAGT
The DNA here is from genome assembly GCA_963931995.1 of Phaonia tiefii. Lineage (NCBI taxonomy): Eukaryota > Metazoa > Arthropoda > Insecta > Diptera > Muscidae > Phaonia > Phaonia tiefii. The sequence goes on along the minus strand of OZ008368.1, from coordinate 249,190,682 downwards.
AGAGAACAAGGTTATTGCTAACCTGGCCCCGATAAACGACGATGTAAATGCGTTATTACTTTTGTTTGTAAATGCCAAACAATTATCAAACAAAAAAGTTTCTTATGGCAACGAAAATTTCATAAAAACTGAATACCACAGTTAAAGTTCTGTATTAAGTTATAGCGAAATTTTTGTAAGACATTTTGTCATTTACCTCTAAACGAAAATTTTTGTTGCGGAGGGTTACCACACGTATCTCTAATTTGCATTTCCACTTTGCAAACATCGAAAAATTTCAAAATTCCAATACCATACAATTTTCAAACAATTGTTTGGTATGATATAACTTTGACGCAACAACCCTGTCATTGATTTTAGTTACGAAATTTCCACAAAGAGCTGAGTTCCGTGCAATTGAAAAGTGAATGAAAGTTTCTGTTGACGAAATGTTTGATATTCCTATGGGAATGCAAATTTAATTAGAACTGGATACGGGGCTTAAAATGTCAAAAATTTTGTTTGGTATTGCTTTGCCACTTACTTGCCCACTTTATTGTCAATATGGCAACATCAATGCATTTTATTATCACTATATCCATCTTGTTCTAACACAAGGAGTTTGTATGAGCTGTATGCTGTGAACTGATTTTATTTCATAAATTTATCAAATTTTTAACAGTAAAAAATGTACCTATTTAGATTTTTTCCATCTAAAGCTGAAGAGAAGAAATGAAACGTTACGAATTGACCATTATCTATCCATAAGTTGAAATTCTAAAGATTGCACTTGAAATTTAAAAGACATTAGTTCAAACTTGATTCACATCAATTGAAATTCAAAAGTCATAAAATTAAATGTAAAACAGAGGTATATTGAAATTTAAAAGACATTAATTGAAATGTAAAAGACATCAATTAAAATCGAAAAGATGTCAATGAAATTTAGAAGATATCAATTGAAATTGAAAACACATCAATTGAAATTTAGAAGACAACAATTAAAAACGAAAAGACATCAACTGAAATTTAAAAGACAACAATCGCAATTTAAAACACATCAATTGATAGTCAAAAGTCATCTATTTAAATTTAAAAAACACAGTTGAAATTTTAAGACATTAATTGAAATGTAAATGACACTAATTGAAATGTAAAAGATATCAATTGAAATTTAAAGGACATCAACTGCAATTTAAATCACATTAATTGATTTTCAAAAGTCATCAATTGAAATTTAAAATAGAGGTCAATTGAAATTAAAACAACATCAATGGAAATGTAAATGACATTAATTGAAATGTAAAAGATATCAATTAAAATCTAAAAAAAATCTATTGAATTTTGAAAGACATCAATTGAAATTTAAAGCACACCAATTGATATTCAAAAGTCATCTATTGAAATTTACAAAACATAATTGAAATTTTAAGACATTAATTGAAATGTAAAAGACATCAATTAAAATCAAAAAGACATCATTTGAAATTTAAAAGTCATCAATTGAAATTTAAAACAGAGATCAATTGAAATTTAAAAGACATCAATTAAAATCGAAAAGACATCAATTGAAATTTAAAACACATCAATTGCAGTTTCAAACACATCAATTGATATTCAAAACTCATCAATTGAAAATAAAAACAGAGATGAATTGAAATTAAAAAAAATCAATTCAAATCTAAGACCTCAATTGAAATTTAAAATACAACAATTGATATTCCAAAATCATCTATTGAAATTTAGAAAGTCATAAAATGTCATAAAAGTCAAAAAATTTAGAAAAAAGACATCAATTTAAATTTAAAAGACAACAATTGCAATTTAAAACACATCAATTGACATTCAAAAGTCATCAATTGAAAATTAAAACGGAGATCAATTGAAGTTTTAAAAACATCAATTGAAATGTAAAAGACATTAATTGAAATGTACAAGACATCAATTAAAATCTAAAAGACATCAATTAAAATTTAAAAGACATCAATTGAAAATTAAAACACATTAATTGATATTCAAAAGTCATGAATTGAAATTTAAAAGAGTGGTCAATTAAAATGTAAAATACATCAATTGAAATGTAAATGACATTAATGGAAATGTAAAACACAACAATAGCAATTTCAAACACATCAATTGATATTCAAAAGTCATCAATTGAAAATAAAAGCAGAGATCAATTGAAATTTTGAAAGAAATCAATTGAAATGTAAAATACATTATTTGAAATGTAAAAGATGTAAAAAACATTTAAAAGACCTGAATTAAAATTTAAAAGAGAGATCAATTGAAATTTAGAAGACAGCAATTGATATTAAAACACATCAATTGAAATTTAGAAAATATTAATATTTTTAAGTTTCAACAGACGAATTTTAAATTCTAAATCATGTGTTTTAAATTTCAATAGACGTGTTTTAACTTTTAATTGATGTCTTTCAAAAATATGTTGATGTCTTTTAAATTTCAATTGATGTTTTTGAAATTTCAGTTTCAATTCATGTCTCTTACATTTCACATTGATGTCTTTTAAATTTCAATTGATGTGTTTTAACTTTTAATTGATGTCTTTTAAACTTAAACCTTTCGAACATCAGCCGACGTCATTTAAATTTCAATTGATGTCTTTTAAATTTCAATTGATGTCTTTTAAATATCAATAGACGTGTTTTAAATTCCAAATGATGTCTTTCAAAAATCTGTTGATGTCTTTTAAATTTCAATTGAAGTTTTTGAAATTTCAGTTGATGTCTTTTAAATTTCAATTGATGTCTTTTAAATTTTAATTAATGTTTTTAAAATATCAATTAATGCCTTTAACATTTTAAACTGATTTCTTTAAAATTTAAAGTGGGGTGTTTTCAATATGAATTGATGTGTCATAAATTTCAATTGATGTTTTTGGAATTTCATTTGATGTTTTTGGAATTTCATTTGATGTCTTTCAAATATTTATTGGTGTCTTTTAAATTTCAATTGATGCCTTTCGAACATCTATTGATAATTTGTAAATTTTAATTGATGTCTTTTTATTTTCCATTGATGGCTTTTGAATTACAATTAATTTTTTTCATTTGATATGTGCTAAATTTGAAATAATGTCTTTAAATTTCAATTGATCTTTGTTTTAAAGTTCAATTGATATTCAACAATTGATGTATTTTAAATTGTAATTGCTGTCTTTTAACTTTCAATTGGTGACAATTTTAAATGATGTCTTTCCAATTTCAATTCTTGTATTTCAAATATTGTATTTTCAATTTGTTGTATTTCAGTTAATGTTTTTTTAATTTCAATTGATGTATTTTAAATTTTAATTGATGGTTTTGGAATTTCATTTGATGTCTTTCAAATATTTATTGATGTCTTTTAAATTTCAATTGATGCCTTTCGAACATCTATTGATAATTTTTAAATTTTAATTGATGTCCTTTTAATTTAAATTGATGGCTTTTAAATTAAAATAATTTTTTTTAATTTCATATGTGCTAAATTTCAAAGATCTTTTCAATTTCAATTGAACTCTGTTTTAAATTTAAAGTGATGTCTTTTAAATTTCAATTGATCTATGGTTTAAATTTCAATTGTTGACTTTTGAATATCAATTGATGTGTTTTAAATTGCAATTGCTGTCTTATAACTTTCAATTGGTGAACATTTTAAATGATGTCTTTCAAATTTCAATTGTTGTATTTCAAATATTGTATTTTCAATTTATTGTATTTCAGTTAATGCTTTCTAAATTTCAATTGACGTCTTTTATATTTCAAATGATGTCTTTTAAATTTCAATTTATGTATTTTAAATTCCGAATTAAGTTTTCAAATTACAATTGATAGTTTTAAAAATTAAATTGATATTTTTTGATTTTTAATTGGAAATGGCGTAGGATATGAAGGAAAGCTTTTGTTCGACATCGAGGAATAGGAGGAACATGGAGGAACAGATTTGCATAGATGAACATTTCCTGTAATTTTTTAAAACTTACAGTGAAAAAATAAACTTTTACACTTTAAGGAATAGTTTTATCCAAAGTGAACTAAACAAACAAAGTGTACGAAACATTTAGGGCGAGTTTCACACTCTTGAAGCTTTAAATGCTTAATTTAAAAGCTTAAATGCAGAATTTTCAGCTGTAAAACTGAGCATTAGTGGCACAGCGCAAATATTTGAAGCGTTGAAAATATTTGTAACGTTCCTGCCGTGAATATTTACGCTGTGGCGATGCATTTTTACATTAACTCTCTGTTGATGAAGCGATTTGTTAAAGTGACGAAGTTTGTGGCGTTTCATTTTTACGTTAATTCTCCTTTGATGAAATGTTCTTCGCCAATGTTCAAAATCTCAAATTTCCAATATTTAACAGTAAAAAAATTAGTATCACGAAATTCATTTTCACTTTCTAACATAAACTTTAAAATTCATCTCAATATCCTTTACGATATCCTGATATTTCTCAACAGTTACGCTTCGCTTCTTCGTCAATGTCCGTCATCTAAAAATCCCAAAATTTAACAATAACAAAATTTCGTGTTTATTAACATTTTTTTTTATTAGATTTTTAAAATCTCTATTTTAGCAAAAGAAATGTATGACAATTAAAGAACATTTCTTACAAATACTAAACTAAACTTAAAAAAAATCGAACTATTTACAAAATACACTAAAAGAAAATAAAGTAACTAATTTGAGCTTAAGAAAGAAAATGGTTAAATTGTTAAAACAAAAGAACTTACAAGGTAACAAAATAATTTATTAAGTATTAATCATTTCGAAAAAAAAAACAAAACAATATAATTGTGATGTGTTTTACATTTCAATGAATAATACTTTTTGTTGTTTATTAATAATAATATATAAAAAAATATAAATATTTTTAAAAAATTAAAATAAATTACTGGTGGGTTTGTCAAACGTTTCTGTCAAACGTTTAATTACAAAAAAGATTAAATCATATTTGTTTCTTGATTTTAATTTAAAAACAAAATATTTTAAATTTAATAAAACATATAAGTAAACAGATTGTGTGTTTAATTTGAATTTTACTTAAGAAAATACAACTTAAATTAAAGCAAGTAATGAACTTTAAGATATAAAAATTTACCTACTAAATATTAAGCCTCACTTAAGATAAGAACGTTTCGTTTGTTTTATTTCCTTTGAAAAAAAAAAAACTAAACATTTAATTTATTGCTGCAAACAAATAAAACTATATATACACATTGTTGAAAAATAAAAAAAAAAATTTAATTATTATTTTTTGATTAATTTTAATTATTAAAAATTTGTTATAATAAGTTTTAGTTTTTTTATTCTGTTTAATTAAATTTAAAGCTTTGGTTTCAATAATGATTTCTAGAAAAGTTTAACAAAACAAAAATCTTTTGGGATTTTAGGCAAAAACTTTTTTGTATCCCTACTACAATAGTAATGTTTGTCAAGTTTTCGTACAAAAAAATTTTAAGTTTTTAAATTAGTATTTAAAATTAATTAAAGTTTAAAATTAAAATAAATTATAAATTAAAAAATTTTAGAATTTCTTGAAATTTTCTTTTTATTTATGTTAAATAATTTTAAATTGGCACATTTTGTTTTACAAAATTTTTTATACTTTTTTTACAATTGCTTTGTTTGTTTGTGTTTACATTTAAAGTGTTCTTAAATTTTTCCAAAATTTAACTTACATTACATTTTTGAGTGTATTTATACACTATGTGCTCAGCGTTGCCACCTTTACGAGTTGGCTGTTTGCTAGAGGCTTTGGGGAAATAGGAAGTGTAATGCATTTCTTTGAAATGAGAAATGTTTTTTATTTGTAAATTTTATTGAAACGGAAGCACAATTTTTTTTAATTTTTAAAATGTTTATATTAAAACAAAAACTTTGGTAATTTTACAAATTTGGATTGGGCGTATGGAATTGCATGACACAAAGTGTACAAGTAATATTAAAAGGAGAAAAAGTTTATAATTGAAAATAAGCTTGATTTTAGCCCGAATTGTCATTTAAAAGCTCACCAAAAATTTTCATATTAAAAGACATTTAAATGAAAAACTTGGCCATGTTAATTTAAGTGGGGAATTATATTTAAGTGGCAACTTGAAAACTACCCCTTAAAACTACAATAAAAGCTTCGTAGTGAACTTTCATGTGATTCATGGGTTTTCGAAAGCTCTTGTTTTTTGATCGAACTAAGATTATAATCCCAAGTTTTCTAAATTAAACTCCCTTAGGGCGAGTTTCACACTCGTCATTTAAAAGCTCAATTTAGAAGCTCTCAGACAATTTTCATATTAAATGACAAGCATCGAGCATTTAAAGTACATTTAAATGGAAAATTTTCAACTGTGAAACAGGCCATTAAAGTTACACTTTTTTCCAAAATACTACACAACTTACAACATTGTTATCTGTAGACAGTTTAAAAGCTCTCGAGTAATCTAATATATATCACGTTACATCATTTTACACTGATGTATTGTTAAAAAGGTTTAAAATAACTTTACAGAAAAAGCTGACAATTATAGGCTTACAACTTTATAAGAAGCTTCGGAGTAAACTTTCGTGTGATTCATGGGGCTTTAAAAGCTCTTTTTTGTTAGTGGGTGCAACTATTGTTCATAAGAGCCTGGTTACGATGCCCGTTCTGACCACCTATAATTTCTTTCGATGACTGAATCTGCATTCTGTTCATTTTTTTTAATATAACAATTATTTTTGTTTTAAACGTCAGGTTAGAAATGTATATTATTATGTTGTTGCAACCGAATTGAAAATAATTCGTTTGTACCCACAGAATTCATGAGAAATTCGGTTGCAGCAACCTCATTTTTGATATACACTGTTGTTGTAACCGAATGAAGGAAAAATTCGTTTGTTACAACCGAATTAAGACCAAATTCGGTTGTTCAAACAAATTTTCATGGCAAATTCGGTTGTTCCAACCGATTTTTAAAACCAAATTCGGTTGATGCGAACGAATTGATTTCAAATTCGATGGTGACAACCGCATTCATGACCAAATCCGTATTGCAACCGAATTAATGCCACATTTGGTTGTTGTTGCCGATTTGGGGCCCAATTTGGGTGTTGTAACCGATAGTATAGAAATTTTAGTGGACAGAATGAATATAGTTGGAACTTCAGTTGAAATAAATAAATATTTTCCCATTACATCCCATGAAGGGATAAGGGAGAGCTTCTCGCAATCTCTGAGCTGTGCGCTTTCCTGTTTTTACTCACTGATTGGCACCTACAGTTTTAGACCGGTTCCGATCGGGGTTTTTGAGAATCTATTTTATGGCTTATTACTCGATAGTGTCGAGGTGGCCGTCGTCGAAAGAAGTGTAAGGTGGTCAGAGCAGGGATCGAACTAACGGTTTCTCGTACAACAGCTGCTCACACTAACCATTGCACCCCACACGGCCGGAAAATCAGTTGCCCCATTATAAAACGTGGCTGTTCCAACCGAATGTTAGTTGTGTGGACTAAATTCATTCGCCACTACATCAATACGGTTGTGGCAACCGCAATTCTGTTGGGACAACAGCTGAATTTACTGATGCCACAATTTCTCTTCAAACAATTAGTTCAAACCAGAAGTTTCAAGATTCTGGTGACCCCAAATGCAACTAAATAATAGTATATATTGTGACCATCGGTGATGCAATTGTTTTTCATGAGAATTTGGGTTCTATCCCCGTTCTGACCGACCACATATAATTTCTTTCGATGACGGTCATCTCGCTTAGTGACGGTGACATTTTCGAGTACGTAGCCATACAAAATCTACACAGAAAAAAACTGTTTGGAACCGCTGCAAAATTGTATGCCCCAATTAGTGATTATAAAACTTGCCTTCATGGGATGTAATGGGGAAAAATGCATTTATTTATTTAATTTTTTTCGCAGATAATTCCCAAAATTTTTAGCTTTTAACGTGTGAACAAAACTTTAAAGCTCTCGAGTAAACTGCACAATTTTAGGTTAATCTTAAAACTTTTCGATGGCGTTTGAAGGCATTTTCCATAATTTAACAAGCAAAATTTGATATTTGAAGTTTCAAATAACCGTTAAAACTCAGGAAGCATGAAAATCCAAGCAAGCATTTATGGGCTTTCGAAAGCTCGACTTTTCAAGCATCAAACTATTGAATAGATATTTTCGGAATTAATTCTCTTTGGGCTTTCGAAAGCTCGACTTTTCAAACTATTGAATACATTTTTTCGAAATTAATATTCTTTGGGGCGAGTTTCACACTTCCCATTTAAAAGCTCAGTTTAAAAGCTCACAGAAAACGTCCATATAAAATTACATTTAAATAACAAACAGCGGACGTTTAAATGGTAAATGGATAGCTTTTAAACTGAGCATTAGTCGGCGTAAGTTCCAATGATTTCCTTTCTCAGCTCTTTTTCCGTACCGTACTAAAACCGCTTTAAAACCTTCAACAGAACTCCGAAAATCGCTAATATATCGTAAATGAACATATAAGAATTTTGAAGCCTAATAAAACTGCTGCAAAGCTATGTAGTCTATGTAGGTACGTCCGTGATATTCAAAAGCTATTTTTGAATCAAGCTTTTTATTAGCTCAAGTTTTTTTCAACAACGAGTTTTACAATTGTCATTTAAGCGTTATATTTAAAAGCTATTAACTAGTTAAAAGCTCAAAACCAATGATATTTAGATGACCAACATCGAGCATTAAAAGTTCATTTAAATTGACGATACCCATCTGAGTCTTAGGGCGAGTTTCACACTCGTCATTTACAAGCTCAAAAGCTCAAGCTCACAGAAAATTTTCATATTAAATGACATATAAATTACAAATATCGGGCATTTAAATTCCATTTTAATTGGAGAATGGTTAATTATGAAACTCAGCCTTAGTCGCCCCTATGTTTCAATGGTTTCCTTTTTCAATTATTTTTCCGTGCCGTACTAAAACAGCTTTAAAACCTTCGAGTGAACTCCGAAGTCGCTGATATTTCGTAAATGAAAATATATGAAATTTAAAGCCTAATTAAAGATACTGCATACGCTATGTATTAAATGCACCTCTAATTTTCAAAAGCTATTTTAGGAAAAAGCAACAGTTTTTTTAGATCAATTTTTTTTCAACTTTGTCTGCGAGTTTCACAATAGTCATTTAAACTCTTTGTTTAAAAGCTCATAGCTAATGATATTTAAATGACAAACATCGAGCATTAAAAGTTAACTTAGCTCAAGCTCACAGAAAATTTTGATATTAAATAACATTTAAATGACAAATGACAATCCAATCCAATGGCATTCAGTGAAACTGAGTTTTAGGCCGTTTCACACTGGTCATTTAAAACCTCAATTTAAAAGCTCACATAACATTTCCATATTAAATTACAAATTATCGGCCATTTAAATTCCATTTGTGGAACTGAGTGTTAAATGGCAAACAACGGGCATTTAAAATCTATTTATCTGGAGAACTTTCAACTCTAAAACTGAGCATTAGTCACCAATTCAGGAGGAGTCATATGTACTTTACAATTTTATGTAACCTCCCTATGTACTTTAAAATCGCATGTTAAAAGCTTTCAACAGCTGGCATATTAGCATACGGCATTTAAATGACGAACATCGGCCATTTAAAGCTAATTTATGTGGGGAATGTCATTTATAACAGTGTCGATTGTGAAATTGAAACTTAGGGTGTGTTTCACACTCGTCATAAAAGCAGAATTTAAAAGCTCACCGAAAATTTTCAAATAAAATGACAAATATCGGGCATTTATGGCGAGTTCCACACTCATCATTGAAAAGCTCCCAGAAAATTTTCATATTAAATGACATTTAAATGACAAACATGGGACATTTAAACTACATTTAAATGGAGGATTTTCAACTGTGAAACCGGCCATTAGAATCGATTTAACTGGAGAATTTTTAACTGTGAAACTGAACAATACTCACCAATTCGGGGGGAGTCATCTTCAGTTAAACGATTGATCTTTTATCCCGAAAGCTTTCGTGGGTTGAAGCTTTAACAAAAATATTTTTAATTGTATTACAACTTTGGCAGGAAACTAGATGAGAATTTGTAGTGTTTATTTTATAAGCTTTTCGCAATTAATTTCTTTTGTTAAATTTAATTAAAAATTTTGCATAATGAACACATGAACAAAAATAACAAATTTAAAATAAAATAATTTTTGAATTTTCTTTGAAAAAGCTTTTTTTTGTAAATTTTGTTACAATAATGAGAGAACGAGGAAGAGGGAGAGAGAGAAAGGGAGGGAAGAGGAGAGACTGAGTACGTTGACGTGATAAAATTTACAATTAACGGTATAAGTATTCAAAAGTGTCGATAAATTTATTTACATTTTATGAAAATTTTTTCTAATATATCAATAATTTTGCAAAAATAACGAAAAAAAAATATTTTTTCTACGTTATTTTAATTTTTTATTCTTGTAACCTGTCTTTGGAAAGATTTAAAGCTTTTCAGCTTAGTTCTCGAACGTTTTTAATTTAAAGCTGTAAAGCTTTATTTTCGATTTTCTTTTGTTTTCAACTAAAGGTTTTCGAATTTCGTGTTTGTGTGATTTTTTAAAAAGTAGGTTAGGGGTTTTATGAGGAGGATTTATAAGTTTTTAAAACTCAAATAAATGTGGGGTTTTCTAGTCCTTAACTTGGTTTTTGTAATCTCACAGATGACTATTACTGGGTGATTTAAGGGAACTCAACGAGGAGGCGAGTGATGGCAACATAACTAAGCCGCACATGACCTGTATCATTGACCGTAACATGGTGCATGTGATTTGGTTTTCAACCACAATTCTAAGGGTTCAATGTTCACGTTGAATTTCCTAAAATCACCTTTTTAAAATATGTATAAATGTATATAGTTTTATTATACTTAAGTTAATTTACAAATGTTTATTTATCTTTTTATTTTTTAAATATTTATATAAAGTTTAATTTGTTTTATAAACAATTTTATTTATTTGTTGTTGTTGTAATAAAGAATATTTTTTGTTAATTATTTTGTACTTAAAGTCTAAAAGAAACAAGATCAACCTATCAGAGATGTTGGTTTTGTATAATTTTATTTCGTAATCGTAATGTTTAATTTGTTTTATCAAAGCTTTGGCAAAAGCAAAGCTTTAAAGCTCAGCAACAGAAAACCATATGGTATAAACTTAAAAAAGTTTATACAATTCACTCCCATGGCAGTGGGAGTGGGGGAAAGTCATAAAGTTAGTTACACAAAGAGTGAGAGAGTGGAGGGACGGGGAAATAAAGTGTCTAAGATTTACAAAGTTTCGAGAGCGTTTTCGTTCGCCTCTATAACTTGGTTTAGAAACCGGAAAGCTTTAAAGCTTTATTCCTGATTTCCGCACGCATCGATCTTAATATACTAAAACGCAATGAAATCGCCACATTTACATATGTATGTAGATATCGGTTTTTAGTTTTTATGTTTTTCTTTTAGTTTATTTTTTATCTTTGATTAATTATAGATATTCCTGTTTGATTTTTATATCATTATTCGTTGTTGGAGTTAATTTCTTGCTGGCCTTGGTGGCCAACACAACCGTGGTAGTGTTGCTGTTGATGATGGTGTTGCTATGGGAGGCGTTACTCGGCGTCAGGATAGCAGCTGGCGGTGATTCTAAATGAAAATGCCTTTGTTGTTGTGATGTCTTAAGTTCGTCTTCGGCGTCAGAGCTTTCCGCTTCTGTTCTATGATTACTATTGAGATCTTTTGTATGTTGCTGTGATTGCAGTGAATCTTCTTCGTCCGCTTGTCTTCTATCTCGAACAGCTTCCTCGTGATGTTCATCGTCATCTTCCTCTTCTTCCTCCTCGTCCTCGTCGTCCTCCTCCTCTTCCTCTTCGTCGTCATTTGTTTCGGAATTCATTTTGGCCAATGCATTAGAGGCAGACATTTGGGCTTTTTTCATGGAGGACTCATCACTACTATTGCTGCTATCGAATAACTGACCCGCAGTGGCAGCAGAATCTGGTGACAAGGGAGTGGTTGCCGTGGGTGGTGTATTTAAAGCATTGCTATGGGGAGCCTGAATCTTTTCCCCTTCCTCATTATCATCCTCGTCCTCATCATCATTGTCCACATCATCCTGATCCTCATCCACGTCCTGTTGGGTATCTGCGTACTCTTCTGCTAGCTCTTCGTCACCACGATTATCTTTAACATAACTTGAACATTTTTCCTCTTGTTGGCTCTCCTCCTCTGGCTGAGTTTCCTCTCTTTCATGTTCCTGTTGCGGTTGCTCATGATCATCATCATCATCGTCATCACTGTCTATCGAATCCTTAGCTTGAAAGTTTAGTCGCTTATTGAGGCTGCTGTCATTACTCTGAGATCGTCTGGCTGGCATTTTTGGGGAGGAAGACATTTTTGTATCACCTTCTTCATCTTCTTGTTCGGACTCGGAAGAACTTTCTTGATGCTGCCCAACACATACTCTCTCTTCGTTCTGAGAGCTTTCAACATTTTGCGGTGAACTTTCTGCCAGTGGCGGCGTTCGATTGCCATCCATTTCCTCATCTTCGTCACCTTCCATGGACTCACTTAACTCTTTCTTGATTTGTCTCAAAGGCTGAAAACAATTATCTGCTCTACTATTGCTTGTGGTGTCCCGATCCCGCTCTCGTTCTTCATCCCTATTTCTATTCTCTTCGCTCGGTCTCTCACTGGTTTGACGAAAATCTCTCTCAAGGTTTTCCGGTTCTCTACGCTGTGACTTTTTCAGAGGCACTCTTAATATCAGCTGCTGCTGTTGCTGCTGCATATGGTGAAGATCATCGGTCTCTTTCCGCAAAGCTTTGGTTATCAGACCATTGGCACCTGTGATACTGCTGCCGTTAAGCGAAGCTCCAGTTTGTTGCTGTTGCTGCTGTTGGCTTATTTGCAACATACCCAGCTGGCGTTGGCAATGCTGCAACTCCGTTTGCAATTTGGCCATTTGTTCATTGCGTAGTTCGACCAACTCTTTCAGTTGTTGATTCTGCAAGCGATAGTGTTGGTTCTCATTTAAAATACGCTGGAGCATACCGAGCAGTCGTTCTCGTTCCTTGGGTCGTGAGTCACGCAGTGCTTCGATGGCAAGTTCCCAAGGTGTCAGCGTATTACTGCTATCTGGCTCACCGTCGTGAACACTCTCTTCGTCTGTGTCTGTGGACAGTTCAAATTCACAACTTATGGAAGCTGCCATGCGGCCATTTGGCAAATGATTGTGGTGACTGTGGCCGGATTGGTGATGATGATGATGGGGATGCGGTTGCTGATGCTGATGGTGATGATGACGTGGTTGCTGTAAATGCTGCTGTTGACTTATATACGTCGCCCCTTGGGGCCCTGTTATTCTCAAATGGGGCTGCTTCATGCAGCCATGGCCTGATGGGTCATGATATGGCGCTATATTTGTGTCAACCGCTGTCGCGGCTGTAGCTCCTGTTGTCGCCGCATTCTGTGTGCTCAAATTTAGACCCGCCGGTCGCTCGCTCGCATTGGAAGACTGAGATGGTGAGTTACGATTCTGCGGTGGTTGAGGACTAAGATTATGTGGCCGTTGATGGTGCTGTTGCTGCGTATGATGCTGTTGCAGATGATTTTGTTGATAGAAACGTTGCTGATTCTGTTTATAGTAATCATATTGCTGTTGATTGTGATGGTTTGGAGCTGCCGTTGCTTGACTCGCCAATGCACCAGGCTGTGGTGGTGATGGCCCATGGAGTTGGTGATGATGTTGTGGAAGCGGAGGTGTGGGCGAACGTATGATATTATTTTGATTTATTAAATTCTTGCTAATCCGTATGCGGCCTGGCAATTCGTTGTTGCTGCTGCTGTTAGCACCAAATGTTGCCGATGATGTGGGCAGCAATTTATTGTGATGGTTAACCGTGGCAATAATCGTTTGTGCATTAGTGTTGTGTTGCTGCGACTGCGGCTGCTGTTGTTTTTGCTGTGGCAAAGGCGATGTGGACGAGGTGATTTCATTCGAACCACCAAATTCCTCAGGACTTCGCGCAGGATTTGTACAGGTGGCACTGTTGCAGCGCCGGTTGGGCGAAGGTGATTGTCTCAAATAGCATTGGTTGGCGGAGGGTGGCAGCGCAACCCCTGCACCACGTTGCATATTTTGTGGGGGTGGCGGATGCTGCGGTTTCAGGGCAGGTGGTGTTGATGGTAGATTTGTGGGTGTTGTGGTGGTGGTTGAAGAGGCGGATGAATTTGATGAATTGGAGTTTTGTATGGAGAGTCTTCGGGTCTGCAAATCCAAATGATTGTGATTTGTTGCTGGCGCCGCCTTGTTGCTACGTCCCAGCGACATGGGTGATATCATCGGCGTGGTAACTTCGTCATCCATTGAGGAGGGCGCACCATTACTGTTGCGTTGTTCGTCATCTGAATGTTGGCTTAAGGGCGGGGGTGTAGGGCTGGTCATTTCTGTGGGTGTGGTAGCTCTCTCCTGTTTTATTTGGATCTCAGCTCCACCCTCGCACAAGGCGGAAACCTGCGGCTGTTGTTGTTTTAGATGTTGTTGTTGTTGTTGATGCTGCTGCTGTAACTGATGTTTCTGCTGTAACTCCCTCTCTCTTTCTCTCAAATCCCTTTCACGCTCATACTCCCTCTCACGTTCTCTTGAACGCTCACGCTCTCTTTCGCGCAAACGTTCAATTTCACGCTCCCTTTCACGCTCCATACGCTCGCGTTCCCTTAACTCTCGTTGCTCCTTTTCACGCTCTTGCGCCAGATGAGTTTTTCGCGGAGCCAAGGCAACATTCGGTTGATACGTTCGCTCAAAACGTTCGCGATCGGTGCTGCGCACCACCCGTTCGGGATTTTGTAGCACTGGCGGTTCTTGACTCAAATAGGGAAGCGTCGATAATGCCGCCACTGCGGCAGCATTATAGGCGGCATGCATAAAGGACTTGGGTTGGGGCCAAGGTCGGAAGGCAGACATTTGACCGGCGGCCGCCATACGCTGCTGTTGCGCACAATGGGCATACATGAGGGACTGATAGTGCTGATACTCCAGCTGATATGCTGAGGCTTCGTCTAGGCCCTTGGATTTCTTCGTCGATGGAATGTCGAGTTGATCGCCCCGATGTTTGACCACACTGGGCGGCAAGGGTTGATGGGGAGGTGGTGGTGGCTGCAAACCCATAGATGGCACTAGTATCGAATGGTCCAAATGCATTTCGGCCTAAAAAGAAAGGGAGAGAGAGAGAAAGATACAAAATTAAGATTATATTTATTGTGATATTTTGTTAAAGAAAGCATTTCGGTTTTGCGATTAGTTTGAGGACAAAACTTTATTGGATAAACTTGACAGATTTTTTTGGAGATTTCGGGAGCAAACGAGCAAAAACTTCAATATAACAGTAAATAAAATAAAGTTCCAGATTACTGGAATATATGTATTGAGATATACTTCAGTGAAAGGAAATACACATATGAGGACATCTGCTGCTAAAGTACTAGCGATGCTGACCAGCCTTGTCTTAGTCAGGTAGTTTATATCTACACTGACAATTTTTCATGCGTAAAAATACGACAGTTTTTTCGTAAAGTTTTTTTGTACAATGTACAAAACTTTTGTGTATACTCCGGTTCACTTATTTAAAGGCACTAAAAATTCCATATTCAGCAGCCTGCATCTTTTGCAATTTGTAACCGATTGCAGAATTTTAAAATGGAAATGGAAGCTAAACATCTTGAGATATAAAAAAAATTTTGACAAAGTGGTTTCATAACTAAGGAACTTTTTTTGAGCAATTTATAAAATTTCTATAGCAAAAACGAAGTCTATACTAAGGGTGATTTTCAGCTCCATAAGTATCACATTTTTAACACGTTGACTGCCAACTACGACATAACTCGTAGATGGCGTTCTTTTGTAGGACGCCGATTACGAGTTACATATCTCGTACTGTGTTTACTTGCCATATTCAAAGACGATCTAGAATTAGACGACCAGAAGAAGTGCGCAATTTGGCAACACTGAGAACCAAAAAGTGCTAGAAATTCACTCAAAGGCATATCTCTCACGCGTCATATCTTGATTATTTCATACTTTTTGCATAGTTTATGTAACTTTACTTCAACATGGTTGGAATTTGTAGTTATATATAATAACACTATCAAAAAGCTGCTCGTGTATTGAAATATTCAATGGAGAGAGTAAGAGAGAGAACAGAGAATGACTAGGCTTTCACTCATTGTGCTTGTTGGCATTTGAGTGAAAATACATTTTGACTGTCTACTTTCGTTTTTCCCATATTCAGAAACGATGTACAAGTAGACAGTCAAAATTTCTCTTCACTCAAATGCCAACAAACAAAACGAGTGAAACCCTAGTACTTCTCTACTGTCTCTCTTACTCTCTTCATTGAATATTTCAAAACACGAGCAGCTTTTTGATAGTGTTATTGTATATTACTATACAAAATCCAACCATGTTGAAGTAAAATTACATAAACTATGCAAAAAGTATGAAATAAGCAAAATATGACTCGAGAGAGAAATGCGTTTCAGTGAACTCCTAGCACTTTTTGGTTCTCTTTTACCAGGGTTGCCAAGTTGCGCACATCTTCTGGTCGTAAAATTCTAAATCGTCTTTGCCATATTCGAAGATGATCAAGAAGTAGACAACCAGAAGATGTGCGTAATTTGGCAACCCTGGTAAAAGAGAACCAAAAAGTGCCAGATATACACTCAAACGCTTTTCTCTCTCGTGTCATATCTTGATTATTTCATACTTTTTGAAGAGTTTATGTAATTTTATTTCAACACGGTTGAAATTTGTATAGTTATATACAACAACACTATCAAAAAGCTGCTCGTGTATTGAAATATTCAATGAACAGAGTAAGAGAGAGAGTAGAGAAGTACTAGGGTTTCACTCGTTTTGTTTGTTGGTATTTGAGTGAAGAGAAATTTTGATTGTCTACTTGTACATCGTTTTTGCCATATTCGTGCAGCTAAGATTAAATTCGTAGTATGTAGTATATCAGTGCTAATATGGATAGATGGCTTCTGAGAAGACAATAAAAATCAGTGCTGGCATGCATGATCAGAAAATTTATTAATAAATGAATAATTAATTATAAAGAATTTATTCAAAATCAACTACGAGATAATTCGACAGACCTTTTTTTAAATAAATTTTCTATGTTTCTTGATGATAACTACGTACTATAATTAGAGTTTTTAATAGAATAATATGATTAAATGGAATTGGCTTTTTAGACCGGAGTTCTGAAAATTGCCGTGGTAGTCAGAACATGTTAAATAAAACTTAAACAAATTAATTTATTATTTTGTTTGAGATCCCTTGTTTTTAAAATTTTTTTTCAATCATGTTAGAATAGAATTTTCTAAGTTGTTGATAATTTCTTTTGGAATTTCGGAAGTTGAGTGTTTCTATAGCAAACTCTTCCTCTAAACAGTACATAAATGCTTATTCGGGAATCCCGCAGGGAACCCATATTGGTCCATTACTGTCTATATTATTTATAAACGATTTGCCGAATATTTTAAAATTTTCAAAATGTCTGCTGTTTGCGGATGACTTAAAACTTTACTCTTCAGTATCTACCATCGGCGATTGTCGGGGAATACAAGGTGATATAAACTCACTTAGGGAATAGTGCGTGGAAAACGAAATTATGATAAATGTATCAAAGTGTAGATCTGTTTCTTATTCTCACTCTCTTATTGTATTACTTGTATTACTATAAAATTGGTAATAGTCCTCTGAGATGTAGTGCCGAAGAAAAGGATTTATGAGTTATTTTTGATTTTATTCTATTATTATTTTATCATTTTCTTGTCATGTTGACTACATAACTTTCAAGGCTTATTCAAGGTTACGTTTTATAAGAAGGAATTCGAAAGAATTTAGAGACCATATGACTTTAAAATCTTTATATGTTTCATTATTACGAAGTAAATTGGAGTACTGTTCGATAGTCTGGAATCCATATTATTTCAAATACTCCAATCGAATTGAAAAGGTTCAAAAATTGTTTACAAGCATCATCTTTAAAAAATGAAATTGGCCTGAGGCAGTTCCTTACATATCAAGAAGAAAGTTTTTGGGGTTGCAATCATTAAGTGACCGTAGATCATATTTTTGTTTAATGTTTGTTTTGTTATCTGGAGATATAAATTGTTCAGAAATAAAGGGTTTTTCAATAAGAGCGCTACAAAATTTTTTTTAAATAAAACAAAACCGGTTTTAGATACCAATGAAATTCGTTATTCCTGTGAAAGTACGTTCGATGCCATTATGTATGGAACTCGATTTCTTTTGCATGGCCACCACGGGCACGCTTGCAGAAGTCCAGACGCCGAACCCAATTTTCGACGGTTTTCAAGCATAAATCGGCCGATACTGCTGCAATTTCATGTTCGATTTTCGTACGAAGTTCATCAATCGTCGCTGGCTTGTTGGCATAGACCATAGACTTGACGTAGCCCCACAGGAAATAATCTAACGGCGCCAAATCGCACGACCGAGGCGGCCTATCGACTGGGCCATTTCGTGAGATAACACGTTCACCAAACTTGGTTTCCAATAAATTGATTGTGGAATTCGCTGTGTGGCTTGTGGCGCCGTCCTGTTGGAGCCACATGTCCTCCAAGTCCATATTATCCAATTGGGGCCAAAAATATTCGGTTATCATTGAACGGTAGCGATTCGCATTCACAGTAATGTGCTGGTCTTGATCATCACGGAAGAAGTACGGCCCAATGACGCCGCCGGCCTATAAAACGCACCAAACCGTAATTTTTTCGGGATGCAATGATGACTCATGGATTACATGTGGATTGCTGTCTGACCAATAATGCATATTTTGCTTATTGACGAAGCCATTCAGCCAGAAATGAGCCTCATCGCTGAAGATGATTTTCCGATGAAACTCCGAATCATTTTCACGTTGTTGCTCAGCCCAATTCACGAACATACGACGCTTATGGTTGTCAAGCGGCTTCAGTTATTGCATCAATTTGATCTTGTAAGGATGTGGGCCAAGATCTTTTCGCAAAATTCGCCACAACGACGTCACAGAGATGCCCAAGGCTTGAGAACGACGTGTGAGAGACACATTTGGGCTTTCTTGAACTGAAGCCTCAGCGGCAGCAGTATTCTCGACACTACGGGCACTTCGGGCAATATTCTCTACACTACGGACACTTAAGTCTTTATGTAGCTATAATCTGTAAGAATTAGATGATTGAATAAATAAATTCTGTAGATGATTGAATAAATAAATCCGTTCCACTTATCCTAGCGAACAGTGGTCAAATCGTCTCCTCTACTGCGAAATTTTCTTTGTCGGATATTTCTCTCTCAATGAACCCGGATATTTTCCCTGGAGTTTTATCTGGAGCATCGAGAAGAACTTCCATCGAACTTAGACCATTTTATAAAACTCAAATCTTGATATTGAAGGCACCGTAGGGTTGGACACTTATTTGAAGTTTGTTAATAATCGTCCATATTTGTATTCCACGTGAAAAAATCTTTTTACAGCAGGTTTTTTTCTTCTGAGTTAAGGAGAGCATTTTAGAATTTCTAATAATAAATTTACAAGGAATTTTTTCATTTATCTCTATACGAAAATTAATGCAATGGTCAACTTATTTCTGATATTTCATGAATTAAATTTTTGCTTTTACGGCTGTGGAGTTACTTTGTTAGCCAGGAACCTAAAAATGTGTTATTGTACCTTATATACTGATAAAAATGTCGTACATTTTCAGATAAATTAAAGGGAGTAACTTTTAGTACGAAATTGTGCCGTCTGCAAAACCATTGTGCTAAAAAATTGCACTAAAATTTAAAAAGTTGGAAAAATGTTGAGGAAATTGTGCTAAACGGCACTTGGCATAATTTTTCAAAAAACAAGTGCCAAAACCAAAAATATTCTGCCAAAACTGCACAAATGATGCCAACATGGTAACACTGCTAAACACATACTCTCTCGCTCTCGCAAGCAGGGTGGCCATACTCTCATCTATTGCTAATTTGATTTTTTTTTTACAAGGTGGCGCAAAAGTAAACTTCCGATGTTTTTTTGGCTGTAATTAAAAAAAAAAAATTAAAAATTTTGATTCTTCTTGTGGATTATTTTTATTTGGTCTTTTAATTTTTTTTACATCAAGTCGAGAATATGATGTCATGTAAATGGCCGCCGCCACAGTTGATTGTCATTTGAGCCCTTTTTATGGCATTTTCCATCACTTTGGCCAAAACTTCCGGCGATAGGTCCTCACATTCTTGACGGATATTGTCTTTAAGAGCTGCAAGAGTCTGAGGCTTGTTGACATAAACCCGCGACTTCAAAAAGCCCCACAAAAAGAAGTCTGGAGCGGTCAAATCAGGCGATCTTGCTGGCCAGTGCAAATCGCCAAAACGGGAGATTAGGCGCCCGGGAAATGCATCCTTCAGCATATCGGTTGTGGCACGTGCAGTGTGTGCCGTTGTACCGTCCTGTTGGAACCACATGTTTTCCAATCCCAATTCATCAAGTTGCGGCAAAAAGAACTCGTTGATCATTGCTCTGTAGCGTGGCACGTCGTCTGGTCGATGTCGACGGCGCTTCCATGACATCCTCGGCTACAGCAGCAATATTCTCTGCAGAACGTCTACTCCGGGGTCTGGTACGCCTGGCAGCATCTCGTGTTGTGCCAGTCTCTTCGAGGCGAGCGGCTAAACGTCCCAGTATTTCACCAGTAGGCGTTGGACGGCCAGGAAATCTGCGACGAAATTCACGTTGTGCCAAAGTCACCGACCGATTATTAGTCAAATAAATAGTCAGCAATATTCCGCGTTCTGGAGCAGTGTGGCGTAACATTGTTTATTAACGTGTATTTCGCATGTGTTTACTACACAAATGTCAAAACAGAACTGACATTAGGGGCCAATCGCAAAATTAATAGCATTTTCTGATACGAGGATTACTTTTGCGCCACCTTGTATATAGGACGATTCTTGCAAAATAGGTATGGTCAGCCTAGCTAGAATTTAATTCAAACAAATCAAAGTAGGCTTTGCTTTTTAAAGAAGAAAAAAATTCCGTTTGTTTTTTCCGTTATCAGTGTGAAGAGTGGTGTTTGCGTATTGTGATCTAAATAATAAAAATAAAAGAAAAGTACATAAACTGAATTGTTATCTGTGCCAAATATTTCTGCCGAATGAAACTTTTTTCCCAAAGCATTTCAGGCTAATGCATAACAAAAGCAATAGTAGTGGCTTTACTAGCACATACAACAATTGCGGTGAAAGGATTTCAACTATAAGTGCTTTTTCAAAGTCATTCGAAATCAGTTTCGAAAATCTATGCAAATCCTGGTATGTACTTATATCTCCGGATATTTACACTACATTCCAGGCAAATAGTAGTACTTCCGGGTGTATTTGAAATATAAAGTAATATATACAGGGTGATTCAGGACGTTCCGGACAAATTTCTCCAGCGTAATCCTTGGCTCATTTCATGAAGAAAAGTCCACAAGGACCATGTCCGAAAATGCAAGGGTGCGAAATGGCAGCGGGTTCAAAATTTACGGATTGGCGGTCGGAGGGTAGTAGGGTAAAGTTGCTAACTTCTGAGCCAGTGGTCGGATTTTTTTTGTTTTTGGGCTCTTAGAGAACTTTCAGAATCAATAAAAAAAAAAATAAAAAAAAGTAAAATCGCCGAGATACAGAGCATCCGGAAAAAAATTGAAAAAAAAATTCACATAACCTCAATTTGCTCAGCCAGATGGCAGGTAACTTATGTTTTTTTTCCGGTTGAAAGATTTCCAAAATGACCTAAACGAAGCCCAGAGGTCTTACCGTTCCAAAATTATGACCATTTTAGTGAAATGCAAAAATGTTTGTTTTTGTTTTTGGAAGCGAAATAACAGCACACATTTATTTGTTTTTGTAAATTAACACGTTTAAGATTTTATTTTATTGAAATTTTTGGCTGAAGAATCAAACACATAAGGAAAAAAACATTTGATGTTAAAGGAAGTTTTCAATGTGGTTCCCATTTTCTACTAAACACAATTGCAGCCGTTTGCGAACCACATCCGCCACGTTTCACTCATCTTTCCACGAACTTTCACCGCAGCTTCCTCCATGCGTGCAAGTAACTGCTCACGATTGTGGATCTGCACAGAATACACACAATCTTTCATGTAACCCCACAAAAAGAATTCAAGTGGTGTGAGATCTGGAGATCGTGGCGGCCAGGCGATTGGTCCAGCTCGTCCAATCCAACGTCGAGGGAAATTGGTGTTAAGCCAAACCCGCACAATAAGACGGTAATGCGCTGGAGCACCATCTTGTTGGTAGAAAACATGATTTCATACCGCAAGAGGTACTTCCTCTAGGATTTCTGGTATGACTTCTTGCAAAAAAGCCAAATAATTTTGCGAATTTAACCTGGGCGGAAGTACTTTTGGCCCAATCAAGGTGTTGTCGATGATGCCAGCCCAAACGTTGACTGCAAATCGGTGTTGAAATGCTGTTTCTTTCTTGTTGTGGGGATTGTCATGGGCCCATTCGTGCAAATTATGGAAATTAGTTATGCCGTCTCTCGTGAATTGCGCTTCGTCGGTCCACACAATCGAACGTAAAAACATAAATGCGTGTACATCACGTTGCAACATCTCACGGCAAAAGTTGACGCGCAGTGGCAAATGGGCCAACAAGAGTTCTTGAACTGGTGTGAAATGGAATGGATGTTTTGGATGCCATACTTTTGATTGTGCCACACCAACTTGAACCGCGATTCGTCTTGTGCTTGTCGTTGGGTTCTCGTCTATCGCATCCAAAATTAACTCTTCAACTGCAACGTCGTGTTGTTCATTTCCGGGACGCTCCATTTGTGTAAACAACGTGCCTTCACGAAATCGGCGGTGCGTCTCACTGAATGTTGTTCGGTTTGGTGGTCGTTGATTAGGAAAACCTAATGCATATTCACGCGCAGCAGCTCTTGCATTACCATCGCAGAATCCATACCTGTAATGAATGTCTGCTAATTCTTCGTTTGAATAAGTTGTCATTTTTACTAATTCAAAACACAACGCACTCGAAACTGTTGCTGCAGCAGAGATTAGCGTAAACTTTTACCTTTTTTGTCGTTATTCACTTTCAAAAAACCGGACAAAAATCACTTGTACTTTTCCCGTTCGTAGACACTTGTTGAATGACAAAATTCTATCAATGAATACCTATAAATAGTACTTACTTTTTTAGGCACTGATGAATGGACTGGAAAATGGACTGGAAAATAAAATCTTAAAAGTGTTAATTTACAAAAACAAATAAATGTGTGCTGTTATTTCGCTTTCAAAATCAAAAACAAACATTTTTGCATTTCAGTAAAATGGTCATAACTTTGGAACGGTAAGACCTCTGGGCTTCATTTAGGTCATTTTGGAAAGGTAAGAGGTATGGCTATCTTTCATACCATAAGTTACCTGCCATCTGACTAAGCAAATTGAGGTTATGTGAATTTTTTTTCCATTTTTTTCCGAAAGCGATTTGACTTTTTTCTATTTTTTTTATTGATTTCGCACCCTTGAACTTTCGGACATGGTCCTAGTGGACTTTTCTTCATGAAATGAGCCACGGAATACACTGGAGAAATTTGTCCGGAACTTCCTGAATCAGCCTGTATAATAATAATAATATTTCGTTCATTGTACACAAACATTTTGTAATATTTCGTAACATTACAAAATAATTTTCGTACTTCTACGAAAGTTTTGTAAATAATACAAAAACATTTTAACTCATTCGTACGAAAGTTTTTCGTACATTGTACGAAATATTGAGTCGGTTCAAAACCACGAATATTTTCGTACAATGTACTACGATTTTCGTTTATTTTACATATGAACAATTTTGAGTGTAGGTAGCCTGAAAACGTTCTAATGGTTTCTTTTGAATTTCAAGATAAGGAAGAGACAAGAGCAAATGCTTTCGTGAGAATATACATAAACATAAAGATAAAAAGGTCGAATAAATAAAAATCATCCCTGATGAATAAGGATAATGGATTATTCCTAGGAATTTAAATATACTGTCTTACATTTATTCCTTAGTCTGCATAATAATTCTTAGTCTTCTCTTAGTTTTCTTGTTCTTCTTTTAATTTAAAAACTTTTTCTCTCAGGAAGTTTCCGTAATAAAAAGTTCCCATCATACATTATTATCCTTTAAGACATCATTAATTTCTGTCACTTTTTCATACTTGGTTGTGTAGGAAAATCAAATATCAATTAAATTGTTTTTATTGATAAGACGTAAAATTTCATTAGCACTATGAAGTGATTTTTATCAGTGAAGACGTAAGAAAAATCATAAAATTAATCACACTTATGGTGGTTACTTCTCGCCGTTCGTCCCTTCATTCATATGCCTGTCCCTCTTGTCAATTTCCAACAAATGATTACAGCCTGTAAACATGCAACATATGCCCATTCCTACCTTCATCCCATCTCCCTCTGCTTGACTGTCTGTCTGCGTATGTGGCGGCGTCTCTGTCTCGTTGGCGCCATAACTGCGACGTCAATTTGAAAATTATGAATCGTTTTCGGCATCGTTAATAGCCAAGTTATAGAGCCATATAATTGGCCAAGCCAGAATGTTAGCATTACGAGTCCATCAGCGCTGTGTCGGCTCGAGGATGCTGTAATCATTGTGTCTTTATTGCATGCAACGCAACAGAAGATGTTGCATGGCATTACTTGGGAAGTGAGGATGCATGCACCTTCTAGCTTGT
Source organism: Phaonia tiefii (assembly GCA_963931995.1). Classification (NCBI taxonomy): domain Eukaryota; kingdom Metazoa; phylum Arthropoda; class Insecta; order Diptera; family Muscidae; genus Phaonia; species Phaonia tiefii. The sequence goes on along the minus strand of OZ008368.1, from coordinate 249,165,906 downwards.
TCCTTTTGGTGCTAGACTTTGTTTTTGGTTTGTTGCTCTTGCTATGGAAATCCAAAGAAGTAACCGGAATCCCACACCAAAAGGTTTTCTTTGCATAATTGCTAAGCCCCGGTTGATGGCATAGAATTGGGTGGAGGCTAACCAACTACTGTATGAGCAGACGAAATAATTTTATGTCTCTTTGCTACTGGTTTTAAATGCGGAGATCCCCGTCGTTTTGGAATCTTTGCTATTAGAGGAATTTATGTCTTGAGTAGAGAGTTGGAAGCTATGAAGCGTTTGGCGATGGCAAATAATTATTTTATAGCTTCATTTTAGTTTCATCAGAGGAGACAATTCCAGAGATGATCATTTGTTGGCGGCAACGGCAAATAGTCTCTTAAATGTCTGCATTAGTAGTCGATAAGCGTATGACTCTTTTTATAAAATTGTTGGATTGGTGGACATAAAAAAATGCGAGGATTTCCACGATTAATTGTTTGTTTGGTGAAATTAAATATAACTCTGGGAGGAATTAGTCGCAGTGGGATACATGTTATCGACAGTATTTACAAGGACTAAATACCAGCTACCTTCCCTCGAACATAATTGGGTTTGTAATTTCAAATTGCAATAAATTACAACACCCATCGGAAGCTTGGTGTATACAACAACGAGTTATGAACCGCGAAATGGAACTCCTGGAAACCGTCTTGACCTAAGGTTGATACCGTTAACACTGTAAAATATTCCTGTCAAAAACTCATCTGCAGATCGAGTCTGTGGGTGGTCGAGTAAATGCTGAGAATACTAATCTTATCTTCTGGCTGGCGAGACAAAAAGCAGGATGGAACACCACCAAAAAGTTAGTCAGTGCATGCCACCCAAACCTTGGTATTTCCAATAGTATGAATAATTGGAAAGGCGATTTTGAAGTTCGCCCCCTTTACCCCGCCGTAACAAGGTTCACACATCACGTGTTTGGTGGCAGTCAGCAGTCCATTTTGATACCATTGGCTAACGGGTCTAAGCACTAGCCCCAGAGGAAAACCATTTTATTTTGCTCCAAGAAGATCAATTTTCAAGGTCCGAGTAGAAAATATCGACACAACAGTAAATGTCATGCACTTCTAGTCCAGCTACCCTATCTCTCTCCGATATACTTCCATGGTAGTACGACTATGAAACAGAAAAGAAAACTCTTCCGATAACTCTCGACGGCTTCCTTAAGGTCGTTCCTGTTGCCACTTCCAAAGTCCCTAAATAGGTAAAATCCTATAGTAGACATCCTCCCGCCGGCTCATGTTCCGTTGATTATTTCTCTTCCTCATCGTTATAGCTTCTGCAATCTAAAAGTCTGTCTTTAATTGTTGTTTAGATGCAAAGTGCGCGCGGCCCTTCTGCATGAGAACGTGGGTGCGATCCCTGCTCTGACCACCTTAAATTCCATTCGACGGCGGTCACCTCGTTTAGTGACGGCGACACTATCGAGTATTTGGCCATGAAAAAGTTTCTCAAAATACCGTTCGGAACCGGTGTAAAACTGTAGGTCCCAATCAGTGAGTGTAAAACTAGCACTCGCACAGCTCCCTGGTTGTGAGAAGCTCTCCCTAGTCCCTACATGGGATGTAACGGGAAAACATTTATTTATTTTCTAAATGCAAATATAACGTGTTTGTAGCTTATCGCAAATATAGTATACTTGTGTCCAAACAAATTGTGTTTGCTATTCAATATTACATGTTTGAGATAAAGGGGTTTTCAACAGAGACGCTACAAAAGTAAATCGATAGGGACAGCAAACGACGCCATATTTTTCCCCGCTCTTTTGACATTTCTCTTCAGTAAGGTTTGCCATTTCATCATGGAAAGATATACGAGCCAACAACGAGCCGAAATTATTAAAATTTACTACCGAAATTTGGAGTCAGTGGCCTCGTCAATCGAATGGCTTCGTCAATAAGCAAAATATGCGTTATTGGTCAGACAGCAATCCACACGTAATCCATGAGTCAACATTGCATCCCGAAAAAATTACGGTTTGGTGCGGTTTATGGGCCGGCGGCGTCATTGGGCCGTACTCCTTCCGTGATGATCAAGACCGGCACATTACTGTGAATGCGAATCGCTACCGTTCAATGATAACCGAATATTTTTGGCCCCAATTGGATAATATGGACTTGGAGGACATGTGGTTCCAACAGGACGGCGCCACAAGCCACACAGCGAATGCCACAATCAATTTATTGGAAACCAAGTTTGGTGAACGTGTTATCTCACGAAATGGCCCAGTCGATTGGCCGACTCGGTCGTGCGATTTGACGCCGTTAGATTATTTCCTGTGGGGCTACGTCAAGTCTATGGCCTATGCCAACAAGCCAGCGACGATTGATGAACTTCGTACGAATATCGAACGTGAAATTGCAGCAGTATCGGCCGATTTATGCTTGAAAACCGTCGAAAATTGGGTTCAGCGTCTGGACTGCTGCAAGCGTGCCCGTGGTGGCCATACAAAAGAAATCGAGTTCCATACATAATGGCATCGAACGTACTTTCACAGGAATAAAGAATTTCATTGGTATCTAAAACCGGTTTTGTTTTATATAAAAAAACGTTTGTAGCGCTCTTATTGAAAAACCCGTTACAATGATTTATAGGTTATAATATAAGTATATGTTTTTGTGACCCCAATGTGATTTTGTTTGCTGAAAACTGCTAAAACAAAAACGCGACAAACAGCATTGAAGCAAATAAGCACCAGGTCTTTAATTTACGAAACAATGCTTGGAAACATATTCATGTTTCCTGCAATATTTTTGCTTCCAACAATATGTTTTTTCTGCGTGTACAGAAGTGTTTTGTCCTGACTGGCCTTCAGTCTCGTTCCATGTCTACAAATCAGGCATTGCCCCATCAAAACTAAAACAAACATTGATAGCTTAGGCCTGGCTAGATGCATAAGGTTCGTGGACCTTCTGCTATCCACAATCGGACAGATTTGTCTTGCGTGTACACGGTGTGTGCTCCTCATCCATCTCTCCTGCATGATCCGATAAGAGCGTTGTTAAAGGATATACCATTCGATTTTGAGGGATCTGCGGTCAAATTTGACTACAATACACCCACTTACAAAAACTTTAAGAGAAACTTCTCCATTCATAATCCGGACAGACAGGACTGGAAGGTCCTGACAGGTTATAGATAGTATTTAGGCTCCTATACTGTTGGTTCCAAACTAGATGATAAGGTAGGGTTGGAAGTCTATTCTAAAGAGCTGGGTATAGACCTTGCACAAAGGCTAACAGACTATTGTACTGGTTTTCAGATAGAGAAGTCATGGCAATCGGAGAACTTGCGCTTTGGTTGGGACGAAACATCATCACAGCCTGTGGTGTCAACATCTACTCTGACAGTCAGTCTGATATAAAATCTCTGCAATCTGCATTCCTGACTTCAAGAACTCAACCCACAACTACCGAGCATCTCCAAATGAGATGACAAAGCAGTTCGATATTTGCCGTACTATGGTTGTCGGGGTACAAGAACATTCCGAGGAACCATAGAGCATATGAGCAGGCAAGATTAGGGGCTAACCTAATTGTTCCACTGGATATGGAGACCTACTTACTGAAACATCTGTCATTTTACGTTGTTTGGATGCAAGTATAACGTATTTGTAGCTTGTCGCAAATATAGTATACTTGTGTACAAACACATTGTGTTTGTTATACAAAATTACATGTTGGAGATAAAATGATTAATAGGTTATACTCTTTTGTGTTTTTGTGACCAAAATGTGGCTTTGTGTGTTGAAAACTGCTGAAAACAATAACGTGACAGACAATAAAGAATCAAAAAGCAGCAAATCTTCAATTCATGAAAACAATGCTTGCGAACATATACATGGTTCCTGCAATATGTTGCTGGGCCGTTTTTCTCAGCGTATAGTGGCTGGAGTCAGTGGACACTATCTAATAGGCAGGTAAGCGTCTTGACTTGGAATCTCAGCTCATGCTTACTGTAAAATCTGCGGGAATAAAAAGGAAGACGAGAGCGTCGAACATCTCATATAATTCTGTCCGACCTTTTGTATGAGTAGGAAAAAATATTTATGATCTTACTTCATGTTGGATCTAACAGACATTCAAGAAGTGAGGCTGAATGTTCTCAGGACCTTTCTGCAGAGTACTAGCTGGTTCGCCAGGGACCAATGTAACGTTTTTTCTTCAGTCACATCCTGGAATATCGGGATGAGGTGTCATAAGACTTGAACCACACCAGGTCAATTTACAGATTCAACGTTGGGGGCGTAATATGACGTCCCGTGGTATCACAACGGTTCTCATTGGACTAAAGGTGTCAATTGTGACAGCTATTTCTACCTAAGCAATCCTAACCTAACAAAACCTATTTTGAGTTCACGAATACTGTTTTCAGAGCCTAGCTTACAGCCAGACCGTCAGAGAAGACATTGATACCAATGACTCCTGGACTATTATCTCTTAGCCAGCCGGTCACTTAATTAATCCCCAAAATATCTTCCTGATACACTCTCCCACGTGCTGGTAGACAACGAGAACGAACCAACCCTAGTTCCATAGAGTAGACCCCACACCCTTTCTGATCATTCATTTACGATCTATCCGTGTAGAAATTCATATACATATATACCTCTTTACCAGGAATAACTGCCTTATAAAAACATAACATCATTACATTCAATGCATTAGTGGGAGAGTTGCGCAGAATGCCGTATAAGATTCTAATTTCGCTCGGGTGATACAGTACCAAGTTATGGATCTTCTAAGGGGAGCACAACCCGAGTTTACTATGAAAATAATTTACTTCCGGGACTACGAAAAGTACACAGCAGGTATGACACGAAGAGCTATCGTATTGGCTGGAATCACTTCTTCAAAGTTAAATTCAAAACAGTGCATTCCTTTCTAGGATAAGATTAACAAAAAAGATAAAAAGAAAAATACACAATATTTGCAGCATAGAACGTTATTATGCCTGTCATCAATAGCAGCGATGATCTCAATTCAGTTCACATTAAGCAGTATCCAAATTTTAATATTTTTTCAAAAATATTTCATTCCTTTCGACTCCACTACATACCATGACCTCAAAAACGCTTCTACATGTCACATTATAATAAGTTATTCTGTAAATGTTAACCTTTTAAGGTGATCATAACATTTGACATGATGACAATCACAATCCCTAACTCCCCCCCCCCCCCCCCCAATAAAAAAACTATCCCACATATCATCAAACGATTAAAAGAGAATTGAAAATCTCATAGAATTCATAAAAAAAACCGTTTGCTTTAACGTCACAATAAATTCACAACGAAAACGTCGACGACAAGGATCCAGCCGCGACCCATACGCTGGAAGTTCATTCATGGCGGCTTACAATTTCAGTTAACGAGCAATGAGAAATTGAAATGTTTATGATACGTTTGGCCGAAAAGGCGACAAGGAACAAGCCCAACATCCAGAAAGTTCTTGACTTCTAAAGTGTGAGGGGGGGGGGGGGGTGGGGAGGGGAGAGAGGAGTCCACAAAACGACATTGAACAAAAGGCGACACATAGACGTTATTGACATCGAACCACAACATCTGTACTAACATCTGAATGCATGTACCGAGTTTTAGATACAACCGAGTGTTCTTTGGCGGTGGTACCCCACATGACAACATCAACTAAACTGGAGGAAAACCACGAAAAATCATTTACGAACGAGCATGAAGATGATGTCTGTCTGTGCTGATGTGGTGGATGGCGAACAGTCAAAGCGAACGGCAGCATCATCAAGGGGTTAACATTATTGGCAAATTTAATTTTCCATGTAGACAAACTGTCGAACCATAATGAAAACAACAACTGCGAAGTCTGGTCTGACTGAGCACATGCAGCAAATAAGGAGGATAGGATAGACAGTTGTTTTTTGTGATACAATGGATGATATTTTTGCATTTGGTTTTTCAAAATTGAAGAAAACACAAAAACATTTGTGCAACCGAATGGAATATACATATATTGCGATCGAAAAAGCAATGCCTGGCATTTACTTTTCGAAGATTGTATCAGGTAAATGTTGCCCACTGCTTCGCTTCTCATGGTCCATTCTGAAAATCTAATATTGACACACTTTTTCCAACAATTTGTCCACGTACTTATAATTTTGTCTTCCAAAGCTGCAATTGTAATTGGCTTGTCCCCATATGCGAGAGACTTCACGTGCCTCACAAAATATAGTCTAGTGGGGTCAAATCGCATGAACAAGGCGGCCAAATTACAGCGTCACAACGTGAAATTAATTGCTCGCCAAACTCGGTACCCAATCGGTTCATGGTATCGAATACAGTGTGGCATGTGGCACCGTTCTATTGAACCCACGTGTCAAACAAGTCTAAAAGTCCATGATCATCGAACGGCACCTTGCTCCAATGAACGAAATGTTGCGGCCATCATCGTCTTTGAAGAGTACGGTCCAATGATGCCGCCGGCTCATAAACTGCACCAAACAGTGCATTTTTCAGGGTGCATTGGCAGCTCTTGAACAATCTGTGGCAGCTCTTCGGATCAAACTCGGCAATTCTGTTTATAGACGATTTATTATTTATTGGCATACCCAAATGGACGTAACTTGCAAAACACAAAACCTGCGCAGAAATTGTCAAAAAGGGTATACATATGTACAAATACTGTACACCAAGGTACAAAGTCCATAAATCCATAAAATAAATTTTCACACAAGTAAAAAATAGTGTACACAAAAATTTAAAAAGTGTACACAACCCTATAAAATATGTACACAAAAGAAGAAAAGGTTGGTTGTAGTGGTTGCTAAAGATACTATTTAGCATCAATTAGTGTCTTGGGACACGGTTTTGCATACCACATCACTCCGGACAGTCTAATGTACAGTATCTATAACCAACCTGTTAATCGGAGATACCTCATTAGATCCCCTAGATATATCTCGTGTATCCCAGTGAGGTTGTGTAGAAAGGGACGACCTATAGTCCTTATGGGTCTATTCATTATAGCCGGACACTGTCTCCTCCTTTTCTGCGTCTTAGAAGGCACGGCAGTGGTCATTACATGGAAGATTCAGCCGTCTTGCGTGATTACGGATTGACCAGTGCCCGCTCATCACGGCAATTAGACTTGATATGTTCCCCCGATTATGGCTAATCAGGGAGTTAGTCCGGTGAATGTTATATTCTGGTCATGTGTTTCTGGATATGCGGCAAGTTTCCGGCCTATCCCATCTGGCCTTTGCTCGTTCTAGGTAATGCAGGAAAATACCTCTTTTGACCGACCCTATAGGCGTTGCGACTAACACCATATGACGTTGGGTGGAAGAGGATCCAGCCTTGGCTAATTCGTCTGCCCTTTCGTCTCCTAGGAGACCCTTGTGGCCTGGTAGCCAAGTTAGAACTACATTGGTCAGTCGACCTAGGTCGACAAGTTTTCCCTACATTCACTAACGAGTTTAGATGCAGTGTTCTTAGATTTAAGTGATAGGAGAGCCGCATTGCTATCTACAAATATTCCAATGCTCTCTGTTCTCCGTTCTAGTATAAGTTCGGCGCAGGTTTCTTTGATGGACAGTACTTCCGCTTGGAAAACGCTGCACTTGTATGGGAGTTTGAATGATAAATTGTGGCATGCCTCTTCGGAGAAGACACCCGAGCCGGTTCCACATTCCATTTTGGATCCGTCCGTAAATACTTTGGTGTCAAAACCTGTAAATGGTTCCCCTTTATCCCGGACTATTCTTCTGGGAAACCTGACATCGAATAGGTTATCTAACGTCAATGAGCGGGTGCAGTAGTCGGTGGTTATATAGAGTTTTCTTGGGATTGTCTGTAGTATTCTAGCATGTCGGTGGTGGAATGGCTAGTGTGCGCGGCTCTTGTACCTGAGAACGTGGGGTCGATCCCTGCTCTGACCACCTTACATGTCCTTCGACGACGGCCACCTCACTTAGTGATAGCGACACTATCGAGTACTTAGCCATGAAAAAGCTTCTCAATATATCGTTCGGAACCGGTTAAAACTGTAGCTCCCAATCAGAAAAATTAGAAACCGTTCAGCTCACCGGTTGTAAATAGCTCTGCCTAATTCTCTCATGGGATGTAATGGGAAACGGGGTTTTGTTATTCTCGCATGCCCATATGCGTTGCTCTTCCAGATTCCAAGAGCATTTAGTCGGGTGGTACTCCAGGCCACACTAGCTGTTATGTGAAGGTCAATTGGTATAATATGAAGCATTGCATTAAGCGCTTCAGCTGAACACGTCCTCATTGCCTCTGTTATGCCGAAGCAAGCCGATCTCTGTACTCTATACAACATTTTCATGGCGGACGTCTTCCACACGACAGGCCACCATACCATTGCTCCGCAGGAGAGTGTAGGTCTGATTATACTAGTGTACATTTATAGCACCATCTTCGGTCGGAGACCCCATCGGCTTCCGAACATTTTCCAACATGCGTAATACGCAACCGTTTCTTTCTGTGCAACCTTACGCAACCGTTGCTTTCTGTGCGTGGTGCTGTATGTTACGCTTCCAGAATAGTGTAGGGTCTAGAATCAAGCCAAAGTACTTGGACTGAGTTGAGAGTTGACGAGTAACCGAATTAGGGGAGAAATGACTCCACCCTGACTATTCTCTCGCTTTGACTCCTATTCTCTCGCTTTGATGACTCGCTGTTGTCCATAGAGGCGTTAATAATTCAGCTTTGGCATTGATAATTCTGCTCTGTAGAAAGTATAAAAAAAATTACACAAACTTACAAGTGTACACAAAAGCACAAACTCAAACGAATATGAATAATGGTAGAACCTGGAGTAGAATATGTTGTTCTATAGTATAAGAGGTTCCAAAACTGGTTCTCTATTTGTCTGTGTTAAAATCCGTACACTAATAAACTCCAACATAGTAACTGCCCACACAAATACGCAATCACTCACTGTACAAGACGAATGTAACCAGTTGCATACAAATGTTTGCTAAGTTTAAACAGTGTTAATTTCATACAGCCAAATTATCCTTGTAACAATACTCAATCTCTTTTATTTTTATTCGATTTATGCACACCTTTTAACAGCAACTTGAACACCTTCAAATCTTCAAAAGTACAAACTTGAACGAATCAAAATGATGGTAGAACACGGAGTAGAATAAGTTGTTCGACAGTAAGAGATACGTACATACACTGATATATACATACACTAATAAACTCCAACATAGTAACTGCCTTGACACAAACACTCACTGTACAAGACGAACGGCAGTCAGTTGCTTATAGACGTTTGCTAAGTTTAAATAGTGTGTATTTTGTACAGCAACATTATGCTGTAAGGAAATGTTTTCGAAGAAGTAAAAGGAAGAAAAATCCTTACTGAATAGATTATAAGGATATTAGTTCCCAAGAGAAGGAGACTTCAGAAGGTCGCGCTATAGCCAGCAGCAACTCGTGCAGTAAGACCTCGGTGTAAGTAGAAAGAGAAAAAAGAGCAATACCAGTCTTCAAGGAGGACTGAAAGAATCAAAATTATATAAAGGAAACCGAAGTCTGAAATCAACTAGCAAATCTCATAGGCTTAGGTAATGAAATAGTGAATTGTAGTAGAAAAAAACATCAATTTTTAGAAGAAATATGGGAAGAAATTCGATTTATTAGACTATGGGAAGAGGCACGGTCTCTATTTTCTATATCAAAGAAACAAAAGAATCCGTATGTAATAACAAATTTAAAAGGAGAAGAAAGCTAACTCACTTTAGAGGAAAGAGGGGTCAACAGTATTTTCAGATAAACTTGTAATGTGACATCATAATCCGCTCGTACATAATTTAAGTCAACGTATATTCTACTTATATACACTCAACGCCATTCATACCCCCACTCTTCTCTGGTCTAGCCGTCACCTAAGTATACACACCAAATACTGCGAACAAGAACACACACTGTCAAACCATAGAAAAATAGATAAGAGTCGCCATTTCTCTCTTTACGTTCTCTCGATGACGACGAGGTAGTAGGAAATTTCACCGAGTTCGAATTGCTGTTGTATGATACTCTCTGATTGGACATTAAACGGACAGAAATAAAAGGGAATGCGTGTTTATGTTCGATGCAACCAACACAAAACTTAATTTAGCTGTCATTAGAATCAATCAAACACTATTCAAACATAGTTTGTTGCATGGTTTGCTTCTGGTTGCTTATCGCTCTTTAGCCTATCTACTCTGTTTTCTATAAATTTCCTACTTCATAGTCGATCAGTCGTGGATACCCCCTGATAGGACGGAAATAAAGCCCGAAAATTGTGTGGAAGACAACATGCAAATAGTGCGGTTATGAATCAGGTTTGCTTTCCCGTCTGATAAGGCATGATTTACACGACTGAAATTTTGGTGAAATTTTTTCCTGACATTTTTAGTTTGTGCACAAGAGGTGCAGAGAAGCAAGAGGGGCAGAAAAAATAGCATGACAGTTCAGGCAACAGGCTTGCAACTCAAGGGCATTTTTTGACATTTGCCTTGATTTGTGTTAACTAGGATGTATTGAGCAGGTGGTGTTACTGGAACAACAACTACAGCTAACCAATATAAGTTATTTTGTTTATGTTTCGTTTCACTTTACTGTCAAACTCAATAGAAATGTACTATACAAACAATAAAACTAAACATAAGGATCGACAACAAAATACATTGAATTTGACACTTCAAGGAGAAAACGATATGAAAAAAAATTCCAGTTAGCTCTTTTAGAGATATCACCTGCTTAAACACAAAAATTTCAAAAAAGTGGCATCTACTGTTTTTGAAATTTCAACGTGTAAGTACTGGATGATATACAAAAGAGGATTGAAAAAAATTTCACCCAAAAATGCCATCGTGTATATCTGGTGTAAATCAAAAGACGTAGCAAAATCAAAGGACTTAGCAAATATATAGGGAGTGAAATCTCTCTTATAGCTCCTTTGTACTGCACAATATTTTCCTGATTTCGTATCAAATGTCCTAACAAAATCTGAAGTGTTTGCATTGGAATTTTTCCTGATTTGATTGAAAGTCAAGGCATATTGACGAGGTACTGTTACTAGGACAACAAACATACCAAGCCTACAACAATAGGCAATTTTTCCACAATCAAATTCAGCACAAATGTGTTCCAGGAATAAACAAAAAAAGTATAAAAATATATGTTTGAGTAACAAGAAATACCTAAGAAATGAGAAAAGTAAAAAGGTCGGCTATTCTAGTGGTACCACCACATCAATGCGCCGTCATTGAAATGGTTGTAAACAATCGTACTATTCGTTCGCGGTGTGAGATTAAACAGCGTTGCATAAAGCAAATCACGCATTTTGTCCCTGATTCCTAGACAAATAAGAAAAAATACCTGTCGAAACGTATGGCAAATCAAGCAAATTTTGTCGATTTCTGCTTACAATCAACAAAAGTGTCAAAATCAAAAAAATCGATGCCAGTGCGAATTTTTAACCTCATTTTAAACTGGTGTACCATTTGACGCAACTCTGTTATTTACCAAAAAATGCAACCATAAAAAACATACACAAAAAATCAACTGTTTGGTAGATGGATGCCGATTGAAAATTTTCCGACGTGGCGTCGCCACCAACAATTTTTTGAAGCGTCACGCGTCATCGATGTTATTTGTTCTCGTCGGTTTAAAATGTGTACCGATTTGACGAACTGGCCCTGATTTGACCCACTGATCCAATTTTAAATGTTCAGTTATTTAATGTTAATTTATTCTTAAATTGGTTGGTGTAAACGGCAAAGAGTACCTGGCGTTTACACGGGACAGTTTTACTCCGACAGTAGAAATACATTCACACATTTTTACTACCACTCTATCACTTCTCTCACTTGCCTCGCAACTCTCTCTGATTTTTCAACGACAGTAACTTCGGCAAGGGATTTGACCTAAGCGGCCAGATCATGGCTGAACTAGTAGAGGTTGGCGCATTAGAACAACTGATTTTGGTTTCTTAAGACTCCATCTGTTAAATTCAGTGTATTTTGTTGTTGTACTTTTTTGTTTACTGTGTTTGTTCATATGGATCTGTGTTGAATTTGAGTCATGAAACAAAAAGTAAAAGCCTGTTGTTGGTTCACACAATTACAACAAATCCTACTGCGTCAACCCCTACTAGTTCAGCCATCGGCCATATCGGTGACGTTTCGTAGTAATTTGAGAAAATATATATTTATATATTTTGAAATATATTAGACAAAACACAATGGCAAAAGAGCGAAGAAACAAAAAATCAGAGCACGATATTTAGCGAAACGACACTGTCGGCATTTTGCTTAAAACTGTACTGTCTTTATAACTGGCTGGACGCGTACGTCACACAAACAATTTTTCTCTTTGTGACAACTAATACTTATTCTCAACTATCTTATCTAAAACTGTCCCGTGTAAGCGCACCGTTAAGGGAACATGGTCATCGCTAACCTAGCCGCGATAAACTGCGGTCTAAATGCGACATTTCTGTCTCAGAGTAACTTTTCCATTTTATAAGACAAATAAAACGAATGTTTATAGCCCTGGGATCTCTTAAGTGTAAACAAGTTTAGGCCGGGGCCACACGGGCGTTTTCTTGTCGCACGTTTTCAAAAGCTTTCGTAGAAGTATACACAATCAACGTATACAACTCAACGTTGAGCTTTTTTTTGCGTTAGCGTTAGGACCATTTTCTCATTGTCCGGTTAATATCGGTATTTTAATGTATCGGAACGATATTCTGCCTGTTAAGGGTTTTAATTTTCTCCTACTCCGGTTAATTTAACAGGATGTTAGATGTTTTACGTTGGCAACTCTGATGAAAAGTATGTGGTGGAAGAATCCAAGTCAATTTTAGAAAACCAACCCCTTAAATCATAACAACATGAAAACAAAACAGCTGTTGTCAACACTTGTCAGCTGTTTGTATTTATCGTTCCGATAAACTACTAAGCGGCGTTAGACCTCTTGTTACCGTTACCGACTGGATAAATGAGACAAATGGACATTGAGAAAATGAAATTTCGCTAACCGGCATTGTATCGTTACGATAAAAGACAACGGTACATTGAGAAAGTGGCCCTTGGAAGATTAAGCGAATAAAGACAATTTACAACAGGTTAATCAGGATTCAATTACTAAAGGTTGTGTTATTAAAACAGCTTATTTTACGTTTTTCGTTTCGTTTATGAACCCAACTGTCAACTTCAAATGTATTTTCAATCCCTGCTCTGACCACCTTACATTTCTTTCGCCGACGGTCAACTCGCTTAGTAATAGCAACAATATTAAGTAATTAGCCATGAAAGCCTTCTTCAAAAACCGTTCGGAATATGTGTAAAAAGGGAGGTCCCAATCAGCGAGAAGAAAAATAGGAAAACGCACATCTCACTGATTGTGAGAAGCTCTCCCTTGTCCTTTTATGGTATGTAATGGGAAACAATTCTTTTATTTTTTATACATTTGTATTGAATCTGCTACCACCTGTATTATTATATCATGACGTAAAACACATATGTATGTTCTAGTTAGTAGGGAGCGTGCGCCAATCATGAAGTTCGATAGAAGGTCCAAACTCAGTGTATCTTTTCTACAACCCTGAAGAGGGAGGTCCTGTAAAATGAATTCGATTTAACCCGATATGCGTCGATTTTCAGTCTATTGTACCCATGTACAAGACACGGTCTCGTTAGCTATTGATCTACCGACTGTTGGCCTGATTCCATATCGTAGCATAGGAAAACAAGAAGTAGATTCATCTTCTTATGCTTTTAGTACACACCTCGTTTTTTTACTTGCATGTCGCATTTGTTTTAATGACATTAATGTACGTTTCAAGAGGAGGAGTAGCGCAAAATAACTATGATGAGGATGAAGATAATAACAATGATGATGACGATGACGTTGGTCCAACCATGCCCAGCATCATATCCTTCTCAATGGCTCTCAAAGACAAACATCCATTAAAAAAAATATCCAATAAAGAAAATCAAGACTATGCTCGTAAAAATAATGCATGACAAAACTAAAGACTCTTCCCGGGTTGGGAAATACAAGAAAAATGCAACAGCAGCAGCAGTAACCTCTAATAAAAGTTGATGGAGCCCAGGAAGGCAATGAAAAAATAAACTCACCACTCTATAAGGACCATCAAGAAGTACAACCGAACCAAAACTATCATAAAGTCGTATACAATTTTGTAATGATTTCTTTTTTTTTTTTTGATATTTTTTTGTGGCACATTCGAGTCAAGGCTGACAAGATCCACTCTAAAGCTGTTCGGTGGCAGCATCCACAAACACCAATGCCACCACCTCCACCGCCATCGCCAACAACCAACAACTGTCGAACCCACAAGAAGCTATTGTGATTGCGTTTCAAGAGTGAAGTATGAACGCTTCGAGCAGGAGATTGAAGGTGTAGTAGTAGTATGATGGTACCATACGACTACGTGTACAAGACGATACCACATATGAGTGCAACATACTGTTGTAGTACGCGACGATGTTGTTGCGGTTGCCACCACATTCACTTCACTGTCACATGCCGTCATTGTTGCCGTCAATGACTAACAGGCAGCAGCCACCATTATAGCATCTTGTTGCCGTTTGCCGCTGTCGTTGTCGTTGCCGTTGTTGGTGTTTTACTTCATCTCTTACAGACGCCAACAACAATGGATGACTACGTTGCATGTGTCATGAGCCCGTTAACCCAGACCAGTGCACGAGCGAGTAGAATGACTTTAGTGGGTTGGAGCTAGCGTCTGGGTTTATGTATGTAACATATATTGATGGACAGCCAACTGGCAAGCAGGCTGGCAGGCAACCTCAACCTTATCAAGGAGTGCTTTCGGAGTCATTCATGTGTGACAAATTGGATGCATTGACTGGAACGCAGGAGGTGTCCAGAGTCAAAAAGATATTCGTTGGGGTGGGGTTTATAATGTAGAGTATAGTACTAGATGCTTGATCAAATATTTTGAAAACCAGATAAGATGTTTAGAAATAATTTAATTAAAATTATCGATGTTATCGGTTGAAAACAAAAATTTTAAAACAAATTAAAAAAAATCCCTTTTACAGGACTCTATAGTACGAGATAACAATTTTGATTTTCTATTATTAGATTACATTTTGTCTTATTCTTACAAACAAACAAATTGTGTTTCCATAGGAAAAATGTTTAGAAAAAGTGCCAAGTTTAGTGCTAATAGAGGACAACTATTCGATATAAACAAATGTGTTTCCATAGCAGACATCTGCACAAGACGTCTTGAATAGTCATTCGAGACATTTGCTTTATTTCAAGTCGTATACTGTAGCGAAGTTGCGGCAACCAAACACTTCCATGTTCTGAAAAAAAATCGTGTATGTTTGTGAAGCTAAGTATATAGCACAAGAAGACAATACTGCTACTTCTACTTCGCTTCACATTGTATTGTGTTTTTATGTACCCACACGTACACATAGACACGAATGCCTCGGCGACAGTAACCCGAAGTACTTGGTTGCCACAATTTCGCTACAGTATATGTCCTGAAAAACAGCAAATGGCTTGAACAGTCATTCAAGACATTTGCTTTAATTCAAGACACATACTGTAGCGAAGTTTCGGCAACCAAATACTTCAGTGTTCTGAAAAAAAAAACATTATTGTATATGTGTGAAGCTATAAAACACAAAAATACAAAACTGCTACTTCCAATTCGCTTCACGTCGTATTGTGTTTTTGTGTACACATACTTACACACATTCAGGTATTCCTTATCGACAGTAACCCGAAGTACTTTGTTGTCACAATTTCGCTACAGTATATGTCCTGAAAAACAGCAAATGGCTTGAACGGTCATTCAAGACATTTGCTTTAATTCAAGACACAAGTTTCCGCAACCAAATACTTCAGTGTTCTGAAACAAAAAACATTCTTGTATGTGTGTGAAGCTATAGAACACAAAAATACAATACTACTACTTATACACATACACGAAAGACTTGTCGACAATAACCAGAAGTACTTGGTTGTCACAATTACGCTACAGTAAATGTCGTGAAAAACAGCAAAGGTCTTGACTAGCCATTCAATACGTCTTATGCAGATCTCTATTTATAGTAGATATCTGCACAAGACGTCTTGAACAGTCATTAAAGACATTTGCTTTATTCAAGCCATATACTGCAGCGAAGTAGCGGCAGCCAAATACTTCAGTGTTCTGAAAAAAAATTTGTATCGGTGTGAAGCTATAGAGCAGAAAAAGACAATACTACTACTTCTACTTTGCTTCACATCACATTGTGTTTTTGTGTACACACACTTACACACATACAGGAATGCCTTATCAACAGTAACCGGAAGTACTTGGTTGTCACAATTTCAAATCAGCAAATGTCTTGAATACTCATTCAAGACGTCTTGTGCAGATGTCTATTCCATAGTAGCTGACAGGGGTGCGGAGTCAGAGTTCGAGTTGAGGTTTAGCAATCGGAGTTCAGAAAATTTGGCCGGAGTCGGCGTAGGAGTTGGAGTCTATTTTGTTCAATCTAACTCCGACTTCGTGCTAACAAAATTTCTAGAAATTTTAAATATAGCAAAATGGAAGCACATAAAGCCATATAATACGACGAGTACGTCGAATATGACAGTAAAAAAGAATAGTTTTCCCATTACATCCTTTGAAGGGATTGGGGAGAGCTTCTCACAACCAGGGAGCTGTGCGCTTTCTCGTTTTACACTCACTGATTGGGACCTACAGTTTTACACCGGTCGCGAATGGCATTTTGAGAAACTTTTTCATGGCAAATACTCGATAGTGTCGCCATCACTAAGCGAGGTGACCGTCGTCGAAAGAAATGCAAGAGCCGCGCACATTAGCCAATGCACCACTGGCGGTCATGGTAATTATTTGACATTATTAGTGACAGTATGTACACGCTGAAAATTTTTTCTTTTTTTGTTGTTTGGATGCAAACATACATATCGTGTTTATAGCTTGTCGCAAATATTATATACTTGTGCCCAAACACATTGTGTTTGCTATTCAATATTACATGTTTGAGACACAATGTTTACTAGGTTATAATATATGTTTTTGATGCCCAAATGTGGCTTTTTTTGTTGAAAACCGCTAAAAACAAATACGAGGCAGACAACAAAGAAAGAAAAATGTAGTAGATCTTCAATTTATGAAAGCAGTGCTTGCAGACATGTACATGTTTCCTGCAATATGTTGCTGGGACCGATATTTTCCAGCGTGTAGTGCCATAGACAATGGTTATCGTTTTGTCAGCGTTGTGAGATAGGGTTAATAAAATATGCGATAGATATATACGGAGTCTAACTAGCACAGACACGAACCACCTTACATTACAGAGCTCTGTTTTAGTATTAGCAGAGCTATGTTAACATATTTAAAGCGAGATATATGAGAGTTTAAATTTCAGAAGATTACATTTCAGAACGATTATCAGCTTCACTCAAGTTAAAAAAAATACTATATACAAGACTTTGCCGGGTTTCAAAACTTGCATATCGTAGAAACATTTACTGCTTTTATTCTTAAACGCGAGTATCTGCAACATAACCACCAATATTTTCCGAAAGTGTTCAGCATGTAATTTTCAAAAAGGTTGGTCAGAAATTCTTGTCAAATTTCATAACAGAAAATAGATGAAAAATATAGTTTCATGCACAAGAGCCGCGCATACTAGCCATTGCACCACCGACGAGCCATGCAAAATCGTCTCAAAATACCGATCGGAACCGGTGTAGAATTGTAGGACCAAATCAGTGAGTATAAAATCACAAAGCGCACAGCTCATAGGTTGTAATCAGCGTTGTAATGGGAAACCATTTTTTTTTAAAAATTGACTAATATGGATGTGGACGAGGTGGTGCCACCTGCCATATATCCCGCAAAACAATACAATTACAATCCAATCTTGTAAGCATTTTGGGATATCCTTCATAAAGGTTGTTGCTAGACAATCGAATTAATCAAGTCAGACACCTACGATGTAGCTAATTTTATTGTCCTACAAGATGGGCAGCAAGAAAACAGTTTGCGCAACTATCTGCTCATCTACAATGAAGATCAAAAAAATTATAAAAGTCTTTGTCATTTAAAACCACTGTGCGTCGCTTTCTAAGGAAATATGTGTACTTTTCCATACAGAAGACTGCTACCCAAATGGGTTATAAATATAACCAAACTGACATTAACTACCGCTTTATGAGCAGACATACCCAAGTTTCCCCCAATATAGGTACAAGCACGCCTTAGTCGCCTAATTCAATGTAGAATTTCTTTTGTCTAAAGAAGCGAAACGAAAAAACCTAAAGATCTACAAAACGCTACCAATGATTTTCAGGTGCTGCACCTAACACGATCAATGTCATCTAACAGCAGCAACGAAATGTATAAAAAGTAAATGGCACAGCAACACAATCAAGATAAATCTGAGGAGAAATAAATCGCAATGTTTGGATCGACCAAAGAGAGGCGAAGGAGAAGGGTCACTGCTGGCAAAAGAGATCTTGATCATGATCATGATCAGAAATATCATGCAAGCAGCAACGTCAAAGTCTAGTGAACACTAGTTCTCCAGCCAAACCACAAAATTCCACGTATATGTACAATGTGTTGCTGCTGCTGCACCAAAGAGCACTATCATCTTCATAAATTGCAATTTATATCAATTCAACTGTAAAGTTAAACCAATCAAATGAAGTTTGCCAAAAAAACAAAAACAAAAACAACCAAAACCAAAAACAACATATAAAACAGCAGCATTTTATAGAAAACATCAAACTAAACTGATCGATCGATCCATCTATCAAGAATACAACATCATACCTTGTACTCCGTGTACAGACAGAAGACACCAAGGTCTGTCTTTATTTTCTGAAACAGTCTTTGGCTAGAGGAGTAGCCGAAGCGAAAGAGGCTGCAAAACAAAAACATGATCGAAAAGTAATAATAATCATTATGCCACATGCAACCTTATTACATGCAATAGTAAATTTTCTCGTTACTTTACTACACTCCTGCTATTTAAGAATGATGCCACTGCCACTGCCACTTTATTTGCCGAAGCTGCTAAAGATTTTAAATGATCATTATCACATCAGCACTAAACTCCCCAGCAGCAGCATCAGCATCAACACCATCATCATAATGACCATCTTCAGTTGCCTCAATGCAGCCGCCATAGTGTCGATGATGTTGAAGGTGATGCGTTGGTTGTTGCACCACGTTGCATCCACGGTACTTTTGCATATAATTGACGCCACATCATGTAAACAAATATACAAATTTCATACTAAACGACCGTCTTAACCGCCAAAAGCAAATAAGTGTTGTTCCAATGGCACCACCAAGAGCTGAGATATTTCACAAAAACAGTTCCAGACAAGGGAACGATTACACTATAAGGCTAACATTAATTGAATCAAGTCGACAGCGAAAAATCCGCGACTGCGACGGAATCTGTCATCAATTTCCAGATTTAAAAAAATCCGAAGCTCTACACGCCAACCGGGATATGCTAAAAGAGTGAGTCGAACCTTGAATTGTAGGGCATTCGATATTGTAGGGCCTCATTGAATTGGGATGTGTAACATTTGATGACAGTGTACCTGCGAACACGATTGATTCGAACACTATGTATCAAAGTTATAAGAATTCTTTAGCATGAAGAAATCAACAACCGGTCAAATTTTCTCGTGAAATAAAATCACGGAACTTTTAAAACTTGTTTCTCATAATATCACATGAAAAGATTGGGGATTGTATCCAGAAGTCTTATAATGCGCAGGAGTCTATATAATCCGAGGTTGGAGAATGTGTGAATTCGCTTCGAGGTTTGCTTGAAAAATATAAATCGTATTCCAGTTCTTCCGTCCGATCTAGATCCACCGATGACAAGGTTATAACAGTAGTCCAGAAGGTTACTAAATTCTTTTTAATTTTTTTGGAAACTGATGTGCGTATGATTGATAAAGATACACTCTGTTGTATGATTGATATGAATCGCATATGTATTTATGTATGGTATACAAGGTAGTGCTTCTAAGCTTATACCGTTTTTAAGTGTTATTTGTGTGTATACTGTGTATGCGAGGCTCTCCACAATCCTACCCGGTTTTCAGAAGGGTTGTGCATTGTACAATATTTTTATGATTATCCTTGAACGAGTAAGTCTGACCTTTTACTGTAGGACATTCGACAAAAATGTGGTTAGCAATGGACGTGAATGTAGATTACAGCCTCGTTGATTGTGAACTGTATCATTTAATGTCAGTGTAACTGCGAACAAGAATGATTCGAGTAAAATGTGCCAACGTTATAAGAATACTTTAACATGATGGATTAAGAAAAGATAAATGAACAACCGGTCAAACATTCTCGTGAAATTATTTCACTGAAATTTTTAAACTTGTTTCTCATAATATCACATGAAGAGATATGGGATTGTATCCAGGAGTTTATATAATCCACTGAGATTTGGGATTGTGCCCAGGAGGCTATATGATCCACAGCCTGTCGAGGTTGAAGAATGTGTGTATCCGCCTCGTAGTCTGCTAGAAAAATATAAGTCGTATTCGTCGTCCACCCATAACAAGGTTAAAATAGTACTCCAGAAGTTACAAACGTCATGTTATTTTTTTTTGGAAACTAATGTGCGTAATATTGATAAAGATACACTCTGTTGTATGATTGATATGAATCAAGTATGAATTTATGTATAGTATACAAGGTAGTTCAAAAGTAATTACCTCTAAGCTTATACCTGTTTTAAATGAAAATATCAGTTATCTTTCTGAATACTTTTTATGTGAGGATTCCCACAATCCTTCCAGGTTAACTGAATCCGAAACGTTGTGCTAAATTCTAAATTCTTGTTAATTTTTTGGAAACTAATGGGCGCATGAATGATAAAGATACACTCGGTTGTATGATTCATATGAATCAAGTATGAATTTATGTATCGTATACAAGGTGGTGCAAAAGTAATCATCTCTAAGATTATACCTGTTTTAAATGAAAATATCAGTTGTCTTTGTGAATACTGTTTATGTGAGGCGTTCCACGATCCAAACAGGTTCTCTGATTCCGAAGGGTTGTGCTAAATTCTAAATTCTTCTTAATTTTTTTTGGAAACTAATGTGCGTATGATTGATAAAGATACACTCTGTTGTATGATTGATATGAATCAAGTATGAATTTATGTATCGTATACAAGGTAGTGCAAAAGTAATCACCTCTATGCTTATAACTTTTTTAAATGAAAATATCAGTTATCTTTGTGAATACTGTTTGTGTGAGGCTTTCCACAATCCTACCCGGTTCCCTGATTCCGAAGAGTTGTGCTAAATTCTAAATTCTTGTTAATTTTTTTGGAAATTAATGCGCGTTAATGCGACCGTCGGTGGTGCAATGGTTAGTGTGCGCGCCTCTTGTACATGAGATCCTGGGTTCGATCCCTGCTCGGCGGCGGTCACCTCGCCCACGTAGTGGACGGACAGAACCCCAATTCTTGCGACCGACAACGAATAGATAATTTTGGATCTTCTTCCATATTTTCGTTTACGCCGGCGATACTCTCTTGGGTACGCACATTCCTTTGACGTGTTGGTGTTATTGCATAATTTCGAGAGTATGTGGTATAAAATCTATCCGACGGATAGCTTGCTCAGATGGGCAATTATGGGCGCCATAAAAATCAGGAAGTCCTCTATAAGTTGCGCGAAGCGATGACTGATTTTCAAAATAAATTTTCATTCAGGATGATTTGCCAGAGTATAGTGATCATAAATCTCAAAAAGTGATAGCAGTATGGCAGTTTGCTTTACAGAGAGCAGTATGGCAAGTTCTATCTAAGCAAACATCATCCTTTATTGTTAAAAGCTTTCCTTTCTCGAAAATACTCTTTATTTTACTCGTTTATTTTATTTATTCAAACTCAAGACCATTCTACATCTATATTAATAGAGCTGTAGAATTGTCTAGAGCTTGAAAAAATAAAATAAATTTTTCTCATTTTGCTCCATTCAATCAGATACACTGAGATCAAATGATATAGATCACAATCCAATATGTCTTTAATCTAAGGACATATCCTGCTTAACCAATTTTTGTCTAACGTCCTCCAATAAAAGTTCAGACTCACTCTTTCCGCTTATCCCCGCTGGTACGCGCACATTGTACGAAATTCAAATTCAAGTATATACATAAATATATACTTGATTCATATCAATCATACAACAGAGTGTATCTTTATCAATCATACGCGCATTAAAAAAAAAATAAATGGTTTCCCATTACATTCCATGAAGGAATTGGGGAGAGTTTCTTACAACCAGTGAGCTGTGCGCTTTCTAGTTTTAAACTCACTGATTTAGGACCTACAGTTTTACACCGATTCCGAACGGTATTTTGAGAAGCTTTTCATGGCTAAGTACTCGATAGTGTCGCCTTCACTATGCTACGTGGACAATTTTGCGTAACGATCTTGGTCTACATCTGTAGTAAGATCCAGCTGGTTCAGGAATTAAAGCCACGACACCATCATATGCGTCGATCTTTCACCGATTGGGCTTTAGAGCAGTTGGAAACTGACCCGATGTTTTATCACAAAATTGTGTTCAACGATGAGGTGCGATTTGACACCTCTCGATTACTTCCTGTGGGGCTACATGAAGTCACTAATTTATGCTGATAAACCAGCAACAATTTACACCTTGGAGGCCATAATTGTTCGTGTTATTCGTGACACGGAGGAGACGGAATCCTCGGTGATGGGTGGTAAAAATCTTACAGAACCATTTAATACAAGACAGACATCAGGCAGAATGACACCCTAAGCTAGCTTCATTATAATAGTTGATTTTTTGCTCTTTCGATTTTCAGGGTTATGCTTGTTCCAGTTGACGCGTGATTCGTGCCATATGTCAAAGTCAAAAATGTTTAGTTTGCCTTGCAGTTTAATCGTAAATAATAAAATTCATGCTCTGTGGAAACGTGTTTCGCAAGTTACGTCCATTTTATGGTCGTCATAATCGACCTACCGAGCATGCTATTCAAGTCATTGTGACCAAATTGGCCATCAGTTTCACTCTAAAGGACCTAGGGTATCCGTAGGGTGCGTACAGAGGAGAATATTGCTGCTGTGTCCGCCAGTGTTACTGAAGATCGCGATGTATCCATCTGTCGCCGATCGAAGGTGTTGGATTTGCGTTAGTCGACCACCGGGAAATTAAACGCAAGGACCTCGGTCTAAAGCCACACAAAATACAGCTGGTGCAGGAGCTGAAACCAGGCGATTTAGCACAACGAGGTCTTTTTGGTGAATGTATCTTAGAGAAGTCGAAAGTAGATCACCTTTTATTTTAACGAAAAATTGTTTTCAGCGACGGGCTCATTTTTGGCTCAATGGGTACGTCAATAAACAGAATTGCCGAATTTGGTCTGAAGAGCAGCCAAAGGCCGTTCAAGAGCTGGTAATGCACCTCAAAAAACGGTCTGTTTGGAGCGGGTTTGCGGCAGGCGGCAATATTGAACCGGACTTCTTCAAGGTCGCATCATTACGGTCCAATGAACAACAAGGTACTGTTCGATTATTACGAATTTTTTGTTGCCCAAAGTGGAACAATTTAACTTTGTTGACATGTGTTTTCAACAGGACGGTGCCACATACCACACTGTACGCGGTACCATGAACCAATTGAGAGGCGAGTTGGGTGAGCAATTAATCTCACATTGTGGCGTTGTCAGATGACCGCCTCTTACGTCAAATTTAACCCCACTAGACTATGTGTTTGGGGGGAACGTGAAGTCTCTCTTCCATGGGGACAAGCTAACTATGATTGCTTCCTTGGAAGACAACATTATAAGTGTCATTGCTGGGATACCGGCCGAAATGTTGGAAAAAGTGTTCCAAAATTGGACTTTCAAAATGGACCACGTGAAGCGTAGCCGTGGGCAATATCGCCATGTATAAATCTTTCAAAAGTAAATGGTAGGCAATGATTTATCGCTCCAAATAAATATTTCAATCACTTGTACAAATTCTCTGTGTTTTCTTCAAATTTCAAAAACCAAATAGCAAAAAAATTCACCCGTTATAAGGCCCCAACCCCTCGCGGGTTTGAGTGGCCTCGTGAGCATAGAAGTAAATCTTGAAAAAAATCAAGGATCTACAATTTAATTCAAACTATTCCATTTGAAACACCTCTGGGGTATGACTAATTTTAATATAGATAATAGAGCGTATAATTGATATGAATTATTGTGGATATCATGAATTTTCTCAAATATCTTTTAATTTTTTAAATACTAAAAGATTATTGAACTTTTTATAAAAATATTATGAAATTTAGTATTTGAATTTTTGGATGTGCGTGAAAATAAATTCGAATTCGAATTTAACTAACTCTGAAATATGGGAGTGATTAATTTGGAAAATACTAATAAAGGAAAGTACTAGTATACACTTGGTCCTCGAAGAATCCTTAGTTTGAGCACAGTGGACCAAAATTTTAAGACATGGGACAATACTAAATTCCTTATATTCCTGTTCCGAAATTCTTCTGAAATATGAGGGTAGTAAATTTGGAAAGTACCAATGAAAGACTTTAATATGATAGACGTTTGGTCCGCGAAGAATCCTTAATTTGGGCACAGTTGTTCAAAATTTTAAGACATTGGACAATGATATTTTCCATATATCGCTGTTCTGAAATTCCTCTGAGAAATGGGAGTGCTAATTGTGGAAAATACTAATGAAACACTTTAATCCGATATACCTTTGGTCCACGGAGAATCCTTACTTTGGGCACAGTAGGTCGAAATGTTAACATGGGACCATGCTAAATTCCATATATCGCTGTTCTGAAATTCCTCTTGAAATATGGGAGTGTTAAATTTGGAAAGTACTGATGAAGGACTGCAACCAGTTATATGATTGGTCCGCGAAGAATCTTTAGTTTGGACACAGTGGGTCAAAATGCTAGGAAATCGGACAATGCTAAATTCTATATAACGCTGTTCTGAAAATCCTCTGAAATAAGAGGATGTTATATTTGAAAAGCACTAATAAAGGACTTTGATCTGATATACGTTTGGGCCGCGAAGACTCCTTATTTTGGACACAGTGTGTCAAAATTATAAGACATGGCGAAAAAAATCATGGGACAATACAAAATCGCTGTTCTGAAATTCCTTCTAAATATGAGGGTGAAACTCCTCTGAAATATGGGAGTGCAAAATTTGGAAAGTATTAATGAAGACTGCAAGTATTAATGAAGGACTGCAACCAGGTATATGTTTGGGCTGCAAAGAATCCTTAGTTTGGGCACAGGGAGTCAAAACGCTAGGAAACGGGACAAAGCTAAATTCCATACATCGCTGTTCTCAAATTCCTCTGAAATATGGAAGTGGTAAATTTGGATAGCATTACTGAAGGACTTTAATCTGATAGACGTTTGGTTCGCGAAGAATCCTTAATTTAGATACAGTGGGTCAAAATGTTAAGACGTGGGACAATACTAAATTCCATATATAAAACTCCTCTGGAATCTGAGGGTGGTAAATTTGGAAAACTTAAGGAGCTGTAATCTGGTATAAGTCTTGTCCACCAACAGTTCTTGATTTGGAAACAGTGAATGTTTCAAAAGTAGAGTAAAGGTCTTAAAGGAAAACGCCTAAAATTATAGTATTCTGAAATTCGTTTGAAACCGGGAAGTCCTATAACCCAAAATAACAACAAAAATATCATGTTCCGACCTATTTCTAGATATTCATTTAGTTGGCAAAGAATCCTCGATTTGTCCATTCTAAAAATATATACGTTGAAATAAAATATAATGTTCGCGGGTAAGCTGTTCAAGATTTGTGCCACTAGTACTGAAAGTTCGTAGTGTTTTTTGTTCGATTTGTAAATTCTGTATTTTTTTATAAATTCAGTTCGCCAAAAACCTTGTTTATTTCATTATACTTCCTTTTCTACTACTTTAACAGATTCCAGTTAACGTTATTAGCGCTCTAAGATGGTTTGTGCTCTAAGATGGTTTGCGCTCTAAAATGGTTTGTGTCTTTGCTAGTTAAATTCGAATTTATATCCAAGTACATAGTTTTTGGTTGGAGTTTCGATCAGTTGTTAAAATATCATAATACATAGAAAGACAATTAGCATTATTCTCCAGCAAGGTATGTTTTTTAAAACTGCAGTTCTTTAAGTTTATTCAAACTCAAGACAATTAGTATATTCAGAATATATCCCAACAAATTTCCATAATTATAAGGTGCTCCATTTACCACTGTAACAATTTCTTATAATTTCCTTTGAGATACAAAGATTTCTATCGTACCACCATTCTACTGTTCACGGCCAGATCCATTTGTTTCGGAGGCCCCTTTGGCCATGTATAGAATTCTAAACAACAAAATACCAAAACCCATTCAATGTGGTCATACATAATAACAGATATCGATCATACACAAAGACTGATGATGTATTTATGCATATAGACATCGTATATTCTTGATCATAATAGTTAATCAAGAGCAGCAGTTTTATGAAAAGGAATCTAGAAAAAAAACGTTGTCATACCAACAGTAAATGGCGACAAAGGCCATCTCATATATTACATTAATAACGTTCGGCTGTGCGGAGAGGGCACAACTGGCCTTCTTCCTATTCCTAGAATTCAAGGAGTTTTCAACTGCCTCTACAATTACCTAAACAATTGTTGGGCACAAAAACAAACCATAATCATGACAACGACGACGATGATGATGATGATCAATGTTTCGATGGTTGGAATAACCATTCGTTACCACACGGGGGAAGGTACAAAAGTAGGTAGGTTCTTTGTGGGTACTATGCGCTGAATCCTATGGACAAATGGCCAGTGTATGGTACTAAATTACAGCGATTGTTGACATTCACATGATCATTAGTAACCATTATCATTAGCATTAACAATTCGCTTTTGGGTGCTTTTCATTTTGGTGGCGACGATGGGGTATTGAGGCATTCTTCATTGCATGCAGCGGAACTGCAAGAGAAATAGGATGGGATGGTAAACATTTAGCTAACAACTTAGCACATTGTCATTGACCATGATATGCTGGCAAATGAGGGTGACGATAATGAGAACGATGATGATGATGATGATGATGATGATAGTGATGATCACGGTAATGACCACGTAGATGGTAACTGCCTATCAGAGAACTGCAACGGTTTCAAGTTCAATGTGATATTCACAAGTATGCACTTTTGTTCGATCGATCATGCGGGTCATTGTATCCATGAGTAGTGGAGGAAGACAGATTTTTAAGAGTTATAAGCTTATAAGAAATCTGAATTACATTCCATGGAGGGATCGGGCACATTGAGTGAGCAGGACGTTTTCTATTTAGACTCGCACAGTATTGTATCTCATGTGGTTGGAAAGATGACATGTGGTTTAGAAAAAGCGTCTAAGAAGGAGTTGAAGTAATGTCAAGCATATATTACACAAATATCCAACTGATTTAACAAAATGTCTCACGCCACTAAGATAATTGATAATCTCATCAAACAATCTTGGAAATTGTTACAGGACATTTAAATTTTACTAAAGGAGATACAATATAATGCCAATAGTGCTTGTTATGCGTGGCCCAGGGAATCTGCGCCGAAGCTAATATTTTGATTTAATAAATATACCATATAACAAAAAATTTCCCAATTCACTTGGTAACCACAGGATTGTTAAAGTTTTAAGGGGATTTTATACTTCAACTAAGTTGGTAGTTAAACATTTATGTTGGCTGCGCTCAAGTGTTCATATTAGGTAGAAAACTAAATCATCCAGTTGCCCGTTTTCACTAAATATTCATTAATTGGTACAATTTTAATTTAAGAATAACCCCGACGTATGATTAATATTAATAAAAGTCCATGGCAGCGTATGATTGAAATATATTAAAATATACATATGTTCTTGGAAATTGGGTTGAATTAGCTTTGTTGAAAGCTACTAATTTACAAATTGCAATTCAATTTCAATTACTTTACCATATAATGGCTTTTCCAATAGGTACTTGACTACTTTGAATTTAATTTGTGGACGCACTATTTCACTGATCATCTAACTGTAACTTTAATTTTTTTCAGTAAACACAACATTTTCATCATGGTAAAGTAAACGAACGAACAACCTATGCAAATTATAAAAATATACTACCGAAATTCGGAGTCGGTGACCGCAAGTTTAAGAGCGTTAACTCCAATTTTCGGTCGTTATACTCGCCCTAGTAGACAAGCAATAACAAGTTTAGTGCAAAAATTTGAGTCTACATATTCATTGTGTGATGCTGCCGTGCCAGTGAGACAACGGGTTGGTCGAAGTGACGAAAATATCGCTGCCGTTCAGACATCCGTAGCAAACGATCCAAATCAGTCGATTCCGCGGTGTTCTCAAGGACTGGGCATCGCCAAGACCACTTTATGGCGAATTTTGCGTAAATATCTTGGTTTACACCCATACAAGATCAAGCTGACTAAAGAATTGAAGCCGATGGACCATTTGACGCGACGTACGTTCTCCGATTGGGCTCTGGAGAAAGTGCGCCAAGATAATGAATTTCATCGCAAAGTTATCTTCAGCGGCGAAGCTAATTTTTGGCTCAATGGGTTCGTCAATAAGCAAAATATGCATTATTGGTTTGGTGAAAACCCCATGTGTTTCATGAATCACCACTTCATCCACAAAAAATAACTGTTTGGTGCGGTTGCATACCGGCGGCGTCATTGGGCCATATTTTTTCGTCGACAATAACTATTTGCACGTTACTGTGAAGCGTTATCGCGCCACGATTACCGCTTATTTTTGGCCCGAATTGGAAAACATGGACTTGGACGACATGTGGTTTTAATAGGACGGTGCCACATGCCACACAGCACACGTTACAATCGATTTATTGAAGAGTAAATTTGGTGAGCGTGTTTTTTCAAGAAATTGACCAGTCAATTGGCCGCCTCGTTCGTGCGATTTAACGTCTTTAGACTTTTTTCTTTGGGGCTACGTCAAATCTTTGGTCTATGCCAACAAGCCGACAACGTTGGAAGAATTCAGAGCCAACATTGAACGCGAAATAGCGGCCGTTACTCCCGAAATGTGTGACCGAGTCATCGAAAATTGGGTCCAACGAATCGACCGCTACCTACGTGCCCGCGGTGGCCATATGAACGAAGTCGAGTTCCATTCATAAATGTGTTGATTGTATTTCAAGTCGATCATAAAGTTTTGGAAATATCTCAAATGGTTTGCGTTTTATTTTAAAAAAAAGTTTGTCAAGTGCTTATTGGAAAACCCTTTATTAGAGCGACTCACATTGTATGGTGCGAAAAAAGTGTGTTTTGTACACCCCTCAAAATTTATCTTGGTTTGCTTTCTGACGATACCCAAAATATTTCGTGTCTAGCATTAAGAATCCGTGAGCTGGACCGTTTTGAACAAAAGTTATTTTTGGAACGAACTGAAAAAAAAATTAAACAACTCTTTTTGACGCTATTATGCCACAACCAAGTATTATCAACCATAGATAAAGGAAATAATATATATAGCGCCACCATTGTCATCTTTGTTCCCTAGGTGCTGTCCTGTACTACTGTCACTTTCACTGAAGTTTCCCATATTTTTCATTGACGTTTATTAAAAATTGTGGGAAATTTTTGCGAAAGCAATTTAATAGCATGTGTTTCTTATATAAAAAACTATTTCAAAGCCATGAGGCCGGTGTTGGGATATCAATAAGAGAAACCCCGTACGACCGTCCAAAAATGAACATCCCGGATCGCCTTTTTAATCTAAAAACTTCCCCGCCCAAAAACTGTAGCAACTTCCGTGGTCGCAGATGCCAAAACCGTTAGAGTGTCTGAGGACTCTCAACAAGGAGTCCTGAACCCGAGTAAGAACCAATTTATTAGGACATAGACGGTGGTGTTTGGTTGAGTGTTTGAGTTTGTAGCGTGAACACAAACTATGCTGCTGTTTCAGTGTGGACACAAACCTTCGGCTGTTGTTTTGATTGATGAAATATTGAAATTTCGTATATTTACTTATGTATTTAAGTGAAACAAAATGCTAAATGTGAATTTGAATTTAACATGGATATATAATTATAAAAAATATATAAAAAAATTAATTCATACATTTTTATGTTAAATGAAAGTGCTGCCAAGTAAGCAAAATAACAATGCTGCTTGATGCTGTTCGACATCATCCATTTGTTTACTTTATCTATGTTATCATCTATATTGAGTACCATAGATAAATAAAAAAGCCATAGATGGTGAAAGATAAGTGGTGGATTCGAGAGTAAAGGGAAATTTTCTGGATGGCGCCAATGTGGAGGTTATGGGCAAATTTCGCTGAAAACAAAAACTATTGAAAAACTATATAACAATGCTTTTTTGCCTTTTATATTGTCAACAAATATCAAAAGCGATATGCTTGTCTATTATTTATATTCTATTTTCAAATTTAAACAACAGAATCGAAATAAAAATTATTTTTGAGTGCTTTTTCGTCGCATCCGAGTGAAAAGTGGTCGTACGGAAACAGCTTGTGCCCTCTGGTGAAAATGGTGAATAAGAGAATGAATCATCGATGGGTTTTATTTATCTATGTTGGGTACTTTTGCTTTGGTTTGTGTCGAGACTAACATATGTTGGGCAATTTCTTGTTTAATGAGAAGTTGTCTAGGTGGAACTTGTAACCAATATATAGTATATATTGTAGTTTTGAACCCAATAGAAAGTAAATTTAGAAAAGTCAAAGTGAAAGAAGTTTAAAAAAGAAAATTTTCTTAAATACGAGTCTCCCTCTTGTTAAAAAATGTAAATTTTCTCAAAAAAAACCTATTCATATGCTTAAACAAAGTACCTTTTCTTAAAAAAATACCTTGTCTTAAAGAAGTACCTTGGCTTAAAAAAAATAATATTTTCTTACAAAACGTAAATTTCCTTAAAAAAAGTAATTTTTTAAAATAAGTACATTTTCTTAAAAAAGTAAATGTTCTTACAAAAAATTGCCTTTTCTCAAAAAACTAAATTTTCTTTAAAGAGTCAATTTTTTGTGAAACAAAATAAATTTTCTTGAGATAAATACC
The DNA here is from genome assembly GCA_963931995.1 of Phaonia tiefii. Lineage (NCBI taxonomy): Eukaryota > Metazoa > Arthropoda > Insecta > Diptera > Muscidae > Phaonia > Phaonia tiefii. Next base: position 249,134,707 of record OZ008368.1, on the reverse strand, counting down.
TACTCTTAAAAAATTACACATTCTTCAAAAAAGGACCAATTCTAAAAAAATTCCCATTTCTTAAAAAAAACTTTTCTTCTAAAAAATACATTTTCTAAAAAAAAACCTTTTCTTACAACAATTTCTTTTCTTAGAAGTTCATTTTCTAAAAAAATTAAGCTTTTCCTAAAAAGAGTACCACTTCTTTAAAAAGTACCTGTTCTTAAAAGAAGTAGTTCTTTGTAAAAAAAAAAATTCATACTCTTATGGCTTTTCTTACAGAAAGTACTTCTCTTAAAAATAGTAAATTTTCTTAAAAATATATTAGATTTTAATAAAAGAAGTACGTCTCTTTAACAAAGGACCTTTTCGGGGAAATATAATACATACTCTCACAAAAAGGACCTACAAATATACTTTTTTTTTTTAAATATACATTCTATAAAAAAAATGTTCTTAAAAAATGTTTACCATTTTACAAAAAGTACCTTTTCTTAGGGGTGTTGGAACTTACTAGTACATAATATATAACGAAAGGAACTTCGTTCCAACCGGGTGTCCCATGACAGCTCATGTGATTTTTTTAGTTTTCCAAAGAAATTTGTGCTTTAGCTAAAGAAAATTTATACAATAGTAGTATCGTATGAAAGGGTTTTTAAAAAAGCGTATATTAGACAGAGTGGCCGTCGGTGGTGCAATGGTTAGTGTGTGCAGCTCTTGTACATGAGATCCTGGGTTTGAACCCTGCTCTGACCACCTTCAAATCTCTTTCGGCGGCGGTCACCTCGCATAGTGACGGCGACACCATCGAGTATATAGCCATGAAAAAGCTTCTCAAAATACCGTTCGGAATCGGTGTAAAACTGTAGGTCCCAATCAGTGAGTGAAAACTGGAAAGCGCACAGCTCAGTGATTGTGAGAAGTTCTCCCCGGTCCCTTCATGGGATGTAATGGGAAACCGTTTTTTTTTTTTATATAAGACAGATAAAAACATGTCCTGACACATCCTTTTGTCAGGGATATTCTACAAAAGAACGCTTTTTTAAGTTTATAGTGCCGAGATTTTTCTGATTTAAATGTGAGATTGAAGTAATTCTTAATATTCAAAACTTGGGCCAGACCATATCGGAAAATGTATTACAAAATAAAAAAAGTATATCTATACAACAATAATCTCCTTGTCCAAAGAGAAGATTTTATACCTAGTTTGCCCTATTTAGAACGTAATGTTCCCACCGTATTGGATTTTTGCTAAAATAGTGCAAATTGCTGAAAGCTGAAACACGTATTTACTTAAATCGACCAAAGATTAAAATATGTCAATCTGACAATTAAATCAGAAAAATCTCTGAATCTTTCTGGGGGTAAATCACCGCTTAAGGAAATAATTTCGGGAGGGTACCGATCCCCAGGTCCTCCTACGTACGTGCCTAGCTGTCATGATAAAAAAATATTGCTTCGTTGCAAGTACTCCTTGCCGATCTCTGGTGACAACAAAAATTTCATGATCATCATCATACCGGCTGGTATGGCCATATATGACAACCATGATCCATAGCGTCAGGCTAACAACATTGTCGTTGCCGTCTTGAGACCCAGCCATCATTTTGTCGTCATCATCAGAGTTTTCATGTAACATTATGTTAAATCTTTTGAGTTTTTTTGCCCGATTCTTTGGGACAATAAAGATTTTGTTTGTCTACTGCTATTTTAAATGATTATGATTAAAGAGATTTGTGGTTATTGCTTGCATGGCTTCAAATTGTACTTTTGTTGTCTCTTCTACGGTTCCAAAGCGCAACATTTTAGAAATCTTTTGTTGGTATTAAGCGTCTTTGTTGCCTTTGGCATTTTGTGTGTTCTCCTTTACCGACTACCTTGTAGGTGCGGTTATATTGTCAATTGGAGTCTAAGAACATTTAATTCTTCTCAAAATTATTGGATTTAAAATATAAATTGTATTTTGATGAAACTATAATTGATATGATATGATCGGGTGACGTTTAATTGAATAATGACATATTTTGATGACAGATAAGAATCGGTAATTGGATAAAATGGGAAAGGTAAGTAAATTTAGCAGAGGAAAATTCTAATAATATAAAAAAATAAATACATATATTTATGTAAAATATAGCCTGGCTTTAGTTAAGCTCAACTCTTGTATAAAGTTTCAATGATTTGCATGAGACTATCGTGACATACTCCCTGTCATATGATTAATATTATTTAAATTAGTAATGCTGGCGTATGATTGTTATAATTAAACTATACTATGGCGAATGATTGCTATGGATAACAACGATTCCGGCGTATGATTGATAAAATAAAATAAAATTATGGTGGTTGATAGTAACTATTAAGTTGGCAATAACTACTAAATATTTGAAAATAAAGGCAATTGTGAGATTGACAGATAATATAATTTTCTATTTATGAATGTGACCAACAGAAAAATTCTCTTCAATTCTTTTTTCAAATCCAGGCTGGTTAGATTTTGTACAAGACTAAAACTACTCGGATTTTTAAAGAAGAAGTTTTATTTCCTTTCCAGTTCATATATATAAGTCTAGGGAAATACATCCTCAGAACCTAGGAAGTTTTATAAAAATTATATCTTGGAAATACCGAATATTTATTATTGGTACGAGTGATAATATTTTGTAAGTAACTTCGTTACACTCGTTTTCTAGCATGAACACCTAATATTAGGAAATTAAATGAGCTGCCTGAGTGGTAATGCGATCACTGATACGTATCAGGATTATTTGGTGACCCTGTCACTGATGCTCTTCGAACTAGTGGACATATTCTTCTGTCATTTGAAGACGCATAAGCCAACACCCTGAACAACGGCGGATCAAAATTTAAGAAACCAGCGTCTGATCCATAATGAGCGGCTGAAACATAATCATCCCGGCAGTAGGCAAACCACGGTGGGCTGGGTTTGCCTCCCGCCACCGTTATACAGGGAATGAAAATACACAGAGAAAAAAATAATGAACAAAGAAACCCCTAACTGTTGACGACCTTCTCAAACATTATAAGGACCATACTTTAAGGATAAGGACCTGGACTGTGCGAACGCTATACAGGACGGGTGCCACTTTCCTACTGGCGGATGTCCTCCAAAAATAAAAAGCTGACATCACAGTGATCGAGGAAATGCACCAGAAAGACAAACTGCGATATTTACTACAGCTGCCATGAGCGTAAGCACGAAATTGGGTGCGGATTTATAGTAGGCAAGAGACGGCGATTATTCGCCCAAATGAAAATCGCCCGAAACGAAAAATGAACAATGACCCAAAATTTTTGGGTGTTTTTTCATTAAGAAAAAAAAAACCCAAAAAATGAGGTAAAACCGCCCAAAAATTTAAGAACATTCGCCCAAAAATATAAATCCAATTTATGAACAAACGCCCACTATTTTGTGGTGAAATCGCCCAAGACTGTAGCGAATAACCGCCAAATTAAGTAAAAGGGCGATCATTCATCATGAACAAACATCCAAAAAATCAAAAATACCAAAACGCCCAACCATGATGAACAATCGCCTAATTTTTTCTCCCATATTTTTTGGGCGATTGTTCATTTTTGGGTTTTGGGCGATTTTCACTTGGGCGATTATTCGCATAGCCGCAAGAGACTGCGACACCTAGTTTCAAGGTTCAACCCAATGAGTGACCGCATAGCCACAATTCGCATCAAAGCGAAATATTTCAACAGCTCGTTAATTTGTGTGCACGCACCGACAGAGGATAAAGATGATGAGGTCAAGGAAACATTTTATGAGCGCATGGAGGAAGTATATGAACACTGTCCTGACTACGACATTAAGATTATTCTAGGCGATTTTAATGCCAAATTAGGAAAGGAAAGTGTCTTTCGACCAACCCTCGGTAATCACAGTCTATATGATACCACTTACGATAGTGGAATATGACTGATAGACTTCGCCGCTGCAAAGAACATGGTAGTTAGTAGCACACGATTCCAGCATAAGCACATTCATAAGGCGACCTGGATATCTCCTGATCAACGGACGAAGAACCAGATTGATCACTTGGTAATAGATGGCAGGCAATCTTCTAGTGTAATGTATGTACGTGTGATTCGTGGTGCCAATATCGAGTCGGATCATTACCTGGTGGCTGCGAAACATCGCACAAGACTGAGCAGGGCGAAAAACGTACGAAGCCGAACACAGGAAAAGCTGGATATTGACAAGCTACAAATACCGGAGATATCAATGTCCTACCGACAGAAACTCTCTCTCCTGCTAGAGCAGAATACCCCCCCTCCCGAAGACCCAGATGCGCAGTTGAAGCACATCTCCCATTCTTTGGAAATCGCTGCAAGGACTAAACTTGGTCGCATTGCAACTGATGAAAAAGACGCTGCACGTATGGCAATGCAACAGTCAGTTACAACGCGTGCTGCGAGTGAGCGGTACAAGAAGCTGAGAAGGGAGGAAATCCAACTGTTTAGGCGAAAAACTGGCAGTGGGAGCAGAGAGAGAGAGTGAAAAAGCCGAAATGTGCAGAATGAATGGTGAATCGCGATAACTTTTCCAGAGGGTAAGAAGATCGAATACCGGGCCTAATAATAGGCTGCCCTCCTGCAAGGACGAGATTGGGAATCTGGTGACTGATAAGCAGTGCGTGCTCAACATGTGGAGAGACCACTTTTCACCACTACTGCACTGAGATTCTTCCACTGAAGATAAGAAGAAGAAGATCGAATACCGGGCCTAATAATAGGCTGCCCTCCTGCAAGCAGTGCGTGCTCAACATGTGGAGAGACCACTTTTCACAACTACTGCACTGAGATTCTTCCACTGAAGATCAGGAGGTAATGATAGTGGAAGATAGTATAGATTGTACCCCCCCCAACCAAGATGAGATTAGAACGGCGATCTCCCGCCTGAAGAATAATAAAGCCGCTGGTGCGGATGGCCCGCTGAACTTTTTAAGGCAGGTGGCGAAGGACTGATAGCCCACATGCATCAACTGATATGCGGTATATGGCAGGGGGAATCTATGCCCGACGATTGGAGTCTCAGTGTATTATGTCGTTATTCAAAAAGGGTGATCCGTGTGTTTGTTCCAACTATCGCGGTATCAGTCTTTTATCCATCGCGTATAAGGCTTTGTATTATGTGAAAGACTAAAGCCAATTATTGAAAATCTGATTGGACCTTATCAGTGTGGTTGTAGACCTGGCAAGTCCACGAAAAGCAAATCGATAGCCACATACAAGGAAAACTGTACGGATCCAGTACACTTGGTATTCCGGCAAAATTGATCCGCCTTTGTAGAGTGACGCTGACCAACACCAAAAAAGCAGTGAAAGTGGGGAAAGACCTCACTGAATCATTCTGTACCAAGCGAGGACTGAGACAAGACGACACTCTTTCGTGCAGTCTCTTCAACATCTTAATGGAGATAATAATGAGAAAAGCTGCAGTAAATACGAACAAGATCATTAACATAAAAAGCCATATGTTGCTGGGGTATGCTGACGACATAGACATCATTGGGCGAAATTTGCGACATGTTACTGGAGTATTTTCAAGAATCGAAAAAGGAATCAGCGATGGAGGGTCTTGCTGTTAATGAGGGCAAGACAAAATTGATGGTGTCAACGACTAGAGAAACCTCTCGACTTGGTCCGCACTTGAACGTTGACAACCGATTTAATTCTGAAGTGGTAGATGAATTTGTCTACCTTGGATCCGCCGTGAACAACGACAAAAACGTCAGCCTGGAGATAAATAGGACAATTCTGCTTGCAAATAGATGCTATTTTGGGCTCAGCAAGCAGTTCAGGAACAAAGTCCCCTCTCGACGGACAAAAGTCCAGCTATAGCAGACCCTCATTTTACCTGTCTTGAGATATGGCTCCGAAACTTGGGTTATAACGCAAGCAGATGAAAAACACCTGGAAGTATTCGAGTGAAAAATTCTCCTGTTAGGGAAAGCGGTGAGTACCGACGTCGCTGGAACCAAGAGCTATCTAATTTATATTCTGACGTGGACACAGGTAGGCGAATCAAATTACGCCAATTGCGTTGGCTAGGCCATGTCATCAGAATGGATGAAGATGTGCCAGCGCGAAAGATTTTCGATCTACATATTACCCGATTGAGGCATGAAAACAGGACGGCCAAGACTCCGCTGGAAAGACCAGGCAGAAGAATCCCTTCGTATCCTTGGTGTTGCCAACTGGCGTAGAATGGATCTTCTTCCACACTTTCGTTTGCAGCGACGACATTCTCTTCAGTACTTCGACCTGTTGGTATTATTGAATCATTTCGAGAGTGTGTGATATGAAATCTATCCGATTATGTGCACAATAAAAATCAGGAATCCAAGTAAATTTGGATAATTTGGTAACGTTGTTCAAGCCGGAATCTATTCATAATGATTTGTCTGAGTATACTGATCATAAATGTCACAAAGAGAGCGCAGTGTGACAGTTCATTTGTCAGAGTATACTGATCATAAATGTCAAAAAGAGAGCGCAGTGTGACAGTTCATTTGACAGATGACCCTTTCGTAAGTTCTATCTAAGCAAAAAGAAACACTATTTATCATGTATTTATCGGATTTGTCAATAGGGACATAACAATGAATAAAAATACAGAATAATTGAGATATCGGACTGAAATTTTGTTCCTGATGTTTTCAACATATTAAATTTAATTACGGAATGTTATTTCGTTCATATGACCACCGTGAGCTCGTTTGCAGCGATCGATTCTGTGGAGCCAATTTTCCATCACTCTTCCAGACATATCAACTGGAATGTTGGCAATTTCACGTTCGATATTGTTTCTGAGCTCCTATAACTTTTTATGGATGAATTGTAGTCCCTTGAAGCAAATGTGGGTTTGATGCCGACCAAAAACGCATATTTTCCTTGTTGACAAAGCTGTTTAGTCAGAAATGAGCTTCATCACTGAAGGCGATTTTTCGATGCAATTTATTAATTTCTTCAAACTTAAAGTTGCGACCACCGACTGAGAAGTTTGGTAGTATTTTTTTAATAATTTCCAAACGCTGCTCGTTCATGAACTTCACCATGTTAAAAATGTAAACATTGGCGAATGTTTTCACATTGCCAGATCATCAAAAAAAATTCAACAGGACGTTCGTATTAAAGTACAACATTGTTATGGCCCCATTGAAACCCCCTTTATCTTATTCATATATTCTCAAATATTGAAAAATATTCCAGTTTTTTGATATGGGCACTAGTGGTTTTCATATGTGTATTATATTTTCCAATATAGCATCGACAAAATCGCAGACCAAATAAGGGAGTTCTGTGATTGTTTGAGTATCCTGTATTTGACAAGTTGTTTATCCTGTAATATCACAGCTAAGTTAACAGTTCATAGCTCTATTTTTATAAACGACACCTGTAATGATACCTACTGACTAAGACTATCAAACACATATCACAAATTTTGACTCTATCCAAAGCTATTGATTTTTTACCCACCCTCTAAGAATGCTTAACTGTGCAGAGTATGATCGATATGAATTGCAATATCGTATGAGTCAATTTTGTATGTATGATACAGAAGCTTAAAACAGACTATCAATATTCTTTTGAATGTCTTCGATTTTTCTCTTTAGTTGGTGTCCAAAATTTCGAAAGAAGAATCCACTATTGTGCAAACTTTGCTTCAGGAACACTAGGGCATATAATTGATAAAATTAAGAACTGGCGTATGATTGATATTGATATTATATCTGATACACAGAGGCGTATGATTATTAAAAATAGTATTAATATTAAAGTTAATTACGTTTTGTCTTACGACTATCGTCTACAGTTTATGCAAATTTGTTAATTTTTCTTATTTATCTAATATTTTAATAGATTTCCTATGAAATTTCATTTTTTGTAATTGACACCTTGATCGTAAAACAGAATCAACATACGGTGCCATCTCATTCTAAACTTTTGCATCATTAAACACCTAAATCTTCAGCTATATAAAAAAGAGTGGGCGTTTAAGGAACTACAAAGTGTAGTTAAAAAAACTTGTATTTCAAAAATTACATCAGAATTTTTGCTTTACCAGAATCATGTATAAGATGATGGCTGTGATTTTTTTTATATTAAAACCTTTTACATCATATTTGACTGACATTTTGACATAACGCCTTTTAGTGTAACCGATGAATGCCTGGCTGAACTGGTTGTTTGGCCATAACTATATAGCAACTTATGATGGCAGCTGTTGCAAAAATGCATGCTAGAAGGTATTAATTCATATTTGTTTCTCGCATTTTGCGAACAGTAGAATGGCAAAAGTTTTCAAACATTTTAATTGCTTAGAAGCGTGAGCTTTGCGAGATTGCGCACCAGTGTAAAATGTATCGTGAAGTAATCATAATATAAGAATTAATAGCATTTTTGCGTTTTGAAATATTTTCTTTTGTTAAAGATATGTGTGGAGTTTTTTGGTTTCATTATTAGACTGGCAAATGCCCAAACAAGTGTTGCAGTAATTTATGATCGGCCTCTAGAATCTTTTGAAAATTTAAAATATTTTAATTTTATTACAATCTGCTATGCAATAATGAAAGCTTACAATGGAACCATTAGCTACTCGCTGCAGTTTGTCTGTCTACGTTTCCATTTATTGCTGATGCGACTAAGGAATTGTATAGCAAAGTGCACCGATAAGAGTCATTAATCATCATGAATGTCGGAGAATGCGTTAACAATTTACACAAATTGGCTACTGTTTGGAAGAATCAGACTCAAACTCAGACTTAGAACTGCAATTCCATATCGAATATCACACGCATACGTTGGTTGGGTTCACTTGAACGTATCGCAGTAGTTTGCTTTAAAATGCCATGCGAAATTGTTTCGCACTTATTTGTTTCATTATAACACCTTTCTCTGGGATGACCGACAAAATATAAAAATGTGTTTTTAATGTTGTTGGTGATAAGTTATATACTAAACGGAAAGGTGGCTTAAAAGCCATAACCCAACAAACATTTTGAGGAAATTATAGGGAACACGCTAACAATCAATTGACAAGTGGCGGGCAGTTTCATTAATCTTACTATGGCGGACAGTTTTATTAATCTTACTGAGTTTTGCATTTAATATTATTTCGATTAATATGTAGTAATGCTTTTTAAGTAAATATTTGTTTTTAATTGCTGCGACCCAGGTGCTGGTTCGAAGGGAGGGAGACACACCAGTGAGAAGTCAGCCGAAGAGCTTAGCCGGCGGCCATTCGAATTAGTGCTAAAAGGGATCCGTAACAATATGGCCATCACTGAGACGTGTTAGTAATTTTAATACAATTTCAGGTCTATGACGTATAATTAATATACATTCTTGTTGACGTATAAGTTATAATAATGAGATTTAGGGGTTCAAGTTATAAAATAAAGCTCTACGAGTAATAATAAAGCCAACTTGAGTAACACAAAATACCAAACAACTTCACCAAACAAAGCTAAAACTAACTGACAGTTACAAATTATAAATTCCGTACAAACTGACAGCTAAAACTGTTTGTTAGCTCTAACTGAAAGATAACTGAACGTGGTGAAATCGGCCGTAAAACTGTAATTTGAAAAAAATTTTAATTCCGAATTTGTAGGAAAAATTATAAAAATTTAAAATTAAAATTATTAAATTAAAATTATAATTCCGAATTTGTAGGAAATTATTGCCTGTGAGAATTGTGTTGTCTTTTTAGGCAACAGCAAAAAACATGTCTAATGGGAACCGATGGCTCTCTGGAGATGCAAAGAAGTTTCTGCAAATGTTTTCGTGTGTATTTTCCTTGCGATAATTTACGAACACTTGCATAGTGGTGAATTTTCAATTCAAATGAGATTTCGTTTCCATTTAGTTTGATGAATTTTTCTAAATCATCATTCCAAATAACCGCTGATGAAGATGTTTGGCTAAATCTAAAGTAGCTATACGGCTTGCCAGGAATCATGAGACTGCATTTTGCAAAACTTTTTTTGAAAAACTATATTTCTATAAATAGAAATATAGAATGGATTTGATCTTGAATATTAGAATGGAAAATTTAAGAAAAGCTAAGTTGAAGTTTGGCAAACAAAACAATGATGTTTGAGATTTTTTATAATAAATTATAAAAAAAAAACCTTTCAGTTTTCAGTTGGTCACCACGCTTAGTGACGGCAACACTGTCGAATATTTGGCCATAAGAAAGTTCTCAAAATACCGCTCGCAACCGGTGTAAAACTGTAGGTCCGTGTTAGTGGGTGTGAACTAAGAAAGCATATAGCTGACTGGTTATAAGAAGCGTTCCCCAAACCCTACATGGGATATAATGGAAAGCCATATTTGTTACACCTCGGGCTGTCGACATTAGGACAAGTAAATAGGACCCCACAACCGAAATTCATCCCCAAACAATGTATGTAAAATATGTCCAACGGAAATTCACCGTCCAAAAAGTCACAACTTCCTCCAAAGTCATCTTACTACAACTTCTACAAAAGTCAAAAGATTTGATCGTCTATCGTGCCCCATGGATACCAAACAGACCGTGTTCTTGACACGAAATTGGTAAAGAAGGTTCATAGATACCCTTCTGCTCATTGTCGGTCATATCCGTCATGTTATAACCCTTTGGATATCATCACAGTAAATTCCAATATCATTCGAAACTGTAAGGTAGTCGATATTCGTGCTAGCTCATGGACGATATAATATCCTGAAATGATGCTATGATAGATGCCAGGGCTCTCGAACATTTTGGAGCAAAAGCTGGCCATTTCGCAGTAAAAGTGCGCCAATGTTGAAGTCTGATTCCAGGAAAACTTGATTGCCTATTAGCCGTCGGCGAATACCATGATACTCATTGCTACATTTAGCTCTTTGCATTCAAACAGTCTCATGTCAGGCAAGGGCGCAGTGACATTTACAATTAAAATACGGACATTATGGATTAAAAGCGGTTCATGTTGAGGGTAAGAAGATTGACTCCATCCACTTGATAGACTGCTGGATGTCGGACAAGACCATGCCACCAATTGCAGCTGTTATTTCGCTACATTGAAACAGTCTCACATCAACCAATAATGATTTTTAATTGTCATTTTGTTATAGATAAAAAAAACAATGGTTTCCCATTACATCCCATCAAGGGATTGGGGCGGGTTTCTCAAAACCAGAGAGATGGGCGCTGTCTAGTTTTGCACTCACTGATTGGGACCTACAGTTTTGAACGTGATTTTGGCGATCGGATGAAGTTTATGCTGGTATGTAGGCAAAGTTTCAGAGATTTATAGGTTAAAGTCATAATTAATATTAATCATACGTCAGAGTTGTATGACCTTACCTTTCAACCAGATACTTTAGTTATCACCCTAATAGCAGTATGAGTGCCAAATTTCTCACATGTTCAACCAGAATCCTAGTACCTCACAAAATACTCCAAACCCTACCTGATGATTCAGTTTCAAAAAATCTGTTAATAACCCTTTCCCCAATGAAAGCGTGCTTTTGGCGATCGGACGAACTTTATGTTGTCATGCAATCAAAGTTTCAGAGATTTTAAAGTTGAAGATTTAAAGGAATAATTAATATTAATCATACGTCAGAGTTAAATGGCCATGCCTTTCAACCGGTCACTTCCCTAAGCACCGCAATTACAACCTGAGACATTCTACAATGATCACATAGTCTACCAGTATCTTAGTACCACAGAAAATACGCCAAACCCTACCTGATCATTCAGTTTTAGAACAATCTGTAAATAACCTTCTAGACTAAAAATTACTTCGTTCCAGAAAACCCTTTCCCCTATGAAAGCGTGATTTTAGCGATCGGATGAAGTATATGCTGACATGTAGTCAAAGTTTCAGAGATTTTTAAGTTGGAGATTTAAAGGCATAATTAATATTAATCATACGTCAGAGTTGTATGACCTTGCTTTCAACCGCGAACTTCACTACCAGAATCCTAGTACCTCACAAGATACTCCAAGCCCTACCTGTTCATTCAGTTTCAAGAAATCTGTAAATAACCTTCTACACCAGGAACTACTTCGTTCAAGAAAACCCTTTCCTCTATGAGAGTGTGACTTTTTCTATTGTCTATGCTGTCGTATAGCCAAAATTACAGAGATCTTTCTGTTAAAGATTCAGTAATAATTAATATTAATCATACGTCAGACGTCAGAGATGTATGATCTTACTTTTCCGCCTGCCAATTCCCCAATCGCCCAAATTGCAGTCTAATAAGCGCTACAATGATCAGATAGTCTACTTGAACCGAACCGAATTAAATAAATAAATAAATGGTTTCCCATTACATCCCATGAAGGGACAGGGGAGAGCTTCTCACAATCCCAGAGCTGTGCGCTTTCCAGTTTTCACTCACTGATTGGGACCTACAGTTTTATACCGATTCCGAACTGTATTTTGAGAAGCATGTTCATGGCTAAATACTCGATAGTGTCGTGTAATTGTGTTTATCTTCCTGACGATGCCATCCAGAGGGTAGCGTAATATCGAACAATAAAATTAATTAAAAATACGACCAAACGCTCGAACAATTTAATTTCTGGAATGTTGTAAACATTACTCAACACATTTCTTTGGCCGACTTCGTTACTGTGCCTACAACTTATAGGCCCAATACAGTCATGTGATTCTACGAAAATATAATTTTCAATAGAATATATTTGAATACAAGTTTTTTGAACACCAAAGTAGAGGAAGATATTTGAAAATTAACTATAGTACAAGGAACAGTTCAATCGAAAGTTTTGAATTCGATAGACTCGTGGCATATAAGTGATATAAATTGCGCCCCAGTGATAAACATAAGCCGATAACTGCAAAGTCGATGTTGGTTTAAAAATAATAATTAAACTAAAATAAAGCGGCAATGTCAGTGGCGAAAATGAGAATCACTTATGATCTCCTAGAATAAAACTAAGCTCAGGGTATGACACGATTATCTCGAAAGCTCTACTACAGAATGGTTTGCTTCAATGTTAACGATATATTTGAAAGTTATATCACAGAGATTTTGAGTTGTGGCAGTAAATGGTCATAACTTAACATGGAAGCTTTAACATTTAATTTCCATTTACTTCCCACGAAGGGATAGAGGAGAGTTTTAACAGTCAGTGACATGCTCGCATTCTAGCTTGTAGACGCACATGGGAAAATAACATTAATAATATTATTTTACTTAAACGTATTAGTAATTTTAATAAAATTATAGGTCTATGACGTATAATTAACATAAATGTTTGTTGACGTATAAGTTATAAGAATGAGATTTAGTGGTTCTAATAAAGCAAATCCGAGTAGCAAAAAATATATTATTAAAATTGTAATTTGAAAAAATTATAACTAACATACAAATTCGCAAATTATTATCGATAAGAATTGTGTTGTCTTTTTAGGAAACATGTCTAATGGGAACCGATGGTTCTCTGGAGATGGATGGTTCTGTGGAGATGGATGGTTCTCTAGAGATGGACAGAAGTTTCTGCAAATGTTTACTTGTGTATTTTGCTTCCAATATTTTTCGAACACTTGCATAGTGGTGAATTTTCAATGCAATTGAGATTTGATTTGATACATTTTCCAAAAGCATCATCGAAGGTCTGTGGGTAAATTTGCAATAGCTCTACGGCTTGCCAGGAATCATGAGACAAAACTTCTTTTGAAAAACTATATTTCTATGAATGGAAATATAGAATAGTCTTGATCTTGAATATTAAAATGGGAAAAATGGGTGTTGAAACATAAAAAAATTTAAAGATTTTTTATAATAAATTGTAAAAACACTTTCAGATTTATACTGGCAAATTTAAAGAGAAATCAGTAACACACTTGGACTAGTTTAACACTAACTAATTGGGACCTTCAGCGTTACGCAAGTTCCGAACGGTATTTTGAGAAGGGGTTTCATAACTAAGTACTCCTTAGTGTCGCCATCACTTCCCAGGAAGGTATAAAGGAGAGTTTTAGCAGTCAGAGACCTGCTCGCATTCTAGCTTGGAAATAACACCCCAAAACACTTCCCCAGAAAATAATTGAACATACTTAGGAATTACGACTTAATGGCGACTGAAGCGATTTGTTTGTTATATTAAACAAAATTGTCATACTCCATTAAAACTTAAGTATATTTTGAGCAGATTCTACAGGAGGCCTGCCCGTTATCTTTAATATGCAAGAAAGTTTGAAATTGATTAGATGTACAACCTCAGAACACTTTTATCTCCGACAGGATTCTCATTTAATACAAAATATCAATTTCTAAAAATAGTCGCATAGTCGTATGATTGATATTAATTACAAAAATTTTCACAAATTGATCGATTTAGAGCAGTAATACAAACAAAAATTGAGATATCAATTCAAAATTTATTCACATCACCATTGAGATTTTATCACTAACACATATTTTATGGATGACAGAAATTATGTACCGTGTACGGTGATGCCTCTAAAACAGTTCACTTGGCATTTTTTTGCTATTTACGATTTCTTTCTGCTTGCTACTACAAAACTGCGGCAAACATCACAATTAAGAAACTTAAAAGAAAGGCAATAATCTCATAAATATGTACAGAGCATGATACAATTTATGATCCTCAGACATTGCCATCTATATATACTTAGAAGAATGACGCCGATCGTCATAATGTTGATGATGACCATACGACTCCACCATAATTCCACACTATTTCATTCAATTTTCAACAACAAATCATGGCCCAACACTATTTCCCTGAGACCAAACAATGTTAATGTTGCTACTCATTGCTATGTGACCAAGAAGACAAAATCCATTTTGTCTTAATAATGTTTTGTTATGTCTTCCGTTTTTGGATTCGAAACATTCGAATTTGTGGTGTTCACGATAATGAAGTTTAACTTTCCTTCATGTTGTATCCACCTCTTAATTGTTTATAGCACATATAATTTGTTGTACAAGTATTTTGTTGCACAATTGCAATTGCTAACAGCCATTGTTGCTGTTGGAACCCCTTTGTTTTGGCTACTGTTTCATGTTCTTTGGCAAAGTGATTTCTATTCCTCTTGGATACGTGTGTGTTGCAAGTATCGTACTAGACATTCTTGGGATCTCAGATCTGTAATTATTTGATCTTATGTTGTTGTACAACAGTGAAACAACGATATCGCCAAGTTATATGCGTTTGTCAAGTGTTGATTGTACTTTGTTTATGGGCCTTACAATTTAATGTTGTTGCTGTTTGTTTGCTTGCCAATAGGCCAATTATACATTATTTTCTGGTCGTAATTTGCACGCATTAAGGCGACGCCGATTGTTAATTAAAGATAAAGCGGCAACAATCTGACGTGACGCACCAATGCACGCTGAAGAATATAGAGTTGCACCACATACAGTATTAACCGAACATGGAATTTGCAAATATTTTCTTGCAAATTGCACACCTTAGACACCTTGATTTATATTAATTTAGTTTGTCTGCTAGAAAATGTAATGGAATACTAAAGCAACATGTAGAAGTGCTTGGCTTATTTCTATTGAATTCTCAAAATATAGACTTTAATATTCTACGAATTATTTACCAGCTCTTCCTTTAATTGTACTATTCGATCATAGAAATATCTTGACTGTTAATGGAGTTATTGATAAAAATCAAAAAAGGTGATATAATAAATATTAACCATACGTCGTGATGTACAAATCTCTGATTACCCTATGAGACAAAATTAGATTTTTTTCAAAATGATGGGGTTCTGTCAACGGATTCTGGTAGAAAGGTCTAAAAATATATACGTGTATCGGCGTTTTGCCAGATATGATCAGAATTTTTTTTAGGGCGGGTCAAAGTTTCCGCCCTTCGGAACTTTCCTGCAACATGTCGGCATGAAAAATTGTGCGTTCCTTACTTCTGAGGTACAAACTATGTTCAGAAGTTTTATAGAAAAGATTCAGATAAACATTTTTGTGGAACAAATTAACCCTCTAACTGTCACGTATAACCATAATTTTTACTTTGTTTTCGAAAACTCGCAAAATACTGCTCGAAAGTGACGGGGGCGTGGTCAAAATGTTCTACAAAAATTATCGCCATAAAATTTCACTATATGTGTCCGAACACTCCAAAACACAAATTTTAGCTCTTGGAGAGTCTGCCCCGCCTAAAATTTCAAAAAAATAAGACTTGAGAACTTCGTAATCCTATTGACGAATCTATATGGTGAACCAGTGTAGCCCATGTTTCTGATTGTTTCATCTTTACCAATGTTGCAACAATTTCCTCGTTAAACTCAAAAACTCTAACGTTACTTTATCGTTAATTCGTAGTAATTATATGTTAAAGTGATTAAAACTGACCATCCTGGTAATTATATTAATTAGTATTATCATAATTAATATTACTTATACGTTGGGTTTTTAATATTACTTATACGTCACATAAACTATTTAATGACGGAATATATATTATTAATACGTCAGAGAAGACTATTGTATTGTCTATTGACCACAAAGAGCTTTATATACAGTGCATTATTCCAAATTTACAAAAAATAAGACTCTTGAGAACATGGTAATTAATATAGGATTCTATTGACACCATTATATGGGGGACCAGTGTACACCATGTTTCTGATTGTTTTCTGTTTAACAACAGTTCAACTATTATCTTGTCACATTTAACGGTCGTAATTCGAAATTATTATATGTTACTAAATTACTTTCGTGGCCTAAAACAACACAGAATATTCAAGGGCCTTACAAAATGAGGATACCATGTTTCTCCAACCGGCTGGATCTTCAGCTATACTCCTCCAGTTGATAACGCCAAGCTTTCGCATGCACTATTCCACCTGGTCTTTCCAACGAAGTCTTAGCCGCCAGCCTCACACACCCCAGCCGGTAGTCCATCAGCACCAGCGACTTCGTTGTTCTTAAGTCGGAAAATTTCTTTTCTAACTAGGCTTTGGCTAGGAGGGCCATCGCTCTGTATCTGCTCGACACCCTCATCTATATTGAAGTCTCCTGGGACAAGTAACGCAGAGAAGTGATCTCTTCATATTCCCAATATACTCTGCACATCTGTGACAATATTCCCATCCTTAACTCTACAGAAGGTGACCCTGATCCAGTCCCGTTGGTATGTCTTTGTACTTTTCGGTGGAATTTACTGGCCTCAATCTTCCTTCTGTAAGATTCAATTAGCTGACTCTTGCGATTTCTCCACAATTGTTTTTTCTTTTTAAATAAATGGGGGTTCTTTCACCTTTTCTCTTTATACCGCTGTGTCGCGGCTCGCGTTGCAACTGACTGCAGAATTTCCATACGTGCAGCGCTCTTGTCATCACTTGCCATGCGACACTGTTCAGCGTACAATAGGCTTTTCATAACCACGTACAGTTTTCATAGAGTGGGAAATGTACTTCCACTGCGCTCCAGGATCATGAGGCGGGGGTGTGTTCTACGCCAGTAACTGAGTGTTTTTTACAAAGGCCGTGGCTATCTTTGGTAATTGCAGCTTTCCGATGTCCAGTTTTCTATATATCTGGTGTCGTGCGACTTTCGCTCTGCTTTACCATATGGGAAACGAATGTTTCCTCTAGGATCATGTCCTCATAGATCATGTTCATGGTGTCATCGTATTTTTCCTCTTTTCGTTTTTATGTGGAATGTGGTTATATATTCACTTATGGGGTTGAACCTTGAGTCTTAGTCATAGTCTTTTGCCACCTGCATTTCTGCAACCAAATTCATGCTTTTTCTCACGGCATCTGCAGTATTTGCCATAGTTCCTCTTCCTTGTACAGCCATGACCTGTCCATCGCATCTCATTGATATTAGTAGTGTCAGCCTTATAATTCTCGGGGAAATCTGCCAGTTGGATAGTGGCACAGGATCTGTATAGTGTTCTAACATTTCAAGTACATATCCGTAAATCGTGGCCCTTATAACGTTTGTGGGGGTCGTCAGCAAATAGAAGGTTTTATGTTTATCATTTTTACTTTGTATTTTCATTGCCAATATAACAGTGGCTGAAGGAAGCCCAGCCCACCGTGGTTATGTCATTAAAATTGATCATAATCAAAAGCTGCTAATTGTATCCACAAAAGATATAAAATCATAATTAATTTTGCTTATACGTTGGGTTAACTATTTCAATCCAGAATTAATATTACTTATACGCTATGTTAACGATATAATACCATAATTTATATTGCTCATATGTCAGAGCAAACTATTCGAGTTTCTGTTAACCATATACAGCTTTATACACCGTTCCCTATTCCAGCTGTATCTAACCCTCTTTTGTGTGTAAAAAAGTGGTTCCCCGTTACTACCCATGATGGGGATTGCGGAGAGATTCTTACAATCAATGATCTGTGTGCTTTCTAGTTTTCCTAAATACTCGATATTGTCCCCGTTACTATAAAAGGTGATCAGAGCAGGGATCGAACCCACAAGAGCCACGCACACAACCATTGCACCACCGACGGTTTTGCGTTACTCTTTGTTACTCTTCCTAATCGCAGGACTGCCATCGATGAGATTTGGCTCACAAACTTGTGTTGGGTGGTAAGTCGGTTTAGCCTCCAGCCTCGTTTGAAACCCCTGTTACGCTGTTAGGTAAAATGTTTGATATGTTTCAATGTACGTTTTCGGAGAATGAATGGAAGAGTATAGTAATGAGGAAAAAGATTGGTGGTAAACATATTAACAGATCCGCTATATTTAGGGGTGCATTTGAAATCGAACGAGCGAAAAAAGGAAATGATAAAAACTTTTACTTTGTTGCTTTTGTCCAAAGGTTTCATCCTTGTTCATAATTTAAATGTATTCAAATTTGCAGCCTGATGTTTTTGCATTCACTAAATCTGATAGTGTAAATAAGAAAGGAGAATAAGGATACGGCTTCTGTCCGGATAAAAAGTGTTTCATTCCATTTTTCTCCTCCCCCCAAACACTGATCCATTTGATGTAATTGTGTAGCATTTTGTAATAATTCTTGTAAATCTCATAAGGTTTCGACAAGCCCAGAGAGACGTTCTTGTAATCCTAATTTTTTAAAGTCTTTGACCCCTCTGGGTTATTGAAGGCCACCTAAGTAAGTAAGACGTTCCAACCTGACAAGCACTCACAGAACTAATTGGAAAAGTGGTTATAGCAACCGTAAATTCGAATGTTCGAATAGAAGTTACCACAACCGAATTGATGTTGTCAAGACTGCATTTAGTCCTCAGAACTGAAACTCGATTGAAGCAACCTCTAATTGGTTGTGACAATGTCTAATGTGGTTGTGACAACCTCTAATTCAGTTGTGGCAACTTCTAAATCGGTTGTGGCAACTTCTAAATCGGTTGTGGTAACCTCTAATTCGGTGGTGACAATCTCTAAATCGGTTGTGACAACCCCTAAACGGATCTGGTTGTGACAATCTTTAAAGCGGGTGTGGCAACCCCTAATTCGGTGGTGACAACCTCAAATTTGGATGTGAAGGTATCTAATGTGGTTGTGCTAATTCGGTTGTTCTTTTCAGAGCGTACAGTTACTGAAAGTGAATTGGTTATAAAATAGTTGCCAAAGTTCAGTATATTATAGTAAAACTTAATATAGTCCAGTAAATGCTGCGCTCAATTTTGTGTATACAAAACTCTCCCACTTTTCCTCGATTTTTATATTTTGTTAGGGTCAATATGGCTGTAACGAACAGCACCTTTCTGTTTCGTAAGATTTCCATTTATATTGACCCAGAATTTTATGTTAGAGTATTAAGTTCTATGAACTCAAGGGTTTCTTACCCAATACACTTTGATGGTTCACTCTGACGTATGATTGATGTTATTAGTTGATATTCAATACCTTCTGATGGTATAGCCTGGCGTATGATTGATTTAAATAGTATTAAAATTTATCAATTTCTTTAAAACTTAAGGTGGTTTAAAAATAAATAAATACCTTTATATTTTCCTATTTAACACATTTCCAACAAATCGAAAATGTTAATTGAACGTTAAACAATCCAATGTTAATTACCAAATATTTAACATTGAACAAGAACATTTAGTTAATTGGGAAGTTAAAACACAACCTCCAATTTAGGAGTTGGGAGTTGAAAATATCCCCATTGTGTAAAGTTCAGCGACAGCCAAATGCATTGACAGCCGCAAGGAAGGCACGAAATATCCAAGTCAATGACACGTTCTGGTACATGTTGTTGCTTTTACAGCATTTTGGTTGTTGACCCAATATGTACCCCTGGTTTAAATGTTGTTTCCTCTTTCTCGCTCTTTCTTTGTAATTGAAATGTTTTGGGCCACAGAAAAGTTTTGTTGCACAAATTAAATCTTTGGTTTTTCATTTTAATTTGTAGATCTGCACATCTAAACTGAACTAACACAAAAGGTCATTGGGGTGTTTATTAGAAATCTATGCGAGCGAATATATACAATTCTCCAATTCTCCTACATTCTCGCTGGCAAACTGACAGTTTGACAGTTTGAGTAGAACTACATTACATTGAATGTAGTAGTAGAACAAAACAACTTAAAACCTCAAAAACACAAAACAAAACAAAAAATGTGGTTGGATTTGTTCTATCTATCTCTGGCAGAGCTCAGCACATTAAGGCGGACATGTTAAGTTGGTGTTTGTCAAAATTCAAGGATTTCATTACGATGGGGTTGAGTATTATGTCTCTCACATTGGGTAGTCGAGAGGGGTGAGCAGAATGGCGGTAGGTTGTTTTGTTTTGTTTTAGCGATCAAGTAAGTTTTCAGCTGGCAAGTAGTGGTGGGTTGGAACTAAGTTAACTCTATGTGGAAATTAAAATATAACAACATAGTCAATCAAATGCATTTCATGTTAAAGGGGAGTAGTTTTCTTTTGTTTTAATGTAGATATTTTTGTTTTTTGCTGAAATCCTATAAACGTTTATGTGTTACAGCATCTGGGATTTGAAAAGGTTTTAAATTAAGTTGGCCAAACAATTGGGAATACAAAGTTTGAGTGAGTGCCCGTGCCTACTTTTGTTATATCTTGCGGCTGTTCTAAGGAATTAGAATGGAAATAAGTAACGTAGCTTAATAGACAAAGATAAAGAGTAAAAGGGGTGGGCTGTAACAGGCAAGAAAGCGCTTGTAGCGGAACTCAATGGTACATAGTTGGAGTTAAACGATAATTGTATTACCTACGTTGATTTATATCAGGCAAGGTACTATGTACTTAACAAAAACCTATGTAGTTTCAACAGGTAAAGTAATGGTATACTGGCGTATGATTGATATTAATTCCGGCATTATTTCCAGAAATCTAATTTCAGATGGAATGTAATGAAAAAAAACGGATGTAGCGGATTTAAAATTTCAACAAAATATTAAATAATTACCCAGTAAATAATTCTCCGATTATTAATTGTGATACGCAGGGTCCAATTGATCTGAGTTCTAAAGTGGAGGAAACTGGGAAAGGAGTTCATATATAAAATATAAACTCCTTTCCTTTCATATAAAATAAATATAAATACTTCATGATTATTCGTTTATTGTCAAGATAATAAATAAAAAACAAAACAAAAAACACAAACCGTTTCCCATGACAACCCGTAAAGGATTTGGGGAGAGATTACCACAACCAGATTTTAAATATGACAAGATTAAGACGTGTTCGTTCTAATAGCATAAAAGCCTTAAAGTTCTCATAAATATGGAGTAAGATCTATTGGCATCTGAGTAGCTCAATTGTCTTTCATAATGATGAAACATGACTTGAAATTATTCGCACGACATTGAAGGCCAATTTAGGGATATGATGCTGGTTGTAAAGCTCAAGTCTAACTGATCCTATAATACTGTGCAACAACGTTTTGGGGGCTGAATGATTCCTTTTTAGAGTGAAAGCCTTGGGTGGGTATATTAAAATCCCAGAAGGACATACACCTCCTAAGTCTCACTATTTTTGAATGGCCTTATTTTGAACCGATATAGTATTTGAAAAATTTAAAAAAAACTGTGATTGTCCAAATACCGTAGCATTTCGACATAAAATGTCTTCAGTGAAATTGAATGAAACTTTTTTTCGAAGGACATTTCAATCCTATATCTCGATTAATTACATGTAATTTTTCTTCTTATATCGAGAAATATCAAAAAAGTGCCTTGCAGCGGGACTTTTGGGCATTTAAATGTTCCACGAAAATGTTGCTCCGACAATTTCAGTAGGTACTCAAAATACCGTTCGGAACCGATGTAAAAAACTGTAGGTCCAAATTAGTGAGTGTAAAACTAGAACGCGCATAGCTCAATGGTCGTGCGAAGCTCTCCCCAATCCCTTCGTGGGATGCAAGGGAAAACCATTTTTTTTTGTCAAAGTCAAGAAATCGATGTCTTCAACTTTTGCTGTTCCTGCTAGTCCTTTTTTAAACCAGTGTTTGGATAGTGACCTAGACCACCCAGTTTGAGGGTTAAATTATTATAAAAAGTGGTATCCTTTTGATTTTAGAATATGCTATGGAAAATACAAATGGGATATTTATATATATAGCGAGTCCTTCTCGTATTTTTTTTTAAATTGTTGCGAACAGAAAAGACCAAGGCTGTAATATTCGCTCTATAGTCGTGGATTAAATCCGTTCGCGAATTGGATTACATTACAATTGGATTACGTTACAATTGGATTACGTGATACCCAACATATACCTCCTACTCTTAAACCAGATAAGAGGGAGTGGAAGGTACCAGGTAATAGAAGGCATTTAATTTTCTACCCCGATTGCCTCGTACAAGGATTACCTGATCATTCTAGTGGGTTTCAAGCAAAAGTCACGACCACCTAAGGAATTAACCATTGGCTGGAATGAAACGTCATCACCAAAATCGGAACAGTCTGTGTTACTGACATAAAAAATTACCCATAACTGCCGCGCTGCTCTAAATGAGATGATTAAACAGTTCGATATGGGTTTCCCTTACAAAGGTAAATTCCCGGGTAGTATAGAAAATAAGAAATCGCGATGTAAAGGATTACCTTACGTTGTCCACAAGATATAGAGCATATGGATATGCCCTTTGTACATGCAAGCTTATTCTTGAAACCGAAGCACTTAGACATGCGATTGATTGATGGTCTGTAGGCATAAAATCCAGATTCACTAGACAGGTATCGCTTAGTTAGTAACTGCATCATTCTAGAAGCTTAATATCTAATCCAAGACAGGATAACCGGACACTGTTTAATAGACTACCACTCGCCTTGGCTTGGAATCTCGAATCATGGTTACTGCAGAAGCTATTGAGATAAAGAAGATGACGTGAGAGTCGAACATCGGCCTTTTCTGTCTTGCACGGCCTTTTCTGTGAGTTGGAGACAATAGTTAAGATCTTAGTGGTTTTACGATCTACTTGGAAGACATTCAGGGAGTTAAACTAAATGATCTTAGAATATTTTCGACTAGAAATCGATTCGTCAGCGATTAATATATCTCTCTTTTTCAACCTCATCTTGGAACACATTGAAGGGGTATCATATGGCGCGAAGGCCCGCTAAACACATCAGGTTAATTTACGGGTTCAACATTGGGGTCTGAATGTGATGTTCCGAGGTAGTACAATGATGCTCATGTAATTAAATGTGTCAATAGATATAGTCACTTCTGGTTGAAATACGTAGGAACCTGTGGTACAAATTCAACTGGTGTCCAACTAAGAATAACGAAGAAAATGTATTTTAAAAAATATAATTGAAATGGTGAAGTGTCACTTATACAGTTAGATACATAAGAGGTCAAATTAATGAATTCAAATAAAATAATATTTAATATGAATCATACGTCATGATGCGCTATTCATTATATTGTTACCTAACTAATTTTAGAACAGTTATAGGGAAGGGAATAAGCCGCCATGTTTGAATTATAGTATATCGCAGTTGCATCAGCGTGAACATGATAGCAATATTGACTCGTTCAAATATTTTGGGTTATATTTGGAGATGTACAAAACTCAGAAATCGATGTTTCAAATTGAAACTGTTGAAATATGTTTGGAATTTTACTTTTACTTTCCAACTTGTTTTTGAACGAATGTAATATAATTTTTAAAAATAAATTTTATGACACAATAAACTTGAAATTTTTGTTTTCTTCAAAATACTTTATACACCGTTTCAAAATGTTGTTCAACTCGTCACTAAACCGGCCTCAAGCTAATGTGATATCTGATATTGTTATGCATTTTTCATGATTTACAAAAGATTTTTATCGCCAAATACTAATTACATGTTGGTTTCGTTATAAAGACAACATCCTAAAAATACAAAAAAAAAATCACTTAAAAAATAACGATAATAAAACGACACTATGACTGCAAATATTTGCATATTTTTGAAAAGAAGTGACTGGATTATTCTGGTTCTCATTGAAATTTAATGAGGGTGTTAATACCAAATGACAAATTCTATATAAACAAATAAAAAAAGGAAGAGAAAGAATGAAAAACAAACGGCAAAAAATCTGATGACAAAATAATTAATATATGCATTTTGTTTACCTCTTTTACTTAGTGTTCATTCATAAGTTGCTTTAGCTCCCATTTTCGTTATTCATTTACAACTGAGCGAGAAGTTCATTAACTTGTTGTGCCTGGAATTCCATTTAATTGGTAGCTCAGAGTAAGAAAATTGTGAGAGACCAGACCGCAGTTGACTTGAGTCTCTATGGACTAGTATGTAGAATTATCTGGTTATTTCTTTCACAAAATCTTAATGAATTTCTTATGTTATCTCTATTTTTGTGGTTGATGTTAGTAATTGAATTCTGGGGTGTGAAGAAGAAAAAAATATAATAGGACTTAGTATTTAGTTATGATTAAAATATCAGGGGCACAAAGAAGGAAATTTCCCTTAAAAGAAAATAAACAAATTGATGTTTGCAAGCTGTATATTAGTGGTTTTGATCTTAGCTCTCATTTAAATTTAAAGTTTTCAAAATATGTTTATTACTTTCAAGAATATTGCAGAATTCATTATTTTTTAAATAATTAATATCAATCATACGCATATGTGTCTATTAGACAATTTAAAGCATGTGACTTTAGTAAACTAGGAAAAATGCTGTATAACAGTGCTTTAAACTTCACACAAGATTTGAATTTCATGTCATGTTTGCAGTAAAGTGTTGCTGTTGAAAGAAAGAGACAACAGGACAGCTGAAACATAAAAATAAATAAAATAAATAAATATTTTCCCATAACGTCCCTTGAACGAACTAGGGAGAGCTTCTAACAACGAAAATTGAACTCTAGATTAAAGAACAATACGTTTTCATTGTTGAGAAATATTTTAAAGATAACTAAGGGCTTTGGCCATCGGTGGTGCAATGGTAGTGTGCGCAGCTCTTGCACATAAGAAAGTTGGTTCGATCCCTGCTCTGACCACCTTACATTTCTTTCGACAGCGGGCACCTCGCTCAGTGACGGCGACACCATCGAGTATTTGGCCATGAAAAAGTGTCTCAATATACTGTCCAGAACGGGTGTAAAACTGCAGGTCCCAATCAGTGAGGGTAAAAATATAAATCCCACTGATTCAATCTGATTGTGAGAAGCTCTTCCCAATTTCTGTATGGGATATAATGGGAAACCAATTTTTTAAGGGCTTCCGAACAAAATTACCATTAATCGTCAAAAATGTCGTATGTGTGGTTTACAAAGTACACGAGTGGTTGTTGAGAAACAAATGTGGTGTAGATTTGGGGCTGGGGGCACGACCGGACCATTGTTCTTCAAAAATTCAGCCGGTAGATGCTTCCAACTAATGGAAAATAACCATATTCGCAGATGAGAGTGCAGTGCCAAGGTTAAAAAAGAAACATCGGCCTGGAACATAAAAACACCCTGAATTTTATTTACTTGATTTATATAAAGAAATTTTTTCGACAAATTCAGAGGCAAAATTATAACTGGGTTTATTTGAGTCCACGTTATAAATTGTTACGATTTTTATTATCAAATATTAATATAACTTATACGTCAAAGTCTTCTCATATAAAATATTCCATGCATTATAAATAACTCATACGGCAGAGTAATTAAAAAATATGATTTTATAGGTCAGGCCCGTCGTTGACATTTATGACTGGCTTCCACGACTTGCTTTACAGTCCCTCATTCGATCTACCCAATTTTCAGTAGATTTTCTATTGTTTGAGGTTATATCTCGTGAAGGATAGCAGGGGTTTCCTATTTTAGCGCCTCAATGGTCTCGGGATTGTTCGGAACACAAACAACACCCGGAATTTTTTTTATTTGATTTACATAAAGAAAGTTATTAAAATTGTTCCAACAAATTCAGAAGCAAAATTATTCAAAAAAATAGTAAAACTGGGTTTAGTTGGGTCCCCATTATAAATTGTTATGATTTTTATTATTAAACATTAATATAACTTATACGTCAAAGTCTTCTCATATAAAATATTCCCTGCATTATAAATAACTCATACGCCGGAGTATTAAAATAAAAAATGATTTTATTGGTCAGGCCCGTCATTGACATTAAATGTCAATGGTATCGGGATTGTTTGGAACACAAACACCACCCGCAATTTTTTTATTTGATTTCTATAAAGAATGTTTTAAAAATTTTGCCGACAAATTGAGAAGCAAAATAATTTCAAAAATAGTAAAACTGGTTTCCGTTGAGTCCATATTATAAATTGTTAAGATTTTTATTATTAAACATTAATATAACTTATACGTCAAACTCTACTCATATAAAATATTCCCTGCATTATAAATAACTCATACGCCAGATAAATTTTTTCAAAATAATGATTTTATTGAGAATGCCCGTCATTGACATTTATGAATGAAACACAACGTCGTTCAAAGGGCTTCCACGACTTTTTTTACAGTTCCTTATTCGATCTACCGAAATTTTTAATACATTTTCGATTGTTTGAGCCTCTGTCTCGTGAACGACAGCATCAGCTTCCAGTTTTAACGCCTCAATGGACTCGCGGTTGATTGCGTAACACTTACGGCTTCCACGGTGGCCCAGATATAATAGCCTAACGGGGTCAAATGGTAGCGGCGATTCGGCTAATGGACTTTAGAGATTTGGCTGATTATGCGGCTTTCACACACAGTGCGCTAACTATCGATCGCAACGATAGCCGTGTAGCACTTAGCGTCGTCCTGTTGAAACCAAACGTCGACCATGTCTTCTTATTCAACTTTTGGGAACAAAAACAAGCTGAGAATAGCACAATACTTGTGATGCTATGACAGCACACAAATGTATCTTTTGACTGATTTTCATTGACTGCGTGTGAATTTGCACTAGAACAGCAATAACGAAGATACACTTTTCTTTAGTAATTTTTAACTTAGTTTATTTGTTGTTGCCTTAAGAATATTTAATATTTAGTCCCAAAAATAGCTAGATGAATATAATTATATACTAAGCCCTATGGTGTATGATTGATATTTATTTTAACGACATTTACAATTTATCAAAACGCGGAAATTTCTGGCGTATGATTGTTATTAATTCGTCGAAGCACTTTAATTTTACGTGAACTCTGGTGTATGATTGAAATTTGTGGCATATTATTGTTATTAATTCGTTTGAGAACTTTAATTTTAAATGAACTCTGGTGAATGATTAATATTTTTTGTTACAAAATTTCAATTTGAAATCTTAAGCTATGGTAATATTGGTGTTATGTCTACCAAGTGCTTGGTGTTTTAACAATAATGCAATTGATTAACTGTTAG
This sequence comes from Phaonia tiefii, assembly GCA_963931995.1. Lineage (NCBI taxonomy): Eukaryota > Metazoa > Arthropoda > Insecta > Diptera > Muscidae > Phaonia > Phaonia tiefii. Next base: position 249,106,940 of record OZ008368.1, on the reverse strand, counting down.
GTTTGTCTTCTTAGAGTATCACAATTTGCTTAATTGTCTTTTGGTCTGCTTACTAATTTAGCTCTCAGTGTACTCTGGCGTTTCTGCTGTTGATATATAATTATGATGACGGTAACGGCGGCTCCTGGCTAATTTTCGAAGTATAATGGGCTTATTATGCCGCCATGTCAAAAGCTTTGCGAAACAGTCACTCGTTGTGGATACATATGTTCCTTTTTGACGACGTGTGGATCTTTCGAACCCCAAATGCGACAATTTTGTTTGTTAACGTAGACTCCGAGATGAAATAAACTTTATCGGAATTGTGATTTTCCGGTAAAAATTCTCATCTTCAGCCAAGCGATCTTCAGCCCATTCAGCGAACTGAAAACACATTGGACGGTCACGGGTCTTCAATTCTTGAACTAATTGGTTTTTATGAGCCGTCATACCAAGGTATTCATGTAAAAATTCTGGGCAAATAAGTGCAAGAAATGTTCAATTGGTACGAACGGTGGCGAGTTGATTCTGATGGCTTGATAGGCAGGCATAGGAGTTCTTTTATCCAACACTCACCCGGATTAATGGACTCGCTTCACAAATTGGTCCACAAACTGCGTTGATGGCACTCTAATTCAATCGAATTCGTTTCGAAGATTTTTTACAGTTTGTATTGAAGACTCCGAACACTGGAAGAAAGTTTTGAATATTTCCCAATTTTCTTCAAGCTTGAAGTGACTAATTTGTGAGATTTGTAACCTTTACCTAAAAACCAGCCACTTCATACATATCATATTGGTCACATTCTTCGTTTTATCCGTTTCCAAATTTTGCATGATCCATCCCTTTAATATAACTCATACGGCTGAGTGAACTGATGGGAGATATAAACTTTTTTCTATAAGTTATATCGTCCCCAAAATTTGCATTAATTAACATTAAATGGAATAGTTATATTAATTTTAAGGATACCATTACAAAGCACATCCCGTTTTCAAAACTATTAACTATTTAAAATGTAGCTAGGATACGCTAAACTGGACTTGAACATTTTTCGTAATTAATATAAATTGTACGTCCAAGTGTGCAGCAAATTACAAAAAAATACGTTAGAAATAATGCACATTATAACTTTAGCAACTTTAACAAATCTTAAGTAAGAACTAAAGAAAGGTGTTAATATTCCTAATTCCAAACAAAATTATTGACTGCTTCCATAACAGAACGACCAATTTAGAACAGAGCGATCTAAAGCTTTAGCTAGTTATACCTATATTTTCCACACTTTATCTACAAGTCATCAACAGAACATAAATTCATTCTTTCGCTTAATATGCAGCCAGTATTCCGAACCCTGGCGTTACACTCAATTAATTTTCGAACAACGCTATTGCTCAACAAAAAACAGCAAAAAAAACAACCAAGTGCAAAACAATAGTGTATATATTGACTAAAGCGAATTTAATTAGACGTTAGAATGTGAACAAAATGAAATGCTCTATGATTTGTGCTGCAGAAAGGAAGGCATTAATATCCTGCAGGATAAAATTGAAAAAAAAATATAATAAAAAAAACATAACATCTCTGTGTGCACGTACGGACGACGTTCACTGGTGGATAATGCAGTAAAGGAGTACATGAACGAGGGTTACGAGGACTGACACCAAACTGCATGCCAAACCAACTCCCTCCCCAAAGACCCCACTCGACATGGAGCAGTTTTACAAAAGAACAAAATTAAAAAAAAGGAAAAATTATGATGAACAAAAAAAAAAAAAAGAAATCCAAATAAACCAAAGCTCTATGGCTATAAGGATATGGATTATTAAAAATAAACCGAAACGAGAAAGGGGAACTAGAGCAGAAGGTTGTAAGGAAGCTAGGGACACGTATGGCAGGAGTAAGATGTTATATATATTGATGCAATTTCGTATGGGGGCCGACTTGATGAATGCCAAGCTTTGCAGAATTTTCAAGGGTAAATCTTAAAAAAAAAAACATGCCAAAAATATAACAACCTCATCGGTTGATGCAAACAACAACACAAATACCAGAATACGGCATCACTTGTTTTAATTATCAAAAACGTTCCCTTCTCCATTATAGCCACTGAGAGATAAATGAGGAAGCAGACTTAAAGTCAATTAAGCAAATTGTGATACTCTAAGAAGACAAACCTAAGAGTTAATCAATTGAATTGTTGTTAAAACACCAAGCACTTGGTAGACGTAAACCCAATATTACCATAGCTTAAGAATTCAAAATTAAATTTTGTTACAATAAATATTAATCAATATTAATCATATTTAATTTAAAATTAAAGTTCTTAAACGAATTAATAACAATCATACGCCAGAAATGTCAGCGTTTAGATAAATTGTGTGCCAAAACTAAATGTCGTTAAAATAAATATTAGTCATACATCATAGGGTTTAGCAGTTAGACATATTGATGTAACTATTATTTAGACAAACTTAAATAGTTTAGAATGTTGATAAGGTAACGACGACTAAATTAATTTAGAAATTACTAAAGAAAAAATATATACCTTATTGCTGTTATAATGAAAATTCATATGCAGTCAATGAAAAACAGTCAAAAGATAAATTTGTGTGCTGTCATGTCATCAAAAGTAACAATACACCAAATCTGTTATCAGATGGATATCATGCAATTTTTTCCCATAATGCCACTCCAATTATGCTCAAAATCAGCTGATTATGGAAGGGAATATTTTAACACAATTTCTCCAATCTTGATCCACCATATCGCTCTAAACAAAGTCCTATATCAAATATAGTTTTTAATTCTAACAAAAGAATTCTGAAATATATGTTCAGATTTGTTTCGACTTGAGGTCGTCATATGTGAAAAAGAAAACAATGTATAGGATTGTCTTTTCGTCGCGATTTTATTAATTAATTCCAATATTTCAAGCAACTTCGTTGCTAATTTCCAAGGATACTGCGAGATAACACAAAATATGTCGAAACTTTTCCGCAAGCTTATGTCAGAATTCTGAAATTTTATAAATCCATGATACTATTTCAACACAAAGCAACTAAAGGATAGTGGAGTCTATTATAAAAGGGTGTATAAAGGTTATATTAAGGGTCTATATCTTTCACAATAGCTACCTGATCAATGTAGTGTAATATACACTGATGTCATGGTAATCGGACCAGCTGCCCTCCAGCAGGGACGAAAGTCAGCACCGCCAGAGGTATTAATATCTACTCTGACAGGCAGGCTACTATAAAATCTCTGTAGATTGTGTTCCTGACTTCAAAAGTTGCCGATAACTGCCGCACATCTCTCAGTGGGATGGACAAGCAGTTTGATACCCACCTTATATAGGTAACGGGGCGTATGATCATTCCACGAAACCCTACAGTGGATGAACTGGTGAGATGAACTAACTTGATAACTGCAGGAGCTGTATGAATGAAGAAGAGATCGAGAGATTTGATCATCTTGTATGCTATAACGTGCTAGCGTGTATTCCGCACAAAACGGTGCATTTTTCTGGATGTAATAGAGACTGTAGGGACTGTTGTGGATAGGTCTCACTCCATATGTAGCATTTTTCTTCATTAACAAACCCGTCAAGCCAAAAATGAGCCTCATCGCTGAACACTATTTTCCGATAAAACATCGGCTCAGTTTGTAACCGGTCTTATACGGTTGTAGGACAATATCGTTGCGCAAAAATTTCCACGTAGTGGACGGACAGAGAACCAATTCCCGCGACCTTTGGATCTTCTTCCTCACTTTCGTGTACAGCGGCGACATTCTCCTCAGTACGCACATTCTTTGGACATATTGGTGTTATTGCATCATTTAAAGAGTTTGTGCTATGAAATTTATCCACAGTTCGACGGATGGCTTGGTCAAATGGGCAATTATGTGCGCCATAAAAATCACAAAGTCGTCTATAATTTGTATACTTTGATAATGCCGGTCAAGTGTGAATCTATACACAACGATTTGCCAGAGTATACTGATCATAAATTTGATAAAACCATAATTTGATAATAAAAACCCATTTACTTTAAGATATTAGACTTACAACAAGATCAATCATACGAGTACTAAAATTAATATCAATTATACGCCAGAGCGATTGATTCTATTTTTGATTTTTCTGACAATAAAGACAAATCACCATGACATGTTACAACACCATGTGCAAATGATAAAATGTACTATCAAAATGGGCGTTATTTTGAGGCAACAATTCGCGCATTGCACCCATTATGTGGGTGCATCAACCTGCAATGTTGACGTATTTGGGGCGCTAATAATCAATCCTCCAAGTTGTAATGTAGCAGTAAAAACAACTGATTATGGAAGCATCATCGTTTCGTACTTCGTTGGAAACGATGATGGCGTTGCTGCCACCGTCAACAGAGAGCGCTACAGATTGATGATAGTCAGTCGCTGTTGGCCAAAATAGACGTGAAAGGACATGTGGTTACAACAGGACTGAGGTACATGCAAAACATTTGATGCCATAACGGTAATTTTGAATGAGTTATTTAAGGGCATGGCGACATGAACTGGCCACCGATATCGTGGGATTTGTTCTTGTTAGACTTTTTCTTGTACGGCCGGTTCCCTCAAAGTCATAGAAAATTGCGCCTCCCAGATGCGTGCCGTTCAAAGAAGCCGTGGCGGCCATTTAATCAAATAAAACCAGCAAATCGTTAATATCACACACGCAGTTTGTTTTGCTCGATTTTAATATGTACCTGCTCCCATTGGAAACCTCTTTTCAAAGGAGATGAAGTTGAAGACAGTGAACGTAAAATAAAACATGTTTTTGACGTAGAATACGTCTTACCTTACGGTATAGGGAGTCATGTCAGATTGTTATTGTTGTAATCTTTATTTCATTGATTATGAGGAAACGGCGAGATAACTTTTTTTTAAAATTTTTTTTGTAGGTAAATGAAGATGTTATCTTTCGTTTGATATACATTTCATATTGGTTGATATCTTCCTAATATTTAAATTTCTCAAATGAAAATTGTTTAAACACATACACTCAAACATATGTGTGGTGTTTGGTTGAGTGTTTGAGTTTGTAGCGTGAACACAAACTATGCTGCTGTTTCAGTGTGGACACAAACCTTCGGCTGTTGTTTTGATTGATGAAATATTGAAATTTCGTATATTTACTTATGTATTTAAGTGAAACAAAATGTTAAATGTGAATTTGAATTTAACATGGATATATAATTATAAAAAATATAAATCAAATTGATTAGCGTCTGTTATTTATCATTTATCCTTACTCTTTTAATTTAAAAACATATTTATCCTATTTTTCCTACCATAAGCTTATGTATATTAATAAATAAATAAATTCATTTGCTTATGTTATTTATCATTTATTGTTATATATGCTTTCTGACTTATCGGATGGCGTATTCTACGTTAAACTTAATGACCGTGTCTCTGACACAGCCTGCAGGGACAGTCGGACAACTGTCTGCTGTGTTTTTTCTGTTCTCAAAAAATCACGCCTGAAGATGATGGGCGAAGTAAATTCACTTTACGAAATTAATAAATAAAACAAGAAAAATGTACTTCAGTGTATTTGCTTTATACATTCAGGACTTTAAGCCAAAGGATTGGCAAGAGAATAAAATAAAATACACAATGATTTCACCATGTTAAGAAGTAAACTAATTATGTTGTCCAGTTGTGAGGCGAGTAACTAAGATTTTTGTCAATGAGTCATGTAGATAGAATGCTGATATATTATCCGTTTATGCTTGTCTACAATTCAAATTATAATATTTCGAAATTTGTGTTAAACCAGGGAATGAACTAAAATTCATATTCATCATACGTTACAATTTATATTAATCATACGTTAGTTTAGTAAATACTATTCTCAGACATTATATTTATCAGGCCGTGGGTGGTGCAGTGGTAGTGCGTGCGGCTCTTGTACACGATAACATGCATTCGATCCCTGATCGGGTCACTTTAAATTTCTTTCGACGGCGATCACCTAGTATAGTGATGGTACCGTTATCGAGAATTTTGCAATGACAGAGCTGCTCGAAGCACCGTTCGGAACCGGTGGAAAACTGTAGGTCCCAATCAGTGAATGTACAACTAGAAATCGCACAGCTCAGTGCAATGGGAAACCATTTTTTGTTATATTTTTCAAGTAGTAAAGCCCTTGACGGCTTACAATTTCCAGCGTAGTGTCAAATGTTTAATAAACAATATACACTATCGATCAAAATAAAGTGGAGATGAGTGATCCAATAAATGTTCTGGAAACTTAAAAACAACAATTGATAATAATTCTTTCTATTTAAAAAAATACCTTATGAATACTTCCGATGATAGTGTTTATTTTTGGAGAACCAGTATTCCGAACCCTGACATTACACTCAATTAATTTTTGAACAACTTTAGTGCTCAACAAAAAATAGCAAAGAACAACTAAGTGCAAAACCATAGTGTATGTATTGACTAAAACGAATATTTATGAATGTTTCGTCTGATAGCCTTTTTATATTTTCTGGAAATAAAAAACTTAATAATATTTTTGTTATTTATGAAACATTCCAGTTATCAAATTATTTTCAATGTAAAATATCAAAATGTTTACATACTTCTACGTTTTGGACTATGATTTTAGTTGTTATCATAATTAATATCAATTATACGCCAGCCTGATCCCGGTGATGGTGGGTGTCTCATCCTCATAGTAAATTCGTCTTTTAGGCAAGTAGACTGAAACCTCTGCTTCCAATTTTTAAAATAAAAAATAAAATAAATGAAAAACAAACATATAAAATAAAAATTTTCAAAATTAATATTAATCATACGTTAGTCTGAACTCATATGTTTTATATTCTGTTTAATGTAAAAATAAATACTGGTTTTTGCTTAGATACAACTTACGAAAGGTTTAGATGTCAAACCATCTGTTACACGGTTCTCACTTACTGATATTTGTGATCAGTATAACCTGGCAAATCATCTTCAATAGATTCACAAAATTACTCTGAAAATCAGTCATCGATTTGCGCAACTTATAGACGACAACGGCATTTTTATGGCGCCCATAATCGTCCATCTGAGCATGCCATCCGTCGAAGTGTGGACAGAGTTCATACCATATACTCTGTAAATGATGCAATAACTCCAATACTACGAATCAATGTACGTACTGGAGAGGATATGGCCACTGTAAATTGAAAGTGTGGAAGAATATTCAAATTCGTCGTCGGTCGCAGGAATTGCTGCCCTGTCCGTCCACTTTGTGGAACATTTTGCACAAAGATCTTGGCCTAGACCTATATAAGATCCAGCTGATGCCGGAATTATAGCCACGAGAGTATCATAAGCGTCGTTCTTTCGTCGATTGGGCTCTAGAGCGGTAGGAAAGTGATCTGATGTTTTATCGCAAAATTATGTTCAGTGATGAGGTTCATTGTTGGCATGACGGGTTTGTTAATAAACATAATTGCCGCATATAGAGTGAGACTGATCCTACAGACTCCGATACATCGCAAAAATAATCAACGTTTGGTGAGGTTTTCACACTGGTGGCATCATCGGACCCAATTTCGGAATGAATGAAGCCGGAGCTCGAGTTACGGTCAATGGCGAGCGTTACCGCACCATTATCAATGATTTGTTGTTTGAAAACATGCATGACATTGATCCGAACGAGATGTGGTTTCAACAGGATGGCGCTACGTGCTATACGGGGACTGCAACCATCGACATATTACAACATGCATTTGGCGATACCTTGATTTCGAGAAATGAACCCGTCAATTGGTGTCCAAGGTCGTCCGATTGGAAACCTCTCAATTGTTTCCTTTGGGTCTACGTAAAGTCACTTGTGTATCCTCATAAACCAACAACAATTGACGCCCTGGAGGCAACAATTGTTCATGTTATTCGTGACATGTTCGAAAAAGTGACTCAAAATTGGCTCTCCAGAATGCGCTTCGTCATGAACAGCCGCGGTGGCCATATGTGCCTGTGTTGATTTTTCGACTAAAACATTTTTTTGCTTAAAATTAAATTTTTCGTGTTATTTTCCACAATTTGAATTCCTATCGAGCTTAAAAAACACCCTTTAGGTCTTTTTTTTATTTCATATGTTCGTATGTATGCAAGAAATTAGAAGTAGGAATTTTAATCTAGTTTCTTAAAAGCAATTAATATATATCTCAATATGTGTTAGACTATGATTCCAATTGATATTGTAATTAATATCAATTACACGCCGGCTTGGGTGTCTCAGAGTCACAGTAAACAATTTTTTTGGTAAAGTCGTAATCAGAATCCACGATTTTTACATTAAACATAAATAATATTAATCATACGATTATTATAAATATTTTTTAGGAAAGTAGTAATAAAAACAACGAGTTTTACACTAAACATAATTAATATCAATCATGCGATTACTTTAAATAATTTTTGGGTAGTGGTAATAAAAATCAGCGATTTTTACATTTGTTTTAGGAAAGTGTAATCAAAAGTAAGGATTTTTACATTAAACATGATTAATGTCAATCACACGAATATTAAAAATTATTATTTTTTAGGAAAGTAGTAATCACACCAACGATTTTTACATTAAACATAGTTAATATCAATCATACGTTTATTATTAATTATGTTTGAAATATAAACCATGGCTTTTGATTACCTATTTCCTAAAAAATAATTTACTGTGGGCCTGAGAATTGTTGTCTTTATTTTAAACATAATTAGTATCAATCATACGATTTTATAAATAATTTTTTTTTGGAAAGTAGTATTGAGAAACAAAAAAACTACTTTTTAGGAAAGTAGTACTCAAAATCTACGAGTTTTACATTAAATATAATTAGCATCAATCATACGATTATTATGAATTATTTTTAGAAAAGTTGTAATCAAAAATCACAAATTTTTATATTAAACTTAATTAATATCAATCATACGAATATTAAAAATTGTTTTTTAGGAAAGTAGCAATTAATATCAATTATTTTTACATTAAACAGAATTAATATCAATCACACGATTATTATAAATTATCTTTTCAGGAAAGTAGTAATCAAAATAACGATTTGAATATTAGTCATATTTAATATCAATCCTACGATTAGAATAAATTTGTGTTTAGGAAAGTAGTAATCAAAACAAGGATATTTACATTAAACATAGTTAATATCAATCATACGATTATTGATATTTTTTAGGAAACCAGTAATAAAAAACTACTATTTTTTACATTAGGCATAATCTTTTATGAAAGTGGTTATCAAAACAACGATTTTTACATTAAACCGAATTAGTATCAATCATACGATTAATGTAAAATATTTGGGTTTTTATTTTATAAATTATTTCTTAAAAACATTTAATTTACATGTAGTGCAATATAATTTCAAAGTAGAAGTTTCAACATTTGCACGCCTTTAAATATTTTATACCATGACTATAATTGTTATGATGATTAATATCAATTATTCTCCGGCTTGGCTATCTCAGACAGTAAATATGTATGTAAATATTTTTAGTAATCGAATACATCCATTTTTACATTAAACATAATCAATATTAATCATACGATTATTATAAATTATTTTGTAGGAAAGTATAAATCAAAAACAACGATTTTGACATTAAACATAATTAATATAAATCATACGATTAATTATTATAAATTATTTTTTTAGGCAATAGTATTCAAAAACAACGATTTGTACATGAAACAGAATTAATATCGATCATACGATTATTATAAATTATTTTGTAGGAAATTAGCAAATCAAAATCAACGATTTTGAGATTAAAAATAATTAATATCAATCATACGACATAATAATTAATTAATATTAATCATACGATTATTATAAATTATTTTGTAGGAAAGCAGCAGCAATCAAAATCAAACGATTTTGACATTAAACATAATTAATAGCAATCATACGATATAGTTAATTCTTATTTTTTTTGGAAAGTAGTAATCAAAAACAAGTAAAAGTGTTAAATTCGGCTGTGCCGAATCTTTGATACCCTCCACCTTAGTGTTAACCAGCAAAATATTACATTTTAAAAAGGACCTTTTTTAAAAAAAATGTACTTTAAAAAAATAAAAATAAAAATAAGTTACTTGTTCACAAATGCAAATACTTGTTCACAAATGCTGACAAATGCAGGATACTCACAAATGCTCACAAATGCATTGCTCACAATGCTCAAATGCTCACATTGAAAATGTACTTAAGAAAATGTACTTTGAAATGTACTTTGAAATGTACTTAATGTACTTAATGTACTTTGAAATGTACTTTGAAATGTACTTAAGAAATGTACATTAAGAAATGTACATTTCTTAAGTACTTAAGAAGAAATGTACTTAAGGAGAAATGTACTTAAGAAATGTACTTAAGAAGAAATTTACTTAAGAAATGTACTTAAGAAAAAAATGTACTTAAGAAATGTACTTAAGAAATGTACTTAATGAAATGTACTTACGAAATGTACTTTGAAATGTACTTAATGTACTTTGAAATGTACTTAAGAAATGTACTTTTTTTTACGAAAATGTACTTTTTAAAAAAAATAAAAATAAGTTACTTTTTCACAAGTAAAATAAAAAAGCATTTTTTAAAAATAAAAAAGCATTTTTTGAAGAACTGTTAAAAAAAAAACAAGCTGGGACGAGAGTTGAACCAACAACACTCAGACTCCAACGCGCAACCCTTTACCCATCAGGCCACAGCGACCTTAGATGAAGTGTGACAAAATTCATATAAATGTATGAACACATGAAAGTGCATCTAAACATTCTAAAGTACATACCTATTATAAAGAACAACAAAGATTTTCAACATGGAAATTCACCACACGGCAAAAGGAGTAGTTTAGTATAAAACTACAAAAATTAATGTGAAAATTTTATGAGTTTTTTTACGATTCCAATCATAAAATTTTTTCCAATGGACCAATTTCGCTGATTTTCAATACCAAACTGCTCAGGAATACGTGGAACATTCTGGCCGAAAACCAAACCGCGTTATCACCGAAGTCGTCGAAGTCGAAGTCGTGAGAATGTTTTCAACAGACGGACAGACGGACATGGCAATATCGACTCCGGTTGTTATAAGGCTAAGGAATATATTTACTTTATGGGGTCGCCAAGCCTTATTTCTATATGTTACAATCAGAATGACAAACTGATATATACCCTCTATCGCTTACAGTGGAGGGTATAACAATGATTTTTAATTACAACTTAATTTATATCAATCATACGATTATTATTTTGTTGGACAGTAGTAATCAAAACCAACGATTACATGGGTAAGCAGTTAACTGTGTTAGGATATGACTATAATTTTTACCATAAATAATATCATATAAATGCCGGCTTGGGTATCTCAGACCCACAGTAAATATTTTTTTATTAAAGTAGTAAAAGAACAACGATTTTTACATTAAACATAAATAATATCAATCATACGATTATTAACATAATCAGTATGAATCACACGATTAGCATTAGTATTGTTTACTGTAAAAATCGTGGTTTTTCATTACTAATTTCCTAACAAAATACTACGTTTTTGTTTGTCTGAGAATCGTTGTTTTTTTATTTTATATGTTGTTTTTTATTTAAGAAATTAGAAGTAGAGATTTTTGTCAAGTTTCGTGGAAAAAATGATTTATATTTTCATATATTTTCAAAGTAAAAATAGAACAATGTTAACACATTTAAACAGTTTCTACTACGACTAGAATTCCTATGACAATTGATATTAATTATACATCAGCCTGAAATCAGTGATGGTGGATGTCTCACCCGCACAATAAATCAATTTTTCTTAGAAAAGAGACTAAAATATCTGTTTCTAATTTTATAACTAAAAAACACATATAAAATTAAATAAAACGACTTTTACATTAAACATAATTAATATTAATCATACGTCAGTTTAAATTCATATGATTTATATTTGACGGCCTGTATTTGACAAATTTTGCAGAGGATTCTGCATTAATTATATTCTTATGTCGCCATAAAGTCAAAATATCAACGTTCAGGTAATGACTAATTTAAAAATATCTCATAATGTTGCCAAACTGGAAAACATCATAAAATTAAATTTATATTTTATTTATTTATATAATTTTAAAATGTTTATAAACTTATTTAATGGCATTCAGAAGTTTTTACTTATTTATATATTGCAGTGTATGAAGTACAATCTAGCAACATTTAAAAACAAGGCGAATATAAAATTCGTTTAAATCGACTTAAAGAGAAAGATATATTAATCTTAATATTACTAGAATTATGTTCTTTTAGACATCTTAAAATACATCAGGGATGATTTGTATTTATTCGTAATTTTTTCTGATATTTTTGTTCTATTATTCAAGCTCAAGACCATTCTGTATCTCTACTACTAGAGATATGGATTTTTATAAAAAAAAGTTTTACAAAAATGCATCCTTATGATTCCTGCTGAACTTAACAGCTATATTAGATATAGTTATCGGTTTCTTGAAAAATATTCTCAAATATAGAGTGGTTATTTTTATGAGTAGGAACATTAAAAAACTTGGTTTAGCCTTATTGCTAAACCCTATAAATTTTGTTGTAAAAATTGCTATAAATTAATGAATAATTTAGATTTGCTTTATAATAGATACTTTGAATTAATGACATTATTAATATCAATCATACGTCAGCATGTACCGCAAAAACATAAGACCTAGTTATGAGAGGTTTTAAGACCGGGTTTAGTGGTCTGCGATTTGCATGTCGGCGTTATTGAGACGGGTCTTATTTAATTCATCTTAAATAAAGCAACTCACAACAGAGATTTGGGAAGGCCTGCATATTTTAGACCTGCAATTTCTCATTTAGTTAAAATCAATCATAGGTCAGCATCCCTGACTTAAAAAATTTGCCATAACTGCTGCGCATCTCTCAATGAGATGGCCAAGAAGATTGATATAAAATAATTGGTTTCCAATTACATCCAATGAAGGAATTGGGGAGAGCTTCTCACACATATAAAATTAAAAATTATACTCACTGATTGGGACCTACAGATTTTACACCGATTCCGAATGGTATTTTGAGAAGCGTTACATGGTTAAATACTCGATAGTCTCGCCGTCACTATGCGAGGTGACCACCACCGAAAGAAATTTTATGGTGGTCAGAGTAGGGATATAACCCAGGATATCATGTACAAGAGGCGCACACACTAACCAACCAAACAAGATTGATATTCACATTATAAAGGGTGTCTCAGTAGGAATGCACTTTTTCATTGTAAAATGAGAGCTGGTATTTTTTGAGATAGTTATGATTTTTTTTTGGGTTGTAAAGAAGACATGTTCCGATTAAGTGTGGAATAAAATATCAGTCAAATGGCCCCCTACGGCTCTGACGGCAGGCCATTACTCTTTTCATCAAATTTTTCATGACTTTTTCACAGAGATGTGGCTGTATCTCACCGATGACGCGTTGGATCTCGGATTTGAGGACAGGTATTGTTTCTCGTTTATTCGTATAAACCCGAGATTTCACAAAACCCCAACGAATGAAATCGTACGGCGTTAAATCGCATGATCTTGTTTGCCAGTTGACATCAGAATTTTTTCAGATAATTTGTTCTGGAAATCGTTGCTGCAATAAATCGATTATTTCAAGCGTGGTGTGGCAGACGTCGCAGTCTTTCTGAAGCCAGATGTCATCCAGATCAACCCCATCCAGTTGAGGCCACAAGAACTCCTTTATCATGTACCTGTAGCGAATGCCGTTCACAGTTACTACAATTTCGGCCTCAGATAATTTGTTCTGGAAATCGTTGCTGCAATAAATCGATTATTTCAAGCGTGGTGTGGCAGACGTCGCAGTCTTTCTGAAACCAGATGTCATCCAGATCAACCCCATCCAGTTGAGGCCACAAGAACTCCTTTATCATGTCCCTGTAGCGAATGCCGTTCACAGTTACTACAATTTCGGCCTCATCTTCAAAAAAGTAAGACCCAATCACGCCGCCTGACTAAAATCCGCACCAGGCAGTTACTCGTTGTAGGTGCATTTGATTCTCATGGATTGCATGACGATTTTCGGACCCCCAAACCCGACAGTTATGTGTGTTCACGAAGCCATTCAGATGGAAATGCCTGTAATCGGAGATGATGACTTTTATTTTGTACAAATTGACATTGACTCTACTTTACTCCAGTACCCATTGAACGAATTTCCGGCGTTTTCCATGGTCTGCTGGTTTTAGTTGCTGAGTAACTTAAATTGTTTACACATGAAGGTGGAGGCCTTTTGTCAAAATTTGCTGCGTAGTGCTTCGTGAAATTTGACGTTGTTGAGAACGATGCCGAATTGATGTTTTCGTGTTTTCGGCGACACTCTCGTTTACAGCAGCAATGTTTTCAAGGGACCGTCGGGTGCCGTGACGCACTGGAGTCTTATTGTCCATAACCGACCCACTTTCTTCAAATTTTTGACCACTCTCGTTGACACAATAGCTGCGATTTCTCTACTGAAAATTCTTCGACTTTTGCGAGCGGTCTCTGCATAACTTTCCAAATTTTGGTACTATATTTTCACAATTAAAACGCGTTGTCCTTTCGTAAAGCGCTCCATTTTTAATAATCGGAATAAGCATATGTGACAGCTTCCAAATTTCAGAGTTGTTAGGACGTTCTTAAGACGAGTTGTTAGGACGCCCAAAAATAGTACTCCCTGGCGTATGATTGAGATTAATTATATTATATATATTATTATGTATATTACATTATAATTAATATCAATCATATGCCAGGATATACTATTGTTTGCATGCTTTTTAATAAAAGCGTATGGCATTAATTTAACTTCATTAGTTTCAAAAGCATTTGCGGAAATTTGAAAGAATAATGCAAAATATTTAAACCCTATACTAATGTGAACCGTATTCAAGTACTACTATAACAACATCCGAAATTGGCAAGTCCAAAATCCGGGCGATCGAACGAAGGCTTCGTTATGCAGTCCTAAAACTTTGAGTTTAAAATAGTTTTCAATATCTTTCGTAAATGTGTTAGTATACAGCTTATATGACATATGTTTAAATATTATTTTAAATAATATTAATCATACGACAGATGAAACGGAACTAAGGGTTTTAAGGGCATCACGGATAATAGCAGTTAAACAGAAAACAATCGTATGTAATGCCAGGAACAAACAGGTGACTGATGTTTCTTTACCACACGAAACATAATATTTTTGAAGTAAAACTCCACGTAGGCAGAAATAATAGTACAAGAGTTTAATTTAAAAAAGATTAAAAATGTTAGATGATTTATTCAACCCACATCATAATGAGACATAAAGTGAAACATAATATTTTTGTGGTAAAACTCCACGTAGGCAGAAATAATAGAACTAGAGTTAAATTTGAAAAAAAAAAATAAAAATGTTAGATGACTTATTCAACCCACATCATAATGAGACAAGAAATCAAGCAAAAAGTTTTTGTTTTTACAATTTCTACCTTTACTTCTCGAGTATTTACAGTCAAAATAAGAGTCGTTTTGTTTTCACCAAAATAGGCATTTCTCGGAATTGTATAATACATTTCTTGCTGCTGCGTTTATTTCGTTCGGTTTTTTCGAATTCTAAAAATTAAAATGGATAACATTTTCTGGAAATTTCCTTTTTCCCATGCTTGATGTACAAAAGGAATGTTGAAATTTTAAGCATGAATTCCCAGAGAATTACCAAACAGCATATCACCACAACATTGTGTTTGGATCTGGCATAACAGTAAAACTAATGCAAAAAATTTGTGTATTGTTCTTTGTCGTTGATGGTAATGAATTAAACTTGACTTTCGGTTCGTTGATTTGTTGGACGGGTTTGTGCTGCAGCCTTAGATAAAGCGTTAGTGGAGGGGAGTTTGTTGAGGTTGCTGGGAAGTGTTTTTAAACAATTTGTTTAACCTGAAATCCCTATGTAACATTTTGTTGCCTATGCTGGGGAAAACTCTCATCAGAGCGAGCTGGAGGGGCTTTAAATTTAATGGAGGGGAAGGACAACTCATTTATGGGGGTATAACAACAGTTTTAAATACTTGTCCGCGGGGAAGAGTGTATGGTTTAGGATAAAGGAAGAAAATGTGGAAAAATAATCATCAGGACGTATGATTCATTTGTGTCCAGGGATTCCCAAAGTGTGATTAGGTGATTGACGGAGCACTTATTTTACGCCCTCAAACATCGCATCATATTTTGTTTGTGATGAAATACAACTTACCCCCTCAGGTTTAGATTTTAACTGGATATTGCTGGTATTAACATTGAGGAACAATAACTGAGAGCCGATATTATTACATACCTGGAAATAAATAAAATTGACGTGTTAGAAAATGTGAATTTAGGAATTAAGTTACAGGTTATTTAATAGTCAAAATAGAAGTTATTTAAAATCAATATAACCTTTCTAAAATCATCAATAAACCATAAATTCTATAGATCACAGTTTGACCCAAGAACTGTTGCAAGACATAAAGCCATATCCTAGAGACTCCATAAAACGTCAAAGTGCTTATATTATATATATTATATTATATTCAAAGTGCTATATGGGTGATTGTTCGGAAATTTTTATTTTTCAGATAGCAATTTTTCCAAACCTCGATATGTCTGCAGTACCATTTTTTTACGTTTCTAAATGTTATCATGGTCCAAAAGTATGATCTGAAGATCACTATACTACAACACCAAAGCAATCGAAGTTATGGAGCATTGATGGTATTCCGATGACACGGTAGTGACTGTCTCAACGAAACTTAATTGTAATGACCGCTAATATATATCAATTGAATAAAACGCACTATTTTAATGTTTTAACTAATTTATTTAGTTAACTTCGCCAATAGACTAATACCTTTCACGACATACACATGACTGACGATTGCCACAAGATATGTCAAATACTTCACTCTCGTTTTGCCAGGTCTTCGCAAAAGCCTACTGTGTTGTCAGGTCTTTGCAACAGCCTACTCCACATTAATCATTCAGTGTCAAGAAACCATTATTTATCAATTTTGGTCAGTATTGGAAACTATATGACACGGTTGTGACAGCCACGGTTGTGACTTTCAGTGTTTAACCTAACCGTGCTCCAGACCGGTTTGCAATTCGACAAGTTCCAAAGACAATGAAGTTCAGGCAATGAAATATTACTTTCATAACCGGGAATCAAGCCTAAATATCGTACGGCATATGTGAATCATAAGAGAACGGTTGTGACGTATTATTTTGTGACTTAGATTTCAATTTTTCGAATTGAATTCCCCTTCGTATACATGTGCGTGTGTTGATTTCTGCCGGTGTAAATACTGTCACTACCCCCTCCACTCCAAAATGCCAGCAAGTGGGTCATATTGAAACCCCGGAGATGGCGCCACCACAGTCGAATTCAAATTGTACACAATTCTGACAAAACTGTTGGACAGACTTCGTGGACCGTTCAATAACCATGGCGTGCATATTCCTCCAATTTTTTTGCGTAGAATTGTAAATCTAAATGTCCCTTAGAACATATATGCAGGTAACTTCTTTCAAGCCACGTCCCTGACGGATATTACTGCTGAAGTCCTGAATTCGATACGGAGGACAGGCCATGGTTGTGACATTTTGAACAGTTTTTTCTCCCTAAAACCGACTTACACGGTTCAGAATGGAATGTGTTTCATGGAAATAATAGAGTACCATCGTAGCTTCGGGAACATGTCGCAATTTAATCACCATTCGACCATTTTAGGGTGGGAAAATTCAAAGGACGAGAAAATGACAATTTCCGAACAATCACCCATATATTCCTTAGACCCGACATCGCAGCCTCATAGGCTTTCCGTAGAGATATTAAAACAGTACAACCGGTTCCCCCGATACCGTAAATTATCTACAAGTATTGGCTTAAAATACCAACTACGCAACATTCCGCATAACTTGTTTAATTCAAATAGATTTTGAAAATCTGTCAAAAAATACTGTGGTTACCACTTAGGACCTTAAGGTAAATATTGCATTGACTAAAAGCCTAAAGTCAGATGTTCTAAGCCTAAAGTCAGAGGTTCGATTGTATATTAAAATTCCTACATACAACTGATGCGTTACTTAGGAATATATTAAAATTATGATATTGGTAAGAATTAATATTAATCATACGTCAGCGTCTACTGAACAACTTTTATATATATAACTACTGGTTGCAACATATTAAAAGTCAAAAATTAACAAAATTTGAAATCAATCAAAAAGTTCTGTGGTTACCATTTCTGAAGGACCTTAAGGTAAATATTGCACTGAGTAAAAGCCTAAAGTCAGAGATATGAATATATATTAAAATTCCTACATAAAACTTATGCATTACGTGGAAATATATTAAAATTAGGATAATGTTAACAATTAGTATTAATCATACGTCAGCGTGTACTGAACAACTTTTAGATATATAACTACTGGTTGGGATATTTTAAAAGTCAAAAATAAACAAAATGAAATTTTGTGGAGTAATCTTTATTATCATACGAAGGAACCATACTTTAAATTAGTTTAAATTTAATGATTATTTATGTCAAACTGCGGCCCTCATGGCATATTTTCAGTGACGCTTTCCAGTATTTCTAGTGGTATTTGCCCAATGTATGCGAATACTGTTGTCTTTCAATTCCTCAATTGTAGCCTGCTTATCCATTTGAATTTCTGACTTTATGTAGCTCCAAACGTACAAGGGTAGAGGTGTTATATCACATTATTTGATCATGTAGCTATAATGTGCATGTATTATCCGTACATATATGCTTGTCTGTAATTTAAATTATAGTGTTCCGGTATATGTGTTAGACTAGGGAACGAAGAAACTAAAATTCATATTCACCATACATTACAATCGATATTAATCATAGGTTAGTATCTACTTTTCTCAGGCATTATATTTTTAAGGCCTTCGGTGGTGGAACGGTAGTGTGGGCGGTTGGTTACCATTTCTGACGGAGAAAATCTTGCGTTGACGGAAAGCCAAAAGTCAGAGGTTCGATTGTGTATTAAAATTCCGACAGAAAACTGATTCGTTGCAAAGGAATTGATTAAAATTAGGATATTCGTTTGAATTAATATTAATCATACGTCAGCATGTACTGAACAACTTAAAGATATAGCTTTGTTGGGAACTTGGTTTAAAAGTCCACAATAAAGAAAATCAAACAAAATATCAATATTTTAGATTTAGTTTTTAATGATTATTTCTTTCAAACTTCGGCTAACGTGGTCCATTGTGAGGCTTTGAGTTTCAATGACGCATTCGAGCATTTCGAGTGGTATCTAGTAAATGCAAGCGAATATTGTTTAGTTCCAATTCTCAATTGTAGCCGGTTAATCCATGTAGGTTTTGGACTTTACGTTACCCAAGGGATAAAGTCCAGAGGTGTTATATCGCATGATTTAGGCAGAGAACTCGCCGATCCGAATCGTGAAATTAACTGTTCGTCGAAGCATTAGCGCAATATTGTCATACTTTCGCGAACTGTGTGACAAGGAGCGTCGTCTTTTTGGACCCAAATGTTGTCGGTTTAATGTTCAATTAGAAAGTAATCTGTTACAATAGCAAAATAACGGGTACCATTCACAGATACGTTCTGGCCGCCAAACTGTTTAAAGAAATATACATCGATGATTATTTCGCCACAATATAAACCACACCAAATCGCTGCTGGCAAGATGTAGTTTCAACTCATGTACCTCTTTGTTTTGCCCTCCAGCATAAATCTCTGCTGTCAGGATGTCAACCCAAATAAAATGATGTAGCCATTAAGCCACATAGCAAAACACAAACAAGAACACAAACAAAGAAACGGTGACGGTTTCATGATTAGAAAGATGAGATGTTAAACACTTTTGAGCAAAAATACCACGACACTGTGATCTATCATAAAATCCCTACTGGATAAATTAACCTCTAAATGAATTACCTATTAGGTTTTATAAAACCTCCTACAATATTACTGAAATGACCAAGGTTACAGAGTAATAACGTGGCGAAAATTCTACGCATTAATATTTA
Source organism: Phaonia tiefii (assembly GCA_963931995.1). Taxonomy (NCBI): domain Eukaryota; kingdom Metazoa; phylum Arthropoda; class Insecta; order Diptera; family Muscidae; genus Phaonia; species Phaonia tiefii. The sequence continues at coordinate 249,086,827 of OZ008368.1, read as the reverse complement.
AAAAAAATCGTCTGATTTGAATGTAAATTAGGATATAAAAACCTAAAGAAAACTCAAGAAAACTGCGGCAAGTAATTTAAATTTCGTAATGCGATATGGTTTTGAAATTATTACAAAATGTAAATCCAGTTTAAGAGCACAAAACTAGGTTCAGATTAATGACACAATTAATGTCAATCATACGACAAATAATAAACTTGGTACTTATCTTGTAAGTGTCTACGTTCGCAGACCATTAAAATGACGAAAATTCCATTAATTGATATTAAAAAAAACTTTGATTTCAACGCAAACTTACAACATAAAAACCTAAAAGATCCTTTAGGGAAATGTGTCAATTAACGTCAAAAGTGCTTGGTTTGTTATTGTTTTGAAATTATTACAAATTGTAGGTCCAGTTTAATGCTAGAAACTTTGATTCACATGAATTTAACAATTAATATCAATCATACGCAAGCCAGTATTCTGACAATCTTATTTATAGATTTGAACAAATAACATAATAAATTTAAAAAAAAAATTAACACATACTGCTAAGGGTTCTTAAAGATTTGGATTATGATTTCTTAAGGACATTTAAAATACACATTAAATGAATGCTTAGGATTACATATTTCTTAACTCGGCGGTTTATTAGTTACTCGATTAACATCAATCATACGTCAGTTTTGTCGTACTTTCAGTCTTGTCATAATAAATGTCAATCATATGTCCGCATGTTCTGTATAATCGTTGGTTATAGTTCCGGACAAATTTCAATTAAAACTTCCAAAAGTCTGATAAGAAGCTACGGATAAAGCTTATTAAACACCAGGGCTGATTTCCTACAGATCTTCAAATTAAAAGTTGGTTGACAACTGCTCGGAAGATTCCGCTTCCGTAGGTTGAAGTGGCTATCACGACCACAAGACGTTAATTGCCGTTACCATCGTTGAACCTGTAAATTTACGTGGTATGGTTATGAGGCGTTCACGAAATATACATCCCTTACCAATATTCCAGGATGTAGCTGAAAAAGAGGCACACATTAGTCCCTGGCAAACCAATTAGAGCTCTGGAAATTTCCTAAGATATTTTCATATAACTTCATGAATGTCTGTTAGAACCAACATGCAGTAAGGTCCTATACATTATCTCCTACTTACACAAAAGGCCGGGCAGTAGCATTTTAGATGACCAATGCTCTCTTAATCCCCTTCGTCCTAGCGTGCCAAAGACTGGATATCCCGAATATAGTTAATATAGTTAAATTCAGAATTTAAATTTTTTATCAATTTTAAATTTCTATCAATCTCAATTGAGAATTAGTCTATTAATGATTAGAATAATTGGATTTATAAATAAACCCAAGGCAAATGGGACAAACGCGGACATTGTAAATGGATTAAATTAACTTTTTAAGTTAACTAAAATCAATCATACGCCCGCATATGCTTTTTAAGTTAATTAAAATAAATCATACGTCCGCATATGCTACATAACCTTTGCTTATGGTGATTGTATTTTCTTGTTAGACCTTTGTTTACTAAAAAAAAAAAATACAAATTTGTCGAGCTTAACGTCTATATTACTTTTTTATTTTCGATATTTCACTACACCATTGGCTACCAGTATTGACCGCGAGCTCGAAAAATTTGGATTATTTCTTTGTTTATAGTTTTTAACAAAACATAGCATTTAAAGGATAACCGACGCAAAATACTAGTCGAGATTTTTGATGAAATTTTCAATTCAAAGATCATTGCTGAAAATCCTGAAGATTCTGCTCCAATAATACAGTTAAATTAAAAAATAATTGCGAGCCGTTTTGAGCCTGGTGAGTTCAACTTGTATTATTGCTATTATTATATCAATCATCCGGTTTTGACTTAGAAGGGTGTAATGTTCTGCGATTTCCATTTTGGCGACAGGTAGATGGGAATTGTGCAAATACTCATTCAACAAAATATCCTTCTAAAGCAACTAACGATAGTCATTTGTAGAGCAGTGAACTGTTCTCGTTTAGGCTCACTGAATTTTCTCAATTAATTATAAACAATTATACGTCAGCTATACCGCATGAATTTTTTTTATTGGTTTTTAACGAAGGAATATTAGAGTTTCCATAGTCCTTTTAAAGAATAGAGGTGTCAACGACTAGGCCTGATTTCTGACGAGCATTAGTAATATAAATCACGCCAGCATGTACCACAAAACATCTGGTAATACGACTGAAAAATAACAGAGGGCGTTAGAAGCGTAAGTGGCCTGTGATGACGGTGATAAGCAGTTGGGAATTATTAAGTTACTTCTTCAAAAATATATACCGCTAAACGAAATCACGATAAATATTTTCAACCTATCGTAGACTCTCTGAAATTCCTCATCTAATTATAATCAATATATTTTTATGACAAGAAATTAAAGGCCGGATTTCTGATGAATATTATTAATATAAATCATACGTCAGAATGTAGCGCAAACCATTTGGTTAATCTTTTATTTGAATTCGAATATTCGTCTCAAAATACAGAGATCGTTAAAAGCGTAAGCGGCCTGTGATAAGCAGATGGGAAATGTTCAATTACCCGTTTGATATATACCACCAAAATAGCTCACGATAAAGATTTGCATCCTATCGGAGACTCTCTGAACTTTCGCATTTAATTATAAACATTCATACGTCAGCATATACTGCATAACATTTGTTTATCAAAGGACAGTAAAAGTTCCTATTGCCAAAATAATTCACGATAAAGATTTGCATCCTATCGGAGACTCTCTGAACTTACTCATTTAATTATAAACAATCATACGTCAGCATATACTGCATAACATTTGTTTATAAAAGGACAGTACAAGTTCCTATTGCCCTTTTAAAGAATAACGGCTAACACTAGTTCTGATGTCTGGCGAACGTTATTAATAGATTCTATTAATATAACTCATACTCAGGTACTGCACAACTTGTGCTAATAGTCTACAAAAAAGAGAGACCTTGAGATTTGTGACTCTTAAGCTGACTGAGCTTTCTAAACGAATTATTTTACATTGTTTGTGTTACAAAGAACAATTAGAGTTACCATATTTTAAAGAATAATGGTTGTAAAACAGTAGGCATACTTTCTAACGTACCTTATTAATATAAATCATACGTCAGCATGTACTGTATAAAAAAAAATAAATGGTTTCCCATTACATTCCATGAATTGGGGAGAGCTTCTCACAACCAGCATGAAAAATGAGAGGCGTAAAACGTTAAGCGACCTGTGATTACGAGGATCAGGAGGTGGAAATTACTCAACTGGTCATTTTAAACAACCGATTGCCAAAGAAACTCACGGTAGAGATTTGAGAAGCTGTGCGAATTCTATCTGACACTCACTGAACTTTCTCAATGAATTGAAATCGTCAGCATATACTGCCGTTGATTGTAGCTTGTAACAAAAGGCCAATAAAAGTCCTCATAGTCCTTTGAAGGATTAAGTTAGTCAAACACTAAGCCTGGTTTCTGATGGGGTTTGAAAAGAAAATATCGTTGATAATTAATCTGCAGATAAGCTTTAAAAATTGATATAAATGAATAAATATTTTAGATTAGTTTTAAAGTTGGTAAATTGTATTATTGTCATTATTAACATTAATCATACGCTAGCATGTACTGTATAACATTTAGTAGAAGTTTGAGTGCCCTTTTAAAGAATAAAGCTATGAAAATAAAAGCTCACTGATAATTAATATGTAGATTTGCTCTAATAATATATAAATTTGTAAATAATTTAGATTGGTCTTAAAGCGGTTAATTTCTATTATTGTCATTATTAATATCAATCATACGTCAGCATGTATCGTACTACGTAATATGTATAACAAATAATGAGAGTATTTAAAGGCCAAGGGTTTAGTGTAAAACGGTTTCCATTTCGGCGATACTGAGATGGCAATTATTCAATAAATAAAGCAACTCACGACAGAGATTTGGGAAGGCATGGGCAATCCATTCTAGACCTTCTGAAATTTCTCATTTAGTTAAAATCAATCATACATCGGCATTTACTGCATATACTTTTTGACGAAGGATAATTTGAGTTCCCACGGTCCTTTGGTCCTTTTAAAGAATAATGATTGTAAAAGAGTAGACCCAATTTGTAATGAACTTTATTAATATAAATCATACTGGTGTACTGTATAACATTTGGTAGTAGTCTGAAAAAAAAGCGAGGCTAAATAGATTAAGTGACGGGGTTCAGAAGATGGGAATTTTCAATTAGTCATTTCAAAAATTCTTATCTGGGTATACACTTTAAACTTTTTATATAAGCATCACTGAGCTTTCTACAATAACATTACGCAACATTTATTAGCCAAGTCATCCAGTGCTAATATCTTCTCGTGTGAAATTTCTCAAAGCTCTTATCGAAACTAAAAAAGCCCTATTTAGTTTAGCTACTGTTCGGATTTGACAGCCTCTATATTTTGGCTAAAACTTAATTTTTCCGAAGAATATGCAATTTTTCTAACGGTTATATCTCGGAAACCAATTGAAATTTGGTTTTCCTGTCTTCTGTACAGTTGTAGCCATAGACTAGGAGAAGAAAAGGGTGAAACAAACTAACCCCAAAAAACCGCATCTAGTTCCTCAAAATAGCAAAAAATGTGAAAAAATGTTAATTTTTTCTATCTTTTTTCACCATTTTCGACCCACAGCTGCCACACTGTGGACTTACATCAGGTTTTCATACGAAAAATTAAATTTTTAACTCATATCTTGTAAAACATTAACAAAGATCTCTTTTTTTAACTGTATTTCCATCAAAATAAAAAAAATTATTAATTTTCCAGCTAAATTTTATTTCGAAAATTCGAGAAATATAGCAAAAGGCAGATACATGAATTAATCAATATCCGTTGAAGTTCATGGTCTCGGTTGAAGCCTGTGAAGTTGATGCTATCTGGTGTTTCGTTGGTGGTCCAGGCCCATGTTCTTAATCATCATCATCATCTGAGCTTGCTAGCACATTCAATGGCATATCTCTTTCGGTGTGTCCTTCATATCTATGGTCTCCCGCGGTTTCGGTACCTGTATCTTCATATTGAGATACTTTATAAATCCACCAACAAACTTCCCCAAGCAATGCATCCCGATTTTTGCCTTTTATCGGTTTTCCATTGGTATGGTGACCTGACGGAATCGCTCTTCTTGTTCGTCCGATTCCGAAATAGAGTTCTGTTTATGAAAAAGCATTCATCAATTTCATATGATTTTAACGACGAATAAGATCAGTTTTGTAAATAGGTTCCGTGTCATCAAATGCACATGTGTTACTATGTACTTTATTTGTAATTGGTACATACGCGTAACATGTGGAGAACGATTTTGAAATTGATTGAATTAAAACTAAACCATTAATTACTCATTGTTATGCAAGCCAAATAAAAGACGCAATTCTTGTCGGAAATTGGTGAAAAAGAATAAAATATTTTTTTTAAATTTTTAGATGCCGTTATATGGGGTTAGTTTACTTTACACTTTGTTTCTCCTAGTCTATAGCTACAATTGTGCCGAAGACAGGAAAACAAAATTCCAATTGGTTTCCGAGATATAGCCGTTAGAAAAATTGTATGTTTCTAGGAAAAATTAAGTGTTAGCCAAAATATACATGAGGCCATAAAATCCGAACAGTAGCTAAACTAGCAAAACCCAACTAGGGTTTGGTTAGATTCGATAAGTAATTCAAGAAATTGCACACCAGAAGGAGTTTGCATTTTATGTATTGCACTGTGTAAGCTTATAAGTGACCCTTGTACCTTTATAACATCTCTCGATGTCGACAGATAATTCCTTCGAAAACGTATCGCCTAAGGCTTCATTTCGGAGTTTCACATTATCTATGAATTTTATGATGCTTTAAATGACATACGATTTAGTTTGAACATATTCTATGAGCTTTTAAATGGCAATTGTGATACCGACTTATAATATCGATAAAGCTTCGTGCAGATATAACCTTGAAGTACACTGAAAGAAACAGCTTTATCAAATTTATGAATTCCTTCATCAATTCGATGAAATATTTCCTCATTTTCCAGCCTACGACATATTGCATTGCATTGGTGAAGAATATTTCATCAATCTTTCATCCATATTTCATCAATAGTTGATGTTGATTCAACGACAATGTAACATCAAGTTGATGGACATTTATTTTCATCAATATTCTGTACATTTTTCGTCAATTAGATGTAAGGTTGTCATCAATTTGATGTAAGTTTGTCATCAATTTGATGTCAGTTGGTCATCATTTTCATGTATACTGTTTGGTAATCCATAGCCAAATTCTTTGGACTGTTTTTCATTATAAAACATCCAAAACAACAAGGTATAACAACAAGGAAAATACTCATAGCGTGGATATTGTTTTCTGTCCATTGTACTACTTTCTATTATGTATTTATTTTCAATTTTCTGGTAGTTTTTGTATTTCTCTACTTAATTTTTCAACACTACGTCTCGAATCGATCCCACCAATTATTTATAAATTCCAATGATGAAGATGCATGTAAAGAAGATCATCAATTCTATGAAGCTGAATAAGGTGAAGAAAAGCAAATTTTTCAAATTGAAGAACCTTTTTGAATGAGTTGATGAGAATTGTCACCATTTCAATTAAGAACAATTGATGAACATTTTTATCATCGATTTGATGTAAAGATTTTCTTTCAGTGTAGACACGGAAAAGCTTTCGGTCTATCTAATGTTTGAAATGTAAAAGTATTTTGTGCCTTTTAGAACGAAGTTCCTTATCGCACGTTCTAAACAATTTTTGTTTTAACACTATTATGCTACATCCCACTATTATCAATTACCCAAACAGCTATTATCAACTATATTGTGTAATTTTGCTTTAGTTTGTGTCTATACTAACGGCTTGGTTCATTGAAAAAGAAATTAAGTAGATATCTCACATATGTTGGGAAATTTCTTGTTTAATAGGAAGTTTTCTAGGTGCAGCCTGTAACCAATATTGAGTATATATTGTAATTTTGAACCCAATAAAAAGTAAATTTAGAAAAGCGAAAGTGCAAGACTGGCAAACAAGTTTTATTTTTTGTACAATATAAAGTAATAAAAAGTTTATTTTCATAAAAAATATTGCATTTTATTACAATTTCTTTTATTTCGTTTTATTTGAAAAAAATTAATTTTCTTAAAAAAGTGCTTGTAGTACAACATTTTCTTCAAAATGTATTTTTCTTAAAAAAAGTAAATTTTCTCAAAAAAAAAAACAAATACCTATTCATATTTTTACATAAAGTACCTTTCTTACTTTTTATTTCATTATTCAAGCACAAGACCATCTATATCTCTATAAAATAAATAGATATATAGTTCTTTAAAAAAGAAGATGTTTTGCGAATGCATCCTCATGATTCCTGGCAAACCATATAGTTATTTTAGATCTAGACACAGATCTTCATCAACGGAGATGGAGAGAAGTTGTTTGCAAATGTTTTCTTGTGTGTATTGCTTGCGATATTTTTGAAACACTTGCATAGTGGAAAATTCTCAATTCAGAAGAGTTTTTGTTTTCATTTAGTGTGATAATTTTTCCAAAAGCAGCAGTCCAAACAGCCGCTGATGAAGATTTTTGGCTAGAATCATGAGGAATCATGAGGATGCATTTGCAAAACATCTTCTTTCTTAAAAACCTATATCTCTATTTATAGAGATATACAGGGTGGTTCAGGGAGTTCCGGACAAATTTCTCCAGCGTATTCCTTGGCTCATTTCATGAAGAAAAGTCCACTAGGACCATGTCCGAAAATGCAAGGGTGCAAGGGTTCAAAATTCAAAATTTTCGGATTGTCGGTCGGAGGTTAGTACGGAAAAGTTGCTAACTTCTGACCTCTGGGCTTCAGTCATGTCATTTTGGAGAGGTAAGAGGTATGGCTATCTTTCAACAGATAGTGTTTTTGTGTTTCAACTTTCAAAAAACACAAGTTACCTGCCTTCTGGCTGAGCAAATTGAGGTTATGTGAATTTTTTTCCATTTTTTTCCGAAAGCTCTGTATCTCGGCGATTTGACTTTTTCCTACTTTGTTTTTTATTGATTCTAAAGACCTTTCCAGCAAGCCCAAAAACAAAAAAATCCGACCACTGGCTCAACTTTACCCTACTACCCTCCGAACGCCAATCCGAAAATTTTGAACCCTTCCATTTTCGGACATGGTCCTAGTGGACTTTTCTTCATGAAATGAGCCAAGGAATACGCTGGAGAAATTTGTCCGGAACTTCCTGAATCACCCTGTAAATAGTCTTGAGCTTGAATAATGAAATAAACAAGTACCAATAAAAAGGCCGAATAAATAAAAAACTCATCCCTAAAGTACATTTTCTTATTAAAGGTACCTTATCTTTAAGAAGTACTTTTGCTTAAAACCGTAAATTTTCTTACAAAAAGTACCTTTTCTTAAAAAATTTTTTTTTAAATAGGTACCCTTTTTTCTTACAACAGTTTCGCTTTTCTTAAAAATCAACCTTTTCTTTAAAGAGTATTTTTTTTTGTGAAACAAAATAACTTTTCCTGAGATAAGTACCTACTCTCAAAAATTTACCTATTCTGGAAAAAAGAACCAATTCTAAAAAAAATTCCATTGCCTTAAAAACAAAAACCTCTTCTTCACAAAAATACTTTCTCTTAGAAAAACTAAATTTTCTTAAAAAAATTAAATTTTTTAAAAGTAAATTTTCTTAACAATAAAATAATACCTTTTCTTTTCTTTCCATGAGATTACTAGCCTTTCTGAAAATACGTACATTTTCTTTAAAAAATAACCTTTTTGTAAACAGAGTACCACTTCTTAAAAAAATGTTCTTAAAAAAATACTAAAAAAAATCATACTCTTATGGCTCTTCCTTACAGAAACTACTTCTTCTTAAAAATAGTACCTTTTCGTAAAAAAAATATTAGCTTCTAATAAAAGAAGTACCTCTCTTAAAAAAGGACCTCTTCGGGAAAATATAACCATCAAATGGTGAGTAATTTTCAAAGTTACATTGATGGGTTTTCATTAAGAAATTACTGGAAAGCTCAAGGCTTCTCTTGGGATCTTTTATCACATAAAGACATCTAATTCGAAAACTTGTTATTTTAACAGTCATTGAAATAACTTTCACAAAAATGAACTTTTATTTGATCACTTTGACCTTCATACTGTCGCCGCCTGTTATAATTAGTTTGGGAACCACTGATGAATTCAAGCAAATATTAAATATTGTTATGCAGATATTTTGTTTTAAATCGCAATGTTTGTTGCTGGCTGACTTCTTCCTCTTCTTCTTCTTCTTCTTGTGCTGTTGCCGATCGCTGGTGTTGGAGGTGGAGCTGAAGGTGCCGGTGTGGTTGATTGTTGTTGGTTGGTTCGCCGGTTGGCTGGTTGGCGCTTGTATTTAATATGCTTTTGGGCTGGTGGTATCTGAAGTAATGTTGCTATTAATATTGCTTATGTTGTTGTTTTTATTACAATTATTATTATATGTATTTATTGTTGTTGCTTATGCTGCTGCCGCTGCTGCTGTTGTTGCTGCTGTTGCTGTTGCCGCCTCTGTTGCTGATGTTCAACTTAAAAGTTCATTCACATCAGAACAGAAAATCTTCCAACAACAGCTTTGGGGCTAAAACATTTTTGCAGGAGTTAACAACAATTGAGCCAAAAGCCAAAAGTGCAGAACAAAAAACGCAAATATAGAACAGAGCAAAATATGAAAACGTAAGAGAAGCAGAGAAGCAAAAGAATGGAATAGAATACGAAAATGGATTTTTCCCATCACTTTAATTGCGAACATTTGCAATAATTAGAAACACTTTTGCTGTAAAGTGGGCGATTAGGGCGGGGGCATAGCAAGGAGGAGAAAGAAAAAAAACTGACTTATAATTAAAGATTAGTTAAAGGGAAAAGAGGGCGGAAAAAATAAACAGGGAGAAAAATAAATTGAATTGCCAAAGGAATAGAGTTTAAATATTATTAACACATACAAGAAAGTTACTCGGAAATTTCAGAAAAGTTAAAGATGAAATTAAATTAACAAGTCGATTCCAAAGTTGAAAGTTTTCAAAATTTTAAAGTTGACAAAATAGTTAGATAAGCTTGAAATTTTTAGAAATTGTTTATAAAAAATTTGAAAATGCTTTCAAGGAAAAGCTGCGTTCCATGCTGCCTCAGATATCATTAATATTTAACATTATAATTTTAAAGAATCCAAATTATTTGAGCTTGAGGTCAGTTTTGCTTTTTAGTATCGATTTTTTGCTACATCATAATAGCAATTTGTCATATTGAAAATATTTTGAAATTTAACTACCCCACTGTAATGAAGATTTTATTTGGAATTCATAATATACTTTCGTACACGCTGAAAAATATGTCGTTATTTGGCATAACGTTGACATAATACATTGTGTTTGCTATCTAATATTACATGTGTGAGACACAATGATTAATATGTTATAATATATGTGTTTGTGACTCAAATATGTCTGTGTTTGGGATGCAGGAGAATAAAAGAGGGGCAACGAGAGAGTCTATCTTGTAAGTGTATCTTTATTTTGGGATTATTCTCTCAGTAAGTGATTCATAAATATTCCTGAATGTGAATGTATATAAATATCTTGTCTGTGTTCCCACGCATAGTGATAACCAACGCATAGTTGAAACCTTCTGAAAACAAAAACATGAGAGACAACAATGAAAGGAGAAGCAAACGAGCAGCAGATTCTCATTTCAAGAAAAAAAAAATTAATAATGCATTTAATGCAAATAAATGTAAAACGGGCCGCATTAAATCTATTAATTTTTTGTATTAATTATTTATTAATGTGGATTTATATTGTTAAAATTAATTATAATAAATTAAACATATATATTAAAATCGAAGAATTTTTCGTTTCTAAATATTATTATAGTTGGGAAGAAATTCGCATATGTTTGCACGTAGGTATATGTAGTTTTGGGGGAAGCACGCGAATGCTTCCACGTAAGTATTTCAATGTTTGGGATGAAGAACGCATATGTTTCCACGTAAAAGAATACATATTTTTCAATAATTTTGATACTGTTTGCATTTAAATACATGTAAATTCGGGACTTGTAAACATATGAAAGTTTGAAGTGTATTCCAAACATATACATGGTTCCTGCAGAATATATTTTGGAAAATATGTTAGAGAGGCAGTTATTTTTCAGCGTGTGTGCGATCGTGCGATTGAGATTACTTTTTGTGGGGCTATGTTAAGGCTCATGTCGTAGGGACAAGCCCACAACGGTTGGCGCACTGGAAGCCAATATTAAAGAATTTATTCGTGAGATATCGGCCGATACGTTGGAGAGTGTATGCCAAAATTGGATCCAGCGTATGAACCACATTTGAGGCGCAGCCGCAGTCAACATTCACATGAAATCATCTTTCAACATTGAATTATATAGACCCTTCTATCGACTCAATTAAAGATTTCATATATTTCTCTAAATTTTATGTGTTTTTTTTTAAATTAAATCTGAAAGTTCTTAAAAAATCACCCGTTACAGCAGTTGTAAAATAAAAATAGAATACAGAAAACAGCAAATTGTGAACAACGACAAAAATTTTTAAAAACTGACGAAATAAAAGCTTTTATTGCCCTTTTCTATGTTTTCATTCGTTTCATTCAAAATGCAACCCTGATCGCATAATTTTTGAGCATAATCAAAATTGAGAGACATCTGACAGATTTGTCATTGTTTTGTCTGCAAACCGCTCTCCTCAAGTTTTCAGTATTCCATCCGCTCTCACAAACTGGAAATTTTGACACATCCAACGATTTCTCTAACAGTCTAACATGGCCTTAAGTTTCAGTTCAAAACTTACCATAACCACGCACTGAAAAAACGGCCTCTGTAACATATTCTCCCAAGCATATTCTGCAGGAACCATGTATATGTTTGGAACACACTTCAAACATTTATATGTTTGCAAGTCCCAAACTCAGGTGTATTTAAATGCAAACATTAGCATGTTTACTGACAAATATGTATGCTTTTACGTGGAAACATATGCGTGCTTCATCCCAAACATCCATATACTTACGTGGAAGCATTCGCGTGTTCCCCCAAACCTCCATATACTTACGTGGAAACATTCGTATTTTCTCCCAAACATAGTAATATTTAGAAAAGAATTATTCTTTCTTTATTTATTTATTATAATTAATTTTATCAATATACATATATCCACATTTATAAATAATTAATACAAAAAATAAAATATTTACATTTTACATTTACTTGCATTGAATGCATTACTTTTTTATTAAATGAGAATCTGCTGTTCTTTTGCTTCTCCTTTCTTTGCTGTCCATCTCGTTTTTGTTTTGAGAAGGTTTCAGCTATGCGTTGGTTATCACTATGCGTTTCTACACAGACAAGATATGTATATACAACTCTAGTTCATGCAAGACAAGCGTGTATTAATTACATGTGTTTTTTTTATTATATTTCACAAATGGTCCCCCATTCTGATTTTTTCAGTAGAGAGTTGTTGCTCTATCCAGTTTCTTTCCAGAAAATCATGTTTCACTTTGGTAGCACACATATATATATATGCGAAACCCATACACAAAAACCAAAGCAACACCACAAACCATTTAACCGTCCGAGTGTTTGTTTATTCTTCTTTCACTCATCAAGAACTTTTGATATCCTGTTTCCGATGAACCATTAATGACTGAATACATGAAACTAAAACGAAATACAGCAGCCAAACTAAGAAACACTGACTTCGTCAACAGATCCACACTTACAAGATAGACTCTCTCGTTGTTCCTCTTTTATTCTCTTGCTCTCGAGAGATGAGAAACAGTGCAACAAACACAACTGTATTTGCATCACAAACACATATATATTTAAGTCGCAAACACACATGGTATAACATATTAACATTGTGTCTCAAACATGTAATATTTAATAGCAAACACAATGCGTTTGTGACAAGTTCCAAACACATGTTATATTTGCATCCAAACAACAAAAAAACAACAGATTATTCAGCGCGCATTTGAATAGATTATTACCTCATCTCTCCAACTGAACTTGGACTTGAATGTTTTGACGGAACGCCAATGATTGACTAATAAACAGAGCTGATGGCTTGTAAAAAATCTGGCAATGTTCATGTGTTAGGTATTGGCGATTGTGAGGTCAGTTGCTGACGCAGATTATAAACAACCACCATAACCTCTAGAACTATTTCGTTGTGATCTTAAGCAATTCAAAGTCGTCGTCAATACCAATAATATCTGAAATTATGACATTTTCTCTGCTCTTATAATTTCTCCCATAAAACATGAAATTTACCATTCCCAGTTTCCCCGACATTTTTTTTTAACCGTTTTCAAATTGAACTAAAGCATCGCTAAATGAACTGCTTTCCAGCCATCATCAAGTCATTTGTAACCCTAATCCGCTCCAGTATTTGTGTACCTATCACCTGGACATATGATAAATTATTTCTTACTGTTAAATGCATGGAACACAAATAGAAATGTACCACATGAAAATGTGGAAAGACATGGTGCAATAACCAGCAGATCTATTGAAAAGGATGAATGGTGGTGGTGGTGGTGGTGGTATATAAGTCAGCGAAGGCACTTTCATCATGCAATCTAGCAGTACTTTTTTCTACTCCTTTAGGAGAACCCGCATTAAGATAGGTAGTTGCTGGGGCCACCGTGATGCGAGGAGAAGGTAGAACACAAAATACAACAAATCCAGGTTAAATAATGACTAAAATAAATGACCAAAGAATTGCCTGAAACTTCGTCGCTTAACAACTCATAAAGTGGCATTTAAAAAATTGACTAATAAACTGTGGCAACAGCTACCATACCATTACCGCTAACACAAACACACTAACAAAATGAATTAACTCGTATCACATCTATGTACGAAGTTAAAAAAAAACGACCCAACCAACCTGGCGATCGTTTGGTCATCCATTTATCCAGACACATACGTACGTAGACCATCTTCCTGCTGATGTGACCAGAGCAAAGAAATTAACCATTTCTTTGGGAATCTAGGTATTCGATGGCTTAAGGCTATATATTTGATATTGGTGTGTGTGTGTTTGTGTTTGTGTAAATCTTGTCCAAGCCATAAAGATGGTTAGACTGATGGTGGTATTGGTTCAAGTGCCATTGGTGGTGCTGGTGTTGACTGCCAATTGTTACAATAATATACTACCATTTTTCTTATTTAAACTCGATAGGGGATGAATGCCAAGTTAAAATAAAGCATGACGGGCTATAAAGTACACATTTTTGAAATTTAAAAAACAGATCCTTTAAAAATGGAATGATTCCAAAAGACACAGTAAAATACAGTTCTTCATAAATTACGATTATGACAAATGTAGTCTCTTTACACTATAGCATATTTCTTAACAATTCACGCTTATTCGATATTGAGTATCAATTTTCAACAGTCGCAATACTTTCACTGTTACACGACGATGAATATTTTCACGGCTTCAAAATGGCACAACACGATAAACAACATCTGCAGCCTATTTATACCACTACGCAGTTTCTTCCAAAAACTTCTTGTATTTTCCAGGAAGCTCTACAGTTAGCCAGTTCATCCACCTTGTTGCGGAGAGACTGGTAGCGCCATCTAGAGGCAGCTAGTATTTTCAACTATGCTCAATAGTTAGCGAATTCATTATGCGGAGCAAATTTACATTAGTCAGAATTCATATATTTTTTTGGTTTAAGCCATAAAAAGGACATTTTTAGGAACTAAAATTCTGATAAAAAATAAAAAAAAATTTCGCCGCAAGTCCACATTTTCGTAAATATAGGCCTGCAAAGCTTGAATGTATAATCGCGCATAACTCGCACATTTATTGACCGATCCTCTTGAATTACATTTCACTAAAAAAATTAAATCTTTAAGTGTGTACATACAAATATTTTGTTTTATTAACCCATTGGGGGCTAGTAGTACAAAAGCTATATTTTTACCTCACTTTTTTGATAAAAATTGTTTTTTGTTAGAAAAAGAGCGCTAGTATAATTATTTCTTTCCTAGACTCCGATAATAGACAAGTCTTCAACCTTAGTTTTAAGGTAGTGGTGTCCGTATATAGTTATATTTCCATGACTTAAAAAATAACACAGTGAAATTAAAAAATTTTCGCGAAATTTTTCACTTTTGCGGCTAAGCGCTACCTAAACGGTATTAAGAATCATTCCAAGGAAGTTCATATGTTCCAAAAAGTTGTTTATTGAGATCTCTGGTACATTTCTGTAGTTGGATGTTTCCTTGAATTTTGAACTGTTTGCTACCTGTGGACCTGAATAGGTGAAAAAGGTAAAAAATCGAAATTTTTTAAGTTTTTTTTTGCGATTTTGACCTTGAAGATGAAGTTTTTTTGTTTTTATACGTTCACAATTTTTGTTTTCTATGACAAGAGCTACAACTTTCCCTCATAAAGTAAACCAAAATTCCGAACGGTGAAATTAAAAAATTTTCGGGAAATTTTTCACTTTTGCGGCTGCCTAAACGCTACCTAAGCGCTACCTAAATGGTATTAAGAATCATTCCTAGCAAGTTCATATGTTCCAGAAAGTTGTTTATTGAGATCTTAGGTACATTTCTGTGGTTGATTGTTCCTTGAATTTTAAACAGTTTGCTACCTATGGACCTGAACAGGTGAAACAAGGTAAAAAAAACTGAATTTTTTTAAAGTTTTTTTTTGTGATGTTGACCTTGAGGATGAAGTTTTTTTGTTTTTATACGTTCACAATTTTTGTTTTCTATGACAAGAGCTACAACTTTCCCTCAGAAAGTAAACCAAAATTCTGAACGGTTTGCAAGATATGAGCCTGACAAAATGATTACTTTTTGCAAAAATCACACCGAGGCGCCAAATCTTTGGGGGCCCATTAAAAAGTGCATGACTGGGAGACACGGGTCTTTTTTTTGACTTTTATCACGTAGTGGTGTTCGTATACGGTTATATTTCTATGACTTAGAAAATCACACACAGTGTTATCAACAATAACACTTCAAAGACCGAAGATATTAACGTTATAAAAAAATTAACCCACAATTTAACCTTTATTTAGTTACCGCAAAAAATTATTTAAATTTTTCCCCTCATTCATAAGATTTCTATAAGAAAATATCATAAAATATAAAATAGTATTTTTGTGTTATAAAGTTTTCTGCCTGGCCGAATTCTACCGGGCTTAGGGATTTTTCCTCTGGCGTAGCCCCAATACCGGCATCCCGGCTTCGGCATAGTATTTCTACATGGGCGGCCTTTGGCCGGACTCAGATATTTACTCCTCTGGGGTAGGTCTAACACCTGCTTCTCAGCTACGGCATAGCATTTTTATTTAATGGCGACAAATTTATTCCAAAACTTTCAACGTAAATATCTCCCTTCTTTGAGGGGTTAATGCGTTGTATTATATCTTTAAAAAAAAGCCTGAAGTCTTGTCTATTATCGGAGTCTAGGAAACAAATAAGTACGCTAGAGGTATTTGGAAATAGTAAATTTTTAAGAAAAAAGTGAGGTTAATAATTGGCCCCTAATGGGTTTATAAAACAAAATATATATACACGGTTTTATAGATTTTATAGAGTTTAAAAACTCTTTGCAATGATCATTTAAATTTGAACCGGATCCGGCAATAAATACCTGAGATATGACAACATTACACTGTTGTAGTCGAAGAATTATCAACGTTCCAGTGAATTGTATCGGTTAGGGGCAAGTCTACTGAGTTGATAGGAACCCATGAAATATCTATACGAGGGTGGTTCAATAGGTCTGTGATTTTTCGAATTTCCCTCGTAGTTACATAAAATGCAACACAGCTCCCATCAAGTACCAGCTGTTAATAGAGTACTGTCAAATTGTGAGCAAGTTCCGTCATTTACTTTGCTTTTAACAGCTTTTCAAAACATACAACCTCGTTCGTTTTTTTAAAAATGGAAAAAAGTGAATTTCGAGTGCTCATTAAACATTATTTTTTGCGAAAAAAAACCGTCAATTAAACCGAGGAAAAGCTTGATAAATACCATGGCGACTCTGCACCATCGATTTCAATGGTAAAAAAGTGGTTTACTGACTTTCGTTGTGGTCGCACAAGTATGACGCTGAACGTTCTGGATGGCCAATGGAGGTCAATACACCCGAAAATGTCGAAAAAATCCACGATATGGTGTTGGCTGATCGAAGAGTAAAAGTGCGTGAGATTGTTGATGCCATAAGCATTTCACATGGCAGTGTGGTTTCGATTTTAAATGATCAGTTGGGTTTAAGAAAGCTGTCTGCAAAATGGGTGCCGCGTTTGCTCTCAATTGACCATAAACGTATTCGTGTAACAACTTCAAAGGATTGTTTGGAGTTGTTTAATTGGACTACGAATTGATACCTCATCCGCAATATTCTCGGGATTTAGCCCCCAGTGACTATTTCCTATTTCCGAACCTAAAGGAATGGCTCGGTGGAGAGAGATTTAGCTCCATCGGTGAAATTATTGATCAAACAAATGCCTATTTTATGGGCCTCGAAAAATCCTATTTTTTGGAAGGTATATAAAAATTGGAGAAACGTTGGACTAAGTGTATTGAGCTAAAAGGATATTATGTTGAAAAATAATTTTTTTAAAAAAAAAAACTGTGTTTCATTCAAAAAGTCACGGACTTATTGATCCGCCCTCGTAGACTTGATTTTGACCAATTCCCAGATATTTCTGAACTTTTTTTGAAAAATTATTACAAAATAAAAACAAATAAATTTGACACCCATTTTGAATTTTTGGTAAAACCCGAACTAGTGCGAATTTCAAAACTGCTGAAACACGTAGTTACTTAATTCGACTAAAGATTAAAATATGTCAATCTGACATTTAAATTAGAAAAATCTAGGTACCAAAAATTTTAAATTTAATTTTTGCAGAATACTTATTTCTAAAATAATGATGTGTCAGCAGCGAATTCAGTCTAAAATTCAGAACATTTTAAGACTGTAACTCTTATCGGTATAAGGACGGTAGAGGAAATAGTGAACTCGACCCTATATACTTTAGACCGACTCACAAAAAAGGTCCTTTTGTCCACTCCTCAAATGTACCTTGGATTGTTTTATGATGATTTCCATAATATTTCGTGTCTAGCATTAAGATCCCGTGAGCTGGACCATTTTTAAAAAAGTTTCATATGATACGAATATTGCATATATTGTCTTTATTTAAACTACAAAAATCTGTGGGAAACTAAGAAAAAAATACCTTTTTTAAAAATGGTCCAGCTCACGGGATCTTAATGCTAGACACGAAATATTATGGACATCATTATAAAACAATCCAACGTACATTTGAGGAGTGGACAAAAGGCCCTCTTTTTGTGAGTTGGTCTAAAGTATATAGCGTCGAGTTAATTATTTCCTCTACCGTCCTTATAATGATATGACTTCCAGCCTTAGAATGTCCTGACTTTCAGACTGAATTCGCTCCAGTTGTCACCATCAAGTCTCACCGATAAACTGAGCTGAAGGTCCACACACATGCCAACTTTAGAAATATCTGTGAGGGATAACCAATCTGTCCAGTCGCTTCTAACCAGCAATATTATTACGCGTATCTGGACACAACATCAGTTGTCCGACTCAAGTACCCATCGTGATCATATTCAAATATCCATTGAAGAACATTCACATCCTTCTTTATGACCATGACTACAGTGTAGCAATTCTCTTAGATGAAGAGCGTTTCTAGCACCACACCCTCTCGCGTAAGTGGTAACAGTAGTGATATCAATAATATTAACCAACACTGCCTGCGGAGTAGTCGTCCTGGCACCTCTGATGCTCATTGCCGCTGTCCGTTCAACCCTGTCACGTTCAACCCTGTCAATAGGTAATACTTGAACAAACAATAGTCGTGTTCACCCAGCGTATGTTTTATAAACATAGTCCAATTGAATTTCACCAATTGAATTTCAACGGGCACATCCACTGAACCAATAAAAAATCGGCCGTAACCGACTTTAGAGGATATCATGTTGTCATTACCGCATTAGAGGTTGTCACAACCGCAATAGAGGTTGTCACAACCACATTAGAGGTTGTCACAACCGAACTAGGGGTTGTCACAACCGCATTAGATTTTATCACAACCGCACTAGAGATTGTCATAAAGGCATTAGAGGTTGTCACAACCGTACTAGAGGTTGTCATAAAGGCATTAGAGGTTGTCACAACCGCACTAGAGTTTATCACAACCACATTAGAGGCTGACGCAACCGCATTAGAGCTTGTTACAACCCGGTAGAGGTTGCTTCAACTGAACTGCGGTTGTGGTGACTAAATTCAGTCGTGACAACCGCAGTTCGGTGGCAACAACCGAATTATTAGTTGCTACAAAGTCTATCAACGAATTAGAACGATGAGTGAACAAAGAAAAAAATCTGTTCCTTTTTCATTCATTCCTCAGTGCACCGTTTCCAATTTATTTCTGGTAAAGGCCAATACTAAGATACTTGGCCACATAAGATAAATACAGCTCCCCACCATCAACAAAAAAAAAGGTTTGCCATTACCCATTGCATTGGGAAGAGATTCTCACAACCAGTGCGCTGTGCGCTTCCTAGTTGTACACTAACTGATTCTGAGTTACAGTTTTATACCGGTTCCGAATGGTATTTATGATCAGCTTTTTCATGGCGAATTGCTCGCCATCACTCAGCAAGGTGACCGTCGCACAGTGGTTCAAAATCTATATCCACCGTTCAAAATGCAGTATCTTTTGATGTAGTAATCATTTTTAAGTTTTGTAAAAAGTCAATTGTAGAAAGTGAGTCAAGGATTATTGCGATATACCAAGATTGAAAATCGGGCAGTGGGGTATATTTCAGAAAAAATCCCAAACTTCACTACTTTTTGTTATCTTTTTCGATTTCCAAGAAAACAAAAATGTTGTTTTTTTCCTTTTATGGGGTTTTAATATATTTTGACATAATTGTTCATAATGCGCACTAAAAATTAAAAATACACACATACGGTTTCTTCGAATTTTGAAAATCGACAAATGTTGATCTCTTCTTTCGAATTTTTGGAAATGCATCCCATTCAGTTTTAGATTTAGTTCAAGTTTAGTTAAATCTTTCTCTCCCAATGCCTTCATGGTCTCCCCAAACCGTTCATGGGTTGTAATGGGAAATCATTTTATTTATAAATTGCACCAAGCTGAACCTACAACATCGTGTAAATCATATTCCACAGATGCCCCCTTGAGGTAGGCTTGCTCACTGCCACTTAAATGTCGCTGGCTACTTCGGTTTATAATATACAAATTAGATTTTCTCTCGAATACGTTTAACAGAAGGGACGAGGGGCTGATTGAGCCATAGTTCTTGGAAGAGACAGGGCAAGTCTTGTCCGATTTGGGAATAACGACAACAAATACCTACAAATTTTAAATTTTACCAACACAAAAGAGAGCCCCTGAGATACATCCTATATATGCGCAAATCAAGAGGCTCATGGAGTAAACCTCACTCCTCTGTGGCATAACCGGTAGAATTCCTTCAGTACCTGGAGGCTTAAAGACCTTGAACTTGAGAATAGCCCAAACCAACCAGGACTCGTAAAACACATCTTCAATCACTAACAAATACGAGATAACCGGAACCTATATATTCGGTTTATACCCAATCGCAGAACCGATATTCCCACAGATTGGAATGTAAGTTGTAATATTAGATTTAAAATGACAATTGAAATGCCAATAATGACAAGTAATTCATTTGTATCAACCGAATTGGATATATTTTCGGTTGTTGCAACCGAATTCATTGAAATGTCGGACTAAACGTCGGACTCCCTAACAGAATCAATAAGAAATTTTGGCTGTTGCGGCCAATTTAATGTCAATTTCGGTTGTTGTACCCGAACTATATCCAAAACTTGGCTATTGCAACCGAATTAGTGCCGAAATTCGGCTATTGCAACTGAATTATTGTGAAACTCGATTGTTTCAACTATAATAATATAAAACTGCAGCTGAATTAACATCAAATTCTGCTGTTGCAACCGTATTACTGTGATATTCTGTTGGTGCAACTGAAATAATAAAATATTGCAACTGAATTTACCTCAAGTTCTGTTGTTGCAACCGTATTAGTGTGAAATTTGGTTGCTGCAACTGAAATAATAAAAAGTGCAACCGAATTATCGTCATATTCTGTTGTTAGAACCGTATTCCTGTAAAATTCTTTTGTTGCAACTGAAATAATAAAAAAACTGCAACTGAATTAACGTCAAATTCTGTTGTTGCAACCGTATTACTGTGAAAGACGGTTGTTGCAACTGTAATAATCGAAAGCTGCAATTGAATTAACGTCAAATTCTGTTGTCACAACCGTGTTACTGTGAAATTCGATTGGTGCAACTATAATAGTAGACAACTGCAACTGAATTAACGTCAAATTCTGTTTTTGCAACCGAATTACTGTGAAATTCGGTTGGTGCAACTGAAATAATAAAAAAAAACTGCAACTGAATTAACGTCAAATTCTGTTGTGGCAAAAGTATTACTGTGAAAGACGGTTGTTGCAACTGTAATAATCGAAAACTGCAATTGAATTAACGTAAATTTCAGCTGTTGCAACCGACTTTCTGGGAAATTCGGATGTTGCAACTGAAATAATAAAAAACTGCAACTGAAAGAACGTCAAATTCTGCTGTTGCAACCCTATTACTGTGAAATACGGTTGTTGCAACTGTAATAATCGAAAACTGCAATTGAATTAACATCAAATTCTGCTGTTGTAACCGAATTACTGTGAAATTTGTTTCTTGCAACTGAAATAATAAAAAAACTGCTACTGAATTAACGTCAAATTCTGTTGCTGCAACCGTATTACTGTGAAATTCGTTTCTTGCAACTGAAATAATAAAAAAACTGCAATTGAATTAACGTCAAATTCTGCTGTTGCAACCGAATTTCTGGGAAATTCGGATGTTGCAACTGAAATAATAAAATACTGCAACAGAATTAACGTCAAGTTCTGTTGTTGCAACAGTATTACTGTGGAATTCGGTTGTTGGAACTGAAATAATAAAAAACTGCAACTGAATTAACGTCAAATTATGTTGTTGCAACTGAAATAATAAAATACTGCAACTGAATTAACCTCAAGTTCTGAAATTCGGTTGGTGCAACTGAAATAATAGAAAACTGCTACTGAATTAACGTCGAATACTGCTGTTGCAACCGTATTAGTGTGAAATTCGGTTGCTGCAACTGAAATAATAAAAAACTGCAACCGAATTATCTTCAAATTCTGTTGTTAGAACCGTATTACTGTGAAATTCGTTTGTTGCAACTGAAATAATAAAAAACTGCAATTGAATTAACGTCAAATTATGTTGATTATGTTATGTTGTTGTTGTATTACTGTGAAATTCGGTTGTTGCAACTGAAATAATAAAAAAACTGTAACTGAATTAACGTCAAATTCTGTTGTTGCAACCGTGTTACTGTGAAATTCGGTTTTGCAACTGAAATAATAGGAAACTGCAACTGAATTAACGTCAAATCCTGTTGTTCCTGAAATAATAAAATACTGCAATTGAATTAACGTCAAATTCTGCTGTTGCAACCGAATTACTGTGAAATTGGGTTGTAGCAACGGAAATAATAGAAAATTCGATTGATGCAGCGGAAAAAAATGAAAAATATTGTTGATGCAACGAAAATAATTGGATATTCAGTTGCTGTTACCGAATCAATTTTACGTGAGTAATTTAACTGTAACAAGATTTTTACCTTTTAATTTCTATCACGATATTTAGGGAGACATTCCCCCATTTAGAGGCGAAAACCAAATATATATATATATAAATATTTTGTAATTCTTGGTTGTTTTATGTATTCTATTTGATTTTATGATTGTGAATAAGTATTCCATATCATTCTGTCATGTTGTGGCTGTGATGTTGCTGTTGCTGGTGCTGCTGCTGTTAGCAGTTTGTTGTTTGCTGTTGTATTGACTATAAGTTGCTCAAATAGATTACATGTAATTTTTGTTATTTTGCAGTCATAAATCTAATTGTAGCACTTCACTGCCACTGCCACCAGAATCCACCATTGCCATTGCCACCAGAGACACCATCAGCATCATCATTGTCGTGGTTATCATCATCATCACCACCATCATGGCCAAAGCTAATGTCTAATTCCAAAACGGTTATTTTTCCATAATAACAATGTCTTGTTGCTGTCTCTGTTGCTATTTGCAATTTGGACAGGTACAATGAATTGCATTGCACGACACCACCACAACCATCATCATTTGGCCAGACACCCATTTCCAACGTCCACCCCTCCTCCAAATGCATCAAAAGATTTTATGGTTAAAAGGAATTAGAGACAATCATCTTCTTGGTTCATTTTTATGGTCGAAATTATATTGTTAGATTTGTAATTGTTATTTTGTTTTGAATTATTGCTGCTAAAAATGCCATAAAAATCCACTCGGAAAGTTAAGAAATTAAACAGAAAATTGATGGCGGTAGCAGAAATGCAAAGGAACAAAACTAACAGACACCACAATTCTTTACAAGATTTCGATTATAAAAATAATTATTTAAGAGGATTTGTAGGATAACAGTGGCTGGTTAGCTGTCCTTATGCCAAGTGTAATCACAGGATCATTAGGTGTAAGAGTCTTACTGTAGAGTCGGGTTATTTCATGAAGTATGAAGTTCACTTAGGGTGCGCAGAACATAATGTACATGTTTGATAGTGAGTTTCGAAACTATTGGACGACTTGGACCCAGCTCGATCGTAATACTATGTCATTATTTTACCGGAGTTAATTCTTTGAACCCCCTTGATATTATGTGACATTAGCAGCGAGGATCGTTTATCTTACGAATGCACTTGATACTACACGTTGAAAAAACGGCCTCAACGTCATATTGAAGGAACTATATAACGGGGTTTTCAATAAGAGCGCTAAAAAAGTTTTTTTAAATAAAACAAAACCGGTTTTAGATACCAATGAAATTCTTTATCCCTGTGAAGGTACGTTGGATGCCATTATGTATGGAACTCGATTTCTTTTGCATGGCTTCTGCACGCTTGCAGAAGTCCAGACGCTGAACCCAATTTTCGACGGTTTTCAAGCATAAATCGGCCGATACTGCTGCAATTTCACGTTCGCTTTTCGTTCGAAGTTCATCAATCGTCGCTGGCTTGTTGGCGTAGACCATAGACTTGACGTAGCCCCACAGGAAATAATCTAACGGCGTTAAATCGCACGACCGAGGCGGCAAATAGACTGGGCCATTTCGTGAGATAACACGTCCACCAAACTTGGTTTCCAATAAATTGATTGTGGCATTCGCTGTGTGGCTTGTGGCGCCGTCCTGTTGGAACCACATGTCCTCCAAGTCCATATTATCCAATTGGGGCCAAAAATATTCGGTTATCATTGAACGGTAGCGATTCGCATTCACAGTAATGTGCCGGTCTTGATCATCACGGAAGGAGTACGGCCCAATGACGCCGCCGGCCCATAAACCGCACCAAACCGTATTTTTTTCGGGATGCAATGATGACTCATGGATTACGTGTGGATTGCTGTCTGACCAATAATGCATATTTTGTTTATTGACGAAGCCATTCAGCCAGAAATGAGCCTCATCGCTGATTGTTGAGGCCTTTTAAAGTTGGGCTCTTAAAGTTGAGGCCACTGACTCCTAATTTCGGTAGTAAATTTTAATAATTTCGACTCGTTGTTGGCTCGTATATCTTTCCATGATGAAATGGCAAACCTTACTGAAGAGAAATGTCAAAAGAGCGGGAAAAAATATGGCGTCGTTTGCTGTCCCTATCGATTTACTTTTGTAGCGTCTCTGTTGAAAAACCCTTTACGTGTTTGCAAGCGTTGTTTTTATAAATTCAAGATCGGCTGCTACAGCAATCCTTTGTTGTCTGTCACGTTTTTGTTTTCACCAGTTTCAACAAACAAATCCACATTTGGTTCACAAAAATATATATTATGTACTTGCTGGCCCGGCAGACTCTATGCACCAAAAATATTACCAACAAAGTGACAACAACTGACAAATTGTGGCAGAAAGTGATGAAACCAACAAAAAAGTACCCAAAAAGGTACTAAAATTTGAAAAAGTACAAAAATTGTTATTAACACCATAAATGAACGGAGGAAGATACCCAGAAAAGCCAAGTATAATCACATAGATGATGAAAATCGGAACAAAATCTACTAAAAAAATACGAACAAGTACATATGTAAAACGTACCAAAAAGTACGAAAAAAGGTACAGAGAACTACAAACAGAGTATAAGAGAAATAGCAAAAAAGGAAGCAAAAGGTACTAAAAATGGTACCAAAAAAGTACCGAAAAGGTCCCAAAAATAGTATAGTCCCCAAAATGCATAATTCCATCTCCAACCATTTGATTTTGACGACAGTACTATATTTTTCCCCTTTTTGTCCTATTTTTTTCTCAAAAAGAGAAGATCTCCTTCTTATGCCTGCATTATAAGAGGAATGTGCAACCCAAATTTCATGATTCGGTCTTCAGCCGTTTGGTACACCACTGTAAATACCAAACGGCTGAAGACCGAATCATGAAATTTGAGTTGCACATTCCACTTCCGTCCCGGTTTGCCCTATTTTTCTCCCTAAAAGTAAAAATTTTTAAAAGTCACTTATCTCCCCCCCCCCCCCGGCGTTTGTATGCGTTAAGAGGAGAGTACACAGCAAGTTTCGTGATTCCGGTTGTATTTTAGAGTAGTACCAATTTTGTGCCGTTTTGCACCGATATTCTCCTTAAAAGTACAAATTTTTAAAAGTCCCCCCCACCTTTCTATATGATAAGAGGAAGGTACACACCAAGTTTCGTGATTCTGTCTTTAGCCGTTTGGATTGTAGTCTAATACTTTTTGCCCCATTATGGTTCCTAAGAGTACCAGTTTCAAAAAATCCCTTCTTATCTCACATATATACCCCAAAAGTAGTATACAGGTCAAATTTCAATATTCTACCATTAGCCGTTTGGCCAGGGCGCTGACGAATCAGTCAGTCAGTCAGTCAGTAACGCAAAAATTTTATATATATATGTAGATAACCTACGATATTAGTCATTGTGTCTCCAACATGTAATATTGAACAGCTAACACAATGTGTTTGGACACAATTATACTATATTTGCGTCAAAATACAAACGTTATATTTGTGTCCAAACAACAACAAAAGGAGAGATTTTCAGCGTGCAGTGTCGAAGATTAAACAGCTTCTGTTAGTGAGTTAGTTTGAAAAGATGGGAGCAATGCAGATTGTTAAAACAGCACTCTGATCCTTCCCATGCCCGTAGACATACACTTAAGCCGCTGATTCGACCTGTTGTGCGCTCTCACTTTACCCTACTAACTCACTACACGCTGACAGTTTGTCTTTTTTTGTTGTTTGGATGCAAATATAAAGTGTTTGTAGCTTTTCGAAAAAATATACTTACTTACTTATCCGTTCTCGAACAACCCCGGGGGGTCAGGGACCTTACAAAATGAAGATAACATATTTCGCCAACCAGTTCGATCTTTTGCTTTATCTCTCCAGTTGGTAATACCAAGTGTACCCAGGGATTCATCAACTTTCGCAAATATAGTATACTTTTTTCCAAACACATTGTGTTTGCTGTTCAATATAACATGTTTGGGATACAATTATTAATAGGTTATAATACATGTATTTGTGACCCAAATTTGACTTTGTTTGCAGAATCTGCTGAAAATAAAAACATGACAGAAAATAAGAAAACGAAAAGTACAATATCTTCAATTCCCGAAAACAATGCTAGCAAACATGTAGATGTTTCCTGCAATATGTTGCTGGGGCCGTTTTTTTTTCAGCGTGTATACTTCTCATAGGAATTCGTTGATATTCACGAAATTCCTTAAGATATTCCAGTCCATTGCCACAAGATTGGTCATGACCGGTATTATAATGTCCGAGAGATACCTGGATCTAGCTTGTTTGAAGGCCGGACATTGACACAGGAAATGCTCCATCATCTCGTCGTCCTCCATGCATGCCCTGCACTCACTATTCGCCACTAGTTGCATAGGGTACATGTGGGCCTGTAATACCGATTGTCCTGTTAAGACTCCCATCATTTTGATCATTTCAGGCTTTCCCAGTTTCAGCAAACCTTTTGTCTTAGATCTATCAGGGTTTTTTTTTTATTTTTTTAAGGAAAATTAAGGAAAAAAATAAAAATCGGAAAATAGCCTATACAGAAAAAAATTTCGGAGATATAGTTTAAAGAAAACAATCCCATTTTAAGTAGAGACGGAACACGAAAAATAATCATTCATTCAATGCAATTATCTTTCAGGAAAGGAAACAAAAAAATTGGTATTTTCAAGTAGTTTCTGAGATACACCACTTTTTGTGGGACGACCTTTATGCATAAAAAGCGAAAATGCAATATTTTGCAACAACAAACTGAATTTTTCAAAATCCTTTCAGTACATATGCACTTGAATGCTCAGTGCGTCAAAGTTTAATGCGTAACGAAAGAAGAGCAATAAAGAGACACACAAAAAATGTGTATCTCAGAAACTGCTTGAAAATACCAATTTTTTTTCTGTTTCTGAAAGATAACACTGTGTGTAATTTTTTAAGTTATGGAAATATAACCATATACGGACACCAGTACGTGATAAAAGACAAAAAAAAAAAGACCAGTGTCTCCCAGTTTTGCCCAAAGTCATGCACTTTTTTTATGGGCCCCCAAAGATTTGGGGCCTCGGTGTCATTTTTGCAAAAAAGTGATCATTTTGTGAGGCTCATATCTTGTAAACCTTTCGGAATTTTGACCTGTAAACCGGAGGGAAAGTTGTAGCCCTTGTCATAAAGAACAAAAAAGTTGTTCATTGAGATCTTAGGTACATTTTTCTAGTTGATTGTTTCCTTGAATTTTGAACGGTTTGCTACATATGGACCTGAACAGGGGAAAAAGGTAAAAAAAAATTAAATTTTTTAAAGTTTTTTGCGATTTTGATCTTGAAGATGAAGTGTTTTTGATTTTATATGTTCACAATTTTTGTTCTTTATGACAAGGGCTACAACTTTCACTTAGAGGGTTTGCAAGATATGAGCCTGACAATGAAAAAAAAGTGCATGACTTTGGGCAAAATTGGGAGACAAGGGTCTTTTTTTTGGTCTTTTATCACGTAGTGCTGTCCGTTTTTTCGTGTTGCACTGTACAATTAAATTTCCTAAATTCTCGTGAGTGGTTGAATATTTTTCTGGCTCCGGCTCTTTATTTAAAGTGCGATTATTTTCTTTAAACTACATTTGCGAAAATTTTTTTCAGTGTAGGCTTTTTTCTGATTTTTTACTTTTTTTTTTTTTAATTTTCCTTAAATAATTAAAAAAAAAATTCGAAATATCTAAAGTAGTTGTCGAGAAATAAAATTTTCTATAATTCAGAAAAATACTAAATTTCTGAAATTTTCAATTTTGAAATTGCAACAACTTCAGGAATTATATTTTTATTTTTCCTGCAGTTTTATATATTGATATAACCTTTCGAATCCCTGGCCCACTATGTCACACTTCTCGTGGCCTGATCCTTCTGTTACCTAGTAGGAGACTCACGCAGTCCTGCCGATCTGGGATACGACTGAAGAAGTTTCCCGCAAATGCCATATTATCCCATTAATGTCGTTAATCTATCTAATCTACAATAAATATTTTATAGACAAATTTTACGCCAAATTTATTTGAACTATTTTTTTTTCAAATGTTTATCTTTTTTTGTTGTTTTTTTTGAAAAACTGCAATAGGCCATGCATAATCAATTCGAATTAATAGTTTTGGACCATTTGCGCAATTGAAAAAAAGTAAATTAATGCATCAGCAATTGTGGGCCTTGCCGGCCAACCCAAATGCAGGCAGGAATTGGTGTACAATTTATTGAAGCCAAAGTCCATTTTCTACATTTACTCTATGCTGTCCCCTCCTGCATTTCCTCCTTGGAGGGGCAAGGGTTGGATGAGTGGCTATTTTGTTTTTAGATTATTATTAAAAATTTTTATTGTCTAATAAAAATATTCAAATGTTTATTACCCTCATTTTGAGATGCCTTATAAAATGCATCGTTGGCATCACCACCGCCACTCTAGTTGGGAAATGTTAACGAACATTTTGCCAATAGAAACGGACCGACATTCATTGGTTGGCTACAGCGAGTGCAAGCAACTATTGCAGCAGTAATTTTAATGATGCGCGCGTCCTAAGTGTGTGCTGGCTGGCATGACCACACAAACTCACAGTCATGGACCATCGTCCACATCTTCATCAGCAATATCATTCATCTCCGTATAGTTCATTCGTATCTGTTGGGCAAAGTGGCACTGCTATGGGGGTTGTGGGCTGTTTCATTGGTGTTAGATACAAAATTGCATTATAGTCTCGATGTGGAATTGTACGTTTACAATGCGGGGCTTTTAACTT
This sequence comes from Phaonia tiefii, assembly GCA_963931995.1. Classification (NCBI taxonomy): domain Eukaryota; kingdom Metazoa; phylum Arthropoda; class Insecta; order Diptera; family Muscidae; genus Phaonia; species Phaonia tiefii. The sequence goes on along the minus strand of OZ008368.1, from coordinate 249,057,244 downwards.
TTAATTCTCACTATACAATTAGGAATTGTAGAAATTTCAACAACATTTGGATTTTCTTTAATTGTTTTGATTTGGTTTTCAGCCAAACATTAATGTTGTTATAATATTATTTTTATGCATTTTTGGTTTAGCGTATTTTTTCTTCGTTAAATTGACCATTAATATGAATTTGTTTAAATTATTAAATCTTGAAGTTTTCAAAGAAATTGCAATTTTTTAAAAGTCAATATGAAAATAAATATATTTCAAAATCAGTGTTAGGATTTTTTAATTTACAATGGATTTTAATTTTCATTATTTCTTTTTTTTGTGTTTCATTAAAATTTATAATTCGATTCAATATCTTTTTTTCCTATTACAAATAATTTTGAATATAAAATAGTTTTTACAAGAAGCGGTGCAATGGATTATTTCGGTGGGTGGTTGGGAATATAGCTATTTCGATGCCCACCAAGGCATCTCCCTTCTCCACAAGTATTTAGGTATATTATCGCACATTATAGGGATAAACAATTCTCAAATTAATGGGAATTGTTTCAACAGCAAACAATACTTTATCGAAAACATCAATATTCACAACTTCTTATGCGTGGAGGCTTTCATTGAAAGCCAATACATAGATGTTGTTGTTTCAAAAATAGAAACAGTGATCTCCATGAGATTGGCGTTACAGTGTACCATCTGCGTATTCGTTTCTTTCCATCGATTTCTGACTCTGGCAAGAGATTTAATTTGTTCCATGATAGTCGAATTTGTTTATATTTCTTTTTCAGGCACCTCTTTCAGGTAATCTGTGGTCTTCCTGGCCTTCGATATCCCTGCGGATTTCATTTAAGTACCGCTGTAGGCTCAAAAGTATGTGGCCGATCCAAGTCCATTTTCTTTTACGTAGACCAAATTCAATAGGTCTGTTATATGTATGTTGCCATAGTACTCACTCAACGATAGACAAATGTTTGGAACTTCTTCATTGTCAGCTTCGTCAAGCTCCATGTAGTTCAGCCGTACAACAGTACGGACTTCACACTGCAGTTGAATATTCGCAATTTCGTCTGCTCCGATATTCTCTTAATATGCCAGATTTTGTGCAGGTTTAAGAATGTAACATGGACCCTATTTACTCGACCACCTAAATTTTCCGCTTCACAAAATCCCGTTCGGAGACGGTGTAAAACTTGAATGCACACAGCTCACTCCTTGTGAGACGCTCTCCCCAATCCCTTCATGGTATATATTGAGATATCTTATCCGCCGTGGAGCCAGCATCGTTGGCAATATTCCATCCTAAATAGTTGATTGAATCCACGTTAACGAACCATCAATATATTCCGTTCCGCATTAGCTTTATCTTCCTCCTTCCATTTATACTCAATCCTATCTTTTTTGAATTTTCGGGGAGTCTGTTGAAGTTTGTTCTGATGCCATCAAATTTGTGGGTCATAAGGCACATCCCATCTGGAATGCCGAACGTTGCTACTGCATTAGTTCCCGCCATTACCTAGCCCATAAGAAGAAGAAATAATTTGGGGGACAAGACATATCCTTGCCTTACTCCCGCAAATGTGGTGAAAGGTTGGCTTTCATTTCTATTAAATCGAACTCAATGCGCTGCATCTCTGTACAGGTCAGGGATCATGGGTACTACCTATCTTGTCCAGTATCCCCATTTTAATCAAGGTGGACCACCTTGAGTTGCGGTGCACACTCAATCAAACGTCAATGAAATGTAGATAATGGTCATTCAAGACATTTGCTTTGTATCAAGACATTTACTGTAGCGAAGTTGCTGCAACCAAATACTTCAGTGTTGTGAAAAAAAAACATTCGTGTATATGGGTGAAGGTGTAGAACACAAAATGACAATGCATTGTATTGTGTTTTTGTGTACGCACACATACACACATAAAGCAATGCATTGCCGCCAGTACCCCGAAGTACTTGGTTGTCGCAACTTCGCTACAGTACATGATTTGGAATAATAGCACATGTCTTGAATGACTATTCAAGACGTGTCATATATGTAGATGTCTAGTAGATACAGGGGCGACTGCAATTCAACTGACTGTTGTATGTTTATAAGGAGTGTGCTCACGGGGTGAGGACATAAACGAATAGGCATGAAACCCGCCTGCTCCTTCCGCACAGTTTGGTCCACCACCGGCGAGATCCGCTGAGGGGTCCGCATAACTTTGCCTATTACATTTAGCAATGTAATAACTCTTCAGTTCCCGCACAGTAGTGGTGTACAAAATCGAGGAATTGGTTCGGAAGAGCCGGTTCTTTACAAGAACCGAACGTGTCGAGGCGTACAAGAACCGAAAGACGGGTCGAAATAAACCGAAGTCAGTTCCTTAAGGACCGAAAAACGTGTTCAAAAGAACCGAAAACGGTTCCAAAAAATACCGAAAAACGACTCTACTGGAACTGAGGAACGGGTTAAATGAACTGTAAAACAGTTCCCGAATAAGACGACTCGTTTCCAAAGAAACAAAAAATACTAACCTATGGGTGCGGGTACGAAAATGTGTATTTTTATCAAATTTTATATTCTGATCCAAATCCGTTCTTCTCGGAACCGGACTCGACAGAAAGTGTGAATTTTTATCAAATTTTATATTCCTATAATATATTTCACTTAGCCTCTTTGGTCCAGCAATTTGCGGAGAACCGGAACCGGTTCAAACACCCGGTTCTTCTCGGAACCGGACTCACCAGAACCGGTTCTTCAAATACGCGGAACCGTTAGATCGCATTTTTTCGGGATAGTGATAACTACTCCCTCTTTCTACTCATTAGGGATTTGGTTGTTTATCCATGAACTTCGGATGACCAGCGAAATAACATCTGGCAACACGATGATGCACCACATTTTAACAGTTCCGCTGGAATATTATCAGAACAAGAACATTTGTGGTCCTTTATTTCACCGCCTCGATCTCTGCTTGCTACGGGGGTTTCGTTCAAATATCCCTTCTTGGGTTGCAAACTGAGTATGCTGCCGATGGGGTATACTGATCTTCACCATTTGAAAGTCTAAATTGTGTTGTAGAGAATTCAAGCCATCTCTCCTATTGCTGACCTGGTGATAATATCTCCGTGTCATCAATAGCAATTAACGATGCAGTACTCCTGATGTTGTTGTCGCTCAGCTTTATTGTTGAAGAGTACACAATACAGACGTTACCTGTGTTCGGACCTTTTTCAGTTTCCTCCGCTATATTTTTCAGATAATTGTCGAAATCTGAATGGCCCATATAACCGACTCTACGTGCTGATTGCTGATAGTTTCATTTTAATTGCCTCTTCAATGTTGGTGTGTTGGGTCATATACTCATATTGTGCAGGCGTCCATGATACCGAATTTCGGTCGAGGATGCTTTATCTTTATTCTTTAAGGTTTATTCACACATCTTTGTTCACCAAGAACCTCCATGGTAGTTTCCCTCTGCGTTCGAACAATGCCTGACCACGTATTTTGATTGCCCTCCGCCAAATTAGAGCGTAGAGTTTGATCGTTCGTCATTGATATAGGTGCGTCCTGAAGACAATATCAACGAAGAAAACGAGAAATCAGAGTTCGTATTTACCTCCCCCTGTGTAACCCATACACATCTCCTTGGGTAATGGGTAATGAACGTTTATCCACTACACATACGGTATGGGGAAAATAATGGGTAGTTACCCACGGCAATGTGGAATTAACCATCACGATTACCCATTACATATGGGAAATGGGTAGGAGACCTTTGCCCGTCGATGGACTATGAGTTACCCAGGGTAACCCATCCCTATTTGTGATTCACAATATTAAAACTTTAGAAAAAAATGTCTATATCTCGGAGACAGAACGTCCAACGAAAAAAAAATCTAAGTTTTGCCAGTTTCTTTTAAGAATCGCCAAAATTAGAAAATTGCTAAAATCAAAAAATGGCTATAACTCGGAAGAGGTGCGTCCACTCGCAACAAAAAAATCATATGTGGAGTCAGGGGATACCTGGTTGGAACGAAGTTTCTTTCGCTATATATTATGTACTAGTTAGTTAATTTTTTTGTACAAAGAAGTACTTTTTTAAGAAGAGGTACTTTTTAAAGAAGTGGTACTCTATTTAGGAAAAGGTTTTGGGATGTGTTAACCTATAGTAATGGTTAGGGCAATCTATCAAAGTGAACACACGTAAACAAAACACAGCGTTAGCATCACATAAGTGGTTGTTGTACAACAATAGTCTCTACCTGAAAAAAGGAATGATGGTATTGATGTAGCGGCAGCGAACAAACAAGCAGGACGTCGTCGCCAAAGAGTATTAAATAGTATAGTATAGAATAGCAACATTGATACCTTTGGAAACGTTTATGCTTTTTGTATTATATTATGTAATAACATTGTCGAAATGATGCATTTATATTGAAATATTCTATAAAGAGAATAAGACTCGTTTATGCTCTTTTACTCAGACTCTCTACGTGAGAGCGGAAAAAGACTGCAATAAGTTCTCTATACTATTCAATACTTTTTGTCGTCGCTGTGTTTATGACAACACAAAAAGAATTATTTCAGTGAGCTAATAATATTGCTTTATTTATTTTAACAATATTATATCAAATGTTAAAGCAGATGTAAGAAAAAAGAAAGAGCTATATCAAAAGAGCCTTCAGCACAAAAACTATTTTTTTTTATTTTCTAATGTAACATTTACTAATGTGTTCATAGAACTCGAACATGTAGCGTGTAACAAAAAGGTGTTAACACATCGCCCGTGAGTTCGAACCCTCATAGGTTTTTTTTACAAAGAAATGTTTTTTTAAGAACAGGCCCTTTTTAAAGAAGTGATACTATTTTTATGAAAATTTTTTTTTGGAAGAAAATTTTTTTATTTTCAAAAAGGGTGCTTACTCAAGAACAGAAAACGTATTATTTTATTTAACAAAAAGGAATTTTTGTAAAAAAATGTAATTTTTAAGTGAAGGTATTTTGTCGAAGAAAACTTTTTTTAAGAAATGGGAATTTTTTTAGAATTGGTTCTTTTTTTCAAGAATATGTACATTTTTGAGGGTAGTTACTTATCTCAAGTTAAGTTATTTTGTTTCACAAAAAGGTACTCTTTAAAGAAAATGTAGTTTTTTACGAAAAGGCAATTTGTTGTAAGGTAATTTACTTTATTAAAGAAAAATTCTTTTTTTTAAGAAAAGGTACTTTTTGTAAGAAAATTTAATTTTTTTAAGAAAAGGTACTTCTTTAAGATAAGGTATTTTTTTAAGAAAAGGTGCTTTGTTTAAGAATATAAATAGGTATTTTTTTGGCAAAATTTACTTTTTTTAAGAAAAGGAACTTATTTACGAAAATTTTCTTTTTGGAACGAAGTTCCTTATCGCACGTTGCGGTATGGGAGCTAAATGAAAACATTTTAAACAACTTTTTTTTAACCGTATTATGCTACAACCCAGTATTATTCTGCATACTTTTAGGATTTGGTAATTATTACTAGATTTGTACAGTCGTGGACGTATATGAGGGATGTGTTATCTCAAGTTGGCTTTGTGATAGTCATGCCATTGTGAAATGTGCTAGCTTTAATGGAAGGCATTATGACAAAATTACGGCTAAGGAAAGCGAGCTTCGCTGAACATGTTGGAAGTGTAAGGAATTCTATGTTGACTTTTTTTTAGGTTATTGCCTTTTGCGTTATTAACAGTATTGCCCCATTCTGTGTGCTTGCAGTTCAAGTCTCCCGCTAGTACATAGTAGTTATTTGAATTTTGATGATTCATAAAATCAAATAGTTTTTGAAAGTCTGCTCGTATTGAATTTATATTGCCGGCAGGATAGTACGCAGATGTAATAACTAAAAAGTTGTCGCAGTCAACGGGTGTCTTTATGGCGCATGTCTCTAAAGCATCTAGCGAATATCTACTTTTCTGATCGTGACTGCAGTATTGTATGTTATTCTTGATTAATATAGCAGTTCCCCCACCCGTTGTTGCATCATTTCGCCATTTTCTTATGAGTTTATAATTTCTAAATATTACATTGTGTCGTAAAAATTTACCTATTCTTTAACAAAAGGACCAATTCTAAAACAAAAAAAAAACCTTTTCTTCTAAAATATATCTGGTTATAAAAAATACCCTTTCTTCCAAAAATTCCTTTTCTTAAAACTAGCTTTTCTTAAAAATAAAATATTACCTTTTCTTGAGATAAGTAGGCCTTCTGAAAATAAGTAAATTTTGTAAAAAAATAATCTTTTCCTAAAACGATTACCACTTCTTTAAAAAGTACCTGTTCTCATAAAAGTACTTCTTTGTAAAAAAAAAAGTCATACTCTTATGGCCTTTTCTGACAGAAAGTACTTTTTCTTCAAAATAGTAGCTTTTCTTAAAAAAACATTATCTTTTAATAAAAGAAGTACCTCTCTTTAAAAAGGGACCTATATAATGCATATTCCGGAAAATATAATACATATTCTTACAAAAAGGACTTAAAAATATAATTTTTTTTTAAAAAATACATTGCAGAAAAAAAAAATTTCTTAAAAAAAGTTTTTTATTTTAGAAAAAGTATCTTTCCTTAAAGATCCATTTAAATTATAGTAATTTTCAACGGGCGCTTTATACGTGCTGGAACTAACTAGTACATAATATATAGCGAAAAAAACTTCGTTCCAACCGGGTTCCCATGACACCTTATGTGATTTTTTTAAAACTTATATCACTTCGGCTTTTCTAAACTTACTTTTTATTGGGTTCAAAACTACAATATATAAACGGTTTTTCAACAGAGACGCTACAAAAGTAAATCGATAGGGACAGCAAACGACGCCATATTTTTTCCCGCTCTTTTGACATTTCTCTTCAGTAAGGTTTGCCATTTCATCATGGAAAGATATACGAGCCAACAACGAGTCGAAATTATTAAAATTTACTACCGAAATTTGGAATCAGTGGCCTCAACTTTAAGAGCGCTACGCCCAATTTATGGTCGTCATAATCGTCCTACCAGATCAACAATTGAGCGTCTAGTGGAAAAATGTTTAACATTTTTGAGGCACAGTACAAAATGTTCCCATGCCAGTGAGACAAAGAAGTGCCCGTAGTGTCGAGAATATTGCTGCCGCTGAGGCTTCAGTACAAGAAAGCCCAAATGTGTCTCTCACACGTCGTTTTCAAGCGTTAGGCATCTCTGTGAAGTCGTTGTGGCGAATTTTGCGAAAAGATCTTGGCCTACATCCTTACAAGATCAAATTGACGCAAGAACTGAAGCCGCTTGACAACCATAAGCGTCGTATGTTCGTGAATTGGGCTGAGCAACAACTTGAAAATGATTCGGATTTTCATCGGAAAATCATCTTCAGCGATGAGGCTCATTTCTGGCTGAATGGCTTCGTCAATATGCAAAATATGTATTGGTCAGACAGAAATCCACACGTAATCCATGAGTCATCATTGCATCCCAAAAAAATTTCGGTTTGGTGCGGTTTATGGGCCGGCGGCGTCATTGGGCCGTACTCCTTCCGTGATGAACAAGACCGGCACATTACTGTGAATGCGAATCGCTACCGTTCAATGATAACCGAATATTTTTGGCCCCAATTGGATAATATGGACTTGGTGGTTCCAACAGGATGGCGCCACAAGCCACACAGCGAATGCCACAATCAATTTATTGATAACCAAGTTTGGTGAAGGTGTTATCTCACGAAATGGCCCAGTCGATTGGCCGCCTCGGTCGTGTGATTTGACGCCATTAGATTATTTGCTGTGGGGATACGTCAAGTCTATGGTCTATGCCAACAAGCCAGCGACGATTGATGATCTTCGTACGAATATCGAACGTGAAATTGCAGCAGTATCGGCCGATTTCTGCTTGAAAACCGTCGAAAATTGGGTTCAGCGTCTGGACTTCTGCAAGCGTGCCCGTGGTGGCCATGCAAAAGAAATCGAGTTCCATACATAATGGCATCGAACGTACTTTCACAGGAATAAAGAATTTCATTGGTATCTAAAACCGGTTTTGTTTTATTTAAAAAAAACTTTTGTAGCGCTCTTATTGAAAAACCCATTACAAAATATTGGTTATAGGCTCCACTTAGAAAACTTCCCATTAAACAAGAAATTTTCCAGCATATGTTAGTCTAGACACAAACCAAAGCAAAAGTACCCAATACAGTTGATAATACTGGGTTGTAGCATAATAGTGTTAAAAAATTTTTTTTTATTTTTTTTCATTTAGCGCCCTTCCCGCAACGTGCGATAAGGATCTTCGTTGCTAAATACAAAAATGACTATAACTCGAAAGCGGAGCCACCAATTGTAAAAATAATAAATATTTTGCCTCCATAAGAGGTTTTAGAAATATAAGGGTGTAGCCACTGGATTTCTTTAATGCGACTACTCGCTGCCAGAGGGTGATAATGTTGACAGTAATACTCCATGGTGGCCTCATTAATAAATATAACGATAAGAAAATATAACGAATAGAAGGATCATGAATTTTCTAGTGATAATCTATTTGAATATGTTGAGTTTGTATAAGTATAAAAGCAGATGAACACCGTTTATGTTCAGACTAATCTCGAAAGTAATTAACGAAATAGTGAACGGTTGACTATAGATTCATCGGCAAAAGTGAGATCGAACAGTAAGAGTTTGGTAGTTATTGAGTAAAAGACTGATTGTAAGGTGTATAAGTGAAATAGAGAAAACAAAAACTGTTGTGCTCAGTGTAATTTCAAAAGAATCTGTTTTTACTAACGGAAAATAAACCAGCGCTATAAAGGGCAATTAGAAAATTGGTAACAATATTTATGACTCAATTTTACCCTCAGACAAATTTTCTTTCACTATAAATTACATATATTATGTTGTTGCTTATATATAAATCCGTTTGACGTTTCCATTCTCTTCCCATAAACCGGCCAATGACATATTTGATTGATTTCTGTCATTCAGTACAAAGTTCATTGATATGTTACGGTTGGCGTTTCCTCTTTCGCCCCCTCTCACTATCACTGTGTGTATGACGTTTTGTGTGTGAAAGGGCTTTTTAAAAATAGACCAACAAAGGCTTATTGAGGATCACCCGTCATCGTTATCCCATCGTCAAAAGCACCAACAACAACCATATCCATTGGTTACCTGATTGTTTTTGCTGTTGTGTTTTCCAGGCTGGTAATTTGAAACTTTTAATTTCGGCAAAAGAACAAAGTGAATGGGAAGACAATACAAACCCTTTATGCTGTTTCTTTTTTTTTTTGTATTCTATACGTCAGGTTGTTTGTGCTCTTATCAAAGAGTGTAGGGATTAAAGAGCAGTTAATTCCCTCGGAGTAGATGTATGAAGTTTAGGGCGGAGTTAATGGTATAGATATTTTTAAGTAACAATTAGGTTATTAAAATTTTATTGTTGAACGCATTAAATTTTGATGATACTAGTTCTCAGCGACATCCTTAACCCACTTTTGTGAAATAAATCCAAACAAAATTTTTTTAATGCTTGTATTTTGTTATTCGGCGTTTGTTTTACTAATAAATAATCCACAATTTTCAAGCTCGAAAAATTTGGATTATTTAAATTTTTTTTATTTACGTGTTTACTTTTTTGAATTTCCAAAAATGTATAGAAAAATGTGCGAAATGTTAAGCACATAATTACTAAAAGCTGCAAAAAACTTAACACAGGGGTGTGAAGTAGGACTTGGAGTCGGAGTTTAGTTGTCGAAGGTTAAGAGTCGGAGTTTAGGCGTCGAAGTTTAGGGGTCGGAGTTAAGGAGTCGGAGTTTACAAGTCGGAGATTAAGTGTCGGAGTTTAGGAGTCGGAGGTTAGGAGTCGGAGTTTTTTGAGGTCGGAGTTTAGGAGTCGGAGTTTAGGATACGTAGTTAAGGAGTCGAAGGCTAAGAGTCGGAGTTTAGGCGTCGAAGTTAAGGGGTCGGAGTTAAGGATTTGGAGTTTACAAGTCGGAGATTAAGTGTCGGAGTTTAGGAGTCGGAGGTTAAGAGTCGAAGTTTAGGAATCGAAGTTTAGGAGTCAGAGTTTATAAATCAGAGGTTAAGAATCGGAGTTTATAAGTCGGAGTATAGGAGTGGGAGGTTAAGAGTCAGAGTTTAGGAATCGGAGTTTAGGAGTCGGACCTTAGCAGTCAGAGTTTAGGAGTCGGAGTTTAGGAGTCGGAGTTTAGGGGGCGGAAGTAACGACTCGGAGTTTAGGAGTCGCTGCTTAGAATTCGAAGGTTAAAAGTGGGAGGTTAGGAGTCGGAGGTTAAGAGTCGGGGTTTAGGAGTCTGAGTTTAAGATTCGGTGTTTAGGAGTCTGAGTTTTGGAGTCGATGTTTTGGAGTTGGAGTTTAGGGGTAGGGGTTCAGGAAATTTACCAAGAATAGGAGTTACAGTCGATTTTTTTTGCCCGACCCAAACCGTGTTAACAAAACCATTATAACTGTATATACTTATAATAGAAAAATGTAAACTCATGATGGAAAAGTTGCCAATTGTTTGGCATTATTAGTGACACCACTGTCATAGAGATTGGTAGGCGTACACACGCGGACACGCTCAAAAGCGAAACCCAACGTGTCGGACTCAAACCCGATCCGATGCGGATTCAAGTTCGCCTTTGTGCTTATTGTGTTACTTTGTTCTGTATTTTAGACGAAAATACTATCAAATAACGGGAGATATTTTTGCTATTTGGGTTTTCCAGTGTTAAGTGACATGTGTCAATGTGAAAAATGTTCAGCATTCCTTGCCATTTCATCACGACTACGTAGATTTACAAAAAAAAACAACGTTTGCAAATCATTGAGTTATATTATCAAAATTAGTGTCCTATGTGGCCGTCGGTGTTAGAATGGCAGGTGTGCGCGGCTCCTGTGCATGAGAACCTGGGTTCAATCCCTCTTCTGACCACCATACATTCCTTGGGACGGCGCACAGTGGGATTTCTTCATACAAGCCGCGGCAAAAATTAGAAGGAATCGAGCTAGGGCTTTTAAATTTCGCACACATCTCTCATATTGCTAAATTAGAAAAAAACAAGTTTTTGTTCAAATCCGCCCACAACCACGCCTACCTCCCATATAACGTAAAATAAAAAATCGTTGTATTTTCCTCATTTTCATATCTATATCAATAAAAATTACTGCCAGTGCTTGCATTTGAGTCCTCAATTATTTTAAAAATTTAAGTGCCACGCCCATATACAAATTTTAATTTTTCAAAATTTTCGAAAACACAGATATAATTCTTTGTAGTTTGTGATAGATGTAAATCAGCACTTATATCTATATAAATAACTAAAGCCTAATATGATAGCTGAATATTTGCAAAAAAATTAGGGGGCCATAGTTTACCTTTTTTTTTTAATTAGCCAATCATTCCAAATAAAAGTCAAATTTGTCTATAAAATTATCGAAATTTATTAATTTTTCAGCATTTCTCAGTGCATACTTTTAGGGATATGATATACAGCTGTAAAAAAAAACTTTAACTAACGTTTCTATTATCGACAGCATTAAAACACATATGCCTACAGGTATACACCATTTTATATGGTGTTTTCATCCATTTTTGTAATGAAATTTCGTGGCACTTTTTTTATAAAATTTATAACTTTGTTCAACAGTATAAAATATTATGGGAATTTTATTTATGAAATCAAAAGAATACACTCCCACTTTCACATTTTAGCAACCAGACCACAACGATCGATAACGACCACCTTTTTTTAGTCCAAGAAAAACTAAAAACACTTAGTTTTTTGAATATATTTTAATCTGTTATTGTTATTCAATTATTTTTTTTTAAAACTTAATGTAGAAATACCATATTTTTCAAATATACATATTCCAAATCGATACGACAAAAAGAAGTTATGTTTCCAACCCATTGAAATGCATGAAAATCTGAGGCAGGTTACTGCAGAGTTTCATTTTGTTGAATTTGCCGCCTTTTTTTGTACAAAAACAAAATTTGTTGAAAAAAACTAATGATTTATTTCTCTTAATTAAACTATTCTCTACAAAACTGCATCATTACATGTTTGATATTTGACACTCGAAAAAGGGTATTTTTGCCGGCAAAATCCCTCAGTGCGGCGGTCACCTCGCTTCGTGACGTCGACACTATCGAGTATTTAGCCATGAAAAAGCTTCTCAAAATATCGTTCGGAACCGGTGTAAAACAGTAGGACCCAACCAGTGAGTGAACAATTAGAAATCGCTCATCTCACTGGTTGTGAGAAGCTCTCGCCCAATCTCTACGTAGGATCTAATGGGAAACGGGGTTTTTTTAGGTTCAGAGTCAGAGTTTATGAGTCGGTGTTTAAGAATCGGAATTAAGGAGTGTGAGTTTAGGAGTCGGGGTTAAGGGCGAAGTTTAGGAGACGAAGGTTAAGAGTCGGAGATTAGGAGTCGGAGTTTAGTAGTCGGAGTTTAGGAGTCAGCGTTTAGGAGTCGAAGGATACGAGCCGGAGTTTAGGAGTGTGAGCTTAGGAGTCGGAGTTTTGGAGTCGGAGTTTAGGGGTCGGGGTTTAGGAAATTTACCAAGAATAAGAGTTGGAGTCGATTTTTTTGCTCGAATCCGACCCTGTTAAGAAAGCCACTAAAAATTTAAAAAATACAAAAAATGAAAGCTCAAGATGAAAAACAGTGCTACCCCGAAGTTGTCAATTGTTTGTCACTATTAGTGGCATCACTGTCATAGGGACTATCAGACTCAAAACCGATCCGACTCAGATTCGAGTACGACTTTGTGCATAGTGGGTGTTACTTTAGTTTTAATTTTACACGAAAATACTATCAAATAACTGGTGTTTTTTTTGCTGGTTGGTTTTTTCGGTGTTAAGTTTTTCCCACTGTACGCACGAATTGTGACATGTGTCAATGAGAATTTTAAGTTTGCCATTTCATATCATCAAGAATATACTAACAATCAAACAACGCTTGCAAATCATTGAGTTATATTATCAAAATCCGTTCTCAGTCAAAAATGTGTTCTGCACACGCTGGAAAATCTATCTTCTTTTGTTGTTTCAATGTAAATATAATTAGTTTGAAGCTTAAATATAGTATACTTGTGTCCAAACACACTGTCTTTCCTCTACAATATTACACTTTTAAGAAACAATGATTAATAGTTTATAATATGTCTTTGTTTGTGGCCTTTTTTTTTGTTGAAAACCGCTGAAAATTAAAAACTGACAGACGATAAAAAACAAAAAAGTACAAGATCAACAATTCATGAAAGCCATATTTACAAACATATACCTGTTTCCTGCAATATGCTGCTGGGGCCTTTATTTTTCAGCGTGCAAGTTATGTTTATTTTATGGTTGTCACAATCGACCCACCGAGCGGGCTATTCAAGCCATTGTGAACAAATTTTGCATCAGTTTCATGCTATTGGACATCAAACCACCAACCCGTATCATTAGTGTGCGTACCGAGGAGAATATTGTTGCTGTCTCCGCCAGTGTTACTGAAGATCGCGATGTGGCCATCCGTCACCGATCGCAGCAATTGGGTTAATGTTATTCCATCGCCTGGAAGACTTTACGTAAGGAATTTGGTCTAGAGCCACACAAAATACAGCTGGTGTAGGAGCTGAAGCCGGGCGAACTATCACAACGTCGTCTTTTCGGTGAATAAACCTTAGCGAAATTGGAGAAGATCAAATTTGTTTTTATAGAAAAATGTTCTTCAGCAATGCGGCTCATTTTTGGCGCAATGGTTATATCAATAAACAGAATTGCCGAATTTGGACCGAAAAACAGCCAGAGGTTATTCAAGAGCTGCCAATGCACCCTAAAAAATTTGCTGTTTGGTGCGGTTTCTGAGTCGGTGGCAGCATTGGACCGCAATTCTTCAAAGACGATGATGCCCGCAACATTACGGTCAATGGAGCAAGGTACCATTTGGTGATCACACACCTTTTTTTTCAAAAATGGAAGAATTGGGCTTGGTTGCCATGTACTTTCAACAGGACGGTGGCATATACCACACTGTATGCGATACCATGAACCAATTGAGAGACAAGTTTGGTGAGCAGTTAAACTCACGTTGTGAAGCTTTCAATTGGTGATGTCTCTCGTCTGTCTGTCTGTCTCTCTCTCTAAACCAACCATGATTGCTGCCTTGGATCTCAACACTACACGTGTCATTGTTGAATTACCGCCAGAAAAGGTGGAAAAAATGTGTCAAGTATGTGATGACCATAATTATAAAATTATACATACATTTTCAAAATTTTGACAGAACACTTTTTTCACAGCAGCATTTTGAAGTCCTGATCCACCATATTTTTTCCGATGCTTCGCGTATTCTCATTTTAGTTCCCAAATTAGCTTTTAGTTATATTTATTGTGTATGAGGGCGGTCCCAAAACAGCACAAACAAGTTGGGAAACAGTTTCTTTATTTTTCAATTTAATCTCGTTTCAGCTCGATACACTTTTCCCCAGCGATATTCAATAGCTTCCGATACCCTGTTTATAGTAAGAACTGTCAAACTCCTTAAAATAGCCATCAAACGCAGTCTCCACCTCTTCATTGTTGGCAAGTCATTTACCAACGAGCCATTTTTTCAAGTTTGGAATTGAAAATAGTCCTAGGGGGCTACACCTGGCAAATAGGGTGCGTGATGAAGCAATTCGAATTTTAATTCAATGATTTTGGCCATCGCAGTAGTGGATGTGTGAACCGGAGCATTGTCTTGATGAAACAACAATTTCTGTTTCGCCAAATGCGGCAGTTTTCCGAAATTTCATCAGTTAAACGCTGCAGTAAATTAGCATAATATTCGCCGTTCATGGTTTTTCCTTTCTGAATATACTTAATAAAAGTTTTGCCATGCGCATCCCAAAACGGACGCCATATCCTTGCCTGCAGATGGAACCGTCTTCGCCTTCTTTTTACACGATGCTCCCATTCCAGTACACTGCTTTGACTATTTCTTTGTCTCAGGTGTGAAGTGGTGGACCCATGCCTCATCCATGGTTATAAATCGAGGCAAAAATTCGGTTTCATTGCGATGAAACATCGCCAAACCCTAAAACTGCAACATCTCCACGACGCTGTTTTTGCTCTATTGAAAGCAAACGCGGCACCCATCTTGCGCACAGCTTTCTCATCTTCAAATCTTCGGTCAATACACGATGTATAGCACTTTTTGAAATGCCTGTCATTTCAACCAGCTCACGCACCTTCATCCGACGATCATCCAATACCATTGTGTGAACTTTCTTAACCCTGTCTGGCGTGGACACGTCAATTGGTCCACCACTTTGGTTTTCGTCTTGGAAGCTCCTACGTCTTTGTCTAAGCTCTGCTACCCAAAGCTTTACAGTCGCAAACGAAGGAGCAGATTCCCCCAGAGAAGTATCTAGCTGGGCTTTAATATTAATTTCAAATGTAAATATTGAATTACAAAACGGTGACCAATTTTTTCCATGTTTACAAATTCACAGAGATCGTTTACTTTTGATGGCTCAAATAAAAATACTAAACAACGTGGCGCCTTGAAACTTAAAACATATGTTTTGTAAGGTTGCCACTTTTCATCAAAATATTTGTTGTCAAACTACTGGCACCACCTATACGTCAAGTCGGCTAGTTTTTTTTAAACTACTGGCATCATCTATACGTCAAGTCGGCTAGTTTTTTCAAACTACTGGCACCATCTATACGTCAAGTCGGCTAGTTTTGGGACCGCCCTCGTATTATTTTTTTGTTATTATTTTGTCGATATCTGTCAAAGTGTTAGAACATCAATATGTTTGTACCACAAAAGCAACTGAGAGGCGTTTCAACTCTTGGTAATCTAGACTCTTGGCCAACTATTATTGAGTATTTCCCAAACTCCTGGAGTGGAGTTTCCTGTTTGGTTCGGGGTGCATTCAATGTTTTGCGTAATTTAAGCTCAAGTGTTAATAGAGGGGGATCTATAGAAACAAATATATGTATGAACATAGATACTGGCCGTAACGTTTAAACTTTATTTTCTTTGTGTGTGTGTGTTGAGAAATTCATACGGCTGGGTTGTGGTCAATAACCTTTTGGACAATATCGTAATAAAACAACAACAACACCAACAACTTACGACGATTTACTTTTTGTTGTTGTTATTAGCTTGGTGCAAATTTCAATCCATTTCATATGTAAAATAATAGAAATATAAAAGTTCTTTGAAGTTTTTCTTCTTCGTTCTATATGATTTACACAAAGTGAATTTGTACTCGCACGTAGTAGAAGGAAACCCCGGAATCGTTTCAAGAAATGTCTGTGCTCAGAGACGTCTCCTCCACATTTTGTTTCTCCGTCGGTCGCTGCCCACCACACGCTTTAGCACAACATTTCGCTTTGAATCATTTTAAGCCACAACGGAAGAGGAACAAAACTGCTGAGGGTTTTGAAAATATTTCGCATTCACGTGTTGGATGTAACCAAATATATTGACTTGTACGAGAACTATTGCTGGAACAGTGAAACAATGAAACGAAAAGTTAAAGGGGTAAAAGCTCCCATTTCATTCCTTGCAAGAAAATGCCACCTCGGTGGTGCGGTATCGTTTTGATGTCGCCGTTTTCATGTTTCAGTTTTGTAACATTAATACGTGTGAATTGTTGTTGCCAGGTTGTTGTTCTTGGCCGTTTTAAAAAACAAAAAAAAAAAAAACAACAACAGGCAACAAAATACAATATTTATGTATTTATTACCTTTTTGCAAAATACAAATTCTGGACTTTAGATGTCATGTAGTAATTGGTCATAACCAGCGTGAGGGTAAAGTGTGAAACTTAATAGCCATTTCTTTGAAGATTACAATTACACAAAAATAACACACACAAAGCCGAACATGAACTTTGTGAAGACTTTAGGTGTTATACGGGACGTAATAAAATAGAGACGTCATAAATTTTTAACAAAATAATACTTTGGCAAAACCTCTAGTACTGGGCACTAGTTCGTAGCTGGTGAAATCACTACTTACTAGGGAACCACCTCTAGTTACTTTACCAACCCTAAGCAATGCATTTCATCATTTCCTTGTTTGTATGAAATGTCCGCAAATAGGGACAATCGCCACCACATCGTTTACCGCGAACTAGTGAAATGGGTCCCCATGATGCTAGAACATTATGTTTCGTTTACGCTTTCGTCGCTTTCAGTGGTTCGGCGTTCGCGTACCATAGCGTCAGTCAAGTAAGTACCCATGTAGGGAGTAGTGGGTTAGATAGTTCAAGCATTGCTAATCGACACCTCCAGAACTGCGGGGACATTCCTCATGGTAACCCGTGGAAAAGTGAAACTATTCCAAATTTAAGACAATTTAAAACGAAATTTAAAAATTCGTTGCTTTTCTACTAACGGGTGTTTTCTTAAAGCCGATGGAAATTAAAATTTCAAAAAGTAATACAAAAAATATATGTCAATCAAAAAAATTTTTGAATTCGAAAGTGTTGAGAATATTGTTTGGTAGTTAACATTACTTGTTATGATTAATATTCTACTATCAAGTTATGTTGCAATTGTACTTTGTTCATATTGTCAGTTCAATAAAAATATTCAACTCAATAGGTTATGGGCCTAATAAATCTCTGAAAATTATTTTAAAAAAAAATATTTTTTTTTTGAAGAAAAAAGAAATTTTTTTTTGGAAGCTGTCAATTTCAAGAGTATTTGCTGATTAAAACCAGACGTTCTGCTAATATCAAGAGGATAGCGGAATCAAAGACGAACAAATAACAGAGCAAGCAGCAAATTTTTTAAGAAAGAAATTATCAGGAACAGATTATGGAATTCTGCAAAAATATAAAACCATTGTCCGGTGAGTCAGAATGGCCGATCTGGAAAAGAAAAATCAGAGACATTCTGGATTTTTATGAAGGAGCTCTGGATGTAATTGACAAAAAGATTACAAGTCCAGAATCTCTTCCAGATGGTGCTACAGAGGCACAAGTAACGAAGCATAAGAAAGATGCCCAGTTCTATAGAAAGGCCAACGCGTATGTAAAATCAGTTATAACTAGTTGCATATCTGACTCTGTGTATCAAAAAGTGATGGACAAGAACAGTGCTTTTGAAATGTGGGATGTGTTGAAGAACCTCTATGAAGCAACATCAAACGACCAGGTCTTCAAAGTTTGTACCGATTTGTTCTCGTTTGAATGGCAAGAAAATGAAGATGTCGCGACCCACGTAGCCAAGTTGAAAAGTCTATGGGATGAATTGAACAATGGGTTGAAACTGAAAGGTGAGCATGCATTGCCAGAAATGCTGTATATATGTAAAGTGCTGCATATATTGCCGAAGAGTTTTGAAATATTTCGATCAAATTGGATGATGATGACTGGTGAAAAAGACAAAACTATAGATGAACTTGTTACGCAGCTATGTATGTTCGAGAGGAACTACAAACAAAATGATCGCATAAAAGAAGAACATCAAGCGGCCTTAAAGGTTAGTACATGGAAAGATTCAAAAGGTAAGATCATTAAGAAGGATGCTAAGAAGGACGATGTATGCAATTATTGTAAAAAGAAGGGCCATTGGTTAAAGGATTGTCGAAAATGGTTAGCTGACGGTAGACCTTCAAGGAATAAATCCACAAATGGTAATGTGCAGAATACATCATTCGCACTACACGCTATCTGTAATGAGATTAATGCTGTTAATACAAATATGGAGTGGTGGATAGACAATGGAGCAACAAGAACTGTTATGAAATATTTACAGATTTTCAACATTTTGATCAACCTCATTCAATTCAGGCTGCTGGAAAAGAATCACAGAGAGCAATCGGAAAGGGGACTGTGCCCATTAATTCAAGCGTTAATGGTCAACTGTTGAAGATGGACTTGAAAGACGTTTGGTATGTTCCAAAGATTTCAAGAAATCTATTTTCGGTTCTAGCTGCTCAAGACCTAAATCCCAAAAGCGAATTTAAATCAATAGCGACTCATTGTTGGTTGACAGTGAATGACCAAGTAATACTATCCGGTCATAGGTCAATAAATGGATCCTTATATAAAGCAGATTTCAGTTAAATTATGAAAACCAAAGATGTGAATTACTTAGCGAGCAATAATTCAACATTACAACTATATCATGAAAGATGGGGTCATCAAGATAAACATCACATCAAAAATAAGTTATTTAAATAATTGAATATACGTGTGAAGTATGATAATGAAGTCTGTGAGCCGTGTATATATGGAAAAACAACTCGATTGCCATTTGGAAGACGTGAACGTTCTACAGCTCCAGGTGAACTTATCTCAAGTGACGTGTGTGGTCCTTTCCCGCCCTCTTTTCAAGGATATAAATACCTAGTTGTATTTAAAGATGACTATACGAAGTATAAGTATGGTTATATTGTCAAAAATAAATCCGATGTCAAACATGCATTGGTAGAAATGCTAGCTCATGCCAAACAAAAAGGACATATAGTGAAGACTCTATTAAGCGACAATGGCGGAGAGTTTAACAATGCAGGCGTTAAAAAGATTCTTGCGAATAATGGCATTATTCAAAAGTTTACTGCTCCTTATACCCCTTAGCAAAATGGTGGTGCAGAAAGAGAGAACAGGACTATAGTAGAAATGGCGAGGACTTTTAAATTTTCTAATCCGGATGTTGAATTTCCAGAATCTCTATGGGCTGAATTTGTCAAATCTGCTATTTATATACTGAATAGGACAGGAAAGTCATCAGTTGCTGAAGTTAGTCCATTTGAGTTATGGTGTGGCAAGAAGCCAAGAATTCGCCACTTACGTATTATTGGTTCAACATGTTACATCCACGTTCCAAATCAAAAACGCAAAAAGATGGATAAGAAAGCTGTCAAGGGCTACCTAGTTGGTTATGATGGAGACGAAAGATATAGAATTTATATTAAAAATCAAAATAGAGTAGAACTGTCCCGAGATGTGAAATTTCAAGAGAAAATGAGGGAGTGTACCGATAAGAAAGATGATCCTGAAGAAAGAGAGGAAGATAATAAAATAATTATTAAATTGAAAGAGAGAGAAAAACAATACACTTCAGATTCAGAAGAAAGTGTGAACATAGATTCTTGATCATCTACTACCTCAAGAACAGCCATATCAAGAAACAAGCGATAAGACCGAACATATTGATGAAGAGGCTACTGACGAAGAAGACTTTAACGGATTTGAAGATGACTTTCAAGATGCCGAAGATAGGAAGGAATAAAATGGTCGCAAACGTTGTAGAGAAGATTCCGTAGAATACCGTTGTAGAGAAGATTCCGTAGAATACGAGCCAATATCCAAACGTCTTCGCGACCGTACACTTATATCCAATCCAAACTATAATGATTTTCTTATGATGTCCGAAACAATTCTTTCTGAAATTCAAACTCCAACAACATACAAAGAAGCTGTTGAAAGTAAGCAGAAGTTCGAATGGGAAAAAGCTATGAAGTCTGAAATTAAGTCTCTAATGGATAACGAAACATGGAATCTTACAAATTTACCAAAAGGATCAAAAGCTCTTCCTGGAAAATGGGTGTTCCGAATTAAGTTAAATTCTGATGGAAGTATCGACAAGTATAAAGCCAGACTGGTCATTAAAGGATTTAATCAAATGAAAGGAGTGGATTATGATCAGAAGTTTAGTCCAGTTGCAAGAATGACAACGATACGTTCGCTTCTAAGTATTGCCGCAAGAGAAGGACTTCATTTGGCTCAGTTTGATGTTTCTACAGCCTTCTTATATGGTGAGCTCGAAGAAACAATTTATATGAAGCAACCTGAAGGTTTCGATGATCGTTCTGGGAGAGTTTGCCAGCTTAAGCGAAGTTTGTATGGGCTAAAGCAAGCTCCTAGATGCTGGAACAAGAGAATTGGAAATTTCCTTGTTGACAAAATTGCCTTTACATAAGAGAGAGAAAAGAAAAGAAGCTAATACTAGGTCTTTATGTTGATGATGGTTTAGTTGCTGCCACTCATACTGAAGAATTGGATGAATTCCTAGAAGAATTAAAGAATGAATTCAAAATAGTTGTTAAAGATCCGAATTATTTTCTTGGTTTAGAAATTGAAAAGAAAGAAAATGGAATAAAAATCAGTCAAAAAGTATATGCCAAGAAAATACTACAAAGATTAAATTTCTCTGAATGCAAGCCAGTCGCAACACCAATGGATAAAGTAGCAGAAACATTGAAAACAGGGAAAGTTGACATTGAATTTCCATATAGGCAAGCAGTTGGTGCTCTGATTTATCTAATGCTTGCGACCAGACCAGATCTAGCGTATTCTGTGAGTTTCTTATCAAGATCATTGGATAAGCGAATTCAAGAAGATGTTCTGAGAGTAAAAAGAGTACTTCGATATATTGCTGGAACTCTGGATATGGGAATAACATATGATAGAAATGGTCCGAAACATTTGCAATGCTTCAGTGATGCTGATTTTGGTGGATGCTTTCAAACAGGAAGATCTACGTCTGGAGTTGTTAATGGTGATCGCTACCGCACCACGATCAATGAGTTTTTGCTTGAAACTTTGGATGACATTGATCCGGAGACATGTGGTTTCAACAGGATTGCTATGCGAGCCTTACGGCGACCGCAACCATCGATTTATTGAAATCAAAAACAGCACTAGAACCCAATCTAATAATCTGCCGGCGGCTGATCTCTAAACGCCACTAATATAGACCAGCCCTGGAACCATCCTGCTTCGCGGTATAGTGTGGATGGGCCTGCCATATCCTTTCGGATCTGAACTTATAATGAGGACAGTCCGTTCAAAACATATTTCCATGTATACTTCGAAATTTTTCCGTCTTCCTCCTCCTGGTCGATAACCGCCATAATCAGGCTGTCTTCTACAATCTCACTAAAGGATCTTTGGCCAGTGTTCCAACTGGTCACCTTAGCCCTCTTCGGCAGTGGATGCTCATAGGGTGAGCGAAGTCTCTTGCTCGTTTGTTCCGATGTGGAAGCCGCTGTAATGTCTTGATTTTCAATAACATTACGAAAACATATAAAAGAATTTTTCTATCTAGCAGTCATTTCTATTGCACCATTTCTATTGCAAGTCCTAAGGGCTTGACCATGATCGTTAAATTTCTACGTTAATTTCTACAGGTATGGCTCTATATTTGCGACCGGTGCACCGACAGACAAAACGAGTTTGCCTGAGGTCGTCGTTGCATTCGTTGCAGATGTGTCTCATATCTTTCCAAAAGAAATAAAAACGGAGGACCTGATATAAGGTCGCTTTTTAATTGTACCCATATTAGTGGACTCTACGTTATTGGCATCGGGGAGTTTCCGCCGATTCTATTCCTAGAGGTGTGCTGTCCGTCTATTTGGGTTGTTGGTTTTTGTTGTTTTCTGTAATTTGCAATGTGATACCTACGAGTGCAGGGGATTTGAAGTGACTAATAGCCCCCTATAGAGAGGCGTCACTCTCCTAATTTCACTCCTCTTGGGAGGGCCCCGTATGGGTAGATACTTAACAAATAATGGCATCCTTTCGCCATGGCGCAGAATATTTTCCGGATATGTGCACCATTTTATAGTAAGTCCCAGTTCTAGGTATTCTTGGTCGGGAACTGCTTAGTTTTCGCAGCTAACCTATTTCTCTTCGGGACACCAAGTTGTCCACCAGCTCTTGACCACCATGGTTGCCATAGGTATATACCATTAGTACATAACGATCATAGACACCTATCCAATGCACCTACCATAGGCACCCATCGTATGCACCAACCTTAAACAAATAAATATTTTCCCATTACATCCCATGAAGTGATAAGGGAGAGCTTCTCACAGTCGCTGAGCTGTGCGCCTTCCAGTTTTCACTCACTGCTTGGGACCTACAGTTTTAGGCCGGTTCCGAACGGTTTGTTGAGAAACGATTTCATGGCTTATTACTCGATAGTGTCGCCATGACTAAGCGAGGTGGCCATCGTCAAAAGAAGTGTAAGGTGCACACTACCATCTTAGGTATCAATTCTGAAAAACGACCCCAGCAATATATTGCAGGAACCACGTATATGCACGCTGATAAATTTGATTTCTGTTGTTGTTTGGATGCAAATATACCATGTTTGTAGCTTGTCGCAAATATAGTATACTCGTGTCCAAATACATTGTGTTTGTTATTCAATATAACATGTTTGGAACACTATGATTACTAGGTTATAATATGTGTATTTGTGATCCGAATCTGGATTTGTTTGTAAAAAACTACTGAAATCAAAACAAAAAAAAGAAAAATGCAGCAGATCTTCAATTCACGAAAACAATGCTTGCGAGGAAGTACATGGTTCCTGCAATATGTTGCTGGGGCCGTTATTTTTCAGCGTGTGTTTGCTAGCATTGTATTCGTGAATTGAAGATATGCTACTTTTATGTTTCTTTGGTGTCTGTGATGTTTCTGTTTTCAGCAGTTTTCAACAATCAAACCTACATTTGGGACACAAAAACATATATTTTTTTATTTTTTGATATTGTTTTTTTCAAATGACATAATAATACATTTTGTTTATCAATTATTTTCGTTTTTAATGATTAATTTTGTTTATATTCCTGATGATGCTACCCAAAGGGCAGCGAAATATCGAATAATAAAATTATTTTAAAAAACGACCAAACGCCCGAACATTTTAATTTTGAATATATTATATCCTATTAATCATTGTGTCTCCAACATGTAATATTGAAAAGCAAAAAAAAAATGTGTTTGGACCCAAGTGTACTATCTTTGCAACGAGCAGCAAATACGTTATATTTGCATCCAAACAACAAAAAGGGCAGATTTTTCAGAGTGTAGTGCAAAATTTTTAAATCTTTTCCATACTTCTACATACCATGAATTTGGAAGACTTTCTGTAGGCCCCTTTAAATGCAGGCATGTTTCAGAGACGTCTTAAAAAAAAACGAAGGGAAAATATGTGATTTCGAACAGAAAACACCTCGCACATACTTTCCATAAGGAAGGCTTTCAATATACAATTTTTAAGGAATGAAAGAGGAATAGCTTGCACTTCCTTGCTGGCATTGGAATTTTAAAACGATTGCTGGGACAGCTGACACTCTTTCCTCTTGCATTCCTTAATCATTGAATATAATTGAAGGCCTTCCAAATGGAAAGTATGTGCGAGGTGGTTTCTGTTCATAATCACATATTTCCCATTCGTTTTTTTTTAAAGAATTCTAAAAAGATTGCAGATCGCGTGCAAACATTTTCCTCGTACATTCCGTAAAAATGGTGTATTGAAGGCCTTCCAAATGGAAAGTATGTGGTGCTGTATATTAATAGTCACATATTTGCCATTGGTTTTTTTTAAAGACGTGTCTGAAAACTGATTGCGGCTCATGGATTTAGAAGAAATGGTTTAAGGACGGCATTGCCAAATAATAACTTCCTCGTGCATTATACGAGAATGGGGTTTGAACGAATAGGATTTGAACTCAATTTTGCAATCGTTTCCATGTTTTTGCAGCGTTATTAAAGACGGCGTTCTGTGCGTTACGCTACAGAATGCTTGTTAATTTCATAGAGGTTTAGCCAGTTATGGTTAGAACTAGAGTGCCTAAACCAATACCGAAAAACCGGTGAACCGGAGTTTTGCTATTAACCGTGTGCCGGTTTTTTAAAAATCTTGATTTTCGAACAAAGCGAAAGCCGGTTATATGACGTCGGTTAACGAGATTTTAAAAAATGCCGGGTTTTTGGACACTCTAGTTAAAACTAACCAGCAGTTATATTTACAAAATTCCATACTCTGAAAGGAATTCATAAATTTGATGAAACATTTCCTTGTTTTCCAACCTAGGACACGTTTCGTTGAATTGATGAAGAACATTTCATCAATCTTTCATCCATATTTCATCAATAGTTTACGTTGATTCAGCAACAGTGTCACATCAAGTTGATGCAAATTTTTTCCTTTATTTGATGTAAGTTTGTCATCAAGTTGAAGTAATATTTTCACCATTTTCATGTAAATTGTTATTCAATTTGCTGTATATTTTTCCTCAATTGGATGTAAGTTTGTCATCAATTTGATTTGAGTTTGTCATCAATTTGATGTAAATTAGTGATCATTTTGATGTAAATTGTTTGTTAATGAGTAGCTAAACTCTTTGGCCTATTTTTCATCGTAAAAACTCAACTAGAACAAGGTGTAAGACCACATAAAAATTGATCATAGCGTGGATAATATTTTATTTTTTTATTTACTATATTTTACTAACTATTTATTTTAAATTTACACCACCTTTTCTTTTTCAATACTACGCCCATATTTTGAATCAATCCCACAAACTATTTCCAAATTTAAATTATGAAGATTGATGTAAAAAAGCTCATCAATTCAATGAAGCTGAAAAAGATGAAGAAACGCACAATCTTCAACTTGAGGAACATTTTCATTGAAGTGATGCAATTTGTCATCACTTCAATGCAGAACAATTGATGAACATCCATCATTGATTTGATGTAAAGATTTGCTGTCAGTGTACAAATGGGCGGCTATAGCTCCTGGTTAGTTCTACGTTTGGGAGATAAATCGGGTTAATCTGAAAATTACCAAAATAGAGCAGGTAACCATAACTCCCAATACATAAAATCATAAAATGAATCCTAAAATTGAATACCTAAATTACATTGCCTTCCGTTTTAGTTTAAGTTCCATCATTCAAAAATAAAAGTCGCGCTTACACCAAACTCAGCTCATATTTCGATTTCGAAAAAAACACGCATTACCAAACCTTCTTTGTACATCAGACGTCATATTAACTTGTACATAGTTTTCGCATGTAATTAATGTGGTCAGCAGCTGATGTCCATGGCGCATCTTAAAATGAGGCATATCACTTTAGTATTGTTCTTCTTCCTCTTAAGTTCTGCTCAAGTTGTATGAATTCGAACATGCATTCATTGCATTTAGTTAACATAAATTTTCTTTAATCTCAAGTTTAAATGGAGTTTAATTTATGTTCATGTAGGTTTGTGGGTATGATACGATTATAGTTAAGGTGGTTTTGGTAAATTTGTTATTTATGATTTCTTATCTCTCTCTTTCTCTCTCTCTCGCACTCCTTATCTATCACTCTCAGTCCTGGTTTTTTCAACTTGGTGTAATGGAAAAATTATCACAATTGTTGTGGTAATTAGAGTAATTTTTATTACCTACACACCCTGTACATGCGCTGAATGATTGCAATTACAATTGTGCGGAATTGTTAGAATTTCAATGTGATTCTTAGGTAAATACAGACTAACGTTTAATGCAGGGTATAGGGTAAATTTTTTGAAATTTCGTAAATTCAAATTGTGGTTTTAAATTGCAGTAGGTAAAATGCAAACCATGGTGGGCTGGGCGACCGTTGTATTGGCAACGAAAATACGCAAGATAATAATAAACGACCCAACCCCCAAGCTGTTGACGACCCTCGAAAACGTCATAAGGACGATGTTTCTTTCAACTACACGCTAAACAAAAATGGCCCCAGCAACATATTGCTGGAACCATTTATATGTTTGCAATCATTTATTTTATGTATTATGGATCTGCTGCTTTTTGGAACAAATTTCCTTATCGCACGTTGCGGGATGGGGGCTAGATGAAAAAAAATAAAACAACTTTTGTTTAACACTATTATGCTACAACCCAGTAGTATCAACCATAGATAAAGGAAATAAATAGATATCGCACATGCGTTGTCAAGTACTGCCACTAGGTGTCGTTTTGTAACTCTCATTGACATTTCTCATAACATCCATTGACGTTTATTCAACACTGTGGGACATTTTATCAATACAAAAACAGTATAATTTTCCAGGTTGTGTTATTCGAACAACTAATTAAATTTTTTTCATGTCGTTGTGATCCCCACTTTCAAATTCAAATGTATTTTGGGATGTGTTGCTTTGGTGTACTGTTATTGTTGGTATTCGTTTGTGTTGACTTTTACAGCATCGACCCACCAAACAAAAACAAAATGCCTCTTGATGTTGCCTACAACACCTACTGCTATCACCTGTTCTAAATACGTCTCGCAAGGTATGTTTTTTTTTGAATCAAACGTTATAATTATTGCTTTCAGCTCCATCGAGAAAATATCCCATTGAACACGAAATTTCCCAAGGAGTGTGCGATATCTAGATATTTCCTTTATCTATGGTATCAACTATATTGGGTACTTTTGTTTTGGCTTGTGTCTAAACTAACATTTGTTGGGAAATTTCATGTTTAATGGGAAGCTTTCTAGGTGGAGCCTGTGATCAATATTTCGTATATATTGTAGTTTTGAACCTAACAAAAAGTAAATTTAGAAAGCCAAAATGAAAGAAGTTAAAAAGAAGAAAATTTTCTTAAATTAGTCCCTTTTCGCAAAAAGTAAATTTTCTCAAAAAAAGTACCTATTCATATTCTGAAACAAAGTACCTTTTCTTAACTTAAACTTAACTTAAAGAAGTACCTTTGCTTAAAACAAGTGCATTTTCTTACAAAACGTACATTTTCTTAAAAAAAGAAAATTTTTTTAAACAAATGCATTTTCTTAAAAAAAAAAAAATTAAATTTTCATAAAAAAAAATACCTATTCAGATTTTTACACAAAGTATTTTTTCTTAAAAAAAAAATACCTTATCTTAAAGAAGTAACTTTGCTAAAAAAAGTAAATTCTCATACAAGAATTATATTTTCGTAAAAAAGCATTTTTTTAAAATAAGTACCTTTTCTTAAAAAAGTATATTTTCTTACAACAATTTGACTTTTCTTAAGAAACTACCTTTTCTTTAAAGCGAACCTTTTTGTGAAACAAAATAACTTTTTTTGAGATAAGTACCTTCTCTTTCTTACAAAAATTCCTTTCCTTGAAAGAAGCTTTTTCTTTGAAAAAGTACAAAAGTACCTTTACATAAAAAAACTTTTTTTTTAAATAAGTACCTTTTCTTACAACAAATTGCCTTTTCTTACAATAAATTGCCTTTTCTTATAAAACTAAGTTTTCTTTAAAGTTTTCTTTTTTTTGAAACAAAATAACTTCCCTTGAGATAAATACCTACTCTTAAAAATGTATCTATTCTTGAAAATAGGACCTATTCTAAAAATTTCCCGTTACTTAAAAAAATCTTTTCTTCAAAAAAAAAAAAACATTCTCTTAAAAATATACCTTCTCTTACAAAAATTCCTTTTCTTAAAAATAAAATAATACTTTTTCTTTTCTTGAAATAAGTAGCCTTTTTGAAAATAAATACATTTTCTTAAAAAAATAACCCTTTCCCAAAAAGAGTACCACTTCTTTAAAAAGTACCCGTTCTTAAAAAAGTACTTCTTTGTAAAATAAATTCATACTCTTATAGCCTTTTCTTACAGAAAGTACTTCGTCTTAAAAATAGTACATTTTCTTAAAAAAAACATTAGCTTTTAATAAAAGAAGTACCTCTCTTTATAAAAGGACCGTTTCTGGAAAGGACCGTTTCTTACAAAAAGGACCTAAAAATGTACTTTTCAAAAAAAAAAAAAATTCATTCCATAAAAAAAAATATTTTTCTTAAAGAAAGTTTATCATTTTACTAAAAGTATCTTTACTTAAAGATCCATTTAAATAATCGTATTTTTCAACGGGCACCTTAGGTAACTAGTACGTAATATATACCCGCTGAAAAATTATGATTGTTTGGTTGCAAATATAACGTGTTTGTAGCTTGTCACAAATATAGTATACTTGTGTCCAAATACAGTGTGTTTGCTATACTATATTTGCAACAAGCTAGAAAAACTTTATATTTGCATACAAACAACTCAAAAATAAGAGTTTCAGCGTGTAATGTAAGAGCACTATTCAGGACGGGAACCTCTCTCAAGCTGATCGTATTTTGGTCCTCGCAAAATATAAAGCTAACATCACAGCTATCCAGGAAATGCGATACACAGGATATGGTTGCACGGGAAAAGAAAACTGTAATATTTACTACAACTGTCAAGACCGAACTCACGAATTTGGGTTCGGACATCTGGTCTCAAGGTTCCACACAGTGAGTGAACGCATATCTACAGTTCGCACCAAGGCGAAATATTTCATCATCTCGCTAACTTGTCTGCATGCACCGACTAAGGATAAAGGCGATGAGGTTTACGAATCAATTTTTGAGCATCTAGAGGGAATTGACGAACGCTGCTCTGACCAAAACATTAAGATTATTCCATAAATAAATAAATGGTTTCCCATTACATTGGGGAATTGGGAAGAGCTTCTCCCAAACCAGTGAGCTGTGCGATTTCTAGTTTTATACTCACTGATTGGGATCTACAGTTTTACACCGCTTCCAAACGGTATTTTGAGCAGCATTTTCATGGCTAAATACTCGATGGTGTCGCCGGGATCGATCCCACGTTCTAATGCACAAGAACCGCACACATTTATCGCTTATTCTTTCATTACACTCTATTCGTATTCTTTCATTACATTCTTTTCTCTGCTGGTACTCCAACTACCAAGTCCAACAGCTCTTTCATCATATCCTGTAGGTAGTCCCGTCACTTTAGTGTGTTTGCCTTAACACACCCAGCAGCGAATAGAGGTGGCTTACAGGCAGTCAGATGCACTACCCGACAAATGCAACCGTCATTTCAAATTAACATAGGCCGCCATAGAAAGGGCAGACCTGCACATTTCCCTTTTCTTGACAGGCCTGCTTGAAGGCCTGCAGAGATAAGGCCACGTAGAAGGCCTTCCCTAACAGGCCTGGTAGAGAAAGGTTTTCTAAGAGGATTGCAAAGGAAGGCCTGCTAGGATGCCTGCAAAAGAGCACTCAGGAAAAAGTAAAAGATTCAGGAAAAATTACATGAGGTGTCAAGGGACACTCGGTTGGAACGAAGTTCTTTGTGCTATATTTTGTACTAGTTAGTTCCAACATGCCTAAGGCGCCCGTTGAAAAATACGATAATTTAAATGGATCTTTAAAAAAGACACGTTTAGTAAAATTATAAACTTCTTTAAGAAATTTTTTTGTAGAGTATATATTTTTGTAGAGTATATATTATATTTTCCCGAAAAGGTCCTTTTTTAAAGAGAGGTACTTCTTTTATTAAAACCTAATTAAAAGCTAATGTTTTTTTTTTAAAAAAGATACTATTTTTAAGAAGAAGTACTTTCTGTAAGAAAACCCCATAAGAGTATGAATCGTTTTTACAAAGAAGTAAATTTTTTAAGAACAGGTACTTTTGAAAGAAGTTCTACTCTTTTCAGATACCGGTAATTTTTTTAAGAAAATTTACTTATTTTCAGAAGGGTGAAAAGGAATTTTTGTAAGAAAATTTATTGTTTTTAAGACAAGGTATTTTTTTGAAGAAAAGATTTTTTAAGAAATGTTTTTTTTAGAATTGGTCCTTTTATCAAGAATAGGTAAGTTTTTAAGAGTAAATACTATGTACTTATCGCAAGAAAAGTTACTTTGTTCCACAAAAAAGGTACTCTTTAAAGAAAAGGTAGTTTTTTTAAGAAATGGTAATTTGTTGTAAGAAAATGTACTTGTTAAGAAAATGTACTAATATAAAAAAATAATTTTTTTAAGAAAATGTACTTTTGTAAGAAAATATACTTTTTTTAAGCAAATCTACTTTGTTTAAGAATATGAATAGGTATTTTTTTTGGAGAAAATTTACTTTTGTTGAGAAACGGCACTTGTTAAAGAAAATGTTATTTTTTAAACTTCTTTCACTTTGGCTTTTCTAAATTTACCTTTTATTGGGTTCAAAACTACAATATATATTAAATATTGGTTACAGGCTCCACCTAGAAAACTTTCCATTAAACAAGATATTTCCCAACATATGTTAGTCTAGACACAAACCAAAGCAAAAGTAGGTACCCAATATAGTTGATAATACTGGGTTGTAGCATAATAGTGTTAAAAAAAAGTTGTTTAATTTTTTTCATTTAGCCCCCACTCCTGAAACGTGCGTAAGGAACTTCGTCCATATTTGTAATGTTCAGAGATTTTTATGTCTCCTAGCTAAAATATAAAAACTATCTTTGAACTATTTAAAGTTTTCCTCAATCTGCAGTGGCAGAATTCTAACACACGACCTCAGCACTTGCAGCCGGA
The DNA here is from genome assembly GCA_963931995.1 of Phaonia tiefii. NCBI lineage: Eukaryota > Metazoa > Arthropoda > Insecta > Diptera > Muscidae > Phaonia > Phaonia tiefii. The sequence goes on along the minus strand of OZ008368.1, from coordinate 249,026,163 downwards.
TGTGTTACCTACTTGGCTGCCGCATCTTGTGATTTTAGTACGACGAATTACGAAAATGTAGAAAGACGAGTTATGACCAACAATAGCATCTCTTTTGTATTACCTTCTCCTGCTTGGAGAAGGGAAGTGCCCATGCCAAGGAGCATCCATTCTGACTTCCACTAGTATGTCTGCCGGCAGGGCAGCTTAACGAAGGGAAGAGTGCATGTTTACGGTATAATTTCGAAGGTAAAAAGTGGGCTTCGTGACAGGCCGCCTGCATTTGGACCGCCTCTTTCGAGAAGCGAGATATGAATGTGTTGCGAATATTTTACCAGTCTATGAGAAGGACTAAGGAGGGCCTGTATGAATGCGTGCTAGGAGAAGACATAGCTGAGTGTCAACAAAGTGCCTCAGAAGGCATATTTGCGGGCATCTGTTGAGAATATATAAATAAATGGTTTCCCTTTACACCCCATGAGGGGATTAGGGAATCAGTGAGCTGTGCGCGTTCTACGTTTACACTCACTGATTGGGACCTACAATTTTACACCGGTTCCGAACGCTATTTTGAGAAACTCGATAGTGCCGCCGTCACTAAACGAGGTGACCGCCGTGGAAAGAAATTTTATGTGGTCAGAGTAGGGATCGAACCCGCGTTCTCATGCACATAGCAGCGAACACCACCATTGCACCACCAGCGGCCTCGGCATTTACGCAGCTGGGTAGTAACCTCTATGTTCTGTATTTCGTTTGCTCGAACAGCTGATTTGTGTTTGGGAAAACAGATGTTTAGTCCACGAAATGTTGAGTTTGAGAGCACTATAAATATGGCGTTACTGACAGCAACCATGAAACATTTTCTCAATGTTGTACCTATCGGAAACTGTAAAAGTAGTGAAACAAAAGCAAAAGGCTTGATCAAGTAATTTTCGAGTATCCGCCAAATTCAAACACTTAAAAATTCGTACTATTTTTAAGTCGTCCCTAATTTAAAACTGTAACTCTGATTAATAAGGCTGAAAATAAAATGCAAAAGGCAGAGGGAATCTCTTCCTCAATCCACAAACAAATAATTTATTGTTCTCCCAAATTTAGTGAAACTCCTTTAAAGCCTGTCCAATAATTCCACAAACTTGTAAAAAACTTCATACAAAATTGAAATTCATAATAAAATACAAATAACTAAATTTAACTCTTTAAATGACTCTTAAAAGTCTAGGGAGAATTCATTTTATGCTAAATTGAAATAGAAGAAGAGAGAAGTTTTGTTGTAATTGTTTGCAGCAAATGCCGCATTAAACAGATGTTGCACGGTTGCATGACTGCATGGTTGGTGTGGATGGAAGATGACGAGATGAGGATGACGATGACGAAGGCGATGACGATGATGCTGCTGTTGATTACGATTCTGAAAGAACATTGAACTTTGTAGGAAACTTCTTGCCGTATTCCCTGTATACATAAGTACGAACAAGTGAGTGTTGTTCCAAAGTTACCCTTTATTTCACCATACAGCCATCCATCCATCCATCCAGCCATCCATGTGATGCGTTGTTTTCTTGAGGGTCGAATGTAAGAGGTACGATACGTGGACATCATATTCCCCTTTTCCTCTACGCTGGTCTAGTGTTAGATGTAGTAGTAGTAGTAGTAGTAGAAGAACAAGAACAAGATGTCGTAGTAGAATTCGTAGTATTTGTGAAACGTAGTAGAAATTATGAAAAGGATTTTTATATTTCGGGGAGTGGGAAACAGGAGCACAAAATCAACAGTATTACAACTCGAAACGTAATAGGGACTTATTAATATTCGAGTGGTCTTAAGTATTATATGGAAATGCTAATAACAGATGGTCGGCATGATAAACACAACACAATTTTGTTGTGCATAAGTTTCTTGGGCTAAGGCAATTTTAAGTTTCAGTATTAGGCCGGTACTAAGTGCAATATTAAAAGCGGAATTTGAAAAAAAAACACATGAAGATACCCGGTTGGAACGAAGTTCCTTTGGCTATATATTATGCACTCGTACTAGTTAGTTCCAAAATACGATAATTTAAATGGATCTTTAAGAAAAGATACTTTTTGTAAAATGGTAAACTTTTTTAAGAATTTTTTTTAAAAGTATATTTTTAGGTAGTTTTTGTAAGAATATGTATTAAATTTTCCCGAAAATTTACTTTTTTAAACAGAGGTTTTTTTAAGAAAACGTAGTATTTTTAAGAAGACGTACTTTCTGTAAGAAAAAGCCATAAGAGTGTGATTTTTTTACAAAGGAGTACTGCTTTTAAGAAGAGGTACTTTTTAAAGATATGGTACTCTTTTTAGGAAAAGGTTATTTTTTTTAAAAAAAATTTACTTATTTTCAAAAAGGCTACTTAACTACAGAAAATAAAAGAAAAGGTATTATTTTATTTTTAAGAAAAGGTAGATTTGAGAAAAGCAATTTTTGTAAGAAAAAGTATATTTTTAAGAGAAGGTATTTTTTTTTTAAGAAATGGGGTTTTTTTAGAATTGGTCCTTTTATCAATAACAGGTACATTTTTAAGAGTAGGTACATATCTCAAGAAAAGTTATTTTGTTGCATAAAAAAACAACCCGTAAAAAACAAAGTTTTTGACTATAAATTCTTTATTATCTTAAATTCTTTAAATGATTTAACTGAAAAATTCACAAAATCACTTCTATAATGAGCAAAATACTCCAAATTAAAATACTTAAATCTCGGCTCCCCGAAATCGGATCACCTTAATTTTTGGCCTAAACTCTTCGTCGAAACCCGCACTAGTTTTGATCCAAAAGTCAATAAAATCGGTAACGAACTTCCGGAGAAAATCGCTTGGGAAAATTATCTGAAAATCGCCCAATAATCACTTTCAATTCCTACTGTAAAGCAGCGAACAAACAAACAAACGACCAACGTTAAATACGATGACACACACAGCACAAAATGGGTAAAATTATCGCAAATTAAAACACTTAAATCCCAGCTCCGTGATACCGGATCGCCCTGATTTTTGGCTTAAATTCTTCGTCGAAACCCGCACTAAAAATCAATCCAAAAATTAATAAAATGGGCCACGAACTTCCGGAGAAAATCGCGTAGGAAAATTATATCAAAATGCACAAAAATCACTGTAATACAGAATGCAAAGCAACAACAAACACAAGGCCAACGTTAAATACGATGACACAACACAACAATAACAGATTTGTGCCAAGACCTCAAGTCCTCAAGACCGGAGTCGAAGTTAATATAAAGAATTTAAAAAGCTACTCTTTAAGGAAAAGGTAGTTTTTTTAAGAAAAGGCAATTTGTTGTAAGAAAATATATTTTTTTAAGAAAAGGTACTTATTATTAAGAAAAGGTACTTTTTGTAAGAAAATTAACTTTTGTAAGAAAGTTTACCTTTTCGATGAAAATCCGAATCATTTTCAAGTTGTTGCTCAGCCCAATTCACGAACATACGACGCTTATGGTGGTCAAGCGGCTTCAGTTCTTGCGTCAATTTGATCTTGTAAGGACGTAGGCCAAGATCTTTTCGCAAAATTCGCCACAACGACGTCACAGAGATGCCCATCGCTTGAGAACGACGTGTGAGAGACATATTTGGGCTTTCTTGAACTGAAGCCTCAGCGGCAGCAATATTCTCGACACTACGGGCACTTCTCTGTCTCACTGGCACGGGAATATTTTGTACTGTGCCTGTGGATTCAAATTTTTCCACTAGACGCTCAATTGTTGATCTGGTAGGACGATTATGACGACCACAAATTGGACATAGCGCTCTTAAAGTTGAGGCCACTGACTCCAAATTTCGGTAGTAAATTTTAATAATTTCGACTCGTTGTTTGCTCGTATATCTTTCCATGATGAAATGGCAAACCTTCCTGAAGAGAAATGTCAAAAGAGCGGGAAAAAATATGGCGTTGTTTGCTGTCCCTATCGATTTAGTTTTGTAGCGTCTCTGTTGAAAAACACTTTACTTCGAAATATTGTGGGGTTCAAATTCCAAAGTTTACATGACTCACCATTTATTTTTATTTTTTTTTATCAAGCCAACACCCAGGGGATGCTCCCTATAAATGCAGTGCATTGTGTTCGCGAAGGAAAATTGTGGAAGTGGAGGGTGGAAAGAGGGAGTAGTGTCTGTTGACATTTGCTTTGAATCTTTGTATGTCACAATTGGTGGGAAATACACTAGCCGGAAGTTCTGGCATAATTTGACGGATGTCCGAGGAACACTTACTGTGGAAATATCGATAGAACAGCGACACGCAACCCACATTTCGATGATGCTCAAGGGAGGCAATAGAGTTGGATACCCTACTGTCCCCTATCAACACTGTTGCTCTCCTGTGGACACGGTCGAGTAGCGCCAAAGATGCCCTAGGAGCACCTGCCCATATGTGGGAGTTATATTCCATCTTTGGCCTGATGTAGGTGGTATAGGTATTGAGAAGATCAGATGAAGTGACGTATTTCTTGCACCGCTTGAAAAAGCCTAGTTACTTCAATGTGTCTTTCGACACTTCAAATACATGTTTTGCCCAACGGACATCACACTGTTTTTTTTTGATGTGTTAACATCTATACGCGCGCCTCTAGGGCAGTAAACTATAAATTTAATACATACGCAAGTGTTAGGTTTGTAAGAGTAAATCATCGTTTGTGTGTTCGTTGCTTGGCAGTCGGTACTGAAAGTGATTATTGGGCGATTTTCATATAATTTTCCCACGTGATTTTCTCCGGAAATTCATAGCCGATTTTATTAATTTTTGGATTAAAAAGCTAGTGCGGATTTCGACGAAGAGTTTAGGCCAAAAATTAAGGCGATCCGATATCGGCGAGCCGAGATTTAAGTGTTTTAATTTGGAGTAATATTAAAAGAGTGTTTTATGTTGATCTTCGGTTTTGTTTTATCATCGTTTGTTTGTTCGTTGCTTGGCAGTCGGTATTGAAAGTAATTATTGGGCGATTTTCATATAATTTTCCCACGCGATTTTCTCCGGAAATTCCTAGCCGATTTTATTAATTTTTGGATTAAAAAGCTAGTGCGGGTTTCGACGAAGAGTTTAGGCCAAAAATTAAGGCGATCCGATATCGGCGAGCCGAGATTTAAGTGTTTTAATTTGGAGTAATATTAAAAGAGTGTTTTATGTTGATCTTCGGTTTTGTTTTATCATCGTTTGTTTGTTCGTTGCTTGGCAGTCGGTATTAAAAGTAATTATTGGGCGATTTTCATATAATTTTCCCACGCGATTTTCTCCGGAAATTCCTAGCCGATTTTATTAATTTTTGGATTAAAAAGCTAGTGCGGGTTTCGACGAAGAGTTTAGGCCAAAAATTAAGGCGATCCGATATCGGCGAGCCGAGATTTAACTGTTTTAATTTGGAGTATTAATTTGGAGTAATATTAAAAAAGTATTTTATGTTGATCTTCGGTTATATCGTACGAATATAATAATGTATGTATGTATGTACAAGTGTCTGTTGCTTTGCATTCTTTGACTTTTGTGGGAATAAAACAAAAAGTATTGAGCAAGAAAATAATGACACATGTGCTTGCACTGGGTCTTTAAATAATTTTAAGTATTAATATTATTTAACTGTAACGTCATCATATGATTGAACGCTGTGTTTTGTTTTGCAATGTAATGGTGTGAACAGAATTGGTGCGTACTGCGTATTTTACGCAGCGTAAATACGTCGCCAAAAATAGAACACATTTGTGTATATGGAAATGAGCAGAATCACGACGGCGTCGTAAAATACGCAAGTACGCAGCAGCTGAAAATAGATTTATTTCTATTTCATACGCCTGCGTACGGCGTACAAAACAGTACCGAGTGACCATATTGTTTTAATATTTTAAGTATTTCAGTAATTAAAGTTACTTTTTACTTAAGAAATTGTTTATTTTTACTTATTAACATTTAAAATAATAATATATAAATAAAATTAAGTACAAAAAAGCTTTTTAGTTGAGTTTTTGTTTATGTTTCATTTGTGAAGTACTTTTTTTTACATATGGTCACCTTATCAGTTGTTGACAAAAAGAAAACTTGTAATTATAAATTATTTCAGTGAGAATATAGCGCAAGTTATGAAGTAAAAATGGATCTCAACGCCATAATTTTAGAAAATGTGATGCAGCACGACTGCTTGTTTAATCTTGGATCAAAAGAATACAAAAATGGCAATGTTCGCATTCACAAATAGTAAACAACTTTATCAGCTGTGTTTAGTTTTACGTCGTACGTTACGGCGTTATTGTGTTTCATACGACGTATTTCCACTGCGTTTTCTTGACCTGCGTAAATTTACGCTGCGTAAAATACGCAGTACGCACCAATTCTGTTCATAGCATAACATTTACGAATGTGTTCATAGAAATCGAACAGGTACCGTGTAGCAAAAAGGTGTTAACACATCGCCCGTGAGTTCGAACACTCATTGGATTTTTTATGCCCAGAACATCAAGAGCGTCTGATTCATCAATATCCACACCGTCCGTAGACAATGACGACACAACTGGATCAGCAATCCGCTTATGCGACAACAAACCCGCATTAAAATCCACTCTATTCATTCGACCCCATTAAACAATGGACACCAGATCCCGGACGAGTGTTTCATTCATCGTCAGGCATTTGACTTCAATCTCTTGAAGACTTGGCCTACGGACGAATGAATAAGAATGACCGAGATTACTGTCATCCCCAAAAGAGTATATTGGATTCACAGTCTGATCCAGGAGATCGTCAATGAAATTAGGAAAAAGAGAAGGAGAAAGAACAGAGCCCTGTGGTACACATGCAGTCAATTTATGCCTTTCGGATGAAACCCCATCTACAACAATTCATATAGTTCGATCTCTGCGAACACTCGATGAAGTTATCACCGACACCAAAAGAGGCGAGCTTTGCAAAGAGTGCATCGTGCCATAGTCTGTCAAAGGCCTTGGAAATATCAAGAGCCACTACTAAGCAGGTGGATGGATCGACTCCACTCTTCCGAAAGGAAAGCCATCAGGTGTCCAGTAGATCTCATTCTACTGAAGCCATACTGCCGATCACTAAGAAGGTCATTGAACTCAAGATATTTCACAAGATGGTGGTTAACCATGCAGTCCATAACCTTCGAGAGCGCAGAACAAATTGCAATTGGGCGGTAATTTGCGGGATTACTTGCATCACCATTCTTAGGGATTGGCTGGACATTAGTTACCTTTCAACGCGCCGGGAAGACTCCTGCACGGCAAGCAAGGTTGAAAAGGTTGCGCAGTGGACGTGCCAGCGTCGAAGAACACCTACCCAAGACGAGTGCTGATATGCGATTCGGGCCCGGGAATTTATTTACTACGAGATTCGCAAGAACCTTCTTAACTCGTCGCGTTCGAAAAAATATCTTGGGCATAGAACAAGATACGTAATAGATCACGGGGAGTGGTTGATTGCTATCCGGCAAGGAAGAGTTCCTTGCAAACATTTCAGCCAGGAGGTTAGCTTTATCAACCGGTTCAGTGAATGTTATGCCATCTTTAAGAAGAGTTGGGATAGAGGAAGAACTATCCTTTATTCTTCTTGAAAATGACCAAAAGCTCTTACTTCCTCTAGGAAAAGAAAGGACTTTAGCACGAATACGCTGTTCGTGAAGAAACTTTTGACGTCAAAGTACATTAGGATGGAAAGCGTGACCCTCTCGAACATACTCTGTATCCTCGATATGAGGATTATGTTTTCGATTGTTATAAATAAATGGTTTCCCATTACATCCCATGAAGGGACCGGGGAGAACTTCTTACAATCACTGAGCTGTGCGCTTTCCAGTTTTCACTCACTGATTAGGATCTACAATTTTACACCGTTTCCGAACGGTATTTTGAGAAGCTTTTTCATGGCTACATACTCGATAGTTTCGCCGTCACTAAGCGAGGTGACCGCCGCCGAAAGAAATTTAAGATGGTCAGAGCAGGGATCGAACCCAGGATCTCAAGTACAAGAGGCGCGCACACTACCCATTGCACCACCGACGGTTCGATTGTTACAACTGTTAATAGAATTAGTTCGAGTACTGGTGAACGAGTTGGTCAATGATTTTTCCCAGAGCTCAATTTTCTAATGCTTTGGAATGTCATATACATAATCCGGGTGGGGTGAATGGTTTGGTAGCTCATATTTCCGCCTTCTTTGTTTAGCAATAACACAGATTTTTCATTTTAAATGTTCATTAAAACTAAAACTTCTGTCTCATTTTTATTATTGAGCCATGTGCTCGTCTTGATTGTACAAACAAATACAAATATGTGTGAGGATTCCTTCATATTCTCCACATATTTTTGTCATTGTAAGTTTTCTTCAACCATTACATTTTTGGAACACAAATGTTCAATTGTATCGGCTGCCATTAACATCTGCGACCACAACGGAGTAGATCAAATTCCAATCCAAAACAAAATTCCTCAGCTATTCCAACAAACGTCCTAAGCAAGGTCATTTGGCTATAAAAACCGGATTTATGGGATGTGTGCGTGTGTGTGTGTGTATGACTTGTTGTGGAGTCCATGACGATCGACTCTTTGCAGTTTTATTTTTTCTTTTTCTTTTTTGCCAACAGACAGTTCCCATCTTTGAATGTGAATGTCGTCGTCCGTAGTACCTACCCATAGCCAAAGTCTGAGGAGATGAGAGATGCCGGTTCATCACCAGCAGTGGTTGAGGCGTAGGGGTAAGGGAGTGACTGAGTGACGCACTTACTGAAGTACGAGTGGACCGACGGCCCGGTAGAGAAGTAGTACTTACAGATGTGACTGCAGCAGGGAACCAGTTGTTGTTGGAACATTTACGGAACACCACGTAACGTTATTAATTTTTGTTTTTCTGCTCCAGAGTTGCATCTGCGGTTGTTCTGTTTTATTGTTGTTGTTGATTGTAAAGTACGAGTTTTTGTTGTTGCCGTTGATTCCAACGGCCAATGTCCTCTTATTAAATTCAAATGTATTTAAAGTACAAAAAAAACAGTATAGAATTGTACTGATTTCACTTGAATTTGTGTAGCAGCTAAAGTGTGTTGCTGCAGTGGCATGAAGGTTTTTGAAAATTTAAGGAAATGAAGATACTACAAGACACTTCAAGCTTCTTAATACCAACAATTTCCATAGTGAAATGAAAAACAGTACAGAAGTTTCGGTCAGGTGAAACGACTTTGGCCGTCGTTGGTACAATAGTTCGTGTGTACAAAAGAACGTGGTTGCAATCCCTGTTCTGATCACCTAACATTTCTGTCGACTGCGGTCACCTCGCTAAGTGACGGCGACACGTCATGAAAAATGAACAACTATTTATTGTTTATTTAACAACATTTAATTTTTTCAGTGTAGCATATTGCTTTACAGTTTTGCCTTAGATAACATTTTAATCAACGGAAGTCTGTTAAAGTAACATAGAAATGTTAATTGACAGTGATATATGTATGTGTTAAGGTAGCATTGGAATGTTAACGAACAGTTGGTGGTATCCCAGCAACGGAAGTCATGATCTGGAAGGTCTGAAATCATGACCAGACAGGAACTCTTTAAAATACGGTAGGCCTTCCCTACACGTTACCTCCTCCTTTCTTTTTAACTTTGCATGCGATTGGGAGACAAGGCCTTCCTTGCCCATTGCCTTTAGAAGGTCTTAGAAGGCATGCAAAGAGCAAGGCATTTGAAGACATTTACTTTAATTTATTTTTGTTAAACAAAAATAAAATTAAAATAATTTATTTTATTACAAAATCATTATACACTTCTACATATTTGTTTATATGTATGTATGTATCTATCTTAGAAATTTGTACTACGCCCAACTTCAAATTGATAATTTTAAAAATACCCTGAACAATATTAAATAAAAAATATAATTTTCAAATTTGTATGAAATTTTCCAATTAAATTACGGTTAAAAGAATCGGAAAAGAAATTTCTCAAAATTTGAAAAATCTTCTTCTTGGTTATATCTGATGAAAAAATGCATGCATTCCGCAGGCCTTATTTTAGGAAGGCATTAAAAAACAACAATTCCGCATGCCTTATTTGTGTAAGGCCTTGCGACTTCCGCCGCTGGGATGTATTGCAGCTTGGTTGACCTAACATTTAATTAAAAAATTAATTTAAAAAAATAAAAAAATGGTTACCACAGGAGTCTTACTGTCCATAGCCAACCCATTTTCTTCTAATTTTCTGACCACTCTTCGAATGGTTGACAAAATAGGTGCAAGTTATCGACTGAAAATTCTTCGAAGTTTGCGAGCGGTCTCAGCATAACTTTACAAATTTTTGTAATAAGTTTTCGCAATTATAACGCGTTATTCTTTCGTAAAGCGCTCCATTTTTAATAATCAGAATAAACATATGTGACAGCTGCCAAATTTCAGAGTTGCCACTTACGCAAAAAAAAAAATCCAATGAGTGTTCGAACTCACGGGCGATGAGTTAACACCTTTTTGTTACACGGTACCTGTTCGATTTCTATGAACACATTAGTAAATGTTACATTGAAAAATAAAAAACAGCGTTCAATCGTATGATGACGTTACATATAAATAATATTAATACTTAAAATTATTTAAAGACCATTGCAAGCACATGTGTCATTATTTTTTTGCTTAATACTTCTTGTTTTATTCCCACAAAAAACAAAGAGAATGCAAAGCAACAGACACATGTGCATACATACATTGTTATGTTCGTACATACGCCACACAAGTTCACACAATTGTCGTTGCTCTCTTGCTATCTCATTTTTATATTTTATAACTACGTCATTATTCTCTTTGCTCTGAGAGTGCGACTATTCGCTGCCGCTACATCATTATGTGTTTTTTTCGCAGTCTAACAATCTGTGGTTCGCAGTCGGACAAATCTGTGTTCTATATAGGGGCGGGTCACCCATATCATCTAGGGGTATGAAAAATAGATGTTGGCCGATTCTGAAACCTACCCGATATGCACACAAAATTTCATAGAAATCGGTCCAGCCGTTTCCGAGGAGTTTAACGCCAAACAATTTGTGATCGCAGTCGGACAAACTGTATTTGGATGTGTTCACTTTGTGAGTTTAGTCCCTACTAGCGCCTATAGATGTTAACTCATCAAAAAAAAAATTACACTAAATTTAAAAAGTGCAATCTTACTGAGACACCCTTTATATCTTTGACTCATTAGTGACAATTAAATTTCCCCAAAAGTGAGAAGGAAACTTCATCTGCAGCCAATCTGTTCTGTGCATTATTAATGTCTCCGGACCCATCTGAAAATTCATTACTGGCCTGGCAACAGTTAAACCATAGAGAAATAGAAAAGAGCCGCTATGACTCTCTTCTTGTTCTCTTGATGACGACAAGATAGTAGGCCATTTCATCGAGTTCGAGTTGCTGTTGTAATTTCCACTTTGGTTGGACATAATGCGGGCAGAAATAAAAGAGAATGCGTATTATCAACATAAAACATAATTTAGCTGTCATTAGTATCAATCAAACACATTTAAATTTAGTTTGCTGCATGGTCTATAATCTGTATGTCTTCTTTGGTCTCTCATTCTACATCATTTCCTTAGTACCTTTTCGATCAGCTGTGATTTTTGATACAATTTGTGTTTGATATCTTAGAAATAGGAGCCGTAGAAAAGGACGTGTATGATGATGTCTGTATAGAAAAATTTTTTAATGTGATTTTTTTAGGTGACATGGATTTTGTGTTTACGTCCGGTGACGACACCTCCAATGTACTATCCACTTTCATTATACTTTAGTCTTAAGATTCACATGACTTAATAAAGATCTGAACTCTATTATTGAAGTTTTATTTAATTTCTCTGAAGAGGAAATGTGTTGAAACATAACTTTGTTTGGTGCTTTTGTATTGGATATTTAATGATTGTCCATCTTTTCATTTTATCATTCCTTTAACCCAACACCCTTTATTCTCCGCATTCATCATAGTTGCAAACGACTAGTATTTCAAAAAGAATTTAATAAAAAAAAATCTCTAGTTTTTTTTTTAGAGATGTGAAAAGCTGAAATGCATTTAAATTGTATTCAAAATCGCTTTAAGTCACATTATTCTCCAGTTATGACAGTTATGATTGACTGACTGTGCGTTCATGTGATGGATGTACATTCGGGCCGTACATGCTCGTAGAACATCCAACCAGCCGCCATCGCCTTAACATGCTACGAGTCGAAAAGTAAAATGAACAAACGGATGGATGGACGGATTTATGTTCGGCTCCACGTACATAAGTAGGCACATAAAACTTAAAGCTTCTCATAAATTGCTGGTCTTGTCGCGAGTCATGCAACAAATCTAAATGCACTTGTACGCCTAGGAAGGGTGGAGGCGAAGGGGTATGATATTCCATCAGTTGGCTGGTGGCGTCGCAGAGACCTGAATAATAATAATAATAATAATACAAATAATAATAATAGCGGCCACACAAACGAGTTAAATAGGATATTAAATAGAAAATGGAAATTTATAAACAACTGAAGAATCAGCAACAAATCATCGCTTTTAATCCGATTTAAAAAAAGCGCTAATAGAATGCGCGCATCCAGTTTTGATCCCACTTAAAGTATTGGAACTATGGGATTGAAAGCGATATCATAAAAGCGCTGAGCTTATGATTTAAAATGTCAGTTGATTCCGCTTTTCCTAAATAAACATAAAAAAAATGGTTTGCCATTACATCCCATGAAGGAATTGTGGTGAGTTTGTCCTTGTCTACATCAAATGGGTGGTGAAAATCCTTTGTCTGTAGAACTAAATTCTAAAAGCAAATTGAAACATGTTTATTCCTAAATATTTGGCAAAATACATTTATTCTTGAGGGCAGAGTTCGAACATAATCGCAGACTGAGTTTTACTCCTAGATTCAAATCGATGATAAATATTCATCAATTGAGGGGAAGGGGTTAGAAGCAGAAGGATGCAAGTGACTCTTGAAAAACTTTTGAGTGAAAAAAGTCTAAAGTTAAATTACAACATAAATATCCCATCTGTAATATTACTTCTTTAATTTGAGAACTCTTGGGATATATTTTTGTCGAACAAACTAACAAAATATCTTCTGCTGCACACACAAATACACATGAAAATCCTTTAAAGTTGTTAACTCTGTTTGAGCAAAAAGTGCACTTGCAGCCCTTTGCTCCTGACCCCTTCAATCGTTCTTCCCTGAATTGATGACAAATTTCATCAACTCAACTCAGTGTTCTTCGTTTTGAAGATTGTGCGTTTCTTCACATTTTTCAGCTTCATTGAATTGATGATATTTTCAACATCAATCTGCATTATTTGACTTTCGAAATAATTAGTGCGATCGATTCAAAATATGGACGTAGCATTGAAAAAATTAAGAGAAGAAGACAAATTACATGAGGTTTTAGGGGACACCCGGTTGGAATGAAGTACCTTCGCTATATATTATGTAACGGGTCTGCCAAATAACTTTTTTTTTTGAAAATACTATAAAAAAAAAACTACTGAATATTTTCTCAAATTCCTTTTTTTATTTTAAAGTACAATCCTTCCGGTTAATAATGGAAAATAATTTCATTCAAATGGCTGCCTCGGCTGGCCATGCAGTAGCCTACACGATCGGTCCAATTTTTAAGCATATTATCGATTGTGTGCAGCTGTATTTAACCAATGGCTTCACGAATATTGTCCTTTAAAGCGTCAATTGTCTCTGGCTTGTCGGCGTAACACTTATCTTTGAGGGCACCCCACAAATAATGGTCAAACGGTGTCAAATTGCAGCTCCGAGGTGGCCAAACGACATCAGCTCTGCGGCTGATAATGCGATCTTCAAAAACAGGGCGCAAAACATCGAGTGTAGCTTTGGCTGTGTGGAACGTAGCGCCGTCCTGTTGAAACCAAATGTTGCCAATATCCTCCTCTTCAATTTTTGTGAACAAAAATTCGTTCAACATGGCCCGATAATGATCCCCATTGACTGTAATGGCCACTCCTTTCTAATTTTCGAAGAAAAATGGCCCAATTATGCCTCTGGACCAAAATCCGCACCAAACAGTGACTCGTTTTGGGTGCATCGGCTTTTCAATGTATGCGTGTGGGTGAAAACCCCAAATGCGACAATGTTGCTTGCTTACATACCCGCCAATATCAAAATGAGCTTCATCTGAAAAGATGATTTTCAATTAAAGTTTATTTTTACGACCTTTTTGTAAGAATGTGTATTATATTTTCCCGAAAAGGTCCTTTTTTATAGAGAGGTACTTCTTTTATTAAAAGGTAATGTTTTTTTTAAAGAGAATTTACTATTTTTAAGAAGAAGTATTTTCTGTAAGAAAAAGCCATAAGAGTTTGAAATCTTTTTACAAAGAAGTACTTTTTTTAAGAACAGGTACGTACCGAAGTGGTACTCTTTTAAGGAAACGGTTTTGGGGTGTGTTAACATCTATAGGCACGAGTACGACCATCTATCAAACTAAACACATACAAACAACACACAGCGTTAGCATCACATACGCGGTTGTTGTACAACAATAGTCTCTGCCTGAAAATAAGTATGATGGTATTGATGTACCTGCAGCGAAGAAACAAGCAGGTCGTCGTTGCCAAAGAGTATTGAATAGTATAGAGAACTCATGGAACGAAGTGTATTACTCAAACACACTGGTGACTTCTGGCGAATGATTAAAAACTTATTACTCTCTTTTTGTCATAACTTGGTCTATTCATAATTTTGATGTGAAACACTGATGCCTTTTGAAACATTTATGCTTTTTGTATTGTTTTATATAATAACATTGTCGAAATGATGCATTTATATTGAAATATTCTATAACGAGAATAAGACTCGTTTATGCTCTTTTAGTCAGACTCTCTACATGAGAGCGGAAGCAGAGTGCAATAAGTTCTCTATACTATTCAATACTTTTTGTCGTCGCTCTGTTTATGACAAAACACAAACAATTATTTCAGTGAACAAATAAACAAAACAATAATAAAAATCAGAAACAATATTGCTTTATTTATTTTAACAATATTACATCTAATGTTAAAGCAGATGTAAGAAAAATAAAAGTGCAATAGCAAAAGAGCCTTCAGCACAAAAACTATTCTTTTGATGTGTTAACATCCATAGGCGCGAGTAGGAACTAAACTCACAAAATGAACACACCCAAACACAGTGTGTCCGACTGCGATCACAGATTGTTTGGCGTTAAACTCCTCCGAAAGGGCTGGACCGGTTTGTATGAAATTTTGTGTGCGTATCGGGTAGGTCTCAGAATCGGCCAACATCTATTTTTCATACCCCTAGATGATATGGGTGACCCGCCCCTATATAGAACACAGATTTGTCCGACTGCGAACCACAGATTGTTAGACTGCGAAAAAAACACATAATGATGTAGCGGCAGCGAATAGTCGCACTCTCAGAGCAAAGAGAATAATGACGTAGTTATAAAATATAAAAATGAGATAGCAAGAGAGCAACGACAATTGTGTGAACTTGTGTGGCGTATGTACGAACATAACAATGTATGTATGCACATGTGTCTGTTGCTTTGCATTCTCTTTGTTTTTTGTGGGAATAAAACAAGAAGTATTAAGCAAAAAAATAATGACACATGTGCTTGCAATGGTCTTTAAATAATTTTAAGTATTAATATTATTTAAATGTAACGAATGTAACGTATTTAAATGTAAATATGATTGAACGCTGTTTTTTATTTTCCAATGTAACATTTACTAATGTGTTCATAGAAATCGAACAGGTACTGTGTAATAAAAAGGTGTTGACACATCGCCCGTGAGTTCGAACACTCAGTCGTTACAAAGTACTTTTTCAAGAATTACTTTTTTTAAGAAGAGGTACTATTTAAAGAAGTGGAAATGGTTTTTTACTTGTAAGAAAATTTACTTATTTTCAGAAAGGCTGCTTATCTCAAGAAAAGGAAAGGTATTCATTTATTTTTAAGAAAAGGAATTTTTGTGAGAAAATTTATTTTTTTTAAGAGAATGTATTTTTTTGAAGAAAAGTTTGTTTAAGAAATGGATTTTTTTTTAGAATTGGTTCTTTTTTCAAGAATAGGTCAATTTTTAAGAGTAGGTGCTATCTGAAGAAAAGTTATTATGACCTTAAGATAGTAAGTTAGAAGATAGTAAAGAGGTACTCTTTAAAGAAAAGGTAGTTGTTTAAGAAAAGGCAATTTGTTGTAAGAATATTTACTTTTTTAAGAAAAGGTACCTATTTAAAAAAATTAAATTTTTGAAGAAAAGGTACTTTTTGTAAGAAAATAAATTTTTTTAGGCAAAGGTACTTCTTTTATATAAGGTATTTTTTTTAAAAACGTAGTTTGTTTAAGAATATAAATAGGTATTTTTTTGTGAAAATTTATTTGTTTTAGAAAAATCACTTATATAAGAAAATTTTCCTTTTTTAAACTTCTGTCACTTTGGCTTTTCTACATTTAGTTTTTATTGGGTTCAAAACTACAATATATACTAAATATTGGCTACAGGCTCCATCTGGAAGACTTCCCATTAAAAAAGAAATTTCAAACTTATTTTACTCTAGACACAAACCAAAGTAAAAATACCCAATATAGTTGATAATACTGGGTTGTAGCATAATAGTGTATGCATTTTTTTCATTTAACCCCCATCCCGAAACGTGCGATAAGGAACTGCGTTCCAAAAACTACTAGAAAATTGAAAAGTACAAAATAGTGATATGGCCCGAAAACAATATCCACGTTATGACCATTTTCTATCTTGCCTTATACCTTGTTCTTGTGAATGTTTTACAATGAAATATAGTCCAAAGAGTTTGGCTACACATTAACAAACAATTTGTATCATAATGATGCCAATTTACATCAAATTGAGGACAAACGTACGTAAAATTGATGACACACGTACGTCAAATTGATGACAACCTTACATCTAATTGACGTAAAATTCACAGCTAATTGATGAACATGAACATGATAATGAACAATTGATGAATGGAAAACAATTTACTTCAACTTGGCGACAAATTTACATCAAATTGATCAAAAATTTACATCAAATTGATGTATCGTTTTTATTGTGTATGATTCGATCTGAAGTTATTTCTTAGAAGAATATTTTCCAATTTCTTATGAGCTACACAGATCAGGGGTTTTTTCTGCAATTAGAAAAAATGCAAACAGGCGGCACCAGGATTTGAACTCACGTTAGAGGACGATCGTTTCGAAGTTTGTGACTCCTCTCATCAGCGCGCCTTAGCATTCTAGGCCAGTGAAAGTCTTGTTCATATTGAAACTAATTACAGTTGTCGTCGTCGGGCTATTTGTCTTCTCGTTGTCGTTGAATCAACATTACCTATTGATGAAATATGCCTCTATGGGCAATAGCGAGTAATCAAAGCGAGTGAATGGGGGAACTTCTCAGGGTGGAGTCATCTCTCCCCTACCTTGGTTACTCGTGATCAAAATAGTACTACTAAAACTGGACAATATGGGGATCTAATCCGTAGCGTATGCAGATGACGTGGTAATAATGGATTCTTGGTTGTTACCATCCGTATTGAGCGAAATCATGAATAGGGCCTTGAAATCACTTCACCACTTGGCCACTGGGAGTGGTCTCGGAGTGAATCCAAGGAATACTGAAGTCATGCCTTTAAATAAATAAATAAATAAATGGGTTCCCATTACATCCCATGAAGGGACAGGGGAGAGCTTCTCACAATCACTACCTGTGCGCTTTCCAGTTTTCACTTAATGATTGGAACCTACAGTTTTACACCGATTCCGAACGGTATTTTGAGAAGCTTTTTCATGGCTTAATACTCGATAGTGTCGCCGTCACTAAGCGACGTGACCGCCGTCGAAGGAAATTTAAGGTGGTCAGAGCAGGGATCGACACCACGTTCTCATGCACAAGAGCCGCGCACACTACCATTGCATCACCGACGACCACGAAGACCAAGATACCAAAGTTTACTCCTAAGTGGAATAGAGATTCCACTAAGTGGAATAAAGATAGAGATTCCACTATCAACTCATGCCAAGTACTTGGGCGTGATTCTAGACCCAAAATTATCCTGGAAGTGTAACATAGAGCACCGCGTACAGAAAGCAACCGTAGCGTACTACGCTTGTCCGAAAATGTTCGGAAGCCGATGGGGTCTACGACCGAAAATGGTGCTGTGGATGTACAATAGTATAATCAGACCTACACTCTCCTACGGAGCAATGATATGGTGGCCTGTCGCGGGGAAGACGTCCACCATGAAACTGTTGTATAGAGTAGAGAGTACAAAGATCATCTTGCATCGGCATAACAGAGGCAATGAGGACGTGTCCAGCTTAATGCAATGCTTCATATTATACCAATTGACCTTCACATAACAGATACGGCGGCCTGGAGTGCTACTCGACTAAATGCTCTTGCAATCTGGGAGAGCAAGGCATGCGGACATGCGAGAATTCTATAGCCAATTCTAAGAGAACTCAATATAACCACCGATTACTGCACCCCTTCATTGACGTATTTTTTGTTGTTTGGATGCAAATATAAAGTGTTTGTAGCTTGTCGCAAATATAGTATACTTGTGTCCAAACACATTGTGTTGGCTATTCAATACAACATGTTTGGGACACAATGATTAATAGATTATAATATATGTATTTTCGACAGAAATGTGGATTTGTTTGACACAATAAAAAAAAACAAAAAGCAGGACATCTTCAATTCATGAAAACCCTGGTTCCAAACATGTTCATGGTTCCCGTTTGTCTGTCAGGTTTCCCAGAAGAATAGACTCGAATAAGGGGGAACAACTGACAGGGTTTGGCACCACCATTTATCATTCAAATTACCAGACCATTGCATTTTTTTCAAGGAGGTACTGGCGGAGGTGCTGGCCATCAAGGAAACCTGCGCCGAACTTATACTACAACGGAGAACAGAGTGCATTGGAATATTTGTAGATAGGCAGGCGGTTCTCCTATCATTTAAATCTAACAACATTGCACTTAAACTCATTAGTGAATGTAGGGAAAAACTTGTCGACCTACTTGTCGACTGGCCAATGTGGTTCTTACTTAAATACCAGGCTTCAAGGGTCTCTTAGGAAACAAAAGGGCAGACGAATTAGCCAGATCAGGATCCTCTTCGACCGAATTCCATATGTTGTTAGGCGCAACGCCTATAGGGTCAGTCAAAAGAGGTATTTTCCTGTATTACCTGGAACGAGCAACACATGGCCATAGTATAACATTCACCGGACTAACTGTCTAATAAGCCCAAATTGGAAGAACATATCAAGGGTAATTGACGTGCTGAACGGTCGCTGGCCAATCGGTAATCACGCAAGACGGCTGAATCTTCCATACAATGAACACTGCCGTGCCTGCGACGATGCAGAAGAGGAGAAGACGGTGGAACATCACCTCGCAGTTGTCTGGCTCTAATGAATTGACGCCTAAAGACTGTAGGTCGTCCCTTCCTGCACAACCTCACTGAGATACACGAGATTGATCTAGGGGATCTAATGCGGTATCTTCGATTGACAGTTTGGATATACACGCTGAAAAATTTATCTTTTTTTTATGTTTGGATGCAAATATAATGTTATTGTAGCTTGTCACAAATATGGTATATTTGCGTGCAAACACATTGTGTTTGCTATTCAGTATAACATGTTTGGAACACAATGAATAATAGGATTTGTATTTGTGACGCAAATTTGGATTTGTTTGTTGAAAACTGCTGAAAACAAAAACGTGACAGACAATAACGAATCAAAAAGTCGTAGATCTTCAATGCACATAAACAATGCTTGCAATCATGTACATTAGGGCGGCAACGAAAAAACAACTTCGAATTTTTACTAAACCCCAGGCGGATTCTTGTTCCTTATGGTCTAAAACTGATTTGTTGAAAATTTGAGCCGAATCGGACAACTCTAAGCCGCGCTGCATTTTAGTCATAATTTTCGGATTTTGGCATTTTGGGTGAAAATTCGTATACACTAGAAAATTTTCATTCCTCGGTTCATTTGAAAAAAAATTGGCACATTGATTTAGTGTAACCTGAATATAAACTGAATAAAGTTTGAGGAAGATCCGACCACCCTAAGGATTCCAATTTTTAATTTGAAAAAATTTTAAATTTTTAACAAAAATGAAAAGTTGGGTTTTTTGGATTTTTTTTCCAAAAAATTGTATCTTAATGAAAAAAATATTTAACTTGAATTCCAATACCTTCTAGCAGAAGTCTATATGATTCGAATAAGTTATAACACGATTTTCTATTGTATACAAATTTTCACCCAAAATGCCAAAATTCGAAAACTTTGACTAAGAGTTAGAGAGGCTTAGAGTTGTCAGATTTTTAGACCATAAAGGACAAGAATCCGCCTGGTGTTTATTAAAATTCGAAAACATATTTTCCTCGATACATTTCATAGTTACCCTAATATACATGGTGCCTGCAATATGTTGCTGGGGCCGTTATTTTTCAGCGTGTAGTCAAAACGGTTAATTGATGCTAAATGGTATCTTTAGCAACCAACCATGGATAGAAAATTGGTGAAATGTTCTTCATAAATTCAATGAAATGTGTCTTCAAATTGATGAAGGAGTTCTGAAATTGGTTAAAGCTGTTTCTGTCAGTGTAGATTCAGGTAATGTAAGACATCGCAACGGCCATTAATTATTGAGTTATAATTTCCAGAAATTAATTTTTTTACTGCAGGTCCAACAATTTCTTGTAGCGCAGTACAAAATTATTTGAAATACTTTCCCGTATTTTAAAATTTACCTGAAAGTAATCAGGCAATCAGGTTCGATATCTGAACTCCACCGAAATTTGGCATTCAGACTCCCAATATTTTTATTTGTGTATTTGTTTGTTGTTTTTCAATACTCACTTATATTCAATTTTACTTTAGAATAGTCAAATATCGTCATTACCTGAAAAACACACAAGAAAAACAGAAAAAATGATCACAAATTGTATTTGATAGCGAAATTACGAAATAGAATTTCTATATTCTGTTCTATTCATTCAGATTTTTTTGTTTTAATTCCAGGAAGGCATTCAATATGAAACTTCTGCCCGGCACAATTATAAATGAAATGTGTAATTTTAGATTTGAATAAATAAAAAAAAAAAAACAAAATACAAATATGACAAAAGTTATTTTTAAGAAACCCATAGAAATAGATGAAGGGATTGAAAAAGAGTTGGATCAGCGTCTGGCGACGTACAGACAATTAACCCAAAAATCAAATTTCCATTTCAAAATCCTCATTGTGTTTTTTTGTTGTGTTTTTTGGGACTTCTTGGAATCCCTGTTGCGGTTTATTGTTGTTTACGTTACTATTTGGGTTGTTTGTTTGTCTTCTGCTTCAACTATTTGGTTGGCTATGCTCGCTCTACTCCATCCCTAGAAATACTTATACAAATCTGAGACTAAGCTAAAAACTGATAACCGCACAGCGTAACCTAGTTTCGAATACATACAAGAAGAAGAAGAAACCCCCCAAAAAAAAAGTGATGTTTTGCGCTTTTTCAGCTGTCGGAAAGGGGTATCTGTATTGTTGTTTCGAGGACGTAGTCTGTTTTTATCGAAAATCCTCTTGTCTCGCCATTGCCGTCGGTGTCATCACAACAAAACTTCTTTAATTTCAGCAAAACAACTCAACATTTGGTCATTTAGGGGCTTCAAAACAATTCCAGGAATTTAAAGCGGAACTTAAAGAATTTGTTTTAATTTTTTAAAAATCCCAAAACAACAACTAGATCATATTGTGATCGTTTGGTAGCTGTTTAATGGAGATATGTGTATATTTGTAAATCCACGAAATATTATCTGTCAGTGTATGTGTGTCTGTGAGGATCATCCAAGCACTGTGTCTGTCTAGATTCATTTTTAGCCTGGGACGGGAATTTCGTTGTTGTTAATGTAAAATTTGAAAATTGTTTCGAACTTCTTCTGTTTCTCCCTCCATCATCGCACTGTGGGAGATATCACGAAATATTAAAAATAATTTTGATGAAACGATTTTAACAATATTTCCAATAGGATTAATTAAACTGTTGTCACAATGCAAGCAACATTTTCAATAGGCGTTCGCAATGTAAGCAACAGTTTACTTCGAATCGATATGTTTGTTCTAACAGGTGATAACAGTATTACGCCCAATATATGTATATAATAAAAGTAATCCAGAAATTACAAAAACCAAATATATTTGAATTTGATTGTTCATGTAATGAACAGAAGGAAAAGCAAATCATTTAAGGTGTTCTTATTTCCCGACTACGAAGAAGAGATTTCCCATCGGTATTATAAATCAACCAATCCCTGACGCCATAATTCAGAGGCCCACTTAAACAACAATTTAATTAATAATAATTGAATTAAACTGATTAAAATATAAGATTCGAATACTTATTGTTAGGCTCTTTAAGAGCAGATTCAATAAAAAAAACCCCAACATAACCTCTATTAGTTGCATCATGATTCAAGTGTCACAAATGGCACATCCAGGTTCGCATTTTGAATATAAAAAAATGTTAATGTATTTAAAACATGTTTGCTATTAAAAGATTCTACAGATAAAATTATGTTTTATAATGCATCTTTTAACACAAATGGGTTGAATTTTTATTGATGTTTTTAAGTTTGAAAATGAAATTTGACATACAACGCCATCTGCCGCTTAATAGTATATTATTTATTCGAACAAATATGTTGCAGGAGTAGAAATAGACCAACTACGGTTACATTTTTGTAAAAAAAAACAAAAAGATACTATGTGAAATTCTGTGTGTGAGAACGAGTTTGCATAAGAAACGAAACTGTCGCTTGCTATTTATTTCTATTTCTACTCCAGCAACATATTTGTTCGAATAAATAATATACTACTAAGCGGCAGATGGCGCTGTACTTCGAATTTCGTTTTCAAACTTAAAAACATCAATGAAAATTTAACCCATTTGTGTTAAAAGATGCATTATAAAACGTAATTTTACCTGTAGAATCTTTTAATAGCAAATATGTTTAAATACATTAAAATTTTTTAATATTCAAAATACAAACCTGGATGTGACATTTGTGACAATTGAATGATGATGCAACTAATAGCGGTTGTGTTATAAGAATGACGTAATTGATTTGCTTTTCCTTCTTTTCATTACATGAAGAATCAAATTCAAATGTATTTGGTTTTTGTCATTTCTGGCTTACTTTTATTCTTGACATACATTTGTGTTAACTTTGAAACGAAAACAAAATATATTTTATTGTTGCCGTGTTTTATTCGCCGTAACACTGGTATCACCTATTAGAACAAACATCTCGGTTCGAAGTAAACTGTTGCTTACATAGCGAACGCCTATTGAAAATGTTGCTTGCATTGTGATTCAAGCGGTAGATGGCGCTGTACTTCGAATTTCCTTTTCAAACATTAAAAACATCAATGAAAATTGAACCCATTTGTGTTAAAAAATCTTTATATATATAATTCTACTGCACGTCTGTTTGTGACTAAACTCCTCCTAAACTTTTGGACCGATTTGAATAAATTTTTTTGTATGCGTTTGGGTGGCGCCCTGGGTGGTTTAGATTTACTATTCGGTCCAATTGGACAAAGGGGCGTGGTACCTCCCTTACAAATCGCTTGAAATACTATGCAGGACAACGTCTGCCGGGTCAGCTAATATATTATAAAACGTAATTTTATCTGTAGAATCTTTTAATAGCAAATATGTTTAAATACATAAACATTTTTAATATTCAAAATACAAACCTGGATGTGACATTTGTGGCAATTGAATGATGATGCAACTAATAGAGGTTGTGTTATAAGAATAACGTAAATGATTTGCTTTTCCTTCTGTTCATTACATGAAGAATCAAATTCAAATGTATTTGGTTTTTGTCATTTCTGGCTTACTTTTATTCTTGACATACATTTGTGTTAACTTTGAAACGAAAACAAAATATATTTTATTGTTGCCGTGGTTTATTGGCCGTAACACTGGTATCAACTATTAGAACAAACATCTCGGTTGGAAGTAAACTGTTGCTTACAAAGCGAACGCCTATTGAAAATGTTGCTTGCATTGTGATTCCGGCTTAAAGTTTTTACTATAAATAATACATTTTGATTTTAACCTTTTCTGCCTACAAACTGAAAATTTTTACTTTTTTTTAAAGTTAGTTTGGATGCAAATATAGTGTGTTTGTAGCTTGTCGCAAAAATATAGTGTACTTGTGTCCAAACACATTGTGTTTGCTATACAACATAACATCTTTGGGGCACAATGATTGATAGATTATAATATATGTATTTGTGAACCAAATGTGTCTTTGTTTGTTGAAAACTGCTGCAAACAAAAAGCAGTCGACAGACAATAAAGAGACAACAAGCAGCAGATCTCCTATTCACGAAAGTAATAATTGCAAACATGTACATGGTTCCTGCAGTATATTGCTGGGGTCATTAGTTTTCAGCGTGCACTTACTTATCTGGTCTCGAACAACCCCGGTGTAGGTCAGGGATCTTACAAAATAAAGATAACATATTTCGCCAACCAGTTCGATCTTTTGCCTCATCTCTCCAGTTGGCAACACCAAGTGTACGCAGGGATTATACAACCTAAACCCGCCAGCGGAGTCGTGGTCTTCCCATTTTCCGCCTTCCTTCGAGTTCGGTTTCGAAAACCCTTCGTGTCGGTTCGTTTTCATCCATTCTACTGACGGGGCCTCGCGGTATTTGGATCCCCTTAACTATATCAATGTCGGGATATAGCTTATACAGCTCATGGTTCATACGTCGTCGATACTCGCCGTTGTGCACTATACACTGAAACAAAAGCATTACATCAAATCGATAATAAATGTTCATCGATTGTTCTTCACTGAATTGATGATAAATTTCATTAACTCAATGAAAATGTACTTCAGTTTGAAGATTGTGCGTTTCTTCACCTTTTTCAGGTTCATTGAATTGATGATCTTGTTTACATCAATCTTCATCATTGGAATTTAGAAGTAATTATTGGGATCGATTCAAAATATGGACGTAGTATTGAAAAAATAAATAGAAAAAGAGAAACACTAGTAGAAAATTCAAAATGAATACACCGTAGAAAATAGTGCAATGGACAGAAAACAATATCCACACTACGTGCTCGGTTTGTGTGGTCTTGTACTCTGTTCTTGTGAATTTCTTACAACGAAAAATAGTGCCAAGAGTTTGGCTACACATTTACAACAAAATTTACATCAAAATGAAGACCAATTTACATCAAAATGAAGACCAATGTGTATAAAATTTACGACCCACTTATATCTAAACAAAATGATGTCCCATAACATCCCATGAAGGAATTGGAGAGAGCTTCTCACAATCAGTGAGATGTGCGCTTTCTAGTTGTACACTCACTGATTGGGACCTACAGTTTAGCACCGGTTCCGAACGGTTTTTTTGCGAAGCTTTTTAATAGCTAATTACTCGATAGTATCGCCTTCACTAAGTGCGCTAACCGTCATCGAAAGATATGTAAGGTAGTCTGAGCAGGGATCCAACGCACGTTTGCATGTACAAGAGCCACACACACTAGCCATTGCACCACCGACAAATTTACAGCAAATTGATGAGCAATTTAATTGAAAATGGTTAAATGAAATGGTACTTCAACTTGATGACAAACCTACATCAAATTGATGGAAAATGTACATCAACTTGAGGTAAAGTTATCGTTGAATCAACAAAAAAACTACTGACGAAATATGTCCTTCATCAATTCACTAAAATGTGTCGTAGTTTTGAAAATAATGAAATTTTTTATTAAATTGATGAATGGACTCATAAATTTGCTGAAGCTTTTCCATTCATTGTGGGGCCAGACATTTTTAGGAGTATTTTTCTCTCGAAGACCTCTTCAGATGTTTCGCCTGCTTGCGATAAGATCCAGGATTCTGCGCCATAAATATAGGCTGTCTGAGAATCTGGTACAGCTGGACTTTGGTTACTCAAGACAGGGCTTTGTCTCTAACGTGCTTGCTTAGCCCTAAATAACATCTATTCGCAAGCACAATTCTCCACTTGATGTCAGGCTGTTGTTTTTGCTTACGGTAGATCCGAGGTATATAAATTCGTCCATCATCTCGAAATTATAAGTCCGGCAATCGTGTTATCAACCGTCTTGGCGGACCACTGGCTCAGAAGTTAGCAACTTTACCCTACTACCCTCCGAACGCCAATCCGAAAATTTTCAACCCGCTGCCATTTTGCACACTTGCATTTTCGGACATGGTCTTAGTGGACTTTTCTTCATGAAATGAGCCAAGGAATACGCTGGAGAAATTTGTCCGGAACTTCCTGAATAACTCTGTATATGTGTTTGTGACCCAAATGTGGCTTTGTTTGTTGAAAACTGCTGGAAACAAAAACGTGACTGACAGCAAAGAAACAAGAAAGCAGCAGATTTCCAATTCATGAAAACAATGCGTTAGTTAATGGAAGTTCCAAACATAAATATGGTTTCTGCATAATGTTACAGGGACCGTTTTTCCCATCGTGTAAGAGTAGTGTTTGTCCCAAAGCGGGAAAAGCCTGTCACACAGACCCTAAAGACTTCGGTTTTGACGGATCAGGGTGTGATTGGTAGACAGCGGTACTATAGATCAAGGCAAATGACTTCTGTAGAAGTTTCGAAGATGAGGAATGGTTTGCATCTATTTAACATCTTCTCTTCACGTATCCAGCACTAGCCAAAAGAAGGATGTCTACTATGGGATCCCACCTGTTAAGGGACCTGTGAGAAAAAGCTCGGTTAGGGTAGACAAGATCTTGGATCCTACAAAATTGATCTCATGTGGGTTTCGCGCTTAATATCTGTAGCCTGGGGTATGATAACGGACTAGGAAGTCTAATTTAGTCTAATTTAGTAATTTAGTCACGCTGTAGTAGAGTAGTAGAGTGTTCACGCTGAAAAACCTGTCTTTTTTATTGTCTGTATGCAAATATAACGTGCTTGCAGCTTGTCGCACAATGATTAATAAGCTATAATATATGTTTTTGCGTCCCAAATGTGGCTATTTTGTTGAAAAAAGCAGCAGATCTTCAATTCATAAAACCAGTACTTGCAAACATGTACATGTTTCCTGCAATATATTGCTGGGGCCGATATTTACAAATTACGTTTTTAAATAATTATGTTACGTTTTTCAAATTACGTTTTTAAATAATTATAATTTAAAAAATATTCAATTATTTACCTAGATCATCTTCTAATCAGCAGTCGTTTGATTAACTAAAAAATCTTGTACATTCCCAATACCCCCTTGACCGTCAACCCATTGAAATCAAATCATCCACAAGTGACTATTTCAACATTTGCAATAATCCCCTAAAGAATCCATAAAACTATTCCACACAAAGCTCCCCATGACGGCCGTGCGTGTGGTCTGTTTTTTTGTATGTCTGTGTATTATTTTCGCCAGCGTTTCCATCTAAAATACATTAACGATGTCTGAGTCCCAGACCATTAGGAGGGCATGAAGCGATGAATGGCGGCTTTACTTCCTAATCATAAACAAGAGACACAATCGAGTCAATACCAAACCCCAACACAAATCGAATTCTATCTGACGAACACTGAGAAAAAAAATGTGTGAATTAGACAGACAGACAGACAGCGATGAACACTTATGGAAAGATGGACTGGACGGACACAGGAGCACAAAAAAAGATGCGAAAAATCATTGAAGCCTAAGAAGTCGGCATGACAAATGTGTCGATCAAAAGGCAAACCGTCAATGAATGAAAATTGTCTGAGACAGCAGAAAAAACGGCATAACAGGCAAAAAAATTTAAAGTGATCGACAAATGACGTTAAATACTAAAACAAGATCAACTTCACGTTCCTATGGACGTGAAGACCAGACCACACACATTGCAGATGCATGTCCGTCCGTGGACAGACAAACCCATCCATCATCATCACTCGGCCGGCCGGTCGGCAGTCCATATGGAGTTGATGCCACCACATACAACGAGTACCTACTCGTACATCAATGGATAAATTGACACAATGTAATGAGAAAATAGCGCTTTAATAACAACAAAAAATAAATAAAAAATTGCATTAAACATCAGATATGATCGCCATTTAGAAGAGATCGAGCGATGATCGATCGTTGGATGTGATGCCACTAAAGTTGTGATTCAGTCCAGTCAGTCAGTCCGTCAGTCGGCGAGTGAATGGACAGATGAATGAATGCATCGATCTAGAGGAGGGGACAAAAAAATCCCCCTAATGGATTTTTAATATGGCATTAGAGGGAAAATAAACAATTCAGCAAATTTCTTTTAACAAAAAAAAACAACCAAAAGAAAAGAGAAGAAAAAACCTCTTCAAGACCAGAAATGATTGAAATGCTCGAAATGTGTGGCATTTTCCACCACTTGGCGCATGAAGCTGGCGGCGGAGGAAACACAAAGGCGACGTAATCAATATAAATGTGTGATATTTGAATATTTGGAATAAATTGGAATGGGCTATTAGTGAGGAATGATAGAAATTACATTGTATTATTATAAAGAATTTATAAAAGATTGTTTTTCGAATTGGCAACGCGTTTTCCAGCGACATCCAAATTTACAGATGACAGCAGAATTGTGTGCAGCTAGGTTGCGGATGCGGCCTTAATGCCTCCCATTTGATAAGATTCCCAGAAAGAAATGGTCAAATCAGTTCAAACAATAAAAATTCCAGAATTAGCGAACTAGGAGCAAGTGAAATATGAACTAGTGACATACGAACTAGTGAAATATGAACTAGTGAAGTATGAAGTAGTGGAATATGAACTAGTGACATGAACTAGTGAAATATGAACTAGTAAAATATGAAGAAGTGAAATATGAACTACTGAAATATGAACTAGTAAAATATGAACTAGTGACATATGAACTAGTGACATATGAACTACACCATTTCCAATTGGAATTTGAAAAAATCTATTGAAATTTAAAAATTCTATTTGAAATTTGAAATACATCAATTGAAATTTGAAATTTCTATTTGAAATTTGAAATATGTACATCAATTGAAATTTGAAAAACATCAATTACAATTTAAAATACATCAATTGAAATTTGAAACACATCAATTGAAATTTAAAAGACATCAATTGAAATTTAAAAGACATCAATTGAAATTTGAAATACATACATCAATTTAAATTTAAAAATCTAATACATAAAATCGGTTAATAATTTTTAAATTTCAATTGATGTCTTTCAAATTTCAATTGTTGTCTTTCAAATTTCAATTGATCTGTTTTAAATTTCAATTGATGTATTTCAAATTTCAAATAGAATTTTTGAATTTCAATTGATGTATTTCAAATTTCAAATATAATTTTCAAATTTCAATTAATATTTTTCAAAATCAAATTGATATTTTTCAAATTTCAATTGGAAATGGTGTAGTGAAATATGAACTAGTGAAATATTAACTAGTGACATGAACTAGTGAAATATTAACTAGTAAAATATGAAGAAGTGAAATATGAACTAGTGAAATATGAACTAGTAAAATATGAACTAGTGAAATATGAAGTAGTAACATATGAACTAGTGAAATATGAACTAGTGAAATATGAAGTAGTGAAATATGAACTAGTGACATGAACTAGTGAAATATGAACTAGTAAAGTATGAAGAAGTGAAATATAAACTAGTGAAATATGAACTAGTAAAATATGAACTAGTGAAATATTAACTAGTGACATATGAACTATTGAAATATGAACTAGTGAAATATGATCTACTAAAATATGAACTAGTGAAATATGAAGTAGTGAAGTATGAACTAGTGAAATCTTAATTGGTGAAATATAAATTACTGTGTGAAATATGAACTTGTGAAATATGAACTAGTGTAGTATGAACTAGTGAAATATGAACTAATTAAATTTGAACTAGTGGAATGTGAAATTGTAAATTATGAACTAATGAAATGTGACCTATTGAAATATAAGCTAGTGATATAGGAATCAGTGAAATGTGAGCTAATGAACTGTGACGCAGTGAATATAAAAAGTAGTGAAATATGAACTCGTAAAATATGAACTCGTAAAATATGAACTTACGAAATATGAACTAGTTAAATATGAATTAGTAATATCCGAAATTGAACTTAATTGAAACTGAATCGATTTGAGTTGCATGGATTTGAATTGAACTGAACTGAATTGATTTGAATAGAATTAAATTGGGTTGACTTGAATTGATGTGAGTTCAATTGAACCGAATTGGTTTGAATTGAATTGATTTAAATTGAGTCGAATAGTATTGAATTGAATTGAATTGACTCATGACTTAACTTGACTTGACTTGCATTGACTTGACTTGACTTGACTTGACTTGACTTGACTTGACTTGACTTGACTTGACTTGACTTGACTTGACTTGACTTGACTTGACTTGACTTGACTTGACTTGACTTGACTTGACTTGACTTGACTTGACTTGACTTGACTTGACTTGACTTGACTTGACTTGACTTGACTTGACTTGACTTGACTTGACTTGACTTGACTTGACTTGACTTGACTTGACTTGACTTGACTTGACTTGACTTGACTTGACTTGACTTGACTTGACTTGACTTGACTTGACTTGACTTGACTTGACTTGACTTGACTTGACTTGACTTGCATTGACTTGACTTGACTTGCATTGACTTGACTTGACTTGCATTGACTTGACTTGACTTGCATTGACTTGACTTGACTTGACTTGACTTGACTTGACTTGACTTGACTTGACTTGACTTGACTTGACTTGACTTGACTTGACTTGACTTGACTTGACATGACATGACTTGACTTGACTTGACTTGACTTGACTTGACTTGACTTGACTTGACTTGACTTGACTTGACTTGACTTGACTTGACTTGACTTGACTTGACTTGACTTGACTTGACTTGACTTGACTTGACTTGACTTGACTTGACTTGACTTGACTTGACTTGACTTGACTTGACTTGACTTGACTTGACTTGACTTGACTTGACTTGACTTGACTTGACTTGACTTGACTTGACTTGACTTGACTTGACTTGACTTGACTTGACTTGACTTGACTTGACTTGACTTGACTTGACTTGACTTGACTTGACTTGACTTGACTTGACTTGACTTGACTTGACTTGACTTGACTTGACTTGACTTGACTTGACTTGACTTGACTTGACTTGACTTGACTTGACTTGACTTGACTTGACTTGACTTGACTTGACTTGACTTGACTTGACTTGACTTGACTTGACTTGACTTGACTTGACTTGACTTGACTTGACTTGACTTGACTTGACTTGACTTGACTTGACTTGACTTGACTTGACTTGACTTGACTTGACTTGACTTGACTTGACTTGACTTGACTTGACTTGACTTGACTTGACTTGACTTGACTTGACTTGACTTGACTTGACTTGACTTGACTTGACTTGACTTGACTTGACTTGACTTGACTTGACTTGACTTGACTTGACTTGACTTGACTTGACTTGACTTGACTTGACTTGACTTGACTTGACTTGACTTGACTTGACTTGACTTGACTTGACTTGACTTGACTTGACTTGACTTGACTTGACTTGACTTGACTTGACTTGACTTGACTTGACTTGACTTGACTTGACTTGACTTGACTTGACTTGACTTGACTTGACTTGACTTGACTTGACTTGACTTGACTTGACTTGACTTGACTTGACTTGACTTGACTTGACTTGACTTGACTTGACTTGACTTGACTTGACTTGACTTGACTTGACTTGACTTGACTTGACTTGACTTGACTTGCATTGACTTGACTTGACTTGACTTGACTTGACTTGACTTGACTTGACTTGACTTGACTTGACTTGACTTGACTTGACTTGACTTGACTTGACTTGACTTGACTTGACTTGACTTGACTTGACTTGACTTGACTTGACTTGACTTGACTTGACTTGACTTGACTTGACTTGACTTGACTTGACTTGACTTGACTTGACTTGACTTGACTTGACTTGACTTGACTTGACTTGACTTGACTTGACTTGACTTGACTTGACTTGACTTGACTTGACTTGACTTGACTTGACTTGACTTGACTTGACTTGACTTGACTTGACTTGACTTGACTTGACTTGACTTGACTTGACTTGACTTGACTTGACTTGACTTGACTTGACTTGACTTGACTTGACTTGACTTGACTTGACTTGACTTGACTTGACTTGACTTGACTTGACTTGACTTGACTTGACTTGACTTGACTTGACTTGACTTGACTTGACTTGACTTGACTTGACTTGACTTGACTTGACATGACATGACATGACATGACATGACTTGACTTGACTTGACTTGACTTGACTTGACTTGACTTGACTTGACTTGACTTGACTTGACTTGACTTGACTTGACTTGACTTGACTTGACTTGACTTGACTTGACTTGACTTGACTTGACTTGACTTGACTTGACTTGACTTGACTTGACTTGACTTGACTTGACTTGACTTGACTTGACTTGACTTGACTTGACTTGACTTGACTTGACTTGACTTGACTTGACTTGACTTGACTTGACTTGACTTGACTTGACTTGACTTGACTTGACTTGACTTGACTTGACTTGACTTGACTTGACTTGACTTGACTTGACTTGACTTGACTTGACTTGACTTGACTTGACTTGACTTGACTTGACTTGACTTGACATGACATGACATGACTTGACTTGACTTGACTTGACTTGACTTGACTTGACTTGACTTGACTTGACTTGACTTGACTTGACTTGACTTGACTTGACTTGACTTGACTTGACTTGACTTGACTTGACTTGACTTGACTTGACTTGACTTGACTTGACTTGACTTGACTTGACTTGACTTGACTTGACTTGACTTGACTTGACTTGACTTGACTTGACTTGACTTGACTTGACTTGACTTGACTTGACTTGACTTGACTTGACTTGACTTGACTTGACTTGACTTGACTTGACTTGACTTGACTTGACTTGACTTGACTTGACTTGACTTGACTTGACTTGACTTGACTTGACTTGACTTGACTTGACTTGACTTGACTTGACTTGACTTGACTTGACTTGACTTGACTTGACTTGACTTGACTTGACTTGACTTGACTTGACTTGACTTGACTTGACTTGACTTGACTTGACTTGACTTGACTTGACTTGACTTGACTTGACTTGACTTGACTTGACTTGACTTGACTTGACTTGACTTGACTTGACTTGACTTGACTTGACTTGACTTGACTTGACTTGACTTGACTTGACTTGACTTGACTTGACTTGACTTGACTTGACTTGACTTGACTTGACTTGACTTGACTTGACTTGACTTGACTTGACTTGACTTGACTTGACTTGACTTGACTTGACTTGACTTGACTTGACTTGACTTGACTTGACTTGACTTGACTTGACTTGACTTGACTTGACTTGACTTGACTTGACTTGACTTGACTTGACTTGACTTGACTTGACTTGACTTGACTTGACTTGACTTGACTTGACTTGACTTGACTTGACTTGACTTGACTTGACTTGACTTGACTTGACTTGACTTGACTTGACTTGACTTGACTTGACTTGACTTGACTTGACTTGACTTGACTTGACTTGACTTGACTTGACTTGACTTGACTTGACTTGACTTGACTTGACTTGACTTGACTTGACTTGACTTGACTTGACTTGACTTGACTTGACTTGACTTGACTTGACTTGACTTGACTTGACTTGACTTGACTTGACTTGACTTGACTTGACTTGACTTGACTTGACTTGACTTGACTTGACTTGACTTGACTTGACTTGACTTGACTTGACTTGACTTGACTTGACTTGACTTGACTTGACTTGACTTGACTTGACTTGACTTGACTTGACTTGACTTGACTTGACTTGACTTGACTTGACTTGACTTGACTTGACTTGACTTGACTTGACTTGACTTGACTTGACTTGACTTGACTTGACTTGACTTGACTTGACTTGACTTGACTTGACTTGACTTGACTTGACTTGACTTGACTTGACTTGACTTGACTTGACTTGACTTGACTTGACTTGACTTGACTTGACTTGACTTGACTTGACTTGACTTGACTTGACTTGACTTGACTTGACTTGACTTGACTTGACTTGACTTGACTTGACTTGACTTGACTTGACTTGACTTGACTTGACTTGACTTGACTTGACTTGACTTGACTTGACTTGACTTGACTTGACTTGACTTGACTTGACTTGACTTGACTTGACTTGACTTGACTTGACTTGACTTGACTTGACTTGACTTGACTTGACTTGACTTGACTTGACTTGACTTGACTTGACTTGACTTGACTTGACTTGACTTGACTTGACTTGACTTGACTTGACTTGACTTGACTTGACTTGACTTGACTTGACTTGACTTGACTTGACTTGACTTGACTTGACTTGACTTGACTTGACTTGACTTGACTTGACTTGACTTGACTTGACTTGACTTGACTTGACTTGACTTGACTTGACTTGACTTGACTTGACTTGACTTGACTTGACTTGACTTGACTTGACTTGACTTGACTTGACTTGACTTGACTTGACTTGACTTGACTTGACTTGACTTGACTTGACTTGACTTGACTTGACTTGACTTGACTTGACTTGACTTGACTTGACTTGACTTGACTTGACTTGACTTGACTTGACTTGACTTGACTTGACTTGACTTGACTTGACTTGACTTGACTTGACTTGACTTGACTTGACTTGACTTGACTTGACTTGACTTGACTTGACTTGACTTGACTTGACTTGACTTGACTTGACTTGACTTGACTTGACTTGACTTGACTTGACTTGACTTGACTTGACTTGACTTGACTTGACTTGACTTGACTTGACTTGACTTGACTTGACTTGACTTGACTTGACTTGACTTGACTTGACTTGACTTGACTTGACTTGACTTGACTTGACTTGACTTGACTTGACTTGACTTGACTTGACTTGACTTGACTTGACTTGACTTGACTTGACTTGACTTGACTTGACTTGACTTGACTTGACTTGACTTGACTTGACTTGACTTGACTTGACTTGACTTGACTTGACTTGACTTGACTTGACTTGACTTGACTTGACTTGACTTGACTTGACTTGACTTGACTTGACTTGACTTGACTTGACTTGACTTGACTTGACTTGACTTGACTTGACTTGACTTGACTTGACTTGACTTGACTTGACTTGACTTGACTTGACTTGACTTGACTTGACTTGACTTGACTTGACTTGACTTGACTTGACTTGACTTGACTTGACTTGACTTGACTTGACTTGACTTGACTTGACTTGACTTGACTTGACTTGACTTGACTTGACTTGACTTGACTTGACTTGACTTGACTTGACTTGACTTGACTTGACTTGACTTGACTTGACTTGACTTGACTTGACTTGACTTGACTTGACTTGACTTGACTTGACTTGACTTGACTTGACTTGACTTGACTTGACTTGACTTGACTTGACTTGACTTGACTTGACTTGACTTGACTTGACTTGACTTGACTTGACTTGACTTGACTTGACTTGACTTGACTTGACTTGACTTGACTTGACTTGACTTGACTTGACTTGACTTGACTTGACTTGACTTGACTTGACTTGACTTGACTTGACTTGACTTGACTTGACTTGACTTGACTTGACTTGACTTGACTTGACTTGACTTGACTTGACTTGACTTGACTTGACTTGACTTGACTTGACTTGACTTGACTTGACTTGACTTGACTTGACTTGACTTGACTTGACTTGACTTGACTTGACTTGACTTGACTTGACTTGACTTGACTTGACTTGACTTGACTTGACTTGACTTGACTTGACTTGACTTGACTTGACTTGACTTGACTTGACTTGACTTGACTTGACTTGACTTGACTTGACTTGACTTGACTTGACTTGACTTGACTTGACTTGACTTGACTTGACTTGACTTGACTTGACTTGACTTGACTTGACTTGACTTGACTTGACTTGACTTGACTTGACTTGACTTGACTTGACTTGACTTGACTTGACTTGACTTGACTTGACTTGACTTGACTTGACTTGACTTGACTTGACTTGACTTGACTTGACTTGACTTGACTTGACTTGACTTGACTTGACTTGACTTGACTTGACTTGACTTGACTTGACTTGACTTGACTTGACTTGACTTGACTTGACTTGACTTGACTTGACTTGACTTGACTTGACTTGACTTGACTTGACTTGACTTGACTTGACTTGACTTGACTTGACTTGACTTGACTTGACTTGACTTGACTTGACTTGACTTGACTTGACTTGACTTGACTTGACTTGACTTGACTTGACTTGACTTGACTTGACTTGACTTGACTTGACTTGACTTGACTTGACTTGACTTGACTTGACTTGACTTGAATTAGAACGAATTGAATTGAATGAACTGAATTGAATTGAATTGATTTGAATGGAATTGAATTGAATGGACTGAATTAATATGATTCGAATTCAATTGAATTGAATTTAATTGAACTGAGTTGGCTTGAATTGATGTGAGTTGAATTGAATCGAATTGGTTTGAACTGAATTGAATTGAAAGGAATTGAGTCGAATCGTATTGAATTGAATTAAACGAATTGAATTGGATTGAATTGAAATGATACGAAATAAACTAGCATGTGAAATGATATTGAATGGAATTGATATGTTTTGAATTGAATTGAATGGAGTGGAATTGAATTTGATTCAATTGAATTGAGTTAATGAACTGAATTGAAATAAACTGAATTAAATTTGATTAAATGAAATTAAATTGAATTGTATTAGAATGAATTGAGTTGATTGGAATCGAATTAAATTGGATTGAATTAAATTAAATTGCATTTAATTTAATTGAATTGAATTGAACTGTATTAGATAGAATTGAGCTGATTGAGATTGAATTGAATTGATTTTGAATTAAACTAAATTGAATTAAATGAAATTGGATTGAACTGAATTGAATTTATTTGAATAGAATAGAATGGAATTGAACTGTATTAGATTGAATTGAGTTGATTGGAATTGAATTGAATTGGTTTGAGGTGAATTAAATTAAATTGCATTTAATTGAATTGAACCGAATTGTATTAGACAGAATTGAGCTGATTGGAATTGAATTGATTTTGAATTAAATTAAATTGAATTAAATGAAATTGGATTGAACTGAATTGAATTTATTTGAATTGAAATTATTTGAATTGAATAGAAAGGAATTGAACTGTATTAGATTGAATTGAGTTGATTGAAATTGAATGGAATCGAATTAAATTGTATTAGATTGAATTGAGTTGATTGGAACTGAATTTAATTGGATTGAATTGAGTTGATTAGAATTGAATTGAATTGGATTGAGTTGATTTAAATTAAATTGTATTTATTTGAATTGAACTGAATTGTATTAGACAGAATTGAGCTGATTGGAATTGAAATGAATTTAATTAAAATAATTGGATTAAATTGATTTAAATTGAATTGAATTGAATTATATTGTATCGAATTTAATTGAATTGAAGTGAATTGAATAGAACGGAATTGAATTGTATTAGATTGAATTGAGTTGATTGGAGTTGAACTGAATGGAATTGACTTGTATT
Organism: Phaonia tiefii; assembly: GCA_963931995.1. Classification (NCBI taxonomy): domain Eukaryota; kingdom Metazoa; phylum Arthropoda; class Insecta; order Diptera; family Muscidae; genus Phaonia; species Phaonia tiefii. The sequence continues at coordinate 248,988,392 of OZ008368.1, read as the reverse complement.
AGATTAAATTGAGTTGATTGGAACTGAATTTAATTGGATTGAATTGAGTTGATTAGAATTGAATTGAATTGGATTGAGTTGGATTAAATTAAATTGTATCTAATTGAATGGAACTGAATTGTATTAGACAGAATTGCGCTGATTGGAATTGAGTTGAATTAAATTGAATTTAATTAAATTAAATTCGATTGAATTGAATTGAATTGTATTGAATTTAATTGAATTGAATAGAATGGAATTGAATTGTATTAGATTGAATTGAGTTGATTGGAGTTGAACTGAATGGGATTGAATTGAATTAGATTAAATTGAGTTGATTGGAACTGAATTTAATTGGATTGAATTGAGTTGATTGGAATTGAATTAAATTGGATTGAAATGAACTGAATTGAATTAAATTACATGACTAAAATTGATAGAGTCGCCGCCAGTAAGCGAGGTGACCATTGTCGATAGAATTAGTAGGATAGAAGAACCGAACACACCATTCTCCCACCAACGGCATAATTAGAGGCTAATTCAGTTAAAGTAGTACAATTTCCATAGTCTATGGGTACAAATTGTATAAAATCAGGTGTTTTTTAAAAATTCCATCCAACTGAAGTGAATATAATCCAATGCATAAAGTAAAAAACAAATATCCCGTGGCGTTTTCTAAATATCTGAATAATGTAGAATGTCTGAATTACAGATACTGTCATCGGTGTGGAGTAATCCTGAAATATTTAAAACTCCGTTTCCACCTTCAAAATTCTGAACAATATAACTAAATCAATGACGCTTGTAACATCACTCCACCAGACATAATGAACATTCGTTATTCCGAACCTTGACGACGCCATCACATACCGCTTGCAAAAAAATACTATATATGGCAATCAGTTTACCTCTTCCGGGTAGTATTGTTTGTGATCCACATTCTGCTTCCATTTTCGTATTTTTTTGTTAACATTTTTGGTATATTTGTTTAAAAGGAGCCGCACTTGGACTAAACCAAATCGACTCCAACTCCAACTCCGGGAAAATATTCTGAACTCCGAATCCCAAACCATCCTATTCAGACTTCACACCCCTGGATACACTTGTACTAAGGAATTTTGTGAACGTACATAATATGGTTTCCCATTACATCCCATGAAGGAATTGGTGAGAGCTTCTGACAAATTTGAAAACAAATTTTGAAACTGTGGCAACTCCCTTGTTTACTATTGAAGATTTGTGAAACCCACCCTGAAGTGAAACACTAAAATCATATTTAAAAAAACATTGTATTAAAATTAAAGTGTACAAATTTTGTTTGACTGTGAACATAAAATTTATTTAAAATTTCTAATATTTTGAATGGGATTACAAATTTATTTCAGGTTAAATTTTTCACCTGACCTTATTTAACACTAAATCTCTATCATTCTAAACCATGTAACCCTGTTTAAGACATCGTGTTTCCAATTTTTGTTGTTGACAACGAGTTCACTAAAAGCTACGACGTAAAAAAATTCGTAGTAGTTTTCAAATTTCAAATTGCGTAGTATCATTTCGGAACGTTGTCTCTCATTTATGAATGGACACAACGACACCGGGACAGGCATTTGTTTTCGGTCACTTTTCAAATTCGTCGCACGTGAAAGATGATCTTGTTGAAAATTCTCATACCAAATTAAAGCGCAAATTTCTCACGTATCCAGTCTTTAAATGCCATGGAATCAACTGACTACCCACCCTTTAGTGAGGTTTTATGTTTTGGCTTTTGTTATGATTTCTATGGCTGATGACACTTGAGAAGGAGACCAAGAAAAGTGCAGAGTAAAAAAGGAATGACGCATAGCAAACGCTTCCTCTTTCGAAAATCAAACAAAAAACAACTGCAAAATAGTTTTGAAATCAGATCTCATTGAACATTTAGCATTAATGTTTATTTTATGTGCCTGTTTCATGTTCGACTGCGTGCCTGGTTGGGAATGAATGTTGTACCCTTTAAAGTACGTTTTCATTGAAATAATCAAAGCAACAAATATTTAGTTGGCGGAGCAACGCAATGAACTTCTAGAACATGCTTTGTTGCAGCAACGATGCAATCATCGGGAGTATGAATCTTTTCACTGTAGCAAAGTAAACCAACTAACGAAAATTCCGCAAATATATCCCAAGACCTTTCTATATATAAATTTTTTAAAAAAATAAAGCGCAAGAATAAAATGCAAGAAGAGGTTGGCAGATTTCCCGGGATTTTCGGATGAAATTCCTGGGTAAGTGGGAATTGAAAATTAACGAAATTCCCACTGCTGAATTCCCTATCAGCGACGTATCAAAATTGTGTGTTAGAGTGACAACGACGAGAATGAATTGAGAGAGAGAGAGAGAGCGAATGCGATGACGAGCGGCACAAATTTTCAATTTTGGTAAACATTGTTATAGGTTTATGTTTACTATTGCTGGATTTTGGCGGAAGTTATTCAAAAAAATTATTAATCAAAAATGACTAGCGAAGAAAACCATTGAGGTTAACACGCATTCCGACACAACTTTCAAATATATTTTGCTGCTCTTTTGGCTTAGAGTGTAATTAGAGTGGCCGTCGGTGGTGCAATGGTTAGTGTGCGTGACTCTTGTACATGAGAACATGGGCTCTGACCACCTTACATTTCTTTCGACGATGGTCTCCACTTTTAGTGGCGGCGAAACTATCGAGTACTTAGCCATGAAAATGCTTCTCATAAACCCGTTCGGAATCGGTGTTAAACTGTAGGTCCCAATCAGTGAGTGCAAAATGAGAAAGCATACATTCCAATGATTGTGAGAATCTTTCAATTGTAACTTCATGGGATGTAATGGGAAAATATTTATTTATTTTATTTGTTTTTATATTAAGGCCCCTTGGGTACAACTTGAGTGTCATCCCTGATTTTATTATTTTTCGTTGCTTTTATTCTGCCTCAATCGATCTTTCAGATAAACAATAACTTTGCACCAGACAGCCTGTCTGTCTGTTATTGTATGGCCACGATTATTGTTTTTGCTTTCGTTTGTTTTACATTCATTTCGTTGTGGGAGAGGGAGGTAGAGTGCGAGAGAGAGATTTCACGTGGAAAACAAATAAAAATATGACGTCGTTAAGGGGTCGTAGCCATACAGTCAGAACATACCGCTCCGCCCCATCCACAAACTAGTTTTACTAATTAGTACTCAACAGCGAAAAGAGGCACTTTGAATGCCTTCCAGCAGGCCTACAAAGACAAAGTCTGAAGTGTCACCTTAAAATGCAACCCAGATTTTTAAAATAACACCGGCCATAGGAAGAGAAGGCCTGCAAATTTCTCTTCACTTGGCAGTTGTGTTCAAAAAACGGAATTTTTAAAAACAGGTTTTCGTTTGTTCGAATAGTCAATTTTTCAGGAAACCGGTTTTCGGTTTTTAGATTTGGTTTTTTTTTGATTTGAATTACACTTACAATACACCGAATTCAATTCAATTCAATTCTGCTCATTTCAATTCAACTCAACTCAATTCAATTTAATTTATATTAATTCATCTCAATTCAATTCAATTCAATTGAATTCTTTTCAATTCAATTCAATTCCATTCAATTCCATTCAATTCAATTCAACTCAATTCAATTCAGTTCAATTTAATGCAATTCAATACAGTTCAATTCAATTCAATTCAACTCAATTCAATTTAATTTATATTAATTCATCTCAATTCAATTCAATTCAATTGAATTCTTTTCAATTCAATTCAATTCCATTCAATTCAATTCAATTCAGTTCAATTTAATGCAATTCAATTCAGTTCAATTCAATTCAATTCAATTCAATTCAATTCAATTCAATTCAATTCAATTCAATTCAATTCAATTCAATTCAATTCAATTCAATTCAATTCAATTCAATTCAATTCAATTCAATTCAATTCAATTCAATTCAATTCAATTCAATTCAATTCAATTCAATTCAATTCAATTCAATTCAATTCAATTCAATTCAATTCAATTCAATTCAATTCAATTCAATTCAATTCAATTCAATTCAATTCAATTCAATTCAATTCAATTCAATTCAATTCAATTCAATTCAATTCAATTCAATTCAATTCAATTCAGTTCAATTCAATTCAATTCAATTCAATTCAATTCAATTCAATTCAATTCAATTCAATTCAATTCAATTCAATACAATTCAATTCAATTCAATTCAATTCAATTCAATTCAATTCAATTCAATTCAATTCAATTCAATTCAATTCAATTCAGTTCAATTCAATTCAATTCAATTCAATTCAATTCAATTCAATTCAATTCAATTCAAATTCAGTTCAATTCAATTCAATTCAATTCAATTCAATTCAATTCAATTCAATTCAATTCAATTCAATTCAATTCAATTCAATTCAATTCAATTCAATTCAATTCAATTCAATTCAATTCAATTCAATTCAATTCAATTCAATTCAATTCAATTCAATTCAATTCAATTCAATTCAATTCAATTCAATTCAATTCAATTCAATTCAATTCAATTCAATTCAATTCAATTCAATTCAATTCAATTCAATTCAATTCAAATCAATTCAATTCAATTCAATTCATTTCAATTCAATTCAATTCAAATCAATTCAATTCAATTCAGTTCAATTTAAATAAATTCAAATAAATTCCATTCAATTCAAATCGAATCGAATCAATTCAATTTGATTTATTTTAATTAGATTTAACTCAATTCAATTCAATTCAAGTCAATTCAATTCAATTCAATTCAATTCAATTCAATTCAATTCAATTCAATTCAATTCAATTCAATTCAATTCAATTCAATTCAATTCAATTCAATTCAATTCAATTCAATTCAATTCAATTCAATTCAATTCAATTCAATTCAATTCAATTCAATTCAATTCAATTCAATTCAATTCAATTCAATTCAATTCAATTCAATTCAATTCAATTCAATTCAATTCAATTCAATTCAATTCAATTCAATTCAATTCAATTCAATTCAATTCAATTCAATTCAATTCAATTCAATTCAATTCAAATCAAATCAAATCAAATCAATTCAATTCAATTCAATTCAATTCAATTCAATTCAATTCAATTCAATTCAATTCAATTCAATTCAATTCAATTCAATTCAATTCAATTCAATTCAATTCAATTCAATTCAATTCAATTCAATTCAATTCAATTCAATTCAATTCAATTCAATTCAATTCAATTCAGTTCAATTCAATTCAATTCAATTCATTTCAATTCAATTCAATTCAATTCAATTCAATTCAATTCAATTCAATTCAATTCAATTCAATTCAATTCAAATCAATTCAATTCAATTCAATTCAGTTCAATTTAAATAAATTCAAATAAATTCCATTCAATTCAAATCGAATCGAATCAATTCAATTTGATTTATTTTAATTAGATTTAACTCAATTCGATTCAATTATATTCAATTCAATTCAAGTCAATTCAATTCAATTCAATTCAATTCAATTTAATTCAATTCAATTCAATTCAATTCAATTCAATTCAATTCAATTCAATTCAATTCAATTCAATTCAATTCAATTCAATTCAATTCAATTCAATTCAATTCAATTCAATTCAATTCAATTCAATTCAATTCAATTCAATTCAATTCAATTCAATTCAATTCAATTCAATTCAATTCAATTCAATTCAATTCAATTCAATTCAATTCAATTCAATTCAATTCAATTCAATTCAATTCAATTCAATTCAATTCAATTCAATTCAATTCAATTCAATTCAATTCAATTCAATTCAATTCAATTCAATTCAATTCAATTCAATTCAATTCAATTCAATTCAATTCAATTCAATTCAATTCAATTCAATTCAATCCAATGCAATTCAATTCAATTCAATTCAATTCAATTCAATTCAATGCAATTCAATTCAATTCAATTCAATTCAATTCAATTCAATTCAATTCAATTCAATTAAATTTAATGCAATTCAGCTCAATTCAATTCAATTAATTGCCATTCAATTAAATATGAATATGACAGGTGTAATGTTGTCTTCTAAAGCAGCAATCGTAGTTGGCAATTGTCTAGTGTAGTCAAATCGCATGCACGAGGCGGCCAATTGACAATGCCACAACGTGCGATTAAGTGCTAATCAAACTCGGCTCTCAATTGGTGCATGGTATCGCGTGCAGTGTGGTCCCGTCCTGTTGAAACCACATGTCAACTACGTTCAATTCTTCCATTTTGAGAAAAACAATTTCGTGATCATCGAGCGGTACCTTCTTCCTACATTGACAGTAACGTTTCTGCCATCATCGTCTTTGAAGAAGTACGGCCCAATGATGACACCGGCTCATAAACCGCACCAAGCATTGCATTTTTCAGTGTGCATTGGAAGCTCTGGCTGCTTTATTGACGTACCAATTGAGCCAAAAATTAATCTCGGTCGATTATGACAACCGAAAAATGGACGTAACTTGCGAAACAAGTTTCACAGAGCACGAATTTTGATAGTAAAACTCAATGACTTGCAAGCGTTCTTTGTAGTTTCATGCATTCAGTCGTCAATCGTTCGTTTGTGAGGAAACACACGAATGCTTCGACGTAAGCATATGGATGTTTGGGATGAACCTCGTATATGGCTACACGTAAAAGTATACATCTTTGCACGCAAACGTGCTAATGTTTGCATTCAGTCGTCAATAGTTCATTGGGAGGAGCACACGAATGCTTCGACATGAGTATATGAATGTTTGGGATGAGACACGCATATAGATCTACATAAAATTATACATCTTTACAAGTAAACATGCCAATGTTTACATTTAAATCTAAGTGAGTTTATATGAATATTTGTAGTGTGTTCCAAATACATGAATATTTGTAGTGTGTTCCAAATACATAAATGGTTGAGAGAATATGTTACAGAGACCGTTCTTTTTAAGAGTGTGGGGACTTTTGACACAGCATTCGTAGTGATGTATTTAATACCTATACAAAAATCCAGCTTGGCCGGAATTAATGCAAACTGGAATGTCTATTTTGTCTGGAGTATCCACGCTGAAAAATAAGCTTTTTTGTTGTTTGGTTGCAAATATAACGTGTTTGTAGCTTGTCGCAAATATAGTAGACTTGTCTCCGAGCACATTATGTTTGGCATTCAATATTACATATTTGAGACACAATGACTAATATGTTATAATATATGTGGTTGCGACCCAAATATATCTTTGTTTGTGATACAAATACAGCTGTGTTTGAAGCAGTGTTTATGCTCTCGCGAGAGCACGAGAAGAAAAAAGGGACAATGATCTTTAAGGAAAGGTACAAACTTTTTTTAAGAATTTTTTTTCTGCAATGTATTTTTAAAAAAAAAATTATATTTTTAGGTCCTTTTTGTAAGAATATGTATTATATTTTCCGGAATATGATTATATAGGTACTTTTTTAATCAGAGGTACTTCTTTTATTAAAAGATATTTTTTTTTAACAAAAGGTACTATTTTTAAGAAGAAGTACTTTCTGTAAGAAAAAGCCATAACAGTACTTTTGTAAGAACAGGTACTTTTTAAAGAAGTGACACTTTTTTAGCAAAAGGTTATTTTTTAACAAAATTTACTTATTTTCAAGAAAAATAGGTAATATTTTATTTTTAAGAAAAGGAATTTTTGTAAGAAAAGGTACTTTTTATAACAAGATACTTTTTTGAAGATAAGGTATTTGTTAAAAAATGGTAATTTTTTTAGGATTAGTCCTTTTTCAAGAATAGGTAAATTTTTAAGAGTAGGTAGATAGTAGATATTGTCCTATTAAATGAGACAAAAGTAAACCATAGACACAATATAATATTTAAAAATTATAAAATCATAAGCAAATATCGAATTGTTGCAACAAGGGGTGGGGGAACTGCTATATGAATCAAGAATAACATACAATACTACAGTCACGATAACAAACTGTATCAAGTAATCAAGTAAGTATCAAGTAATAATTACCAAATCCTAAAAGTATGCAGAATAATACTGGGTTATAGCATAGTACGGTTAAAAAAATTGTTTAAATTTTTTCATTTAGCCCCCATTCCGCAACGTGCGATACGGAACTTCGTTCCAAAAAACAAGTAATTAATCCACGCTTGGCAGGCATGAACTATATTTGTATATAAATATTTTGTTTGGTAACCAACGACTAGAGATAACCAACGCATAGTTGAAACCTTCTGAAAACAAAAACGTGAGACAAAAAGAAAACAAGGAAGTAGAAGCAAAAGAACTGAACAGCAGAAAATAAAACAAATATTGCGTTCAATGCAAGAAAATGTAAAAAGGGCCGTTTTAAATCTTTTCATTTTTTGAATTAATTATTTATAAATGTCGACTTAAGTGATAAAATTAATTATTATACTATTATTGTAATTATTATATAAATAATATATATTATTATATAAAAATTATTATAAATAATATATATATATTGAAATCAAACAATAATTCGTTTCTCAATATTATTATGTTTGGGTGGAAATACGCATATGTTTACACGTAAGTGTATGCAGGTTTGGGGGAAATACGCGAATACTTGCACGTAATGAATGTTTGGGGTGAAGAACGCAAATGTCTCCACGTAAAAGCATACATGTTTGCCAGTAAACATGATACTGCTTGCATTTAAATAGAAGAAAGTTTGGGATTTGCAAACATGTGAAAGTTTGAAGTGTGTTCCAAACATATATATACATAGTTCCTGCCGAATATGTTTGGGAGAATATGTAAGATAGACCGTTATTTTTCAGCGTGTAGGAGATCTTCAAATTACGAAAACAATGCTTGCAAAAATGTACATGGTTCCTGCTACATGTTGCTGGGTCCGTTAGTTTTCAGCATGTTTGTTACCCACATTTTTGTTTGTTTACCCACATTTTTTTTCATAGTGGAAAATCTCAAATAGTTTTCTATTTGTAAAATAATGTATACCAAATTAACTACATATTAACTGCCGTCCTACGCCCTAAATATGTTATATGGTAACCTATTAGCCATGAGGGTGATAACTACAATTTGTGACATAAACCTGCCCTTTAAATTTTCTAATTTCTTACGATTAACCCAAGACTTGAAAGCAATAAACAGGAAAATCAAATGCATTTAAAGGTTTCTGTGAAAATATTTAAATGCAGGTGGGAAATAAATTATGCATAATTGACGTGCGACATTTGCATAAATATCAAATAATTTCAAAGCAAACGCATCATCAGCAACACCGGACATTCAATGAAGATGCTTGCGGCTGAGAATATGTATTTTTGTTATGTGTCCCATAGTCGCCACAACTCCAAACCGAACATTGATATGAACTGTGTGGTCTGTCATCACTTGGGGGAATTGTTGGATAAAATTATACCTGAGTAGCATCAAATTAATATCACCTCAGCACTTCCTTTGTTGTGTTGTGCTGTGCCATAGATTTATTTTCTTTGTGTCCAAATTATGTTAAGACAATATGTTACCCTATTTGGTTTAATGGTCAATCGCTGCACAAAAGAGACATTTTATGGAATATTTGTCAAATACATTTAAGATGTGATGAATTTCAATACGAATCTTATAACTTGAAGTGGGCAGATGTTAGAGATTGAAGATTTGTTGAAATGCGGGTTATGGCTAAAGGCAAAGATGTGTACATTTTTCGAATATTTGGAAGGGGTCAGATATTAGTGCCTGAGTGGAAATGTATTCAAAACGCGTTTATTAAATTAATTTGGTAATTGAACTATATTACTACCAAGCGGGGGGTCATGTAAAATTTGGAATTTATTTTTGCTTTAAAAAAAATCCAATGAGTGTTCGAACTCAGAGGCGATCTGTTAACACCTTTTTGTTACATGGAACCTATTCGATTTCTATGGACACATTAGTAAATGTTACATTGGAAAATAAAAAACAGCGTCATACATCATATGATTGATGACGTTACATTTAAATAATATTAATATATAAAACTAGCTGACCCGGCAGACTTCGTCCTGCCTTCAAAAGTATTTATAACATCAGATGGTAAACAATGATTAATATCTCGACGTGGGCGCCATCTATTTTATCACGGTGCAAAAACAGAAAAAAACTAAATATTGCGCCATCTGTCGGACGAACTTCAAACTACACAGAAACACTACTCACGGCTCATAGAGCATGCATATAAAATTTGGTCAAAATTGGTCCAGTAGTTTTTGAGTTTAGCGATCACGAACATACACGTAATTTTTATACATGTAGAGATTATTTAAAGACCAGTGCAAGCACATGTGTGATTATTTTCTTGCTTAATACTTTTTGTTTTATTCCCACAAACAGCAAAGAGAATGCAAAGCAACAGACACATGTGCACACATATATAGTTATGTTCGTACATACGCTACACAAGTTCACACAATATTCGTTGCTCTCTTGCTATCTCATTTTTATATCCATACGTATAACCACGTCATTATTCTCTTTGCTCTGAGAGTGCAACTATTCGCTGCCGCTACATCAGTATGTGTTTTTTTAGCAGTCTAACAATCTGTGTTCCGCAGTCGGACAAATCTGTGTTCTATATAGGGGTGGATCAACCTTCTTATTTAGGGGTATGAAAAATAGATGTTGGCCGATTCTGAGACCTACCCGATATGCACACAAAATTTCATAGAAATCGTTCCAGCCGTTTCGGAGGAGTTTAACGCCAAACAATCTGTGATCGCAGTCAGACAAACTGTGTTTGGATGTGTTCACTTTGTGAGTTTAGTCCCTACCAGCGCCTATAGATGTTAACTCATCAAAAAACACTAATAGACATTTTTTCAAGCTTATGATTTATTTATTGACTTTATCTATGAAAGAAACACAACATCGTTCCAATGACTTAATCTATGGTACCTCATTCGATTTACTCTACATTTCGATTGTTTCAGCCTCCATCTCGTGAACGACAATATCGATTTCGTGTTTTAATGCCTCAATGGACGACGTGTGAATTTTCCGAGTCTCAATGCGACAATTGACAACACTAATCTTTCATGACGCCTCAGAGATAATAGTCTAATAGGGTCAAATCGCAGCTGTGATTGGACCAATGAACTTCCAAGTTTCGGTTGATTATACGTTTTTCGAACATAGTGCGCAAACGATCGATTGTGCGGCATGTAGCGCCGTCCGGTGGTAATCGTACGTCGTCAATGCCATCCTCTCAACTTTTGGGAATAAACAAATTACATGAGATGTTAGGGGACACCCGGTTGGAACGAAGTTCCTTTTGCTATATATTATGTACTAGTTAGTTCCAAGGCGCCTAAATACGATAATTTAAATGGATCGTTAAGAAAAGATAATTTTTGTAAAATGATAAACTTGTAAAGAAACATTTTTTTGTATGGAATTTTTTTTTTAAGGAAAAAAAAGGAAATTTTTAGTTCCTTTTTGTAAGAATATGTATTACATTTTCCCGAAAAGGTCCTTTTTTTAAAAAGAGGTACTTCTTATATTAAAAGCTAATGTTTTTTTTAAAGAAAATGTGCTATTTTTAAGAAAATGTACATTCTGTATGAACAAGTCTTAAGAAAAGTCAAAGAACTACTTTTTTAAGAACAGGTAATTTTTAAAGAAGTGGAACTCTTTTTAGGAAAATGCAATTTTTTTAGAAAATTTATTTATCTTCAGAAAGGCTACTTATCAAAGGTTTCATTTTCATTTAATTTTTTCATTTTATTTTTAAGAAAAGGTACTTTTAAGAAAAGGAATTTTTGTAAGAAAAGGAATTTTTTTAAGAGAAGCTATTTTTTTGAAGAAAAGGTTTTTTTTAAGAAATGGGGGTTTTTGTTAGAATTGGTCCCTTTATCAAGCATAGATAAATGTTTAAGAGTAGGTACTTATCTCAAGAAAAGTTGTTTTGTTTCACAACAAAAGTACTTTTTAAAGAAAGGGTAGTTTTTTAAGAAAATGCAATTTGTCGTAAAAAAAAATACTTTTTTAAGAAAAGGTACTTTTTTAACATTACTTTTTTAAGAAAAGGTACTTTTTGTAAGAAAATTTAATTTTTGTAAGAAAATGTACTCTTCTTAAGCAAAGCTAGTTCTTTAAAATAAAGTATTTTTTTTAAGAAAAGGTACTTCATTTAGGAATATGACTAGATATTTTTTTTTGAAAAAATTTACTTTTTTTAAGAAAACGCACTTATTTAAAAAAATTTTCTTTTTTTAAACTTCTTTCTCTAAATTTACTTTTTATTGGGTTCAAAACTACAATAGTTTATATACTAAATATTGGTACAGGCTCCACCTAGAAAACTTGCCATTAAACAAAAAAATTTCCCAACATGTGTTAGTCTAGACACAAACCAAAACAAAAGTACCCAATATAGTTGATACCATGGATAAAGTTAATAGTTGAGGCACAAGTGTTGGAAAAATTTTAGTTTAATTTGTAATTTTCTAGATGTCGTTGAAAGCAAAAAAATGTTTTTTTTTTGTTCCCAAAAAAAAAAAAAATAAAAAATATGACATTAAAATTCTAAATTTTGATATCAAAAGAAAAAATAATTTTCAATAAAAATATCACTTTGAAACAAGAATACAACACGTTATTTAAAGTAGAATATCAGATGGCCATCGAATTGGAAAGCCATGCCACCACCGACTTAGTCCTAATAAATTGTTTCTTCCTCCGGTTCAGCTACCATTCCTTGTGGAGAGCACTCTATCGGTTCTGGCATCTGCGATCACAGAAGTTGCTACAGTTTTTGGGCGAAGAAGTTTTCAGATTAAAAAGCTGTTCCGGCTTGTTCATCTTTGGGCGGCCTTACGGGTTTTATCCTATTGATATCCCAACACCGGCATCATGGTTATGAAACAGTTTTTTATATAAGAATCAATTGTTATTATATGAAATCATTTAAATTTTGTCATATTTTTCATTGTTTAAATTATTTTCAAAAAAATTTCCCACAATCTTAAAAATAATAAAAACTTCAATGAAAGTGACAATAGTACAGGACAGCACCTAGTGAACAAAGTTGACAATGGTCGCGCTATATTTATTATTTCCTTTATCTATGGTTGATACTACTGGGTTGTAGTATAATAGTGTTAAAAAATTTTTTATTATTATTATTTTTTCATTTAGACACCATCCCGCAACGTGCGATAAGAAACTTCGTTCCAAAAATCGCTGAGCATGGCGGTCTCCTTGCTGATTTTCAAAGAAAAATGGGCCTACGGTCCCAAAACTGGCCGACCTGACGTATAGATGGTGCCACTAGTTTAATAAAAAATATTTTGGTGAAATGTGGCAACCTTATAAAACAGATATTTTAAGTTTCAAGGCGCCATGTTGGTTAGCATTTTTACTTGAGCCATCAAAAGTAAATGATCTCAGTGAATTTTGTAAATATGGAAAAAATTTGTCACCGTTGTGTAATTCAATATTTTCATTTGCAAGGTCTCAGTCCATGCAATATTAAAGGCGAACTAGATTTTTCTCTGGGGAGTATGCTCCTTCGTTGACGACTGTAAAGTATTGGGTAGCAGAGCTTAAACGAGGCCGTACGAGCTGTCAAGACGACCACCGTAGTGGTCGACCATTTGAGGTGTCCAAGCCAGACACGGTTAAGAAAATCCATAAAATGGAATTGGATGATCGTCGGCTGAGAGTACGTGGGCCAGCTGAAACGATAGGCATTTTAAAAAGTGCAATACATCGTATATTGGCCGAAGTTTTGAAGATGAGAGAGCTGTGCGCAGGATGGGTGCCGCGTTTGCTTTCAATAGAACCAAAACAGCGTCGTGAAGATGTTTCAGTAAAGATGTTTCACCGCAATAAACCACAATTGTTTGCGTCGATTTATAACCATGGATGAGACTTGGGTCCACCACTTCACACCTGAGACAAAGGAATAGTCATAGCAGTGGACTGGCATGGGAGAAGCGAGTCCAAAGAAGGCGAAGACGGTTCCATCTACAGGCAAGGTCATGGCGTCAATTTTTTGGGATGCGCATGGGATAATTGAAAAAATGGTGTCCCATAACATCTCATGAAGGGATTGAGGAGAGCTTCTCACAAACAATGAAATGTGCGGTTCTGATTTATTCATTATCTTCAGAAAGGAAACACCATCAACGCCGAATATTATGCTAATATATTGCAGCGTTTAAGTGATGAAATTGTGGAAAAAAGACAGCATTTGGCGAAAAAGGAAGTCTTGTTTCATCAAGACAATGCTCCAGTTCACACATCCGCTATTGCGATGGCCAAAATGAATTAATTAGAGTTCGAACTGCTTCATCATGCACCTTACTTGAGAGACTTAGCTCCCTCAGACTATTTTATATTTCCAAACTTGAAAAAATTGGCTCGGCGGTAAAAGATTTGCCAACAATGAATAGGTGGATTCTGCATTTGATGGATATTTTAAGGAGTTTGACAGTTCTTACTATAAACAGGTTATTGGAACTCTAGCAAAACAATATAAAGTGCTAAATTTAAGAGGAGTGGAGACAAGACTTGTCTTCAGACCAGTTTCCTGGAAAGTGTGTGTTAAACCGGAGGTCTACATATACATCACTTGATGTCGTTGATTGCGCGGTTTGTTCCTTCAGATATTATAGAGATGTGGGAGTCGTCTGGAGACATTGTAAAGCCTGGAAGTCTTAGACGCATTTTCAAAGGCTTCACATAATTGTTTCCATGAGTTTCTAAAATCTTGAAGTTTTTGATTCTTCCTTATAAAAGGTGTCTCAGTAGGAATGCACTTTTTAAATTTAAAAGAAAAAAACACGTATTTTTAGAGATAAAAGGTGTCTCAGTAGGAATGCACTTTTTAAATTTAAAAGAAAAAACACGTATTTTTAGAGATTGTGATTTTGTTTCTTGGATTGTAAAGAAGACATGTTCCAATTACGTATGGAATCCAATATCCGTCAAATGACCGCCACAGCTCTGATGGCAGGCCATTATCCTTTTCATGAAATTTTCCATAACTTTATCACAGAGATGTGGCTGCATCTCTGCGATTACGCGTTCGATCTCGGATTTGAGCTCAGGAATTGTTTCTGATTGATTTATTCGTATAAACCCGAGATTTCACAAAACCTTAAAGAAAGAAATCGCACGGCGTTAAATCGCATGATCTTGGTGGCCAGTTGACATCAGAATTTATTGAGCTAATTTGTTCTCGAAACCGTTGCTGCAATAAAGCGATTGTTTCATATGCGGTGTGGCAGGTGGCGCCATCTTGCTGAGAACACATGCCGTCCAGATCCATGCCATCGAGTTGAGGCTACAAGAGCTCCGTTATCATATTTCAGTAATGATTGCCCTTCACAGACACTGCAATTTCGGCCTCATCTTCAATAAAGTAAGGCTCAATCACGACGTCTTACCAAAATCTGCACCAGGCAGTTGCTCGTTGTAGGTGCATTTGTTTGCCATGTACTGCTTGAGGATTTTCTGAGCCCTAATTTGACAGTTTTGTGTATTCACGCAGCCATTCAGATGGAAATGCGCTTTATCGGAGACGATGACTTTTTTTTTTGATAAATTGGCATTGCCTTCACTTTGCTCCATTACCCATTGAACGAATTGTCGGCGTTTTCCATGGGTTGCTGGTTTGAGCTCCTGAGTAGGCTGCATTTTGTACGTATGACGGTGGAGGTCTTTTGTCAAAATTCACTGCTTAGTGCTTCGTGAAATTTGAAGTTCTTGAACACGATGCCGAATTGTTGTCTTCCGATTTTTGGCGACACTCTCGTTTACAGCAGCAATGTTTTCAAGAGACCGACCGGTATGTTGACGAATAGGAGTCTCACTGTCCATAACCGACACAGTTTCTTAACTTTTTTTGACTACTCTTCGAATGGTTGACACATTAGGTGCACTTTCTCGCCTGAAAAGTCTTCGATGTTTCCACATTTTTTTAAACATAAATTTTCACAATTATAACGTGTTGTTTTTTCGTAATGCACTCTATTTTTAATAATCAGCATAAGCATATGTGACAACTTCCAAATTTCAGAGTTGCCACGTGCACAAAAAAAAATGACACTAAATTTAAAAAGTGCAATCTTACTGAGACACCCAGCATTGGCCGAATTGGCGGCACATATGACGGTCGTTTGTCTTTAATTCTTGCACAAGTTGAATCTTAAAAACTCCTAAACCAAGAACCTTTCGTAAAATCTCCCATAAGGTGGATGGACACATCCCCATTTGCTAAGAACGGCACTGAATTGATTGATGTGGGTCTTCTTCAATGCTTTGCTGTACAGCGGCTATAGTGTGTTCACGGCGCAGTGTTTGGCGTCTTACGGGAACCATATCTGTGGTCACAAGGCATAACAGCACATGTCTATTTTTGCCAGTTTTTTGGAGAGCGTTTTAAGGGTTCAAATTTCATTTGTAATGTAGTGATTGATCGCGATTTGCTAATAAATATTTTCCAATATCTTGGGAACTTCAAATTGGATTACACAGTGCAATACGGGAAAATATAACCACATACGGACACCACTACGTGATAAAATACAATCAATTTGTCAGGCTCATAACTTGCAAACCGTTTGGAATTTTGATTTACTCTCTGAGGGAAAGTTGTAGCTGTTGTCATAAAGAACAAAAATAGTGAACACATAAGATCAAAAAGGTCAAAAGGTCAAAATCGCAAAAAAACTTTAAAAAATTTGTATTTGTTATCTTTTTTCCCTGTTCAGGTCCATAGGTAGCAAACCGTTCAAAATTCAAGGAAACAATCAACTACACGAATGTACAAAAGATCTCAATAAACAACTTTCTAGTACATATGAACTTCCTAGGAATAATTCTTAACACCGTTTACTTCAACATTTGGGATACTATGCTATCTCACCAACCGCAGCAGCACAGGCAAAGCAGTAAGCTCAGCACACGCAACAAGGGACGCAGCACACAATATAAGAATCATTCCTAGGAAGCTCATATGTTCTAGAAAGTTTTTTACTTTATGACAAGAGCTACAACTTTCCCTCAGAGAGTAAATGAAAATTCCGAACGAATTGCAAGATATGAGCCTGACAAAATGATCACCGGTGAAAAAGTACACCGAGGCCCCAAATCTTTGGGGGACCATGAAAAAGTGCATAACTTTGGGCAAAACTGGAACACACGGGTCTTTTTTGTTGGTCTTTTGTCACGTAGTGGTGTCCGTAAATGGTTATATTTTCATGACTTAAAAAATTACACACAGTGTTATTCATATTTGGATTGTATAGTGTGCAGTACGATATATCTCGAAAAATTTGGTTTGAACATAACTCGATTTATGCTGTTATGCCTTGTCACCACATATATTATCATTAGGAGTAAACGTGGTGCGGTCCTGGTGACGCTCTGGTGGAGAGATTATAACTACCATAAAATGGACGAAGTGCTTTAGAAATTTGTCGAACAGAACCATTATTTTGATAGAAAATTTCAACAATTTGCAAGCGTTGTTCTCTCGTAATTCTATCCACATTAAAATGGTAAACCAAACTTAACAAAAAGCAACTATCAGCTGTTAAATCGGTTGCGAAATAAAACAGTGTTACCAAGTCAAAGTTGTGAATCTGGAGAAAACGCTACTGAAAGCAAGCAAGCAGTCGGTGTTAAAGTGTAGATGCCAAAGGACTGAAAGCGATTAATTTACTGATTGCGAAAATACTTCTCTCCTACAGAAATGGAATATAAAAAATCAATTTGTTAAAAGCTTTGAGGATTTATTTCTTCAATATTTTATTGCTTTTGTAGTTTTTTAATAAATTTCTCAATCCACATCAGAGCCTTAATTTAAAAACAAAAAATAAATAAAAAAAGGAAGGGTAATAGTTTTTTTTGATCCTTAATACTTTGTTAATCGCTCTATAATCTCCCTTTCAATTGCTTTCAACTCAAAACGATTACTCATCCGTCACACATCATAACCCCGTAGTAGTCAGTGATTCATTTCCCTACGTTGCCGATAACATTCCTTTGTGACTTGTGTACCATATGTACCAAGTATCGTACTTGCCCTTATGACCGACCAAACAGGAATCGTTTTACACAATTCCCTACTCCTTTTTTGTGGCCAATGATGAAATGGCTGGCTGTGTATTGTAAGCGTTTCTTTTAGAGTTGCAATGGAATATTACGCTCGCTGGCTTTACATCGCATTGGATCATATCGTATCGTACCGCACCGTATCGTATCGTATGAGTGTATGTTACTTTTATTTACATTAACTGCCAGAATAGTCAAAGTAAATTTGTTAATTTTTTATGCTTTTTGTGTGAACGTATTTTGTGTTTTTTTGCTGCGTCCGCCTCCTTCTGCTGTGTTTTTTTTTGTATTAACGCTGGCTGGTTGGTTGGCAGCCGCACAAAATGTAATACACCTTTCTTTGAAAAGTTGCCGCCTTTGTCGGCTCAACTGACAACTTCAATCAATTTCAAAGCTCTATTTTGTTTTTCCGCAGTCGAGCGAGTGAGCGCTTTAGTGTTTTGTTGCAGGTCTGGGTATGTGGATGAAGGTTTATCTCTCTGTGCGTTTGTATGTGTTGTGCTGTTCGTTGCATTTGTAACACAAATCCTTTTGGATTGTTCGGGATATTTTGTTACACTCGCTCACATTTGCTGCCACACACACACACCTACATTGACTCACATTATGGCCCAGGCCACGCATGCAGTTAACTTTGTCGGGCAATGGCCAAAGAACCCATTCGAGGTGAAAAAGACATTCAAAGAGATATCAATGTTTTACCACTGGGAGCGACCAACCACATAGTACAGTGGGTTAATCTATGAGAAGGCGACTACAAGTAAAGTACGGAAAAAGTCGACTCGCGATCCGAATTTTCAATAACTCGATCGTTTTAAAACTCGAAATCCGAGTTAAAAAGATTCGAACTCGTAAAAACGATTTTTATTAAAGATGTTTATTTCTCCAGAGCTGTAAATACTGTTACTTAATTGCGATCAATCGCGAGCGAGTCGAACATATGGTGGGAGCGAGCAGAGGGCGAGCGAAAATGAGCGTATATTCTATTGCAAAAAAATGAAGTAAAACTGACAGTGGTTTGGTTGGTGTCTAGACTAATACTCGTATATGTTGGGAAATTTCTTGTTTAATGGGAAGTTTTCTAGGTGGAGCCATTAACCAATATTTAGTATATATTGTAGTTTCGAACCCAATGAAAAGTAAATGTAGAAAAGCCGAAGTGAAAAAGGTTTAAAAAAGAAAATTTTCTTAAATAAATTTTAAAATTAAATTAAAATTTTCGTAAAATGATAGCTTACAGAAATTACCTTTTCTTAAAAAAAAGTAATTTTTTTTAAAAATTGGTATCTTTTCTGAAAAAAGTAAATTTTCTTACAAAAATTACCTTTTCTTAAAAAAAAGTAATTTTTTGAAAAATTGATACGTTTTCTGAAAAAAGTAAATTTTCTTACAAAAACTACCTTTTCTTAAAAAAAAGTAATTTTTTAAAAAATTGATACCTTTTCTGAAATAAGTAAATTTTCTTACAAAAACTACCTTTTCTTAAAAAAAAGTAATTTTTTAAAAAATAGGCACCTTTTCTTAAAAAAGTTAATTTACTTACAACAAATTGCATTTTCTTTAAAAACTAGATTTTCTTTAAAGAGTACCTTTTTTTTGAAACAAAATAACTTTCCTTGAGATAGTACTCTTAAAAATGTACCCATTCTTGAATAAGGGTCCAATTCTTAAAAAAAATCCCATTTCTTAAAACAACCAGTTCTTCAAAAAAAAACAAACCTTCGTCTTCTTTTCTTAAAAAAACCTTTGCTTACAAAAATTTCTTGTCTTAAAAGTACCTTTTCTTAAAAATAAAATAATATCTTTGCTTGTTTATGCTCTTTTACTCAGACTCTATACATGAGAGCGGAAAAAGAGTGCAATAAGATCTCTATACTAATCAATACTTTTTGTCGTCGCTCTGTTTATGACAAAATAAAAACAATTATTTCACTGAGCTAAATATTGCTTTATTTATTTTAATAATATTACATCTAATGTTAAAGCAGATGTAAGAAAAAAGATAGTGCAATAGCAAAGTAACTTCAGCACAAAAACTATTCTTGTTTTTTATTTTACAATGTAACATAATCGAACAGGTACCGTGTAACAAAAAGGTGTTAACACATCGCCCATGAGTTCGAAGACTCACTAATTTTTTTTATTGAGCTGAGGGGAACCGCCCTTATTAAGTCGTCAGAGTCAATGAGTAATTGGCAGCTGAAACAGAGACGCTACAAAAGTAAATCGATAGGGACAGCAAACGACGCCATATTTTTCCCCCTCTTTTGACATTTCTCTTCAGTAAGGTTTGCCATTTCATCATGGAAAGATATACGAGCCAACAACGAGTCGAAATTATTAAAATTTACTACCGAAATTTGGAGTCAGAGGCCTCAACTTAAAGAGCGCTACGTCCAATTTATGGTCGTCATAATCGTCCTACCAGAAGAGCAATTGAGCGTCTAGTGGAAAAATTTGAATCCACAGGCACAGTACAAAATGTTCCCGTGCCAGTGAGACAAAGAAGTGCCCGTAGTGTCGAGAATATTGCTGCCGCTGAGGCTTCAGTTCAAGAAAGCCCAAATGTGTCTCTCACACGCGTTCTCAAGCGTTGGGCATCTCTGTGACGTCGTTGCGGCGAATTTTGCGTAAAGATCTTGGCCTACAGCCTTACAAGATCAAATTGACGCAAGAACTGAAGCCGCTTGACCACCATAAGCGTCGTATATTCGTGAATCGGGCTGAGCAACAACTTGAAAATGATTCGGATTTTCATCGGAAAATCATCTTCAGCGATGAGGCTCATTTTTGGCTGAATGGCTTCGTCAATAAGCAAAATATGCGTTATTGGTCAGACAGCAATCCACACGTAATCCATGAGTCATCATTGCATCCCGAAAAAATTACGGTTTGATGCGGTTTATGGGCCGGCGGCGTCATTGGGCCATACTTCTTCCGTGATGATCACGACCGGCACATTACTGTGAATGCGAATCGCTACCGTTCAATGATAACCGAATATTTTTGGCCCCAATTGGATAATATGGACTAGGAGGACATGTGGTTCCAACAGGACGGCGCCACAAGCCACACAGCGAATGCCACAATCAATTTATTGGAAACCAAGTTTGTTGAACGTGTTATCTCACGAAATGGCCCAGTCGATTAGCCGCCTCGGTCGTGCGATTTGACGCCGTTAGATTATTTCCTGTGGGGCTACGTCAAGTCTATGGTCTATGCCAACAAGCCAGCGACGATTGATGAACTTCGTACGAATATCGAACGTGAAATTGCAGCAGTATCGGCCGATTTATGCTTGAAAACCGTCCAAAATTGGGTTCAGCGTCTGGACTTCTGCAAGCGTGCCCGTGGTGGCCTTCCAAAGGAAATCGAGGTCCATGCATAATGGCATCGAACGTACTTTCACAGGAATAAAGAATTTCATTGGTATCTAAAACCGGGTTAAAAAAAACTTTTGTAGCGTTCTTATTGAAAAACCCTCTATTATAACCTATTAATCACTGTGTTTCAAAAATGTAATATTCGGCCCTGTTCTGTAAACAGAATCCAGACAAAAATAAAACGTTTCAGAATATTTGGGTTTCTGTAAAAACAATTCAGAAGAAAAATATCAGTTTTGAATTAGAATGCAAATGAATTGTGATTTTCAAAACAAACAATTCAGAACAAAAATATTTCATGTTTTAAGAACATCAAAATTTAGGCTTTTAATTCTGAAAGAAATTTCTTCTGATTCAAAATGATTCTGTATGCAGAACAGGGCCGATTGAATAGCAAACACAATGTGTTTCGGCACAAGTATAGTATATTTGCGACAAGCTACTAACACATTATGGTTGCATCCAAACAACAAAAAATATTGATTTTGAGCGTGTATTATTTGAAATAAATGTCACTTACATGAATTTTATATAAAGTTCAGTCAAATCATTACCTGAAGTAAAAGAAAAAAAACAATTAATGTTGATTTTAAAAATTATCTTAAAATTTTTTTTTAATTCATATTATTATATAAAAATCTTATTAGAATGCAATTGATATAATAATCACTTAATTTAGTACCACTTGGTGTGCATTCAAGTATTTATCCCTCCCACATGTGTTCGAAGTTTACTTTACATATGTATCTGCACTTGATCTTAAGCGATCAGCCATTAAACAATTAACGTCAAATTTCAATTATTATTATTATTTTTTTTCTAATATTTCACCTCATTATGACTAAATAAGAGAACTGCAACTCGACAGCAAATGAAATGAAACCGCCGTCCATTAAATTTAATTTGTTTGCCTCCCTCTGCGTGTATCTCTAAATGTACTCGCATTGGATTTAATAACCGATCAAGACAATCAGACAATAACACCCAATAATTGTTAACCATAAATGAATGAACAAATTAAACATTCTGATATAGAAGTCATTCATTCCATATGAAACGATTTGAATCAATTTTATACTCGTACCCAGTCTTCATTACCGCCATCGATGTCACGGGTGCTACGCGTTCGTCTCCGTATTTAATAAAAGTCAATCAATGCGAATGAGTTTCTTTGCAGATGTGTCGCAGATATCTTTAATACATCTCGATGCCGTTTACATTAGCGGAAATGGACACATCATTGACAGCAACAGCAACAGCACTAGCAACATCAACAGCAGCAACATTGGCTAGTGTCACTGTCACAGTCAATGCAACACATTTTCTTTTCATTATTTTTTTTTCGTTGGTTTCATTTCATTTCAATTAATTTCTTCCATGTTTGCCGGCTATGGTGTGAAAAATGTCAAATACAATTGACAGCTGGCATGTACTTGAAAAAGATGAAGAAGAAGCAGAAGCTGGAAAAGAAGTACATGCTCGTCGTATCCATGAATGCGGAGCATTCGTCGCTCGTCGATTTGAAACAGTAGTGGTAAGAGATACAAATTGCTTAAGATCGGCAGAATACAACATAATTCGCATAATGATGACAACACACTCGAGTGAAAAATGTTAGTGCAAGGTAGTAACGTAACCAGGATTTTGTTTCAGGGGGCCCAACGTGATATTTAGGTTGAAAAATAGCAGCACTACATTCCAAAATCACCTATTAAAGAAATAATAGTATGTCCTTGGTTCAAGGATAATTTTTAAACTAAGGGCCATTTTCTCATTGTCCAGTTAAAGTGTCTACTTACTAATCGGCACTTTCAATTAAAATAAAAAATTTTGAACGTTTTCAAAAAACGATGAATTTCATAAGAGCTAACACTTTGGGCGATCCAGAAATCATAAACCATATCTTTTTCTTGGAATGTTATTTGAATGAAGCGTCATAGAAGTCCAGCGTTTTTTTTAAAGAATTTTTAAATAATTGACTCGTACTTACAGCATTTTTATTTTTGCGAGATTTCAGGGGACACCCGCACTGGAATTGTCTAACTTTTCAACGACAAAAATCGCTAGTTAAATTGACAAAATTCGGAAATTTTGTATTGAAATTTAATGAATTTTGACAATTTAACTACCAATTTTTGTCGCTAAAAAGTTAGAGAAGTTAGAATACCGTTGCCGGTAGGAACGAAGTTCCTTTCGCTATATAACGGGTCCGCCATCTAACGTTTTTTTCAACTAGTGCTTATTTCGTGAATGGTAACATTTAGCTCATGTCTGATTTGACAGATAATTAGTTTTATCCTTCCGCTGAACGAATATGGTTGTGTATACGCTTGAACAACGCTAGGAAATATGGAAAAAATGGGCCTACGATCGAATTACAGAAGATGCCGATTTTGCCCAAAAAATCATATTTACAGAGGAAGCTCATTTTGATCTTGGCGGGTATGTAAACAAGCAGAATTGTCGCATGCGTGCACATTGAAAAGCCGATGCACCCAAAACGAGTCACTGATTGGTGCGGATTTTGGTCAAGAGGCATAATTGGGCCATTTTTCTTCGAAAATGAGCAAGGAGTGGCCGTTACAGTCAATGGCGATCGTTATCGGGCCATGTTGAACGACTTTTTGTTCACAAAAATTGAAGAGGAGGATATTGGCAACATTTGGTTTCAACAGGACGGCGCTACGTGCCACACAGCCGAAGCTACACTCGATGTTTTGCGCCCTGTTTTTGAAGATCGCATTATCAGCCGCTGAGCTGATGTCGTTTGGCCACCTCGGAGCTGCAATTTGACATTGTTGGACTATTATTTGTGGGGTGCCCTCAAAGATATGTGTTACGCCGACAAGCCAGAGACAATTGACGCTTTAAAGGACAATATTCGTGAAGCCATTGGTGAAATACAGATGCACACAATCGATAGTGTGCTTAAAAATTGGACCGATCGTGTAGGCTACTGCATGGCCAGCCGAGGCAGCCATTTGAATGAAATTATTTTCCATTATTAACCGGAAGGATTGTACTTTAAAATAAAAAAAGGAATTTGAGAAAATATTCAGTAGTTTTTTTTTATAGCATTTTCAAAAAAAAAAAGTTATTTGGCGGACCCTTTATTACGTTCAAGTTACACATTGCAACACAAAAAAATATAACCATATACGGACACCACTACGTGATAGTAAAAGAGCAAAAAAAAAGACCCGTGCCTCCCAGTTTTGCCCAAAGTTATTCACTTTTTTTATGGGCCCCCAAAGATTTGGGGCTCGATGTGATTTTTGCAAAAAAGTGATCATATTGTCAGGCTCATATCTTGCAAACCGTTCGGAATTTTGATTTACACTCTGAGGGAAATTTAAAAAGTATATTTTTAGATCCTTTTTGTACGAATGGATTTCTTTAATTAAAACCTAAAGTTTATTTTTAAGAAGAAGTACTTTCTGTAAGAAAAAACCCATAAGAGTATGAATTTCTTTTAAAAAGAAGTAATTTTTTTTAAGAACAGGTACTTTGTCAAGAAGTGGTACTCTTTTTAGGAAAAGATTATTTTTTAAGGAAATGTACTTATTTTCAGAAGCCTCCATATCTCAAGAAAAGAAACAAAAACAAAAGGTATTATTTTATTTTTAAAAAAATTTACTTTTAAGAAAAGGAATTTTTGTAAGAAAATGGAATTTTTATTTTTTATTTTTATTATTCAAGCACAAGACATCTATATCTCTATAAAGAGAGATGTAGTAAAAAAAAAATTGCACGATATAAAACGATAATTAAATGGATTTTTAAGAAAAGATACTTTTTGTAAAATGAAAACCTTTTTTTAAGAATGGATTTTTAAGAAAAGATACTTTTTGTAAAATGAAAACCTTTTTTTAAGAACAATTTTTTTATAGAATGTATTTCTTTTTAAAAAAAAAAGTATATTTTAAGGTCCTTATGTATTATATATTCCCGAAAAGGTCCTTTTTTAAAGAGAGGTACTTCTTTCATTAAAAGCTAATGTCATTTTCGAGAAAATGTACTATTTTTAAGAAGAAGTACTTTCTGGAAGAAACAACCATAAGAGTATGATTTTTTTTTACAAAGAAGTGCTTTTTTAAGAACGGGTACTTTTTAAATAGGTGGTACTCTTTTTCTGAAAAGGTTATTTTTTTAAGAAAATTCACCTATTTTCAGAAAGGCTACTTATCTCAAGAAAAGAAAAGAAAAGGTATTATTTTGTCTTTAAGAAAAGGTACTTTTAAGAAAAGGAATTTTTGTAAGAAAAGGTTTTTGTTTAAGAGATGGTATTTTTTTGAAGAAGATGTTTTTTTTAAGAAATGATAATTTTTTTTTAGAATTGGTCCTTTTTTAAAAGTAGGTACATATTTGGAGAAAAGTTATTTTGTTTCACAAAAAGGTACTTTTTAAATAAAAGGTAGGTTTTTATGAGCAGGAAATTTGTTGTAAGAAAATTTACTTTTTTAAGAAAAGATGCTTATTTTAAAAATAAATACTTTTTTTCAGAGCAGGTTCTTTTTGTAAGAAAGTATACTTTTTTAAGTAAAGGTACTTCTTCTTTAAGATAAGTTGTTTTTTTTAAGAAAAGGTACTTTGTATTTACCTATTATGTACCTATTAATACCTATTATTAATAGGTATTTTTTTGGGAAAATTTACTTTTTTAAAGAAAACGAACTTATTTAATAAAATTTTATTTTTTAAACTTCTTTCACTTTGTTGGCTTTTCTAAATTTACTTTGTATTCGGTTCAAAACTACAATATGTAAATATATGCGAATTAGTATCGATCGAACAGCCCCAAGTATCAGCAAACACTGAATGGTCACTAATCCAACACAAGAACAGACGGCTTTTTTCCACCATATTCTTCTTTTCCTCTTGCGTACTCGCAATAGAAAGGTTTAGGGCCTGAATCGATGTATACAATACGCCAGAATTGGTGTGGTGAACCATTGTGGCCGGAACTTCAGAAACGATCGGAGGTTTCCCCTAAACATTTCCCAATATAAAGTGCCCTATGTCCCAGCTTTAATATTAATTAGAAGAATACGGGAAAATTACTTATCAATATAACATTAAACTGTTCCCACTATATGCGTTAGAAAAAAATTTAAACATTCAGTTGTGAAACCTTCTGAATTAGGTTGAGACAACTTCTAATTCGATTTGACATCCTCTAATTCGGCTACGACAACGTCTAATTCGGTTGATACAACCTCTATTCGGTTGCGACAACCTCTAGTTCGATTGAGGCAACTTCTATTCGGTTGAGATAACCTCTAATTCGGTTGAGGCAACCTGTAATTCGGTTGCGACAAGCTGTAATTCGATTGAGACAACCTCTAATTTGGTTGTGGTAACCTCGAAGTTGGACGGGCAAGTAGGCTATGGTTACCATCCACCCGACCTAAATGTAAATATCTCCTTCACGCTGCCTGATCACTGTAGTGTATTTCAGGCGGAAATTGCCGCCATACTAGAGGTTACTGAACTACTGAAAAGTAGTGTTACAACCCTCCGGAGAATATGTATCTACACAGACAGCCAGGCTGCCATAAAATCCCTGGAAGCGATGTTTGCTACGACCCTGACGGTGAGAGAATGCCACTCATCACTTAGGGTGTTGGCAGAGTATTTTGACATCAGGCTCATCTGGGTACCGGGACACAGCGACATTCCAGGCTATAATGTAGCGGATGCGTTAGCAAGACAGTTTACTACGGCACAGGTTCTTCCGGCAAAAGAAGGTGTTAGTATGCCAATCTCTAACTGCCGTTTGCAGATCAGTCAGTGGGCCGATAATATGTTCAAGGACAAGTGGAGACTTACTTCAACTTGCAAACAAGCCAGGGTCCTCTGGCCACAGGTGGAGAGGAACAGGACTAGGCAACTACTTAACTTGCCGAGATGCAGGTTATCCACAATTATAGGAACACTTACGGGACATTGTCTTGTAGGAAAACACGCCCAAAGATTGGGGCATAGAAACTCCACTCTCTGTAGATGCTGCATGGAAGAGGACGAGGAAACGACGAAGCACCTTCTCTTGGATTGCCCTGCTCCGGCAGGACTGAGAAGTAGGATATTCGGAACACATTTAGTTAGCACCGTAGCCCTACAGGATATTCCTGTCGGTCTTATAGACAAATTCATTGAAAGGGCAAATTGCCTAGACTACTAGTCAATAGTTGCTATAGAGGAAACTGCAGGTATCTCAATGGGCTTGTTAAGGCAAAGTGTGCTAGACAGCGTGCTTTCTTGCAGCCTTTTCAAACAACCAACCTCGAATTCGGTTGAGACAACCTCTAGTTCGATTGAAACAACCTCTAGTTCGATTGAGACAACCTCTAATGCGATTGCGACAACCTCTAACTCGGTTGCGACATCTAATTCAGTTGCGACAACTTCTAATTCGGTTCAGACAACCTCTATTTGGTTGCGACAACCTCTAATTCGGGTGGGACAACTTCTTTTCGTTTGCAACAACCTCTAATTCGGTTGCGACATCTAATTCGGTTGAGACAATCTCTAACTCGGTTGAGACAACCTCTAATTCTATTGAGACAACCTGTATTCGGTTGAGGCAACCTCTAATTCAGCTATGACAACCTCTATTTGGTTGAGACAACCCCTATTCGGTTGAGATAACCTCTAATTTGGTTGTGACAACCTCTAATTTGGTTGTGACAACCTCTAATTCGGTTGTGACAACCTTTAACTCGGTTTAGACAATCTCCAATTCGGCTGTGACAACCTCTGACTCGGTTGAGACAATCTTTAATTCGGTTGATACCACCTCTGTAGGTTTACTGTAGGTATTGTAGTTTACATGGGGTTTAAAATGGCGCCGGGAAAATCGGTAGTTAAATCTTCAAATATATCGTAACTCACTATTAATTTCATTGAATTTTATTTTCCCGAGTGTAGCTGACATAAACGTTTAATATGTGAGTGAAGTTTTTCTCATACAGTATGACGAGATTCATATTTTGTGGTTTCCACGTTCAACAATACAACAGTGAAGGGAATTTAAACTAATGACATCTTTCAAACCATCAATGTGTTCTTTCATGTTGTTAATTTTTTTTTAATTTCCAGCTGAAGAGTATCTGTTTGCAATAAGCTCTCATGTCATCTACTTTATTAATTGACCGCTTTGGTAGGATATATTTGTTTTGCTGAAATTCTCAGCATTGCAATAATGAGCTATTATGAGTTTCTCTCCCCTAGAAATAAATAACAATTAACACCCACTAGTGGGTGCATTTTTTTTGTTCTCCCCCCTTAGAACATGAAAGCTCCATTCGATTGCAATGGCGGCAGCAAACTTTGCTTGCAATATTTTCTTGCTTGTGGCGGCAAGTGCGTTTGTTGCTTTGGAGTCGCATTAGAGAGTATGAGGCAGTTGTTTGCATTACGAAGGAACGGAAAAAAAAGTTAATTAAAAATTCATAGCACGCTTATGCAAAATGATTATAAAACACAAAATGCTAAATATTTCATCTTTAAATGGCAACAACAGAAAACCCTGGTTTTAATTGGTTTTACAACTCTGAACGAAAAAAAAATGTGGAAACACCACCACTGGAACAACAACCACTGCCACCACCACCGCCATCTACATTTGCATTTGCATTTGCATCTACATCGCCAACGCCAACACCTTCCATAGCAGTGACACCGACATCGACAACGACACAGCAGCACCATATCAGCGCGCGTTTTGTTGCACCCCCTCACTGTGCTTGAGGTTGCTTTATGACCGATCCTATGCGAAAAACAAACACCTACTTGAGGCAGCTGAAATGTACGAGTATCTCAATGTGGATCTACGTTATCTATATGTTGTCGGTACGATGGTAAGCATTGGCATGCAGGCATGATTTTTGCCATGCGCACAGTGGTTAGGTGGGACTATTATTCAAAGGTTTGATTTAGAAGCCGAAAAACACGACGACCAAGATCCTGCTGGAAGGATCCGATGGAAGAATTCTCGTTGAAGTTTGGTAAGAAAAAATAAATATAGAGTCGGTGAAACAAATTTATTATCTTGGTGTTACAGAACTCCTAATCTTCAACAATAGACACTTGTTACCATACGAGGTGACCGCCTTTGAAATAAATAAACGGTGTATGAAGTCACTCTGTGTGACCAGCTGTTTTACTATCAGCTGTCGTAACACGTGCTCTGGTAACAGCTGAATGAATGAACTAGTTCGTTTAATTAGTTTAATTAGTTCAATAGGTCATTCTAGTTTACTGTGGCATATCAATTCAACAGTTCATATGAACTATAAAATAAACGACTGATTTCAGTTGAACTTGTAGTTTTGGTTCACCTTAGTTGAATGAGCTAATTCGGTCATTTAGTCCAAAAGTTTATTTTTTTTACTGTGTGATATCAATTCCACAGGATCAATTCCAGTCAGTTGAACTAGTCGTTTTAGTTCACTGCATGTGGGCATGATGTCCATATCTCGAAATTAGTTTTGATTATTCGCGAATGTTTTCTCATTTCAATGTGGAAACATTACATTGTCGAAAATTTATTTGGCAAAAATTTACTAAATTTGGCATAAAATGCTCTGATCTATATCAAAATTTCACCACCGACAAACTTTGCTGCGCTGAGGTGAAAAAGTTGTTTTCCCCGTACGACCCAACTTTTTGAGACATAGGCCTTTAAAGCTTAGCATAGTATCTCAATGTTGAAGTAAACGGTGTTAAGGATCATTCCGAGAAAGTTGTTTACTGAGAAAGTTGTTACATTTTTGTAGTTGATTGTTTCCTTAAATTTTGAACGGTTTGCTACCTATGGACCTGAACAGTGGAAAAAATATAAAAAAAACTCGAATTTTTTGAAGTTTTTGACCTTGAAGATGAAGTTTTTTTGATTTTATAAGTTCACTTGTTTTGTTCTTTATGACAAGAACTACAACTCTCCCTCAGAGAGTAAATCAAAATTCCGAACGGTTTGCAAGATATGAGCCTGACAAAATGATCACTTTTTTCTTTGGGGGCCCATAAAAAAAGTGCATGACTTTGAGCAAAACTGGGTGACACCGGTCTTTTTTTTTTTTGTTTTTTATCATGTAGTGGTGTCCGTATATGGTTATATTTCCATGACTTAAAAAATTGCCTCAAAAACCCGGATATATTTACGTTGAAAGTTTTGAAATACATTTTTCAACATAAAATAAAAATACTATGCGCGTATGCCGGTGTTAGAACCACCCCAGAGGAGAAAATACCTAAGCGCGGTCATAGGTTGGTCACGCAGAAAGCGCTATATCACAAAAATACTATACCGAAGCCGCTAAGCCGGCATTGGACCTGCCCCAGAGGAGAAATATTCCTAAGCCCAGAGGCCGGCTACGCAGAATGCATTATAACACAAAGATAGTATGCCTAAGTCGCGAAGCCGGTGTTGGACCTACCCAGAGGAGAAAATACCTAAGACCGGTCGAAGGCCGGCCCCGAATAAAGATGTATAACACACAAATACTATTTACTATTTTATGATACTTTCTTATAGAAATGTTAAAAATAAGGGAATAAATTAAATAACATTTTGCGATAACTGGACTAGAGGAAAAATAATCATACTAGTGTATTATTGTTTAAAAAATAAATAAATTTTTATCAACAAAGTGGGTTTAAATTTTTTGGCGTAGAATACGTCTTACCTTACGGTATAGGAAGTCATGTCAGATTGTTATTGTTGTAATCTTTATTTCATTGATTATGAGGAAACGGCGAGATAACTTTTTTTAAAAATTTTTTCGTAGGTAAATGAAGATGTTATCTTTCGTTTGATATACATTTCATATTGGTTGATATCTTCCTAATATTTAAATTTCTCAAATGAAAATTGTTTAAACACATACACTCAAACATATGTGTGGTGTTTGGTTGAGTGTTTGAGTTTGTAGCGTGAACACAAACTATGCTGCTGTTTCAGTGTGGACACAAACCTTCGGCTGTTGTTTTGATTGATGAAATATTGAAATTTCGTATATTTACTTATGTATTTAAGTGAAACAAAATGTTAAATGTGAATTTGAATTTAACATGGATATATAATTATAAAACATATATGAAAAAATTAATTCATACATTTTTATGTTAAATGAAATTGCTGCCAAGTAAGCAAAATAACAATGCTGCTTGATACTGTTTGACAGCAGCTGACAGTTGACGTTTATCATTTATCGGATGGCGTATTCTACGTTAAACTTAATGGCCGTGTCTCTGACACAGCCCGCAGGGACTGTCTGCTGTTTTTTTTTTTTTATTACAACCCCCAAAGGGTTAATAAAACCTAATATTTTCATATACACACTTACAGATTTCAGAAGGATCTTTCTAGTGAAATTTATTTCAACAGGATCGGTTAAAACGTTACCAAGTTATGAGCGATTATACATACATTCAAATTTTGGAGGCTTTATTTCGGAAAATATGGACTTGAGGCCAAATTTTTGTTTCATTTTTTGTCAGCGTTTTATGCTCTAAATATAAAATATTAAATATACCACTTGGTGTGATCCAGGGTTGGAAATGGAAAATCAAAATCTTTCTCGATACTTCCAAGATATGGGGTTGTCAGAATTTTTTTTAAAAATTAAAATAGTTATCGCTGTGATACCCTCTAAGTTAGGTTGAAACAACCTCTAGTTCGGTAACGACAACTTCTAATTCAGTTGTGAAATCCTCGAATTAGGTTGAGACAACTTCTTATTCGGTTGTGACAACCTCAAATTCGGTTCACGCAACCTCTATTCGGTTAAGGCAACCTTTAGTTCGGTTGAGACAATCTCTAGTTCTATTGTCACAACCTCTAGTTCACGTTCGACGACCTAACATTCGGTTGAGACAACCTCTAAATCGGTTAAGACAACTTCGAATACGGTTGTGACAATCTCTAATCCGGTTGAGACAACTTCTAATTCAGTTGTGACAACCACTAATTCGGATGTAACAACCTCATATTCAGCCGGGACAACCTCTATTGGATTCAGACAACTTCTTATTCGATCGGTACAACCTCCAATTCGTTTGAACCAACCTCTGATTTGGCTGTGTAGTATTGACAACCTCTATATTCGGTTACGGCTGTCTCCACCCAATTTTCCTGTGGGGTTAACTCTGGGATTTGGAGTTTACATGGGAAGTTTTATGCCCTAAATACCAAATATTTAATGTACCACTTGGTGTGATCAAAAACTTTCCCGATTAGACAATATACTTCCGAGATAGGTATCGCTGTGGTTACTTTCTAGAAGCCCATTGAACATTTCATCCCCCAAAGCTGACAACCTTAGATACCAGCTGTTAAAAATGAGTGCGACAAAGAGAGCATAAATTTGAAAAGGACAGAGAAGTAACTGCTGTAACGAATGAACAACTGCAACAAAAGAGCGAAACAGAGTGAATTAGTTCATGGAGTTTACAGGAGTGAGAATCTTCCAATTGAACTAATTCGTTCGTAACCTACACCACTCTACGCGAGAGTATAAAACCATTTCCCATTACACCTCATGAAGGGATTTGGGAGAGCTTCTCACAATCAGTGAACTACGCGCTTCGTAATTTTTCACTCACTGATTGGGCCCTACAGTTTTACACCGGTTCCGAACGGAATGTTGAGAAGCATTTTCATGGCTAAGTATTCGATAGTATCGCCATCGCTAACCGAGTTGACCGTCGTCGAAGGAAATGTAAGGTGGTCAGGGCTGGGATCGAACCCACGGTCTCATGCACAAGAGCCGCGCACACTATCCATTGCATCACCGAGAGTATAACTACATCTTAAAAATAAAGTAATATATAGTTTCTTATTACATCCCATGAAGATGGATTCCGAATCTAGCTAGCAAAGACACAAACCGGTACAGTCGGCATAGGTCTGTTATAGCGTTAACATAATTATGTTAACATCTTGAAACATGGTGTGTTTAATGAAATATTCGCACCAACATATAGAAACAAAGCTTATAAAGTTAAAAGGACATGGTTGGCACTATCGAAATAAATTGTCGTTGCTGCCGCAGTTGTTACCGCATTCGCTCAGTAAGCCAAAGTAAATTTAGTAAATGAAAATTAAAATCGATCTACTTTAGGAAACAAGGAATTCTTCTGCATTCTCACATACCTTGTTGGAAAGCTCTTTATAAACACTTTCCAAATCAGGAATCGAAATAAGAAAAAGGGTTGAAAGTAAGAACGTGTCTTTCAAACCCCGAAAAACACTTTATGCCATTGTGTGAAAACAAGGAATTCTCCCGTGTTCTCACATACCTCGTTGGAAAGCTCTTTACAAACACTTTCGGAATCAGAAATCAAAATGTGGAGAAAGAGGTTGGAAGTAAGAAAATACCATAAATTCTTTCAGACCCCAAACATAATTACGCCCATTGTGCGAAAGCAAGGAATTCCAATTCTAAATCTATTCTAATTCACATACCTTGTTGGAAAGCTCTTTCCAAGTACTTTCAGAATTTGAAATCAAAATGTGCAAAAAGGGGTTTAAAGTAAGAAAATATCTACAATTACTTTCAGATTTCCAAAAATAATTTCGCCCATTGTGCGAAAGTAAGGAATTCTCCCGTGTTCTCACGTACCTCAGTGGAAAGCTCTTTATACACACTTTTAGAATCTGAAATCAAAATGTGCAAATATAATTTTGAAGTAAGGAAATATCTTCAATTACCTTCAAACCCCCAAAAATAATTTCGCCCATTGTGCGAAACACTGAATTTGTCCATGCTCTCTTTCAGAATCTGAAACCAAAATCTGGAGAGAGTTTGGAAGTAAGCAAATATATATACATTTTCTTACTTCCAAACTCTTTTTTGTACATTTTAACTTGAGATTCTGAAAGTGTTTGCGATGAGCTTTCGAATGACGCATGTGACAACCCGGGATCAGTACTCTTTCTCGCACAATGGGCGTATTTATTTTTGGGGGTCTGAAAGTAATTGAGGATATTTTCTTATTTCCAAACTCTTTTCCCACATTTTGAATTTAGATTCTGAAAGTGCTTGCAATGGGCTTTCGAGGTATGTGACAACACGGGAGAATTCCTTGCGAACTTCCAAAACTCTTCTTCCTCATTTTGATTTCAGATTCTGAAAGTTTATGCGAAGACCTTCCTAACAAGATATGTGACAACACAGGAGAATTGCTTGTTTTCTAAGATGGATCGATTTAAATTTTCGTATCCCAAATATACTTTAGCTCACTGTGCGAACATGGTGCGACTTGCGCCAGCTGGGATAATTTCTTTCGACAGCGCCAAGCATGTCCTTTAGAAGTTATAAGTTTTGTTTTTATATTTTAATCCGATCGGCTGAAGAGTTAAATTAACTGCTATAACAAACCTATGCCAACTGTTGTGGTTTGTGTCTTAGCTAGATATATTCGGAATCAATGTTCACGCACATCAATTGAATATATAGCAAGCAAAGACACAAAGTACAGTTGGCATAGAACTGATATTTTTTTCGACAGTGCCAACCATGTCCTTTAGAAGTTATAAGTTTTGTTTCTATATAAATATTGCTGCGATCGTCTGATAATAGTATTTCTTGAAACGCACCATATTTCAATATGTTAACAGAGTTATGTTAACGCCATAACAGACCTATGACAACTGTAGTGGTTTGTGTCTTAGCTAGTTATATTCGGAATCTATCTTCACGCACATCCCATGCAGGGGCATGAGAGAGCTTATCACAATCAGTGAGCTGTGCGCTTTCAAATTTTGCACTCACTGATTGCGACCTACAGTTGTACACCAGTTCCGAACGGAATTTTGATGATCTTTCGTATGGCTAAACACTCGACAGTGTAGCCGTCACTAAGT
The DNA here is from genome assembly GCA_963931995.1 of Phaonia tiefii. Taxonomy (NCBI): domain Eukaryota; kingdom Metazoa; phylum Arthropoda; class Insecta; order Diptera; family Muscidae; genus Phaonia; species Phaonia tiefii. Next base: position 248,953,080 of record OZ008368.1, on the reverse strand, counting down.
GAGGTGACCGCTGTCGAAGGAAATCTAAGATGGTCAGAGCATAGATCGAAACCACGCTCTCACGTACGGGAACCGCGCACCATTGCATCAGCGATGAAAATTATACAATAATTACCATGAACTAAATGAGAATTGTGAAGTCGGCCAATACAATATTCCGATTTGGAACGCACAATTTGCTGTGATCTGGTGTGTCACTGTATTCTATTGGCTAGGGATGATAAATGGAGTCTGACTTTACTATTTGTGGAGTAAGGAGGGAGTTTTTTTGGGCTTTTTCATGGTTAACTACTCGTTAGTGTCGCGTCACTAAGCGAGATGACCGTTGTCGAAAGAAAGTTATTGCGGTCAGGTCAGTGATCGAACCCAAGTTTTCGTGTACAAAATTCGTCCAATCGTGCATCATCTTAAGATTTAAAAATAAAAACATTGAGAAATAACTATATATGTACATTGGGGTGTCCCATCAATAACAATTTTTTTTTCTCAAGCTTTATTTGAAAGCTTATATGGTAAAGTATTTTTGAGATATTTTCCAGATTGTTCGGAAGAGATTTACATTACAGGTCGCACAAGTCGAATTTCCCCCTAAAATCGGGTATTCCGGACGATTTTTGAATTTTACTTAAAATTCGCCCAATAACCACGATTTTCTTAGTTTGTAAGTCAACATTTTTGAAGCTAAACGTCCAAACTTTTATTGTTTATGCATAAACCACCAGTTTTGGCGAAGATTTTCCTCAATAAGGTACAACGTATTAAATTTTTTCGTAAATTTTGGATAAATTTTGTTAGTAACACTTTATAACTTTTAAATTTTTTTTTCCAAATTTAAAAAAGCAATTTTGTAGAAAAAAATTTTAACTTGCTGTTACTGTTCCAGAGTTATGCCATTTTAAAGAATTTTACCCATTGTATGAACCTACAAGGTGGCGCAAAAGTAAACTTCCGATGTTTTTTTGGCTGTAATTTAAAAAAAAATTAAAAACTTTGATTCTTCTTGTGGATTATTTTTATTTGGTCTTTTAATTTTTTTTACATCAAGTCGAGAATATGATGTCATGTAAATGGCCGCCGCCACAGTTGATTGTCATTTGAGCCCATTTTATGGCATTTTCCATCACTTTGGCCAAAACTTCCGGCGATACGTCCTCACATTCTTGACGGATACTGTCTTTAAGAGCTGCAAGAGTCTGAGGCTTGTTGACATAAACCCGCGACTTCAAAAAGCCCCACAAAAAGAAGTCTGGAGCGGTCAAATCAGGCGATCTTGCTGGCAAGTGCAAATCGCCAAAACGGGAGATTAGGCGCCGGGATGGCTTGAGCGTATGTTAGACGCGATTGGTGGTCAGCAGCTAACAGCTGATGCACCGTCTGGACTTTGTACGGAAACATCTTCAAATCTTGTACCAAAATTCGCTGTAAAGACCGTCGACTGATACCCATTTGCGTGGCACATCGTCTGGGCGATGTCGACGGCGCATCCATGTCATCCTCGGCTACAGCAGCAATATTCTCTGCAGAACGGCTACTCCGGGGTCTGCCACGCCTGGCAGCATCTCGTGTTGTGCCAGTCTCTTCGAGGCGAGCGGCTAAACGTCGCAGTGTTTCACAAGTAGGCGTTGGACGGCCAGGAAATCTGCGACGAAATTCACGTTGTGCCAAAGTCACCGACCGATTATTGGTCAAATAAATAGTCAGCAATATTCCGCATTCTGGAGCAGTGTAGCGTAACATTGTTTATTAACGTGTATTTCGCATGTGTTTACTACACAAATGTCAAAACAGAACTGATATTAGGGGCCAATCGCAAAATTTATAGCATTTTCTGATAGGAGGATTACTTTTGCGCCACCTTGTACAAATATTATAAACTATTTTTTGCATCGGATTTGCTTTAAATTTCTATGAAAATTTAAAATACTAATGATGCACTTTAAAAGACGGATAAATGCCAAGCAATTTTGTAGAACAACTTTTGAATTTTAAGTTACTGTTTCAGAGTTATGCCATTTTAAAACTCTTTACCCATTATATGAAACTAATAATACTATAAACTATTTGCCAATTTTTGATCGGATTTGCTTTAAACAATGTATTCATGAAGAAATCTACATCGCGAAGTAACGACAAAGAGTTACACGCAGAAAAAACGGCCACAGTAATATATTGCAGGAAACATATATATGTTTGCAAGCCATCATATATATGGTTGCTGCAAGATGTTGCCGGGGCCATTGTTTGCTACGTGTAATTCTTTGTCGTTACTTGGCGCATGTAGATTTCTTTAATAAGATAATATTTAAAGCAAAAACGATGCAAAAATGGCAAACAGTTTATAATATTATTAGGTTCATATAATGGGTAAAGAGGAGTTTTAAAGTGGTATAACTTTGGAACAGTAACCGCAAATTCAAAATTGCTTGGAATTTACCCATCGTTTAAAGTGCATCATTAGTTTTTTAAATTTTCATAGGAATTTTAAAATATATAAAGCGTTATTTATAAAATTTACCCAAAATTTACGAAAAAATTTAATACGTGGTACCTTATTTAGGAAAATCATTGCCAAAACTGGTGGTTTGTGCATATACAATAAAAGTTTGGATCTTTAGCTGCAAACATGTTGACTTTCAAACTAAGAAAATCGTGTTTATTGACCGAGTTTTAAGTAAAATTCAAATATCGCCCTGAATACCACATTTTTGGGGGAAATTCGACTTGCGCAACCTCTAAACCACTCCCGAAAAATCTGCAAAAATTTTCAAAAATACTTTACCCTATAAACTTTCGAATAAAGCTTGAGCAAAAAAAAAATGTTTATTGATGGGACACCCTAATGTACAACTTTCCGCTTTGCTGATAATAAATGAGAGGATGACAAATTTAGGCTGACTGTACTATTTGTAGAGTTGGGAGGGTGTCTTTGAAACGAAGTTGGATTTGGATCGCACATTGCGGGACGGGGGCTAAATGAAAAAAATTAAACAATTTTTTTAACATTATTATGTTACAACACACTATCGGTGCGTTTACACGGGACAGTTGGAGACAAGATAGTTGAGAATATGTATTAGTTGTCACAAAGAGAAAAATTGTTTTTGTGACGTACGCGACCAGCCAGTTATAAAGACAGTACAGTTTTAAGCAACCGCCGACAGTGTCGCTTCGTTAAATTTCGTGCTCTGATTTTTTGTTTCTTCGCTCTTTTGCCATTGTGTTTTGTCTTAGTTCTCCAAATTACAATGGAACTGATGTACTCTGCAAAATTAGACATCTCTTCATGTTTATATGTTTGTATTGTCAAACAATAGTTCAATAAAAATTAGCAAAATTTTCAAATACAAATATATTTCCCAATTTGTAAAGTCCTTTGCGATGTTTTGCTTTTTTCTCAAATTACTACGAAACGTCGCCGATATGGCCGATGGCTGAACTAGTAGAGGTTGACGCAGTAGGATTTGTTGTAATTATGTGAACCAACAACAGGCATTTAGTTTTTGTTTCATGACTCTAACCGTCAAATTCATCACAGATCCATATGAACAAACACAGTAAACAAAAAAGTACAACAACAAACTACACTGAATTTAACACATGGAGTCATAAGAAAGCAAAATCAGTGGTTCTATTGCGCCAACCTATACTAGTTCAGCCATGAACTGGCCGCTTATGTCAAATCTCCTGCCGAAGTTACTGTCGTTGAAAAATCAGAGACAGTGACGAGGCAAGTGAGAGAAGTGTAAGTGTGGTAGTAAAAATGTGTGAATGTATTTCTACCGTCGGAGCAAAACTGTCCCGTGTAAACGCCAGGTATTATCAACTGTATTGTTTACTTTTGCTTTGGTTTGTGTCTAGACTAAATCGATGTCTCACATATGTTGGGAAATTTCTTGTTTAATGGGAAGTTTTCTAGGTGGAGCCTGCAATCAATAGTTAGTATATATTGTAGTTTTGAACCCAATAAAAGGTAAATTTAAAAAAGCCAAAGTGAAAGAAATTTCAAAATAAGAAAATTTTTTTAAATAAGTGCTTAAAAAAAGTAAATTTTCTCAAAAGAAATGCATATTCATGTTCTTAAACAAAGTACCTTTTCTTATAAAACACCTTATCTTAAAGAAGTACCGTTGCTTAAAAGAATTCCACGTCCTTACAAAAAGCAACTTTTCGTAAAAAAAGTAAATTTTTTAAAATAAGTACCTCTTCTTAAAAGCGAAAAAAAACTAACAACAAATTCTTAAAACACTACATTTTCTTTAAAAAGTAAATTTTTTTGTGAAACAAAATAATTTGTCTTGAGATAAGTACCTACTCTTAAAAATTTACCTATTCTTGAAAAAAAGGACCGATTGTAAAAAAATTCCCAATTCTTTAAAAAAAAACTTTTCTTAAAAAAATAAATTTTCTACAAAAATGTATTTTCTTAAAAATAAAATAATACCTTTTCTTTTCTTGGGATAAGTAACCTTTCTAGAAATGAGTACATTTTAAAAAATAACCTTCTCCTAAAAAGAGTACAAATTCATTAAAAAGTACATGTTCTTAAAAGAAGTACTACTTTGTAAAACAAAATTCATACTCTTATGGCTTTTCTTACAGAAAGTACTTCTTCTTAAATCTAGTACCATTTCTTAAAAAAACATTAGCGTTTAATAAAAGAAGTACCTCTCTTTAAAAAAGGATCTTTTCGGGAAAACATAATACATATTCTTACAAAAAGAACAAAAAAATATACTTTTTTTTAAAAATAAAAATACATTCTTTTCGGGAAAACATAATACATATTCTTACAAAAAATATTCCTTTTTTTAAAATAAAAATACATTCTAGAAAAAAAAATTTTTTCTTTAAAAAAGTTTATCATTTTACAAAAAGTTTATTTTCTTAAAGATCCATTTAAATTATCGTACTTTCAACGGTCGTCTTAGGCGTGTTGGAACTAACTAGTACATAATATATAACGAAAGGAACTTCGTTCCTACCGGGTGTCCCCTGACACCTCATTTAATATTTTGATGGATAACTACTCGATAGTGTCGCGTCACTAAGCGAGGTGACTGTCGTCGAAAGAAAAATTAGTCGTGTTTTGGTTACAAGCAAGCGCTTTCCGCTTGCTAAGTTGCAAAGAAAACGGCTTTTTAGCGAGAAGTCATTTTATGCAAAAAGATGAAAAATGGTTAAAAAAAGTAAAAGATGTCAAAATTTTTTGGTTTTTAACTTAGCGAAAATGAATCTCGTCGCTAAGTTCTCGCTAAGTCTTCGCTAAGTGCTTCATACAAAACAAGCGAATATACGGGTGAGATGAAAAAACTGCAACCAACTTCAGACTGCTGTCATTTCTAAGCCACTCGTCCGACAGCTGTTAAAATTATTCCAGTGACAGCTGATTATATTGTTTACAAGCGTACAAAAGCATTTTGGTGAGAATTTTCCAGAAAACAAGTTATTCGTGATGGAATTCAAGCGTGATAGTGTGATTTCTTTATATTTGGCTGGAAAACCACAAGTGGCTATCGTTAGAGCACTCCAGCATTTAAATGTTAATAAATCTTTTGTGTCTCGTACCATCGCTCGTTACCGTGATACTGGTAGCGTAGCCCGACGTCAAGGAAGTGGACGGAGGAAAACAGCAACATCAGCAGAAATGGTTCGAAAAGTAAAGAAGCGACTTGATCGAAATCCGCGTCGCAGTGGCCGAAAAATGGCTCGTGAGCTGAACATATCGCAATATTCCATTCGGCAAATATTGAAAAATGAGCTCGGGGTAAAGCCATTGAAATTCCAAAAAGTGCAAGAACTTACACCGCAACAGAAAGAAAATAGACTCAAAAGAGCCAAAGAGTTGCTTCGCTTGGCCGCAAGTGGTGAACTGCCGAATTTGGTTTTCTCCGATGAGAAAACATTCGTTGTCCAGCAGTTTGTAAACAAACAAAATGATCGTGTTTACTTGCCAAAGAGGTCAGCTGAAAATGTGCACCTTCGGTTGGCCACCAGAACTCAAGCGCCGGCCATGGTGATGGTGTGGGCCGCCATAACAGCCGATGGTCGCTCTCCGCTCGTATTAATCGACCGTGGCATCAGAATAAATGCCGAATATTATCGCGAAAATATTCTGGAGGGTGTATTGAAGCCTTGGGCACGCAAACATTTTGGCCGCAGACCTTGGACATTCCAACAGGACTCAGCACCATCGCACTCAGCACGCGCCACCCAAGAATGGTTACAAAATGAGGTTCCTCGCTTCATTTCCAGCGCACAATGGCCACCGAAATCTCCGGATACCAATCCGTTGGACTATTGTGTCTGGAGTATTTTGGAAAGCAAGGTTGGCACTAAAAAATACCAAAGTGTCGATCACCTCAAGCAAGCGCTTCGCCGGGAATGGGCCAAAATACCGCAGAGCAACATTCGGGCAGCGTGTGACGGTTTCATTGGCCGTTTGAAGGCCATAATTCGTGCCAAAGGTGACCAATTCGAACAAATCTAAACTTATTCTAAAATTTGATACTATTTCCAATATTTTTTGCTTTCATTCAATAAAATTTAAAAAAAAAAAATGAAAAAATTATGGCGTTTTACTTTGTTGCAGTTTTTTTATCTCACCCTGTATAAGCAAGCGGTGTAACCAAAACACGCTTATTATGGCGGTCAGGTCAGTAATCGAACCCAAGTCTTCATGTACAAAAATTGTGCAATCGTGCATCATCTTAAGATTTAAAAATAAAACTATTGCGATAAATATCCGTACATATGCAAACAGAATTCTATGTTACTCCAATGTTAACGTTTCGAACCACTGTCCAGACTGTCATTTCAGGCGACCCATTCATTGCATTTGCAATTTTTGCGGGGTGCAAGCTACAGTTGATTTGTTCAGAGTTGCTTGTGTTTTGCCTGTGTTCGAAATGTAATAATTAGTTGTACGTTGGTTGGTACGTTGGTTGGCGTATTTACACGAATCTTCACTGTTGTTAACATTAATTATGTTGATTTTTTTAACAAGACGACTGAAAAGTCATTGCTGATTATTATCTCAGTAATAAATTTATTTAAATTTCTTGTTTTTCTGGGCAAATTACATGCAAACGATGACAGACAAAAAAAAATAATACAAAACAAAAAAAAAAAAACAACACACACGCCGTAGTTGTTGAACAAAATGTTAACATATAAATTAAATGATAATTTTCAGTTTAAAATTTATCTTGAAACAATTAAAACTTACACTGCAGTAATGAAAATAATAAAAAACAACCATGTAAGTGAACGTGGTGTTTAAGAGTTTTGAGATAATTTTCGTTTTAAGGACACAAGACAGAAATCAATTTTGGTAGTTGTTTCATAACTTTTCATGGGGCTAGGACAGCAATTTCATGAGTATCTATAGCATTTTTTTCTCGGAAAAGTGCTAGCTCTGAACTGTGACAGCTGTCGTCTACGATTTTTCCAATTAAGGAAGAACGCGGTATGATTGTGAAAACGCATAACGAAAATTGGGATTTTCCTTTTGTGAAAACCCATTACGAAAATTGGAAAAATTACGCTGACATCGCCCGCAAACGTCGAGGATTTCTCAGCTGTGGAAGTGCACCAAATGTGTCTACATCATTTCGAAGAGGCATCAACAAATTTGAAGAAATTAAGTCCATTATGGACAGCCGTCGACGTACCGGCACGTCTCCCAAAAACATTGATGCTGTTAACGAGAGCATCTCCGAAAACCCTTGAACATCAATTGGACATCGCTCACAACAACTTCAAATTTCACGAAGCACCATGCAGCGAATTTTGACGAAATTCAGTCCCACAAGATTTAGGCATAGATCAATAGATACTAGTCGCTATCCAGTTCTTAGCGTTCTTTTGCGGTCGTCGAGGTACACCCAGAGAACTACACAAGATTTAGCCATAGAGCAATAGATACGAGTCGCTATCCTGTTCTTAGCGATCTCTTGTGGTCGTCGAGGTACACCCGAGGTACTATCGATTGAAAAGAGGTTGTAGCAACCGTAAATTCGGCTGCAACCACCGAATTGTGGTTGCCACAACCGAATTGAGGTTGTGACGACCGAACTTAATCGTCACAACTGAAATTTGGTTGAAGCAACCCCGTTTCATTACTGATTCGGTTGTGACAACTGAATCTTGAATTATATTCATTTTGTCAACCAAATTTTCTAAAATTTCGGTTGGAACATCCGAATTTGGAAGTAATTCGGATGCAGCAACCGAAATTGTTACAGAATTCGGTTGGAGTAACCAAATGTGGCAATTTGGCATCAATTCGGTTGTCACCACCGAATTTGGCATCAATTCGGTTGTCACCATCGAATTTGGTATCAATTCGGTTGCAACTACCGAATTTGGTATTAAATCGGTTGTAACTACCGAATTTGATATCAATTTTCTAATGATGGTTGTGTCAACCTCTAATGAGGTTGTGTCAAACTCTAATGAGGTTGTGACAACCTGTAGTGAGGTTGTGTCAACCTCTTATAAGGTTGTGACAACCTCTAATGAGATTGTGTCAACCCCTAATGAGGTTCTGTCAACCACAAATGAGGTTGTGACAACCTGTAATGAGGTTGTGTCAACCTCTAATGAAATTTAGTCAACCTCTAATGAGATGGTGACAACCTCTACATTCGATTAAGGCTACTTCTGCTGTCTCAACCGAATTTTCCTGTGAGTGTAGTAGGTTATTTCAACGAGTTGGAGTTGCTGCTGTATGTTACTCTTGGAAACTGGAATGCGTATTTTCGTTCGATGCAACCAACATAATTTAGCTGTCATTACCATAAGTCGATCAAATGAATTCCTTGGCTACTGCATGCTGAAAAATAACAACCCCAGCAACATATTGCAGGAACCATGTAACTACATGTTTGCAAGCATGGTTTCCATGAATTGCATTTTTTGATACTTTGTTGTCTGTCACGTTTTTGGTTTCAGCAGTTTTCAGTAATCAGAACCTCATTTGGGCCACAAAAACTTATATTACGAGTATAACATATTAATCGTTGTGCCTCCAACATGTAATATTGAATAGCAAACACAATGCGTTTGGACACAAACGTAATATATTTGCGTCAAGCATGTTATATTTGCACCCAAACAGCAACAATAAGACAGCGATTTTTCAGCAGTTAGAATGGTCTTATCTATCATCTGCATTTTTTTTTGTACAAATGTTGAAAAACTTCAAATCCAACTTTTTTCAAAAACTGCAAGTTTTGCACACTTAGGTTTGGAATCCTTAGGATTAGTAACATTTTGCAAAGCTTTCATCATTATATATTTAGGTTGAGCTTAATCAATTTGTGTAATTGTGGAAGTCGGTGGTGTAATGGTTAGTGTGCGTGGCTATTCTATATTATAACGTGGGCCACCTCACGTAGTGATGGCGACACTATCGAATACTTAGCCATGAAAAAGCTTCTCAAAATACCGTTCGGTATCGATGTAAAACTGTAGGTCCCAATCAGTGAGTATAAGACTAGAAAGCAAACATCTCACTGGTTGTGAGAAGCTCTCCCCAATGCCATCATGGGATGTAACGGGAAATCATATTTTTTTAATCAAGTTCAAGTTTAAAATAATGCCCAAGAATGAAAGAGAAATTGAAAAATATTTACTTTGGAAAAATGTGATAATATTCCAAGACCTGTGGACTTTGGACCTATTTCCTGGGAAAGGTTTTTGTCAGCAAATTTACCTTGAGTGCTTTATTGTTTTTTTTTGTAGCATTTTTCATAAGGTAGGGTCATGGAAACATAGTGTTACTAAAAAGGCATACAATCTGGTTGAATCTGACTCGCTGTGAGCCAAATATAAATATAATATTTGTCATCGGCTAAAATTCAATATCCTTAATCTAATAAACATTTTAAAGTTCAGTAAAAAATTTGTTGTAGGTAAGGAGTCAGAGATTACTTTACTATATTTGTATTGACTATTTTACAACCTCATGAGGTCAGATGCCTTACACATATTAATTAAACAAACAAATAAACAAATTATAACATATTTCTCCAACTGGTTCTATATTTTTTCTCGCCATATGATAAAACAAAGTACAGGAAGGTCTTCTTCGGCCTGATCTTTCCATCGGAGTCTTGATCGTCCTGTTTTCCTGCTTCCATCGAGTACTTCCATCGAGTACCTTTCGCGCTGGCTCATCTGCCTCAATTCTGATAACATGGCCTACCTAACGCAATTGGTATAATTTGATAAGCCGAGCTATGTAACATTCTACACTGTCTTCCACAATCAGTGGAAGAATCTGAGTGGAGTACTAATGAAAAGTGGTCTCTCCTTAATTTTAAGCACACACTGCTTATCAGTCACCAGATTACCATTCTCGTCCTTGCAGGAGGGCAGCCCATTATCCGGCCCGTTATTTGATCTTCTGACCGTCTGGAAAAATTTTCGGGATTCACCATTCATCCTGCATAATTCGGCTTATTCACTCTCTCTCTCTACTTCAACTGCCATTTCTTCCTCACAAATTATTGGTTTCCCTCACTTCTTAGCCTCTTGTACCGCTCATTCGCAGCACTCGTTGTAACTGACTGTTTCGTTACCATACGTGCAACTTCTTTTTCCATCAGTTGCAATGAGACATGCTTCGTCGTACCATGGCTTATCCTTCTGCGGGCTTTGACAGCCAAGTTCAGTCCTTGCAACGGTTTCCAAAGAATGGGAGATGTGCTTACACTGCGCTTCTGGGTCCTCGGGAGGGGGAGCATTCTACCCTAGCAGGAGAGTGAGCTTTTCTTGATAGTACTTTGATATCTCCGGTATTTGCAGCTTGTCAATATCTAGCTTTTCCGTGTTCGGCTTTGTACGTTTTTCGCACTGCTCAGTCATGTGCGAACTTTCGCAGGTAATGATCCGAGTTGATATTGGCACCTCGTATCACACGTACATCCATTACACTAGAAGAGTGCCTACCATCTATTGCCAAGTGATTAGTCTGGTTCTTCGTTCTCTGATTAGGAGATAACCAGGTCACCTTATGAATGTAATCACTACACGCTGAACAAAAACGGTCTCGGCAACATATTCCAGGAACCATATATGTATGTTGTATGTATATGTTTGCAAGCATTGTTTTCTTGAATTGAAGATCTGCTATTTTTTTGTTGTCTGTCACGTTTTTATTTTCAGAATCTTCCAATAAACAATGTCAGATTTGGGTCACAAAAACATATATTACAACCTGTTAGGCATTGTGTTTCCAGTATGTAATATTGAATTGTGAGAAGTTATCCCCGGTCCCTTCATGGGATTTAATGGGAAACCATTTATTTATTTATTTAATATTGAATAGCAAACACAATGTGTTTGGACACAAGTATACTATGGTTGCGATAAGCTGCAAACGCATGATATTTGCAACCAAACAACTAAAAGACAGATTTATGTGTACTTTTCGTATAACTAACGGCTTACGAGCCTCATTTTTTTGCGGAAATATACGACTCGAATCTCGTGAGATGCGTGAGTATTTTAAGTAGTTAGAGGGATTTTAGACGCACAATCGCGGGCGCTTGCGATGCCTGAAACTTAAAATTATTGATGTGTTAACATCTATAGCGGCGTATAGGGACTAAATCTATCAAAGTCAAATTCTGCTGAACCAGATTTTATGCTGCTACTAAAACCATCGCAGTCGACGTTATGGTGACATACTAATACGTCAGCTACTTCGTACAAAGTATGTGTGATGTTGTCTGTTTGGCTGTTTCGTTGCTGTTGATATGGCAAACATGCGGTTGTATGACACACGTATACGTCAGCTACTTCGGACAAAGTATGTGTGATGTTGTGTGTTTGGTTGTTTTTATTTTAGGTACCCCCCTACACCCACCACCCACACAAACACTCCACCACACAGCAAGCACAAATAAATCACCAACATATCAGTAGTAGTAGTAGTAGCTGTTGTTGTTGTTGTTGGTGTTGTTTTTTTTTTTATTATAGTGAAAGGTAAGTCCAATAATATGTGGGTGCGGAGCACTCTCTGAGCAAAGAGAGTAATGATGTATTATACGTATATAAAAATGAGATAGCAAGAGAGCAACGACAATTTTGTGAACTTCTGTAGCGTATGTACGAATATAACAATGTATGTATGTATGTACACGTGTCTGTTGCTTTGCATTCTTTGACTTTTGTGGGAATAAAACAAAAGGTATTGAGCAAGAAAATAATGACACATGTGCTTGCACTGGGTCTTTAAATAATATTAAGTAATAATATTATTTAACTGTAACGTCATCATATGATTGAACGCTGTTTTTTATTTTCCAATGTAACATTTACGAATGTGTTCATAGAAATCGAACAGGTACCGTGTAGCAAAAAGGTGTTAGCACATTGCCCGTGAGTTCGAACACTCATTGGATTTTTTTTTTGGCAAATCACATTTTGAAAATTTTGTTAATTTTGATTTTAACAAAAATTAATCATTCTGTATTTCTAAAAATCTCCAATCCCACAATTTTGTGTCACATTTACCATTTAAATCGCCAGAATATTTGAAATTGAAAATATTGATTTGGTAACGAAATATTAAGATTGGTTCTTTTTTGTTTTCTAGATTTATCAAAGATTTCTTGTTAACAAATTCTCATTTCACATGGTTCGTTCAATGTCTATATGGATCAGCAGTCAGCAGTCTGTCTGTTAGTTGCATTGCATTTCTAAGGTTCAAAGGGAGAATAGAAGTAGAATGTCTGTCAATGGGTTCAAAACATGACAATTGTCAATTAAAACACGCCCCTACAGTCAAATGCAATTAACTGTTCAAGCCTTTGGGCCACAAAACAATTTGACAATTTCAATTTTCATTTTCATTTCGTTAGTCATTCACAACACAAATTGACGAATGACAAAGTAACTAAACTCGATTGTTGTCATTTGATCAGAATTGAAAAAAAAAGTGCAAACAAAAAACACAAAAGGAAAAAATGCTGGCAAACTGAAGAAACTGCAATGCCATAACATGAATTGCCAGTGAAATAATCTGGAAATAGTCTCAGACATAACAACATTTACTGCAACAATGAGACGTGGAATTCCTTTGTGACTGCAATTCTCGTATTAGAACTGCAACAGACAGAGCGACGACTACGACAATCGCTAATGTAATTCTAGCCACAGTCGAGGTATTTGTGAGGGAACAAACCGACAGACGGACGGACATGCCATGACTTATTTAATTGCATTGGACACGATTTGGTTTAAAAAAAAAATAACAAAAATATATGTACACAAAAGAAAAACCAAAGGTATCATAATGATGCAGGAATTAGTTGCGGTTTGGGGGGCGGTGGATGTTATATCAGTTGCCAACAGCAAACAGAAACTGACAGTAATTGTATCGCCAAGTTCTAAGATTTCTGCTGACCACAGCATTATCGTTATCGTCAGCATTAGCATTAGCAACAGCAACAGCAACAGCAACACTGCACTGAAACCCAACACCCACTTCACAATTTCCAGCACAGCAACGGCTACAATTTACTATTTGTGTAAAAGACCCAAGCAAATAAACAAATAGACTGCAATCGCAATTGCAGTCGATTGAACGTTTGCCTTTTTCCCATTCAGCAAACAGCTAATTATGGTTTTGTACAGAGTTAAATATTTATTACCTTATTGTTGTTGTGTGTTGGAAAATGATGTTCAACCTCCTCCTGCTGCTGCTGCAAGTCTATTGAACATTATGCACCATTGCGGCCGCGGTCGAATGGTAACGATCGCTAGCAGCCCAGTCATTCATTCATGCAGTCATTCCAATGCAGTCGTTAGGATCCGTCATAAAATACCAGTCAGTCATACATAAATCTTGTCACAATTACATACTGATTGTGCCTAATTTCTGGGTTTTAGCCTTAGTTGTCTTCTCTAGACCATAACTAATATATTTGTTAACTGTCGGTTGGGAGCGATAGCGATGGCGTTGCCATTGGAGGTATTGTTGGTGGTGACCATGACTATGCAATTTCCACAAATTTAAATGTTGCACTCGAACTCAAATTGTGGCTTGCCATGCATCAATAAACACATTAGTTGGTTAAAAAGAAATCACATAAATAAAGCAGTGATGTAGCTTCTTAATGGGAGGGAAACATCGCCCCCGGGGTTTGAACGAAACTCCTAAACATGCACAAAAATTAAAACAAACAACTCTATTTATTGTAGTGCTCGAGCGGCAAAAGCTGCACGCACTGAAGCTTCTACACTCACAGAAAAATTCGGTTATTACAGCCGAAATAGTCGTAAACGAATTTAGAGGTTGTCACAACCTCGTTGGATGTTGTCACAACTAGACTTGTGTCGAACTCGTTCACTAGTTCTCGAACTCGTTCATTTAAGGTGCCCAGACATACCAATCACGTACTTACTCGCCGTATCGAACATGTGCATTACGTTCGTGAGAGTGATGCCTGGTCACCCTAAATTAACTATATAGTTCATGAACTACCCAACTCTAGTCACAACCTCATTGGAGGTTGTCACAATCTCATTGGAGGTTGTCACAACCTCATTGGAGGTTGTCACAACCTCATTGGAGGTTGTCAGAACCTCATTAGAGGTTGACACAACCTCATTGGGGTTTGACACAACCTCATTGGGGTTTGACACAACCTCTTTAGAGGTTGACACAACCTCATTAGAGGTTGACGCAACATCAGTAGAAGTTGACACAACCTCATTAGAGGATGGCATAAAATCAGTAGAGGTTGACACAACATCATCAGAGGTTGACACAACCTCATCAGAGGTTGACACAAACTCACTGGAGTTTCACAAAACCTCATTAGAAGTTGACACAACCTCATTATAGGTTGGCGCAACATCAGTAGAAGTTGGCACAACCTCATTAGAGGTTGACATATCATCAGTAGAGGTTGACACAACCTCATTAGAGGTTGACACAACCTGACTGGAGTTTGACACAACCTCATTAGAAGTTGACACAACCTCATTAGAGGTTGACACAACCTCATTAGAGGTTGACACAGCCTCATTAGAGGTTGACAAATCATTAGAGGTTGACACAACCTCATTGGAAGTTGTCACAATGAGGTTGGGTCAACCTCATTGGAGGTTGACACAACCTCATTAGAGATTGACACATCCTCATTAGAGGTTGACATGACCTAAATGGAAGATGTCACAACCTCACAAGAGGTTGCCACAACCTCATTAGGGGTTGACACAACATCAGTGGAGGTTGACACAACTTCATTCTAGGTTGAATTTTAAATTTTTGTTATTATTAACTAATGATTTTTTATTCCAGTATTCTTATAAAAAACATTAGAAAGCGAGAAAATATCCTTTATATATAGTCATCTCTTATTTTACATGTTATCGTACTACCGTCCCTTTTTGAAGCCCCGGCCATCATGGGCCTCCGCGTCAATTCTGGCGTGTTGTATCTGTTGTTTTAGGTCCTAAACCGTTTCGTATACAGATGATTGCAGCATATCTCCAACGACCAACCTTGAAAAGTTTCACGACTGTTGCAATCTGCTTGGAAATTTTCTGCAAAATGAGACGATCTAATAGAAGAACTATAATTTCAATAATTGTTCTTACTTTCTTAAAAACAGCAAAAAAAATCTTGATATCGGCGCGACAGGAACAATTATAATATAATATATTTGGTTTTATAATTTTAAACGTCAAGTTTCAAATGTATAAAATTATGTTGTGGTAACCGAATTGCAAATGAAAATCGGTTGTACCTACAGAATTCATGAGGAATTGGGTTACAACAACCGAATCGGCGTCGAATTCGGTCGTTGCAACCGACTTAAGGATCAATTCGGTCGTTGCATCCGACTTAAGGGTTAATTCGGTTATTGCGACCGAATTGATACCAAATTCAGTAGTTACAACCCAATTGATACCAAATTCGGTTGTGGCAACCGTATTGACGCCAAATTCGGTTGTGACAACCGAATTTATACCAAATTCAGTTACTCCAATCGAATTTGGTGCCAATTTCGGTTGTTGTATCCGAATTATTTCCAAATACGGTTGCTTTTCACAGATTTGGTTTGGAATTTGGTTGACAGAATGAATATAATTCAAGATTCAGTTGTCACAACCGAATCAATTATGAAACGAGGTTGCTTCAACCGAATTTCAGTTGTGAGGACTAAATTCGATCGCGACAACCTCAATTCGGTTGTAGCAACCCCAATTCGGTGCTAACAACAGAATTTATGGTTGCTACAACGTCTTTTCAATCAATTCGTTCTCTGGATGTAAGGAAGCTGGTTTGTAAGGAAGAAATGATAAATCACCGCTTACCCTCTCCTTTACCGGTGTCATGATTTTAGTACTAGGGTGGACCTTGTGTCGATATTTTGGTAGATGAGGGCTCTATTCCGTGCCTTTTTGAAAAAAAATGACAATGCCGAAAAAAAAAATTAAAAAAAAAAAACATTAGGGGTTGCGCACGAGCCGAGAAAAAGGTCCACTTTGCCAAAATTAGGGGGGAAATTGCCATAGGTCATCAGGGGTCACCCGTAGGGGGGAAGAATGTATGGCCGACCCCCATTAACTTTTTACCGCCAACATTTTCCCCCAAGACACCCACCCCCTATCTCCTCCCCTTAGGGGGGTCACCATACAAAAATGGAGGTTGCTCAGTATTTTCGAAAAACACCATAGGTCATCAGGGGTCACCCCTAGGGGGGCAAAATATATGACCGACCCCCATTAACTTTTCATCCCCAACATCTTTTCCGAACAAACTTATCCTCTATCTCCACTCCTTGAGGGACTCCCCATACAAAAATACTGAAAATCTATGTATTTACAGTTGCACAATATCGAGATTTTTTTGATTTTTTTACAGAAATTCCACCAATATTCAAGAGTGGTCATTGTTTGGAAAGTCTTGAAAAATTTGAAACGCACACGTGCTGAATCAGGTACATAGGCACCCTTAGCAGATGCCCCCATTCATCAGTACCTGGCAGTAAAATATTGCAAAATACGTAGTAGTTATAAATAGCAGTTCATTCATCGATTGTTGTCATTCAACAAGTGCCGACGACCGCGAAAAGTAAATTGATTTTTCTCCCGTTTTTTAAAAGTTAAGATGACAACACGACTTAGATCGCGCGACGATATTTTTTTGATTGGTTATCCAAGCATGAATATTACGGGGAATGCATTTCTTCAACATTCGCAAACGAAACATGTCGAAGAAAAATAGTGCGGTTATAGTCGCGGACGCAGTGATGATTTTTTGGCGCCAAGCAGCTATTCCGACGAAAGCCAGAGGAGATGTTACAAGAAAAATAGCTGCGCTGCACGATGAGTGGGATGCTTTAAGAAAGTCATCTCACAGAAAGACTGAGTCCACTAGAGAAAAAGAGAATACGTTTTCTGATAGCTTGGATAATCTTTTCGACATCGCACACGCCAACGCCCTTGAGAAAATGACAAATACCGAAGACATTGAGTTTCTGCTAAAGCAAAGAGAAGATGGCCGGCCAGGAACTATGGGAGGTGTGGACGCTACTGATACTCGAACGAGGAAAAGAAAAGCTGATCGCGAAGAACAAGAAGAGTTGCGACGCAAACGTGCAACGGAATCTAGTAGAGATCGGTTCGCTAAAGGCGGTAAGCTATTTCGCGCTTTGTGTGTTCGTCCAATGTTTATATTCAAATGAAATTCGTTCAATTGCAGTGGTTAAATTTCCAAGCAGTGATTCAAGCGATGATAATGGGAGACAGGACGAAAACTTCCCGGCAGAAGCTGGCCCGTCAAATGTTGGTGACAGAAGAGGTTACAAACAATGTTTTACTGAACGAGTCCTATCAGCTTTGGACAAGTGCAAAGTGACTGACCGAGACGCGGTCGGCATTATGATAGCGGCGGCAGAAGCATTTGGACGCGATCCTCAACAATACACAATAAACCGTACGTCGCTTCGGAGATGTCGGCGTTCAAATCGAGAGAACATGCTGAGTTATGTGAAAGACAATCCAGAAGTAAGATCGCATAGATTTATTTGCTCTCATTCAGAATTCTTATTCTTCAACGCGTTTCATTCATCTCCAGCTTGTCGCAGCTAAATCCTTCGTAGTCCATTGGGATGGCAAAATGCTTTTGGATTTTGTGGGTACAAAGAAGGTGGACCGTCTACCGGTAATTGTCTCGTACGGAGAAAAAGAACAACTTCTTGGAGTTCCCAAAGTAGAAGATGGGAAAGGAAAAGGCCGGAGAATAGCACATGCCGTTTATCAACTGTTGGCATCTTGGCATATGACACATCGAATACAAGGACTTTCTTTCGACACGACATCAACGAACAGTGGCCCATTCTCCGGAGCCGCAGTTGCTCTTGAGCGGCTGTTGGAGAGAGAAATCTTATATTTACCTTGCAGACACCACGTATACGAACTGGTGCTAAGGGAAGTTTTTGAGACAAAAATGGGAAAGACCAGTGCACCAGGCGTTCCTTGCTTTGACCGTTTCAAACAGGAATGGGACGCTGTAAAGGTTAAACCATTCCATTCTGGCTTGATAGACGATCAAGTCGTCAGAAAAATTCCTGTGGCAATGCAAGTCGGCATAAAGAAGTTTTGCTTAGATCAATTGAAGGAGAAACACCCTCGCGATGACTACAAAGAAATGCTACAATTAATTCTTTTGTTTCTGGGTGAAAAACTTGAGAATTACCATTTCCGACCTCCAGGAGCCGTTTCCCATGCTCGATGGATGGCAAAAGCCATTTACAGCCTCAAGATGTTTTTGTTTCGGAGAACTTTTCACTTATCTGTATGTGAATTGAATGGTATTCGACACGTTTGTATTTTTGTGGTGCGACTTTACGTCAAGGCATGGTTTGGTTCTTCTCGAGCACCTGAGGCGCCGAATCAAGATTGGAAGTTTTTGAGGGACATCGTCCGTTGACCAGGATTTATCTCGGGTAATGATAAAGAAATTTATCGGTCACCTATGGTATCTCGCCGATGAGCACATAGCCCTTGCCTTTTTCGATGACAAGGTTTCAAATGAGTTGAAGGCCAAAATGGCCCAAGCATTGCTAGAAAATGAGAATGACGAAGGTGAAGAAGATGAAGAAGACGAAAAAGGTGAAGAAGATGAAGAAGACGAAGAAGGTGAAGAAGATGAAGAAGACGAAGAAGGTGAAGAAGATGAAGAAGACGACCCGGTTCCCCCAGCTCCTCGCGTCGTAATCAAAAGCACCAGCGTTAAAAAAATCGAGGTGAAATTCAAAGATGTGAATGAGGAATTCTTGGCTAAAGACTTGAGCAACTTCGTCTCTCATAATACCAAAAATTTATTTGTACGATTTGGAATATCGCAAGATTTCATTCTTGCAAATCCAGCAACCTGGAAATCTCGCGCAGACTATCAAGAAGGTCGTAGAATTGTAAATAACTTGCGCGTTGTGAACGACACTTCCGAAAGAGGAGTAAAAATGATACAAGATTATAATAGAATACTGTGTCAAGGCGAAGAAGAGAAACAGTATTTACTACATGTTATCGATTCTTACCGCAAGAAATACCCATCAGCGAACAAAAATATGTTAATTTGACTATATTATATTAAGAGTGCTTAGTAGTACTACTCAATTACAGCTTCTTTTATTTTTGTATGGGGAGTCCCTCAAGGAGTGGAGATAGAGGGTAAGTTTGTTCGGAAAAGATGTTGGGGATGAAAAGTTAATGGGGGTCGGTCATATATTTTGCCCCCCTAGGGGTGACCCCTGATGACCTATGGTGTTTTTCGAAAATACTGAGCAACCTCCATTTTTGTATGGTGACCCCCCTAAGGGGAGGAGATAGGGGGTGGGTGTCTTGGGGGAAAATGTTGGCGGTAAAAAGTTAATGGGGGTCGGCCATACATTCTTCCCCCCTACGGGTGACCCCTGATGACCTATGGCAATTTCCCCTCTAATTTTGGCAAAGTGGACCTTTTTCTCGGCTCGTGCGCAACCCCTAATGTTTTTTTTTTTTAATTTTTTTTTTCGGCATTGTCATTTTTTTTCAAAAAGGCACGGAATAGAGCCCTCATCTACCAAAATATCGCAAAAATGTAATTTCAAGGTCCACCTTATTTAGTACGGGTGAGTTCCAACTTAAATGCGCTAGTTTATGGCAAAAAATGCGCATCACTTATAACAGATTTTAAGTATAGAATTCAGAACTGACTGTAAGCGCATTTTTGCAGCACTTTTTGGGTTATGAATTAATGCCTTCCACAAGAATTTAGTAATGTATTGTGTTATATTGTTGTTGATAGAGGGTTGCTATTTATATTTCGGGTCCAGCAATAAAAAAACAATCATTTATCATTGGAAATGGTTTTATTGATTTTCAAAATATTCTCAGTGAAGATCAGTACACTTTTACATGCGTTCAAACCAATTGTTGAAGCAGTTTTTCCACTCCGATCGAGACATCTCCAAAACATGGTTTTTGAAAGGTTCAACAACTGTTTCGGGCGTCGAAAAAGGTCGACCACACTCTAAAAAGAAGTCATTCGGTGCCAACTCAGGGCTGTACGGCAGATGACCCATCAATTCGACATGTTGAGTGCTCAAAGAGCCCATTGTTTCAGTTGCTGTGTGAGAGCTCGCATTGTCCTGATGCAAATGATCCGTCTTCTCTTGTTGGATTTCTTTATTTGTTCGAACACTGATGGCAAACAGATGGTGGTAGACTACTCGGAATTGTCCGCCCTACGTTCCACTGAAGGCACAGTAGTGCCACATGACCGGTTACACCGAAAAATCCCGATCATTTGCTTGTTCCTTGTTCCACGAACAACTTTTGTTAGATTTAGCTCGTCTTCAAGGACCCATACGATCGATTGCTGTTTTGTTTCAGGCTCAGATGCATAGATCTATGATTCGTAACCTGTGACGATGTTATATAGTGCACGCAGAAAAATAACAGCTCCAACAACATATTGCAGGAACCATGTACATGTTTGCAAGCAGTGTTTTTGTGAATATAAGATTTGCTGCTTTTTGTTTCTTTATTTTCTGTCACGTTTGTGTTTCAGCAGTTTACAAATATATAGATTATATCCTATTAATCATTGTATTCCAAACATGTTATATTGAGTAGCAAACGTAATGTGTTTGGGTACAAGTATACTATATTTGCGACAAGGTACAAACACATTATATTTGCATCCAAACAATAAACAATGACAAATTTTTCAGCGTGTGCATTTGAGTTACCGCGTTTGTATTTTTTCAACATTTCTTTGCTCCAATCGACACGAGCCTTTTTTTGATCATTCGCCAAATTACAAACGCAAAAGGGAACAAATCTTTTTCACGGCCGAATAAATGTGCAATATCTTATTGATGCTTGTCATACTAATGCCCAAGGATGCCTCAATCTCACGGTATGTCACATGTCGGTCCCGCTTTAGTAGTTCAAGCACAGCATCGAGGGTTTCCGACAAAACGACAGAAGTTGGATCACCTTCACGAAATTCCGAGACTGCACTTTTGGTGCCAGCAATTTACAGTGGTTTTTGATGGTGCTTCATCACCAAAAGTCGCAACAAGTTGATTGACACTCTTGTCTCGATAATCCACACGGGAAATCATAAAAAATCATCGCACGAAAATTTTCACTATTAATTCCATTTTTTGATCGAGATGAAATTTTCAACGCACTGTAAATACAACAACTAGTGCTCGTAAGTGAAAACGTTATACGTATGTTTATGCTACAAACTGGCAAACTTTCCGATGGAATTTCCAGGTTGCATCTGGCAAAACCGGCATTAACAGGACCCTAAATATAAATATAAACCCTCGTAAATGTAACTGAGAAATCTGAAATGTATGGAAATGGAAGCTTCTCAATTCAATAAAAAGACTGTATCATTTGCAACCCTTTACCCCTATTAATGCTACAGTTTTGGACTGTGATTTATGTTGATGATCAATACTCTTACACGAATATTCTCCTTTTGCGTTTAACACACATGTAAAGGCTTCTCGCTCGACTACATCTGCCGGCATTGAACTGGCTCGATACCTCTATCACAAACATACAAGTTTCATGCTTTCACAATGAGTTCCTTTAACCCATTGACGACCGTACATTTCCCGGCGAATCGATTTAATTTTTTTGATCATTTTCCCGATCTACACCGATGTTTTCCTGATCTACACTGACAGTGACACCGGAATTGAATCACTAGGTCAAGTTTGTACAAACCTCGATTTAAAATAATTCAGAGATAAACTCAATTTTATAAATTTTTGATTTCTCAATTTTGAAAATGTAAATAATTTTTAGTCAAGCGCAATGATTCATTAAACATTAAAATTTTAGAAAACTGACTTAAGTTTTTCTGTCTCATATGGTGCTTGTTTGAATGCTTGAATGCATGACTTCCAATATTTTGTACAATAAATTGTTCATTGAGTGTTTATGGTTAACTATATAATTAATTCAAATTAATTTCTTGCTCTGCATTGCACAGTGGGTGTCTTTGAAAATTGTTTGTTAATATTTACTCCCGAAACATAAAGTATGCTTCCATCCCCAAGACGAGTTTCGCTTACAGCGCTTGCTAGATGATTGTGGCAGTCGATAAAAGATTTAATTAAATTTGCAGCCACAGGCTGACGGGATTAAGTAGCAGCTGCACAGGAGAACCATTTCGTTCTAAGGATCTCCAAACACTTATCGTCACATACGTCAATTCTCCTATGTCACTAACGAATAATGATCTCGTAGCAGACATTCTCCTGCAAGCTAGTGCTGGGCACGTGCAAAGAAGATGCTCAGTAGATTATTTATCTTACCCACCATAATAACCTCTGGAAAAGTCAATTGACCTGACCTTCAGTCTCGCCGCAGGCTTTTCAATCAGACGCAGCCCCATCAAGATGACATAAGCTTTGAATCCTTAGGGATGTATACAGCCAGAATTCTCATAATTTTCTACCTACTCAATGTCGGCCAGAGTCGTACTTCTCGTCCACCACTTCTGCATTATCACAAAGCAGCGTTCACGCAGTATACGCATACGAGTCGCTACGAGCATGGCAACACTTTCCAGTTTCTATCGAACCTACAAGGTAGTCCCTAGTCCCAATGCTAATGCCACTACCGTATGTTTGTACCATGATCACAGCTGTGACGACATGGTTCAACTAGTTAAGGTTGTGTTGTTAGAACAGCATATTTGAACCTTTTTCTGGCCGTGGCACTTGTTTAGTATTGCTATTCGTATACATTTGTGGTGAATTAGTCAAAAGCAACATGCGCAACAAAAACAAAATGTCTGTAGTTATTGTCCACTATTAGAAGAATGCCTCCTGCTACTACCGTGTCTTTTTACCAAGTGTGACGACTAACAGATACCAGCGCAAGGAGTATAAAAGGCAACTTAGTACTCGGGGGCGATTCTGTCTCCAGAAGTTGAAGAACCAACACAGACTCAGTAGTGAATTAGACATCCTGTCTGTAGGATCGAGTTCAAAAAGTAAACGTTGTAGTAACTAGTATCTCTCCCACTAACTACCTTAGCCGAGGGTTTAGACAGAGATTCCCTGACTCTTGGGTCTTGAATTTGGTACCTGACTTTCCACTGGTTGCTATTTCTTTCCCCTGGTGCAAGCCAGAGATTCTATGCCGGTGGGATCTGATCCTTGGTGCCTACCTCTCCCGCTGGTTCAAGGCAGAGATTACATGTCTGCGGGTTATTGTACTTAACACCTGTCTTTCCTATGGTTGAAGCCAGTGATTCGCCGCCTGTGGGGTCTTGCACTTGGTACCTGCCTTTCCGCTGGTTGGTTTTGTCCCTTGGTTCAAGTCAGATATTTTCTACCTGAGGGGTCTCGTACTTGGTGCCTACCTCTCCTGCTGGTTCAAGCGAGAGATTTCCTGCCTTTGGGGTCTTGAACTTGGTACTGGTCTGTTCTCTGGTTCAAGCCACAGATCCACTTCCTGTGGGGTCTCGAACTTGGTGCCTACCTCGCCCGCTGGTTCAAGCTAGAGATTGCCCGCCTGTGGGGTCTTGAACTTGTCTTTTCCCTAGTTAAAGCCAGAGATTCCCCTCCAGCGGAGTCTCGAACTTGGTACACCCTTTTCCCTCGTTACTTTTTGTTTCCCCCGGTGCAAGCCAGAATTTCGCAAAGCCAGAATTTCGCCGCCTTGGTTCAAGCCAGAGATTCTCTGCCTGCGGGGTCTCGAGCTTGGTGCCTACCTCGCCCGCTGGTTCAAGCCAGAGATTCCCTGCCTGTGGGGTCTTGAACTTGGTACCTCCTTTCCTCGATGCCATTTGCTTCCCCTGATTCAAGCCAGAGGTTACCCCCTTGTGGGATTGCGCCCTTGGTGCATACCTCTCCTACTAGTTCACGTCCGAGATTCTCTGTATGCAGGGTACTGAACTCGGTAGCTGCCTTTCCCCTGGTTCTAGGCAGAGATGCTCCTCCTTCGGTGTCTCGAATGTCGTAGCTTCTTTTCCCACTTTGCCTTTTGTTTACCCTGGTTCAAGCTAAAAACTCCCTCGCTGTGGGTCTCATCCTTGGAATCTACCGCGGCCGCTTGTTCAAGCCGTAGATTACCTGCCACTGGGGTCTTGAACTTGGTACCTATCTTTCCCCTGGTTCAAGCCAGAGATGCCCTTCCAATAGCGTCTTGAACGTGCCTTTCTCTTGGGTTCCCTTAGTTTCTCTGGTTAAAATCAGAGATTCTCTCGTGGGTCTCGTGCTTGGTGTCTACTTCGCCCGCTAGTTCAAGCCAGAGATTACGCGTCTGCTGGGTCTTGAACTTTTTACCTGCCTTTCTCCTGGTTCACGCAAGAGATTCGCCGCCAGTGGGGTCTCGAACTTAGTACTGTCTTTCCCCTGGTTGGCTTTTATTTCTCTGGTTCAAGCCACAGATTATCTGCCTGTGAGGTCTCGGCCTTGGTGCCTACCTCGCCCATAGTTAAAGCCAGAGATTCTCTGCATGTGGGTTTTCGAAATGGCAACCAGCTTTTGTCTTGGGAGCCTTTAGTTTTCCCTGCTTAAAAACACACATTTTATGCAGCCTACACTGAAAGAAAAAGCTTTATCAAATTTATGAATTCCTTCAACGATTTGATGCAACATTTCTTCATTTTCCAACCTACGACACATTTCATTAAATGGTCGAAGAAAATTTTTTCAATCTCATTCATCAATAGTTTACGTTGATTTAACGACAATGTTACATCAATTTGATGTATGTTTGTCATAAAGTTGAAGTAAACTTTTCCACATTTTGATGTAAATTGTTCATTAACATGCTGCTGTACATTTTTCGTCAATTAGATGTAATGTTGCCATCAATTTTAGGTAATTTTGTCATCAATTTGATGTAAATTAGTTATCATATTGATGTAAATTGTTTGTGAATGAGTAATCAAACTCTTTGGTCTATTACCACAAGAACAGGGCATAAGTCCATATGAAAAATTCTAATAGCGTGGATAATGTTTGCTGTCCATTTCTCTATTTTCTATTATGTATTTATTTTCCATTTTATACGCCTTTTTCTGATTCTGTTTATTTGTCAATACTACATTCATATTTTAAATCGATCACACTAATTATTTCCAAATTCCAATGATGGAGATTGATATAAGAAAGATCGTCAATTCAATGAAGCTAAAAATGGTGAAAAACGCACAATCTTCAAACTGAAGAACTGCTTTTTATTGAATTAATGAAATTTGTCATCAATTCAAAGAAAAAGAACTGAAGAACATTTATCACCGATTTGTAGCAAAGATTTTCTTGCAGTGTACCTTTCCCCTGGTTAAAGGCATAGGTTTCCTGCCAGTAGGGTCTTCACAATGGTCCCAACAGTTGTCTCCGCTATAAGTCAGAGATTCCCTGTCAATTGTTCGACTACCTGTTTGTCAAATTCCAGAGTACAGAGTTTCTCTAACGGTCATTATTAATAACCAAAATGTGGGTTTGTTGGTTAAAAACTATTGAAAACGAAAACGTGACTGACAACAAAAAAAAAAAAATACCAGATATTCAATTCATGGAATCAATGTTTGCAAACATATACATGTTTCATGCAATATTTTGCTGGGGCCGTTTTTTTGGAGCGTATATGGAAAGTCTTGTCGTGCTGCCGATATTGACTAGCAGAATCCGACATTCGTGAACCAGTGTCGATCTATTCTCCTCTGTGAGGATAGAGCCCTTGCGTGTCTTGGCAGTCCGAGAAGATGTTTACATTCTTCCCTACTATAGCGTGATTTCACAACTGGTACTGCCATACGCCTCCGATACTGCCATCACTTCTTGTTGGAATATACTGCAAAACTACAAAGAGACCGATTGATATTGCTATATCCAGTGAAGTTGAGTAAATCCCAGCTCCCACTTCACTTTCCATCTTTGATGCATCCATAAAAATATCTATGTCAACATCTTGCAATGCTGAATGGTTCTTCCATTCTTCACTCTCTATATATAAATGGGCTGATCACAAGACAACATAACGTTAATAACTTCCTCCGGTTAAAGTCCTCGATTCCCTGCCAGTGGGTCTTGACTTTGGTCCCAACAGTTGTCTCCGCTATAAGCCATAGATTCCCTGCCTGAGGGGTATTGACCGTAGTATAGTCAAAGGTTCCCCTACCTGTTTGTCAAACTCCAGAGTACAGAGTTTCTCTGACAGCCATAAAACTGCTTCAATCTAAGGTGCATTTCAACAGCAGTTCCGAAATCTGTTACGAACCAGCGACTACGACACTTGTAACGATCCATCGACCGCGCGTCACCGTCCGGTATGACACTCGCCTTCGGGTCCGCTACGCTTCTGTTAACGATCACCACCATCGGTAATACACTGCTATCTGTCATCCACCAGCCGCCAACGCCTACACAACGCCACCGCTGTGTTGCCGCTGTACGCTACTCTTTCTCTCAAAAATAAATGGTATGTAACGAACAACTGGCGACCACTGAATCAATCCTGCCTCAAAGGGAAAGAACCCGTCGTTAGAATCTTCTTAAAGTTTTTCCTCGTATCAAGCAACTGAAGAATGTTTTCAAAGCAACTGACATATGAGTCCGTCCCACCCTAAATAAAATCTAGAAATGTAGAGGTTTTAAAAAACACATATTAAATTGAACAAGAAGATACATTTAATTTTTAGTGAAAAGAAAATAAAACACTGATTAATTTCCCAACAGCGGTATACAGCATAACAGAATATTTTAATGTTTATAATGATTTTTTTTTACCCCACTGTGCCTAACATTCCCTTCTTATAGTTTTCTAAAGCCCTTCATTATTATTATGCTGTGCAGACAGAGTTTATAATATTTGATTACCCTGTGCAAAACAAAATCATTTCACGCCACCCTTTTGTACAATTCCAACGCACATTCAAAGAAGCGTCAAAGTTATTCTCGATTTTCTTCGCCCCTGCAATCGAACGATGATGCATGAACACTTCTTGAAGTGAATTTACTACTTTTGCACTTGCTACACATGGTTGCATTTATGCAAAAGTGTACGCATTTTGTAACACAAAATGCTGGCAAATGTCGGGAGTACTCGAACACATACTTTATAATTATAATTAATAGAAATTCGCATTCACATAATCTGACTAGAATGCAAACTGAATGTTACTCTATACTATGAGTATTATATTGTAGTCTTACTCGTACAGTGATCATTATCATCAATGGAATAGAGCAGCGTTGCAAATGTTTGGTAGTTGTTTGAAGCGCTAATATGACTACGAACCGACAGCTGATTCGGTTGCGGTGGGGTGATGGTTGGAAACGCCTTGTTCATTGAGGAAAATTTACTGAAATCGTGAATGAAGTTCATTAAAATCTGCTTATTAATTTTCATTTATAATTAACTACGCAGTCATAAATTAAATTTGAATTGTTATGAAATTATATGTATTTTTTACAAAAAAAATCCGTGTTTAGGTAATAAAACTTGAAACGAGTTTAACATTTGCATGTTAACCGGAGGTGTTCTGTATTTCGCTTTGATAAATGGTGAATTTGGATTATTTAATATGGACGAGATAACAGAATACTGTACTTAGAAAAGTATTCATTCTTTAAGATGGTGATACAGTTTGTGCGAATCGTTTTTTTTTCATTGACAATTAATTGCAGTTTAAAAAAGGTGAAAGTGGAATTCAGAACATATCCGATTTGGGTCGCGGTTACACTGAAAAAACTAAATTCATAAAATTTCAAATTATCTGTTCATAAATCTTGGATCATTAATTATATGAACAAATTCCATAAAGTTATGAATAGATTTGAAAATTTAAAGAATCTATTGCAGCAACCATGTACATGTTTGCAAGCGTTGTTTTCGTGAATTGAAGATCTGTCGGTCACGGTTTTGTTTTCAGCAGTTTTCACAAATAAAGGGTTTTTCAACAGAGACGCTACAAAAGTAAATCGATAGGGACAGCAAACGGTGCCATATATTTTCCCGCTCTTTTGACATTTATCTTCAGTAAGGTTTGCCATTTCATCATGGAAAGATATACGAGCCAACAACAAGTTGAAATTATTAAACTTTACTACCGAAATTTGGAGTCAGTGGCCTCAACTTTAAGAGCGCTACGTCCAATTTATGGTCTTCATAATCGTTCTACCAGATCAACAATGGAGCGTCTAGTGGAAAAATTTGAATCCACAGGCACAGTACAAAATGTTCCCGTGCCAGTGAGACAAAGAAGTGCCCGTAGTGTCGAGAATATTGCTGCCGCTGAGGCTTCAGTTCAAGAGAGCCCAAATGTGTCTCTCACACGTCGTTCTTAAGCGTTGGGCATCTCTGTGACGTCGTTGTGGCGAATTTTGCGAAAAGATCTTGGCCTACATCCTTACAAGATCAAATTGACGCAAGAACTGAAGCCGCTTGACAACCATAAGCGTCGTATGTTCGTGAATTGGGCTGAACAACAACTTGAAAATGATTCGGATTTTCATCGGAAAATCATCTTCAGCGATGAGGCTCATTTCTGGCTGAATGGCTTCGTCAAAAAGCAAAATATGCGTTATTGGTCACACAGCAATCCACACGTAATCCATGGTGCGGTTTATGGGCCGGCGCCGTCATTGGGCCGTACTTTTTCCGTGATGATCAAGACCGGCACATTACTGTGAATGCGAATCGCTACCGTTCAATGATAACCGAATATTTTTTGGATAATATGGACTTGGAGGACATGTGGTTCCAACAGGACGGCGCCACAAGCCACACAGCGAATGCCACAATCAATTTATTGGAAACCAAGTTTGGTGAACGTGTTACCTCACGAAATGGCCCAGTCGATTGGCCGCCTCGGTCGTGCGATTTGACGCCGTTAGATTATTTCCTGTGGGGCTACGTCAAGTCTATGGTCTATGCCAACAAGCCAGCGATGATTGATGAACTTATTACGAATATGGAACGTGAAATTGCAGCAGTATCGGCCGATTTATGCGTGAAAACCGTCGAATATTGGGTTCAACGTCTGGACCTCTGCAAGCGTGCCCGTGGTGGCCATGCAAAAGAAATCGAGTTCCATACATAATGGCATCAAACGTACTTTCAGAGGAATAAAGAATTTCATTGGTATCTAAAACCGGTTTTGTTTTATTTAAAAAAACTTTTGTAGCGCTCTTATTGAAAAACCCTTTAGATAAGAATGAACCAGCGTGAAAGGTATTTGAAGAAGCTGGCAATCCTTAATCGCGACCTGCTGGTAGATAATTTTCTGACACATAGGCAGACATCCTGACGTTAACACTTTCGCTATGGAAAATTTTAACTATTGCTTGGAATTTCATGAGATTTCGGTAAAATATTGTTTTAATTTTTGCCAGACTGACAGTAATAAAATTGTCTTAATCCGGTTTAGACACATTTTTATTGCCTCAGACAATCCCATAATCCCAAAAATACAACTTTAAATCCAGCTTAAGCTGCATAAATTATAAATATCACTTGCTATTAGCTGAAGATTATTTGTATTTTCGTTTGGAAATTTCTATCATTTCATTCGTAATCAGTTAATTAATTAAGTTTTAATCGCGTCGCGTTACCTTAAATAGTAACTGGATGGTCTTAAACTGTGTGCCAGTTCGTGGTACCTTATTTGTCTCATTCATCATTGCCTGCCATTGTTGGGTTGTCTCGAAGCGAGCGCAAACTTTCAGAGATCTACAAATTTGTTTTCTTTTTCGTTTTCTTTTTTTTTTGTATTAATTTTTTTTCTTTTTTTTTAATATAAAATAATAAAATATTCATAAACTAATCTAATAAATCATATGATATAGTTATTTGCTAAAATATTCAAGATTTCTTTTGGCATGACAACAATGGCGAATACGTCAACTGGATCTAGATCTAGATCTGAATCGTGGTTGCCATATTTGGTTACATAAATAATGGCGATGATGAAATATATTTGTCTTAAAAGAAACAAAAAGATCTGACATTTGACAGGTTTAGCGAAATGATTATTTATTTAAATTGTGTTTAAATAGTTGAGCTTATATGTCGTGCGAATCAATTGTTGTTTAGATGATCGAACAGGTTTTTTGAACCCACATCTCAGGAGATAAAACTTCCCAGTTTGGTGCAAATGGGCAGTGACTACTGGCAGTGACATCGAATTGCGTCTGAATGTTTAATCCATTATTTATTCCCTCTACCAATACCCTCGCCCTAAATATATTAAAGATTATTTTTGCTATCATGTGTCGGAAGGACAAAACTTTCTAAATTTTAATTCTTATTGAATTCAATTAATTATTTAATTCTATTGATGAGTTTAAGTGAATTCCGATCATAAGTAAAAGGAACATTTAAAATATTAAAGAAAAACAAAACAATTAAAACCGGGGTTCGTACTACCTCGCTCGCGTTCTGTTCTGTAGCCAAAACTCTGGGTTAAATTTGAAAGCCGACTCGCGAACCTGTAGCCAAAAATTTAACCTTGAGGTTGCGAGCCGACAAACTGAAAACATAACCGGGAGGCCACGAGTCAAGAATCAACAGGCGGAAATTTGCGATCCGATTCGTGAGCTCCCGGTTACATTTTGGCTCCCGGCTCGTAAATTTCAACTTGCCGCCATGCCGGGATTCAAAATGGAACCGCGAGGTCACGAGTCTGGAGCCGACAAGGAGCTCGCGATTCAGATCGTAAACTTCAGCTTGTCGCCTATTAACTCTTAGTTGTACTCCAAGGGTGGAGCATCCTTAATTCGAGCCCTAGCCAAAAAACTGGCTCGCGAACCGGGAGCCGGAACCCAGTACTGAATCTGGCGAGCCGGGTCGGAAATTTCAACTTGCCACCATGCCGAGATTCAAAATGTAACCGTGAGGTCACGAGTCGGGAGCCGACAAGCTAAAATTTGCGAGCCGACTCACGAGCCGGGAGCCAAAATGTAACCAGGAGCTCGCGAGTCAGATCGCAAACTTCGGCTTGTTGTTTCTTAACTCTTAGTTGAACTCCAAGGGTGCAGTATCCATAATTCAGCCCTAACCAAAAACAGGCTGGGGAGCCGGAACCCAGTTTTGAATCTGGAGAGCCGGCTTGCAAATTTCAACTTGCCACCATGCCGAGATTCAAAATGTAACCGTGAGGTCACGAGTCGAGAGCCGATAAGCTGAAATTTGCGAACCGACTCGCGAACTGGGAGCCAAACTGAAACCAGGAGCTCGCGAGTCAAATCGCAAACTTCAGCTTGTAGTGTCTTAAATCTTAGTTGAACTCTAAGGGTGCAGTATCTTTAATTCGAGCCCTAATCAAAAAACTGGCTCGCGAGTCGGGAGCCAGAACCCAATAGTAAATCTGGCGAGTCGACTCGCAAATCTCAACTTGACGCCATGCCGGGATCCAAAATGTAACTGTGAGGTCACGAGTCAGGAGCCAATAAGCTGAAATTTGCGAGCCGACTCGCGAGCCGGGAGCTTAAATGTAACCTAGAGCACGCGAGTCAGATCGCAAACTTCAGTTTGTCGGTTCTTAACTCTTAGTTGGACTCCAAGGGTGTAGTATCCTTAATTCGAGCCCTAGCCAAAAAACCGTCTCACGAGCCGGGAGCCGGGACCTAATAGTGAACCTGGCGAGCCGGTTCGCAAATTACAACTTGCCGCCATGCCGGGATTCAAAATATAACCGTGAGATCACGAGTCGAGAGTCGATAAGCTGAAATGTGCGAGCCGACCTGCGAACCGGGAGCCAAAATGTAACCTGACGGTTACATGACCTGACGTTGTCGGTTCTTAACTCGTGACCTCACGGTTATGGTTTCAGCTTGTCGGCTCGCAACCTCATTTTTAGCTCGCAAATTTGAACATTTCGGATCTCGGTTCGCGAACTCCCGGATGGTTGTTGTACCGATTGCATTTATACCGGCTTGTTCGTCTACACATGTACGGCATACAGTCGAATTTGTGGATTAATGCTTGCACACTATGCAAGACAACATTGTGCAAAATTTACGCTTATGATTTCGACAGATCTGAGGTCAGGCAGTCCTTAGCTTTTGATAGGACTAGTAGTTGGACTCCAAGGGAGTAGGTTCTTTAATTCGAGCCCTGTCCATAAAACTGGCTCGCGAACCGGGAGCCGCAACCAGTAGTGAATCTGGCGAGCTGGCTCACAAATCTGAAGTTGCCGCCATGCCGGGATTCAAAATGTAACCGTGAGGTTACGAGACGAGAGCCGACAAGCTGAAATTTGCGAGCCGGGAGCGAAAATATAACCGGCAGCTCGCGAGTCGGATCGCAAATTTCAGCATTTCGATTCTTGACTCGTGACCTCCCGGTTACATTTTGGCTCCCGACTAGCTAGCCGGAACCCAAAAGTGAATCTGGCGAGCCGGCTCGCAAATCTCAACTTTCCGCCATGCCGAGATCCAAAATGTATCCGTGAGGTGTCGAGTCGGCAGCCGACAAGCTGAAATTTGCGAGCCGGGACCCAAAATGTAACCGTTAGGTCCCTAGTCGAGAGCTGACAAGCTGAAATTTGCGATCCGACTCGCAAGCTTCCAGCTCACGAGCCGGCTCGCACATTTCAACTTACCGCCATGCCGAGATCCAACATATAACCGTGAGGTCATGAGTCGAGAGCCGACAAGCTCAAATTTGCGAGCCGACTCGCCAGCCGGGAGTCAAAATGTAACCGGCAGCTCGCTAGTTAGATCACAAATTTCAGCTTGTCGATTCTTGACTTCTGACCTCCCGGTTACATATTGTCTCCCGGCTCGCAAGTCGGCTCGCAAATTTCAACTTATCGGGACGCAACCTCAAGGTTATAGTTTGGCTGCAGGCTCGTGAGTCGGCTCGGAAGCCTTAAAGTTTATAGTGGAAGAAATAAGTAATTATATTTCGTATACTGGCCGCTAGTGCTTACGTGTCTCGTTGTTGAAATATCAGCTATTTGCCCCCTCTAGTCAGAAGAACAACGGCACAGGTGCCACTACATTTTGGCTCTATGATCGTGAATCGGCTCGCAAATTTAAACTTGTCGGATTTCGGTTCGCAAACTCCCGGATAGATGTTTGTACCATGTTGTTCCTCTAAACATGTATGGAATTCAAGTCAAATTTTTGGATTAAAATTTGGAGACTATGCAATGCAACATTTTGCAGAATTGACGCTTATGATTTCGACGAAGATGAGTCCAAGCCGCCGTTGCCTTTAATTAGACTCTTAGTTGGACTACAAGGGTGTAGTTTCCTTAATTCGAGCCCTAGGCGAACCGGGAGCCGGAACCCAGTACTGAATCTGGGCATCCATGCCAGGATATAAAATTTAACCGTGTGGTCACGAGTCGAGAGCTGGCAAGGTGAGCCAAGATGTAACAGGGATCTCGCGAGTCGGATCGCAAATTTCACCTGGCGATTCTTGACTCGTGACCTCCCGGCTACATTTTGGATCCCGGCTCGCGAGTCGACTCGCAAATTTCAGCTTGTAGGGTCGCAACCTCAGGGTTAGATTTTGGCTGCAGGCGCGTGAGTCAGCTCACAAATTTGAACTTGCCGGATCTCGGTTCGCGAACTGCCGGATAGATATTGTACCGATTGAATTTGTACCGATTTGTTTCTCTACACATGTACGGAGTACAAGTGGAATATTTGGATGAAAGCTTGGAAACTATGTAACACACAACACAACATTTTGCAGAAATTACGCTTATGATTTCAACAGATATGAGGCAAACAGTCGTTGCCTTTAATAAGACTCTTAGTTGGACTCCAAGGGTGTAGTTTCCCTAATTCAAACCTTAGCCAAAAAACTGGCTCGCGAGCCGGGAGCCGGAACCCAATAGTGAATCTGGCGAGTCTGCTCGGTAATCTCAACTTGACGCCAAGCCGGGATTCGAAATGTAACCCTGAGATCACGAGTCGGATCGCAAGTTTCAGCATGTCGGTTTCTGACTCTCTGGCATCCCGGTTATATTTTGGCTCCCGGCTCGCGAGTCTGCTCGCAATCTCAAGGTTACATTTTGGCTCCAAGCTCGCGAGTCGGCTCGCAAATTTTAACTTGTTGGATCTCGGTTCGCGAACTCCTGAATTGTACCAATTGCATTTGTACCGTTTTGTTCCTCTACACGTGTAGGGAATACAAGTCGAATTTTTGGATTAAAGCGTGGCCACATTTGGCCAGACACCATTTTGCAGAATTTACGCGTGTAGGGAATACAAGTCGAATTTTTGGATTAAAGCGTCGACACATTTGGCAAGACACCATTTTGCAAAATTTACGCGTATGATTTCGACAGATCTGAGGGCAAGCAGTCGTTGCCTTTAATAAGACACTTAGTTGGACTCAACTACACATATTTCACACAGCACTGTTGGCACAACACCTACCACCAAAGTTCGATGATTCTTTGCACAAATTTTTTTTTGTTTCCCTTCATAATTCCAACCCTGTTTGTTGCCAGCATAAAAATATTAATGATTATTCACGCAACATCTTTAGATTACAACTCATACCTCATTTGAAGAACAAAAAGAAAAATAATAAAAAATTATACAGACATGAACATCTATGCGAAGAGATAGACCGAAGACCTCTTGCTGTGGCATGCAACACAAAGATACAAGAATCACTCTGCCACTTTGTAAAGAACGAGTCCGTCGTCCCCTACTAGACCACAACCAGCGATAAAGTTCAAATGCATAAAATGCAGATATTCCGATATGTAAATGATATAAATGCCTCATATTCCTCATATTATGTTGCATGAAGGAGCGGTGGTGGCAGATGGAAGTAGACAAGTCAAGTATAAATGCACTGAGATGCAGGGAAGACACTACTCTACATAATGAATAGTTGCACGAGCTGAAACTGTCAAATGAGCAATTAATAAAATACGTAAGCGTGAACATTGGTGAATTTGCGATAATAAATAATGGCAAAAGTGAATGCAAATTGTGGACTGTAGTCTCCCCCTCTCCCTAAAAAGAAACAGAAAACTAGAGGGAAGACACATAGGAAACATCACGAATACTGATGAGAAAGGCGTGCAAGGATACTTTGTCTCATTTTACTGATAGTGTTGTAGTTATGCATGTGAAACAGTGGTGCAGGAGGGAAAAATGGTTTTCCAAAATGTCATAGGAAGTGTTCCGAAATAGTTAGAAGATATAATGCTGCACTAAATTGTATTTCCGTGGAAGCAATTGCTAGAGATTATTCATTTCTGACAATGACTAATCATTCATCATAAACAAATAAATTTAAATAGAGTTCAGAAATCTTTGGAATCATATCAAGTTAGACATTCCTTAATTTGTTTTTAAAAAATAAGCACCTTTTCTTAAAAAAAATTAATTTTGTTTAAATAAGTCCATTTTCTTAAAAAAGTACGTTCTCCTACAGCAAATTGCCGTTTCTTAAACACATACATTTTCTTTAAAGAGTACATTTTTCGTGAAAAGTACCTACAAAGGACCAATTCAAAAAAAATTCCCATTTCTTAAAAAAATACCTGCTCTTAAAAAAATACTTATAAATAGGTAAGTAGACTTTCTGAATAAGTACATTTTCTTAAAAATATAACCTTTTCCTAATAAGAGTACCACTTTCATCATTTCCCTTGCAGGAGTTTTTTAGTCGTTCTGTTTTTTAAACTTACAATTTTCTAAACTTACAATTTATAAAAATAATATAAAGCTAATAAATAAGCTTTATTTTAAAAAGGTCTTGAGCTTGAATAAACTTAGAAAATTGTAAGAGTACCACTTCTTGAAAAAATACCTGTTTTTAAAAACAGTACTTCTTTGTAAAAAAAAATTCATATTCTTATGGTTTTTTCTTACAGAAGGTACTTCTTATTACAAATAGTACCCTTTCTTAAAAAAACAGTAGCTTTTAATAAAAGAAGTACCTCTCTTTATAAATGGACCATTTCGGGAAAATATAATACATAGTCTTACAAACGGGACCTACAAATATTTATAGCCTGTTTTTGTAACTTAATTTTTGATCATTCGTACGCCAAATGAGTAGCGAAGATAACTTTGGTTTTTGTACGATTTGTTTTGAGTAAAAAGAAATTTGTTCAGCGAAATCAGACACGATCGAAACAAAACGTCAGATTAGACAATCAGAAAATATCAATCGTTTGGTTTGTTTACAAATGTGTTTCTTTACGCATTTACAAGAAAATTAATTAAATTTGTTGTTTAATATGGATATTTATAACAAAAAAAGTCGCTACATCTCGCCCCAAATGCCACGGATGCAATCATTTTAAAAACACTTTAATTATCTCACTTCACTAACTTTAATTTTTCCCACTTTTCTTCTTGCAATTTGTTGTTGTTTATTTTATTTTGTCTGCAATCAGCTGCTTCCAAGTAAACAGCTGATATTGCAGTGTTGCCTGCACTTTGCTAAATTCTGGTATTTTCCAATAGAAAGAGCTTTTAAAATCAACAGGAATAACACATTGGCAACAATGTACTTTGACATAAGGGCAGCTAGTAAAATTAGCTTTCACTTCAACTCAAATGGAAGAAAAACTCAAATATAAACTTGATCGCCTGGGTAGCAATCGCACGTCTGCTTAAACAAAAAAGTTCGCTGAACAGGCTATTATATTTCTTTTTTAAAAATACATTCAATAAAAAAAATTTTTTTCTTAGAAAAACTATATCATTTTACAAAAAGTATCTTTTCCTAAAGATTCATTTAAATTGTCGTATTTTCCAACGGGCGCCCTAAGCGTGTTGGTACTAACTAGTACATAATATATAGCGAAAGGAACTTCAATCCAAACGGGTGTCCCCTGATACCTCATGCGATTTTAGTAAATTTGAAATTAAATTTAGCTCTTGTTTTAGTAAGTGTAAAGTATTTTTTTTGTGTATCCTGTATCCAAGTTGTAGAAATCCATGGATACCGCATTCAAAGTGTCATGTCCTCAGTCACGCTCAAAGAAACCCTATCCGCCTTGGTGGATAGATGAGCTCACAACACTAAGCAGAGAATCTCGCAAAGCTTTCAATGCAAGCTATATAAGTGGATCCTGGCAGTCGGACACGGATAAACTTAAGGAGTATAAGAAAGCAATATCGACTGCAAACATACGATCTTGGTCAAAGTTCTGTGGATCAATGGAGAACACAAAGGACACAGCAAGACTGAGGAGGGATGACGGCACATGGCCAAATAGCTCAGCTGAATCGCAAGAGATACTCCTGAAAACTCACTTCCCGAGCTGCGAGAACACATCCAGGGATACTCGGATACTTATGGTATAGAGGATATAAGCAGTCCAGACAGAATATCCTGGGCCATCAATAGCTTCTCACCATATAAATCTCCGGGCCCAGATGGTATTATACCAAAGATGCTGCAATGCGCGGGGGTCATAATTAGGCCGTGGCTCTGTACTACATTCCAATCCTGCCTGACTCTTAACTTCTTACCAAAGAGTTGGAGCCATGTAAGGGTGGCCTTCATTCGCAAGGCGGGGAGACGGAGTCATGAGAGCGCAAAGGATTTCAGACCGATCAGCCGCAGCCAATATGCATATCTAAAAGGCCGCTCAACCGACACAAACCTGCACAAAGTCGTCAGAACTATTGAGAGGTTCTTGGAACACAAACAATATACCCTCGCGGCCTTCTTGGATATAGAGGGTGCTTTCAATAAGGTGAGCTGAGTGGCTATAGAAGAATCACTTGAAGATCTAGGCGTGGAAACATTCCTCAAGAGTTGGATAGTGACAATGCTACAGAGCAGAATTATCAACGCCTCTATGGGAAACAGCGAGTCATCAAAGCGAGTGAATAGGGGAAATCCCCAGGGTGGAGTCATCTCTCCCCTACGTTGGTTACTCGTGATCAACAAACTACTACTGAAACTGGACAATATGAGGATCAAAACCGTGGCGTATGCGTATGACGTGGTAATAATGGTGTCTGGTTTGTTCTCATCCGTGTTGTGCGAAATCAGGAATGGGGCCTTGAAATCACTTA
Organism: Phaonia tiefii; assembly: GCA_963931995.1. Taxonomy (NCBI): domain Eukaryota; kingdom Metazoa; phylum Arthropoda; class Insecta; order Diptera; family Muscidae; genus Phaonia; species Phaonia tiefii. The sequence goes on along the minus strand of OZ008368.1, from coordinate 248,914,570 downwards.
ACGATTGGGCCACTGGGAGTGGCCTTGGAGTGAATCCAGGGAAAACTGAGGTCATGCTTTTTACCACGAAGACCACGATACCAAAGTTTAATCCTCCTACGCTAAGTGGAATAGAGATTCCAATGTCAACTCACGTCAAGTAACTTAACTTGTAACTACTTGGCGTGATTCAAGACCCTAAACTATCCTGGAAGCGTAACATAGAGCACCGCGCACAGCGTTGCTTAAGCGTTGCTTACTACGCTTGTCGGAAAATGTTTGGAAGCCGCTAGGGTCTGCAACCGAAAATGGTGCTATGGATGTACACTAGCATAATCAGACCAATACTCTCCTATGGGGCAGTGGTATGGTGGCCTGTCGCAGGGAAGACATCAACCATGAAACTGTTGTATAGAGTACAGAGATCAGCTTGTATCGGCATAACAGGGGCATTGATGATGTGTCCAGCTGAAGCCCTTAATGCAGTACTTCATATTATACCAATCGACCTTCACATAACAGCTAGTGCGGCCTGGAGTGTCACTCGACTAAACTTGGACTATGGAAGAGCAACGCATATGGACATGCGAGTAAACTACAGACAATCCCAAGAGAACTCAATATAACCACCGATTACTGCACCCCCTCATTGACGCTCGATAACCTATTCGATGTCAGGTTTTCCAGAAGAATAGAGTGGAGCGAAGTGGAATAAAGTGAAAACACTAACAGGTTTTAGCACCAAAGTATTTACAGACGGATCTAAAATGGAATTTGGAACCGGCTCGGTTGTCTTCTCCGAAGAGGCAAGCCTCAGTTTATCATTCAAACTCCCAGACAAGTGCAGCGTTTTCCAAGCGGAGATACTACAGCGAAAGACAGAGCGCATTGGAATATTTGCAGATAGCCAGCGGATCTCTTATCACTCAAATCTTACAACACTGCATCTAAACTAGTTAGTGAATGTTAATGTTAGTGAAACTTGTCGAGCTAGGCCGGCTGACCCATGTGGTTCTTACTTGGATACCAGGCCACAAGGGTCTCTTAGGGAACGAACTAGCTAGGGCAGGATCCTCTTCCACCGAACTCGTGTGCCTATAGGGTTGGTCAAAAAAGGTATTTTCCTGCATTACCTTGAGCGAGCGAAGACCAAATGGGATAGAACGGAAACGTGCCGTATATCCAGAAACACATAGCCAGAATATAACATTCACCGGACTAACTCCCTGATCAGCCATAATCGGGGAGACATATCTAAGGTAACAGGCGTGCTGACCGGGCACTGGCCAATCGGTAATCGCGCAAGACAGTTGAAGCTGCCATATAATTACCACCGCCGTGCCTGCGATGACGCAGAAGAGGAGGAGACGGTGGAGCATCTCCTCTGTAGTTGTCCGGCTCTGATGAACAGACGTCTGAAGATTATGGGCCGTCCCTTCCTGCATAACCTCACTGAGATACACGAGATAGATCTAGGGGTTCTAATGAGGTATCTCCGATTAGCAGGCTGGATATAGACACGGTACTTTGGAGTTTCCGGAGTGATGTGGTATTCAAAACGGTGTCTCAAGACACTAATTGATGCTAAATAGTATCTTTAGCAAAAACGAAAACCAACCAACCAACGTATTATGTTGAGAGATTCCTGAAAATATCCCTCGGTTTTAAGAACAAAGGAAGGCAAAAATCCAAAAATATATATGTTTTCACGTAAGTATATAGAGGTTTGGGAGGAAACACGCGAATGCTTCCACGAAAGCGTATGAATGTTTGGGATGAATCACGCATATATTTCCACGTAAAAGGCTACATACCTGCCTGTAAACATTATAATGTTTCCATTTAAATACATGTGAGTTTGGGACTTTCAAGCCTTTGAGTGTTTGGATTGTGTTCCAAACAAATACATATTTCCTGCAGAATATGTTTGGGAGAATATGTTACAGAGACCGTTTTTTTCAGCGTGTGGCAGCCCTCGTAAATAGGTTTGTATACAATTAAAGCTTTTGAAATTCCCATTACATTAGCGTTGGTAGAATTCCGATCTTAAGCACTTCAGAAATTTGGAAGTTTTTCACAAAACGTTACTGTCACACTACACTGTTTTGCGTTGTGTACAAAATACATTCATATTTCTACGATATGTTATGCCTTTTTTTGGAATAGATCGTTGCAGGAGGGGCCTTGCTCCTCCATACTTTTCAACATGTCAATTCACAATTTCTTACAACCTAATGCATTTTGCTTTTAGACTTTTTTCTATTTTCTTCCAACTACATTCAGATTGGTCTTTTGCTGAAATAATTGATAAGTAGATTTAGAAAGATTTTTAGTTGGCCTTAGGCCAAACCTTTAGCAGAGCAAAAAAAAAAGTGATACATATGTAGGCACACAGGCGACCAGACGGGCGTAGAGCCAAGAACGATATCTGCCTTATGCATGTTACGGCATAATAAGTAATGCCGTACCCCAAAAGATGAGATGCTAAGCACAAAATTGTGGATGCATATAATATTATGTTGAGTGGTGGTATTGTATGTTTAAGAGTGTCGAAGAGAAACAAGGGTCTCCCCACAGTGGCATGAAAATAAATTTGAGGAAAAGTTTGACAACTTAAAAATTAAACCAAAAATCTCACCCCAAACACAACTCGAGCTCACTACACTCACATAACTAATGGTGGGAAAAGAGTTTGTAGTAACCGTAAATTCGGTTGTTGCCACCGAATTACAGTTGCCACAAGCGAACTAATGTTGTCACAGTAGATTTTACACCCGACAACTAAAAATAGGTTGAAACAACATCTACTAGATTGTGACAACCTCTAATACGGTTGTGACAACATCTAATGCAATTGCGACAAACTCTAAATTTGGTTACAGTGAAGTCGCTTATGTTTTTGTGGGTGTATGCTGCCTTCGTTGACTAATTTTCGATAATGATCTAATTAAAGTCACTAATTTAAGTTACGCTGTAACGAAATTTCAGATAACTGAACTTCGTTCGGAAAATGTGATTGTGACAAACGAATATTTGTGGAATCAAACAAATCATTTCGTTTACGAGAAACGAAAAATGTTTCCAAATGATCGACAAATGTTTCGGAATGTTTTTAATGATCAATTTTCCGAGTTTAGAAGAAGTTCATACTAGAGTGTCCCAATAAAAGTGCACGATATAATTTAAAAATAAAATGTATATTTTTGACATATAGACACTGTAAACATGTCCCGATTTTTCCAATAAAATCATTTCTTTTGCGAGAAACGAAAAATTTTTCCGAACTTTTTGATGACAGAATTTTTGAGTTTCTTCTAAACTTATACTAGAGTCTCCCAATAAAAGTGCGCACTATATAATTTCAAAATAAAACGAATACTTTTTGATCAAATGGTGAGGTTTTTATTGCATCGTAGACATGTTCCGATTTTTTTCCGTTACCCTGTTGGGAGCATATGGCTTCAACAAACCATTCCCATCTTACACGTTTCGCCGCTGTTGTTTCCGCTTCTACCCATGTTAGATTGTTATGTCTTAGTTCTTGGATAATTGTGCGTCTACAGATGTTTCTTGGTCGACCATGACTTCTTGAGTCTTGAGGATTCCACTCACGTTCCGATTAGGTACGGAATAAAATGTACAGCAAATAGCCCCCACGACTCTGATCACAGGCCCTTGCTCCTTTCTTGAAATTTTCGAAAATTTCATTTTGACAAGGGTACCGCCTTCGATCTCAGCCATGTTGCGATGACGACTTGGATCTCGACCTTGAGCTCAGGAATTGTTTGTGGTTTATTTCCATACGCCAGAGATTTCAAAAAAATCTAAAGAAAGAAATTTTACCATGTTAAAGCGCACGATCGTGGTGGCTTATTGACACCGGAATTTCAGAAGACGATTCGGTCTGGAAATCGTTGGTAAAATAAATCGTGGTATCTGAAGCTGGCGGCTTTGAAATGATAAGGCCCATGCATCAACTCATACACGCTGAAAAATCTGTCTTTTTCTATTGATTGCATGGAAATATAACCAGTTTGCAGCTTCTCGCAAATATAGAATATTTGTGTCCAAACACATTGTGTTTGCTATTCAATATTAAATGATTGACATACAATAATTAATAGGTTATTATAAATGTTTTTGGATTGAGGAGAGCTTCTCCTGTTGAGAGCTTCTTCTCAATCTCTTCATGGGATGTTAACATCTTCAACATCCACTCGAGGACATCCACTTGCAAACATTGTTATTGTTATTTTGGACTAAGGAAGCACTTCAGAGGTAAGACCTTCTCCCGAGAAAAAAAGATCCAACTTTATCAGACTACCATACAATTTTATTGCTTTATGGCTCAGAATCCTAGGGTTCATATCGCACACTGATGAATCATCACTGGAAGCCTTTGAGAGAAAAATGCTGCGAAGAGTATATGGTCCTATAGCACACACTGCAAAAAAAAAATCCGGCTCCAGCAGCATATTGCAGGAACCATGTATATATTTGCAAGAATTAATTTCATCTATTGCTTTTTTGTTGCATTTTTGTCTGCCACGTTTTTGTTTTCAGCAGTTGACGACAAACAAAGCCACCACAAAAGCATATAGTATAACCAATTAATCATCGTGTTCCAAACATGTAATACCATACAGCAAACACAATGTGTTTGGACAACAAACAACAAAAAATACAGATGTTTCAGCGTGTAGAGAATGGCGAGTATCGGCGTCGGATTAACCACGAGCTTTATAGTCTGCGACCCTGCCATGCCAGTAGAATGGATCAGAACCATCGGAAATCAGTGCGAAAGGTATTCGAAGACGTACTCCAAGGACTTTGAAAAATAGGGCGAGCGAGATATAGCGCGACAGCTAGGTGTTAGCAACTGGAGGAGAAAACCTAAAGACCGAGCTGGTTGGAGAAACATGTTATCCTGATTTTGTACGGCCCTTGATCACTTTGGGCTGCTTGAGGTCTCCTAAGTAAATAAGTTTAATGAGCAATATGACAGGTGGCGTGGTCCTGCTGAAACCAAAAGACGTCCAGATACATTCCGTGCAGTTGAACTCACAAGATTTCCGTTACCATGTCCCTGTAATGAATGGGACAGACACTGCAGTCCCGGCCTCATTTTCAAAGAAGTAAGGCCCAATCACTCCGCCTGAGGAAAATCCACTGCAGACAGTTTTACTTGTTGTCAATGAAGTTGTTTCCCATGAATCGCGTGTGGATTTTCTGAGCCCCAAATTCATCAATTTGGTTTGTTGATGAACCTCTTTAGATGAAAACAATTCTCATAGGTTTCGAAAAATCGCACGATCTGTTTTGGATAATTTGGTCTAGACATCGTTTTCGGAATGAATCGATTGTTTTATGTGCTGTGTGGCTGGCGACGGCGTCCTGTTGAATACAAACGTCGTCCAGATTCATGACATCCAATTGAGGTCACAAGAGCTCCGTTATCGTGTTCCAGTAACGAATGCCCTTCACAGTCACAGCATTTCTGGCTCCATTTTCAAGGAAGTAGGGCCCAATCTGGCCGCCTGACCAAAATCCATCCCAGACATTTACTCGTTGTAGCTGCATTTATATCTCATGTAACCTGTGTGGATTTTCTGAACCCCAAATTCGACAACTTTGTTTGTTGACGAACCCATTTAGATGCAATGCACAAGATTTGTTTCGAAAAACCGGAAGTCACTTCACTTTGCTCCGTCATCCATTGAACGAATTGCCGGCACTGTGCATGGTCTGTTGATTTGACCTCCTGGGTAAGCTGAATTTGTACGGATGAAAGTGGAGGTGTTGTGTTAAAGTTCGCTCCATGGTGCCTCTCGAAATTTGAAGTTGTTGTGAACGATGCCGAATTTATGTTCCCGGATATTTGGCGACAGTCTTGTTTACCACAGCAATGTTTTTGAGAGGTCGGCCGGGACGTCGACGCCCAGGACTTGTGGCTATTTCGTTTGTGCCAAAAAGTGCAAAATTTTTTCTGTACTTTATCATAAAAATTTGAATGTCCTGTTTCATTTTAAAAAACAGAATGGTATTTTAGATTTCGCGACATTAAGATATTAGGCCAACGGTAATATTAGGACAACATCGTAATAGGACAGAAATTTAGCATTTTTTCTCTATGACAGGGCAACGATTGTTTTCAGAAATGAATACATCATGACTGTCCATAATCGGCACAGTTTATTTAAAGTTGATGGTCACTTTTCGAATTGTTGACACATTAGTTGGATTTCCACGTACGAAATTTCCGCCATGTTTGCGAGCCGTATCAACGTAACTTGCTTAATTTTTGTAATGTGTTTTTATAAGGGTTTGGTAATGGGGGTAAAGATTACGGGTATGAAGTCTCGATGCGCTCATAAAATAGTCGTTCAGGGTCCTGTGAAAAACTTGTATTACAATTCATTGTATGCCTCGAATGAATGAATATTGCAGTAAACGAACTTTCATTTACCACAAAATTTTTATAATTTTCTTTTAGGGGAAATACATAAAACGTTTAGCTACATGTGTAAAATTAAATAGTAAGTCTAGTACACTTTTTCATCGCAAACACCCTTTAGAACTCCATCTCTCTTCTGTGACTGAAAACCCTTTAGAATTTGAATTAAAATTTCAATTTTAATATTCAATATCTAATGGGTGATTTTTTTGCTAGTTGTTTTTTGAAAATGGAAGAAAACACAGAAAATTTGTACAAGGGAATGAAATATTTATATGGATCCATAAATCAATACCTGCCATTTAGTTTTCAAGCATTATTTCATGCAAATGTTGCCAGGGCTACAATTCAGGTGGTCCATTCTGAGAGAGTTGGTATCCCACCAACGAGACGTGTTGTATTGCCTTCCAAGGCAGCAATTATAGTTGGCATGTCATTATAGATGAGAGCCTTCACGTGCTCCCATACAAAAGAGTCTAGTGGAGTCAAATCGCACAAACAAGGCGGCCAATTGACAGCCTCACCATGTGAAATTTATTGCTTACCAAACTCGGCTTTCAACTGGTTCGTGGTATCGCGTGCAGTGTGACATGCCGCACCGTCCTATTGAAACCACATGTCAACCAAGTCTAATTCTTCCATTTTGAGTAAAAAAAAGTCAGTGATCATCGAACGCTATCTTACTCCATCTTACTCCATATCTTACACTAAGCGAGGTGACTGCCATCGAAAGAAATGTAAGGTGGTGAGAGCAGGGACTCGAACCCACGATCTCATGTACAGGAGCCGTTTGCACCACCGACCGTCACACAATTATTGACGTATCCATTGAGCCAAAAATTAGCCTCATAGCTGAAGACAATTTTTCGATAAAAAAGGATAAATTTTTCCAGGTTTTCTAAGACTCATTCACCGAAAAGATGACGTTGTGGTAGGTTGCCCGGCTTCAGCTTCTGCACGATGTGTGTGTCTTAAGGCCGAGGTCCTTACGTAAAATATCCCGAGAGGTCGAATAACATAATCCGAATAGCTGCGATCGGCGACGGATGGACATATCCCGATCATCATTAACACTGGCGGAGACAGCAACGACATTCTTCTCGTTACGCACTCTACGGAAACGGGTTGATGGATTGATGTCCAATAGAGTGAAAGTCATGCGAAATTTGGTTACAATGGCTTGAATAGTCTTTTCGGAGCATCGATTATGGCGACCATAAAATGGACGTAACTGGCGAAACACATTTTTCACAGAGCACAAATTCTGATAATAAAACTCAATGATTTTCAAGCGGTGTCCATATGCAAGTATAGTCATGATGAAATCGTAGGGCCGACTGAACATTTTGGAGTTTGAGACATGTCACGAATGACGTGTGAACTGTCAAAACCTTAACACTGAAAAAACAAATAGGAGAAAACCACCCGTTACATCTATTATAGGGTTTAACGCCATCCAAAACGAATTTTATTATGCGTCATTTTGTCTTTTATTCAACCATATTGTTGGCTTTTCGTTTCTCAGAGAAATTTCGTTTAACGCCAATAAATTCCTCAAATTAAATTTAGTTGTATAAATTTTCGTTTGTGGTGAACGAATTTTTTCTTTGCATCAAACAAAGAACAGCAAAATAGTAATTGCTTGACATTGGGTTAAGTCAGCAAAGGAAATGCCTAATAAAGTTAAACACTTTGTGAAAAATATTAGAAAAAACTGCAAACGAGCTGCATTAAAGTACAAAAAACTTAAATTATATTGGGATTTATGAGATTTATCAAAAGTATTGGAAATATTTTATAATTATTCAAAATCAAATTTCCACACTTCTTCTTCTAATAATCATTCTTCGTTGGTTGGTGGAAAAGGCTGCAAGACAGCACGCTGTCTAGCACAATTAGGCTAAAGAAAACCTTTGTGATACCTGCAGTTTTCTCTATAGCAACTGTTGACCAATTGGCCAATTTGCCCTTTCAATAAATTGGTCTATAAGACCAACAGGAATATCCTGTAGGGCTACAGTGCTAACTAAATGTGTTCCGAATATCCTACTTCTCAGTCCTGTCAGAGCGGGGTAATCCAGGAGAAGGCGTTTCGTCGTTTCCTCGCCCTCTTCCATGCAGCATCTATAGAGAGTGGAGTGTCTATATCCGTGTTTTCCAACAAGACAATGTCCCGTAAGTGTTTCTATCATTGTGGTTAACCTGCCTCTCGGCAAGTTAAGTAGTTGCGTCGTCCTCTTCCTCTCCACCAGGGGCCAGAGGACCCTGGCTTCTTTGCAAGTTGAAGTAAGTCTCCACTTGTCCTTGAACATATTATCGGTCCACTGCCTGATCTGCAAACGGCAGGTAGAGATTTGCATACTAACACCTTATTTTGCCGGAAGAATCTGTGCCGTAGTACCCTGTCTAGCTAACGCATCCGCTACGCAATTGCCTGGAATGTCGTTGTGTCCCGGTACGCAGATGAGCCTGATGTCAAAATACTCTGCCATCACCCTAAGTGATGAGTGGCATTCTTTCACCGTCAGGGTCGTAGCAAACAAGGCTTCCAAGGATTTTGTGGCAGCCTGGCTGTCGGTGTAGATACATATTCTCCGGAGGGTTGTGACACTACTTTTCAGTAGTTCAACAACCTCTAGTATGGCGGTAATTTCCGCCCGAAATGCACTACAGTGATCAGGCAGCTTGAAGGAGATATTTATATTTAGGTCCGGTGAATGGACCCCATAGCCTACTTGCTCGTCCAACTTTGATGCATCCGTGAATAATCTGATACTACTGGTATCCCCTTCCACTGACTTTCCCAGGTATTCCTGTTCGGCCGTCGGTGGTGCAATGGTTAGTGTGCGTGGCTCTTGTACATGAGATCATGGGTTCGAACCCTGCTCTGACCACCTTCAAAAAAAAAAAAAAAAGAAAAAAAAAAAAAAATTCTTTCCGCGGCGGTCACCTCGCATAGTGACGGCGACACTATCGAGTATATAGCCATGAAAAAGCTTCTCAAAATACCATTCGGAATCGGTGTAAAACTGTAGGTCCCAATCAGTGAGTGAAAAACTGGAAAGCGCACAGCACAGCCCAGTGATTGTGAGAAGCTCTCCCCGGTCCCTTCATGGGATGTAGTGGGAAACCATTTATTTTTTTTTTATTATTCCTGTTCGGAATAGAAGTCCTTAGATTAGTCGCTGGTAGAAGGTAGGGGATACAGTAGTCCGTTTTAATGGGAATAGAGTTGATCCGGTGTAGTAATTCAGCGTATCCGGAATACCCCGATATCAAAACGCCACAATCTCTGATTCTCACCAGGGATGTAGCGGCTGCCGATTCGGCCATGATATCAGGAGTACAAATGTTCAGGATAGCACTAAGTGCAGTACCTGACATCGCACCCATTTCCCCACTAACGCTATTCAGTGCTGATCTTTAAATTTTCATCAAGGAATTCAGAATATATTTCTTTTGGAGGGACCTCCACCAAACTACGATGCCATAGAGAAGTATTGATCTGCCTAAAAAATAAATAAATAAATGGGTTTCCGTTACGTCCCACGAGGGGATTAGGGAGAGCTTCTCACAACCAGTGAGCTGTGCGCGTTCTAGTTTTACACTCACTGATTGGGGCCTACAGTTTTACAACGGTTCCGAACGGTATTTTGAGAAGCTTTTTGGTTCTCAAAATACCGTTCGGAACCGTTGTAAAACTGTAGGCCCCAATCAGTGAGTGTAAAACTAGAACGCGCACAGCTCACTGGTTGTGAGAAGCTCTCCCTAATCCCCTCGTGGGACGTAACGGAAAACCATTTCTTTATTTATTTTTTAGGCAGATCAATACTTCTCTATGGCATCGTAGTTTGGTGGAGGTTAAATACTCGATAGTGTCGCCGTCACTATGCGAGGTGACCGCCGTCGAAAGAAATTTAAATCATGCGCAAGAGCCGCGCACACTACCATTGTACCACCGTCTGACTATTGCCGTATAAATCCACATGGTGATCTTAGGTGACAGTCCCCAGCGCTTTCCTATCGCCCCTTTACAGGAGTAAAGACCAACAGACGCCTTTTTCACCCTCTCCTCCACATTCGGTTTCCAAGACGGTTTTCTGTCGAGAGTTATCCCCAGATACTTGACCTTTTCCGTCAACTGTAATTGCATCCCATTAACTGACGGCAGTTCAAATGCGGGTATTTTATATTTCCGAGAGAACAAGATAAGCTCGGTTTTAAGTGGATTAAGTGATAGTCCGTTGTTAGCGGTCCAGTTCGAAATCAGACTAAGAAGGCTGGTTGTGCGAATGCTAAGTAAATTGAGGTTTCTACCCGTACAGATGATAGCAATATCATCGACATAGGCAATGACCTGGCATTCGGCCCTGTCCAATTCAAGAAGCAGTTTATTGACAGAAGTTAACCATAATAGTGGAGACAGAACTCCCCCCATGCGGTGTCCCTCTGTTAACGTTCCTAGCAATTGTAACACCACCCCATTGAGCTTTGACGGATCTATCCACCAGAAGCTTCCCAATTAGGCGTGTCACTAAGCTGTCGACTCCTAGATTCTGTAACGACCTAAGAATCGCCGAAGGTTGAATGTTATTCAAGGCTCCCTCGATGTCCAGGAAGGTGCCTAGAGCGAAGACCTTATTCTCAAGAGAGTTTTCTATTATGCTGACTATTGAGTGGAGAGCCGTCCCAGATGACCTGCCCTTGATATAGGCATGCTGAGAACTCGATAGTAGATTCTGTGGAAGATTACTTCGAACGTGAATGTCCAGTAACCTTTCAAATGTCTTAAGAACAAATGATGATAGACTGATTGGTCTAAAGTCATTTGGTTTGACATGAGAGCATTTGCCCGCTTTCGGGACGAAAACCACTTTGGTGTGCTTCCAAATGCTAGAAATGACTCCCAGCATAAGGCAGCCGCTGAAGATTGCCTCCAACCAACTACAAGATAAGTATAGCGCCTCCTGTTGTTGCTGGCTGATGGCCAACATTCCTGTCATCGCTGGGAAAGTGGGTATCCAGAATATCATTCATCATTCATTAAGTTTATTAAAAAAACGAAGCAAACAAATTGGTGAGTACACCCACAGAAAAGGGAACCGATTTAGCCAAAAATTAATTTAGAGGTTGTCGCAACTACTGTAGAAGTCACCACATCCGAACTAGATGTTGTCACAACCGCAACAGAGTTTGTCACAACCGCACTAGATTTTATCACAACCTTTTAGAGGTTGCTTCAAGCGAATGCCAGTAGCAGGGACCAAATTCAGTTGTGACAACCTAAATTCGGTTGTTAAAACTTCAATACGGTGGCAACAGCCGAATTTACGATTCATTTCATTTCATTTATTACGTCTATGGACAAAAACAACGTCTTTTCAAACAACTAGTACTGTGAGTGTAGCCTTTAGACTTTTGTCACTTTACTACTGAGCACCCTTTGCAGCGCGTTCTTTTTCTTGTGCATAAACTGCAAAAGATTTTACTACTTTCCAATTTTTCCGTTGTTCACTATTTAAATTGTACAGAGGCAACAATTTATTGTATCGTATACATGAACAGCACTTTTCATTTCGTTACGTTTCGCAAAATGTTCGTCTCTCATTCTCAGATCTTAAATGAAGGGAAAATTATAAATGAAATTTAAACATTTGGAGCATGAAGATAATGCAGAGAAACATTTCTAATGTTTAACAAATTGTAATATGTAATACGTAGTAGCATGTTGCAGCAACATGCCTCAGCAACAACACTGCCACTATGATGCACAAAATTCAATTCCTTTTGCTGCATTAGAGAGAGCAGTCGTAGTCAATGCAGCATGCATGTCTACTCATACGATATGTATGGCATTGAGATTTGAGTGGCCAGGACAGCGCTCAATAATTTTCTGGGCAGACCAAATGTTGACAGGGCACATCGGCATCAGCAACAGGGCACCTATTTGTGTGATGTTGGGGCCGCAAGGGCAGATAAATTAAAACAAGATTTTTCCGACAAACAGCAACGTACACATACTGCGTCTGACGTTGGTTGTACTTCCGTGTTTTGAACTAAGAAACTCCAAGTTCTATGCAACTCTAATTTAGTTAAAATGTAATCTGTTGCTGTTAATACATAAGCAGGAAAATTTGCATGCATGCACATGCATAAATTATCACGACTTCAAAGTGCAATTTACCGATTATTTTCTATGTTAGTTTTAGTTTTTTTTTTCCAGTTCAACTTTAATTTACACTTGACCATTTGTCAATCAGCATCGGCAGAGTGTGATGTGGTGGCGGTAGTGATTTTGGCGTCACCCCAAGAAAAATGTTAGTTGCAATGTAGCCACCACATCTGTAGTAGCAGCTGAAAATCAGACTATGATAATACCAATGAAAAATTACCGAGGGATTTAATTATACCACAACTATTGGTTACAAAGGGCCGACCATTGGTTGGGAAATAACAGTGTGCGTGGCTCTTGTACATGAGAACGTGGGTTCGAAACCCACTCTAACCACCTTACATTTCATTCGACGGCGGTGACCTCTCTATGTGCCGGCGACCCTACCGAGTATTTAGCCATGAAAAAACTTCTCAAAATGCCATTCGGAACCGATGAAAAACTGCAAGTCTCAATTAGTAAGTGTACAACAGGAAAGTGCTTTCGATCGCTGCTCTGACCACCTTACATTTCCTTCAACGACGGCCATGTCGTTTGCTGATGGCAACACTATCGAGTACACAACCATGAAAGCTTTTCTCAAAATACCGTCCGGAACCGGTGTAAAACTATAGATCCCAACCAGTTAGTGTAAAACTAGACAGCGCACATCTCACTGATTGTGAGAAGCTCTCCCCAATCCATTCATGGGATGTTATGCGACATAATTTTTTAGGAGTTTAACCCAGGCATAATGATTGCAAGTCCGCACGCCTATCCACTGAGCTATGGAGCCTACTACATGAAGATGAACAATATTTCTACATGTGATGAAAAGAATTGAACAAACCGATTTTGTACGATTTCCATGCATAGCGATAAATTAGCGAATCGTATGCGCTGAAAAAAAAATCGGCCCCTGTACTATAATTCAGGAACCATGTATATGTTTGGAATATCCATATACTTACGTGCAAGCATTACTTCCCTAAGTTGAAGATCTGCTGCTTTTTTGTTTCTTCATTGTCTGCCACGTTTTTCTGCACTTTTCAACAAACAAAGCTTCTTTTGGATCATAAAATCGATATTACAACCTATTAATCATTGTGTCTCCAAAATGTAATATTGAATAGCAAATACAATGTGTTTGGACACAAGTATACCATATTTGCGACAAACTTCAAACACACGTTATATTTCCATCCATACAACAAAAAAGACAGATTTTCAGCATGTAGAATCAACGTAAGGACGTGAAATCTTCCACTCAACTTCCTGCTGTTACCACGAAGATATGGCTTAAAGACGAGTCATTCTGATTAATCTACCTAGCATCTTCCAGTTTTCTGCGTTTACCACGCAACCTTTAGGCAATCCATAAGTGCATTGGAGAAACATCGATAGGGCATGCAATCTTCTAATCAACTTCCTAGGAAGATATCGATTCATAACTCAAATCACGATTCTATCAGTTGCGCATTGATAGAGTGTGTCATTTTATTTAACCTTCCTAAGAGCTTCCAGTTTTCTAAGGTTTCCAATCACCGCTCAAGCGATAAATAAGCAAACTGAAGAATCGTCGTGGGGACGTCCAATCTTCCACTCAACTTCCTAGGAACATAACGACTAAGCATTAAACTCGCAATTCAATCACTTGCGCGATGATAATGCGACTAATTTGGACTAAACGATCTAGCATATGGCAGTTTTCAAAAGAGTCCAAGCAAAGCTTAGAGGATGTATAAGCAAATTGGATCATGAGGACGAGTTAGCTTCCAAAAAAACTTCCTGCAAAATACCGAGTAATTACTCAAATCGCAATTCAATCGTCTGCGTGATGACACTGCGATTCATTTTGATTAACCCTCTTAGCACGTTCGAGTTTTCTAAGTTTTCCACGCAATGTTTAGCGGATACATGAGCAAATTGCAGAATCAGCGTGAGAATGTGTAATCATCCAGCTGACTTCTAACCAACATCCTAGGAATATCCCACTTAAATCGGGACTCAATCAGTTGCGCATTGATAAAGCAACTCACGGCGACTAATCTACCCAACATCTTAATCTACCAAAGCTTAGACGATGCATAAGCAAATTGGAGAACGAGTAATCTTCCAACAAACTTCGTGAAAGATACCGATTAATCACTTAAATAGCAATTCAATCGGCCGCGCTATGATACAGCGGTTAATTTCGATTAACCTACTTAGCACGATTCTACTTAGCTACGTTTTCCACAAGTTGCAGAATCGCCGTGAGGACGTGTATACTTCCAAACGGCCTTCAAAGCGACTCATTGCGACTAATCTACCCAGCATTTTCCATATTTCTAGGGTTTCCAAGTAACGCCTAGACGATGCATAAGCAAATAGGAAACATCGTGAGAACGCGTAATCTTCCAGCCAACTTCCTAAGAAGATAACGATTAAACAGTAACATCGTAATTCAATCGCCTGCGCGATGACATATCGATTCATTTTGATTAACCTTCGTAGCTCCTACCAGTTTTCTACCTGGTGATGGCAACACGCAATGTTTAGCGGATTCATAAGCAAATTGCAGAATCGTTGTTATTATCAACTTCCTGATAATATTCCGACTAATCCCATTGTTTCAATTCAATTGCTAGTGAGATGATAAAGTGATTCACTTTGATTAACTTTCTTAGCACATTCCACTTTTCTACGTTTTCCACGCAATGTTCAGGCGATACATAAACAGAAGAATCATCAATTTCCTAGGAATAATTCAGAGTTCGTTTTTACCCGCGGCCCTTGTGTAACCCATACACATCATCGTGGGGAATGGGTAATGAACGTTTACCCATTACCCACACTGTATGGGGAAAATGATGGACAACTACCCATAGCGAAGGGGAATTATCCATCACGATTGCCAATTCCGCGCGGGGAATGCATAGGTGGCCTTTACACATTACCCACAACGATGGGAAGTGGGCTATCCAGGGTAACCCATCCCAATTTTTGATCGAAAATATGAAGAATGTAACAAAAATTATTGAGTTTTCGAACTCACGGGCAATGTTTTAACACCTTTTTGTTACACGGTACCTGCTCGATTTCTATGAACACATTAGTAAATGTTACATTGGAAAATAAAAAAATAATAGATGTAATATTGTCAAAATAAATACATAAAGCAATATTTATCGCACTGAAATAATTGTTTTTGTTTTGTCATAAACAGAGCGACGACAAATAGTATTGAATAGTATAGAGAACTTATTGCACTCATTTTCCGCTCTCATGTGGAGAGTCTGAGTAAAAGAGCATACACGAGAATTTTTCAATATAAATGAACCATTTCGACAATGCTATTACTTAAACCAATACAAAAAGGATAAATGTTTCAAAAGGCATCACTGTTTCACATCAAAATTATGAATGGAACAAGTTATGACAAAAAGAGAGTAATATGTTTTAAATCATTCGCCAGATGTCGCCAGCGCTTTTGAGTCGTAAATTCGTTCCTTGAGTTATTTATACTATTCAATACTCTTTCGCGACGATGACCTGATTGTTTTATCGCTGCCGCTGCATCAATACCATCACACTTATTTTCAGGCAGAGACTATTGTTGTACAACAACCGCGTATGTGATGCTAACGCTGTGTGTTGTTTGCATGTATTCACTTTGAGAGATTTCCCTACCCGTGCCTATAGATGTTAACACATCAAAAATTATATATCTCGAACTCTATCCAATCGAAGAAATGACTAATTCCTAAGGGATTTTTCTAAAGTGGTCCAATTTGTACGGAAATTTTTTTTAATCGCCAAATTTATAAAATCGGTAAAGTAAAAAATTTCCAATAACTCGGAAATGGCGTGTCTAATCGCATAAATAATAAATTATTTACCTCCTTAGGAGCCCTTAACAAATTCGTGCCTTTAATACGGCATCACTTATTTTTTTTTTAAATCGCCAAAATAAAAATGCCTATAACTCGGAAACGGTGCGGCCAATCGCAAAAATATTTAATGGTTTACCTCCTTAGAATTTTATAAAAACCAAAAACCGTCTAACCAAAAACACATAACTAATTTTAGCAGATTGCTAAGGGGGTTTATTTAAAGTGTTCCAATTCATATGGAAGATTTTTGTTCACAAAGTCGCCAAAATAAGAAAATCGCTAACACAAAAAATTAATATAACTCGGAAATGATGCGTCCAATCGCAAATATAACAAAATTTTAACCTACGCTGGATCCGTAGGAAAGTTTATCCAGAGGATGTTTATAAACTGGCATTACCTTTTATTTAAAAAAATCGCTAAAATATATGGTCGTTTTAGCGATTTTTATTTCAAAACGTTTTAGTTTTAGCGCTTTTTTTTTAAAAAAATGCAGTTCTCCATGGTTGCCACGCAACGCGTTGACGGTGCATATGCAAATTGGATTATCATCGTGAGAAAATGTACTCTTCCAACCAACTTCCGGGGAAAATTCCGATTAAACACTAACATCGCGATTCAATCACTTGCGCTATGGATAATGTGATTCATTTCGATGAAACTTCCTAGCAGCTTCCAGTTTTCTAAGGCTTCCAAGCAACGATTAGGCGATCTTTGTTCAATCTTTGACTTTACTTGAGTTTCAAAAAACTTCAAAGTTTTCAAATTTTAACTATGACAGAGTTTTTCTTGTGAGGCAATATTTTACACCATTCCGACTATTGGTGTATGCGCATTTGTGTGGTGGTATTTGAGTGCGGCTCACAATTCAATTTAAATATTATTGTTAATTTTACCACAACTGTCAATGTCATAATAGCCAACAACAACAATATTGAAAAACAACAGCATTAACGACCCGACAATAACTTTGTGGTCCATGTCGATAAATTGGTTGCTCGTCCGTCCATGAGACTGTCTGTCCATCTGTACCAACAAGCACTCGTTTGAGGCTGTTGTTGCATTCACACAATACTTTGCTGTTGCCACTGCAACCGCTGTTGTTGCTGATTCTATCAATTGTTGAAAATAACAACAACAAAACAACAAAAAACACCCGCAAAAACCACATATTGACAATGTCCGACAATATTAAATAATTATAACTATAAATATTTATCATTTGTGTGTATATTTTGTGGGTAATCGAAGAACAACGAAGTCAAATAGTATCGTAGTAGTTGAATGACATACGTTTTCGTGCGCGGGTTCATAATTTTTCCTAAGAATTTAAATTTTTCCCATGGCTTGTGAAAGAGGGCGTTTAAGAACACCAACATTTTCAAGCGAAACAGTTACATAGAGGTCACTCAGTACATTAGCTAAGATGAAGTGGTTGACATTTTATAAAAAAAAACAAAATAGTGTCACTTGATCGTAGTTTGTGATTGTTTTCTTATTACCTTTTGTTGCGTTTCAGTTTGCTAGAAATTTGTTGGTAACAAATGTACTACAGGTACATACCTAGAAAGAAAATAAAAAAGAGATATTAATTGTTTTATATTTCAATTCAATTCACTTTAAATCTATTCAATTCAATTCAATTCAAATCAATTCAATTCAATTTATTTTATTTCATTACATTTCATTTCATTTCATTTCATTTCCTTTCATTTAATTTAATTTCATTACATTTCATTACATTTCATTTCATTTAATTTCATTTCATTTCATTTCATTTCATTTCATTTCATTTCATTTCATTTCGTTTAAATTCATGCCATTTCATTTCATTTCAATTCAATTCATTTCAATTCATTTCAATTCATTTCAATTCATTTCAATTCATTTCAATTCATTTCAATTCATTTCAATTCATTTCAATTCATTTCAATTCATTTCAATTCATTTCAATTCATTTCAATTCATTTCAATTAATTTCAATTCATTTCAATTCATTTAAATTCATTTCATTTCATTTCATTTCATTTCATTTCATTTCATTTCATTTCATTTCATTTCATTTCATTTCATTTCATTTCATTTCATTTCATTTCATTTCATTTCATTTCATTTCATTTCATTTCATTTCATTACATTTCATTTCATTTCATTTAATTTCATTTCATTTCATTTCATTTCATTTCATTTCATTTCATTTGATTTCATTTCATTTCATTTTATTTCATTTCAATTCAATTCAATAAATTTCAATTGAATTCAACTCCATTCAATGCGATTCCATTCAATTTAAATCAATTCAAGTCAATTCAATTCAATTCAATAAATTTCTATTCAATTCAACCCAATTCAATTCAATTCAATTCAATTCAATTCAATTCAATTCAATTCAATTTATCAATTTTAACACTGGACGTTACTCTACCGAAAATATTCAACAATTTACCAATAAACATAATTAACGTTAAAGACACACAAAGAAGAAATATAATGATTAAAAATCACTTTTTAAACTTGCAATGAACTAATTAGTAATTAAAAAGTAAAAATACTGGAAATTAAAACACTTGAATACACACATAAGTACAATTTACTATTGAGATTGTTAATAAATTTAAGAAAATTATTGTATAATCTCCCGCAGACAAGCCAAAAGGCTTCGTGGGTTTTCACATCAAATCATTTTTGTAAATTAATTAATGATCAATAAAATCTTAAAAAAAAAAAAAAAATTCAATTCAATTCAATTCAATTCAATTCAATTCAATTCAATTCAGCTTGAATTGTTCATGTATCAGATACCCATTTTTGGCGATTGGAAATCGGGTTCCACATTACTTACTTACTTATCCGGTCACGAATAACCCCGAGGGGCAGGGAGCTTACAAAACGAAGATAACATATTTCGCCAACCAGTTCGATCTTTTGCCTTATCTCTCCAGTTGGCAATACCAAGTGTACGCAGGGATTCGTCAACCTGATCCGTCCAGCGAAGTCTTGGTCTTCCTATTTATCGTCTTCCTTCGAGTTCGGTTTCGAAAACCCTTCGTGCTGGTTCGTCTTCATCCATTCTACTGACATGGCCTAGCCAGCGCAATCGTGTTATTTTGATCCGCTTAACTATGTCAATGTCGGGATATAGCTCATACAGCTCATGGTTCATGCGTCGCCGATACTCGCCGTTGTGCACTATAGGGCCATACATTTTTCGGAGTATTTTTTCTCTCGAAGACTCCGACAGATGTTTCGTCTGCTTCCGATAATACCCAGGATTCTGCGGCATAAAGCAAGACAGGTTGAATGAGAGTCTGTTACAGCTGGACTTTTGTTACTCGAGAGAGGGCTTTATCTCTAAAGTGCGTGCTTAGCCAAACATACAAAAATTAGCAAGCATAATTCTCCGCTTGATCTCAAAGCTGACGTTTTTGTTTACGGCAGATCCGAGGTATATAAATTCGTCCACTACCCCGAAGTTATAACGGTTATCAACGTTCACGCTTTGGTCTAATCGCGTGGAGGCCCTGCTCGTTGAAACCATTAAGTTTGTCTTGTCCTCATTTACCGTCAGACCCACTCTTCCTGACTCCTTCTCAATTCTCGAAAAAACCGCAGTAACTTCTCTAATTGTGCGCCCAATGATATCTATATCATCAGCATACGCGAGCAGCATGTGACTTTTGCTGCTGATGGTTTTATTCATGTTGACTGCAGCTTTTCTCATAATGATCGCCATTAAGATGTTACAGAGATCGCACGATAGGGTGTCACCTTGTCTGAGGCCTCGCTTAGTTTCAAAAGGTTCGACCAGATCCTTACTAACTTTCACTGTGGATTTGGTGTTCGTCAGGGTTATCCTGCAAAGGCGAACTTCCCCGTATCGGGCTATCGAAGGCCGCCTTATAGTCGACAAATAGATGATAGGCGTGAAAATCTGGTCTGTTGTCCATTTTCCAGGCCTAAAGCCACACTGGTATGGTCCAATAAGGTCAGCGATAATTGGTTTTAGTCTTTCGCACATTATACTTGATAGAAACTTATATGCTATGGATAAAAGAAGGGTTCGTATTTCGTGGGTAATGAGTTACCCTGGGTTACCCACGATTTCCCATTACCCTCAGGGAAATGGGGAAAATAATTTTTTCGATTGGACGCACCGTTTTCGAGTTATAGCCACTTTTTATTTTAGCGATTTTTTTTTTGGCGATTTTTCGAAAACAAATTCTTCCATACGAATTGGACCACTTTATGAAAACCCCTTAGAAGTCCACAAAAATTGGTTATTTTTTCAATTGGACGCTCCGTTTCCGAGATATAGAAATTTTTTCTAATTTTTTCATATTATCGATCAAAAATGGGGATGATTTACTCTGGGTAACCCATTGCCCATCGTCGTAGGTAGCTACCCATTATTCTCCCCATTCCCCTGAGGATAATGGGAAATCGTGATGAGTAATTCCCCATTGTCGTGGGTAGCTACCCATTATTTTCCCCATTGCCCTGAGGGTAATGGGTAATCGTGATGGGTAATTCCTCATTTCGTGGGTAGCTACCCATTATGTTCCCCATTGGCTCCGTTCTTTTCTCCATATACCGGTCAGTCGCAGCTCGCGTTGCTATTGACTGAAGCATTGCCATGCGTGCAGCGTTCTTTTCATCATTTGCTATGCGACACTCTTCATCGTACCATGGTTTGTTGTGAAGCGATTTTTCAAAACTAAGTACTGTTGTTGCGGCAGTTTTTATAGAGTCGGAAATGGGCTTCCACTGCGCTTCAGGATCGTTATCGGGAGTGGGTGGGTTCTGTGCCAAAAGTTGCGAGAGCTTCCTTGAGTAGGCTGTGGCTATTGCAGCTTTCCGATGTACAGCTTTTTCTGCGTCTGGTTTGGTACGATTTTCGCTCTACTTAATCTTGTGCGAACCTTTGCTGCTACCAGGTAATGATCAGAATCAATGTTAGCTCCTCTGATTACCCGTACGTCCATTACACTGGATGAGTGCCTTCCATCAATTACCACGTGATCAATTTGGTTCTTTGATCAGGGGATACCCAAGTAGCCTTGTGGATGTCTTTATGTTGGAATATTGTGCCACTAATGACCATGTTTTTTGCCGCGGCAAAGTCAATCAGTCTCATACCGTTGTCGGAACTGTCAACATGTAGACTGAAATTGCCAATAGTTGGATGAAACACATTCTCCTTGCCTACTTTGGCATTAAAATCTCCTAGTAAAATCTTAATGTCATGGCAAGGGCAGCGGTCATACGTTTCCTCTAGGAGCTCTTAGAATATGTCTTTGGCATCATCATCTTTCTCTTCTGTCGAGGCATGCACACAAATTAGGGAAATATAAAAATATTTCGCTTTTATGCAGATTGTGGCTATTCGTTCACTCATAGGATTGAACCTCGAGAGTAGATGTCGCAGTCTTTTGCCAACTACAAATCCGCAACCAAATTCATGTTTTATCTCATGGCAACTGTAGTATATGTCGCAGTTTCTTTTTCGAGTGCAGCCATGTCCTGTCCATCGCATTTCCTGGATTGCGGTAATGTCAGCCTTATAACTTTCGAGAACATCTGCCAATTGGATACTTGCACCGGATCTATATAGAGTTCTTACATTCCAGGTGCATATCCGTAAATCGTGGTCCTTATAACATTTGCGGGGGTCGTCAACAAATAGGGATTGTTTATGTTTTCTGTTTCGTTTTTGTATTTCCACTGCCATTATGAACGGTGGCGGGAGGCAAACCCAGTTCACCGGGTTTTTGCATTTTACGTATTGCCAGGATATTTGATTGCAGCCGCCCCTTATGGATCAGACGCTGACCAGGAAGCAATATGTCGAAACCTGGATTTTCTTCTTTTGGTTTTTTATCCGCCGTTGGCCCATATGTTTGGCTCATCCGCCTTCTAAAGGACAAAAGAATATGCCCGATAGCTTGATGAGCTTCAGTGACATCAGTCACCTACTAAGCCTGAGGCACATCAGTGATCGCATAACCAAATCAGGCTGCTCATTTATTTTCGCCTTCTCACTCTAGCTAGCTAACGGAGGTTTCCGTTAAAGCCATTGCCCAGGACATACTGCGTGGAAGTAGTGAGCTGCTTGGACTGCCCAATGAAGGGATCATTTCTGGCCACTCCCAAGTGAATGGCTATCAGAAACTTTCCACCTCCACGGACGACACACATTACGGACACTATAAACACATTATACCCAGAACCCAACTCCGACTGTTTGGAACCCAGCACTTCTAATATGCAACGCATTACATGACATGACTGTGGGGGCTAATCTGGTATCGGTTGATAACCATCTTGGTAATAGGAATATCACAATAATGGTGTCGTTTTGTTGGACGTTCCCAGCGGCGGAATTTGCGAGGCCCTCCACGAATAAGGCATGCGGAATCATTCTTTGGTAATGCCTACTTTAATAATGCCTGCGAAATGCATGATTTTATAAGACTTCCACAGGCCTGTTAAAAGAATGCCAAAAGACGCTGTTGTTCATGAAACCCTGTCTTTCCACATGTTCGCAATTCGTCGTTGCAAAATCATAACGTCCGATAGCCCAGTAGATAAAGCGTTGGTTTGTAAGTTCTAAGGTCGTGTGTTCGATTCCTGTGGCTGCAGAATTTAAAAAAATCATTTATAAGAATTGCAATTGGTTAAAGTATAAATCTGAAATATGAAACTATTTTCCATATATATTTTTTTACTTTTACGTAAGTCTTTCCAAAACTACTCTTTTTGCAGGCCTTCATAAGGCCTTCTAGTAGAGAGGGATGGAAGGCCTTGCCTCCCAATCTCACGCAATGTTAAAAAGAAAGGAGGAGGTAAGGTGTAGGGAAGGCCTGTCGTATTTTAAAGAAGGCCTGTTCGGTCATGATTTCAGGCCTTCCAGGTCATGACTTCCGCCGCTGGGTTGTTCCACCTAAACTACTAACAAATGTTCTTGAGCAGGAGGCCGGGCATTGTTGATATTGTTGTTGTTGTTGGGTGCTGACGATGCATGTGTTGATGCTGTTCAAAGTGAATGCTGACAATGATGTTGCTGCTGCTGCTGCTGAGGTTGCCACTGACGTTGCAGTTGCATTAACATTATTACATTAAGGATAACAGTTCATTCGCCGCAATCTTTCATTCTTATCACAATTTTTCATTATTTTCTTCTTCTTCTTCTATATTCAACTTTGTTTTGTTTTCCATAAATTGTATAGACGAAGGAAATTCTTTGTTTAGAATCTGTACTTAACCCATTATTTGTTGCTTCAGATCTAGTTTTATATGGACTTTAGAAATTCGTTGCTTTTCAATACCGTTCAATAGTGTAAATGGGCCTGAGGTCATAAAGTTTGTTTTTTTCATATTTTAAATCGACTGCTGAATTGTATATAATTTTTGTTTAGGAAATCGGCCGAAGAATGGCATTTTTAATAAATATATTTTTTTAAAAACTGTTTGTTACAGACTCTTTGGCTGTCAGAAATAAATCAACTAATATCATATTGGTTGACTGACAGACATTTCGAGTTATTAACGTTATGTTTGGAAATAAAATAATTGGATAAAGATTACCCAGTGTCATAATTTGTATTTCTCAGATTGATTTAAAAAATAGAAAACTTTTTCAAGTTTAGCCCAAGATTTTGGCGATTACTTTTCCAATTTATCAATATTTCCGATATTTCTGTAAAGGGCATAAGGCGGCCCTTACGGTCTGCATAGGCATAGTTTGGTTAGACATGCATGCTCAGCGATGGGAGTCTCAGCATAAGAAAATAAATACTTCCCCATTATAACCTATTAATGGACAGTGGAATGCTGCTCCTTCATCCGATCTTGTATGTAAAAAAGGTGACCCGAGAATATATCTCATATCCATTGCATACAAGCTCCTCTCAAGCGTAATGTACAAAATACTAAAGCCAATTGCTGCAAACTTGGTCGGAACTTGTGGCTTTACACATGGAAAGTCTATAATTATAAGGCTGATGCCTTGGATAACCCGAGTCACATACGACTTTAGCAAACTATGACTGAGCTTGGCATCGCTTCTAAGCTGATATGCCTTGAAGAGCGTGCAATACATCAGATGCAGAACAGTGATGCATATCTGAAAAGGCCCACAGCCACATTACTCTTAGACATATCGGCTGAAATGCAATCTATAACAACATGTATAGAAGGATTCCTGAGAAAACTCGCAAATAAATGGAGAGAAGTTAGTACCCAAGCCAAAAGTGTTAAGCGAACCACAGACTTGTAACTCATGAGCAGGAATATCACCTATCGTTTAGTGGTTGAATATCAAGCTAATTAGACCTATAGTTGGTTGTAAATATATATTTATTGTCGGGTTTACCGCCCAAATAAGAATGTAATCGAAGTTGTTCGCATCACTATCATGTTCACAAAATTGGTTGATACTATTTTTTCAAATTCATCCAGCAGATAAAAAAGTTATCGACCTAGCTCATGCTCATGAATGACAAGTCTGCGGTTCGCTTTAGTTCTTGACATGAGCGAGTCGGGCCAGGCTCCTTCAAACGCCTTGGAGATATCCAATACCTGAGACCCACTGTTCCAAGAGGAACACCATCAATTCACCTGTGGAACAGATTCTGCACAAGTTATACTGTCGATTACTATGTAGACCGTTGAATTCGAAATAATGGTAGTTGGCCGTCGGTGGTGCCAGGGTAGTATGCGCGGCTTTTGTGCATGAGAACTTGGGTTTGAGCCCGGCTCTGACCACGTTAAATTTCTTTCGACGGCGGTCACCTCGTTGAGTCACGGCGACACTATCGAGTATTTAGTCATGAAAAAACTTCTCCAAATACAGTTTGAAACCGGTTTAAAATTGTAAACTGTAAAACTACAAAGCGCACAGCTCACTGATTGTGAGAAGCTCTCCTCTATCCCTTCATGGGATGTAATGAAAAACTATTTAATTATTTTATACCCAAATACGACCCCACTGTTCCGAGGGGAACACAATCAGTTCAGCTATAGAACAGTTTCTGCAAAAGCTATACTGGCGATCACTATGTAGGCCGTTGAATTCGAAATAGTTCACCAGGTGGTAGTTAATCATTCCCTCCACTAAACTCAAAAGCAGTTATCAAATTGCAATTGGTTGCTAGTTTCCAGGGTTAGAAGCTTCATGTTTTTGGGGATCAGTTGGACATTGGCAGCCTTCCAACACAAAGGGAAGATACCCGCACGGTATGTACGGTTGCAAAAGTTGGGTAATGTAAGGACAATCGTCGAAGAGCTGGGTTTTTAAAAAAGGCCTGGTATTCCAGCCGTCTCTAATGCGGTGGTGACAACCTCTAATTCAGGTGCAGTTACCTCTAATTCAGTTGCGATAACCTCTAAGTCGGCTGCAATAACCTCTAATTCAGTTGCGATAGCCTCTATACGTTTATCACAACGTCTAATTCGGCTGTGACAATCTCCACTTCGGGTTTAACTTTCTCGAATTTGGTTGTGACAACCTCTAATGTAGTTGTGACAACTTCTAATTTGGTTGTGACAACCTCTAATGTGGTCATGACAATCTCTAGTGTGATTGTGGCAACCTTTTATTCGGTTTTTATGACCTCCAGTGTAGTTGCAACAACCTTTATATTTGGTTATGGCTAATGCGGTTGTCGCAACCGAATTGTTCTCTGGGTGTATAGAACCTTAGTGCGTCTTAATACTATGGCATACTTCGATCGCAAATTCGTGCGCAAGCATCAGTAATTGGATTTTTGATGAAACTACAATTGTATGGGTAAACCAATATGTCTGATTAAACCAACTTGTATCAGAAGATATAAGACATAATATTTTGGATGGAATGAAAAATTTCAATCCCGGTAAAATAATACTTTCAACCATTTCCGTTCCAACAACGAAATATAAAATAAACAATAATTGGTTTCCCATTACATCCCATGAAGGAATTGGAGAGAGCTTCTTACTTTCTGGTTTCATAGTCACTGATTGGGACCTACAGTTTTATACCGGTTCCGAACGGTATTTCGAGAAGCCTTTCATGGCTAAATAATCGATATTATCGCCGTCACTATGCGAAGTGACCGCCGAGGTGAAAGAAATTACAGGTGGTCAGAGCAGGGATCGAACCAAGGATCTCATGTACAAGAGGCGCGTACACTAACCATGGCACCACCAATGGCCATGCAAAAAAAATGTTTTTCATCGAAAAATTAACTTTCCAACTGAACTGTTTATACAATTCGTTGAGCACAACCCAACGGTCTTTTTTGTATAAAAATATGGATTGCTCCGTGACTGGTAAACCCACAAAAAAACCGAATGAGCCGTAACCAAATTTAGAGGTTGCCACAACCACATTAGAGGTCAGAACATTTGAATTAGTGGTTGCCAGAATCGCATTAGAAGATGTGTCGCAACCGAATTAGAGGTTGCTTCAACCGAATTTCATTTGTGGGAACTACATTCTCTCGTGACAACCTCAATTCGGTTGTGGCAACTGCAGTTCGGTGGCAACTGCAATTCGGTGGCAACAGCCGAATTTACTGTTGCTACTACCTCTGTGAGTTTATTGGAGCAATATGAGGGTCACAACATGAAAAGGAGATAGAAATGGTAGAGTGATCCAAATTACTAAGACGTGCAAGGATGTTTCTTTCATATGTGCCAGTGTATGAAGTTAGAAAAATGTGTAGAGTGTTTGAAACCTGCTCTTCGACAGGCGAAATATGTGCTTACTAATTGCACAAGCTGGTTGTGTGCTGCATAAAACCTGGCGTATTGACACTCCGCTGTTGAGTCGATCGACTGGGAGAGCTTGGAGTGATTCTCAAAATTAAAATCACCTGCGACTACAATTTCACTACTCGAACAATCTTCTAAATTTTTAGTAATTGTATCGAAAAGGACGATGAAACCATTTGAGGACGGCTCCGTTCATAGTAGGGGCTTCTATAAAGAATCCCGAGTTGCACACAGTATGATTTTCTCCGAATTTTCTCCACAAACAGTTAAATTGAGGAACCGCGGTAATTAATGGATTTGTTGTGATCGTTTGCGTCGGAAACGATTTGAGACCCAAATGTGGCTTTGTTTGTTGAAAACTGCTTAAAACAAAACGGCCACAGACAACAGTGAACCAAACAAGGGCCAGATCTTCAATTCATGAGAACGATGCTTGCAAACGTGTACGTGTTGCTCGGGCTATTATTTTTCAGCGTGTGGATAGAAATAAAATAACATTACGCACATAATCCGCAAGACCTCTGTTAGGAAAAGAAATATGAAAGAGTGCTATAATAGAGATGGGCGCGAGTCACATGATTGCCGTGAATCATGTGAATCACGTGTGATTTCGTCGTGAGTGCGAATAGGTTCAAAATTTGATCACGGGAGCGTGCGTGAATTTGAGTAGGTAAAAGCTCTTGATGCTTGAGCGTGCGTGATAAAATGTTGTTCCTATATAAAAAGACTTCGAGAATTTGCTAAATTTTTGAAACAGTGTAGTAGTATCAAATACATGAATTTGATCATATTTAAAGTTCTTCTTTTTGACGACCATTGGTTTGGATAAATTTTTTAATATTGGTTTGAACAATTCCCGCTTTATTTTTATGATTACATTTTGTGTGAGTGTCCTAAATCTCGCCTGATTCATGCGCGAATGTGGTGGGGATCAAATTGTTCTCACATGAGCCTGCGAGAACGTGAGTAGCGAAAATATCTTTGTGCGTGATTGACCGTCTTCCGTTCGTGAGCGTTACTGACTACTGTGTATCGGAATACCCAATAATCTGAGCCTGACATATACCCATTGAAACTGTGTTTGTATGTGTGCTGCACAGTACAAATCGCAGCCACAAAATGTCGTGCGTTTATTTCACATAAAAAAAGTTCGTGTGTTGAATTTTGGTAGTTGCTTTGAGGAAAAACGAAAGACAAGTGAGCGGGCAGTAGAAGGCAACGATAAAGACGATGTTTCAAGAAACAAGATTATAATGATATAAAAATTTACGCTGCACTTCCCCTATATATTTTTTTGAAACGATGTAATCCGTCCGTACATAACAGCCTAATCCGTACTATACACATCCATTCACATCCCCATACTTCCCTGGTCTACCCATCACCTAAGCGTACACAACCAAACATCGAGAATTATACCAAACATCGCGAACTATCACACTCACTGACAAACACACAAGCTCTGTCGACGTTGTGTACATAGTAGCAGCAAACTAGTCTCAATGGCCACACAAGTATGAGTGCTTTGATGCAATTCTCATTTAAATCACTGCAGCTATGGTACTTAGTGTTAAGGTCGATAAGACTCAGGGTCGCTTCCGAGCGCACAACCCTATAAGATTATAGCATTTTATGCGGGGCTCTAGTTCAGTAAAGGACAGGAACAATTTTGGGATCAATTCTTTAGTAAAGACGGTGTAAATACATTTCTACACAGGGACTTCGGCTCACTATTCCTACACAGGGGATTCGGCTCATTGTTACTACACAGGGGATTCGGCTCACTGTTCCTACTAAGAGGCTTCGGCTCACTGTTCCTACTCAGGGGCTTCGGCTTCCTACACAGGGGCTTCGGCTCACTATTCCTATACAGGGGCTTCGGCTCACTGTTCCTACACAGGGGTTTCGACTCACTGTTCCTACACAGGGGCTTCGGCTCACTGTTCCTACACAGGGGCTTCGGCTTCCTACACAGGGGATTCGGCTCACTGTTCCAGCGGCTTCGACTCACTGTTCATTCAGCTCACTGTTTCTACACAGCGGCTTCGGCTCACTGTTCCTACACAGGGGCTTCGGCTCACTGTTACTAAATAGGGTCTTCGGCTCATTGTTCCTGGGGCTTCGGCTCACTATTCCTACACAGGAGCTTCGGCTCACTGTTCCTATACAGGGGATTAAGCTCACTGTTCCTACACAGGGGCTTCGGCTCGCTGTTCCTACACAGGGCTTTCGGCTCCCAGTTCCTACCAAGGGGCTTCGGCTTACTGTTCCTACGCAGAGGCTCCGGCCTACTGTTCCTACACTTACTGTTTCCATGCAGTTCTACACATGATAACCGATCCCTACTCGTTGTCTCCGGACATGTAAACCACATACCTACGCAGCGAATCCGAATAATCGCGTGTGCAAGACACTGAGTTCCCGATCATCTTAAAATCGGCCAGTCCGCAGCCTGCCCCCAAAAGAGTATTGTTAAGACATAAGACAAGTGCCCCCAGCACAGTGTTATCAAACCAAGCCAAGTGCACCTGGGAGAGTGTTGTCAAACCAAGACGAGTGTTCTCAAGCTAAGAGGAGCGTTCCCAACGAGTGTATCAGTTGATGGTATTCCTGTAAATCAAATTACTTCATAAATTAAAGATCAATAAATAATCTGAATTCGAACGCCCGAAAAGAGTACACTATTCGGTTCTTATTTCGAAAGGTTTGGTGGATTCTAACGAAAGACTCTGGACAAGACTGAGCTTACCGCAGCCCCCGACAAAACTGCATTACAACGAAATCAATTAAAAATTACAGAAAGTAAAATAAAAATACACAATTTGACTGGTGTAAATAAAATGATCTCTGCAGCTGCGAAACAAATTCATTGCAGCATTTAAACAAATTTATTAAAGCAATGAAACAATTTCATTACAGCAATGAAACAATTTCATTGCAGCAATGAAACAAGTTCATTAGAGTAATGAAACAAAATCATTACAGTAATGAAACAAATTCATTACAGTAGTGAAACAAATGCATTACGGCAATGCAATATATTCATCATACGAAACATATTCACACCTTTCGTTACGTTGACGAGACATTTTCAGTTAATGAATACAACCCTGCTGGGAACAACCCTGGCTTGCGAAGGTTTGCTAGAGTAATTGCTGTTCTTGCAAGCACTCAGTTGTTGATGATACTTATTTTGCTTTTCAGTTGTTGCAGTTGAACGCAGCATTTAAGTAAAGTTTTAAAATTATACCATTAGCTTTTTGCTTTTGCTTGGCTGCTAAAAAGAACCTAAGCAAGTATTTGAAACCAAATTTTTTTATTTTGCTGAAAAAATTTAAGCAAAGCAAAGAATTCTGTGCTGTTGATATTATGAATATGGTTCCATTAGGTGTAGAATATTTGTTTTACACTTTATTCCGAAACAGATTTCAAATTTGGGATCAGTTCACCCAAAATACAAATTTTTATCAAAATCAGAGAAGTCAATTCTCATGAAAAAAAAACGTTTCCCATTACATTCCATGAAGGGATTGGGGAGAGCTTCTCACAACCAGTGAGCTGTGCGGTTTCTAATTTTTCACTCACTGATTGGGACCTACAATTTTACACCGGTTGCGAACGGAATGTTTAGAAGCTTTTTCATGGCTAAATACTCGTTAGTGTCGCCGTCACTATGCGAGGTGACCGCCGCCGAAAGAAATTTTTAAGGTGGTCAGAGCAGGGATCGAACCCAGGATCTCATGTACAAGAGGCGCACACACTACCCATTGCACCACCGAGGACCACAATTCTCATGAAAATCGCTTGTAATCAAAGTCTTTGGTAATTTTTTTTGTCGGACTGTGTTGAGTTTTCTTTCCTGTTGCAGATCTATAGCCTCTTACTTCGCGCCAATCATCGCCCATTTGATTGAATATTATGATTATTGTTTCTAGCTGGTGAATATTTTTTTTGTTTCTGCTGCTGTTGCAACATTTTGTGGCAAACAGTAGTGGCATCTCAAGTAAAAAAACAAAAGAGTCTAACAACATAGTAACGACTAGGAAGTAAATTCCTTGCAAGTGCTATAGAAAGTTCTAACCTTTCAATTTTAAAATGGCTTAAAGTTGTTAACCATTTTTTAATACTGGAAACAGCTGAAGACTTTTATTAAATTTAATGCTAAAGAAAGGTAGAGATCAACTTTTTTTTTACAGCTTACTACTTTATTGAAAGAATCTAAATTTAATTATATAGTAGATTAGGGAGCTGCTTTAGGAGAAACTTGCAATTGTTACAGCAAAATGTTGAAAGAAAATGGTTTAATAAGACAGAACCATGTAGTTGTTTGGAATGATATTGGTTTTGCGGTTGGAGTTGGCATTTTGCTCGTGACGTGATGCCATTTAGCGAAGGGTCAGCAATCAATTGTACAGAAGAAGTTGGGGCCTACAAATAGACAAGGATTTGGCGTAAGTTTATTGATCAAATCACCGACATATTAAGTACTTTGAATTGTCGCCGATACACAGCAAGATGATAGGTATTGAAATAGATCTCAGAAGTACACTCATACAACTATAAGCAATAATTTCGAAAGAGGTTGCAGAATCGATAAATTCGGCTGCTTACACCGAATTACGTTTGGCACAACCGAATTGAGTTTGTCACGACTATATTTAGTCCATACACAACAGAAATTCGATCAAAGGATATCATGTCGTAATTGATTAGAAGGTATGACAACTGCATTTCCCATTACATTCTTTCTATCAACTAAATTTTCTATAATTTGGGTTGCAACAAAAGAATTTGGAATCAAATCGTTTGAAGCAAACGAATTTGAATTGAATTTAGTTGCAACAACCGAATTTGAAATCATTTTGGTTGCAACAACCGAATTTAAAATCATTTTGGTTGCAACAATCGAATTCGGTACAAATTCGACTGCACCCATCGAATTTTTATAATTAATCAGATTACCATAACAGAATACTACACACAGGGAAAAGATTAGTAGGATTTCAATTCAGGCATTGGAAGTTCTATGATAACGTCCATATTTTGATCAGATTTCATAATGAACAGACATCAGATTCATTTGTCGATGTTATTGATAGATTTAAAATAGGTCTTATTAAATAGTTACTACAGAATTTACTACAGAAATTAAGTTGTATTAACCAATTTGAGTATTTCTAAAACCCCATTCATCTGAAATGGAAGATGCAACTCGTAAAAAGTACAATAGTAGAATTCGTGTTCAATTGTTAGTCACTGTAATCATAATTTAGTTTCTGTTACAAAAAAAACTTATGTTATGTATTCGATGTTTCATAAGAGGCTTTACTGTAGAAGAGCAACTATGTATATTCGAATTGTACCGGAACTTTACAGAAAAACTATTATTTTAAACAGAAAGTGAGAAACAAATTTGTGAAAAAAAACAGTAAAGTAAAGGGTGTCTCAGTAAGAATCCACTTTTTCATGTTAAGATAAAAACACGTATTTTTTGAGATAATTGTATTTTTTTTAATTGGTATGTAAAGAAAACATGTTCCGATTAAGTACACACTGAAAAATCTGTAGTTTTTTGTTGTCTGGATGCAGATATAATGTGTGTTTGTCGCAAATATAATATATTAGTGTCCAAACATATTGTGTTTGCTATTCAATATTACATGTTGGAGACACACTGATAAATATGTTATACATATATGTGTTTGCGACCCAAATGTATATGTGTTTGTGATACAAATACAGCTGTGTTTGTTGCACTGTTTATGCTCTGGCGAGAGTAAGATAATAAATGAGGCACAACGTGAGAGTCTATCTTGTAAGTGTGTATCTGTATTTTTGCATTATTCTCACTCAGTGATTCATAAATATTCCTGTATATGGGTGGAAATTGTACATAAAGTCAGCGTTTCTTACTTTGGCTGATGTATTGCGTTTTAGTTTCAAGTATTCAGTCGTCAATATCGAAAGCGCTTGATCAGTGAAGAAATAATAAACAAAAGCTCGGACGGGTAAATGGTTTGTGATGTTGCTTTGGTTTTTTGTATGTGTGGCGCATATATGTATGTGTGGCACTAAAATGAGAAACGATTTTGAGGAAAGAAATGGGAAAGGGCAACAACGAGAAGCTCTTTTTCTCTCCGAGCCTTTACTGAGAAAACCGGAAAGGCGGACCATTTGTGAAATACAATAAAACATATTCATGAGCTGTCCGGGGACACCTGGTTGGAGCGAAGTTCCTTTCGGTATAAATTATGTACTAGTTAGTTCCAACATGCCTAAGGCGCTCGTTGAAAAATATGATAATTTAAATGGATCTTTAAGAAAATATACTTTTTGGTAAAATGATAAACTTTTTTTAAGAAAAATTTTTTTTCATGGAATGTATTTTTTTAAAGAAAAAAACTATATTTTTAGGACGTTTTTGTAAGAATATGTATTATAATTTCCCGAAAAGACCCTTTTTAAAGAGAGGTACTTCTTTTAATATAAGCTAATGTTTTTTTTTTAAGAAAATTTACTATTTTTAAGAAGTAGTACTTTCTGTAAGAAAACCCCACAAGAGTATGATTTTTTTTTACAAAGAAATACTTTTTTAAGTACAGGTACTTTTATGTGCGTGAAGATAAATTCGAATATAACTAGCAAAGACACAAACCACTTCAGTTAGCTGACCACTGTTGTTGTGTTAAATATATGGTAATCATTTTTAGAATGTACTCCTCGAGGGCTCTAAGAGCGTATACACTTGGTCCATGGTTGACGACGCATTCGGTCACAGTGGGCGAAATTCGAAAAAGGGTCCCGAAACTGAAAATCTTAAATTGCGCGATTCTGAAATACTGCTGGAAATTGGGGATAGTAAATTCAAAAAGTGCACCTCAAGGGCTAGCAGTGGGTATATATTTGGTTCGTGGTTGAAGCCGCATTTGGCCACAGTGTTTATTATGTACTTTAAAAACTTGAAGTTTTTGAACGACAAATTTATATACTTTGCAACATGTTTTTGAATTACTACATTAACAATATAAATTCCGAATATATATGCTTTCTAATTTCTAAATTTGACTTTAAAATATTGTTCTAATCGGCTAAAAAGTAATTATTTTTATATATTCTCCCATTTTAAGCGCTTTAACATAGCTCTGTTAACACAATAACAGTGGTCAGCTAACTGAAGTGGTTTGTGTCTTTGCTAGTTATATTCGAATTTATCTTCACGCACATGGTACCTTTTAAAGAAGTGGGACTCTTTTTAGGACAAGGTTATTTTTTTTAAGAAAATGTACTTATTTTTACGAAGGCTAATTATCTCAAGAAAAGAAAAGAAAAGCAAAGGTACTATTTTATTATTAAAAAAGGTACTTTTAAGAAAAGGAATTTTTGTAAGAAATGGTATTTTTTTAAGAGAGGTTATTTTTTTTGAAGAAAAATTTTTTTTTTTTAAAAAAAACGGATTTTTTTTGAATTGGTTATATTTTCAAGAATAGGTACATTTTTAAGAGTAGGTACTTATCTCAAGAAAAGTTTTTTTGATTCACAAAAAAGGTACTCTTTAAAGAAAAGGTAGTATTTTAAGAGAAGGAATTTTGTTGTCCTTATAAGAAAATGTATTTTTTTTTAGAAAAGGTACTTATTGTGAAAAAAATACTTTTTTTAAGAAAAGATACTTTTTGTAAGAAAATCTACTTTTTTAAGTAAAGTTACTACTTTAAAATAAGGTATTTTTTTTTAAGAAAAGGTACTTTGTTTAAGAATAAGAATAGGTATGTTTTTTGAGGAAATTTCCTTTTTTTTAAGAAAATACACTTGTTTAAGAAAATTTTCTTTTTTAAACTTCTTTCTCTTTGGCTTTTCTAAATTTACTTTTTATTGGGTTCAAAACTACAATATATACTAAATATTGGTTTCAGGCTCCACCTAGATAACTTCCCATTAAACAAAAAATTTCCCAACATATGTT
The DNA here is from genome assembly GCA_963931995.1 of Phaonia tiefii. Classification (NCBI taxonomy): domain Eukaryota; kingdom Metazoa; phylum Arthropoda; class Insecta; order Diptera; family Muscidae; genus Phaonia; species Phaonia tiefii. The sequence continues at coordinate 248,879,396 of OZ008368.1, read as the reverse complement.
TGTGTAGACACAAACCAAAGCGAAAGTACCCAATATAGTTGATAATACTGGATTGTAGCATAATAGTGTTAAAACAAAAGTTGTTTAATTTTTTTTCATTTATCCCCACTCCGCAACGTGCGATAACGAGCAACGCCGCTCCAAAAACAAGTAAGTATACGAAAGTTTGGAGGAAACATGCGAATGCTTCCACATATGTAACGGGTTTTTCAATAAGAGCGCCACAAAGACCGGTCTTAGATACCAATGAAATTCTTTATTCCTGTGAAAGTACGTTCGATGCCATAATGTATGGAACTCGATTTCTTTTGCATGGCCACCACGGGCACGCTTGCAGAAGTCCAGACGCTGAACCCAATTTTCGACGATTTTCAAGCATAAATCGGCCGATACTGCTGCAATTTCACGTTCGATATTCGTACGAAGTTCATCAATCGTCGCTGGCTTGTTGGCATAGACCATAGACTTGACGTAGCCCCACAGGAAATAATAATTTAACGGCGTCAAATCGCGCGACCGAGGCGGCCAATCGACTGGGACATTTCGTGAGATAACACGTTCACTAAACTTGGTTTCCAATAAATTGATTGTGGCATTCGCTGTGTGGCTTGAGGCGCCGTCCTGTTGGAACCACATGTCCTCCAAGTCCATATTATCCAATTGGGGCCAAAAATATTCGGTTATCATTGAACGGTAGCGATTCGCATTCGCAGAAATGTGCCGGTCTTGATCATCACGGAAGAAGTACGGCCCAATGACGCCGCCGGCCCATAAACCGCACCAATTGCAATGATGACTCATAGATTACGTGTGGATTGCTGTGTGACCAATAACGCATATTTTGCTTATTGACGAAGCCATTCAGCCAGAAATGAGCCTCATCGCTGATTGTTGAGGCCTCTTAAAGTTGAGACCACTGACTCCAAATTTCGGTAGTAAATTTTAATAATTTCGACTCGTTGTTGGCTCGTATATCTTTCCATGATGAAATGGCAAACCTTACTGAAGAGAAATGTCAAAAGAGCGGGAAAAAATATGGCGTCGTTTGCTGTCCCTATCGATTTACTTTTGTAGCGTCTCTGTTGAAAAACCCGATATCTACACAGACAACCAGGCCGCCATAAAATCCCTGGCAGCCACGTTTGCTACGTCCCTGACGGTGAAAGAACGCCACCCATCACTTAGGGTGATAGCAGAGTATTTTGACATCAGGCTCATCTGGGTATCGGGACACAGCGACATTCCAGGCAATTGCGTAGCGGATGCGTTAGCTAGACAGGGCAGGGTTAGTATGCCAAACTCCACCTGCCGTTTGCAGATAATATGTTCAAGGACAAGTGGAGACTTACTTCAACTTGCAAACTAGCCAGGGTCCTCTGGCCTCAGGTGGACAGGAAGAGGACTAGGCAACTACATAACTTGTCGAGAGGCAGATTATCCACAATGATAGGAACACTTACGGGACATTGTCTTGTAGGAAAACACGCCCTAAGATTGGGACATAGAAACTCCACTCTCTGTAGATGCTGCATGGAAGAGGACGAGGAAACGACGAAACACGTTCTCTTGGATTGCCTTGCTCTGGCAGGACTGAGAAGTAGGATATTCAGAACACATTTAGTTAGAACCGTAGCCCTATTCCCTATATTCCTGTAGGTCTTATATATAAATTCATTGAAAGGGCAAATTGGCTAGTTGCTATATAGGAAACTGCAGGCATAACCGTGGGCTTCTTTAGCCTAAGTGTGCTAGACAGCATGCTGTCTTGTAGCCTTCTTAACCAACAGCAAATGCAATGCCATAACAACGCCATGTTTGCAGTGTTGATAAAATTCCAGCAATATTGTTTGCTGAAATAACAAGCACGTTCGTTTTCCGCTTTGTAGCAGTTTTTTCTGGTACGGTTATTAATACATTTTGATTTTCATTACATGAAAACATTTCTAAAGGAAAACCGTTCGGACTCGGTGTAAAACTGTAGGTCCCAAATATGCCATCTAAACATTAAAAGCTTAAAACCTACTAATTGTAAAGAATCTTTATTCCAAGGGCCATTATTCTTGCGACACAAGACAGTTGCCATTTCGATAACCTTTAATATTCTCAATGTCATTGGCGATTTATTGCAACACACTTTAACTATCCGGAAATGTTTGCCAACACCTAATTCCAGTTGTCATAAGTAACCCCGAGACACAATCCCCTTCTCACGATTTTAAAAAGTTTTTTTTTTCATGCGATGGCATAAAGTTAATGAACGCCACACAATATTAAATACTATTTTTGACGCAATAACTAACAGTGTAGTTACTTAAAGAGAAGAATGTATAAAGACGTGCTGGGACTAAACATAGCCCAGTCAACATTTCATGTAATTGACTATCATTTTTATCACAGCAACATCAGCAGCAGCAATAATAACCAAGAATGTGAAGACGAAGACGAAGGAAAAAGTAAGAATAAGCAACATCAGCAACATTAGCAGCAGCAACATTCAAACTTACCTCAGCAACCATAATTATAATGAAAATCGACCAATATCTAATCATAACATTGCACCCAGTGGAGTTGAAAACATAACATGTCAGTCACTTGTAGTAGCAATTAATTAAGGCGCCCTGTCGCCAACTTCTGTGGCAATAATTACACTTTCAGGCAACTAAGAAGAGCAGCAACAACACTAACAACTGCAACAACAGTTGCTCACAAGCAATGACAGCAACACCACCAACCACTGCGTACTGGCTCTACTTGCCACAGATGTAATGCGCCGCGCGTAAACATCACAAGATTGAATAGATACTGTGGCACAGTACTCGCTGGATAGGAAGGGGGAGGGTCGTAACTACATCTTTACACGCGGCGAGGACACATATTCAGCAGTAATTTTTGTGTTGCCTGAATTGTTGGTGTAAGTCAGTGGTGAGGTGGAAATGTGCTGTCCTATGCGTGAGGACAATCAACTGGAATAATATTAACACACAAGTGGAGTTACAGAGGTAAATATCTCATGGAAAGTGTTGCCAGATGCTGCAAAGAAACCAATTTATAAATCGTTTGTTGAAATGCAATCGGCCATAAATTAAATAAATATTTTGTCATAGCTTTCCATCAAGGTAGAAGCTTCCCCCACTTCTCCCAATCACCGGGCCGAGCGCTGTTTAATTTTGCACTCACTGATGGGGACCTACAGTTTTACACCGGTTCCGAACGGTTTATTGAGAGGATATGTTTCATGGTTAATAACTTGATAGTGTCGCCATCAATAAGTGAGGTGACAGTCGTTCAAAGAAATATAAGGTGGCCAGAATAGAGATCGACCCCATGTTCTCATGTACAAGAGTCTCGTTCTCAGAGATCGTTCTATACGTGTTGCTCACAGGTTCTTAACAGCTCTTCTCTATCCCTTCTTGGTGTGTAATGATTAAGTTATGTTTTTTTAGCTTTAAATTATTTATTGCCCAAGGTCATTATGCAAATATTAGTTCTTATTCTACGGTTTATCTTCTCTCTATCATCCAAAGACAATTCTAGAGTTACAATTTTCTTTATTGACAATTTAAATGTCTACGGCCAGCCCTTTTACTTCATCATCTGATTCGAGTCTCTTGCCATTCCAGCAAGATACATACACCCTGAAAACTCGGTATTTTTTGTTGTTTAGATGCAAATAAGTGTTCGTAACTTGTCGCAAATATACTATATTTGTGTCCATGCACATAGTGTTTGCTATTCAATATTACATGATTGAGACACCTCGTGTTGTTAGCTTTCGCAAATATAGTAAACTTGAGTCCAAACACATTGAGTTTGCCATTCAATATTACATGTTCGAGACACAATGATTAATAGGTTATAATATATATGTTTTTATGACCCAAATGGGGCTTTGTTTGTTGAAATTTGCTGAAAACAAAACCGTAACAGACAGCTAAGAAACAAACAAGCAGTAGATCTTCAATTCATGACAACAATGCTTGTAAACATGTATACGGATCCAGCAATATGTTGCCGGGACCGTTTTTTTCGCCGTGTAAAAATGTCTATTAGTCCCTTAGTTTTCATTAAATCATAGAAGTTACCTTGGGACAGCTAATTTGAGTGCGTTGCCAACCAAGTCAGTTTACATCAGCTGTCTCATATCTGATTAAAAACATGATGTCGCTTGACATATATATTTACAGACTCAGAGATTGGGACCTAAAGTCATCTTGAGACAGCTGATTTGAGTACGTTGCCAACCAGTTCCAATCATTTTAGATGGGCCGCCTCATACCAGCCTGAAAATATGATGCGCACCATCAGTGAGCTGCAAGATTTCTATTTGTGGACTTATGCGATCGGAACCCTGTCGTCTTGCGACAGCTGATTGGAGTGCGTTGCCAACTATTTTACATTAGCTGTTTGATACCTGCTTGGAAACATGATGTCGCATGACATTTACTCACCATCAGTGAGCTGCAAGATTTATATTTGTAGACTTAGAGATCTGAACCCTATCATCTTACGACAGCTGATTAGAGTGAGTTGCCAACCATTTTTCATCGGCTGTCTGATACCTGCTTGAAAACGTGATGTCGCATGGCATTTGCTCACTATCAGTGAGCTGCAATATGTCTGTTTATAGACTCAGAGATTATAACCTAAGATCATCTTGAGATAGCTGATTTGAGTGCGTTACCAACCACTTAGAAATCATCTTACATCAGCTGCCTTATACCTGCTTAAAAACATTATGCCACCTGACATCTGGTCACTATCAGTGAGCTGCAAGATTTATGTTTTGCAGACTCAGAGATCGGAACCTAAAGGCATTTGAAACAGCTTATTTGAGTGTGTTGCCAACCATTTTCCAATCACGTTACATCAGCTGTCTTATTCTTGACTAAAAACATGATGTCGCATTATATCTTCTCACTATAAGTGAGCTGCAAGATTTGTATTTGTGGACCCAGAGATCGGAACCTAGTCATATTGACACAACTGACGAGAGTGCGTTGCCAGCCATTTATAAATCATTTTACATCAGCTGTCTGATGTCTGATACATGCGCGGCAATATGTCTATTGGTAGACTCACTCAGAGATCAGAACCTAAAGTCATCTAGCGACAAATGATTTGGTACGTTGCCAACAATTTACAAATCATTTTACATCAGCTGTCTGATTCCTGGCTGTAAAGATGATGTCGCATGACACCTGCTTAGCTTCAATAAGTCTGTTGGTAGAATCACAGATCGGAGCCCAAATTCTTCTAGAGACAACTGATTTGAGTGTGTTGCCAACCATTCCCAATCATTTCACATCAGCTGCATGATACCTGCCTGCAAACATGATGTCGCATGATATCCACTCACTATCAGAGAACTGCTAGATTTCTATTTGGAACCTAAAGTCATCGGAAACAGTTGCGAGTAGCCAGCTTTTAGTGCGTAGCCAACCATTTTCCAACCACTTTATATTAGCTGTCTGATTCCTGACTGAAAATGTGATGTCGCATGATATCTGCTGCTAGATTTCTATTTGTAGACTGAGAGATCGGAACCTAAAGTTATCTTGAGGAAGCTGGTTGGAGTGCGTTGCCAACAATTTTTCTATCATTTCACATCAGCTGTCTGATACCTGCTTGAAAACATGATGTCGCATGGTATCTGCTGACTATCACTGAAATGGACTATGTTTATTTTTGTGGACTCAGAGTTCGGAACCGAAAGTTTTACACCGATTGGATTTTGTAATACTTTAAGATGATTTTGTCTTAGATCTCTGTGCAGTTGTCGTCTCTAAGCGAAGCGAAGAACCAGTTAATCTCTGCACCTCTGGTATTTGAATCACTTATTTACCTGTATCAGCTGATTTAGGTGTATTGCCAACCTTTCACCTCTCACTATTGCCTCAGTTGCCAATTGCGTGACACTTGCTGCTACATTATTTTAGTGCGTTACCAACCATGCGACAAACTTATATGCGGAACACACGTGTATGTGAATATCTGCTAATACATCTCTGCTTGAAACTATTTTAACTAATCGCATTGGAAGCCGCCAGTGACAATGAGATGAGAGAAAAGTCGATAGATGTGACGCAGATTGTTAGCGTAAATAGCTATGAAATGAACTTCCCTTTTGGAAATCAGCATTACCAACAGCCGGCAAAGGCAGATGCAACATAAAACATCAAACACATGTTGATAATTAGATTAGCAAAGAATAAATGATAACGTCACAGTAGAAATGGAAGCGAAAAAATACAAAAATCCATGGCGGTACTCTGTGATTGCCACAATAATCTCCCCACCACCTTTCCAAACCAATCATTTCCACAAGGCGCGCGAGTATCGCGCCAACATTCTAAACTAACGAAGGAACAAACATTTAGTGGAATGAGAAAAAAAATTGCAGCAGCAGCTTGAGGCGGCGATGCCAAACATTTTAAGCATGAAATTCACCTGCTGCATTGGCAACGCCGCTTGTTGTTGCAACGTGCATTACATCGAATGGCAAGCTAGCAAGCAATGTTGCCAATGTTGAGTGTTGTTGCTCTTGGGTGCATTTGAAAATCATGAGGATGATGACGATGTTGCTGTCGCGTTTTTGCTGCAATCCCTGCAGTTGTTGCAATGTTGCGCATGCCAGGCACGCACTTGCTGATGCGACATATATGATTATCTTAGTTGGAAAATCTTTGGAGTTTTCCGTTTCTTCCTTAAGTTGGAGGTGCCGTGGCCAACATTATCGTTGGCTAAAGATGATGTTAAGGTTTTTGTTTTTGCCGTCGCTGTTGTTTCGCTATGTCATGTCAAGATAACTTATTTGTTAGAGCTTCTTCTTTTTTTAATTTGGCCGCGGATTTCATTGATAGTTTTCATGGGGAAAACGCAACTTAAAGTGGAAGAGAGAGGGGGGGGGGGGACAGTTTAGCCCAGACTGTCTAGCCAAATGTAGCAAATGCTAAGGTGTGTTATTGTCTTGAGCCTCGTAGTGTTTTATTTAAAGTAGGGGGTCTACAAAGTAAAACATTTCCATGTGACGCCATGTTATTAGATTTACACAGTGGGGCTGAAAGTCGAAATATTTAAGTACAAAAATTTGAATTTGAATGATTTTAATTTCAGTGTTGGATTTTTTAAAAGACATGGAAAGTTGCCAAACGGTTTAGGAAAGAAGCGGGGTAAATTATTGGCGTGACTGTCATGCAGCATCAGAGAAACAACACATGGACAAATCAGCCTTCTATTCTGCACTGAGTGTGGGAATATTGACTTTCAATGTTGGTCCTTGGGGATGTTCGTTCGATACAATTCGCAAATGTAAATTGTATTTGGAGTTTGTACACACACGAATTGATCAGTTACCAGTTATAGTTGTGCATATGATGATAAAGTTGAACCTAGACATGAATGTTTCAGCTGGCAAAATGATTATCTCCAACAAAAAAAACCCATATAGAAACTGGAATTTCCGGTATATTTTTAAATTCTACGGTTCGGTATGTTATAAAATGTAACTGCCATTAAAAAATCAAATTAACATTATATACCTATATATTTTGCTACAGCCGTATATAATATAGTGAAATTCAAAATGTACTGGGTACATTAGTTTACCCCACAGACACTAAAATATCAAAATTTGGGTAAAGTGGAATTAACCACTTTGGCATCACTGACCTGTGCTTTCCTGAATTTGCTTTATTTCATCGAAATATCCAACCATTTTGCAGTTAAAAAAAGGTATCTGATTGTCAGCTACTGTTACATCCAGATCGCAGACATTAATATGTAAATATAAAGAAGATAATTGTTAACAACCCGGATTCGAAGGACCACTGTATTGATTTCAAGAGGTTTATAAGGTTTCAACCTCTAGCCAGTATTAATACTGCTTTCTATGTGCCCGAACTCAAAACGAGTTTGAAGGAAAGTCGATTTTCGGGGGATTTGCTATGGATTCACTGTTTCAACTTAAGCACATCGCCGTGGTGAATATGTAATGAATGTTTACCCATTACCCACAGGGTATGGGGAAAATAATGGGCAGCTGCCGACGACAATGGGAAATTACCCATCATGATTACCCATTACCCACAGGGTATGGGGAAAGTAATGGGTAGCTACCGACGACAATGGGGAATTACCCATCACGATTACCCATTACCCACAGGGTATGGGGAAAGTCACGGGTAACTACCGACGACAATGGGGAATTACCCATCTCGATTACCCATTACACATGGGAAATGGGCAGGCGCCATTAACCCATTACTCACGGCGATAGGTAATTCTGTTCACTGACTTACCCATTGAGCCAAAAATGAACATGGTCGCTGAAGAAATTTCTCGACAAAAAAAAGGGGATTATGAGTTACAACGCGTGCTGTGAGCGATCCAACTATTTAAGCGGAAAAAATGGCAGCGGGAACGGAGGGAGAGTGGAATTTTGCAGGATGCATAATAAATCCCGAAAATTTTTCCAGAGGGTGTGTCTGTTCCAACTATCGCTGTATCTGTCTTTTATCCATCGCGTATACGGTCTTGTGGAGCGTATTATGTGAAAGACTAAAGCCAATTATTGAAAACCTGATTGGACCTTATCAGTGTGGTTTCAGACCAGGCAAGTCCACGACTGACAAAATATTTAGGCTATGCCAAATCCTGGAAAATGTGATTCCAGCAAAGCTGATCCGACTCTATAGTATGCCGCTGACGAACACCAAATCAGCAGTGAACGTGGAGAAAGACCTCACCAAACCATTCTGTACCAAATGGGGACTGATACAAGGCGATACACTTTTGTCCATCTCTTCAACATCTTCATGGAGATAATAATCAGAAAACCTACAGTAAAAACGAACAAGATCATCAACACGAAAGCCATATCTTGCTGGCGTATGCTGACGACATAGACATCATTGGGCGAAATTTACGAGACGTTACTGCAATATTTTCAAGAATCGAAAAAGAATCAGCGAAGGTGGGTCTTGAAGACAAGACAAAATTGATGTCGTCAACGACTAGAGAAATCTCGTGACTTGGTCCGCACTTGAACGTCGACAACCGATTTAATGTTGAAGTGGTAGATGAATTTGTCTACCTTGGATGCGCCGTGAACAAGGACAACAAAGTCAGCCTGGAGATAAATAGGAGAATTGTGCTTGCAAATATATGTTATTTGGGGCTCAGCAAGTAGTTCAGGAACAAATCCCTCTCTTGACGAGCAAAAGTCCAGCTACACCAGACTCTCATATTACCTGTCCTGGCATATGGCTCCGAAACTTGGGTCATATTGCAAACGGATGAAGACTACCTGAGAGTATTCGAGAGGAAATAAATAAATAAATGGTTTCCCATTACATCCCATGAAGGGACTAGGGAGAACTTCTCACAATCACTGAGCTGTGCGCTTTTCCAGTTTTCACTCACTGATTGGGACCTACAGTTTTACACCGATTCCGAACGGTAGTTTGAGAAGCTTTTTCATGGCTAGTTACTCGATAGTGTCGCCGTCACTATGCGAGGTGACCGTCGTCGAAAGAAAATTTGTAGGTGGTCAGAGCCGGGTTCGAACCCAGGATCTCATGTACAAGAGCCGCGCACACTAACCATTGCACCACCGACGGCCACGGAAATATCTCCGTTAAATATATGGTCCTGTTAAAGAAAACGGCGAGTACCGACGTCGTTAGAACCAAGAGCTATATAATCTGTATTCTGACGTGGACATAGGTAGACGAATCAAATTATAGCCAATTGCGTTGGCTCGGCCATGTTATCAGAATGGATGAAGATGAACCAGCGCGAAAGGTTTTCGATATCGTACCCGATGGCCAAGACTCCGCTGGAAAGACCAGGCAGAAGAATTCCTGCGTATCCTTAGTGTTACCAACTGGTGAAAAAAGGCGAAGGATAGAGCCAGTTGGAGAAATATGTCGAAATTTCTTTAACTTGTTTATTTAATGAGGTTGCAAAATAGTCAATAAAAAAGATTTGTTGAGTGGAAGATCTGCTGCTTTTTGTTTCTTTGTTACCTGTCTCGTTTTTGTTTATAGAGGTTTTCAACAAACAAAGCCACATTTGGGTCTCAAAAATATATATTATAGGTTATTACTCACTGTGCCTCAAACATGTAATAATGAATAGCAAACGCAATGTACTGGAAAACAAGTTTATTATATTCGGGACAAGCTACAAACACGTTATATTTGCATATAAAATATATATATATATATATAAAATAGTAAAAACATTTTGTTCATAAGGTGCCCTTCGATCAGGGATGGTAGTTTTTGAAAATTATCCACTTCGGTCCCAATTTTCAAATAGCCATAATACTCGGTACCTTCAGCTCACAAATCAGCACTTCAGCTCACAAGTCAGAAATCGGGAATGATTTCAAAAATAGTTTGGTTTGTAAGATTCCGTCAGCTCAGTGATGGTAGGCTTCTTAAATTACGAGTATATACTAGAACATCTTTATTTTTGTGTAATTAATATAAAGGGTGTTTTTTAAGGGCGACTACAATTGAAATTGTAAAAAATAACACAAAAATTAAATGTTACTAAAAAAAAATGTTTTTCTTCGAAAGATCACAACATGAGATTAACATTTGCAAATGATTTCGGACTTATGGCCAGTGCGGCTGTTCACGACGTAGCGGATTGTTGACGTCCAATTTTGGGTCACGTTTTCGAGTATGTCACGAACAACACGAAGAATTGTTGCTGGTTTATAAGCATAAACTAGAGACTTCACTAAATCGCAACAGACCAGTCAACATAAGTAACACTCAGTCCATGTACACACGCATTTAGGAATATCTATGAATAACTGACTGAAATAATAACGGAAAAATACAGTTATATACTTGCAATAATCTTAACTTAGGCTGAGAATAAACTCTCTTTAAAGTAAACAGTGCACCAAACACAGCTGTGTGTTGTATCACAAACACAGCTATATTTGGATTACAAACACATATATTATAAGATATTAATCGTTGTGTCACAAAAATTTAATATTGAAAAGCAAACACTATGTGTTTGGACACAGATATGCTATATTCATTCAAACACAGTAAGCAGGAATCATGTACTTCAAATTTCATATATTTGCAAGTTAAAAACTCACTTATATTTAAATACCAACATTAGCATGTTTACTTGCAAAGATGCCTACTGTTAGGTGGAACTATATGCGTGTTTCGTCCCAAACAGCCATTTACTTACTTCGAAGTTTTCGTGGGTTTCCTCTCAAACGATTGCCGACTGAATGCATGAAACTAAATCACAAAGAGGGAATATTTACGAATTCAGGAATATTTATAAATCACTGACAGCAAAAATAAAGCAGAAATACAATCTCGCATTGAAGTAAACAGTGCTTGCAAACAAGGCTCTAGTTGTATCACAAACAAAGCTGTATTTGGAGTACAAATACACAGCTCAGTTTCTCAGTGTCTCAAAAGAAAGTCTACATTTCTTTAGCTGACTCCGTGAACGCATTGAGTCTTAGGGACTCGGTTGTGTTCCAGTAGGTAGCCTGGTTCTTCTTGGACATTCAGTCACTATTGAGTGTTTCTTGGGAGCGGACCTCGCGCTGTGATTGCAAGAGTTTCACAAAAACTGTGTTTCCGCAACTGTATCGCTTCTGCAGTATTCGAGGTTTTCGTCACTTGAATTATGAGCCAAGCATACCTCTTATTCCAAAATGGGTCAGCAAATTTTAAAAGACCTGTTCAACACTGCAGAAGCCAAAATCTGGGTGGTCAAGGTATTGAGGAGCGGCAGAAAACGTGGAGAAGGTAATTCAGTCTGTACGTGAGGATCCGAGTACGATATTTTAAATCGGAAGCGCACAAAAGAAATTGTACGGTTCGATATATTGAATGCCGTGAATGCGAAGGTTTACATTTTGACGATATTATTTTTAAGAAATTAATTCCCAAAACAATAAAAATTTTTATATAAATGATGTTGATTGTTGACCTTTTATATTATCTCTGTTTAATTAGTTTGGCTTGAGGTCATAAAATTAAAATACCAGCGGGTTCGATTATAAATCGATTAATAAATCTTGAAGAAACAGTCGAACCCGCTGGTATTATCATTTTGTGATCTCTAGCCAAACTAATTAAACAGAGATATGTTTGAAAGATATTTTATATTTTGCTTTATCGACGCACAAAATATAAACTTTCTTTTGAGACACCCTTTATTATAATGTACTAATCATTGTATCTCAAAAATGTAATATTGAATAGCAAACACAAAGTGTTTGGACACAAGCATACTATATTTGCGACAAGCTCCAAACACATGTTATATTTGCATCCAAACAAGAAAACAATACAGATTTTTTGCGTGCACTGTTGGCCTTGTCCTCTTGTTTGATATTAATTGATTTTTCTTTAAATTAGACAACATAGTGTTTCGTTGCAACGACGAAACAACGAACTGTACACTATTTTGCATAAAACACGTAGTGTACGTAACGTCTCATTGCAGTAATGTAAATATCCTAACGAACATATTTCAACCCTGCAGCGATGGGGTTTCTGTCGGTGTAGTCTTTTTAAAACGACCAATATTTCCTTGGCTGTTCCAGTACTCGTAATCGTTGCCAGTATACCCATCACCATTGGCCCCACTGTGCCTTAGAGTTGGGCGGAATATAATTGTTTGCATAATATGTTTAAGGTTAAATGCAGTTATGTGCCGTCACATCGGCCCCAATACAATAGACGCCATCATCTCGGAGAAATGCATCATTTACTGATGCAACTGCTACTTATGGTTGGCCGCTGTACCAGTAATGCTTTAAGGTCTATTTCACCGCTCTTCGTATAATGAACGGCGTCAACATTATTGCTCTACACTTTGCCATGTGATTATGCCTACTAGTTCTTCTTCTTATTCTACACTTTCTACACAAAGTTGATGCCTCAATCCTGGATATTCAAGTTTAATGGTTTTTCGTTCAGAGAGTGTTTATAATCATCTTCCTTCCAAGCACCTTCTTCACAGCATTGTGACTATTGCAGCACCAACCCGTGTACTATCATCGCCATTATGCCATCATCCCGTCCATGTCTTTGCGTCTGTTCACTTGTCGTATCACCATCATCGCTCATTCAAAATACTACAAGTAGGTACTACTATGTGGCATGATTATTTAGATGGATGGTTGCATAAATGCGTTAATAGCTTTTCAGTTGGCTGTAGTTTGTTGGTTGGTGTTGTTATTATTGCCTGTTCCAGACTCAGAGATCTTTGTCGTTCCCTGGTAATCTTGGTTACACGACGGTTTCTTGTTGTTGTCGTGGTCGTCGTCGTCGTCATCCTTTTCGCTCTTCATATTTGGCGGAAATTTGTTGTGTTGGCGCCAAATGTGCTGGAAGCATTCACTCATAAACCGCACTTAGTCGGCGGAGTGCAGCAACTAGCTCATCATTATAATTGTATAGAAAGCTTTAGCTATTGCTGCGGCAGTTGCAATTTGCTAAAGTTTATCATATTTGCAAATTGTTCCCGAATGTAGCAATACGGAAGAGAATATTAAGGGCTAGTAAATTAGAGTATTTAGACAAAGATGGCACAGAAGGTGCTCAAAAGGGCGGAGCATCTGAGAAGCCGGTGATGCAAAAGGTTAGCGTGTGCGACTCCTGTACATGAGACTGTTATTTTTATACCATCACTGAAATCACCTACCATTTCCTTCGGTGATGGTCATCACGCTATGTATAGTTGACACTGTCTAGCCTATAAAGCTTTTCAATGCTTAACAGTGAGAAAACTGGTAGCAAAAATGGGTGAGTACCAAAGAATTCTTGCCAGGATGATCATGTGATCAGACGCTGCCCAGAAGGCAGAGTGTCGAAACTGGATTTTTATTTCTTGACTTTTGAGCCGCCATTGGCCAGTAGTGTTGGTTCATCCGCAATCGAAGGAAATGAAGATATTTCCACTAGTCCGAAGAGCTTCAGGACAGGGTCGACCATTTAACCTGAGACTTGTCAGTGTTCGCCTTCAAAGAAAAGGAAAATATCTCCTCAAGTTCGAAGAGCTTCAGTGACAGGGTCGCCTATTTAACCTGACACTGGATTTTTATTTCTTTACTTTTGATCCGTCATTGGCCAGTAGTGTTGGTTTATCTGCATTCGAAGGAAAGGAAAATATCTCCACTAGTTCGAAGAGCTTCAGAGACAGGGTCGCTTATTTAACCTGAGACACATTAGTGTTTGCCTTCAAAAGAAAGGAAAATATCTCCACTACTTTAAAGAGCTTCAGAGATAGGGTCGCGAATTTAACCTGAGACGCATTCGTGTTCGCCTTCAAAAGAAAGGAAAATATCTCCACCAGTTCGAAGAGCTTCAGTGACAGGGTCGCTTATTTAACCTGAGACCCATCAGTGTTCGCATAACCTATCAGGCTGCTCAATATCATCGCCTTCTCCCTCTATCTAGCTAACGGAGGGTTCCGACAAAGGATGTAGTGAGGTGCTTGGTCTGCCCCATGAAGAAATAATTTTTGGCAACTCCCAAATGAGTGTCAATCAGGAGCTATCCTCCTCCACGCTCAATTCCTTCTATTCAATCGAAGAAGCACGGTTCTCAGATTGTGAGAAGTTCCAGCAATATCACTTCCTGGTCGAGAGAGGTGCAGCTGCACATGCTGAAGCAAAGGCAGACAAAACTTACGAAACTGTCCTGGTCTCCACAAATATTTTTCTCCCGGAGTCTTTCCGAACGGTAGTTTGAGAAGCCTCTTACATACAATTGTCTTTTTACAAAACTCGAAAATGATTAATAGATCAAGAGTTACTGAATTTTGTCTAACGAAAATCGATTCTGAACCACTGTGCATCGATCTCACAAAAACCATGGTCAATATGTCAAACACAGTATTTTTAATTTATTAACATATTTCTCATTAATTGTTGCAGCAACGGAAAGTTTTGTGTGGCAGCAATGTCGCGGCGGTCGATCACAAAAGTCTGGTATAACATGTTTCGTTACATCAACGAAATAATCGTGGGATATACGAAGTTTTTCAGTACAGAAAAGTAAACACCTTACCAGATATGTTATACCCCTGCGACTACATGCTGAATAATCTTTGTTTTTTGTTGTTTGGATGCAAATATAACATTTTGGTAGATTGTTGGTAATATAGTATACTTGTGTCCAAACAAATTGTGATTGCTCTTCAATATTACATGTTGGAGACACAATGATTGATACACTCTGAAAAATAACGGCCCCAGCAACATATTGCAGGAACCATGTACATGTTTGCATGCATTGTTTTCGTGAATTGAAGATCTGCTGCTTTTTGTTTCTTTATTGTGACAGACATTAGTGTTTTCAGCAGTTTTCAACAAACAAATCGACATTTGGGTCACAAATACACATATTAATCATGGTGTCCCAAACATGTTATATTGAAGAGCAAACACAATGTGTTTGGACACAAGTATACTATATTTGCGGCAAGCTACAAAAACGTTATATTTACATCCAAACAATAAAAATAGACAAAGATTGCAGCGTGTAGGGTAAAATATATGTTTTTATGATCAAAATGTGGCGTTCTTTGGTAAAAATCTGCTGAAAACAAAAACGTGACACACAACAAAGAACCAAAAAACCAGCAGACTTTAATTCATTGAAAAAATATTCCAAACATATATATGGTACCTGCAATATGTTGTTGGCGCCGTTTTTTGTTTTAGCGTGCAAGCGTTTTTCTGTCACTCCGCAAGAAAAATTGATAAAAATCCAAATTTTATTCAGATTTTCTATTTAGAATTGAGAAGAATTACCAACAAATTAGGGATTTACTATTTTACATTAAGAAATTTCAAAACTAAATTCACATATTTCAAATAAAATTTCAAAAAAAAATTTAGTTTACAGCCTGATCCTCTATTTCCAATGAAAAGCTATGAGAACGAAAATCAGACACTCGCGTTCGACCAAATTAGGGTTCTCTATGTTAAAACTTTCATTGGCATCACTCTGTTTGTACCCATCTGACAGCACATTCGAAATAGAGAAACCAAAGTTTCTACTGAAAAGTTTTGTGAAATTTTATGTTTTCGTTCGACTTGAAATGACAAGTTTTTGGAACCCAAATCAACTTTCTTTCGCCGAGAAGACGAAGCTAAAGGTTTCGTTCGAGATGGAGAAATAGGCTGTTGAAAGAAAAATTTTAACTTAGTTTGGGAAGATTTTAAACGAATTCAGATTTTTAACGAAATATTTAAATTGAGATAATTAAAAAATAAATATACAAGTTAGAATTTCAAATTGAGAATATTCGAATTGTACGGAAAAATACTTAAATTAAATTAAGAAAATTCGTAATGAAATTGAGAATTTATATTTTACATTAAGAAAATGTTAATAAATTACATAAACAATTTAAATAATTTATATTTAAAGTTTGGAAATTTTTCAATAATATTAAGATTTTCCATCTGGAATTGAGAATATTCCTTTAAATATTATGATGCTTCAAAAATATCAGCTGCTTCAAAGAACCTAGTAAATGAAAATCCTGCCAGAATTTCGAGACAATTTCAACAATTCCTTTAAATATTATGATGCTTCAAAAATATCAGCTGCTTCAAAGAACCAGGTAAATGAAAATCCTGCCAGAATTTCGAGATAATTTCAACAATTATTTGTAACTTGGCGAGTTTTTGAAGAGGTTATCTCGGATGTCGGATACAAGAAGGATGGATTTTTTTACTTCTACCAAATTATGTATGTGCCTATCACTTTATACATCCACCTGGGCTGCCAGTACAGTATTTTTAAATGTAGTCGCCTCCTTAACAAATCTATGTTGTTGCACCCATTACGGTTGTCAGATGCCTGATTTTTATCATAAACATTAATAAATAATATTGATACAATTGGCAACATATGACTTTCCTAGCCAAATGAATATCATTAAATATAGAATAATACGATTTATCTAAAGTGGTTTCCAATACCGAATAGAGGAAAAACAAAACCATCCCAATGACTGTAACAAATGACGACAACCGCAATATTGATCGTTGCCACAGATCACCATCAGCAGCAACAAGAGCACCAACATCAATAGTAATAACAGCAACAATGGTAGCAACATCATCGCCATCATCATCATCATCATCCGCATTTAAATTAAAGAGGGAGGCAACAAACAAATGCTACTACGACTACTTGCAACAATACCCACAAAATTGTGCAACAGTCTTAAGATCTTTTGCAGCAAATACAGAAACTGCTACGAGTGTGAGATGAGTGTTGCCAGGAGTTTGTTTATAGCCGTTGCAAAGTATTCTAAGTATAATATTGCGTGTCTGCGGGTGAAGCCCACTAATAGAGACAGTAGAACAACACTGCGCCAAAGATCGCTGGGAACACAGATCTGAAGTATAACCGTTCCCAACGAACTCGGCTCAATAACCTGGCTACCGTGTAATGCAGACGCTTTTGCCACCGCTTCCGTGCTAGTGTCAGTGGCTGCGGCAGCTACTTAACCAGAAGTTCGTTTACGAGTAACCGATACCCGGCTACACTCTTCGGCGGTATGGTATGGGTAGTTAAGACGCTTGTGAAATCGAAGAACCACTATTTGACACATGGAAAGCACCAGTGCGGCTGCTTTTACCCGTTCCCTAAGTAGTGTATTGATCGAAAAGCTGCTTATGTTCCGCTTGCCAGAATACTCAGAAGCAGGATTGTAGGTATTTAGGATGCTGCTGCCTTGAAGTATTCTTGTTGATTTTGGATCCACAATGTAGATGCGTTTTTATACGCTCGATACAAGTTAAATAAAAAAAACTTTGGACTTTGTAAAGTTTACACTCGAAAAAAAAATTACAGCACAAATTGAAGAGACTTAAAAATAAAATTAAAAACTTTCTACTCAAATTTTGAAAGAAAATCGAATTTTAATTTCAGCTTGTACACACTGAAAAATCTCTCTGTTTTGTGGGTGGGATACAAATAATACGTGTGTTTGGTGTTTGTCGCAAATATAGTATACTTGTGTCCAAACACATTGTGTTTGCTTTTAAATTTTCAATATTGAAGACACAAAGTTAATAGGTTAGAATATACATATGTGTTTGTAATCGAAATACATCTGCGATTGTAATCCAAATATAGCTGTGTTTGTGACAGTGTATATATTATTCAGGGAGCAAGAGAATAAAATACAGACAAAGAGAAATTCTCACAGTCTAAGATGTAAGTGTGTAACAGTAGTTTTGCTTTACTCTTTCAGTCAGTGATTCATGACTATTCCTGAATGCGTGAGTAAATGTTGGCTTCTTTTCATCGTAAAAAATTATAATTCTCTCTCCAGTTATTATCTTTTCCTATATGATCGAGTTTTTTGATCAAAGATGAGACAATACAAATTATTTGGGAACGAAATATATATTTTTGCGCTAAATGAGCTCTACTCATGCTTTTTTTTTGCGTGTATCATCGTACAGCATTAAAACCTTTTCTCCGCTAATGATAGAGATGATTTCAACCACGGGACACACGACCTTGTGAATAGAGGAACACCCCAAGGGGGAGAATTATCTAAATACCCTTCCAAATGCAGATACGTACTCCACAATTCAATCAGGATACTCTCTAAGTATAAGAATAGAGTGGGAGAAATTCAGTGAAAAAGGGCTCATATTTTCTCCCAGGGGTGGCCGTCGGTGGTGCAATGGTAGTGTGCGCGTCTCTTGTACATGAGATCCTGGGTTCGATCCCTGCTCAGACCATCTTAAAATTTCTCGCATTGTGACGGCGACACTATCGAGTATTTAGCCATGAAAAAGCTTCTCAAAATACCGTACGGAATCGGTGTAAAAACTGTAGGTCCCAATCAGTGAGTGAAAACTGGAAAGCGCACAGCTCAGTGATTGTGAGAAGCTTTCCCCTGTCCCTTCATGGGATGTAATGGGAAACCATTTATTTTTTTATTCTATCGCAGGGAGCAGAAGGTTTCAAATATTCAATTCTTGTCTCTATGTGGAAGAGAAATTTTCCTAAAGGATAGTGCGAGATATCTAGGTGTTATTGTCGACAGACAGTGGCCCTATATTCTTGTAAAAGTAGCAAACACAATGTGTTTGGACACAAGCATACTATATTTGCGACAACCAACAAACACGTTATATTTGCATTCAAACAACAAAAAATATAGATTTTTCAGCGCGTGGATATATACAGCTGTTGTCCGCCCGATATTGCTCTACGGCATTGTTGTTTGGTGGCCAGTACTGAAAAAATCCACTTACCTAAGTCTGTTAACAAATGCCCAGAGAATGGCAATGGTGTGTATCACGGGTGCCCTTCGCACAATCACTACTCATGGCTTCCACTACCGATGGGTTCTCCTAATTTCGATTCATCATAATTTTAATTAATCGCTTAATCGCACATCCCTAGTATTTAGGCTTCTACACTGATGGCTCCAAACTAGATGGCAAGGTAGGGTTTGGACTCGATACAGAAGAGCTGGAACTAGGCTTTGCAAAAAGGCTACCAGACCATAGTACTGCCTTTAGGCAGAAGTCATGGCAATCGGAGAGGTTAGCCTTTGGCTGGCACGAAACGTCATCACTGCCTGGGGTATCAACATCTACTCTGACAGTCGGTCTGCTGTAAAATCGATGTCAGTATTAGTCTGCTGTATTACTGACTTCTAGAACTGGCCACATCTGCCGCGCATCTCTAAATGAGATGGTCAATCTGTTCGATATTCACCTTATATGGGTGCCGGAGCACAGGATCGTTCCAGGGAACCATAGATCACATGAACTGGAAAGATTAAGAACTACCTTGCCAGTTCCACTGGATATGGAACATGTGGGTATGCCCCTATTTACATGCAAGCTCATGGTCAAAACCTAAGCTGTCTGACATGCGAAGGATAAATGGTTTCGTGGCACAAATTGAAAGATCGCTAGGCAAGTATGGCCAAGTTATGACCTAAGTCGTATGCTTAACCTGATTTCCATTCCTAGGCAATATATCTCTAAGCTAGTGGAAGTAATCAGTGGACATTGTTTAATAGGCAGACACACATCTAGACTTGGAGTCTCAGCTCATGATTACTGCAGAAGGTGTTGGGATGAAGAGGAGGAAAAGAGCGTCGAATATCTCATATGCTATTGCCCGGCTTTTTTTTGTAGGAGTAGGAGAAAATGTCGTGGGCGTCGGTGGTGCAATGGCTAGTGTGCGCGGCTCTTGTACATGAGATCATGGGCTCGATCCCTGCTCTGAGCACCTTCAATTTCTTTCGGCGGCAATCTCGTCGCATAGTAACAGTGACACTACCGAGTATTTAGCCACGAAAAAGCATCTCAACATACTGTACGGAACCGGTGCAAAACTGTAGGTCTCAATCAGTGAGCATAAAACTAGAAAGCGCACAGCTCACTGGTTGTGAGAAGCTCTCCCCAATTTCTTCATTGCATGTAATGGGAAACCATTCATTTTTTTTTATACATTGAGAAAATAAAATACTGCTACTGGTATTTAATCGTTACGATAAAAGATATGCGGACATTGAGGAAGTGACCCTAAGTGTCAAATGTAACAGCCGCTACTACCTAACCTATCTAACCTAACCATCTTAGAAAATGAAAACACCCTATCGCCTAATGGTCTTTGTCTATATGATCTAGTTTTTTATTTTGACCAACCACGAGTCTAAATAGCAAACGAAATACTTTTGGGGCAAAACAAATATTTTTGCAACAATCGATCTTTAGACGTTGCACAGTGGGGCCAATTCAAAAAAAAAATCCAATGAGTGTTCGAATTCAAGGGCGATGTGTTATCACCTTTTTGTTACACGGTACCTGTTCGATTTCTATTAACACATTAGTAAATGTTACATTGGAAAATAAAAAACAGCGTTCAATCATATGATGACGTTACATTTAAATACTATTAATACTTAAAATTATTTAAAGACAAGTGCAAGCACATGTGTCATTATTTTCTTGCCTAATATTTTTTGTTTTATTCCTACAAAAAACAAAGAGAATGTAAAGCAACAGACACATGTACAAACATTGTGGTATGTTCGTAAGCTTACGAGTAGCAAGACTTCGTCGTTTAAGACAACTATTGGCTGCCGCTACATCAATCCCATCATACTTATTTTCGGGCAGAGACTATTGTTGTACAACAACCACATGTTATTTTCAATGCTAACGCTGCATAGCTTCGACGTATATAACGCGGTGTGCTACCGCTGTGTGTTGTTTGCATGTGTTGACTTTGTTAATACATCTATAAAGCAATATTTAGCTCACTGAAATAATTGTTTTTGTTTTGTCATAAACAGAGCGGCGACAAAAAGTATTGAATAGTATAGAGAACTTATTGCACTCTTTTTCTGCTCTTATGTAGACAGTTTGAGTAAAAGAGCATAAACGAGTCTTATTCTCTGTATAGAATATTTCAAAATAAATGTACCACTTCGACAATGTTATTACATAAAGCAATACAAAAGCATAAATGTTTCAAATGGCATCAATGTTTCGCATTAAAATTATGAATGTACCAAGTTGTGACAAAAAGAGAGTAAGTAATACGTTTTCAAACATTCGCCAGATGTCGCCAGTTCTTTTTAGTCATACAATTCGTTCCATGAGTTCTCTATACTATTCAATACTCTTTGGCGACATCGACCTGCTTGTTTGTTCGCTGGCGCCTTATCAATACCATCATACTCATTTCCAGGCAGAGACTATTGTTGTACAACAAACCACGTATGTGATGCTAACGCTGTGTGTCGATTGCATGTGCTCACTTTGATAGATTGCCATACCTGTGCCTATAAATGTTAACACATCAAAAAGTGGTATTATATCAGATTATTATAACTTCTAAACTATTGGTCTGTTTGTTTTACAATGTACTAGGTGTTTGTAGGGGATGAGTCAGTCTTTTATCATATGTTATTTAGAGACACCCTGTTTAAACGTTCTTTTTGCTACAGGGTGGCAAATTATAGGTAATGTTTAAACTTTCATGGCATGTAACTTATAAACTTGTAACTTGATTTCAAGGATGTTTTGGTTTTGAGATTCTACTAAGCGATTCTACTAATCAGACCCTGTCAAATTCAATATTTTTGGGGCAAACGAAATATTTTTGCGCCAAACGCTTTATTTGGTTCATTGCGTGTAGTATGAGAAAGAATTAACACTAGTGTTTTGAACACCTTCCCTTCGGTTATATTGTTTTCTATATGATTGTGCCTTTTTGTCTCAAACTACTAATTCTCTTCGAGTGTTGCCTGCGTAATAAATATCAAGGATGCATCTAAATTTATGTAATGCGGCTGCTGCATATTCTACTTGTATTGCTGCAACATATTGTTGTTGCAGCTATTGCTACTGCCACATGGTTGCCTTTTTTTTCGCAAAAATACTCTAGCTTCTGAAATTTGTTCCTCTGCACATGAATCTAACTTTTGATTCCATGTTGCGATACTAATGATGTGGTTGAGTGGCAAAAACAAATTCACCAAAATATTAAAACAAAAAAATCGAAAATACTAGCATTGAACTCCAACTATCTACGAGTACTGGGATGTAGATAGGTTGTATGTATGTACCTGGCCAACAACCACCGGCCAAGTAGCGGTTGTAAGCAAGAAGAAAAAAATAACGACCAAGAGGAAGAGAATTTGGGGTAGAACCGGCCAAGGAGCAGTGGCTACTACGAGTATATGGCCAAGTTAGTATACTACATACTATAAACATAATAATCAATTAAATTAGCATCCGCTTAAGATAACGTGCAATGATTATTGGTTAGATGGTCCAATGGTTTGGATGAATGGTCGACCGGTCGGTTGGCCGGTCGTCGATCGATCGTTTGCCAGTTTAGTTTTATGGCCAAGTGGCTTAAGTGGATGGGCTACTGCTAAAGCGGTTATGTATTAGATGAAGTGGATACATGGCATCGGCGGGTTGGGTGGGTTAGTTAGTTGGCTGGTTGTTTGGTCAGCCTATTGCATTGTGGGTTAACCAACTACTGGCCAAGCGCGTACTACACTCAATATATCCTCTATCAAAACACATCATAATCATTGGCATCGATTCATTAGTTTTCAGGCCTAGCCAGGCAACAAACAGCAAACCTACTCTTACCCATCTTGGAATGAACTCAAGAAACAATGAAGTCTTTGGGTTTCATTGGCTCTTTCATGGTTCCAGTCCATCCGTAACTTCTTTGATTCTCTGCAATTGATTCTATTTTATTACTTTGCTGGATTTCTCCGTTTATGTTGGTCGATATCTGTTAGCGCTTTTTTTTGTAGTTGGTTGGTTTTTTGCTTTTCTACTTTTGACCAACAAACAAAATTGTTATGCCTTGACCAAAATTGATAGGCTACAAACGAGTTGATAACGGTTTATAGACAAGCGAAAATTATCGCTGCTTGTATTTTTTTGCTTCTTTTTTTTTTTTGTTTGGAAGACGAAGCGAGAAACCTTCACAAGGTTATTTGTTGCCAACTAAATTTCTGGCCATGTTTTGTTGTTGTGTATTGTTGTAAAATGCTGCTACCACAAATGGAAAATTTATAGTTGTTGGTATCTATCGTTAATGATATGACGCGACTTTAAGTTGTGGCAAACTTTAGCGTTAAGTGCACTGGGCGATTTACAGTGGTTTTGAAGCAGTAACAAATGGGGAAAAATATTATTTATGTTGAACAACAGTAGGTCAAATTTTGGGTAAAACACAGTGGGTTTTAATGAAAACTAAAATAATAAAAATTTCATCTAATGTATTAAACTAATTGATATATATAGGCACGTACGCAGGACCCCGAGACCCCGCGCCGACCTGAGATTATTTCCTACAGTGGCGATTTTTGAATGTAGTGTTACTTTTTTTACTTGTAGCGATCGTTTACCCATTACCCTCAGGGCAATGGGGAAAATAATGGGTAGCTACCCACGAAATGGGAAATTACCCATCACGATTACCCATTACCCTCAGGGCAATGGAGAAAATAATGGGTAGCTACCCACGAAATGGTGAATTACCCATCACGATTACCCATTATCCTCAGGGCAATGGGGAAAATAATGGGCAGCTACGGACGACAATGTGGAATTACACATCTACACATCAATATTTTCCATTACCCTCAGGGAAATGGGGAAAATAATGGGTAGCTACCCTCGACGATGGGCAATGGGATACTCAGGGTAACTCATCCCCATTTTTGATCGGTAATATGAAAAAATTAGAAAAAATGTCTATATCGCGGAAACGGAGTATCCAATTGAACAAATAACCAATTTTTGTGGGTTTCTAAAGGGTTTTCATAAAGTGGTCCAATTCGTATGGAAGAATTTTTTTAAAAAAAATTGCCAAAATAAAAAAATGGCTAAAATAAAAAAGTGGCTATAACTCGAAAACGGTGCGTCCAATCGAGAAAATAATAAAAAATTTACATCCAAAGGAGGCTTTAACCTATGTGTGTCTCCAATATGGCATCACTTTTTTTTTTAAAAAAAAATTGCTAAAAATTATATGTTTCATACAAAAAATCGCTATAACGCCCTCATGGTTATATTTCGGAAACGGAGCTTCCAATCGAAAAAATAACCAATTTTTGCGGGTTTCTAACGGGTTTTCATAAAGTGGTCCAATTCTAAAGGAAGAATTTTTTTTTCGAAAAATCGGCAAAATTAAAAATCGCTAAAATAAAAAGGTGGCTATAAGTCGCTAAAACGCCCTCATGTAATCTTAATCGTGATGGGTAATTCCTCATTTTCGTGGGTAGCTACCCATTATTTTCCCCATACCCTGCGGGTAATGGGTAAACGTTCATTACACATTCCCCACGACGATGTGTATGGGTTACTCATGGGGGGTAAATACGAACTCTGATATAAATTAAGTAAAGAGTCAAGCTTCCGGTAAATACAATTTATTGTCACCCTGTCGTTTAACATACATATAATGGCACAAGGCGACAAAATTCAACTTTTTTGGTAATTTAAACAACTGACGAATTTCATGTGTGCGGAAAAAATATGCTTAATCAAGACTTCAAAATGCTGCCGTGAACAAAAAAAAGAATTTTGTAATCATATTTTTCTAATTGTGCTCACCATAACACGTCGTTTGAGCCCCATATATTCACCAAAAACATAAGAAAATTTCCACCAAAAAAAAACCATGAAAAAACTTCTAACGTTCTCGCAATAATCAGCTCCTTAATACCCATCTTTTGAGTCACCCACGCTTGATTTCCAAAAAACCCTATTTTCAGTACACCCTAGTGTACATTGTTTGTGGCTTTATGTATACTTTTTGCACTTTTGTGTAGACTTTCTGACTTTCCACACTTTGTGTATATTTGTAGACACATTTTTCTGCTTTTGTGTACACTTTTTGCACTTTGAAGAGTAAAGGTTTTTGTAATTTTGAGTAAATTTCTTTACCTTTGAGTAGTCTTTTTGTACTTTTGAGTACTCTGTTTGTACTTTTGAGTACACTTTTTGTACTTTTGAGTAATTTTTTTTACTTTTGAGTACAATTTTGGAACGAAGTTCCTTATCGCACGTTGCGGGATAGGGGTTAAATGAAAAAATTTGAAACAACTTTTTTTTAACTACTTTATTACAACCCATTATTATCAACTATATTGGGTACTTTTGGTTTGGTTTGGTTTAAAGGGAAGTTTTCTAGGTGGAGCCTGTTTATTGCATATTGTAGTTTTGAACCCAATAAAAAGCAAATTTAGAAAAGCCAAAGTGCAAGACTGGCAAATCCATGGAATACAACCCTGAGCATGGAATTATATTTGGCTGCACACTTACTCTTACACTCTTACTTTTGGTTTGGTTTGTGTCTAGACTAACATATGGGGAGAAATTTCTTGTTTAATGGGAAGTTATCTAGGTGGAGCCGGTTTATTACGTATTGTAGTTTGAACCGAATAAAAAGTAAATTTAGAAAAGCCAAAGTGAAAGAAGTTTAAAAAATCAAATTTTCTTAAATAAATGCGTTTACTTAAAAAAGTAAATTTTCTCAAAAAATACCTTTTCATATTTTTAAACAGAGTACCTTTACTTAACAAAATACCTTATCTTAAAGAAGTACCTTTGCTTAAAAAAGTTAATTTTCTTACAAAAAGTACATTTTCTTACAAAAAGTACCTTTTCTTACAAAATGTACCTTTTCTTAAAAAAATTCATTTTTTTAAATAAGTAGCTTTTCTTAAAAAAGTACATTATCTTACAACATATTGCCTTTTCTTAAATAATTACCTTTTCCTTACAGAGTACCTTTTTTGTAAAACAAAATACTTTTTCTTGAGATAAGTACCTAGTCTTAAAATTGTACATGTTTTTTTGTAAAAAAAGGTTTTCTTCAAAAATTCCTTCTCTTAAAAGTACCTTTTCTTAAAAATAAAATAATACATTTTCTTTTCTTTTCTTGAGACAAGTAGCCTTTCTGAGAATAAGTAAATTTTCTTAAAAATATTCTTTTCCTAAAAAGGGTACCACTTCTTTAAAAAGTACCTGTTCTTAAAATAAGTATTTCTTTGTAAAAAAAATTCATACTCTTAGGCGTTTTCTTACAGAAAGTACTTCTCTTAAAAATAGTACCTATTCTTAAAAAAAAAACATTAGATTTTAATAAAAGAAGACCTTTCGGGAAAATGTAATACATATTCTTACAAAAGGGACCTAAAAATATACCTTTATAAAAAATAAAAAATTCAATAAATAAAAAATTTCTTAAACAAAGTTTATCATTTTACAAAAAGTATGTGTTCTTAAACATCCATTTAAATTTCAGTATTCTTCAACAGGCGCCTTAGGCGTGTTGGAACTAACTAGTACATAATATATAGCGAAAGGAACTTCCTTTCGCTTTTGCGTATTTTTTTTTTACTTTTGAGTACAATTTTTGTACTTTTGAATAGAATTGTTGTACCTTTGAGTACACTTTTTGTACTTTTTTGTAAAGTTTGCTACTTTTGTGTAAAGTCACTTTTGTGAAAATTTTTTGTACTTTTCGGTACACTTTTATCTTTTCTATAACTCGAGTACAATTTTTCACTTCTGGGTCACTTTTTGTACTTTTGAGTACAGTTTGTTACTTTTGTGTGGAATATTTGCACTTTTCGGTACACTTTTTACGTTTCTGTAACTTGCCATCTTGGCCCCACTCCATACAAAAAGGTTGCCTATCCGCGTACCAATACCCTCCCTTAAACAGTTTCCCTTCAAATCAATTGCGTTTGAAATATACACCAGGACATGATCCTTGCAATAAAATATCTCAGATTTCTGATACAACTGCCACAAATTTTGTCATAAATATTTTTTTAACAGAAATGCAGCAATTCATGGTACAACAATATTATGAAAAACATTAAATAAGGTGTCAGGGAACACCCGGTTGGAATGAGGTTCCTTTCGCTATATGTTATGTAATAGCTAGTTCCAGCACTCCTTAGGCGCCCATTGAAAAATACGATAATTTAAATGGATCTTTAAGAACAGATACTTTTTGTAAAATGATAAAGTTTTTTTTTAAGAATTTTTTTTATATGAATTTATTTTTTTAAAAAAAAGTATATTTTAGGTCTTTTTTGTAAGAAAGTTTATTATATTTACCCGAAAATGTAATTTTTTAAAGCGAGGTACTTTTTTTTTTATTAAAAGCTAATGTTTTTTTTTAAGTAAAAGTACTATTTTTAAGAAGAAGTACTTTCTGTAAGAAAAAGCCATAAGAGTATGAATTTTTTTATATAAAGAACTACTCTTTTTAAGAACAGGCACTTTTTAATGAAGTGGTACTCTTTTTAGGAAAAGGTTATTTTTTTAAGAAAATGTACTTATTTTCAGAAGGCTACTTATCTCAAGAAAATAATAGTAAGGGTATTATTTTATTTTTAAGAAAATGCACTTTTAAGAAAATGAATTTTTGTAAGAATATGCATTTTTGTAACATGTATTTTTTTAAGAGAAGATCTTCTTTGTGAAGAAAAGATTTTTTTAAGAAATGGGATTTATTTTTTTTTTTAGTTTTTATTTTTCAAGAATAGGTAAATTTTTAAGAGTAGGTACTTATCTCAAGAAAAGTTATTTTATTTCACAAAAAATGTACTCTTTAAAGAAAATATAGTTGTTTAAGAAAAAGAAATTTGTTGTAAGAAAAGGTACTTTTTTAAGAAAAAGTACTTATTTATAAAAAAAATACTTTTTAAGAAAATGTACTTTTTTAAAGAAAATTTACTTTTTTAAGAAAAGGTACTTATGTAAAAAAAAATACTTTTTTTGGGAAAATTTACTTTTTTAAAGAAAATGTAGTTATTTAAAGAATAGGTACTTTTTGTAAGAAAATGTACTTTTTGTAAGAAAAGGTACTTTTTGTAAGAAAAGGTACGTTTTGTAAGAAAAGGTACTTTTTGTAAGAAAATGCACTTTTTATAAGCAAAGGTACTTCTTTAAGATAAGGTTTTTTTTTAAAAGAAAAGGTACTTGGTTTAACAGTATGAATAAGTATTTTTTTTGACAAAATTTTAATTTTTTAAGAAGAGGCACTTATTTAAGAAAATGTTCTTTTCTTAAACTTCTTTCACTTTGGCTTTTCTAAATTTACTTTTTATTGGGTTCATAACTACAATATATACTCAATATTGGTTACAGGCTCCACCTAGACAACTTCCCATTAAACAAGAAATTTCCGAACACATGTTAGTCTAGACACAAACCAAAGCAAAAGTACCCAACATAGTTGATAATACTGGGTTGTAGCATAATAGTGTTAGAACAAATGTTGTTTAATTTTTTTGCATTTAGCGCCCATTCCGCAGCATGCGATAAGGAACTTCGTTCCAAAAATCTCTGATTTCTGATACAACTGATACAAATTGTGTCAGAAAATTTTTTTAACAGAAACGCAGCAATTTCTGATGCAAAAAAATGATGACAAAAATTGTGTTCACATGATGAAATCTCTGCTAGCCTATGCCTTGTGTCACAAATCCTCTTAACCCATTTACATTTCACATGCAGCAAACAACATTTAAAATGCGTTAAAGCCTCGTATGTCTGTACAATTAAAAAAGGATATCATGAGATCGTTTTTGCTTTGATCCCATAGCGAATAATAATGAAGTGGCAGTCCATCATTATCATCACTAGCATGCAACAAATTAAAGGAAACTGTGGCATTCGGCATCACTAAAGCAGTTGGGTAAGGGGCTGTATCCATCAAACCTAGCTGTTCTTACATACATACGCATGTCAAAGGACTACAGGACTGTAATTATGAATGAAAAAAAATCACAGGAAAAGAAAAACACCTATTAACGAGTATAGAATTTGCAACACAAACATGAAACGCGTACAATTTATCATAATTATTATGAAATTATCACGACATTATCTTAGAAATCAATGAAAATCGTTATAATCTGAAACGAAACCAAAACTCTCATCTACAGTGTTCTTTCATCCGTCCTTGCCGGCTTCTAAGAGACTTCAACAATATAGTTAACTTTTTTTCCTCTTTTGTTCTTCCTGACCCAATTTCCCCAAAGGAAAGGCAAAGAAAAAGTAAGAAACTGCTAAAGAAATCCTTTTAAACATTTTTTTTCCTCTCCACCATTACGAACAAAAGGAAGCGAACTCACTCACTTTCCTAAATGCATTAATCGATATGAGTACGAAGCGAAAAAAAAACTATTATCCCGCAAAGACCGACCGACCGACAGAGCGAGCGAGCGACCTCCTTTTTCTTTGGCCGGATTCTAGTGTTTTTTTTTCTTGAGCCTTTTCCTTTTGCGGCTGTGAAACACACACACACTCACGCACACACAGTTTTTCCATTTAAACTTTTGTATTCCAGTGAAGATGAAGATTTCAAGGAGAACAAGAATGAAGGAGTGGAGGCGTAATGGTTATTGGAAAAGCATTATGTTGAAAATGGAAAAGTAAAATCCATCCACTGATGATGACGATGGTGCCGACAATCATGATGACTAAGTGGAAAAGGAAATGTTGGATTTCTATGTGTGTGTGTTTCATTTCTGCTGTTGATGTTGCGCCACATCCTTTTAATGTTGGCGCCAACGTTTCTTGAGCCTTTTGGGTTGTGGCGGCATAAATACACATTCCTCTTGGCCTAGGAATCGGTAAAACAGAGTATTCCATGTAAAAAATTATCTGATGTAATTTAAAATTTTCATGTTTATTTTTAAAGAAAAAAAGTGTACCAACATCGTTCTAATGGAAAAGCATACCTTAAGGGGTCCACAGACTTGGCATGCAGGAGCACAAAAAAAATGGACCTTACGAATATGAGAGTTCTGTTGGAACAAGGCACGGCAAAAAATATGAATTTCCCAATTTTTTGGGATTATCGCGCCACGCCTACTCTCATGCACACAGGAGTTACAAGTCTGAATATGTATAAATTATGACAGAAATCACATGAGGTGTCAGGGGACACCCAGTTGGAACGAAGTTCCTTTCGCTATATATTATGTACTAGTTAGTTCCAACATCATCTTTAAGAAAAGATACTTTTTGTAAAATAGTAAACTTTTTTTAAGAAATTTTTTTTATAGAATGTATTTCTTAAAACAAAGCATATTTTTAGGACCTTTTTGGAAGAATATGTATTATATTTTCCTGAGAAGGTGCTTTTTTTTTTAAAGAGTAATACTACTTTTATTAAAGGCTGATGTTTGTTTTAAGAAAACGTACTATTTTTAAGAAGTACTTTCTGTAAGAAAAAGCCATAGGAGTATGAGTTTTTTTTAACAAAGAAGTACTTTTTTAGGAACATGTACTTTTTAAAGAAGTGGTACTCGTTTTAGGAAAAGGTTATTTTTTGTAAGGAAATTTATTTATAAGTGATGATTTATCCGACCTTTTGTATTATATTCAAAAATGAAATTGTTCGAGCTCTTGGTCGTAGCATCTTCACGAACCCAAAGGTTCGCGAAATATCGAAGAATAAAATTAATTAAAAATACGACCAAACGCTCGAAAAATTTAATTTTTGAATAAAATTTACTTATTTTCAGAAAAGCTGCGTTTCTCAAGAATGGAAAAGAAAAGGTATTATTTTCTTTTTAAGAAAAGTTACTTTTAGGAAAGGTAATTTGTGTAAGAAAAGAGAGAAGAGAAGTTATTTTTTTTTGAAGAAAAGTTTTTTTTTTAAGAAATGGGATATTTTTAGAATTGGTCCATTTTCCAAGAATAGGTAAAGTTTTAAGAGTAGGTACTTATCTCAAGAAAAGATAATTTGTTTTACAAAAAATTTACTCTTTCAAAAAAAACTTTGTCCGGCGGAACAGGTACAATTGTACCTTTTTCGTTTTTAAATTGCAATAACTTTTTTTTTGTTAATACTAGATATCTGATATTTTCTGACATCTCTAAACTTTTATTGCGGATTACATATTTAAAATTTAAAAAAAAGATTTTTATTATATCACACTGAAACAAGTCTTTTTTGACTTGATATCCCTAAAAGGTTGAAGGGGTACAATTGTACCTTCATATAATTCGTTAGAACAAAAACAAAAAAATTTTATTTATTAGTTTTATTTGAAAAGATCAAACGAGTACGTACTATATAAACAAATCTTAGGAAATAACAATACATTTTTATAGTGTTTCCTTGCATGAAAAACATGTGGTACTTTGAATAGAGTGTTCATCGCACACAGGTTTCAAGCAGATTGCACACGCCTTTCTAGTCTTACGTTGTTTGCGGGTCTCACATTGACAAACATAACATCTTCCAACCGCAGGTGATCTTCCCGTCTATCAAAGGGTACTTTGGAACCAATTTCTGGACTTATATATATATTAATATATATTAATAGGAAAAGCCATACATATCGTGTTAAATATATAAGGGTACAATTGTACCCATACCGCCTTTGATCGTTGTAAAATTCTTCCGCAGTCCAAAGGTTAAGAAGAGGCAATTTGTTGTACGAAAATGTACTTTTTTAAAAAAAGGTACTTTTTTAAAAAAAATTTCCTTTT
Source organism: Phaonia tiefii (assembly GCA_963931995.1). Taxonomy (NCBI): domain Eukaryota; kingdom Metazoa; phylum Arthropoda; class Insecta; order Diptera; family Muscidae; genus Phaonia; species Phaonia tiefii. The sequence goes on along the minus strand of OZ008368.1, from coordinate 248,847,328 downwards.
TTTAAGAAAAGGTACTTTTGTAAGAAAATATGGCTTAACTTCAGTTTAAGGGCCACTCTCGTATCGCGTCCAAGTTATCATCATTGCATATACCTTATAATCCAAAGTAAAACCGTACTTCTTTTTTCTGGGGAAACCCATACTTCCCGAATTACGGGCCTGCAAAGTTTGAACATATATCCCCCCATATATTTCACATATATTGACGGACTGCGACAATATGGGTATCATTGGAAAGCTTATAAAAATACCTTCAAAACTATATCCAATATTCGACTTTTATAACCCCACTTTTTGAGGAAAAAACCTATTATTAACCCATTAATGACCGAAGATATCAAGGGTCAAAGTTCACGAAAACAAATAAATAAAAAATTATTTCAAAAAAATAGCGCAATTTTTTTAAAATAATTTTTCCCGAAAAAAAGGAAGAAAATTTTTTTAAAAAAATAAAAAAATATTTTTTTTTTCGTGGGACCATGGGATTGGTTATGGTAAACATCCAGGAAAATACAATTTTTTTTTTAAAAAAAATCGACCGATTTATCTGATTTTGCCACACATCGACTTAAGGTACAGAGGGAATTTTATCCCCCCTGCCTGAGCCCGGCCGGACGCCGGGCGACTAAGTTGAATATAAATTTAACGATTTTCAAAAAGGTCTACCACACGGCCACACGGTTTTTAATCTTTTTTTGCCTGCTGAATTTTGGGGGTCCATAACTCCGAAAATAGGGGTTTTCCACAATTTTTTATTTTACATTTGTTACTTAAAACAACGTGTTTTACACAAAAAAAAATAAAAATAAAAAAATTGGACATTGGCCCTTAAAGTGGACCTGTTCCCAAAATTTACTTTTTATTGGGTTCAAAACTAAAAAATATACTAAATATTGGTTACAGGCTCTACCTAGAAAACTTCCCACTAATCAAGAAATTTTCCAACATATCTCATAGTCTAGACACAAACCAAAGCAAAAGTAAACAATATAGTTGATAATAATGGTTTGTAGCATAATAGTATTAAAACAAAAGTTGTTTATTTTTTTTCATTTAGCCCCCATCCCGCAACGAGCGATAAGGAACTTCGTTCCAAAAAAAATCTACAGTATCTGCGTTGCGGCCGTGTGCAGGGGGTGGGCCCAGGGGCTAGGGCCCACCCTGAAAGTATTTCTTTAATAGGTGATTTTTGAATTTAGTGCTATTTTTCAACCTAAATACAAAGCTGGGCCCCCCCCGAAAAAAATCATGCGTACGTTGCTGATGCGAGTATAACTGCACGTAATTTCATATATTTATTCCGCAATCATATTTTAACGGCCAATTTAATTTTATTGGCGATTTTTCACACAAACCTGAAGAGCTCAAAACATATTTAATCTATATTTTTCTGTTTATTAACCGAATTTCTTTTAATCATGACCAGTAAGTTGAACAATCTTACAAAATTCGATTTCCAAGGAATTGGTTTCGAACCTATTTTGCGAAATGGTGCCAAAAGTGAAATATGAAATCGTAGGGAACCCCTTAAGAAGCAATCTTACCTTCATAGGTTTATGCACAAGAATATATACAAATTTTGCTTAAATTTTTTTTAAAAACACTTCGGATATTATAAATAAAAATAAAATTAGTGGTTTCCCATTACATGCCATGAAGGGATTAGGAAGAGCTTCTCACAACCAGTGAGCTGTGGGCTTTCTAGTTTTGCACTCACTGATTGGGACCTACAGTTTTACACCGGTTCCTAACGGTATTTTGAGAAGCTTTTCTATGGCTAAATACTCGATATTGTCGCCGTCACGACGCGAGGTGGCCGCCGCCGAAAGAAACTTAAGGTGGTCAGAGCAGGGATCGACCCAAGGATCTCATGTACAAGAGGCGCGTACACTAACCATTGCACCACCGACGGCCACCACTTTTATAAACTACAATATAAAAAATACAATAGATACAGAAATACAAATTTTCAAAAAAAACTTATATTCTAAGCCCTTTGACCTTTTTTTCTAATATAACATGTAGCCCATTTACTTTAAAATTCTCACTAATAAATCAACAAATATTTTCCCATTATATCCCACGAAGGGATACACGACAGCTTCTCACAATCACTGAGCAGAGCGCTTTCCAGTTTTCACTCACTGACAGGGCCACTAATGCAGAGCCGTAAAATAGAAATCCTTTAATCCTGAGCAAATTACTGAGAAATTTTTGAAAAAAGCTTGACCTCTATGATGCTTCATTGAAATGATATTCAAAGAAAAGGATTTTTTTATGATTTCTATATCCTTGACAGAATTAGCTTTTGGGAGAAATATAACTTTTTTGAAAAGGATAACAATTTTGGGACGAAGTTCTTTGTCGTACGTTGCGGGCTGTGGCTATATGAAAAAAATTAAACAACTTTTTTTAAAACTATTATGCTACCACCTAGTATTATCAACTATATTGGGCACTTTTGCTGTGGTTTGTGTCTAGACTAACATATGTTGGGAAATTTCTAGTTTAATGGGAAGTTTTCTAGGTGGAGCCTGTAACCAATATTTAATATATATTGTAGTTTGAACCCAATAAAAAGGAAACTTAGAAAAGCCAAAGTGAAAGAAGTTTGAAAAAAGAAAATTTTCTCAAATATGTGCATTTTCTTAATAACAAGTAAATTTTCTCAAAATAAATACCTATTCATATTCTTAAACAAAGCACCTCTTCTTTAAAAAAATATCTTAAAGTACGTTTGCCCAAAAAAATTCTTCGGATGAAGGTGCGTGAGCTGGTTGAAATGACAGGCATTTCAAAAACTGAATCCAATATTACAGTCCAAGCAATATTAAAGCAATAAAAAAATTAAAGATTCTATTCGGGTGGAGTCTGCTCCTTCGTTTACGACTGTAAAATACTGGGTAGCAGAGCTTAAATGAGGCCGTACGAGCTGCCAAGACGAACACCGGAGTGGGCGACCAATTGAGGTGTCCACGCCAGACACGGTTAAGAAAATCCACAAACTGGTATTGGATGATCGCCGGCTGAAGGTTCATGAACCAGCTGAAATGATAGGCATTTCGAAAAGTGCTATACATTGTATATTGACCGAAGCTTTGAAGATGAGAAGGCTGTGCGCGAGATGGGTGCCGCGCTTGCTTTAGATAGAGCAAAATCAGCGTCTTGAAAATGTTTCAGTAGAGTGTTTGGCGATGTTTTACCGGAATAAAGCCGAATTTTTGCGTCGATATATAACCATGGATGAGTGACGGGTCCACCAATTTACAGCTGACACATAGAAACAGTCAAAGCAGTGGGCTGGAGTGGGAAAATCGTGACCAAAGAAGATGAAGACGGTTCCATCTATAGGCAAGGTCATGGCGTCTGATTTTTGGGATGCGTATGGGATAATTTTCATTGATTATCTTCAGAAAGGAAAAACTATCAACGCCGAATATTATGCTAATTTATTGCAGCGTGGAAGTGATGAACTTGTGGAGAAAAGCCTCATTTAGCGGAAGAGAAAGTTTTGTTTCATCAAGACAATACTCCCTTTCACATAACAACTATTCCAATGGCCAAAATTAATGAATTAAAGTTCATATTGCTGCATCATGCTCCTAATTCGTCAGATTTAGCTCCATTGGACTATTTTCTTTTTCCAAACTTAACAAAATCATTCAGTGGCAAAAGATTTGTCAATAATGAAGAGGTGGAGTCTGCGGTTGATGGTTATTTTAAGGAGTTTGACAGTTCTTACTATAAATAGGGTACCGGAACTATTGAATATCGCTGCGAAAAGTGTATAGAGCTAAATGGAGATTATGGAAAATAAAGAAAATTTTTGCCAACTTTTGTGTGCCTTCTTTGGTTGGTCGGCTAATTTTGGAACTGCCGAACACAGTGCACCTTGCAGAATGAAGGCCGTAGATAAGTGCATTAAAATCCCGGAAGGACAGTGCCCTCTTAGATCTCTCCATTTGTTTATGGTCTGATGGAATTTTTTTTTTTGAGTGGAAATATTATTTGAAATCCAAACACCATGTTGGTCAATAGCGTAGAGTATTTTTGGGTTATAATGTCTTCAGTGAAATTTAATGAAACATTACAATACTCTATCTCGATTCCTTACGTGCCTCTTTCCTCCTTATTTCAAGAAATGTCAAAAAAGTACCTCGAACTGCGACTTTTGGACATTCAAATGTTCCTCGAAAATGTTGCGCAACAAATTTCAGTACGAGCTGTGAAAGACAAAAAATCCATATCTTCAACTTTGACCGGTCCTGTTGGTTCTTTTTTAAGGCACTGTTAGGATAGCGACCTAGACCAGCCAATTTGAGGTTTTAAAGGCTCTTTAAAGTGGATACCTGAAAAATTCGGTTTTGACATTTGTGAAGTAAACAAACGCAGAATACAAACCGACAAGCCGTGAATCGGTTTACTCCGCAGGAACGCGGAATAATAATTTCCACTTTTTTTTTTGCGAAACAATTCATCGGTTGAGTTGGCGCAGTGTGAATTTCGTCGCAAACTTCGTGGCCATCACAAACACCAACTGTACAAAGACTGCGGCGTTTGGCCATTCGCCTTGAAGAGACTGGGACAACACAAAATATTCCCAAGGCTGGCCGGCACCGCAGCAGCCGATTTGCTGAGAAAATCGCTGCTGTTGCCCAAGATGTCGAGGAGGAGCCCAAAAAAGAATTGAAGACGTTCCCTTACAAAGTGCAGACAGTGCATCAGCTGTTAGCTGTTGACTTCCAAATGCGTGTAACCTACGCTCAAGTCATCCTAAATCTTAACGAAGAGGTGGACAATTTTTCATCGAAAATTATCATGAGGTGATGAGGCTCATTTCCATCTTAGCGGTTACGTGTTTAAACAAAATAATCGTTTCTGGGGCACCGAAAATCCGTTTATCACCCACGAAAAACCATTACACCCGCTCAAAGTTACTGAGTGATGTGCTGTTTCAGCTGGAGGTGTCATCGGGTAGTTTTGTTTCTTGAGAACTCCGCGGGCCAAACGACTACTGTGGACAGTGCGCGCTACAGAGCCATGGATACCAATTTTTTTCTTCCTCAATTGGATGAAGTGGGAGTGGAGAACATGTGGTTTCAACAGGACGGTGCAACGGCGTACACTGCTCGAGTCACAACCGATATTCAGAAGGAAGCATTTCCGGGTAATTTGCACAGGCCGACCAGATCGCCCGATTTAACCATTCCAAACTTCTTTTTATGGGGTTTTTTGATGTCGTGAGATTACGTGTCAACAAGCCTCAGAGTCTTGCAGCCCTTAAGGAGAATATTCACCAAGAATGCGAGAACCTGCCGCCCGAAGTTCTGGCAAGAGTGATGGAAAATGCCATAAAACGAGCTAGAATATTCGCCAAGAATGCGAAAACCTGCCGCCCGATGTTCTGGCAAGACTGCTAGAAAATGCTATAAAACGAGCCCGTAGGGTCATCAATTCCGGCGGCGTCCACTTGGTCAATATCATTTGCTCAACTTGATGGAATAAATTCTAATGGATTAAATAAACAAATTTCACAAGCAGAACTAAAGTTTTTCACTAAAAAAAGATTACAGCAAAAGAACATTGGGTGATTACTTTTGCCCCACCTTGTGGTTAGGGTGCGATATATTTACCGAAACTGCAAACAGATTTTTCTGCTATGTTTAATAATTGGGTGTATCCTTAAATTTTCCATTAAATAATAAGAAACGTCAACCAAAACTAAACGAATTTGGTCACACATGTCACAATTCAATATCTCAGATGTAGAATAACTTATGATCATTTTTTAATAAATCTTTTATTCCGTCAAGGTCCTAAAATCATCACGTCCCATTGAGAGTAAGAGAGAAAAATAAAAACAAATAGAGAGAGAGAGATTCAAACAAAAAAACATAGCATTAGAGAGAGAGAGAACGATACCACCTAAAACGACACACGCATTTATACTGTTTGTGAATATTTACAAAATTTTTCTTGGCAAATATATTTGAAGCCTTTGTTACATGATTTTCCATTAAGCTACTGAACGCCACAAAAAGACATTGAAATGCCCACTCACACATATTTACGCAGCGCGAAAATCCTACACACCATCTAACCACTTACCCACACACCCATTTGTAAAAACACATACACATACATGCCAACCGTTCAAAAAGTCCTTGAAGGTCTGATTGCAAGTAAAGATATAATAGGGTTTTTCTATCCACAATTTATGTGGGTGTCAGAGATTAGGGAGTAGACTGGAGTGGTCATTATATAAGCAAATGGGATAGAGTGTAAAACAATAAAGCGAACAGAAACTGCGCATTCAATTTTTGGGCACAATTCGTTTTACCAAGAATATCCACATATTCCTTGCGGAGGCGTCCTTTTGAGAGGAAAAGGCTTCACCAAACACCAAATTTGTAAAACGAAGTCCACAAACTTCGCAACGTTCGGTGGAATTAACCTGAAACCCACTCGCAAGTATCATTCCTTACTCACTGATTGGGGAAGTCCTTCGTGGTAAGAAATGCAAATATGATTCTTTCTTTGTTCTTCAGCCTGCAATATTCTTACACTCTGTAAAAAAATCGCCCCAGCAACATATTGAAGGAAACATGTAAATGTTTCCTATCATTGTTTTCATGAATTAAAGATCTCTTTTTTGATGTCTGTCACGTTTTTTGGAACAAAGTTCCTTATCGCACGTTGAGGGATGGGGTCTAAATGGAAAAAAATTAAACAACTTTTTTTTAACACTATTATGCTAGAACCCAGGATTATCAACTACATTGGGTACTTTTGCTTTGGTTTGTGTCTAGGCTAACATATGATAGGACATTTCACATATAAATAAAAACCAAAGATGATTCATTTGTCACGTTTTTTGGAACAAAGTTCCTTATCGCACGTTGAGGGATGGCGTCCAAATGGAAAAAAATTAAACAATTTTTGTTAACGCCATTATGCCAGAACCCAGGATTATCAACTATATTGGGTACTTTTGCTTTGGTTTGTGTCTAGGCTAACATATGATGGGACATTTCGCATATAAATAAAAACCAAAGATGATTCATTTGCGTAATCACCATTTTCACCAGAGGGCACATGCTGTTTCCGTAAGACCATATTTCGCTCGGATGCGACGAAAAAGCACTCAAACATAATTTTTATTTCGATTCTGTTTAAATTTGAAAATAGAATATAAATAATAGAAGATCATATCGCTTTTAATATTCGTTGACAATACAAAAGGCAAAAAAGCATGGTTATATAGTTTTTACAATAGTTTTTGTTTCCAGGGAAATTTGCACAAAACCGCCACTCCGGCGCCATCTAGAAAATGACCCTTTACTTTCAAATCCACCACTTATCTTTCATCATAATTTTAAACAACTTTTTTTAAACTACTTTATTACGACCCATTGTTGTCAACTATATTGGGTTTGGTCTGGTTTAAAGGGAAGTTTTCTAGATGGAGCCTGGGTATTACATATTGTAGTAAATTTAGAAAAGCCAAAGTGCAAGACTGGCAAATCCATGAAATACAACCCTAAGCATGGAATTACATTTGGCAGCACATCTACTCTTACACTCGTACTTTTGGTTTGGTTTGTGTCTAGACTAACATTTGACTTGAAATTTATTGTCTACTGGGAATTTTTCTAGGTGGAGCCTGTTTATTACATATTGTAGTTTTGAACCGAAAAAAAGGTAAATTTAGAAAAGCCAAAGTGAAAGAAGTTTAAAAAAATAAAATTGTCTTAAATAAGTGCCTTCTTATAAAAAATCTCAATTTTCTCAAAAAAAAAATACCTATTCTTATTCTTAAACAAAGTACCTTTTTTTTAAAAAAATACCATATCTTAAAGACGAACATTTGCTTAAAAAAAAGTAAATTTTCTTACAAACAGTACCTTTTCTTAAAAAAAGTAATTTTTTTTGAAATAAGTACCTTTTCTTAAAAAAGTAAATTTTCTTACAACATATTGCCTTTTCTTAAAAAACCACCTTTTCTTTAAAGAGTAGATTTTTTCTAAAACAAAATAATTTTTCTTGAGATAAGTAGCTACTCTTTAAAATTTACCTATTCTTGAAAAAGGACCAATTGTAAAAACAATTCCCATTTCCTAAAAAAAAAAAATTTATTGAAAAAAAATATCTTCTCTTGGTTGGTTGGTTGGAAAGGCTGCAAGACAGCACGCTGTTTAGCACACTTAGGCTAAAGAAGCCCATTGTAATACCTGCAGTTTCCTAAGACCTACAGGTATATCCTGTAGGGCTATGGGGCTAATTAAATGTGTTCCGAATATCCTACTTCTCAGTCCTGCCAGAACAGGGCAGTCCAAGAGAAGGTGTTTAGTCGTTTCCTCGTCCTATTCCATGGAGCATCTATAGAGAGTGGAGTTTCTATGTCCCAATCTCGGGGCGTGTTTTCCAACGAGACAATGTCCCGTAAGTGTTCCTATCATTGTGGATAATCTGCCTCTCGGCAAGTGAAGTAGTTGCCTAGTCCTCTTCCTCTCCACCTGTGGCCAGTGGACCCTGGCTTGTTTGCATGTTGAAGTAAGTCTGCACTTGTCCTTGAATATATTATCGGCCCACTGACTGATCTGCAAACGGCAGGTAGAGGTTGGCATACTAACACCTTCTTTTGCCGGAACAACCTGTGCCGTAGTACACTGTCTAGCTAACGCATCCGCTACGCAATTGCCTGGAATGTCGCTGTGTCCCGGTACCCACATGAGCCTGATGTCAAAATACTCTGCCATCACCCTAAGTGATGAGTGGCATTCTTTCACCGTCAGCGACGTAGCAAACATGGATTCCAGGGATTTTATGGCAGCCAGGCTGTCTGTGTAGATACATATTTTCCGGAGGGTTGTGACACTACTTTTCAGTAGTTGAGTAACCTCCAGTATGGCGGTAATTTCCGCCTGAAATACACTACAGTGAACAGGCAGCTTGAAGGAGATATTTACATTTAGTTCCGGTGAATGGACCCCATAGCCTACTTGCTCGTCCAACTTTGATCAATCCGTGAAAAATCGTACGATTATACTACTGGTATCCCGTTCTAGTGACTTCTCCCAGGTATTCCTGTTCGGAATAGAAGTCCTTAGAGTTGTCGCTGGTAGAAGATAGGGGATACAGTAGTCTGTTTTTACGGGAATAGAGCTGATCCGGGAATAGAGTGTCTGGAATGCCCCGATATCAAAACGCCACAAAATGTGATTCTCACCAGGGATGTAGCGGCTGCCGATTCGGCCATGATATCTGGAGTACAGATGTTCAGGATAGCACTAAGTGCAGTACTTGACATCGTACCCATTTCCCCACTAACGCTAATCAGTGCTGATCTTTGGATTTTCATCAAGGAATTCAGAATATATTTCTTTTGGAGGGACCTCCACCAAACTACGATGCCATAGAGAGTATTGGTCTGACTATTGCCGTACAAATCCACATGGTGATATCAGAAGACAGTCCCCAGCGCTTTCCTATCGTCCCTTTACAGTAGTAGAGAGCAACTGACGCCTTTTTCACCCTCTCCTCCACATTCGGTTTCCAAGACAGTTTTCTGTCGAGAATTATTCCCAGATGGTTGACCTTTTCCGTCAACTCTTAAAAAAATACCTTTCTTAGAAAAATTCTCTTAAATTCTGTCTTAAAAGTAACTTTTCTTAAAAATAAAAAAACCTTTCTTTTCTTTTTTTGAGATAAGTAGCCTTTCTGACAAAAAGTCCATTTTCTTAAAAAAAATAACCTTTTCCTAAAAAGAGTACCACTTCTTTAAAAAAATCTGTTCTTTTGAAAAAATCATACCCTGTCTTACAAAAAGTACTTCGTATTAAAAATAGTAATTTTGATTAAAAAAAACATTAGCTTTTAATAAAAGAAGTACCTCTCTTTAAAAAGGGACATTTTCGGGAAAATATAATACACATTCTTACAAACAGGACCTTAAAAAATACTTAAAAAAAATTGTACATTCTATAAAAAAAAATTTCTTAAAAAAGTTGATCATTTGACAAAAACTATCTTTTCTTAAAGATCCATTTAAATTATCGTACTTTTCAACGGGCGACTTAGGCGTATTGGAACTAACTAGTGCATAATAAATAGTGAAAGGAACTTCGTTTCACCGGGTGTCCCTTGATACCTCATATAATTTTTCTTTTCAGCAGTTTTCAACAACCGAAACTACATTTGGTTCAGAAAAATATATATTATAACCTACTAAATGTGTCGCAAACATGTAATATTGAATAGGAAACACAATGTGTTTGAAACAAGATACAAACGAGTTATATACGAGTATGTATCCAAACAACAAAAAAATACAAATTTTTCAGCGTGTAATAACATCTTTAATGGACAAGCCAAGCCTATCTGAAACCTTTGGATAAAAGGTTGGCTGACATCCTGAAATTTGGCCATACCATGCCAGTCAATCTGGCTTGCATATTCTACTCGAACTCACCTTCTGACCAAACGCTGAAAACTTGACATGAAACATTTTTCCAGAGAAACTTTGTGGAGGAAAGAAACTGAAAAAAATAACAAAGTGAAACTCTTTTTCTGCCGAGCCGTTAGCCAGAAAATAGGGGCGGCAGACCATTTGTGATCATTTAAAGAAGTTTAACAAAAAAAAAAACGTAGGAATTTAAACCGCGCTAAGTTTACATTAACTGGGGTTATATCCTGTGCTGTCATATCCTGGTTGTGGCCGTCGTTGGTGCATTGGTAAGTGTGCGCGCCTCTTGTACATGAGATCCTAGGTTCGATAACTGCTATGACCACCTTAAATTTCTTTCGCCGGCTGTCACCTCGCTTAGTGGCGGCGACACTATCGAGTACTTAACCATGAAATGGCTTCTCAAAAATACCGTTCGGAACCGGTGTAAAACTGTAGTACCCAAGCAGTGAGTATAGAACTAGAAAGCACACAGCTCAGTGGTTGTGAGAAGCTCTCCGCAATCCCATCATGGGATGTAATGGGAAACCATTTTTTTATTTTGAATGATCGTCGGGGATACAAATTTAGCAGGCCGGCCTTGAAACCTCTACACATTTTTATTAATCAGATCACGGAAGGTCTTAGGGTGGAGATAAAAATTCCTTTCTCATGTTTATATTTATTTGAACCTCTTTCACACTACACTCACAAAAATGTGTCTATTTTTGTTGTTTGGATGCAAACATAACGTGTTGGTAGCTTCTCGCAAATACAGAATACTTGTGTCCAAACACACTGTGTTTGCTACCCAATATTACATGTTTGAGACATAATGGTTAATAGTATATAATATATATGTGACCGTCGGTGGTGCAATGGGTAGTGTGCGCGCCTCTTGTACAGGAGATTCTGGGTTCGATTCCTGCTCCAACCACCTTAAAATTTCTTTCGACGACGGTCACCTCGCTTAGTGACGGCGACACTATCGAGTATACAGCCATGAAAAAGCTTCTCAAAATACCGTTCGGAATCGGTGTAAAACTGTAGGTCCCAATCAGTGAGTGAAAACTGGAAAGCGCACAGCTCAGTGATTGTGAGAAGTTCTCCCCGGTCCCTTCATGGGATGTAATGGGAAACCATTTATTTTTTTATTTAGTTTATAATATATATTTCTGTGACCCAAATGTGGTTTTGTTTGGTGAAAACTGCTGTAAACCAAAACATGACAGATAACAAAGGAACAAAAAAGCAGCGGACCTTCAATTTATGAAAACAATTCTTGCAAACATATTTGTAGTTCCTGCAACATGTTACAGGGACCGTTGTTTTCAGTGTGAACTCTTTCTATGTTTATTTAGAAGACTGTGTTCGCAGTTTCCTATAAAATGCCAAGAATTGTTTATTTTAATTGTATTAATCTACCACAACATTATATGGCCCAGGCATGACCTAATTTTTTGCCTATTCCCAAATATGCATGGGCCTAAGTAGGAGTTATAGGTTTTCTTTTTTTTTTTACTTACATTATCACACCTACACACGCAAAATATAACAACAAAAACAGAGTATCCTTGAGCGAATACATTCGACAATTTTTGTTCTTCTTACAAATGCTACTTGTTTACTTCCGCTTCCGCTTTCGTTTCACTACTTTCGGTTTTTTTTCGCATGGCAGTGTGTTGGTGTATGACAGTTCAAATGATTCTTAACGCATACACGTGTAACCTTATAAGTCTCTATTGGTGTGGCAACCGCTTTATTGTGTGTATGTTGGTGATAAGAATTCTACGAATGTGTGTGTGTGTGTTGTTAAGGATTCTACGAATCGTTTTTGTGTGCGCTTTGGCTTCTTTAGATTTCGTTACGGTTCGTATTATTTTTCTTTTGTCGTTTTATTTTATATATCATAGTAGTCGTCTTTCCGGCATTTCAAGGAATTTATTTCTTTTTTCACAACATGTAAGGATGTGTGCGTGTCTATATATGTGAGCATGTAATTGTATTTTGTTTGTTTTATATCATTACCAAAGTCGGCTGTTGCTGCCGCCACTTCTGTTGCTTTTTACTGTCTAAATGTCTCGACAATGGCGCGTCAAGCGTCTTTTCCTTGTCTGCTTCCAAAGTACCCATTGTTAGTGTCCTTGTATTTCTGCATTTGTGTCGGCATGTGTGGGTAGCATATGTGTGACTGTGTGTGTGTTTGCGAAGTATTTATAGCCTTTTGGGTTTAAATCTGTTCATAGACAATTGTATAGGTATGAAGGCCATTATACTCATACTCATGCATTTACAAAATTTATAGAATTATGCCGTAACATTGCGACGGCAAATGTCTATGGCTTCCTATATACATAGGTTAGCTTTCGTGTATAATGTACACGCTGCCTACACACTAAAGGAACAATGTAGTTCAGCATTTTGTTTGGGTAAAAATTTGTATGGTTTAGAAATTTCAAAGTTACCATTCTCCGAACCGGGTAGCTAAAAATCACAAACAAATGCCAAACATGTGACAGCCCTACCCCAACTCGAATTTATGAGTTTTAAGTCTCATAGTAAAATATACACAATGAAAAATCTGTATCTTTTTCATAATTGGAGGCAAAAATAATGTGTATGTAGCTTCTCGCAAATATAGTATAATTGTGTCCAAACACATTGTGTTTGTTATTCACTATTATATGTTTTAGACACAATGATTAATAGGTTACAATATATTTTTTTGTTACACAGATGTGGTTTTGTTTATTGGAAACTACTGGAAACAAAAAAGTGACAGACAACAAAGAAACTTAAAAGCAGCAGATCTGTAATTCACGAACACAATGCTTGCAAACATAAAGATGTTTCCTGCTATATGTTGCTGGGACTATTTTTTTCAGCCTTTGGATAGGTGTATGATTTTGAGGTCTGACCGCAAACTCCATGGAAGGTGTGTATATCACCTTGATGCCATCTTTGCATCACAGAATACCTTTGAGTTGATCAAAGGATAGAAGGTGTCGAGTGAGAATTCCTTTTCCGACCATCGTTACATAGAGTTTTATCCCTCTCGCAGAACATCGCTGATTTATCTGCTCCAAGAAACGTTCGTACAACAAATTGACCCAAGTACCAACGAAGGCTGAACGGCTTAATGAAAACCATTCTTCTCTCCAAACCAGCTAATACCGCTGAGGTTGACGATCTTGCTTATGCTACCACCTCAGTTCTTAACTGATCACTTTATTCCGCATATCTCACCGGTTCCCAACGAGCAAGAAGAAACCTCCGTGGAGGCAGACGAATCGTCAAGTCATCAGAAAGTCTCGCAGGCAGCTTTCTAATAGGGCAAAGTCCTCAAAGACGGAGCCTGGCTGGAATGTGTACCAAAATGGACTGGAAAAATATTTGAAAGAGTTAACATCTTAAAGCAGTATTTTTCGTTGTTTTGATGCAAATATAACGTGTGTTGGGAGCTTGTCGCAAATATAGTATACTTGTGTCCAAACACATTGTGCTTGCTAGACAATATTACATCTTTCAGACACAATGATTAATATGTAATAATATGTGTTTGAGATCCAAATACAGGTTTGTCTGCGATACAAACACAGCTGTGTTTCTTGTTGAATTAATTATTGTTGGTAACAATACTCTGTCGAGAGCAAAATAATATAAGAGGGACAAAAAATGTTGTTCTCAGCCCAAGTTCATGTTATTGCAAGTGTATTACTGAATTTTTCCATTATTATTTCAGTCAGTAATTTATAAATATTCCTAAACTCGTGCGAAAATGAATTGAGTGATTCTTATGTCAACTGGTCTGTTGCGTTTTAGTTTCATGAATTCAGTCGTCAATCCTTCATTTGGGAGGAAACGCATGAATGCTTGGAAGTAAGTATATGGATGTTTGGGATGAAACACGCATATGGCTCTACGTAAAAGTGTGCATCTTTGCAAGTAACTATGCTAATGTTTGCACTAAAATATTACTGAGATTATGACTTGAAAATATATGAATATTTGGAGTGAATTCCAAACATATACATGGTTCGTGCAGAATGTGTTGGAGAGAATATGTTACCAGGGCCGTTTTTGTTTCAGCGTGAAAAGAAGGTTTTGGATACATTTCCGCGAAGGCATTGAAGACGCGCCTGAGATTTCCAAAAAGCGCAAAGTCGCATCCACGACTCGGTAGAATCGCTAGACCTCCTGATTAACACATACTTTCAAGCAAACTGGTCCGAAAACATAAGTTCGGACGTCCCCGAACAACCACGTCATCTCGCACGTTGCAGGAAATATCGACATAGAAGAAACACTACACTGAGCTATAGGAAGTTTAAAGCTCTACAAATCACCTGGTCCTGACGGCATAACAACAGTGGAACTACCGAGCTGACTACATATTTTTGATCCCTGTGGACGGAAACTTTATACGAGCTGCACCAAGCTATCCTATATCCCACTCAGATGGAGAGAATCCAAGGTGCTATTCATTCCGGAAGCGGATAAATCATCGTATATTAGTCCAAAGGACTTTAAACCAATCAGTCTCTCATCTTCATTTCTGAAGATATTGGAGAGGATGATTGACTCATATTTGCGAACGAGTATAAAGTGGTTGAGCCTTTTGTCTGGGAAAAGATTTTAATGGTTTTGGAATTTCGAAGTTTGCTCTTTCCAAAGTGGATAGCTAAAAATCGCAACCGAATGCCACACATCTGACAGCTACCCCAACTCAAATTTCGGATTTTTAAGTCTCATGGTAAAACCTACACGGTGCAACATTTGTATTTTTTTGTTGTTCGTACTTCCCAGTTGTCCATATGCCATCCATCAAGCTTACTACAAGGGCAAATCTACGGAAACTGCTCTGAACGCTCTAGTGAGCTTGATGCACGTTGAAAAATTTGTCTTTTTTTGTCGTTTGGATGCAAATATAATGTGCTTGTAGCTTGTCGCAAATATAGAATACTTGTGTCCAAACACATTGTGTTTGCTATTCAATATAGCATCTTTGCGACACAATAATTAGTAGGTTATAATATATGTATTTGCGACCCAAATGTGGCTTTGTTTGTTAAAACCTGCGGAAAACAGAAACATGACAGTCAATAATTAATTCAGATCAGCAGATCTTCAATTCACGAAAGCAATGCTTGCAAACATGTACATGGATCCTGCAATATGTTGATGGGGCCGTTATTTTACAACATGTAGAGAAATCTATTTAGGTAAAGGAACACATTCTTGTCGCATGTGTTGATATAGTGGGAGCGTATAACAACGCCTTACCAGGATCGACAAAACGGGCTTTATTGGGACTTTGTATTGACCAGGGTGTCATGAATTTGATTTATAAATTACTTACGAGAAGGCGCATAACCTCGTCCCTGGGTCACATGACCTGAACTCGAAATGTGAATAGAGGAACGCCACAAAAGTGAGTCTTAACTTCACTCCTCTGGAATTTAGCATTGAGAAGTGTTTTGCTAGAGCTGGAGGAATTAGGTTGCGCAGTCGTAGCATATGCTGACAAACTGGAAAATACCCCTGCAGAGCTTAGTCAAGAGACTCTCTAAGTGGGACACGGATAATTGACTGGGTGTAAATCCCGAGAAAAAAGGCATCATACTCTTTACCAGGGAGCAGAAAGTTCCGTATACTCAACCCTTGCCTCCATGTGGAGGAGACATTTTTCTAAAGGATAGTACGAGATATCTAGGTGTGATTGTCGAGAGAAAGGTTAGTTTGTGGACAGGCACGACAGGCTCGTGTAAAAGGGCCATCCGCGGGCGATGAATAATTTACTACACTCTGAAATAAAACGGCAACAGCAATATATTGCAGGAACCATGCATATGTTGTATGTTTGCCAACAAGATCTGCGGCTTTTTGTTTCTTTTTTGACTTTGACATTTTTGCTTTTTTCACCAAAAAAAAATACTAAATTTTGGTCACAAAAACATATATTATAACCTAATCAATGTCTCTCAAACATGTAATATTGAATAGCAAACACAATGTGTTTGGAAACAAGCATACTGTATTTGCGACAAGCTACAAACAAGTTATATTTGCATCCAAACAACAACCAGAATGATATTTTTCAGCGTGTGGTTATAAACAGCTGTAGTCCGCCTAACTTAATTCCTACCTAAGTCTGTTGACAAAAGTCCTGAGAATGACAATGGTGTGTATCACGGGTGCCTTTTATCAACCACTGCTGAGTGTTGGAGGGTGATCGTCCAACTATTACCACTAGATTTGCTGGGAAGGCAAATGGCTGCAGCGTCAGCAATTCACCCAACGCATTCCTCGCATTGGATCACCAGCCCATATGGTCATGGGTCAATTTTGAGGGATATGCAGCTATCCAAGGGAAATGTCGACTACATGACACCTACTTCAACCTTTGAACGAAACTTCTTCACTCATTTTCTGGACAGGCGGGACTTGATTGGACGAATACCAGGTTATAGACGGTATTCAGGTTTTTACCCTGATGTCTCCAAACTAGACGATGAGATAGGGTTTCCAGTCGATTCTAAAAAGCTAGGTCCAGACCTTGCACAAATGCTAACAGCCCCTTGAAGTGTCTTTCAGGCAGAAGTCATGGCAATCGCAGAAGTTGCGGTTTGGCTGGGAAGAAACGTCACCACCGCCTGGGGTATTAACATATACTCTGACAGTCAGGCTTCAATAACTGCCCACAACTGCCGCGCATCTCTAAACGAGATGGCCAAGACGTTCGATTTTCACCTTATAAGGGTGCCTGGGCACCCTGTACGGATAAGCTGGCAAGATTAGGAACTACCTTACCTGTTCCACTGGATATGGAGCATATGATCGTTATTTGGATGTAAATATAACGTGTTTGTGGCTTGTCGCAAATATAGTATACTTGTGTCCAAACACATTGTCGTTGCTATTCAATATAACATGTTTGGGACACAATGATGAATAGGTTACATAATATGCATTTGTCACTCAAATGTGACTTTGTTTGTTGATAACTCCTGAAAAAAAGAATGTGACAGACAATAAAGACACAAAATACAGCAGTTCCTCAATTCACGAAATCAGTGCCTGCAAACATGTGTAAACATGCAATATGTTGCTCCAGACGTTATTTTTCAGCGTGTGGGTATACCCATTCCTGCTTGCAAGGTCATGCTGAAAACCGAAGCTTTCAGGCATGCGAATGAGAGATGGTCTCATGGCACAAATTGCAGGATCACCATGCTACTATGGCCAAGTTATGACTTAAAGCATACGCCAAACTTGATATCCATTCCTAGACAATATAGCTCTATGCTATATGCTGGTTACTGTCTAATAGACCGAAATACGTCTATACATGAAATCTCCGCCCATGATTACTGCACAAGCTGTGGGGATGAAGAGGAGGACGAGAGCGTCGAACATCTCATATACCACTGCACGGGCTTTTGTATGACTAGGAGAATATATCTACGATCTTCCTGCATGCTGGATCTTCTACCAGACAATCGGGAAATTAAGCTGACTGATCTTAGAATCATTTTGCAGAGTACTAAATGGTTCGCCAGGGGCTAATGTACGTCTCTTTTTCAGATACATCTTAGAATATCGGGATGAGATATTATATGGCGTGAACGCCCCTTAATATACAGGTTCAACGATGGGGCTGAATTATGCCGTCGCGTGTTAGTACAATGGTCCTCATTAGACTAAATGTGTCAATTGCGACAGCCACTTCTACCTAACCTATGTATATACTTTGAACCGTCATCACCATGACGCAAAATGAGTCAAAAGGTGAATAATTTGTCTTACGCAAACAGATGGCAGGATCCGTCGTAATTATCATTTTTTTATCAATTGTCATCCTTTGCTAGAATTCTGATCTATACTGAAAGGAAAGCTTCATCGCCACTCAAGTGAAATTGTTCGTCGCTTTGATGAATATTTTCATCAAAAGTGAGCTAACGTACAAATTTAACGGCGCAACGAAAATGGTTTCGCCACTGCAATGAAAATGTTTTACATCAGCGATGAATATTGTTACGAATTTCCTTATTCGTCCTTTTGCGTTGTTTTATTCCCAATAATAAAACAAGGTTCGTTTTAAATTACGATAATTACAACAGTCTAACTTCCTTTTATTTTACTTAGATTGTACAACAGTTTACTTTATTTATAACACTTTAACAGGTCATATATTTAACTATCAAATCGCGTTGTTTACTTTACGGGGTTTCACAAACTGAACTCTCCATTCCAAACACCTCCGCTATTTATACCAACTCACCATACTCAAATGAAGGTATACCTAGCGAATTCAAGAACCTTCTAGACGTTGTTGCTTATCTTTGTAGAATCATCTCGAATGGCGGAGAATTATCTTTACTGAGGCGAATTCATTCTACTGGTTTAGCGAGCTGGTACGTTGTTACAATACATACTTTCGGGCGCAGCACTAACCGCCTGTTATTTACATAATGTTAGTAGAGTCGTTAAGAGCAAGCAAAAGCTTTCACTTATTCGTAACAATATGTTTAATTGCTGCGATGAATATGATTCATTGCCGGACTGACATGTGACCCATTTTAAAGTTTCTTTCTAGAATTGTTATATAACACTGCGCAACAAGAAATAGTATCCCGAATGAGACCAACTGGTAGTGAAAATAAACTATAATTTTAAAACAGATGGCATTGTATTATTTCGATATTTTGACGCTTTTTTCGGATACAAGAATTAATTAATGCACATTAATGTACACGCTGAAAAAAACTGATCCAGCAACATATTGCTGGAACCATGTTCAAGTTTGCAGCATTGTTTCCATGAATTGAAAATCTGCTGTGTTTTTGGTTCATTATTGTCTGTCATGTTTTTGTTTGCGGCAGGATTCAATGAACAGTGACACATTTGGGTCACAAGAACATACACTATAACCTATTCAAAATTAAAATGTTCGAGCGTTTGATAATTTTTTCATATAATTTTATTCTTCAATATTTCGCTGACCTTTGGGTACCATCGTCAGGAAGATGCTACCAAAAGGGCAGCGAAATATTCAAGAAAAAATTTATTTGAAAACACGACCAAACGCTCGAACATTTTAATTTTGAATATAGTACGATCGGTTGGATAAGTCATCACTCTTCATATACTATAACCTATTGATCATTGTTTTTCCAACAAGTAATATTGAATAGCAAACATAATGTGTTTGGACAGAAGTATACTTTATTTGCGACAAGCTACACACACGCTAGATTTGCATCCAAACTACAAAAAAAGACAGGGTTCTCAGCGTGTATGCTTGTACGTACTATCTTACTATATGTGACATTAACCCTGCTGTTAGATTAGGACCATTTGGTCCAAATTTTTTCTGTTTTCCCTTGTAACTTTGGAACGGTGATATATACTGACTAAATTTTTCTGCTAATGGGGTCTTTTAATAAAACAATGTTATGTGCGAAAATTAAATTTTCTAACTTTATTCAGGACTGAGAAAAATACAAAATGACGAATCTTAGATTAGAGGACCATTTGGTCAATAGTACATTTTTTCATTACCAAGCGAATGTAAATTCATGTCAAATATTTAGAAGATGTTTTTGATATGTCAAATACTTGCTTTAGAAATTATTGAACCAAAATAGTTACAAAGGATAAGATAAAATTATTATTTTGGATGAAAATTCCAGTATGGACCAAATGGTCCCTCAATCTAAGATTCGTAAGTTTTTTCATTACCAAGCGAATGTAAATTCATGTCAAATATTTAGAAGATGTTTTTGATATGTTAGCGGATGTTTTTGATATGTCAAATACTTGCTTTAGAAATTTTTGAACCAAAATAGTTACAAAGAATAAGATAAAATTATTATTTTGGATGAAAATTGCAGTATGGACCAAATGGTCCCTCAATCTAAGATTCGTAAGTTTTTTCTAATCTAACAGCAGGGTTAAAACCAGGCAGCGTAAATCATAGAGGAATATACAAGAGCCGCTATTCCTCTCTTCGCGTTCTCTTGATGACGGCGAGGTAGTAGGCCATTTCATCGAGGTCCTGTTGCTTTTGTAATTTACTCTTTGGTTGGCAATAATACGGACAGAAATAGAAAGGATGCGTATATTCTTTCGCTGCAAACAAAATAAAACATATTAAGCTGTCATTAATATCAATCAAACACTATTTAAACTTAGTTTGCTGCATGGTCTATAATCTGTATGTCTTCTTTGGTCTTTCATTCTACATCATGTCCCTAGTACCTTTTCGATCAGCTGTGCAATAGAAACCCCCTGCGCAAATGCATGCTCACTGCTCACGCACAGCTCTCTCGTTCGCGTGAGGCGGAAACGCCACAACAAACTATTTAACTCGAGAGAATATGGAGAAATAAAACAAAATACGAGAGCGAGCTGCGCGCATTTGTTTATATGTTGTTCCGCACGCTAATTTGCGTGAGGACTGACAGGTTTTGATACTCTCATTATTCTCCAATCTATTGTTCATGTTTAGGTAAGAAGTTTGTTCTCTCCCTGAAAGAATTTCGAATACAGATACATTTTGTTTGCGTGTTCACACCTACAATTTGGGCTTCTTTTGCTGTTTGGATGCAAATATAACGTGTTTGTAGCTTGTCGCAAATATAGTATACTTGTGTCTAAACACATTGTGTTTGCTATTCAATATTACACGTTGGATACACAACGATTAATATATTTGAATATATGTTTTTGTGATCCAAATATGGATTTGTTTGTTGAAACCTGTTGAAAACAAAAACGTGACAGACAATACAAAAACATAAACGCACTAGATCTTCAATTCTTAAAAACACTAGCAAACATGTACGTGTTGATATAAATCGAGTCTGCTTGGAATATCTGTTTTCATGCGCTTGCAGATGTGTAGTCGATACTTGGAGATTGAAATCAACAAAGGAAGGAGGTTTGCGTTTGGCTCTGAAGCCCCTTAAAATAACACGCATAGTACACCCTACACTACCGCGGGTGGACAACATCTTGTCCCAGAATTACTTTCAAACATGCAATATTATTTCTGGCCTTCGAATTACTTTCAAGCACGCACTATTATATCAATAACAACACTCTTTGGCGGCGGCATACTCTCTCTATTTCGCACTCTCCCTCGTTCTCGCGTATTTCTTTTTCTCTTTATGCCTCTCTCTCTCTTACCTCTCTTCTCTCTTCACTGTTATATCTCTTATCTCTCTTCACTCTCTTTACCGTTTCTCTGTCTTTGCCGGCAGCCACAGAAAGTCCTCCACTGTGTCACTATTTGCATGTGTCTCTCCTCTGACAGTCAAGCAAAAGAATAAAAAATTCAGCGTTGAAATTGTCTAAACCAAATAGTTTCACGCTTCGTACTCGTACACAAATGTGGCACATTCAAAGTAAATATTTGTTAAAATCCCTACTTTATTAAAGCTTAGCAGGCAACCACCACTGTCCTCCGCCGCCCATCCATGATCCCCACCAAAGTCGATGCGAGTCGTCCACCGCCTGCCACGCTCCATGTCATTTCAGATGATGATTCCTAATGTCGCACACAATCCGCATTGCGACAATCAGTGACAATAACTGAGAAATATTGTCATTGGATTTTTGTTACGGTTGACGTTGTGGGTTAGATGGGTGGGGTTCGTCGATACCAACTGCCAGTGTATACAATACGGCCACAGTCCCCGGAATGCGCTACCTAGTTGGCAATATTTCTGTTTTTCCAAGGGGGCGATGTAGGAGAAAGGGGAGCCATTAAGATAAGCTTAGGAGACAATCCTTAATATTGAAATTGTTAAAGGGTGGACGGGCACAAGAACGGCGTCATTAAATACAGCTGCTTAGACATGTGGTATAAGATGGTCATGGTTACATATTAAAGGGGGGTCTAGAGACACCATCACCATCACCGCCACTGGCCTTACCATACCCACAAGCTTACATGTTGTGTTTTCAGTTTTCAGTTTCCAGCTTTTGCTTTATTCTCAGTTCACTGTGCATGACATGAAACGACTTCAGCACCAGCAGAAATATTACTTTTGTCACTGGACATTGCATGTTGGTCCATCGCCACGGATTAGTGTCACTCCGTCAGACAGAGTATGGCTGAATGTGGCACGACTCTACCCAGTCCAAGAACTATTACGGCTGCAACGATGCAGCATCATCAACTCCACAACACCGTATGCTGTTGTTATGCATCATGTTGTCCAAATAGTGTAACATTAGATGGCATAAATATGAATTTAAATATTACAAAATTCCCATGAATAAAAATATTGAGATGCAGATTTGAGTTTTCCATTTGGTAAGAATCAGAAAAAGTAAACATCATAATATGGAGTTATATGCATTTTCTGGATGTCATTCAATCTTAAGCCTTCAGGGATTCTGGACATTTAATGTCAGAAGAAGTCATAATAGCGCAGAGTGAAAAAA
Organism: Phaonia tiefii; assembly: GCA_963931995.1. Lineage (NCBI taxonomy): Eukaryota > Metazoa > Arthropoda > Insecta > Diptera > Muscidae > Phaonia > Phaonia tiefii. Next base: position 248,824,431 of record OZ008368.1, on the reverse strand, counting down.
TTAAAAAACAAACTAAAGCAAACATTGCAACATATAGAGACTTGATATAGTTTAGAAGTCGCAACGCAGAACCTGGACAAGTACACTACTTAATTTACTGCATTAAAGCCGTGTACAGTTTACAAATATCGCACAGATGCCATTTTGCACTTTTAAACAGGGTTCGTATTTCATGGGTAATGAGGTACCCATTATTACTGCCGTGGGGAAGGGGTACCGATCGTTTACACATTATCGACAGGGTATAGGGATAATAATGGGTAGCTACCCACGTAAATGGGGAATTACCCATCTTGATTACCCGTTACCCTCAGGGTAATGAGGGAAATAATGGGTAGCTACACACGACAATGGGGAATTACCCATCATGGGCTATTGCCCTGAGGGTAATGGGGAAAATCATGAGTAGATACCCACAATGATGGGTAATGGGTTATCCAAAATTTGTATATCTCGGAAACAGAGCGCCCAACTAAAAAAATAACCAATTTTTGAAGGGTTGTGAGGGGTTTTCATAAAGTGGTCCAAATCGTATGAAACAAGAAAATCCCTTAAATAAAAAAGTGGTTATTACTCGGAAACGGTGTGTCCAAACTCAAAAATAATATTTTTTTTAGCTCCATAACAGGCTTAAACCAATGGATGTCTTAAATATAGCATCACCTTTTTTTGATGTGTTAACATTTATAGCGGCGTATACGGACTAAATGTAATGTATAAAACCAGATTTTATGCTGCTGCTAAAACCAGATTTTATGCGACTGCGAAAGAGAATAATGACGTGTTAAACAAAAATGAGTGAGCAAGAGAGCAATGAAAGAGTGGTGTGGCAGGGGTGAGGCAAACGAAATTGTGTCTATAGCGTATGTATTAACATAATGTATGTATATACATGTGTCTGTTGCTGTTGTTGAACGGAGATATAAAGCATAGCCACGCAAAATTTAATTTGCTTGCGCAGTCGACGTTATGGTGACACACTAATACGTCAGCTACTTCGGACAAAGTATGTGTGATGTTGTGTGTTTGGTTGTTTCGTTGTTGTTGCTATGGCCAAACAAAGCGAGTCATTTGATGTTCAGCATTGCCCGGTGTATACAAAAAAACTATTATTTTTTATTTTCCAATGTAACATTTACTAATGTGTTCATAGAAATCGAACAGGTACCGTGTAGCAAAAAGGTGTTAACACATCATCCGTGAGTTCGAACACTCATTGATTTTTTTTAGAAAAATTGCTAAAACTAAAGTTTTTTGAAGAAAAAATCGCTAAAACGCTCATATGTGTTAGCGATTTTTGAAAAAAAATTATGCCGTATGGAAAAAATTAAAAATTAAAGCCTCCTACGGAGATAAAAATGTATTATTATTTTTGGATATTGGACACACCGTTTAGGAGTTATTGGGACTTTTTTTTATTTTAGAGATTTCTTGAAAATAATCTTACAAACGAGTTGGACCACTTTATGAAAAACCCCTAGAAACGCACAAAAATTAGTTATTTTTCCGATTTAACACTCCGTTTCCGAGATATAGACTTTTTCTAATATTTTCATATTCTCGATCAAAAATGGGGATGGGTTAGCCTGGATAACCCATTACCCATCGTCATGAATAACTACCCATTATTTTCCTCATTACCCTGTGTGTAATGAGTAATCGTGATGGTTAATTCCCCATTGTCGTGACTACCTATCCATTATTTTTCCCATTTCCCTGTGGGTAAAGGGTAAATATGATGTGTAATCCCCCATTCTCGTGGGTAGCTACCCATTATTTTCCCCATACAAGCCTGTAATTGATTTTGCTTTCGGTTCACAAAAATTTCAACATACATTTTGTTTTCCTAAATTCGAATATTCGAATATACCAAGGCTATGGGCGCATAAAGCAACTATGGTATAGAGAAGAAAATTTACTCATGGAGTGGAACGCCAACAAAGAAAACGAGTGAAGCGGGTCGGTTCTCTGTTCTCTCTCTCTTACTCTCTTTGTTCAATATTTCAATACACGAGCAGTTTTCTGATGATGATATTGTATCTAACTATAGAAATTCCAACCATATTTTTTTTCTTCTCTACTTGTACATCCGTTTTGGTGGGCGGATTGGTTCAAATATTTTGCACCGAACAAAATTTTGAAGTTTGCGTGGTGAATTTCTAGTACAAAAATTAGACTAGCCCCAGGGCTACTCTTAATTTTCACATCGAACCAAATAATGACATTTGTTTGACAGCAAGATTTATTTAATAAGGTGTTAGCATAAACAATGCTGGATGGTTTTGCTGCATTCATTTGGCCGACGAAAATTGCCAAATGTTGTTTAAACAAATGTGTTCGCATTGTTTAAAATGAAAAATATAAATTTCTGCAATTTGCGGTAATTTTTACAGTTAAATTTTAATCAGCCCATATTAAAACCGAAGTTTGTTATACAACCTCTACTGCTCCCACCACCTTATTGAATACATCTTACTAAACAGGACACAAATTGTTTATTTGTTTTGGCTTTGTCGTTTGTTTACGCGGTAAAGTAAAATATGTTTAAATGAAAAACGTCGTTCGGTTGAACTGCAACTTCCTCAATTCTTCCAAAGTCGCAAAAATAAGTGGAGCAAAAATGTTTATATTTTTTAATATCGACGCCATTCCGCACAGCAAATTGGCAAAATTACCAAACTTTATTCCCCCCAATTTTACCACGGACTAAAAGAGTTCGATCCGCCCACAGCCCAGCAATAAAAGTAAACAACTATCCTTATGGCAGATTTTTCTTCTTCGTTTCTTAGAGCCTGTGCCGATCGGTATCAAAGTACATAGGTTAGAAAAAATGTGGCATTTGCGTGGTAATGTGTTAAAGACTTAAGCCGTTTGTTGCAGACCTGACCGGACATGATCGGTGTGGCTTTAAGCCTGGAAAGTCAACTGTCGACCAGATATTCACATTTCAACAAATCCTGGAGAAACCCCACGAAAAACAAATCGACACCTACCACCTCTTTGTAGATTATAAAACTGCCTTCGATAACCCGATACGGGGAAAACTTTACCATGGTTTTCCTTCTTAGCTGAGACGCCTTTGTAGAATGACACTGACCGACACGAAATCTTCGGTAAAGATTGGTAAACATCTCACCGAATCATCAGGTGCGAGGCAGGGCCTCAGGCAGGGGACTCCCTATTCATCATTTCAATTGAGATCATTGTGGGAAAAACTGCAGTCAACACGATCAGCAGCAAAAGCTACATGCTGCTCGCCTATTCTGATGGCTTTGACATCAGTGGCCGAAATCTGGGAGATGGTACTGCAGTATTTCCGAGAACTGAGAAGGAATCAGCAAAAGTGGGTTTGGCAGTAAACGACGACAAATCGAAATTACGAGACGAGACGACGAGGAGAACATCCACACGATTGGAGGAAAGGACGAACGCTGATAACCGAGATAATTTCGAGACGAAATTATTTATCTCGGTTGTGCCGTGAACAAAAACAATAACGTCAGCCTAGAAATCAGTAGGAGTATTGTTCTTGAAAACAGGCTAAGCAAGCACTTCAGAGATAAGACCCTCTCTCGATAAAGGAAGATCCAACTATATCAGACTCTCGTATAATCGGTCATGCAGACGAATTACCACTGGCAGTCTTCGAGAGAAAAGTTCACGGAAACTATATCGCCCTATAATAGAAAATGGCGAGTATAGACGAAGGATGAACCACGAACTGTACAATCTATATCCAGACATCGACATAGTTATGTGTATCAAGATATCGAGTTTGAACCAGAGCGAAAGGTATTCGAAGATGTACCCGAAGGACATCGAAAATTAGGACAGCCAAGACCACGTCGAATATTGCCTGCGAGAGCTTGGTGTCTCCAACTGGAGGAGAAACCTGAAGATCGAGCCGGTTGGAGAAACGTGTTATCCTCATTTTGTAAGACCCTTGACCCCTCTAGGTTGTTTGTGGGCACCTAAATAAGTAAGTAAGTAACTTATAATGCACCCAATAACCATTTTCAGCACCTAATTTTTTCTGATATCCCTTTTGCGACCTGGACTATCACTTACCTTTGATATAAAGAATTCAATGCAATCATTACCTGGAAAGAGAAGAGGAAAATACAATCAGTACACATTGAATTTATATGATAAATCGTGTAAAATGACTAATATTATAACTGGGAAACGAAATTGTTTAGGATAAAAATAAAAAGTGTTCAGGTCAACCAAATTTGATCTCTTAGAAACAAATGTTCAACAATTTTACAATGTAATGAGAGAAACGCATTAAAGTATTATACGTCACTGTTGGGAAGCTAACAACCAAAGCTATTCCAGCGGGGAAACCCTTGAAAAATGATTATGTAGAAATCGTCAGCGCCAAATCGCAATAACTCAGCCAAAGGGGAAAATTTCTACAACACAACAGCCATTATGTGATAATGGCCAAAGGGGAAATTTCAATAATTCAGCCAAAGGGGAAAATTTCTACAGCACAACATCCATTATGTGAATGCGCGGAACACATATCGAACGATGACATCCCAACAGAAGTACCGGACATAGCAGAGATCACCTAAATCAGATGGAACACGTGAAGGCAAACAAGTCCCATGGTTTGGATAACATCCCTGCTACTAATAGCGAGTCGGAGTATCAGCGCACAACTACCACAACTGCTACATCCGGTTATAGCGTAATTTTAGGAATCTGAAATTTTACACGCGGAGATTAAAGAGTACAAAGAGTAACACTGTGTGAAAGTTTTTAAGTCATGGAAATGTAACCATATATGGACACCTCTACGTGATAAAAGACAAAAAAAAAAGTCGCGTGTCTCCCAGTTTTGCCCAAAGTCATGCACAGTTTTTATGGGCCTCCAAAGATTTGGGACCACGGTGTCATTTTTGCAAAAAAGTGATCATTTTGTCAGGCTCATATCATGCAAATCGTTCGGAATTTTGATTTACTCTCTGAGGGAAAGTTATAGCCCTTGTCATAAAGAATAAAACATATAAAATCAAAAAAAAAACTTCATCTTCAAGGTCAAACTCGCAAAAAACTTTAAAAAATTAGATTTGTTTACCTTCTACCCCTGTTCAGGTCCATAGGTAGCAAACCGTTGAAAATTCAAGGAAACAATTAACAACAAAAATTTACCTCAGATCTCAATAAACAACTTTCTGCAACATATAAACTCCCTACGAATGATTCTTCAACATTGAGATACTACGCTGTCTCACCGACCGCAGCAGCACAGGCAAAGCAGTAAGCTCAGCACACGCAACAAGGGACGCAGCAGACAATATAAGAATCATTCCTAGGAAGTTCGTATGTTCTAGAAGGTTGTTTACTGGGATCTTAGGTACATTCTTGTAGTTCATTGTTTCTGTGAATTTTGAACGGTTTGCTACCTATGGACCTGAACAGGGGAAAAAAGGTAAAAGAAATCAAGTTTTTTGACCTTCAAGATGAAGTTTTTTGATTTTATATGTTCTCAATTTTTGTGCCTTATGACAAGGGCCACAACGTTCCCTCAGAAAGTAAATCAAAATTCCGAACGGTTTTTAAGATATGAGCCTGACAAAATGATCACTTATTTGCAAAAATGACACCGAGGCCCAACATTTTTGGGGGCCCGTAAAAAAAAGTGCATGACCTTGGGAAAAACTGGGAGACATGGGTCGTTTTGTTTTGGTCTTTTATCACGTAGTGGTGTCCGTATATGGTTATATTTTTTCGTGTTGCACTGTGTAATTATTCCCAAAAAAGGGTAACCTGACCAATTTGATACACTGCAGGGGTACCACTCTTCTAAGTATGGTGAACAAAAAAATCTCTCAAATTGTAAACAGAAGATTGTGAACTACAATTCTCCCTATTATAAGTCGCGAGCAAGCCGGCTTCCGCACGAGAAAATCCTGCATGGACCATGTGAACAGCCTTCGAATTATAGTCGAAGAGTCAGTGGAATGGAGGTCATCACTATTCCTAGTATTCGTCGACTTTAAAAAGGTATTGGATAGCCTTATCCACTCAGCATGCTTCGGAATGCAAAGGTGTCCCCACGAAACTAGTCCAACTGATCAAGGCTCTATACAGGAATTCCATATGCCGTGCCTTAGATGAAAAACAGCTGAGCAACAGCATTGCAATATAGACAGGAGTGCGGCACGCAGTACCGTACGCAGGAGTTTTTTTTAAGGCGGGGAGAATTTTTTCTTTACACAAATACACTGAAAATCGTAACTTCTACCGCCGGTAGGGGACTAGTAAGAAGGTTAGGTTAGGTTAGAGTTGCAGCTTGTTCGTCATGTTTACTTAGACCGTGGATCAGAAGGAAAACAGGGACGGAAGAAAAAATAGGGGATTTTCATATTCCCTCCCGTTGATTCAGTTTGATTGCTTTAAAATGCTCAAGAGTTGGCGTATGCTAAATCAGGCAGATTTGCTAACACCCCTAAGAAATGTGAGCCTGGTGTAGCTTGTCATCTTGTGGAACGAGCGGAGCACAAAAACAGGTTTTCTATTGACTTCATAACCTCTTCGTACCACACCTTTTGCTAAATTCATTTCCCATTTTCTCTGCATTCTTTCCAATGAGAATGTTGTTACCCGTCATGACGAACCGTGCCCGTAATCAGCCCTTCAATACGCATCTTTTGAGACCCCCGCGATTGAAATTCCTAAACTGAAATTCCCCATTTTCAGTACACCCTAATGTCCGTAGGTTGGCTTTAAGGTTTTCGTAGTTGGTGGTTTTCTCCGTTGATATAGTAGAAAAGTTCGTTCGTCTTGTACAGTGAGTGAGTGTATATGTCTCAAATGCATTTCAAATGTAAGTACCTACCCTTGACTTAAAAATTTTGGATGTGGCCGTAATCAGCTCTTCAATACGCATCTTTTGAGACCCCCACGATTGAAATTCTAAAAAACCCTGTTTTCAGTACAACCTAATGTTCGTACTTTCGCTCTAAGGTTTTCGTAGTTGATGGTTTTCTCCATTGATATTGTAATAAAGTTCGTTCATCTTGTACAGTGACTGACTGCATATGTATGGAGGAGTGTACTAACCACAGGGTAATGGGGAAAATAATGGGTAGTTAAACACGGCGATGGGGAATGGGTTGCCCAGGCTAACCCACCCCCATTGTTGATCGAAAATATGAAAAATAGAAAAAATTTCAATATCTCGGAAACGGAGCGTCCAATCGAAAAAACCACCAACTATTTGCATGTTTTTTAGGGGTTTCTTCGAATGGAAGATTTTTTTTCAAAAAATCGCCAAAATAAAGAAATCTCTAAAATAAAAAAGTGGCTCTTACTCGGAAACGGTGCGTCCAATTCAAAAAATTATAATATTTTTGATATGCACTTTTTTAAAAAACAAATCGCGTTAAACGAATAAAAAATCGTCATATCTCCGAAACGGAGCGTCCTCAGGGCTTTTTATAAACTGGTCCAATTCGTATGGAAGAATTTTTTTTTAAAAAAAATCGCCAAAATAAGAAAATCGTTAAAATAAAATAGTAGCTATAACTCGGAAACGGTGCGTCCTAACGAAAAATAAAAAATTGTAACCCCAGAGGAGGCTTTGAAGACATCCATTATTTTTGCGATGCGACGCACCGTTTCCGAGTTATAACAACTATTGTATTTTAGCGATTTTCCTATTTTGACGATTTTTAGAAAAACAAATTCTTCCATACGAATTGGACCAGTTTATGAAAAACCTTTAGAAACCCGAAAAAATTGGTTATGGTTGCGATTAGACGCTCCGTCTCGGAGATATAGACATGAGGGCGTTTTAGCGATTTTTGATGCGAAAAATTTTAGTATTTTCGATTTTTTTTAAAAAAGCGATGCCATATTAAAGACATCCATTGGTTAAAGCCTCGTATGGAGGTAAGAGTTTTTATTATTTTTTTTTTGATTGGACGCATTGGACGTTATCGAGTTACATCCATTTTTAAATTTTAGCGATTTTCTTATTTTGGCGATTTTTTGTAAAAAAATTCTTCCAAACGAATTGGAACAGTTTATGGAAAACCTCTAGAAACCCGAAAAAATTGGTTATGTTTTCGATTGGACGCTCTGTTTCCGAGATATAAACATGAGACCGTTTTAGCGATTTTTGGTTTTTTTATAAAAAAGCGATGCCATATTAAAGATATCCATGGGATAACGCCTCGTATTTATTTTTGAGTGGGCGCACCGTTTCCGAGTTACAGTCACTTTTTTATTTTAGCGATTTTTTTAATTTGACGATTTTTTGAAAAAATAAATTCTTCCACACGAATTGGACTACTTTCTGAAAAATCCTTACAAACCGTCAACAATTGGTTATTTTTTCGATTGGACGCTCCGTTTCCGAGATATAGCAAATTTTTTCTAATATTTTCATATTTTCGGTCAAAAATGAGGATGGTTACCCTGGGTAACCAATTACGCATTATCTTGGGTAACTACCCATTATTTTCCCCATAACCTTGCTACCCATTATTTATGGGTAATCATGATGGGTAATTCTTCATTGTCGTGTCTAGCTACCCATTATTTCCCCCATACCCTGGGGTTAATGGGTAAACATTAATTACACATTCCCCACGACGATGGGTATGGGTTACACATGTGGGAGTAAATACGAACTCTGGGTTTTCAGTACACCTGAACGCACATGCGTTACATATATTTATGGTATGAATTTCTTTCAGTGCCCGTCGAATTCCTTTAAAAGATGTCTCAATAAACTTTATTGTTTTCCTCGCAGTTTTGCGGTAAACCAAACAAATAATCCAAAATATTAGGAAAATCTACTATACTGAACAAAAACTGCATATAAGTTTCACCACAGGAACTGAAAACTATTCACAGAAATGTAAAAAAAAAACTCCGAGATAATATAAAACAAAACTGCCATAAAATAGAATCAAAACTTTCAGGATAACACGGGACACACAAAAAAAACCCAAAAAAATGCGACAGATTTTGTTTGATATTTTTTAGTATTTTTTTTTTGTTCTCGGAACAAAGCTGAACACTTAAACAATGATGGAATTGTATACACACAAGAACGAATGATAGAAATGTTCGTGGCAGGATATTTGCGAGTGTGTCTGTGTGCAGGGGATATAGAAAAAAAATGTCCTTTATGGATTGACAAAAGGAATTAAGAGTCCACAACGAACCACTGGTGAGTACTTCAACACACTCCAGTGACCCGAGACATGCAGTGAAACTAACTAACTAACTAACATCTTCACCAGGAAGTTTAACAGTTCTAAACCTTTGTACATATACACCCTCACGCTTATCTAGAATCTCATACAAACACTGGGACATATAGCACATGTCGAATTGTTGAAGATGTGTGTGTTTTTAGTCAAAAGAAATGGAAGACAAAATCAGCATCCACAGCATTAACTTTCCTTATTTACCAAATAGAGGGAAAATATCGCAACAAAACTAAATATGAGTGAACATAGATGTGCAAAGTGCAGGGTATGAGAGTAGCATCCTTTCTCACTCGCTTCCTTCCTCCTTCGGCGCTTTTATGTGTGTCATCTGGATGATGGTGTTGTGTGCACAGCAGTAGCAATGCCACCATGCTTAGTAACACCATCTCCGAAGTCGTCTTCCACTTTACACCACCCAGTCCATAACAACAATAATGCCATCTACAAATAATTCCCTCGGCGACCAACTGATGTTGTTTGCCAAGATTTAGTTTTCCATCTTTGCTTTACATTTGAGAGCTTTTCTTTGTTACTTCCACTAGATCCTTAAAGTTGTCTTCCTCCAAAAGTGCGGATGTTAGATTTTCATCGCATTTACTTTACCCTAAGGTTTAATTTAAAGTGTTGACCAAGAAAAAAAGTTGAGCTTAACTTGTTGTTTTGAAATGCAACGGGAATGAGTTTTTTAAATTTATTTTCAGGTGTCCTGAAAAAAGTTGTATTTCGTTTTCAAAATATGGATATTTGGGGTTTGGAAATAAGAGAAATAATTTACCCCATTTGTGTACTATTCACTTTCTTTTCTGGAGCGAAAGATTTCCTTAAAAAGTGTAATTTTTTGGTTAAATAGAACTTACAAAAGGGTTATCTGTCCAACGAACTGTTATATTGCGCTCACTTTTTGACATTTATAATGAGTATATAGCAAATCGTCATGAATAGCTTCACGCTTGAACAACGCTACGAAGTTAACCAAACCTACTTTGAAAATCAGCTACCGATTCCCGCAAGTTATAGACGACTTTGTGATTTTTATGGCGCACATAACACGTCCATCTGAATAAGCCGTCCGTCGAACGGTGGATAGATTTCATACCAAATACTCTCTAAATGATGCAATAACACCAACTCGTCGAAGGAATGTGAGTCCTAATCAGATCAACGCCACTGTAAAGGAAAGTGTCCAAATTTATCGATTCGTTGTCGGTTGAAGGAATTGGGGCTTTGTCCGCCCACTATGTGGCAAATTTTGTGCAAAGATCTTGGCTTACACCCATATAATATCCAGCTGGTGCAGGAATTAAAGCTACGAGACAATCATATGTGACGCTCTTTCGCCGATTGGGCTCTACAGCAGTTGGAAACTGACCCGATATTTTATCGCAAAATTCTGTTCAGCGAGAGATGAGTCTCATTTTTGGCTGAACAGGTTCATAAATATACAAAATTTCCGCATATGGAGTGACACCAATCCGCAACAGACCCTATAAACTCCATTACATCCTAAAAAAAATTACAGTTTGTTGGGGTTTATACGCTGATGTCATCATCGGATGTGTGTGAAGATAAATTCGTATCTAACTAGCAGAGACACAAACCAATTATGTTAGCAGAGCTCTGTAATTACATTAACAGAACTATGTAAGATAGCACAATTTTGGTAAGGTTATAGAAATTACCGATTTACTCTCAATTAGACAAATATATATAACCAAAAGTTATACATTTTATAGCAAGGACTTATTAAAGGATATATCGGGACTTCAAAACCGAATTTATTCTTTGCCAGGATGAAAAATGTGAGATTTTCTTGCATAGAAAATCTTGGAAAGATTTCGGGACTATAGCGCCTAATTGGGAAGAGTTTAGTGATTGGGACTAGTGTCAAATTACAGCTATTGACATCTATTTTCATCATTTAATACCCTCGGTTCCGAAAAAAGCGCCAGAATATCAAATTCGACGAAGAATTTAAGAAATTGGTTTTTCTTACGGACCAGATGCGTCCATGGTGGCCACCGGGAAAAAGTTTAGTGATTGGGACTTGTAGGAAATTAAAGCTATTGACATCTATTTTCATCATTTGATACCCTCAGTTCCGGAAGAACCTCCAGAGTATCAAATTCTGCGAAGAATTTAAGAAATTAGTGTTTCGGACGGACAAGATGCGTCCATGGTGGACACCAGGAAACAGTTTAGTGATTGGAACTAGTAGCAAATTAAAGCCATCCACATCTATTTTCCTTATTTAATACCCTCATTTCCGAAAAAACCTCCAGAATATCAAATTCGACCAAGAATTTAAGAAATTGCTGTTTCGGACAGGCAAGATGCGTCCGTGGTGGCCACCAGGAAAAAGATTAGTGATTGGGACTAGTATCAAATTAAATCTATTGACATGTGTTTTAATTATTTGATACCCCCATTTCCGGAAAACCCTGTAGAATATCAAATTCAGCGAAGTATTTAAGAAATTAGTGTTTTGGAAGAACAAGATGCGTCCATGGTGGCTCCCAGGAAAAAGTTTAGTAATTGGGACTAGTATGAAATTAAAGCTATTAGCATCTATTATCATTATTTAATACCCTCATTTCCGGAAAAATCTGCAGAATATCAAATTCGATGAAGAATTTATGAAATTGATGTTTCGGACGGACAAGATCTTCTTCGTCGAATTTGATATTCTGAAGGTTTTTTGGGAAAGGAGCGTACTAAATAATGAAAATAGATATCAACAGGTTTAGTTTGATAATAGTCCCAATCACTAAACTTTTTCCTGGTGGACACCATGGACTCATCTTCTCCGTACGAAACTCCAAATTCTTAAATTCTTCCTAGAATTTGATATTCTGAAGATTTATTTTTGGCAATGAGGGTATTAAACAATGACAATAGATATCAACAGCTTTAATTTGGCACTAGTCCCAATCACTAAACTCTTCCCAATTGGGCGCTATGGCCCCAAAATCATTCCACGATTTTCTATGTATGAAAACCCCATATTTTTCACCCTGGCAAAGAGTAACTTTGTTTGAAGTCCCGATATATCCTTTAATAAGTCCTTGCTATAAAATGAATAACTTTTGGTTATATATATATTTGTGTTATTGCGAGAAAATCGATAATTTCTAAAACCTTTCCAAATTTTAGCTAACTTACAGAGTTCTGTTAATGTAATTACAGAGCTCTGCTAACATAATTGGTTTGCGTCTCTGCTGGTTAAATTCGAACTTATCTTCACACACAGCATCATCGGACCCTATATCTTCAACACTTGAAGCCGGAGCTCGCGTTATGGTCAATGAAGATCATTACCGCACCATGATCATGATCATTACTCATTATTGGAGATCGACGTGTCCGATTTTGTCCGAATAAATTGATAAAAAAATTTAAAATTACAACACTTTTAACCTATTCCTATGCAATTTCTCAATGTAATCAACAGTTTCGCAGTTACAAAAAAAAATAATCTAAATCTGTCAGTGGTTCCCCTTTATCTCACTCTGTACTTTTGTTTTGTACATTTGTTGCCCTTTACACTGTTGTGTAACACTTTTTGTACTTTTACGCAACACGTATATGTTTGCTATCATTGTTGTCATGAATTGAAGATCTGCTGATTTTTTGTTTGTTTGTGGTCTGTCACGCTTTTGTTTTCACCAGTACTGAACAAAAAAACCCGCATTTGGGTCACAAAAACATAAATTATAATCTCTGACTCAATGTGTAATATTGAATTATATATATATATGTAATACATTATATGTGGATCGTAAATGTGGGATTGATTGCTGAAACTCCTGAAAAAAAAAACGTGACAGACACCAAACAAAAAATGCAGCAGATCTTCAATTCATGGCACCAATGTTTGTAAACATGTATATGGTTCCTGCAATATGCTGCTGGGGCAGTTATTCTTAAGCGTGTAGTGTAATGGACGTACATGTGATTCGAGGAACTAATATCGATTCGGGTCTCTAACTGGTTGCAGCAACGGTTCGCACAAGGATAACCAAAGCGAAAGTAGTACGAAACCAGACAAATATAAAGCTGGGCATCGGGAAGCTGCAATTACTAGAGAAAGCCACGGCATATGCAGTCAAACTCACATAGATACTGGCGCAGAACGCACCCCCACCTCATGATCCTGAAGCGCAGTGGAAGTACTTTTCGCACTCTACGAAATCTGATTCAGAGACCGGGCTTGGCTATGAAAAGCCGTTAAAAACAGACCATGATACGATGAAGATAGTATGGCAGTGCTTCAGTCAGTTGCAACGCAGGCCGCGACATAGCGGCATAAGGAGACGAGAAAAGGGGAAATACGGTTTCGGAGAAAGCGAGAGAGTGAGCATATTGAATATTATAGAAGAAAGAAGGAGGCCCGCAAATTCTACCAAAAAGAACAAAGCCAAACCAAGGGAAATGGATCAGGGTCCCCTTTTGTAGAGATAAGTATGGGAATCTTGTCACAGATGTGCAGAATATGTTGGGAATATGGAACATGAATCACTGCTCTGCTTAGAGATATAGAGAGATTTGATTAGAGAGATTAGCAATTTCCCAGTATAAAAACAACGGAGCGGCTGGTATTGGCTGACTACCAGCTGAGCATGCATCAGCTCATATGCAAAATCTGGCTAGACGACTGCATGCCCGACAATTGGAGTCCTAGCCTACTGTGTCCTGTTTTCAAAACACGCGACCCGAGAATAACTAAAATTTTGGTGAAATAGGCCTTTTATCCTTCGCATACAATATCCTCTCGAGCGTAATGTGTGAAAGACTAAAGCCATTTGTTGCAGACCTGACCGCACCTGATCAGTGTGACTTTAAGCCTGAAAAATCAACTGTCGACCAGATATTCACATTTCAACAAATGCTGGAGAACACCCACGAAAAACAAATCGACATCTATCACCTCTTTGTAGATTATAAGGCTGCCTGCGATTGCCCGATACGGGGAAAACTGTACCAGGTTATGTCGGGCCTTTGTATTCCTGCTAAGCTGACAGGCCTTTGTAGAATAACAAGCACTTGAGAGATACCACCCTCTCTCGAGAAACCAAGATCCAACTATATCAGACTCTCGTACAACATCTCTTGCTGTATTGCGTAGAATATTGGGGATCAGATTGCCTGCTGGTGAAAAATCACTGGGAGTCTTCGAGAGAAATATGCTCCGATGAATACATGGTCCTATAATAGAAAACGGCGTGTATCGACGACGGATGAACCACGAACTGTATAATCCGCATCCCTATATGGACGTAGGTATGCGAATCAAAGTATCGCGTTTACGGTGGCTAGGCAATGTCAGTGGAATGGATCAGAATGAACCAGGGCGAAAGGTATTCGTAGACGTAGTCGAAGGACATTGCAAAATAGGACGAACAAGACTGCACTGGAAAGACCAGGTGGAAGGTTGGCAACAGTTTGGTGTTACCAATTGGAGGAGAAAGCTGAAGATCAAGGCGGTTGGAGAAACATGTTATCCTCATATTGTAAGGCTCTTCACCCATATGGGTTGTTTAAAGCCAACTAAGTAAGTAAATATAATGGAAGTCACGCTACTCAGGAGTTGACGGGATCATACTATGATTAGGGGCAGTTATTGTTGTGGATAATTATACTATGATTACATTATTATATGCAGGTATATGATGGGTGGCCGTCGATGGTGCTATGGCTAGTGTGCGCGGCTCTTGTGCATGAGAACGTGGGTTTAATCCCTGCTCTGACCACCTTACATTTCCTTCAACGACGGCTATCTCGCTTAGTGATGGCGACCCTATCGAGTACTCAGCCATGAAAAGTGTAAAGTGTAAGTGTTCGGAACCGGTATAAAACTGTAGTTCCCAATCAATGAGTGAAAAAGTTAGAAACCGCACAGCTCACTGGTTGTGAGAAGCTCTCTCCAATCCTTTCATGGAATGTTATGGGACACCATTCTTTTTTCTTTTTTTTAATAAGATTATAATTTTGCCTTCCGCAAATTTAGTTTCCTTCATTATTTGACCAGGAACTAATTTTCCTATATATATTTAAATTTTGTTTATAAATCTTTTGGTCTCCAGTTTGGTATTAGATTTTGAGCTTATACTTTTCGTAAACCAATATGTCTTGACAGAATATTTCCTACTTTAAAATTTGTATACCCCGAAAAACTGCATGCAAATTTAAACTCTTTTGCCTTAAGCTGTATTTGAACTTTAATTCCATTTACAGCTTAACCGAGAGGGAAATCCACATAGTGACGGAGCGAAGTAGGAAGGCAAAAAGGACCAAATTCCACCCACAGCAATATGACCTATTTTCAACAAGCCCATGTTGTCGATGTTGTTTTTGTGTTGCTGATGATGATGCTGCTGATGATGATGATGGTTCGGGCAGTGGTGTTTATGTCAGCGTATAGTATATAGAAGCGATATATATAGGTAAAACCCACATCCTGCCAAACGAAACCAAACAAAAAGATGTAACAGAAAACCTCCACCCTAACTGAGAACACAATGATGCCAGGACCAAAGTGGGTAAAAGAAAAATATCGTTGAATGAAATGAAATGAAAACAAATGCAAGAATGGAAAAAACGATGCCAAAAACCATTTGAAAAATATACAGACAGCAGCTCAAATGGCAGCAGGATAACAATAACAAAACATAGAGGAAACCAGCAGCATCTGGAGGATACATCATGCTGCTTCAGCATGGGCAACAACGGCAACGGCAACGACATCGACATCAGCACAGTAATCGTCATCACTGAGTCAGAATGTTATGGTTCAAAAGGCAGCATCCAAACTATGGTGGGTCACATTGGGCCACCCAACAAAAGAGGGATACAAAACCAAGTGACCCAGTAAATATGAACCCAAACGACCAACCATCCTGTTTCTCTTTCTCCAGATGTAGTTTGGCGATTGGAATGTTCGCCGTTTGGTCTAATGGTCGGTTGTTTGCTGAGGTTAGTTGGTTAGCTGGTGACTGTGGCAAAATCTAGAAATTTGCTCTTTTCCATAGAGACGAATGACTGTTCTCACGCCATCGTCAATAAAACACATGGCGTTAATAAGCACAGTCATTATTATCATGGAGCTTGATGTCATTATCACCAGCCTGATGATGATCATCATAGCTACCCAGTTTGCTTACCAGGCGGCGACAAACTTTTGGTGTAAACGTCACAGACACCAATAGCCACCGACCGACCCGGATCTGGCTCCATACATAGTGGCGCGTCGTATGGCGTCGTTTTTGTCGGTGTCGCCTTTATTCTCGTCCTTTTCGCCAACAACACAAACATATACAATTTTTTCACTTCACTACATAGTAGGAGTGGAACCGAAAAAACGTATCCAACCAGGACAAGCAAACAATGGCTAGGAGGTCACCTATGGAGATAACGCCAGGCAGGAAGGGCCGTCGAATGGGAGCAAATACCTTATTCCTACACAAATTCGTACTCTGCCGTTCGTCATCAGCTGATGCAACCCATTCCACCTCAATTATATCAACACGAACTTATACAATAACAAATAAATGTTGACAATACAAAAAAGAGAGAGAATATGTAACTAAGAACACGGAGAGAGAGATAGGGCGAGAAAGAGGGCGAGAGAGAGAGGGAGGGAGAGCAAGAAATTAGAGCCAGACAGGGTACTGAGAAAGGACGTAGAGAGAGAGAGAGCGCGCCCGACCGGATGTTAGGAAGATGAATACCCTACGAAGCCGTAAAAGCATGAAAAGATATAAAAACCAGGACAGCCAACAAGCGTTAGAGGAAATATGGGTGCGACAGCAATGAGTAATAGGAAAGAGAGGAATCACGTCTGAGGGCATGAGTAACATCTAAACTCGTCCAGTAACGACTGAACTAAATGGCAACAACAATAATAAACGATGTGCTGCCGTTGTGACTAACTATCGTCTGCTGTATGGCTATTAAGATAAGAGGGATGTTGCTGAAGTTTTAGGTTGCAGTGCTATTAAGATACGAGGGATGTTGCACAAATTTTAGGTTCTTAATCAGTACAGAGAGGTGTATTACTTTAAAATTGTCCTCTTAAAATCTTTTTTCTTTAAACGCTATTGAGAAATACATCTTTTTTATTATTTAGGAAGTGGCCGTTGGTGGTACAATGGTTAGTGTGAGCGCCTCTTGTACATGAGATCCCGGGTTCGATCCCTGCTATTACCAACTTAAATTTCTATTGGCGGCGCTCACCTCGCATAGTGATGGCGACAGTATCGAGTATTTAGCCATGAAAAGGCTTCTCAAAAATACCATTCGGAAACGGTGTAAAACTGTAGTTCCCAATCAGTGGGTGTAAAACTATAAAGCGCACAGCTCACTGGTTGTGAGAAGCTCTCACCAATTCCATCAAGGGATGTAATGGGAAAACATATTTTTTATATTGTTTAAGAAAACTGTTTAAAAAATTTACAGACTGTACTCTACCCCTAAAGCCTATACTGCAGCATCTACGGATTTAAAACTTTAACTTAAGCCGTTCCCTAAAAATACTAAAAATTCTCGAAAAATTCTTGTTATCGTTCAAACTTTTAAGGCCACTAACTTTAGGGCCAATGGCGGTCGTGGAATAGTTACTGTGCGCGGCTCTTGTACATGAGAACGTGGGTTCGGTCCATCTTACAGTCCTTTTGACGACTGTCAGCTTGCTAGGTGATGGCGACACTATCGAGTACTTAGCCACGAAAATTCATTCACCTATCACTAGATAACTCATTTAGGGTGGTCAGACATGAACCTCATGAGCCTGAGGAAGCCACCCGTCGAACTGTGGATTGATTCCAAACCACATATTCTCTAAATGATGTAATAATACCAACAGTCTGGAAGAAGATCCAAATTTATCGATTCGTCGTCGATCACAGGAATTAGGGACAATTGTACCTTTCGAAGACAAGTTGTACACTTATATGGGGCAAACTATACCGTTAAAAGGGACAAGTTGTACCCTTAGAGCGGACAAATTGAATCCAAAAAATTGACACGTTTTACCCTTAGAAGGGACTAATTTTACCATTAGAAGAGAAAAATTGCAATATTAGAGGGGAATAATTGTACCATTAAAAGGGACAAATTGTACCCTTAGAAGAGACAAATTGTACCCTTAGAAGGGACAAGTTGTACACTTAGAAGCGACACATTTTACCCGTGAAGGGACAAGTTGTACCCTTAAAGGGACAATTTGTTCCCTGAGAGGGGGAAATTTTACAACGATAAGGCGCTTATTCCACCCTTACAAGAGACAAATTGTGCACTATGAAGGGGCAGATTGTACACTTATATGGGGCAAACTATACCGTTAAAAGGGACAAGTTGTACCCTTAGAACAGACAAATTGAACCCATAGAAGTTGCAAATTGTACCCTTAGAAGGGACACGTTTTACCCTTACAACGGACTAATTGTACCCTTAGAAGGGAAAAATTGCACACTTGGAGTGGAAAAAATTTTGCCCTTAAAAGGGATAAATTTCACCCTTAGAGGGGAAAAATTGTACCCTTAAAAGGGATAAGATGTACACTTAGAAGGGACACGTTTTACCCTAGATGGGACATGTTATACCCTTAAAGAGGCAATTTATACCCATAGAGGAGGAAATTGTACGCCGATAAGGCGCTTATTGTACCCTAACAAGCGACAAATTGTGAACTTAGAAAAGCAAACTGTACCCTTAGAGGGACAAATTGTACCCGTGGAAGGGACAAATTATATCCAAGAAGGCACTTATTGTACCATTACAAGAGACAAATTATGCACTTAGGAGGGGAAAATTGTACCTTTAGAGAGACAATTGTACCCTTAGAAGGGACAATTTCTACCCTTATAAGGGACAAATTGTACCCTTAGAAGGAGCAAATTGTCCCTTTAGAAGGGACAAATTGTATTTTTAGGACGTGAAAATTGTACCCTTAGAAGGAACAAATTGTCCCTTTAGAAGGGACAAATTATACTTTTAGGACGTGAAAATTATACCCTCAGAGGGAACAAATTGTACCCATGGAAAACACTTATTGTACCCATAGAAAAGACAAATTGTACCCTTGAATGGAACAAATTCTACCCTTAAGAGGGACGACTTGTATCCCTAGAAGGGACAAGTTGTACCCTCAGAAAGTGCAAATTGTATAATTGCAAGGGACAAATTGTACCCTTAGAAAGGATAAATTATACGATTAGAAAGAACAAGTGGTAGCTTTCGTAATAGTACAATCACGTTATACAATTTAAACCAACTTTCGTTGTGAGGACCTAGGTAATTAACGCTAGTTAATCAAAAGTATATGTATTAAATTCAGTTTGTGTCTTAAAGGAGGGACATTTTACCTGTTGGAGTTACAAATTTTATCCTTTTATAACTTTGCTTACAAATTAGATTGTAAAAATATTTCTTTGTGAAAAATTAAACGTATATCTTCCAAGTTGTACAATTCCAGGTGAAAGCTTTTGAGGTTCTTTCCAAGCTAACATTCCTTCTTTGTCTGGCATGTTTTGTCTCCACGGAGGCACAAAATTTACCCCTTTTGTATACATGCACTGTTTTTAAATTAATTTCTAACGGGGTGATTTTTATTTATTCGGCCTTTTTATTGGTACTTTTGACGTAGAATACGTCTTACCTTACGGTAAGAGGAGTCATGTCAGGTTTTTATTGTTGTAATCTTTATTTCGTTGAATTTGAGGAAACGGCTAGATGAATTTTTTTAAAATTTTTTTTGTAGGTAAATGAAGATGTTATCTTTCGTTTGATATACATTTCATATTGGTTGATATATTTCTAGTATTTTAATTTCTCAAATGAAAATTGTTTAAACACATACACTCAAACATATGTGTGGTGTTTGGTTGAGTGTTTTTGGTTGCTCAACATTGCTTAGGAACATGTATCTAGTAAAAAGTGAAACGAACAGCAAGCTAATGTTGCTTGACAACATGTATCTAGTAAAAAGTGAAACAAACAGTAAGCTAACGTAATAAAGCTTTTTTGCGAAAGCTTAAATAAAGCTGTTGTAACATTAATTTTGAATTGTAAAGCGTAAAGCTTTCACACAACGCTCGGATGCTAATGCGAAGACTCGATAAGGTAAACCTTTTTTAATATTAGGGCGGCCCTCTCAACATTCGCAGACCTTATTTCAATAAAAATATTAATTAAAATACATAAATTAAATTAAGTTTAAAAAAATTGAACATAATATTTTTTTTTTAAACGGACTTGAATCAAATGCCGTTGGTAAATATAAAAATTACAGCAGACAGTTGTCCGAGGCCTTCGGCCACGGACTGTCCCTGCAGGCTGTGTCAGAGACACGGCCATTAAGTTTAACGTAGAATACGCATTCCGATAAGACAGGAAACATATATAACCATAAATGATAAATAATATAAGCAAATGAATTTATTGTTATATATGTTTTCTGTCTTATCGGATGGCGTATTCTACGTTAAACTTAATGGCCGTGTCTCTGACACAGCCTGCAGGGACAGTCCGTGGCCGAAGGCCTCGGACAACTGTCTGCTGTAATTTTTTTATTTTATTATTCAATCTCAAGACCATTCTATATCTGTATAAATAGAGATATATAGTTTTTAAAAAAGATGTTTTGCAAATGCATTCTCATGATTCCTGGCAAACCGTATACCTATTTCACATCTAGCCCCAGATCTTCATCGGGGGTTGTTTGGAAAAAAAACTATATCTGGTTTTGAGCTTGAATAATAAAATAAAAAAAATAATCAATGTTGGTAAAAATACTTTTGTTTTTGTGAGTAACTGGAAAAAAATCTTCCATGTGATCTATTTCCAAGTGAAAGCTTTTGAGATTGGTAGTTTCGCTAGTCTGTTTTCCTGTGCATTTTGCAACATCCCTCGTTTCTCTGACCGTTTGTTGGTCGTTCAAACGTTGGTGTTTGATTGTTCGTTGTTATTCCGTTTGCCTTTAAATGTTGTGAACGATTCGTGTGCGGTTCTATGCCTTTACGACTGTGCCCGTGCGCCTCTGTGTGCGTGTCTGTTTCGTTGTTATATTATCATGACTGCAGGCAATACCGGATAAGGAAGTTTGGTGTGTGATTTACTTTCTCTCTCACTCTCTGACTCTCTCTATCTCTCTCTCTCTGTCTAGGTTCGCATGATTGTATGTGGGGGAAGAGAACCGGATGTTGATGTTTCGTGAAGTATGGATTGTAGGATGGTTGGGTGTTGCCACTAACTTTCAAATGTACAACGCAAAATAAAATTGTGCGTGTTCAAACCAGGCACAGCCGGCATTTTTGGCACAGAAGGACGAGGTAAGGATGTAAGCTGGTAGAGGACTTAGTCAATAAGTTGGTCAAATTGTATGTGGCATGTCGGTCGCGTTTAACATTAAGTCTGACACAATGACGAAGCGCTCAAGCATGCCGGCAGGCAGACTTTGGCAATTTTGTTGTTGTTATTGTTGTTGCCGCCTTTGCTTTGCTTTCTTTGTGTGGCAGACAGACTGCGACCTAAAATCACAGACATATATTTTTACAAAGTGTTGGTGTGCATCGGTTGTATGTATTAGTAAATATATATTTGTGTGCATGTATCGTATAATGGTATATATGTTGCTGAGCTGGCAATGTTGGTGTCGTGTGTTGCTGATGTTGCCGCTGTGCTGTGTTGTGTATTTGTGGTGGCATGTGCTCCGGAGGAATCCTTTATAAATATTTCATTTTATTCCATATATATATATGTACACAGACATACTCATGTATATAAACTAAACTAAATACATATATAATAAGGAGTGTCTGCTCTAGAGACATGAACAGCCACAACAATAAAACCGTCAATCTTTATATACTAACTGCTCTACTGTAGATTTATATAGCGACTATATAGTTTGTAGATATATAAAGTTGCTATAGACGCGAATCGGTGGCGTCAACTGAGTGTACCAGTTTGTTTGTAAAACTAGGTATGATTGCTAGAGTTTATGTTGTTGCTGCTGCTGGTATTGCTGGTGTTTCTGCCATTTGTCGCCAACAACAACATTACCATGAACAGCTTAAGTAACATGGTGGCATCACTACCGTCTCTTAGTTGTGTAGTCCCCACTCCCTTAGTCATCTGCGTGGCAAGTCTGGCAACACTTAGCGTAACTATGTCAATGAGTTTTTTTTTGGGACTTGTGTCTTTCCTTTCTCTCTTCTTGTTATGCATTTTGCTGATTCGCTTCTCTAGATGCCTTTGCCAGTTTTCAGCATTTAGGAAACTCGTCTGCCCGGTTTCGACGTTTCCTATTGTCCGCATAGACAGTAGTTAGTGGGTCTTTTAATGAAATCCTATTACCCTACGTCAAACATTAGAATGTAAGTGGGTGTTTTGCTTCCAGGCCAGTTGTGAAAAAGAGGAAACCTAGAACATGTTTCTAGCTGATAGTCCTGCTAATGGTTTTAATTGAGTTTTTGGCCAGAGTCCTTAATGAATGCGAAAAAAAGATTTGGTAAAACTATGGTGGAGAAAACGTCTCTAACTCTTGGCGGGATAATACATTTGAATTAAAGCAGGGCAGTTCCTAGTATTTTTCGGGACAGAAGTAAAAACAAATGTTCGGAGTGAATATTTTAAAATTACATTTCTGCGTTTTCCGCTGTTTAAACATATGGTATTCAAATTGGGGAAAAAGTAAGCAACATCTTGTCTATAACTGCAATGACGCAAGATTTTAAGGAAACTATTTCCAACCATTGAGAGGAAACTAAAAAAAACAAAAAATGGGTTCCCATTACATCCCAGGAAGGAATAGGCGAGAGCTCCTCACAAAACACTGATTTCTTCGCGTTATAGTTTTACACTCACTAGTTGGGACCCACAGTTTTACACCCATTCCAAACAGATGTTTTGCCAAGCTTTTTCATGGATAAATACTCGATAGTGTCGAAAGAAAAGTAAGGTTAAGCATGAATCGAACAGGCGTACTCAGGTACAACAACCGCGCAAACTACCGCTGCACCATTGACGGCCACATAGGAAACTAAACCTTGTGAAATTCTAGGAAACGCGACATACTTATGCATCTCTCCACTATCTCAGCAGCATTTTGCTTTGCAATCGCTGTCACTAATTAGACGCTGTAGCCGTTAAATCACCGGTTCAAAACCCGTTCTCAAAAGAGCCTATAATTCATCCGAAGACAATTCGTGAACGTTATGCAAAATTTAGAAGCTTATATGTTGAGGCGTATGATTAATATTAAACAGATAAAAATTAATCATACGTAACCCGACCAACCGGTTGTGACCAAAAAGAGGGACACAATGGGTAGAAGGAGGATTTTTGCTTTGTTTTAAATGAAATAGTAAACAAATATACATGTATTTAGTTAAAATAAAACAAACAATATAAAATTAATTGTTTTATTTTCTATATAATAATTTTGTTACTATTGATTCAAATCGGGATGAGGGACCAAAATGCGGATTAATTACGCAAAAAGCGGAACAACCCCGCCCAAAACCAAAAGCAGGACGGTTGGTCGGGTTAATCATACGTGCTCTCGTACTCAAATGAATTTTGTTAAAACGGAGTGGACCATTTAACCCTTTCGCATTTGACAACCCTATAACTTTTTCTTTTGTTTTCACATCGGATTATGACAGCCCAGGTTCGAAGCGTCAGTCCAAGTGAATTTGTGCCGTGGAACAGAACAAGCCACCACACCACATGGCTGAAATCGTCGATGACTTGTGGCAAAACATTTTTTCTTTGATTTTTTTTTCGATTTTTGATTTTTCTTTGAATTGGGCCGTGAATAAAAAAAATGTTCAGTTAGATAACCGGATCAAAACCGGCTATGAAGAGAGTCTATAATTCATCGGAAGACAATTCGTGTACTTTATGCAAAATGTAGAGGCTTATATGTTGAGGCGTATGATTAATATTAAACAGATACACATTAATCATGCGTAATCTGACCAACTGGTTGGGGCCACAAAGAGGGACACAATGGGTAGATGGAGAATTTTTTTTTGTTTCAAATAAAATATTAAATAAAAATACATGTACTATTTAGTTAAAATATGAAAAAATATATAAAATTAATCGTTTTATTTTGCACATAATCAATTTTGTATTACTCGTAACGATTCAAGTCGGGATAACAGACCACAATGCGGAACAATTACGCAAAAAGCGGAACAATCGCGCCCAAAGGCAGGACGGTTGGTCGGGTTAATCATACGTACTCTTGTGTTCAAATGAATTTTGTTAAAACTGACTGGACCATTTAAACCTTCCGCATCTGACAA
Source organism: Phaonia tiefii (assembly GCA_963931995.1). NCBI lineage: Eukaryota > Metazoa > Arthropoda > Insecta > Diptera > Muscidae > Phaonia > Phaonia tiefii. Next base: position 248,799,887 of record OZ008368.1, on the reverse strand, counting down.
CCCTATAACCTTTTCTTTTGCTTACTGATTGACTTGTGACAACCAGCGTTCAAAACGTCAGTCCAAGTGAATTTGTGCCATGAAACATTACAAGCCACCCCAACACCACACCACTTGGCTGAAATCTTCATTGACTTGTGGCAAATATTTATCATAAGCGATGAGGTTGATTTTTCTTTGAATGGGTCCGTGAATGAACAAATTTTCAGTTAGATAACCGGATTAAAACCGGTTCTCAAAAGAGTCTACAATTCATCGGATTACAATTTATGAACTTTATACAAAACGCAGAAGGTTATAAGTTGAAGCGTATGATTAATATTGAATAGATACAGATTAATCATACGTAATCTGACCAACTGGTTTTGACCAAAAAGGGTCACAAAGGGTAGAAGGATGAAGGAAGGAGGAAAAGTATAAAATTAATCGTTTAATTTTATATATAATCATTTGGTTATTATTGATTCAGGTTGGGATAAGAGACTCAAATGCGGACCAACTGGTTTTGACCAAAAAGAGGGACACAAAGGATAGAAGGATGAAAGAAGGAGGAAAAGTATAAAATTAATCGTTTAATTTTATATATAATCATTTGGTTATTATTGATTCAAGTTCGGATAAGAGACCAAAATGCGGAATAATTCCACAAAAATCGGAACAACACCGCCCAAAAGCAGGACGGTTGATCGGGTTAATCAGACGTACTCTTGTGTTCAAATGAATATTGTTAAAACTGAGTGGACTATTTAAACCTTCCACAACTGACAACACTGTAACTTTTTCTTTTGGTTTCTGATCGACTACTGTCAGCCCGCGTTCGATACGTCAATCCAAGTAAATTTGTGTCATGGAACCGTACAACCTATCCCAGCACCACACCACTTGGCTGAAATCGTCGATGACTTTTGGTAAAAAAAAAACCTCGGTCGCCTAATTTCGAAAAATGGTAACTGTGATTGGCGTCCATGATCGCCTGACGTAACCACTCCAGACTTCTTCCTGTGGGTTTATTTGAAGTTCAAAATTCTTGTTAACAAGCCACGAACCTGGGTAGTCTTGAAATACAATATTCAACATGATATGGCCGATGTTCAGCCCGAAATACTACGAAAAGTGAAGAAAAATTTCGGAAAAACGAGACATTTGTTGTGGCGGCGCCAACCTACGCGAAATCATATTCCACTAGTGATCAAAACGGATTTGCGCGGTTCAAAATAAACGAAAAGTCATTTCACAGCAACCGACAGCATTTAAATTTGTTTCACTAACCGGAAGAATATAATCTGTTAGCCAACCGTGTATTTTTTATTACACGACTATTTTTGTTTATGGATATTGACAGAATTTTCCTACATCGTGTGATCATCCTGCAAGTTTTCTATTCTGTAAACATCAGCAAAATACAGAGTCTAAAATCCTTCGAAAGACCATGCTTGATAATTACATAGAAAACATGTAATTCATGCAAAATGCATGACCTTTATGCATTAAGACGGATGATTAATATTAAAGAACTTAAAATAAATCATACGCGCAATTATTTCCTGTTACATTCTTTGGTTGGTTTTGGAAATTGAAAGATGTTTGACTTCCATCAGCAAAATACTGAATTCTCTAAAGTTTAAAATCCATCGAAATACCATGCATGAGCTTTATGCAGAATACATGTGATTCATGCTAAATGCATGTCCTTTATGCATCAAGGCGTATGTTTAATATTAAAACAAATTAAAATAAATCATACGCAAGGTTATTTCTTATTACAGTCATTGTTTGGCTTCGCAAATTGAAACGTCTCGTAGGTGATATTATCTGCGTACAGGTTTTATTCTCTGCAAGCCTGCCGCCCTGTATTTCTTATTACATGACTTTTTTGTTTGTTAGGAAAAATGGAAAATTATTATTATGTATCCTGCGACGTATTAAAAAGCCAAAATGATTCATCTAAGTGTACATTTTTAAATTTGATATTTTCCGCCCTTTTCTGTTCAATTTAAAAAAAAAATTAATTAGTAACGCTCATACGTCCCGATAACTATAGCTTAAATAGTTTAAACAAATTTAGTTTTACTTGTTATCTATAAACATTACCCATACGCACCGAGAACACATGCAGGCTATATTGTTCCCTTAACCGCTATTAATATTACACATACCTACCGGTGTCCATATAATTTCAAAATGTTTTCGTAATTATTAAATCAACCATAGATAATCACTTGCAAGATACAGAAATCGATGGAGAGAACTGGTTGACGCCCTATGTTCTTCGTAAACCTTTTATTTAAACTGTGTTTTGTAATATTGTTTAATGTTTTTATATTCTGTTTAAATAAAGGACATATATATATACATAGATATCGAATATTAACAGAAAAAACTTTTGTGAACAATTACACCTTTCAATTTAGTTAAAAGAACCTTAAACAGAAAGACAACCTCTTATATTTTTCTTCAATATTTTACTCAAAGTTCATAGCTGTTCTATCACAAATGTAACACAATGCGCTTAATCCCAAATATAATGTAACATTTATCTACCACAATCAACAGAAGAAAAAACAACCATGATTACTGCAACAATGAAAAACGATAACAATTTTCACTTTTAATCGTATTGAATGATGTCAAACATCACTGACCCACAATACCTTTTACTATTAACCTATTGACAAACATGGAACCAGACCAGCAACCATCCCGCCCACAGATTAAACCAACAACATTCGTGTTAACACGTACAGGCCAACACAGATCCGACCAACATATGCCAGACCTCACAATCATGTATTCAAAAAGCGCGAAATCCCCCAACATTAGAAATGTTGATAATGATAATGATTACTAGTGCTAGTTGAAGTACTAGTATTAGTACTGGTAGTTGTTGTAGTTGCAGTAGCAGACGATGTATAATCAAATTTAATGGCTGATATTATCTGATGAAAATGACATTTCATTTCGTTCCTAAGTCGTCAGGAAGACCATATAACTGACCACCAACACCCTGGGGGAATTTCAATGGACTTCAAGTTGAAGTGTGTTTGGAATGAAAAATTGGTCAGTATCTACTTAAATGAATAGCTGCTATATACCTCAACAGTATGTGGAAGATACAGTAGAAAGGCGGAGAGTATGGAATCTGAAGCTGCCGGAATAGTAATTTCAAATCTCTGATTGTTATTATTCAACATTACCATGAGTAAGTTGAGTGTAAATCATTTATATACTATTAATCTAACCAAATTGTTAAAACTATTATTAATTTAAGCGATTTTGGGTTCAAGGCGTATACGCATTATAGCATAGTTTAATATTAATCATACGCAAGTATAAAAACATCGTTTCTCATTACATCCCATGAAGGAATTGGGGAGAGCTTCTCACAAAAAGTGAGCTGTGCGCTTTCTAGGTTTATACTCCCTGATTGGGACCTGCAGTTTTACACCGGTTCCGAACGGTATGTTGGGAAGCTTTTCCATGGCTAAATACTCGATAGTGTCGCAGTCGCTATGCGAGACGACAACCGCTGAAAGAAAATTAGGGTGGTTAGGGCAGGTATCGAACCCAGCATCTCATATAAAAGAGACGCGCACAGTAGCTATTGCACCACCGTCGGCCAAAGCAATTATGTTCCCTGTTGATTAATACAACGAACTGTTCCGCCTGCCCCTAGCGAGAACATTGGAAATGTGGTAACCACGAAAGGCAACGGTAAAACAGAGTCCACAGATATTATATTACGATAATCATAATTGGGACTTGTTGAGACCCAACTTCTTAAATAGCCGTAGACATCCCAGGAGGTTTAGTGATCTTATGAAACGAAGATAATATATGCAGGCAACTGGCTTGATCTTTTTATTTTTATCTGCAGTTGCTATTACCTGATTTTTCCATCGGAGTCTTGATCCTCGTGTTTTTCGGCATACTTCGGGTACGTTTTGGAATATTATCCAAGCGTGTTCATCCTTAGCAATCTGCTAATATGGTCTAGCCTAGAAGTCTTCAATATGCAATCACTTAAAAAAAACGCTAACACACATATCAGCGATTTAGCGATTTTTTATTCGAAAAATTTTACTTTACCGATTATTAAAAAAAAAGTTGTGGCATATTGAAGACATCCATTGGTTAAAGCCTCCCATGGAAGTAAAAACTGAATTATTTTTCCGATTAGAGGCACCGCGTCCGAGTTATGGTCACTTTTTTATTTTAGCGATTTTCCTATTTTGGCGATTTTTTTAAAAAAAAATTCTTCCAACGGATTGAATAAACCACCTTATGAAAACCCCTTAGAAACCCTGTAAAATTGGTAACCTTTTCGACTGGACGCTCCGTTTCCTAGATATAGACACGAGGGCGTTTTAGCGATTTTTTTAATCGAAAAATTCTAGTTTCAGCGATTTGTTTATTTTTTAAGTGATGCCATGTTGAAGACACCCATTGGCTAAAGCCTCCTATGGAAGTAATAACTGAATTATTTTTCCGATTGGAGGCACCGTGTCCGAGTTATAGCCACTTTTTTATTTTAGCGATTTTCAACTTGAAGATTTTTTTAAAAAAAAATTCTTCCACATGAATTGGACCACTTTATGAAAACCGCTTAGAATACCTGAAAATTTGGTAATTTTTTCGATTAGACGCTCCGTTTCCCATATATAGAGAGATCATATGTATATAGACATGAGGGCGTTTTAGCGATTTTTTTTATTCGAAAAATTATAGTTTCAGCTATTTGTATTTTTTATGTGATTTGTATTTTTTATGTGACATCCATTGGTTAAAGCCTCCAATGGAAAAAAAACTGAATTATTTTTCCGATTGGACCCACCGTTTCCGAGTTATTGTCACATTTTTATTTTAGCGATTTTCATATTTTGGCGATTTTTTTAAAATACTAATTCTTCCAACGGATTGAAGCACCTTATGACAAACCCTTAGCAACCCTGAAAAAATTTTTTTTCGTTTAGATACTCCATTTCCAAGACATAAACATGAGGGCGTTTTAGCGTTTTTTTAATTTCGAAAAAATATAGTTTCAGCGTTTTGTTTTTTTTTATATGTCACGCCATACTGAAGACATCCATTGGTTAAAGCCTCCTATGGAAGTAAAACCTGGATTAAAAACATGAAAAAGTTTCTCAAAATACAGTTCGGAATCGGTGTAAAACTGTAGGTCCCAATCAGTGAGTGAAAACTGGAAAGCGCACAGCTCAGTGATTGTGAGAATTTCTTCCCAGCCCCTTCATGGGATGTAATGGGAAACCATTTATTTATTTTTTTTTTAATATGCAACCTTGATGGTTAATTCCCTCATTGTCATGGGTAGCTACCCATTATTTTCCTGGTTACCCTGCGGACGATGAACAAACGTTCATTACACATTCCCCAAGGCGATGTACATATATGGGCTACACATGGGGGTAAATACGACCTCAACTGCTTGTGCATCTGACCCAGGATTTTAAGCCTGAAAACCCCTTAGAAACTCTTAAAAAGTGGTTAGTTTTCGTTGTGACGCTCCGTTTCCGAGATATAGACTTTTTCTCAGTTTTCAAATTTTCGATCTAAAATGGGGATGGGTAAGCCATTACCCATCGTCGTGGGTAACTACCAACTATTCTCGCCATTATCGTGGGGGTAGTGTGCAACCGTGATGGTTAATTCCCTCATTGTCATGGGTAGCTACCCATTATTTTCCTCGTTACCCTGTGGACAATGGGCGAACGTTCATTACACATTCCTCAAGGCGATGTGTATGGGTTACACATGGGGGTGAATACGACCTCAACTGCTTGCGAATATGACCCAGGATGTTAAGTCATAAACCAAGGTAGGTTGTATGAGAGTCTGATATGACAGGATCTGAATTTCTCGAGAGGAATTTATCTCTGAAGTGCTTGTCTATTACAAAATAGCACCTATTATATATGTGGTTTATACGTGGTTTATATGTGGTTTATATGTGGTTTATATGTGGTTTATAAGTGGTTTATATGTGGTTTATACGTGGTTTATACGTGGTTTATACGTGGATTATACGTGGTTTATACGTGGTTTATACGTGGTTTATACTTAACTTATTGAAACTTACAGTCATACAGTGCGTATAATTAATATGAATTATAATGATATAATTATTCATGTCGCCGGAGTTGCATTCAATACTGTTTGCCACACTTGTGCACTAGGGCGTAGATTCCGCATAAAATTTCTTTTGAAGACGCCCATATCTCATAGGGATAACAGTACATTGTTTTTCCAAAATCCTTTTTAAGCATAAAATCCTCTTTAAGAAGCTGTATTAAACTTTAAGTCCTGACCAGTGCGTTACATTTATATTCAATAAATGCTTACCCTTTGGTAGGATTTTCAGAATTCGTTCTTCCATCCGTAATTTTGAATTTGTTCACTTGTGCAGTAAATTTTTTTCCATTAAGTCCGCTGTGAATAACTCTACTGACCGAAGCATAATCATACGTGCAGCGTTCTATTCACCAGTTGTCATACGACACTCTTCGTCGTATTGTGGCTTGTCTTGAGGTAGTTTCTCGCAACCAAGCATATCTGTGGTTATACAGTCCGTATAATTAATATTAATTTTAACGATTATGAAAATATTATGCCGGTATTGTATTCAATACCGTTTGGCACACTTGTGCTACCGCCTATATTTTCTTTTAAAGACGCCCATCGCTCTCTTGTTATTTCAAAATCCTCTTAGGCCCTGATCAATGAGTTACACTTGGTCTTATAATGCGAACAATGACATGTTATGGAAAATATTCATACCTCTGAGAAAGTGCATAATGGATTTGTGTTTGCCTTAGCTGTGAAGGAGACGGTTCCTGGTAGTTATTCTTGCTTAGTTGTATAAATTCAATAAATAAATATTTTCGATAGTTAACTGTTTGATTTCTCGTTTTAAACTCCCTGAATGATACTCGTACCTACAGTTTGACATCGATTACGAACGATTTTTTGAGAACCTGTTTAATGGAAAATCCCTAAGCGAGGCGACGGTCGTCGAAAGAAATATAAGGTGTTCATCCGAAGGATCAAAATCCTTTTCTTAAAAGTCGCGCAAACTAACCACAGCCCCACCGACCGCCAGCGATGCTAAAAATCTTTTAATTTTAAAAAATACAATGAAATCCAAGGCGTAGGATTTATATTTCAGTAATGCTAGATTACTTATACAACTCGATGTTTGTACATATCACTTTACTAAAACTATATATAGATCATACGACCCATAGTCCTTTGACTAAAAGTTTGAAAATGATCATCGTAAACATTAAACCTACACAATTTTAATATTTTCTTACGTTTTCCTGATTTCCTGATCGCACACTGTACAACTATTTCAAAATGTAGATACACAACCGAATCTAGGATGTGAGAAATGTAAAATTTATACAGCCCCAAAATGCACAGACATTCATCAGTCGATATCATGCAACAAATCGGACTCTATGTCTGTGTATGCGCGTATGAGAGAGAGAGAGAGTATAATGAAAAACCAACAAACAATTAAATATTTTATACATGTCAGTGAGTTGTGTGAGGGAGAAATTGAGTATAGACACAAGTGTGTGTGTGTGGCTGCATAGCTGTGTTCAACTGCGGGCTATAGATCTGTCGCCTGAGTCAATATTTGTGTGAGCGCCAATGTTTTTGTGTTATAATAAACACGATTACAAGATGTCTGGTCAGTTGGTCAGTCGGTCGAAATTGTCAGCCTGCAAATTATGGAAGTGCAGGCAGGCATTCAGACAATCACACAACAACATGCATTTAAATGTAGACAACATCATGGGGATGTAGGTATTTTTGTTTAGTGTATATGTGTGATGGTTTGGGGTACAATTTACATTGAATATAATTGGTTGATTGTCGATGACATACCAAAATAATATAAAATATTACTGAGTTCAACTTCAACCCACCACATTATTTATTCAAGGACTTTGCCACCAGCTGGTAAAATTCGGTCATCATTGTAACACAAGATCTGGGAATATAATTAAGTGCGTTTGATTAAATTGTCTTATATTCTCCCATATTTGTATTGTGTTTCAAGGGAAATATTATAAATAAATCATATATACTATTTCTAGGTATTTGTTCTTGTACAAGCTTTGGTACAATCTATTAGTATTAATTATACGTCACATAGTCACATAGTGGGGAAAGGTTCTTACTAAATGAGGTTTCCATAGATGAAGATTCTAGGTCTTGAATTTTGATCAATTGATTTTTTTGTTGGATGTATTACCTGAGTAATATATATATAAATAAATTGTACATGTATTTTAATTGTATTTGCTCGAAATTAACCATATTAATTAGTGTTAAAAAACAGATGAAAATTATATGAGTTCGTTATATTAAAATATTTCTAAGAAATTTGTATTTTGCTGTAATAGAATTCAAATGCCGTATGATAAACAATGTGGTGTTACATTACGTATACGCATCGATGTTCAATTTGTTTACATTACTAATACGCATTTGACACTTGATAGCTTTCTAATTGAGTTTCTGTTGTCGCATTTTAAAAAGTTCCCAGAATTTACTGGATTTTTTGCGAAATAGTAGAAATAGAAAAGATGTTAATATTAAAATTAGAAACGGTACCAAGATGATTGCGATAAGGGTCCCTGCATACTATAAATAGATATCAATTTGTAGTATGTATAGGGGGGGGGCATGTAAAGTATGGAATTTAATTTAACTTCGCATGTAAAATTTGAAATTTTCTTTAAATTCGCTTTACAAAATTCTAATAGAAAATTCTTATTTTTGAAAATTATGATTGTATTGATATTATGATTCATTGACATTTTTTAATGAAACACAAAATCGTTCTAATGGCTTCCACGACATAATTTACAGAACCTAATTATCTACCTAATTTTCCATATATTTTCGATTGTTCGATTGTCGATTGTTTTCAAAATTATGATTGTGTTGGTAAGGTTCTTAATTGACATTTTTTAATGAAACACAAAATCGTTGAAATGGCTTCCACGACATGATTTACAGAACCTAATTAGATATCTACCTAATTTTCCATATATTTTCGATTGTTTGGATCTCCGTTTCTAAATGCCAAAGTCAGGTCAAAGTGTTAGGTTTGCGAGTGATACGAGTTATTGTAATACCGTACATAGTATTATTATATACCGTTAGAAAGGTAATTTCCTCTCCTATAAAGCTGTGTTCAGAAATATCCTTATTTCGTACATTTCTTTAAGACTTTTGGGAAAAATAGGAAAAAAAACTCAAAACAACCACTTTTTGAAAAATCTTTTGGAAATTTGATTTAAAGTATATAAGTACATATATATGGTATCTTACTAATTTCTATATATGTTATAGACCAATGCCCTGTCAATTAAATCCAGTTTCGCTTTTTCCAAATAGTAAAGAAAGCTTGGATAGTTTTAATCCCAAACAAATCTCTAATGAAAATTCAACTGTTTTTACATGTTAAGCTCTCTTAAGCTAATTTACGCGTAGGATCTACTTCTTTTCTGGCGTGTAGTTAAGAACATTTCAGTCTAAAACACAAATAAATAAAATGTGTAAAAAACCCCGAGCGAAACATCGAAAGTGAATAATTTGTTCAAAAATTTCACATTTTCAAAGAAGGCTAACTGTAGGGTGCACTTCCAATGAATCATAATTTTATCTTAAGTATATTTGCCAAAGCCTTGTCGTTTAGAAAATTTGTAACATTTGTATAGGGTTCTTGGAAAAAACTAAAAACAATACGCAATGCCTCATGGTACCATTTCGGGAAAATATTGTTTTTTTTTCGGGTTGAAAAAAATTTCAACTTTGAGAAAACGGTATATCAAAACGGCTTTAGATACCTTACATATTTTTGCAGTGTATTCATTACTGAAGTGTTCCCAATTTAGTGGTGGTTTCAGATTTATTGTTTCCCTCAATTGGACGAGTTATTAACAAAAAACTGAAAAAAGTCAATGGAAAAATTTAAAGTTTTAAATTTTGTTAGAGAATGTCGTAATAACGTCAAAAGATATTCCTCAAGACCTGGCATACTTTTTGATTTTTCTTGCATAGTGAATTCTCAAAAATAAAACAAAAAATCGGCCTATAATTGTGGTAGTACCAGATTTTGAAAGTTGCCACAACTCCAAAGTGGTCAACTTTGACAAGCTATAGTACAGGGCACCTCTGAATGATGTCTTGTTAAAGCCTGATTCCTCCTCCTCATGTATCTAGTGAATTCCAAAAATACCACAACAATACTTTACAAATTTTGATAGTATTACCGTGTTTTTTCCAATCGGCCCCACTGTGCGACATGAAAATTTTTTGTTAAGCCTGTTAATGTTAAACACTGATTCCTCCTCCTCAAGTATCTAGTGCATTCAAAAATTATCACAACAATACTTTAAAAATTGTGATATTATTACCGCGTTTTTTGCAATCGGCCCCACTGTGCGACGTGTAGATTTTTCGAGCCAAAATTTCAAGAATTTTGTTTGTTTAGCCTCCGAAGTGAGAACGAGCTTCATTGGAAAATAAAATTTTTCGGTAAAAATACTCTTCATTGGACACAAAAGTTTGAAAGAATGTTTTTAATGTTTCCAAAGTTGCTTCAAGCGTTTCTTAAATCACTTTATAAATGTCAAACTGGTCATCAACTTGTAAATAAAGGGGGAGTTCAAATTCTAAATGTTATGTGGCCAAATCTGACTTCTATCGGAAAAAAGTCTAATTCCCATATGTAAATTGAATATTTGAGTTTGTAAATATTCGATAGATAAGCTTCCGATGGTATCAATTCAGGCACAGTAGTTAGGCATCTGATGATGAACTTCTCGCAGAGTTCGAAACTAGTCATGCAAGTGAGTGTGCTTAACTAAATTGTCTAGTATTCCAACAAAAACCAAACATTTTTCAATCAGAAAAATTTTCTTGACCTTGGAAGCTTATAGTATGAACTTCTCATAGATTAACTAAAAAGTTGTACCGTTTGAGGAAAATGTCCTGATAACTGTGTTTATGTCATTCATATCTCGACTACTTTGATTCCTCATAATATGGGGAAACAGACAAAAACTACGTATGAGTAATACCAGTTTCTTGTTGCCGTATTACGTATACGCCTTATGAACCACATTGTTAATATTAATCATACGTTTGTTAATTTAGGTATATATGTTGATGAAGATCTGACCGTATAATGTACATTATATGAATTGTTCCTGGTTCTCGCGATAAACCACTATTTTCAAAATGAAGGAGGGATCACGCCATATTTTAGATTAACTTAGGAACAGATTAAGCGATTTGGTTATGTGAAAAAATGCAAAAAAGCCGCAGCGAAATTACTTCCAAGTCACCGCTATACCGTTTTTTAATGCTCATCTTTGTAACACAGATGTTTGGAGGAAAGTTTATAAATATTTCCCAAATTTTTTTCAACCCATTTCGTAAATCTCTTCTTAAATCGTCAGCTGAGTACTATAAAGCTCCATACGCCAATTTCCCTTATTTCCCAAATTTTTTTCAACCCATTTCGTAAATCTGTTCTTAAATCGTCAGCTGAGTACTATAAAGCTCCATACGCCAATTTCACTTTTTTTAAGCTAAGATTAGAAACTGAGCTTTGAAATGTTGCTCCTTCGAACGCTGTCTTCAGAATACTCAATGTCAATGATGCTCCATAATCCACTTTGTCATCGACCATTGAGTGGTTTTTGAACTTAAATGCTGTTTTTCTCGAAACTAAGTTGATAGCGTATAGAATTTTTTAGTACTCCGCTGACGAAATATCAAACTGTCCATCTACTTCGAAATTACGGGGGGTTCAAATTCTATATTTCATATGGCCCATCCATTTCATGGCTGAATGTTACCCGACAAATGTTTCACTATTTGAGGACAATCTCTTGACATCATCTGAATATTATAGGGAAATAGAAAAAACTACGTATGAGTTATCCAAAATTCTTGTTACCAAATTAAGTATACGCCTTAAGCACCACATTATTAGTATTAATCATACGTTAGCCACATTTTGAACATATATTGATGAAGATCTAAGTCCATAATTTACATTATTTTAATTGATTCGGTTTCTTGCGATAAACCGCTATTTTAAAAATCTAGAAGGTTTCACGACATATTTTAGCAAAACTCAAGAACAATTTATGCGATTTGGTTAATTTAGAAATCCAAATATTCGCAGCTAAATTACCACCAAGTTATCTCTGCAGTGTTTTAAATTAGCTCGATTGTTTCGGAAATATTCAGAAAGTTTTGAAAAGAAAAAATTTATGAAAAATCCAAATTTTGTTGTTGTTTAAAAATGCATAAAAAAATTATAAACGTCAGAATTACTCCGTTTTGATATTTAGTTATACATATCAGTACCTCGGAGGTAAACTACACTATGTCGTTTTCGTTTACTTTTCAGTAGAGCAGTTTTAATGTTGTCGGACAATGATGCAAAGCGCCAATTTATTATTGCGTCCGTTAAGACAGAAGAACCGAATGTTCATCGTTCAAATGCAAAATAACAAAAAACAAAAACCCTAGTTTACAGGTTTTATGTCAATGACCACTGCTCTACTGAAAAGTTAACGAAAACAACATAGTGTAGTTTACCTCCGAGGTACTGATATAGATATGTTACAAATTAACCAACCAATAGTTCATTAAAGTCGATTTACAAGCTGTGGTTTAATTCCCTATATAGTAACGAGATGAATATCAATAGCACAAAGACTAAAATAAATTAATAATAAAATAATAATAAATAAACAATAATAAAATAATAATAAATTAATTATAAAAAATAGTAATAATAAACAATAAAACCGTAATTGTAACTCAGAAAACTAATCATGCAGTTCGATTTCTCGCACCTGAATTAGGATAACCGTCCCCATCCTCTCACGCCTTGTCTCATTTTTCGACTACCTCAGTGTAATTATAGAAATTACGAGTTAAGAAAATCATTTCTGATAGACATTATGGGATTTTCATTGGTATTTTATGTTGGGACAATGTCTTTGCAACTTCCAACAGTAGTTTGCCATCATATGGCTATTCCACCAGTCTTGATATCTTTCCTCATAATCGTGATGTCCTAGTGGAATCACTGCGCTTTCGTTTTTCACTATAGTAGGAAAAAATTGTGGCATATATTTGAGCTAGAAATACATTTCGAAAGGAATAATCGATTGCGTATAAGTTATTTTAATAATATGTAGTATTACTCATACGCAAAATTGCAACTACCAATTAATATTACGTATATTTCGCAATACAAACTCCAAGCAAATATTTATACCATATTCCTCACAAGTTTCAGTAGCCAATGCCGTAGGTCTTCGGCCTCTACCTTGAAAGTGGCATTTGTCTTTCTCTGAAGCAAAAGAAAATAATCGGCGGTAGAGGCCAGGTTTAAGATGCAGGCATAGTGAAGATAGATAACGGATTATGAAATTGGTCGTCCGATTCAACCTTTAAATCTGCATTCGGCAGGCTTTGACTTAAACGGTGATAATCGGTGGAGAAACCAGACTAGGGTTGCAGATAATGAACACACGATTCAAGTGGTCGGTTTCTAAATTAACCTCGACATTATGTGGAGTCTTATTCCTGTCTTCTTTTCGGCGTAGTTTTGCGCAATTAGATTGGAATCACGAATTGGATTTTTTTTATCTGCATTACCAAATATCGTTGCTCTTAAATGCAGGTGAAATTCTAGACGATGTAGGTATATAAAAAGGTTCTAAGGCTTGGTACTATTTTTACATAGTTAAATATTTAGAAGCTTCTTGAGTGGCTGTCACTATTGATACACTTAGTCCAATGAGGACCGTTGTGATACCACGGGAGTTCATATTCATTCTCCATCGTTGTATCTGTAAATTATCCTGATATGGTTATGGGGCGTTGAATCTGTATGAGACCTCGCACCAGAATATGGCTGACGAAGACAAGTACATTACCCCTTGTAGCGATCAGCTGACTTAAGAATATTAGTTATTCAATGGCATCAAAACGTAAGAAATATTGGGGTAATGCTCCAAACTTCAAGCTACTGAGAGCGGCTGTTCCTAATAGCAGCAACATATATGCGTCTCTATCCGATTTGGATGATAACGACAATGAGAGCAAGAAGAACGATGTAAATGATTTCGTAGTACTAGTTCCACCGATAGTTGTGGATCACAGCCTCAACTTTGCATCTGTAATCAAACTCTTTGGACCAAATGGGAAATACAAGAGAATGTCGGTTGGAGCGAAGTTAATGCCCAACACCCTCTCAGATTACGAGCAAATGATTGGGCAACTAAAGCAAAATGACATAAAGTTTTACACTCACCCGGTGAAAGATCCAAAGCGATTCAAACTTATTCTTTTTGGTCTGCCACGGATAAGCACTACAACAATTTTCGAAGAATGTAAGAATAGTTTCAACATTGAGCCACTCAATATAACTGAAATTAAAACTGATAGATCTTACTCTGATGATGCACTCTATGCTATAGAATTCGACCGAAGCCAGATATCCAAAAGGTAAATTATTAGAATTAAATATTTCTATAATATTGTGGTACACTGGAGAAATAAAACAATGAAACATTTTAAGGGTCCGATACAATGTTCCAAATGTACAATGTTCGGACACGGCGCCGCAAATTGCTATCGGAAAACAGCTTGCCTTGGATGCGGTAAGTCCCATGACTACTCCTCATGCCAATTGAGCAAGTCACCCGATGATGCCACAATTGTCTATAAATGTTTTAATTGTGTGAGCAAGAAACTGAAAAATGTTAACCATAGAGCGGATGATCCTAGATGCCCATCTAGACGTGAGTATTTAGAAATTCGGCAAAAATTGACAAATAATACTAGAAAACGCCACACAAACGTTGACATTAGATCAGAATTTTCTCTATCGGAAATGGATTTGCCACAAACACTCAATAGGAATGAAAAAGTTCCAAAGTTACTTTGGCCTAGACCCCAAAACACAAATGAAAAAGAGCGACGCATACCACCATCAAATACTGATGATCATGATATCTCCAGTGAGAAAATTTTGGAAATATATTTTGAAGCTGTAGATGCATTACAGAAATGCAAAAATAAATTTGACAAAATGCGAGTTTTAGGAATGATGCTCAAACATGTCATTTAGACAAAATAAAATTCAAAGTCTTCACGTTATGCACTGGAACTCCCAAGGCATAACAAGTCACTCAGCAATTGCGCAACTTGAACAAATTCTGCACGAAAAAAAGATAGATATACGACTGATTAACGAAACATTCCTAAAGAGCCACCACAAATTTCGATTACTGAACTTTAAGGTCTACAGAAACGATAGAAATACCCATGGAGGTGGTATGTTAAGAGCAATAAGAGACTCAGTCCCACACAGCTGTCTGCCACCTTTAGGAACAGTAAATATGGAAACTTTGTCAATTGCAGTCGAAATAAATGGAAGACCAATTAGATTGGTAGCTGCATATAATTCAAGATACACAGCAAATTTTACCGACGACTTAATGAGTTTTTTTATTTTTTGCGATCTCAATGCCCACCATACCAGCTGGAACTGTCATAAAAACAACACTGCAGGAAAAGTTCTCTTCAACCACCAACTACAAAATAATTAATATATTTATGCTCCACCTGGATTTACCCGCTTTGGTCAGGGCCTAGGACAAGCTCAGCCCTCCGTAGTTGATATTCTTTCGACCAACTCCAAACTCAACTTTTCGTCCCTTGAAACGCACCCTGGTCTTTTATGTTCAGACCATGTTCCGATCACCTGCGATTTATAGGGTTCCGTTGTCAATAAGATATACATACACTCACAGAAAAATTCGGTTGAGATAACCGAATTAGCCGTAACCGAAATTAGAGGTTGTCACAACCTCATTGGAGGTTGACACAACCTCATTGGAGGTTGACACAACCTCATTGGAGGTTGACGCAACCTCATTGGAGGTTGACGCAACCTCATTGGAGGTTGACACAACCTCATTGGAGGTTGACACAACCGCATTAGAGGTTGTCACAGCCGAATTAGAGGTTGTTACAACCGAATTTCGATAGTGTCACAAAATAATTTTGAAATTAGTTTTAATTATTAGCTGATGATTTATTTTCCTAAATTCTTACAAAAAAATTACAAATGGAAAAAAGTCATTTATATAGGGAAATCTTTAGGGTTATGCATAGTTTATTCATGCCAGTTCCGACCTTTTTTGAAGTCCCGGACATCATGGGCCACCGCACCAATTTTGACGTGCATCTCAAACGACCGACCTTGAAAAAGTGCAAAACCGTGGATATTTGATTGAGCATTTTGTGGCCGTCGGTGGTGCAATGGTTAGTGTGCGCGGCTCTTGTACATGAGATCCTGGGTTCGAACCCGGCTCTGACCACCTTCAAATTTTCTTTCGGCGGCGGTCACCTCGCATAGTGACGGCGGCACTATCGAGTATCTAGACATGAAAAAGCTTCTCAAATTACCGTTCGGAATCGGTGTAAAACTCTAGGTCCCAATCAGTGAGTGAAAACTGGAAAGCGCACAGTTCAGTGATTGTGAGAAGTTCTCCCCAGTCCCTTCATGGGATGTAATGGGAAACCATTTATTTTTTATTATTTTATTTTCTGCAAAAAAATACGTTTTAAGACATAAAATATAATTACAATATTCTCACTTACCTTTGGTAACAACCACAAAACAAAAATTGATACAGCCGCGACGGCAACAATTATTCATTCTTAGCTTCTTAGCTTAGCTTATTTCTATTTATAGTTTTAAACGTCAGGTATGAAATACATGGAATTATGCTGTGGTAACCGAATTGAAAATGAATTCGGTCAGACCTACAGAATTCAATAGCAATTCGGTTACAGCAATCGAATTGACGCCAGATTCGGTTGTTGCAACCGATTTAAGGCTAAATTCGGTTACTGCGACCGAATTTATACCAAATTCGATAGATACAACCGAATTGATGACAAATTCGGTTGTTGCTACTGAAATGGTGTCACATTCTATTACTCCAACCGAATTTGGTATCAATTTCGGTTGTTGCATCCAAATTAATTCCAAATTCGGTTCTTCCAACCGAAATTTTAGAAGATTTTGTTGACAGAACGAATATAATTGAATTTTCAGCTTTAACAACCGAATTCATTATGAAATGAGGTTGCTTCAACCGAATGTCAGTTACGGGGACTAAATTCGGTCGTCACAACCTCAATTCGGTTGTAGCAACGGCAATTCGGGGGCAACAACCGAATTTACGGTTGCTACAACCTCTTTTCTAACAATTAGTTCTCTGAGTGTATATGGTGCCATCATACCAAGATGCAGATTGGAAGAAAGGGAGTTGATGAACAAATCCGACGCTTGCAATCTATAAATATTTATAACTGCTTCAAATATTGAACAAATATTATTAAACATCACAAATACCCTTCAAGAAGCAGCTAGCAAAATACCGATGAAACGACGACAATCTTGGCTTCGAAAACTTTCCTATTAGAGCCTGTATCTTATTGGCCAAAGAAACAGATACACCAGAAAATTGCAACGATCTCTTCCCTCGCAGAAACCGTCGCTGAAATGTACTATTAAACTGCTAACTACACTAATTGATTTTCACATATTTAGAGATATAAACACAAATTGGAGTAACTTTCTGCAAAAACTACCACATGGTAGCAAACAAGCTTGGAAAGTGTCAAAAGCAATGAGAGGTAAAAAATCAGCTGTTAGTTGCTTGAGTGTTGACGGTGTAGAAACTCAAAACAGTGAGAGAATAGCCAATGCGGTAGCTGATGTGTTTGAGAACGCACACTGCATAACACAGACAGTGAGCACACCAGCTGATCGAATCGTGATGAACCATGTGAATTGGTTAGACTCTCAAACAATTCCCACTGGCGCAGCTGAATTGACTACATTACAAGAAGTGAGATATTATACTAAGAAAATGAAAAACAACAAGTCACCTGGTAAAGATGGGATAAAACCAGTGTTGGTAAAGCAAATGTCAAATACGGTTTTTAACTTCTTGACAGTTGTCTTTAATTGGTGCTTAAGCAACGGATATTTCCCCAGTATATTTAAAAATGCTAAAGTGATACCAATTTTGAAACCTGGGGAAAATGTCAAATTACCGTCAAGTTACAGACCAATTAGTTAGTATGCTTAGCACAATTGACAAAATATTTGAAAAAATTTTATTAAGAAGAATATCGGAATTTGCTGAGGAAAATCATGTTTTAAATAAAGAACAATTTGGATTCAGGAAAGGCCACTCCACCGTGCACCAATTAAAGAGAGTTGCTAACATAATAACTGAAAATAAGAATAACAGAAGAAGTTCCCGGGGTGGTTTTACTGGATATAGAAAAAGCATTCGATTCAGTATGTTATGACGGTATCGTCTTCAAACTTAATAATTTTAATCTCCCGATCTATTTACAAAAACTTATTAGAAGCTTCTTAAAAAACCGCAAATTTTCCGTCTGTGTTGATGACGCAGAATCGACATCAAGAAATATACCAGCTGGTGTTCCACAAGGATCGGTTTTATCACCTACTTTGTATTCAATCTTCATATCGGATTTTAAGATACCAGCAAATCAGGATGTCGCCTTTTATGCGGATGATTCGGCAATTATAAGTACTGGAAAGGTCTCTAATGCTATTATTAAGAAAATGAAAAAAGCTTTGCTAGTATCTCAAAAATATTTTGAAGAATGGAAGATAAAAGTCAACCAAATTAAAACACAGGCAATTAATTTCCCGTTCAATAAATCACCAAAGCGGGTACCTACTGAAACTCTTGAAATTCAGGGATCAGTTCTTCCAGTACAAGATTCAATAAAATATCTTGGTGTTATTTTGGATAAAAAATTGAATTTCTCGAATCACATCAGGACCACGCGAGACAAAGCACTAAAATGTGGAAGATCATTATTTCCATTACTTAATAGAAAATCTGCGCTCAATTTGAAAAACAAAATGCTCATTTACAATATGTGGATTCATCCTATTATGACATATGGTTGTCAGGTCTGGTTTCCAAGAACCGCTAAAACGAACCTTAAAAAATTACAGGTTACACAGAACAAAAATTTTAAAATTATTCACAATCTAAATCGCAGATACAGTACTGATCTGTTACATGAAAATTTCAACCACAAACTACTTAATTCAATTTTTGTTGACTTACAACAACGATTCGAAGACAGCTGTAGGTAGATCTTCAAACTTCGATATAATAAGAAATTTATACGGCTAATTACATTTTACAACTTTGGCAACAAACTTATTATAATTAATTAATTTGAAATGTCTAATAAAATTTAAAGGTTTTTTCTATCTTTTTGCCTTAACCAGAATTAACTTCTAATGTAGACATTTTTGTTATAAAAGATATATTTGCTGCAATACTTAATGTAAAATCTCAAAAATTGTAAATATTTATTTAATTTAATTTTAATTTAACAATAAATCTAATTTAACCAAATCAATAAAAAAAAAAAAATACCGTTAAAGTATTTTCTTTTAATACTTCCTTACATTAATCTCTAACATCTTTAACAGCCAACTAGAATTGTTGTGGCCATATGAATTGGGTTTTAAAGCTTTTCTTAAGTTTTTCTCTACTCTGCTATGCCTTTTGTACGCTGCTGTGAAAACTTATATAAATACGTACAGACACAACAGTAAACTAAGATAACAAGAGATGATGGAACCCTGTTTTAACCACCAACCATGCCAAAAGCACGTCATCGCCACCAATACGATGATGACGACTATGGCGTTGATGACGCTTACTACCGACCAGGTCATCCCATTGAAACAGCTCGCTTTGGTTGTGGTGGTGTGCAAACTCATATTTCCGGTAAATGGTGTTAACGTTAAAGCGTTTTTAAATACTAGACTTACGTCGATGCCAACGGGACACCGCCACTGGACCCCAAAAGATCTATGGCGTAATAAATAACAAGTGACGACATGTGCGCACCACCAACCACCGGACCCCACAATCTAAGGGCTGGTGGGGCACAGTAAACCAAAGCCGAAGGGTGGTTTACAGCTGTTCATGATTGTCGAATGTCGATTTTGCAGAGTAATGGCTATTGGGTGCTCCTTAAAAATTGCTGCTAGGGATTCGTAGTTAAGTATCCAGTGGTGTTTCATCCTCCCTCATTTCACTCTCAATGTTTTTGTACATGACCATGCTAGAGCATTTGTTGGCTGATATATTTGTTCATTCTGCTGTTGCTGTTTCTGTTGCCTCCTCTATTTTAGCTTCCTCTTTGGCCGTCTTCAATGCGCCATCATCAATTGCGTGACTATGTCATCGATCAATGCCAAAAACTTTAGACTATTTGGCACGCAAACACAACTGAGAGTACAAAGGAAACCTTAAACCGGATGTTGGCTTAACTCGTTGCTGCGCTTTTTGCTCCCCCCCCCCCCCAAACTGCAAAGTGCAGTAGACGGAAGTTACAATTAGCATATTTGCTTTGCAGCAAACGATATATCATAATTTAGAAAACGTTTGCCTTCTAAACAAACTACACTAAGCTTTATTTTCCCAGTATCTTCTTTTACTCTCTTACTCATATTAAATGGTTTTCGCTTAATATCCGCTTAGTATCCTTTTACCGGGTGTTATACATGAGTGTGCGTTTGTGTGCGAGAGTGTGTTAGTAGTTTCCTTTCGAAAGTAGGTTATTGTCTTCCAGCTTAAATGCATGGCCATAAGTATAAGATAGTGACACAATAGAATGGATTGCTTTAAATCAAATTTAGTTACAAGGGGTTTAATTTACAGGAGTTTCACAGTTAAATCCTTTTAGGTACGGCTTTGATAGCTATCTGAAGTTGATAGGTAATTTAGTAACGTGACAGACAATTTTTTGACTATTGAAAACTGTGCGGCATATGGTGTAAATATTTGCTTGGAGTGTTACGTATACGTAATATTAATTGATAATTACGCTTTAACGTATGAGTTATACTACACATTATTAAAATAACTTATACGCAATCGAGTTAACGTGTGTGTTAGGTATTTCCTTTCGAAAATTCGTTTTAGTTTAAACATTTGCAACAAGGAGAATTACGTCACTAGGGTTTCTTCATCGTAAACATTTAAATGACATTTTAATGGAAATGAAATCCTTGTAGAATTTGAAGTAGGCTTTCCAGATAGATTATCTTAAGCCTGATACTGACATCAATATTTGGTTTAGAGTCGTAATATCATATTTCTCCACTGTCGATTACACTGTGCCACAGTGGGTCTCGGACCTCAACCAAACCAAAAAAATATGAAAGTACTTGGACGTGGTACGGTTGCATGTTATGTTTCGGGATTTGGCAACCCTAGTGTTGCAATCTGGCAAGTGGCAGCTCTATCGTAAAGTTGGACATTGTCGAGGTTATGCGTACTCAGAACGTTTTGACATACGAGCGCTATTTGTGTTGTTCACAGTAACTTAAAAGATTCATCTCGGCCCAAAAATGGTATTAAATCGTGAACATTTGCGTGCGATTATTTTTTACAACTTTCGACGTGGATTAACTCAGCAACTTAATTCAATTTTTGGCGATGAAGCTCCATCAAGGACCAGTGTTTATCGATGGTATGGTGAATTCAATCGCGGTCGTAGTCCACTCCAAGACGAATTTCGTGAAGGTCGTCTAAAATCAGCTGTTGTCCCGAAAACCATTGATGCTGTGCGGGGTCGGGGGCCTATTTCAGATTTTACTTCAATAAATCCTAAACAGCTTGAAATATTGCATTACCACGCTTGACAATATTATACCTGTTTTGCCATTACACAATTCCCTCAAATATATTTCTAAGGAAAAGTACACTGTTCAGCGATTATTTCACGAAACGTCATGACAAATTGCACATATTTTATATATTTTGACATTTCTTGCCTAACGGGTATAGCAATTGCGTGAATACGTGAATATTTAAAGAATGTGATTCAACGCAGCATTTCTACACCAATTATGGAGCCGTAAATACAATTTTTGTCGATTAGTGCATTTAGAAAAGTTATCAAGAAATTTAAACGCTACAATTCTTTTGAAGACAGCTACCGCAATTGCTTTACCCGTTAGGCAAGAAGTGTCAAAATATATAAAATATGTGCAATTTTTCATGACTTTTCGTGAAATAATCGATGAACAGTGTACTTTTCCTTAGAAATATATTAGAGGGAATTGTGTAATGGCAAAACAGGTACAATATTGTCAAAGGCTGTAATGCAATATTTGACGCTGTTTAGGAGTTATTGAAGTAAAATCTGAAATAGCCCCCGGACCCACCTCCAACATTTTCTTCGACCTGTAAAAAAAATTGTTGCCTGTAAAGTCGGTTTTACGGGCGAAGATTTTACGTGACAACGTCTTTTTCTCGGTAGAATATTTATTGATATGAATATAATTAAATTGCACAATAGGAGTGCAATGAACTCACTTGCCCAATGAGTGTTAGAACTCACGGGCGATGTTTTAACATTTATTGAAACTTATGGTTTAGGAAAATAGAAGTAATTTCAACACCATCTAGGTACCTGTGCGATTTCTATGAACACATTATCAAATGTGACATTATAAACAATAAACATATCCTTTATTATAAAATATAAACATTTCTTTTATTATAAAAAATAAACATTTCATTTATTAAAAACAAAAGAAAATAATTTACTAACCAAAAAGTATTTCAATTCATCATATTCGCATATCGTTTTTAAAGCCGACCGCAGCTCTCTGTTTCGTTTTGGCTACCTAATTCATATGAAAATTTCTACACACAAACATACACTACACATATCATAAAGCCAAAAAACAAAAAACAAAAAAAAACAAAAAATAATACCTTATCCAATGCAGACTGATCTAAATCAATATTCATACACACGCACATATATACGCACATACATACTTGCTCAGTCGTCATATATATGATGTGCCAAAAAACAAAAACACTCACACCACCGACCAACAGCCACTAGAAGCCAGCAAAGCAAATCGTTTCTGGCACACAAGTAAACACATTGCGTTTACTTGTGTTCGGTGACTCATCGTAACGTTACCGGGCGTTACACTTTTTCATAAGTGACTCCCAGCCGCAACCTAATTTAAGACGTTGTCACGTCAAAAAAAAATTTTACGCATAGGGGCAAAACCGAGCAGGGTTTTGTGATACAACGTCCAAGTACTTCCACAATTAGTTGGTTTGGTTGAGCGCCGAAACAAATTTCAATAATTTGTGTCACATTGTTATTGCATCGACTATGATTTAAATCGAAAATATGGAAAACACCTCCATTATCACCATTTCTAGTTATATTTACAGTTAGATATAATTAACAGTTATTTTTAAATTATTAACTGTAGGTCAGCTCCAACCAGACATAGTCATAATGACCCTTAGTATGATACGTATGAGTTATATTTATTAAATGTCCAAGCGAATGAGTATTGAACAACTATAAATACTACCAAAGCTAAGACACACACAAGTTTAGATATAATTTTTGCACGAAATTATGATGCCTTCAAGTTTAGCAGCTACGAAATTTGAGACGATTTACAAAATGTGAGCCCAAGCTCTAGTGATTTGTCGCATCGTTTAAAATCCGACTAAATTCTAAATACTAAATTTTTTTTATTAATGTGGTATAACGTATTTGTATCTTCAGCTGAGGTGGTCTGCATCGTTTCCAAGGACGTCGTAAGGACCTACAAAACCCTACGAAATGCAACAGCGACCCCCGACTAAGGCAGTTTCCGAAATATTTTTATCTTCAGCTGAGGTGGTCTCCATCGTTTACAAGGACGTCGTAAGGACCTACAAAACCATACGAAATGCAACAGCGACCCCCGACTAAGGCAGTTTCCGAAATACCATGTATTAATTTTGACGAAAATAATTCAAGATCCATACAATGGGTATATAAACAACATCGATGTTTCTTCGAACTTCGATATCCCAGTGGCCTGGGTCTGACGAGAACTAGACGGTAGCGGAATCAAGCTAACAGGTGCGATGATTGCAGATAGTGAACGGTAAAGCCGTCGGCATTTGGATAACCCTAAATTAAGCAGATACAACACAGGTCAACACTGATTCTCCGGCATGTGGATTGCTAGTCAATTTTGGTACACATGATGATGAAGATCTAAGTCAATAATTTAAATTATTTGAATTAACTCTGGTTCTCGCTATAAACCGCTATTTTAAAAATGAAGGAGATATCGCAACATATTTTAAAATTGAAGGAAGTTTTACAACATATTTTAGTATAACTCAAGAACAGTTTGCAGTGGAGAGGTTTGCGTTAATTGGACTAATGGAAAATAATAGCAATTTGTATTCTGTTTAACTACTAAAGCGCCCCACCGTCCCCAAACAATTTTCAAAATAACAGATTCTTTGATGACTACATTTTCAAATGGGGAATGAACTAAGTGCGTCCACGGTGGGCAGATTGGAGAAACTTTCAGCAGTGGGACTGAAGGCAAATTATATGTATTTGTAACGAGTCGTATTGACCTTATAAATATTGCTTTAGAAAACGTTAAAGAAATGTAAAAACAACATGATTTTAAATTCTGTATTCTGTCTGTAGTAGCTGTTTAACATAGCTCTGTTAGTTAGTTAACACACCTATGACAATTGCTCTGCCGGCAGCTCTGGAAGACATATTCAAATTAATCTTCAAACAAATAAAATCTTAAGTACTTACGCAGTTTAAAGAAGGAAAATAATATTACCTGGAAATAAAAAAAATACAAATTGTTATTGTGATTGATAATATTAGTAAAGGTGGAAATTTTAAGTAAAATTGAAAAAATAGTCAAAAATATATGCGTGAATATTAGGGTGGCAATGAAGAAACAACTTCGGATTTTTAATAAACCCCAGGCGGTTTATTGTTCCTTATGGTCTAAACCTGACTTGGTGAAAATTTGAGCCGAAGCCGTGCCGCATTTTAGTCAAACTTTTCGGATTTTGGCATTTTGGGTGAAAATTCGCATACACTAGAAAATCTTCATTCCTCAGTGCATTTGAAAAAAAATTTGCTCATTGATTTAGTTTAACCTCAGTATAAACTGGATAAAGTTTCAGTAACATTCGACCACTCTAATGGTTCAAATTTTGAATTTGAAAATATTTGAAATTTTTAACAAAAACAAAAATTTGTGTTTTTCGGTTTTTTTCCAAAAATTTTATCGAAATGAAAAAAATATTTAACTTGGATCCCAATACCTTCTAGCAGAAGTCTATACGCTTCCAATAAGCTATAATACGACATATTCATGCAACGGTTTCACGGTGTTATCGTGCGGCGAAGTAGGCTATCTCGAGGAAAAATCGTCAAGATGGCCCTATAAGGGTACCACATTATAAAAATTTCAAATTACAAGTTAGAAACATAAGCTATGTGCTCAAACTGATTCTACTAAATCTGATGTGACAGTTTGTTACAAAAACCAGGTTTAAAAACCAGGTTAAAACCCCGGGTTTGAAAAATCAAGTTTAATACTGGGTTTAAAACTGGGTTTATATAAATTTTATAAATTTTTTTTTTTAAATCACGTTTAAATATTTTATAAACTGCACACCCAGACGTATGAATGATATTAATTAAATTATGAATATACTAACATATCAACATAATAATTGTGGCCGTCGGTGGAGCAACGATTAGTGTGCGCGACTGTTGTGCGAGAGAACGCGATTTTGATGAACAAAAATCTCCAAAATCGTTCCAACACGGTGTAAAACTGTAGGTCCCAATCAGTGAGTGCAAAGAGGAAAGCGCACAGCTTAGTGAATGTGAGAAGCTCTCCCCTATCCCGTTCATGGGATATAAAGGGAAAATATTTATTTATTTATGAATAATATACATTACATTTATACAGGTTTGTATTTTGGCACCGAGAAGTATGAATGATATTAATGGACGCATATGTATATATAGGGTTTTCTAATCTGAGTGATATGATTTCTAAGGACGTTTCAGCTATTTGTAGTATGTCATGATCTGTCATTTTTTCCATTGTATTCAGTAATGTTTACAATTTCATTAAGGAGAGATATACGCATCATGGAGAGATATACGAACAACGTTTACAATTTATTAAATTTTTTTTTATCAAAATAAACGTTTTTCAATTGAAACTTTTCGTGCGCTTTTTCCCTTTTATGGTCGCAATAATCATCCACCTGTTCTCGCTATTCGACAAATTGTTGCAAATTACCAGCGTGCATTTTATTTACATAATGTTCAAGTGCCAATAAGATAAAGAGCCGCTCGAAGTAATGAAAACATTGCTGCCATTCAGGCAAGTATTGCTGACGACCGCAATTTAACGATCCCAAGACGTTGTCAACAATTGGGACTGTCTCAAACCACAACCTGGAGGATTGTGCGAAAGGATTTGGGCTTTGATCCGTATAAAATTGATATCACTCAAGAACTGAAGCCATTGAACATTTTCCATTGGCAACAACCGAATTATTTCGAGAAAAGTTTACGGATTCGATTATTTCAAGAAATTGTGACACTGAATGACCTCCAAGAAGTTGCAATTTAAAAGCATTATACTATTTCTTGTTGGGTTATTTGAAGTCATTAATCTTTGGCAATAAAGCATACTCTCTTTGAGCTTTACAAGTCAATATTGAACGTGCTATTCATGACATACGACTTGATTTAGTGGAAAAAGTGCTCGAAAATTGGGTTCATCGAATTCGTTGCTGCAAAAGAAGACGTGGAGGCCATTTGATAGACGTTTTATTCAAAACTTAATTGTATCGATTTTACTTCATGTTAAATAAAAAACATTTGAATTTCCTTCACAATTAGTGTGTTTTGTTTTTAAAAGAAATCATACCACTCAAATTGGAAAACCGTTTATAATGTATCTGTAAAAATATGGGAAATTGTAGTTAGATTATCGACGGAGTGTAATTCGGTTAATTGTTGCAGTTTAAACGATGCACTAGCCTAAAGTTTAATTAATTTATAAAGTCCGTACCCAGACGTATGAATGATATTAATTGACGTATGAATTGCTTCAATCGACGTATGAGCAACATAAATTTAATATCTTACATTATATTCGTGCAAGTTTGAAGTTTGGCACCCAGACGTATGAATGATATTAATCGACGTATATGTAAAGGGGGTTTTTTAAGGCCGATAGAAATGGAAATTGTAAAAATTAACACAAAAAATTTAATTTTATATAAACAAATTTTAATATTCGAAAGATCAATGCATGACATTAACATTTGAGAATGATTTTGGGGATATGACCACCGTGGCTGTACATGACAAGGGCATTCTTGAAGTCCAATTCGCAAATATTTCATGCGGATGTGTGCTATCGTAAGATCACTTCTATGAATATCATCTTTGTATTGTTCTTTGAAAAGGTAAATATATTTAGGGATAGCACTGCGTATGATTGTTACTAATTATGATACAGTAAACTTTTCATTATAGCATTAGTCATACTCACCGTTACTCCCAAATACTGGGTGAGAACCAATATCTTTAAATATAATGTCCAGAAGCCAATTTTTCTTATAACGGGTGTGATTTTAAGCCCGCTCGAAATTGAAATTTGAAAAAATAAAATTTAAATAAAATTTTATTCAAAAACATGTTTTTATTCAAAAGATCAATAAATGGCATTAACATATGAAAATGATTTCGGGCATATGGCCACCGCGGATGTTCATGACGAGGCGCATTCTGGACGTACAATTTTGGGTCACTTCTTCGAGCATTGCTGGCAGTATGTCACGAATACCACGAACAATTGTGGCCTCCAAGGCATCAATTGTTGCAGGTTTAGCAGCATAAACCAGTGACTTCACGCATTCTCGCAGAAAATAATCAAGAGGTGTCAAAACGCACGACCTTAGAGGCCAATTGGCAGGTCTATTTATCGAAATCAAATAATCGCGAAATTGTGATTTCAATAAATCGATGGATGCGGTCGTCCTTATGGCACGTATCGCCATCCTGTTGAAACTACATCTTGCCCGGATCAATGTCATTCAAATTTTCAAACAAAAAATCATTGATCATGGTCAACTCCATCAACTCCATCGTCCATCACGCGAGATCCGGCATTTTTGAAGAAATAGAGTCTGATGTCGCATCAAACGATGAATTTTTGTGGATCTAATGAAGTGTGTAGGGTCTGTAGTTGGTTGGTATTACTCCAATTTGTTTATTAACAAATTTGTCAATGTGATTAGACATAAGACCATATGGCTTTATTTCCATAGAAGAAGCGCAATAATACCACATTTGTTTAGCAGCCAAAGTGGAATCCCAGAGAATTTTGAAAATAGTCTTTTTTTGTTGTTTGGATGCAAATACGAGGGTTGCTGTTTATATATAGGGAATAGCAAATAATAACAAATGTTTTCAAATGAAAATAGTTTTATTATTTTCCAAAATATTTCCCTTGAAGATCAATACCATATTGAATTCGTTCAAACCATTTTTCATTGCCGTTTTTCAATTCCTCTTGAGACACCTCCAAAACATGGGTTTTGAACTCTTCATCTGCTTCTTTAGCGCTCGTAAATCATTGGCCATGCAGTTTATCTTTGAGAAGAAGAATTCATTGTGTGCCAAATCAGGACTGTACGGAGGATGAGTCATCGATTCAATGTTTTGACTTGAAAAATTCACCAGTTTGACGAAATGTGTGAGAGCTCGCATTGTCATGATGGAGAATGACAGCCGGTAAAAAAAATTGTCGTGTGCCACTCAGAATTGACCGTCCTACGTTGCTCAAGCGGAACAGTGGCCACATGAACCATTCGGCCGAAGAAACAGGCGGCCATTTGCCTCAGTGTGCTTCTTCCACGAACAACTTTTGTTGTATTTAGGTCGTCTTGAAAGATCCATACGGTTCATTGCTGTTTTGTTTCCGGCTCATACACATATATCCATGATTCGCCACTTGTCACGATTTTATACACGTCTTTTGAAGCAGCACGGTCGAACTTTTTAATCATTTCCTTACACCAATTGACACCAGCCGGTTTTTGAGCGATTGTCAAATTTTTGTGGGATCCAAGGAGAACAAATCTTTTTTACATCCAAATGATCATGCAAAATCGAATGTATTGAACTGGAACTTATGCGTAAGGAGGCCCCTATCTCACGATATGTCACATGACAATCTTTCATTATCAGTTGACGCATTGCATCGATGTTTTGAGGCGGAACAACTTTGATGAAATTCATCCTGGAACGAATGTCGTCCGAGAGTGAACTCTTGGTACCAGCGATTTACAGCGGTGATTGATGGCGCTTCATCACCAAACGTCGAAACACGTTGATTGCGACACTCTTGTCTCGATAATCCACACCGAAAATCGTAACAGGTCATTGCGCGAAAATGTTCATGGGTTAATTTAATTTTTTGCCAGAGATGAACTTTTCAACACAATGTAATTACAAAAAATAGTGCTGGTAAGTGAAGACCTTCCATGTATGTTTGTGCTAATAAATGTTAAACTTTCCAATGGAAGTTCCAGTTTGCATCTGGGAACACTAGTATTGTCAATTCCCGAAATATAAATAGCAACCCGCGAATATCGTGTTTGTAGGTTGCCGCAAATATAGTTCACTTGTGTCCAAGCATATTGTGTTTGCAATTCAATATAACATGTTTGGGACACAATGATTAATAGGTTATAATATATGTATTGGTGGCCCAAATGTGGCTTTGTTGGATGAAAACAAAAACGTGACAGACAATAATGAAACAAACACCAGAAATCTTCACTGATATGTAAAAAAAATCGCTGAAAACAACCCAAGTTTTGTTACCTTAGAGGAGTAACCGGAAAAAGTCTATTGGAATCCTACCATAGTGGTTGTAGTACCGCAAAGTTACGACTATGTGGCAAAACCATATATTTTTTGGGGTTACTTTTAAAGTAAATTGCATTTATTTTCATTGAAACCCAATTTTCTATTGGGTTAAATTTGGTCAAAACAAAACTGAAGAGGACTTAGAGTTTTACACCGACTTTGAATGGTATTTTGTGCAGCTTTCCATGGCTAAGTACTCAATAGTGACGCCTTCACCGAACAAGGTTACCCTCATCGAAAGAAGACAACAAATTCAGTTTTCGCAATTACATTCCAATTTTCCTTTGCGTGCAGCACTGCGTGTCTTTCAGATTAAAGTGCTCCGGAAATTATGTGGATTTATAGTAGACCATGGGAAGTATTGACGTCGAATAAAGTACGGACTTAATAAACTGTATCCCGACATAGGGGTATTTAAGCGAATTAAATTTACGTAACGACGCAAGTTGGGTCTGTAGGGAAGGAAAAGTTGGGAATGGATTCATAGACGATCCTTGGACGACCAAGTCTCCGCCGAAAGCGACAGGTGGGGTGAATCTCCATGAAAGCTTAAAATTGCCAATTTAACAGCAAAGTCAAAAGACCAAGCCGGTTGGATAAATTTACTATTTTCTCTCTGTAAAGGCCTAACCCTCGCGGATTGTTTGTCGCAAATTAAGTCAGCCCATAATTATAGTTCTTTTTGCAGATTCAATTGATCTTAATTAGACTTACTTTTTTAAATTCTTTAGAATTAATGGAAAAATAACAAAACATTGTAACTTTGCTATTTTTAAAGTGACAATATTTTCATTTTCATAATTTCTTCGACTGCACCCAGGCTTCTTTTGTATCTTTCGATCTTCTCTTTTTTTTGTATAAAACTTTATTAATATATTTTGCTCTCCCTATTTGTTAAATTGGATAAACATCTCCACAACAGAAAACTGAGACTGAGAAAAAAAAAGAATTCAAAAAATTGCAAAATAGCATGAAAAGAAAGAAACACACCACGGCAAACATCAAATAAAGTTAATATTAAAAATATTTGTCTGACTGTCTGCCTGTTTATCTGTCTGTATGCCTGTCTACTCATATCTATATGTTCGAATAACTTTCTGTCTGTATGTACATACGTCTGACTTTCCCACCAGCCAGCCAGCCAGCCCATCTCATGTACTTTGCCAGTATCTCTGTTAGATCTGCATGTTGCACTATCATAAAAATTGCATTCACTTAAAAGTCACCACAAATAACAAAAAACAAAACACCGATTCTGTGACAGCTACAACAACAGCAAATTCTACAACAACAACAACAACATCGGTATGACAACTGTGCAGCAGAAGCTTTACATACCTACAACGTCAATAATAGAATGAACTTCTTAGTGGGTAAAAAACGAGGATCGTTTTCCAAATTAACAAACATAAACGTAATTTACACAAATGCGGAGTTTGTGTTGCTTCAAACCTCAAGTATTTGATCAAACATGCCATCAAACCATTCTTGTTTATTTCCCTTCAAACCTTTACTACTCGTTTGTTACTTCAAACCTCAAGTATTTGATCAAACATGCCATCAAACCATTCTTGCTTATTTCCCTTCAAACCTTTACTACTCGCTTGAACAAGCTTGTTGTTTCTCTTGCTTTAAAATTAGATTGAAGTTTAATCGATCATGTCGATGTTTGGACTCGCAACATAATGAAAGTCTAAACATGAAGAAGAAGAATCAGTGAGATTAGCGAACGTTTTCCATTGTTGATACCTGTGGCTAGACTTGTGTCGAATTCGTTCACCAGTTCTCGAACTCGTTCATTTAAAGTGCCCGGGCATAACAATTACTTACGTGAGCGCCATATCGAACATGTGGATTATGTTCGTTAGGGTCAGGTGTGATGACTCTAAACGAACTATATAGTTATGAAGTTCCTTATTCAATTATAGAATCAACTTATTAGTGGGTAAAAATGAGGATCGTTGTTGAAAATTTACAACCATGAAGGTAATTTCCTCAAATCAAGAGTTTTATATGATTTGCTTTACTTCAAACCTCAATTGTTTGATCAAACATGCCTTCAAACATTTCTTGTTAATTTTTCATCACACCTTTACAACTCGATCGAACAATCTTATTACATCTCTTGCTTGAAAATTAGATTGAAGTTTGATAGATCATGTCGATGTTTGAAGTCGCAACATACCAAAGTTTTAAACATGAAAAACAAGAATCAGTAAGTTTAGCGACTGTTTTCCAATGTATATACCTGTGACTAGACTTGTATCAAACTCGTTTACTAGTTCTCAAACTCGTTCATTTAAAGTGCTCGGGCATAAAAATCACGAACGTGATCGCCATATCGAACATGTGGATTATGTCCATGAGGGTCATATCAGGAGACTACATGAACTATACAGTTCATGAACGACCCAACGCAATAATATAATGAACTTCTTAGTGGGTAAAAACGAAGATCATTGTCAAAATTTACAACTATGAAGGTAATTTGCACAAATTCAAATGAGTTTTATGCGATTTGTTTTACTTCAAACCTCATGTGTTTGTTCAAACATGCCTTCAAACCTTTCTTGTTTATTTCCCCTCAAACCTTTACAACTTGATCGAACAAGCTTGTTGTTTTGATCGATCATGTCGATGTTTGAACTCGCAACATAATGAAGATATAAACATGAAGAAGACGAATCAGTAAGTTTAGCGACTGTTTTCCAATGTTGATATCTGTGGCTGGACTTGTGTCGAATTTGTTCACCAGTCCTCGAACTCGTTCATTTAAAGTGCCCGGGCGTAACAATTGTGGACGTGATCGCCGTATCGAATATGAGGTTTATGTTCATGAGGATCATATCTGGTGACTCTACATGAACTATACAGTTCATGAACTACCCAACTCAATTGAATGTAAACGAGGAAAGTTTTCGAAATTTGAAACCATAAAGGTAATTTAGACAAATCAAGAGTTTTATATGATTTGCTTTACTTCAAACCTCAATTGTTTGATCAAACATGCCTTCAAACATTTCTTGTTTATTTTTCATCACACCTTTACAACTCGATCGAACAAGCTTATTACATCTCTTGCTTTAAAATTAGATTGAAGTTTAATAGATCATGATGATGTTCAACTCGCAACATACTAAAGGTTTAAACATGAAAAAGAAAAATTAGTAAGTTTAGCGACTGTTTTTCAATGGTGATATATGTTGCTAGACTTGTATCGAACTCATTCACTAGCTCTCGAACTCGTTCATTTAAAGCTCCCGGGATTAACAATCACCAACGTTATCGCCAGATGGAATGTGTAGATTATGTTCGTGAGGGTCAGGTCGGGTGGATCTACATTGAACTCGATCGAGCAAGCTTATGATATCTGTTGCTTTAAAATTATTTTTTAGTTTGATCGATCATCTCGATGTTTGAACTCGCAACATAATGAAGGTTTCAACATGAAGAACATGAATCGGTACGTTTAACGAATGCTTTTCAATATTAATGTCTGTGGCGTTCTTCGCGCAAATGTATATGGAATAATTCTCATTAAGGTAATGAGTTCCATTCATAAAGACTTAATCAAATCACCAAAAGACATACCAAAATTGTTTCATGATAAGGTTCTTAGCTATATCCGATAATACTAAACTAAGCTGATACTATTACCGTACATTTAGCTCAGACGCGACAGCACGCTGAAAACCAACGGGCCCAGCAACATATTGCAGGAAACGTGTATATGGTTGCAAGCATTGTTTTCGTGAATTGAAGATCAGCTGCTTTTTACTTGTACTTTGTCTGTCACGATTTTTTGTCAGCAGTTTTCAATAAACAATGCTACATTTGGGTCACAAATACCTACATTATAATCTATTGATCATTGTGTCACAAACATGTAATATTGAATAGCAAACACAATGTGTTTGGACACAAGTATACCATATTTGCGACAAGCTACAAACACGTTATATTTGAATCCAAATAACAAAAAGATAAATTTGCAGTATGTGTGTGAAGTTGAAACTATTCTTGCAATTTGCTTTTTTGTCCCATGACTGTGAATATTCGTTGGTAAAGGGTGCTATTTTTAGAAGTGTATAACTTTACGTTGCCAACACTTTATCCGTGTCAGCCATTCCAAATTGCACATATTTATTTTAAAAAAAGTGTCGAATACCGATGTCCAACACAAAATCCCGTTTATAAGCAAATGTGCCACATTTAGAATGAGATGTCGCTAAACAAATAAATATTTTTCCATTACATCCCATGAAGGGATTTGGGAGAACTTCTCCGAAAGGCTCCGAAAGGTGTTTTGAGAAGCTTTATAATGGCTAATTACTCGATAGTGTCGCCATCACTACGTGAGGAGACTCTCGTCGAAAGAAATTTTAACGTGGTTTTGTCAAAAGCTGAGGTAGGCGCAGTTATGTCCAGGGTCTTTCGTAAGGATCCACTAAACCTTTCGTAGTAAGAACAGAATGGTGTACCCTTCTATGGGGTTTGAATTCAAAGCCTTTATTGATTTTATTACAAAATTATTTAATTCAAAGAAACAACATCTCGATGGCTTTATATAAAAAGGGCCTAACTCGATTTTTTGTTACTTGACAGGAGAGGGAAAAAACTTAATAAAATCCGTAAAATTTTAGATACAAAAAAAGTTTTAATTCAATTTTTAATAAAAAGAGGCAACACATTTTTGGAAATTGCATTAAAACTTTTTGTTATATCTAAAATTTTACGGATTTTATTAGGTGTTTTCCTTATCCTGTCAAGTAACAAAAAATCGAGTTAGGCCCTTTTTATATTAAGCCATCGATCTACTGATCCACATATTGAGAACACATTTATATGAAAGGTTTGAAAACACTCTTCAGATAACTATTTGACGACACTATGCCGGGAACGGTTAAGAATATGCTCCCGGGAACGATTGAGAACTCTCTTCTGAGAGCGGGTTGAGGTTGGACTTCTGAATTTGGCCACCATGGACGCATCTTGTACGTCCGAAACAAAAATTTCATAAATTCTTCGTCGAATTTTATATTCTGGACGCTTTTTCGGCAACAGAGGTATTAAATAATGAAAATAGATGTCCATAGCTTTAATTTGATACTAGTCCCAATCACTAAACTCTTCCTGGTGACCACCATGGACGCATCTTGTCCGCCCGAAACAAAAATTTCAACAAGTTTTCGCCGAGTTTGATATTCTGGAGGTTTTTTCGGGAATCACGGTACTAAATAGAGAAGATAAATGTCAATAGCTTTAATTTGATAGTAAACCCAGCCACTAAACTTTTTCCTGGTGGCCACCACGGACGCATCTTTTCCATCCGTTAAAAAAATTTCTTAAATTCTTCGTCGAATTTGAAATTCTGCAGATTTTTTCGGGAATGAGGGTATTAATTAATGAAAGTAGATATCAATAGCTTTAATTTGATACTAGACCCAATAACTAGACTCTCCCAATTAGGCGTAATGGCCCCAAAATCTTTCCAAGATTTTCTATGTAAGGAAATCTCATATTTTTCATCCTGCAAAGAATAACTTTGTTTGAAGTCCCGGTATATCCTTTAATAAACCCTTGCTACAAAATGTATAACTTTGGGTTCCATATATTTGTCTGATCGCGAGAAAATCGGTAATTTCTATAACCTTTCCAAAATGTAGCTATCTTACATAGTTCTGTTAATGTAATTACAGAGCTCTGCTAACATAATTGGTTTGTGTCTCTGCTAGTTAAATTCGAATTCGAAACGACAATTAAATCTTTTATTTTGTCACTCTTTTTCAAATGTTTAATCTTTATTCACAATTTTACTTTTTCCCTATCATATTTTTATTTTGTAGCTGTCGTATATTGTTTGCCACTTTGCAGACAGATGTTTTTGAATTCTCCAAAATTGGTAGCATAAATCAAAAGTAGAATGATCGTACGATTTCTTTCAAATGAGCGACAGTTTCAATCCATTTCTCTCTCCGCGAATCGTTCCATTTGCACTAATAGTCTAACACAGGCTTAAGCAGTTGCAAATCCGTTGAAAACTTTTGTCATCACTTCAACCTTAAGTCTCCGATTTCATTCTTCTTACAAATATCACTCTATTTGCTTCAAACTACTGCACAGTTCAGTTTAGGCCGGGGCCACACTGGCGTTTTCTTGTCGCGCGTTTTCAAAAGCTCTAACGCAAAAAAAAGCTCAACGTTGAGTTGTATACTTTGATTGTGTATACTTCTACGAAAGCTTTTGAAAACGCGCGACAAGAAAACACCAGTGTGGCCCCGGCCTTAAAGCGGCATGAAAGTATCATTTGGAAGTAGCCCATCAAAATGCACTTACATGTGATAAACTGTTACTAAATCAGTTGTTCAAACTTAGTTCAAACATCTGCGGCTAGCTTCCAACTTCAGCAGTGCAGTCTACTTCAAACTGGCTTCATACATTTTCCGTGAAGCTTCAAACATGTTATAAACGGCATCAAAAAACGTTTAGCTATAGAGAAATAGACAAGATTCTCTATCCCTGTCTTTACGTTCTCTCGATGACGATGAGGTAAGTAGGCCATTTCATTGAGTTCGAGTTGCTTTTGTATTTTACTCTTTGGATGGAAATAAAAGGGAATTCGTATTTTCGTTCGATGCAACCAACATAAAATATAATTTAGCCGCATTAGTATCAATCAAACACTATTTAAATTTAGTTTGCTGCACGGTTTGCTTATCACTGTCTCGCCTATCCAGTCTGTTTTCTATCAATTTCCTACTACAAAGTCGATCAGCTGTGTCATGAATAGCCTCTGGGTGAGCAACTAACTCTGTGGCTTCAAACTAATGCATACTGCATCAACCTGCTTCGCAATATTTACCAATCGGCTGTAAATACTTTAGTCTTGTTTCGAACTCATTCACTAGTTCTCGAACTCGTTCATTTAAGGTGCCGGGGCTTAATAATCACGAACATAATCATCGTGTCGAACATGTACATTATTTTCGTGAGAGTCATGTGTGGTCACTCTAAATTATCATTTCATTCCTTGCAGCGGTTTTTTTTTTTCAAGCACTCAAATTTTATCTATAAGTATTTTATCAAACTTGTGGCAAACGGTTTGAAAATACTTTTTCCCATAAACTGGCAGTGATGTGAAATCGTTTAACGCACCTCGTATATCTATTTCTGTCAATACTTGTTACTTACGTTTCTAACACACGATGATACGTTTGTAGCTCGAAAGAAAACAAATAAAAATGATTTTGATCACGAACTAAGTACTCCACTTCACTCTTCACGTATTGTATTCTTCAGCTTAGAATATCATATCATTTGTTTGAAAATCTCCGACAACAGCAAAGCGAAAAGTCTATTACACACACACACACACACATCGTCGAGGCGCAGAAAGCCCAGAAGAAAATGCAAAAATAAATGGAATCAACGAACGAAACAAATCTGAAATTGAAAAACTCAAATCATTGGTGATTCTGCCCGCCACCTCTCCCCAGCAATAACAACAACAAATAAAGATTAGCGTGAGCAATAACGTTGACGTGCTGACGATGGCAAATACGGCTGCTAGTGATGACGCTGATGTTGCTGGCAATAACAACCAAGCTGACGACGGCGACGACGACGATGATGATGATGATAGTGATGTTGTTTGTTGGTGATGGTTAATGCAGCGTACATGACAAATGGCTTGGAAATGAATCAAATGGTGTGAAAAAATTGCAAGCAAACACAAATGAAAACTCTAAAAAACGAACTATTGAAAATAATATACAAAACTTGTTATTCTTTGGATTTTCACAAAGAATTTTAATAAAATAATTTAACGAAAACGTGATTTATTTCGACGTTATCAGAGAAGATAAAAGATGGATTTAGTAGCGTAACCTTGGTTAAAACTACACAATATTTACACCATATGCGATATCAAATTCCTGACGGAAACAGAGAAACGCTATTGACAATTCAATAGACCTGAGTCGAACTCGTTCATTAGTTCTCGAACTAGTGAACAAGAAATACTGCCATATGGCTTTATTTCCCAACACGAAGCGGAATAAAGCCATTACGCCGGTCACGCGCCCTCTTCAACCACCTGTGTCATTCAATTTCAACATCTCGTTCTTCTGGCAATATGTAACAATAACAATTGATTGCGTTTTACACTGGTATATTGCTATTTCC
Source organism: Phaonia tiefii (assembly GCA_963931995.1). Lineage (NCBI taxonomy): Eukaryota > Metazoa > Arthropoda > Insecta > Diptera > Muscidae > Phaonia > Phaonia tiefii. The sequence continues at coordinate 248,761,715 of OZ008368.1, read as the reverse complement.
CCTAATGGTGTATATAGAACAAATATGGTGTTATAGCACTTCTTCTAAGGACATAAAACCGTATAGCCTTATTCGATTCCTGCTCTGACCTCCTTGCATTTCTTCCGCCAGCATCCACCTCGTTAGTGACTGCGACACTATCGAGTATTTACCCATGAAAAGAGCTTCTCAAAATACTGTTCGGAAACGGTGTAAAACTGTAGATCCCAATCAGTGAATATCAAATTAAAAAAACGCACAGCTCACTGGTTGTGAGAAGATCCGCCCAATCCCTTCATAGGATGCAATGGGAAACCAACTTTTTTTTGCGTCATTTGTTTATCTTTGACAGTCATTGAAAGCAGACAACTTCGTGAGTTTCAGCGGAAATGAAAAAAGTGAATTGCATTACTTTTTTCGTAAAGGCTTGATAAGTACTATTCGAAAGGCTTGATAAGTACTATTGGAACTCTGGCCATACATTTCATTGGTTAATACGGTTTCTCGCTGATATCATAATGAAGCTGTTGCCGTTCGTCTTGTACAGTGAGTGATAGGGTTTGCGGGTTGAAAGCTACGTAACTTGGTGAAATTTCCATGTAGCTAATTAAAAATTAACACTGATCCTTTCAACTACCGACTGTTGATAGTTCTAATAGTTTTTAGCAAGCTGTGTCATTTAGTGAATGTTTTGAAAGCCATTGAAGGCAGACAACCTTGTGAATTTCGATGAAAATTAAAAGAATTGAACTCCGTGTGATCATCAAGAATTATTTTTTGCGTAAAAAAGTCATAACCGTAAACAAGGAAAGACTAGATAAATTCTATGGTCGGATGCTGCGCCATCAATTTCAATTGCTGAAAAATGGTTTAATGGATGATTCTGATATGCTCGTATCAGCACAAGTGACACCGAACGTTCAAGTCATCCAAAAGATGTCATCACGTCATAAATGGTGGATAAAATCCACGAAATGACGTTGGGCGATCGTATATATATAGGGGTGGTCGTCAAAGGCCTAATAAATACAACAAAATTAAAATCGCGACGGCAACAATTCCACTTTCCTACTAGTTTTTAGTATAATAATTATTTTTAAAATTTTAAACATTTGCCTCGAAATATATTGGATTTTGTTGTGGTGACTTAATTGAAAATGAATTCAGTTGAACCAACAGAATTCATTAGAAATTCGGCTGCTGTTACTTCATGGCTCTAACCGAATTAATGCCAAATTTGGTTGTTGCGACCGAATTGATACTGCATTCAATTGTTGTAACAGAACTGATGATTAACACAGATGTCCCAACCGAATTATTATCAAATTAGGTTGTAGCAACTGAATTGATGCCACTTTCAGTTGATGCAATCGATATATTTCCAAACTCGGTCGCTGCAGCCGAATTGATACCCCATTCGATGGCTGCAACAGAATTGATGATCATTTCTGTTGATCCAGTCGAATTGATGCTACATTATTTTGTTGCAACCGAATCAATACCAAATTCGGTTGTTGCAACCGACTTCAAAAGCCAAATTCGGTTGCCACAACCGAATTGATACCCCAATCGATTGATACAACAGAACTAATGATTAACTCAGTTGTTCCAATTGAATTGATGCTACATTCTGTTATTGCAAGCGAATTAATGCCAAATTCGATTGTCGTGACCAACTTAAAAAGCCAAATTCGGTTGTCGTGACCGAAGTGATACTCCATTCGGTGAGTGCAATAGAATTTATGATTAATTCAGTTGTTACAACCCAATTGATGCTACATTATTTTGTTGCAACCGAATTAATGCCAAATTCTATTGTTGCGAACCGACCTAAAAAGCCAAATGTCGTGACCGTATTGATACCACATTAGATGGCAGCAAACAGAATTTATGATTAATTCAGTGGTTCCAACCGAATTCATGCTACATTCTGTTGTTCGAATTAATGCCAATTTCGGTTGTTGCGACCGGCTTAAAAAGACAAATTCGGTAGTCGCGACTGAATTACTACCCCATACGATGGCCGCAACATAATTGATGGTTAATTCAGTTGTTCCAACCGAATTGATGTCACATTCTGTTGATGCAACCGAACTAAAGCCAAACTCGGTTGTGGCGACCCACTTAAGAAGCCAAATTCGGTTGTCGCGACCGAATTGATACCCCATTCGATGGCTGCAACAGAATTGATGATCATTTCTGTTGATCCAATCGAATTGATGCTACATTATTTCGTTGCAACCGAATCAATACCAAATTCGGTAGTTGCAACCGATTTAAAAAGCCAAATTCGGTTGTCGCAACCGATTTGACACCACAATCGATTGATGCAAGAGAACTAATGATTAACTCAGTTGTTCCAATTGAATTAATGCTACATTCTGTTATTGCAAGCGAATTAATGCCAAATTCGATTGTCGTGACCGACTTAAAAAGCCAAATTCGGTTGTCGTGACCGAAGTGATACCCCATTCGGTGACTGCAATAGAATTTATGATTAATTCAGTTGTTCCAACCCAATTTATGCTACATTATTTTGTTGCAACCGAATTAATGCCAAATTGGGATATTGCCACCGACTTAGAAAGCCAAATTCGGTTGTCGTGACCGAAGTGATACCCCATTCGGTGGCTGCAATAGAATTTATGATTAATTCAGTTGTTACAACCCAACTGATGCTACATTATTTTGTTGCAACCGAATTAATGTCAAATTCAATTATTGCGACCGACTTAAAAAGACAAATTTTGTTGTCTCGACCGAAATATTACCCCATTCGATGGCTGCGACAGAATTGATGATCAATTCAGTTGATCCAACCGAATTGATGCTACATTATTTTGTAGCAACCGAATCAATACCAAATTCGGTTGTTGCAACCGACTTAAAAAGCCAAATTCGGTTGTCGTGACCGAATTGATACCGCATTCGATTGATGCAACAGAACTAATGATTAACTCAGTTGTTCCAATTGAATTGATGCTACATTCTGTTATTGCAAGCGAATTAATGCCAAATTCGATTGTCGTGACCGACTTAAAAAGCCAAATTCGGTTGTCGTGACCGAAGTGATACACCATTCCGTGACTGCAACAGAATTTATGACTAGTTCAGTTGTTCCAACCCAATTTATGCTACAATATTTTGTTGCAACCGAATTAATGCCAAATGCTGTTGTTGCGAACCGACTTAAAAAGCCAAATTCGGTTGTCGTGACCGTATTGATACCACATTAGATGGCAGCAAACAGAATTTATGATTAATTCAGTGGTTCCAGCCGAATTCATGCTACATTCTGTTGTTGCAACCGAATTAATGCCAATTTCGATTGTTGCGACCGGCTTAAAAAGACAAATTCGGTTGTCCCGACCGAATTACTACCCCATACGATAGCTGCAGCATAACTGATGGTTAATTCAGTTGTTCCAACCAAATTGATGCCACATTCTGTAGATGCAACCGAACTAAAGCCAAACTCGGTTGTGGCGACCCACTTAAGAAGTTAAAGTCGGTTGTGGCGACCGCATTTACACCCCATTCGATGGCTGCAATAGAATTGATGATCAATTCAGTTCCTTCAACCAAATTGATGCCACATTATGTTAGTGCAACCGAATTAATGCCAAACTCAGTTGTTGCGACCACTTAAAAAGCCAAATTCGGTTGTCGCGACCGAACTGATACCCAATTCGATGGCTGCAACAGAACTGGAGATTAATTCAGTTGTTCCAACCAAATTGATACCACATTATGTAGATGCAACGGAATTAATTCCAAATTCAGTTGTCGCGACCGAATTACTACCCCATTGGAGGGCTGCAACAGAATTTATGGATAATTCAGATATTCCAGCCAAATTGATGCCGCATTCTGTTAATGCAACCGAATTAATCCCAAACTCGGTTGTTGCGACCGAGTCAAAAACCAAAATTCGGTTGTCGCGACCGAACTGATACCCCATTGGAGAGCTGCAACAGAATTGGTGGTTAATTCAGTTTTTCCAACCAAATTGATGCCACATTCTGTTGATGCAACCGAATTCATGCCGAACTCGGTTGTTGCTACCACCTTAAAAACCCAAATTGATACCCCATTCGATGGCTGCAACATATTTGATGATTAATTCAGCTGTTCCAATCAAATTGATGCTACATTCTTTTGTTGCAACCGAATTTATGCCAAATGTTGTTGTTGCTACCGACTTAAAAAGCCACACTTGGTTGTAGCAACCGAATTGATGCCACATTCGGTTGTCACAACCGAATGCATTTCGAAACAATGTTATTTCAAACGAATGCCAAGTGTGGGTACTAAATTCAGTTGTGACAGACTCAATTTGGTTGTGACAACTTGAATTCGGTAGTGGCAACGCCTAAGAATTTGGTTGCTACAGCCTTTTTTGAAGCAATTCGTTCTGTGAGTGCAGTCACTTAACTTGGCCAATATTGGTTAATAATACCTGTTAACTAGCTTTCCATTATTTTATCACTACAACGTAGAAAGCGGCATTTACCTACTCATCCTGCTGTTTTCCAAACACTACTAAGTTTTCCAACAGAATTCTGTAAAAATTCCTGTGCTGTCACCTAACTGAATTCGGTTGCTGCTACCGCTGAATACGGTTGCTGCTACCGCTTTAAAGCTAAATTCGTTTGTTGCGACCGAATTAATACGCAATTTGATGGATGCAATCGAGTTGATGCTTAATTCAGTTGTTCGAACCGAAGAACTGTCATATTGGGAAATTCAGTAATCACAACCGAATCAATTTCGAAACAAAGGTTGATAAAACGAGTTTTAAATGTGGGGACTAAACTCAGTCGTGACAGCTTCAATTCGCTTATGGCAAACTCTATTCGGTTGGGACAAACATATGTCGGTGGCAACAACCGAGTTTATGGTTGCTGCAACCTCTCTTCACACATTTAGTTCTTGGACATCAAATTTAAAAGTTTAACACTCCTTATTTACGTACTTCAACCTCAAAGTTCCCAAACATATTTTTGCTCAGTTAAATCGCAGAAATGTCGTTAATTTAAATCAACAATTAACAACAATCACGTCCCAAAGATCCCTTAGTACCTCTTCAAACTATCTTCGAACTTATCAGGATTTGCTTACACCTCTTAGCTGCAAATCATGGCAATCAAACGTGATTATTGACATCAATTTTCTTAAATTAAATTTATTCCATTTTAAATTTTGTGCAGAAACTTAAATTCCAAGCGGAACAAAAAAAAAAGAAGAAAATAATGGAAAAACAAGGAAACCGACTGGGTCTGTTCAACGTTGCCAATTTTCATTCCAATCCTGCTGCTTTATCCATTACCGTCCTTTGTCCCCGCCGTTGTTGTATGGTCCTCTTATTATTTGCAACGTCTACATTTGGACGTTTTTTTTTAATTTTTCTTTTTCTCCTTGTTTATTTTTCTTGCTGTCGTTTGCTCTATAGTTTTCCCGAAAAATAAAAAATCAAATACAGACATATTTATACTGAAAATGTCGGCACGTGTAACAATTTAACAACAGTCCTGGCATTCGTCCTTCCCGCTCTTCTGCCGTCTCACCCAAACCCTCGCTCACACTCGCACTATCATCATGTTTATGTTGCTGGCCTGCTCACTGAGTGGGCCACTACCGTATATTCTTATCACAGCTCAAACTTGGCTCTTGACGAAAAAAATAAAATAAACGGACAGTTGGAATGCTAGGATACGGACGGAGCGCAAGAGAACGGATGTAGGTCCTTTATATATTTTTGCAAACAAATACATATACATACCTATTATATATATATAGAATATAAGTATGTATGTACTCAAATATATTTCATTCATTGTATATGTTCTGTGTGTCCTTGATGAGCCATCATCAACAACATCGTTGTCGGAGAACAACATCAGTAGTGGCAAAGGGCATTTGCGGCAGGAGCAGCAGCAGCAGCAGCCATAGAACCGACAATCAGGACTTACTGCTGCTGTTAAGCATTTATTTGGGTATAGAATTGCCTTCCCTTCTCCTGTGAACATCCTTTCCTTGCCATGTACTATAAAGTACAAATATACACAGACAAACTCACACAATCACTCTGCTGGTCTGGCCACATATTTCCAACACAAAAAGTCCTTTTCGTCCTGGCTGTGTGAGTGGGTGGATGACGGAACGGCTCTGCTGCTGCTGGTGGTCTACTTAATGGGATACGATTTTTGTTGTTGTTGTTATTATTGTTTTTGTTTAGTACTTTGTTGAATTGAGTCTCATGTTGTTTTTCACAAAAAGTTCGTTGTATGGCCTTCAGAAAATTTTTGTAATAATAAAAAATGTTTTCATACTATGGTTGAGTTTGAGAATGTGTCTGTGTGTGTGTGGGAGTGTGGGTGTGTTTGTGTCTGTGGGTGTATAGGCTTGCCAGTCCAAACAATACTTATAGTTCTGGTCTACTTCAACTGCTCCTCCTTCTGCTGCTCCTCATAGCTTTTCTGCCCGCACTATAGAAACAATCACATTATTTGCATGATGGCTGGATTGCCTTGAAGGCTTCAAGGCATATTAATACACACTTCCTTTTCATACAGATTTATGTTGCCCGTTTGCGTCTCGGCCCGGCGGGCTCTTTTGAATATCAATGGGAACAATACAGGAGTCAAACTGTTAATGAAGGGAACATTTTATAAGAAAAAAAGGACATTGTCAACAGGAAAAAACGCCAGATAGCCCATATACCCCAGATACCCTCACGTCTACCTAAGTGCCTAAACAATCAAACTCTCATGAACCTAAGAAGGCAACAACTTTTGTAATCCTGCAAGGATTCCAACGAAGTGAAAACACGACGAGTTATCCTTTATTTTCTGGGCTGCATATAGAAATAAACTTTTCCCCAGCATCCTTCCGCATTAACCACAGACTTGCGGTGAAACAATTAGTTGAGGCAACAACTTTTGTAATTTCCCAGTAATGAGAACGAGGCTACAAATTCAAACAACTCTAGAATTGTTACAGATAATTTTCAATTTACTTAGCACTATATGGATGAAAAATATGGGACGAGATAAAACGAAGGGGCAACAACCTTTGAAAACCTGTGAAACTCTTTGAAATTTTCACGAATTGTGTGGCGTTCTGAATTATTCTCTTACAGTTTGCATCCGTCTTACAGCGGCCATGACGCGGTGAAGTAAAAAGTCGAGGCAACAACTTTTGTAACTCAGCGGTGATCTAATCAACACTTGACTTATCTGATCAACTCTTTACAGTGATTAACTCTTTGCTAGAGTACTCAAAACCAAAACTGCGAAAACAACGAAACCGGTTAACCAGTTTTTGTTTTACAACTAACGCTGAGCCGGCTTCTCTAATATCGTAATTTTCGAATAAAATGAAACCCGATTATTGGACGTCGGTTAAACAATTTGTGTCAATCCCTATAATTACTTTTCAAATACTAATGAATTTTTTGAATTATATTTTTCAATTAAATTCAATTGAATTCATTTCATTCCAATTCATGTAATTTTATTTGATACCATTTCATTCTAATTCAATTCAATTCAATTCAATTCAATTCAATTCAATTCAATTCAATTCAATTCAATTCAATTCAATTCAATTCAATTTAATTTACTTCAATTCAATTCAATTAAATTCAATTCAATTCAATTCAATTCAATTCAATTCAATTCAATTCAATTCAATTCAATTCAATTCAATTCAATTCAATTCAATTCAATTCAATTCAATTCAATTCAATTCAATTCAATTCAATTCAATTCAATTCAATTCAATTCAATTCAATTCAATTCAATTCAATTCAATTCAATTCAATTCAATTCAATTCAATTCAATTCAATTCAATTCAATTCAATTCAATTCAATTCAATTCAATTCAATTCAATTCAATTCAATTCAATTCAATTCAATTCAATTCAATTCAATTCAATTCAATTCAATTCAATTCAATTCAATTCAATTCAATTCAATTCAATTCAATTCAATTCAATTCAATTCAATTCAATTCAATTCAATTCAATTCAATGCAATTCAATTCAATTCAATTCAATTCAATTCAATTCAATGCAATTCAATTCAATTCAATTAACTTCAATTCAATTCAATTCAATTCAATTCAATTCAATTCAATTCAATTCAATTCAATTCAATTCAATTCAATTCAATTCAATTCAATTCAATTCAATTCAATTCAATTCAATTCAATTCAACTCAATTCAATTGAATTAAATTAAGTTAAAGTAAATTAAATTCATTTCAATTCAATTCAGTTCAGTTCAGTTCAGTTCAGTACAATTCAATTCAATTCTATTCAATTCAACTCAGGCCAATTCAAATCAATTCAATTCAATTAACTCAATTCAATTCTACTATATTCAATTCAATTCAATTCAATTCAATTCAATTCAATTCAATTCAATTCAATTCAATTCAATTCAATTCAATTCAATTCAATTCAATTCAATTCAATTCAATTCAGTTCAATTCAATTCAATTCAATTCAATTCAATTCAATTCAATTCAATTCAATCCAATTCAATTGAATTCAATACAATTCAGTTCAATTCAATTCAATTCAATTCAATCAATTCAAAAGTCAAGTCAATTCAATTTAGTGTTGAATTATACAATTAAGTTGAATTGTGCAATTAAGTTCAATTCAATTCAAATCAGTTCAATTCAAATCAATTCAATTCAATTCAATTTAGTTTAATTCAATTCAATTCAATTCAATTCAACTCCAGTCAATTCATTTCAAATCAATTCAGCCCAATTCAAGTAAATTCAACTCAATTCAATTCAATTTACCTCAATTGAACTTGGTTCAATTTAATTCAATTTAACTCAGCTCAATTCAATTCAATTAAATTAAGTTCAACTCAATTCGATTCAATTCAACTCAATTTAACTAAATTCAATGCAGATCAATTCAACCCAATCCAACTCAATTCAAATGGATTCAGTATAATTCAATTCAATTCACTTCAATTCCTTTCAATTCAATTCAATTAGATTAAATTAAATTAAACTAAACTACACTCAATTAAATTAAATTAAATTCAATTCAAATTAATTTAATTCAATTCAATACAATTCAATTCAATTCGATTCGATTCGATTCAGTTCAGTTCAGTTTAGTTCAATTAAATACAATTCGATTCAATTCAATTCACCTAAATTCAGTTCAATTCCTTCCACCTAAATTCAACTCAATTCAGTTGAACTCAATTCAACTAAATTGAATTCAATTCAGTTCAGTTCGGTGTAGATTATATCAGATCAAATCGGTTCAGTTCATTTCAGTTTAGTTTAGTTCAGTTCAGTTCAGTTGAGTTCAGTTCAGTTCAGTTCAAAGCATTTCAGTTCAGTTCAATTTAGGTCAATTCAGTTCAGTTCAGTTCAGTTCAAAGCATTTCAGTTCAGTTCAATTTAGGTCAATTCAGTTCAGTACAATTCAGTACAGTTCAGTCCAGTGGGGTTTGATGACACAGCTGGTCGACCTCCTAGCTGCAAATTAACATTTAGACACACATAATTGTTTTGAGATAAGAATATAAATGGTCATTATTTTCTGAATTTTACTGTAAATTGTACTTAAAAACGCTATCATTGAATTTATAATGAATTGTTATAAAAATTGTACTTTGTACTTAAAATTGTACCTAAAATGCCATCATTGAATTTTCTAAACTATTATATAAAATGAATTGTACGTAAAGTTACCACACTATGGTGAAATAACTTTAAAATCTATAACTGCTAGAATGAAATTACATTCGATCATGAATATTGTTAAACTTTTACTTTCTCAGTTGCATTCTTAAGGTGAGCATCAGCCCTTTTCCCCGCAATAAAACACCACTTTGGTTTCACCGGAAAGCTCTTTGTTTTTCCCTACTTTTCTAACTCACTACTTTCTCATTGGGAGAAATTAGTGAAGGATACCCCGCTAACTTATTTACTGGCAGGTTGGATTTCCCTGTGTCCCAGCAACAACCCTTTGGGAGAAATCGCCAATACAGTCCACTCAGCTCAACCATATTAAAACACAGTGAAGTGTACATGGTCCTTCGAGCGATAGACGACTTGACTGACGTTAATTTTGATTTTAATGGCACTTATGACTTTTAAAATATAATTATATGCATTAAATTAGTTTTGATTTGAAGAACGCATTAATCAATTTTGTGATGAGAAATGATAAAAAAAAAATCAGTGAGTGTTCGAACTCACGGATGGCCTGTTCGATTTCTATGAACACATTAGTAAATGTTAGATTGGAAAATAAAAAATAATAGTTTTTTTTTGTATACACCGGGCAATGCTGAACATCAAATGACTCGCTTTGTTTGGCCATAGCAACAACAACGAAACAGCCAAACACACAACATCACACATACTTTGTCCGAAGTAGCTGACGTATACGTGTGTCACATAACCACATGTTTGCCATATCAACAGCAACGAAACAGCCAAACACACAACATCACACATACTTTGTACGAAGTAGCTGACGTATTAGTGTGTCACCATAACGTCGACTGCGTCGACTGGGCTTGCAAATGAAATTTTGCGTGGCTATGCTTTATATCTCCGGTCAACAACAGCAACAGACACATGTACATACATACATTATTATGTTAATACATACGCTATAGACACAATTTCGTTTGCCTCACCCCTGCCACACCATTCTTTCATTGCTCTCTTACTCGCTCATTTTTGTTTAACACGTCATTATTCTCTTTCGCAGTCGCAGAAAATCTGGTTTTAGCAGCAGCATAAAATCTGGTTTTAGCAACTTTTGTAAATCTACAACGATAGGAGTGAGGATAACACAGGGAACAGCTCCTTACTTTATATATCATTTACAATTTATCAAAAAGAACATTGGTTCCCATTACATCCCACGAAGGGATTTGGGAGAGCTTCTCACAATCAGTGAGATCTGCGCTTTCTAGTTTTTAGACTCACTGTTTGGACCTACAGTTTTACACCGTTTCCGAACAGTGTTTTGAGAAGCTTTTTCATGGCTAAGTACTCGATAGTGCAGCCATCACTAAGCGATATGACCGAAGACATTGGTTAACGTGGAATGCCCGAGCTTTTACAAGGAAATTAAATTGTTCATTAGAAGAAAATTAAAGCTGTGGTTTTTGAAAAAAGTGTTTATTAATTTAGAACAGTAATAACCAGTAAACAAGAAAAACATTTAAATACGTTTGATGTTTTCTGGAGTTGGTGTCGGAGTTGGATTTTAGGCTTGAGTTGGAGTCGGAGTTCAGTTTTTAAACATGACAGGGTTGGTTTCGTGGTCATCACCACTTTAGAAAATCTCCACAACCATGCCTTTTTCGGACACTTTTTGTACATCTCAAAGTGCTACCTGCACTCGATTTCCGTCACAGAAAAGGTTGCGTGTTCCAATACCCTCCCAAAAAGATGCGGTTTAAAATTGTAATCCTGTACAAAGTCTTCTTAAAGGCTAGTACAGGGAGGAGCAAAAACCCTCACCTGATTTGCTTACGCTATAACGTTTAATTAAAGTAAAACCTCATTTGGTTTGTAACCGATTATTTTAATTCGCACTTTTTTTTATTTTGTTTCAATTAATTATGGAAAATCGTGGCCGTCGGTGTCGATAAAAACTTTGGCCCCTTTGGAAACATTTTGCATGCCTGTGCGCAACATTTGTGGTATCATGTTGTCCATATCGTCTCGAATGTTGTCCTTTGACTAATCCAAGGTGCGGAACTTGTAAGGATACACCAATAAGATCAAATATCACCGGAGGAAGAAGTCAGTGACAATCAAATCGGATGATCTGCCTAGCGAAGTTAAATAACCTAAAAGCCAGATTACACACGCTGGGAAGGCATCTTTCAAAATACGCATTGTTTCGAGTGCCGTATGACAAGTGGCACCGCCCTGTTAGAACCACATGTCCTCCAAAATGCAGTGTTATAAGACCATAGACAATAAAGCCATATAGCCTTATTTCTCATCACATTGAGAAATAGAACCATATGGCTTTAATTTCACAGACGACTGAAACAAAGCAACTATGGCATTATTACACCTTTGATATTTTTTGCATAACATTTATATAGTGTATTTGATTTCGATGTCATTTCGATAAACCATGGCCAGACCAATTGTTCACACAAGTCATCTTCTCCGATGAAGCGCATTTCCATCTGAATGACTTCGTGAATACAAAAAATTTTCGAATTTGGGGCTCAGAAATTCCTCATGCAATCCATGAGAAATAAATGCACCCACAACGAGAAACTGTCTGGTGTGGATTTTGGTCAGACGGCGTGATTGGGCCTTATTTTTTTGAAAATGAGTCCGAAACTGCAGTGAGTGAGTGAGTGAGTGAGTGAGTGAGTCAACTGGACGGCATGGATCTGGACGACATGTGTTTTCAGCAAGATGGCGCCACCTGCCACACCGCGCATTAAACAAACGATTTATTGCGGGCAACGAATTTCAGAACAAATTATATCAAGAAATTCTGATGTCAGTTGGCCACCGAAGATCATACGATTTATCCCCGTGCGATTTCTTTCTTTGGGGGTTTTGTGAAATGTCGGGTTTATGCGAATAAACCAGAAACAATTCCTGAGCTTAAATCTGAGAACCAACGCGTCATGGGTGAGATATAGTCACATCTCTGTGACAAATTTCATCCAAAGAGTAATGGGCTGTCATCAGAGCCGTGGGGGTCATTTGCGGGTATTTTATTCCATACATAATCGGATCATGACTTGTTTGTCATGTGTTTTTATTTTTAAATTAAAAAGTGCATTCTTACTGAGACACCCTGTAGTACATCTCAATAGCGGTCGCAGTTCATCTTCATGTTCATGCCGTGCTATAAGGCCATAGGCAATAAAGCCATATGGCCTTATTTCTCATCACTTTGAGAAATGAGACCATATGACTTTATTACCAACACTAAAGTGTAATAACACCATATGAGTTTAACAATCGAAGTGGAAATAACGCCATACCCGTACAATCCATTGTTAAAATTGCATATTGTCCACGTAAAGAATGAGTTGTCAGAGTCAACCGTTGAAGAGATATGGATCAAGCGAGGGAGGGGGGGCGCCTGCCGGCTTCTTTCCGCACCCGCCCGCGGCGCGCTACTCTTGCGCATCGTAGGAAGCTTCCAGAGCATGGTAATTTTTACGGATTTCTGGAATTCTTCTGCATTTCTTAAGCGATTTAGAAGCGACCAAACCAAGTGATTTCCTTAAAGCAATTTCCGGATGCACATCTATAAACACTGCCAGAAGTTCTAACGGAAAAAAGCGAAGTATTTTCATACAAAATCGATATCGACTTTTAAGGGAGAAGAAAATAACCCTGAGTACTCTACTCGCACAGTTCTCCAAAATGAAGAACTGTATGCTAGAGGAAGATTTTATAAATACAATTGACAGCGCTGACGACATTGAATCAGATGCAATTAGCAGCGAAGAAGAAGGCACTGACGCAGAAATGCAACAGCAACATTATCTGTCATGTATTGTTTGTTGCGAAAACGACAGACAAATACTGTTTGATCCATGCAAACATTTTAAAGTTTGTCAGCCACGCTACCAACAAATAAAAGGAAGAGCTGAGAAAAACGGAACGCATACATTGAGACATATTTGTCGTGCCATCATTACGGATGCCACATTTATATATTGTTAATTATTGTAGAAAAGAAAATACATCTGGACCTGCTCCACGAAAAGGGACCTCTGCGCCGAACATTTTTTTTTTTACTTTTTGGGTGATTCTAATAGGCTCTTTCGCTCTTTCAAATGCCGCAAACCGCAAGTTTCTATGTCTTTTAGTTTTTTTACAAATCACCTGTAAAGATGAACATAATTAATGAAAAAATTGAAAAATGTGATATCAATAAATATAAATATAAAAATATTATAATATTTGAAATTTAAAAAAGTTCAATATCAAAGGTACAAAATTACAAAAATTTCAAAATTTTACTCTTTTTTACTCCTAACACGCTTTTTTGATGGTTCTTCTGTAGCGGAAAAACGAAGCGCTTTTTTTAAACGCGTTTTTCTCAATAACTTATTTTCGGCGCAGAGGTCCCTTTTCGTGGAGCAAGTCACATATGTATGTAAATATTTCAATTTTCTGTTAACTGAATTACATTTTTTTTTGCCAATAAAAGAAATCAAATACACTACATAAGCAGCACATAGAAAATTATCAAAGGTGAAATAATGCCATAATGGCTTTATTTCACTTGATCTGTGGTAATAAAGCCATATGGTCTTATTTCTCAAAGTGATGAGACATAAGGCCATATGGCTTTATTGCCTATGGCCTTATAGCACGGCATCTCTTCATAGCATTGCCGTCGGCTCCTTCAAAGATATAAGGTGCAATCACCTTTTCCGACGTAACTGCACACCACAAGGTGACGTGAGAGGATGTAATGATGCTTCATGAATTATGAGTGGATATATGGGAGAATTTAGCTTATTGGGATATTTTCGCCAAAATTCACGTTACATTAACATCACTGACGAATTATTGCACGCGAACTTTGCCCCAACTATCGCGCACTTTTAAGGCATATGGGTGATTGTTCGGAAATTGTCATTTTGTCGTCCTTTGAATTTTCCCACCCTAAAATGGTCGAATGGTGATTAAATTGCGACATGTTCCCGAAGCTACGATGGTACTCTATTATTTCCATGAAACACATTCCATTCTGAACCGTGTAAGTCGGTTTTACGGAGAAAAAACTGTTTAAAATGTCACAACCATGGCCTGTCCTCCGTATCGAATTCAGGACTTCAGCAGTAATATCCGTCAAGGACGTGGCTTGAAAGAAGTTACCTGCATATATGTTCTAAGGGACATTTAGATTTACAATTCTACGCAAAAAAATTGGAGGAATATGCACGCCATGGTTATTTAACGGTCCACGAAGTCTGTGCAACAGTTTTGTCAGAATTTTGTACAATTTTAATTCGACTGTGGTGGCGCCATCTCCGGGGTTTCAATATGACTCACTTGCTGGCATTTTGGAGTGGAGGGGGTAGTGGCAGTATTTACACCGGCAGAAGTCAACACACGCACATGTATACGAAGGGGAATTCAATTCGAAAAATTGAAAAGCTAAGTCACAAAATAATACGTCACAACCGTTCTCTTATGATTCATATATGCCGTACGATATTTAGGCTTGATTCCCGGTTATTAAAGTAATATTTCATTGCCTGAACTTCATTGTCTTTGGAACTTGTCGAATTCCAAACCGGTCTGGAGCACGGTTAGGTTAAACACTGAAAGTCACAACCGTGGCTGTCACAACCGTGTCATATAGTTTCCAATACTGACTAAAATTGATAAATAATGGTTTATTGACACTGAATGATTAATGTGGAGTAGGCTGTTGCACATGCTCCATAACTTTGATTGCTTTGGTGTTGTAGTATAGTGATCTTCAGATCATACTTTTAGACCATGATAACATTCAGAAACGTAAAAAAATGGTACTGCAGACATCGAGATTTGGAAAAATTGCAATCTGAAAAATAACAATTTCCGAACAATCACTCATATAGCGATTTATTCACGCTGAAACCTCAGTCTTTTTTGTTGTTTGGATGCAAATATAATGTGTTTGTAGATTGTCGCAAATATAGTATACTTGTGTGCAAACAAATTGTGTTTGCAATTCAATATTACATATTGGAGACACAATGATGAATAGGATATAGCATATGTTTTTGTGACCCAAATGCGAATTTGGTTGTGGAAGACTGATTAAACGAAAACCCTGACAGACAACAAATGAACAAAACAGCTGGAGATCTTTAATTCATGCCAACAATGCTAGCACGTAAGTATATGTCTGTTTCAAACATAGACATAGTTCCTGAAAAATGTTACAGCGGCCGTTTTTTGCTTTTCAACGTGCACATATGACGATTTTCCTTTTTACTACAGTTATAAAAAAAACAGACGATCTAAATTTATCTTCAACCTTGCTATTTCCAAACCAGAACTATAGAAGCAGTTAATTCTAAATGTTTGGGTTTACAGGGAGTCGCCTTCTAAATGGGTTTAAGGTCTCATCTCATACACAAGAGTTTGGTGGTACTAATCCTTCAAAACTAATACCTCAATTGGGGTCCTGTATCTAAATGTTTACAATCACTAACTTTTACTGAAAGTATTAACCCTTACTAAGATAAAGTATCTTTTCACAAAAATATTACATAGGATACAATTTTATTTTCTCATTTGGAAAAAGTTGACCTTTCGGTGTGGGAACCCCCATATTTGTGTGTGAATACCCAGGCGTCAACTGAAATTAACTTCCGGCTTCCGTGTATACCATACCCCTCTCGTATTTTACGTGAGTGCGTGTTTGTATGTGTGTGGGCATTTGTGTGTTTTGTTATAGTCTTCCATAAAGTTCCTTCTGACACGACACACAGACATTAAGTCATATACTAACACACTGACAAGCACGAGCTCATACGTATATGGAATTCTTAATTTATTCTGGACGAGCCTTTAAGTAAGGTCCTTTGCGTCTGTGTGTGGTAACTATGAGTTTGTGTGAGAGAAAATGTATGGGTTTGTGAGGAAAATGTATGTGTGTGTGTGTGTGTGTGTATAAATACATGTATGTGTGTGCTTGAGCTTGTTGTGGTGGCACAGAAAGTAAGTGGTATTATGTCGTCTGTCCTGTGTCTGTTGTTATTTTCAGTATTATTATGATTATTATTATTGCTGATGTGTTGTTGTTGTTGTTTTTGTAGTTGATGTTGTTGTTGCTGTTGTTGTAATTGATGTTGTTGTGCTGTCATTGCTATTGTAGTCAGTTCACAAAACTACACGTACCAACAACCGCCACAACTACTAGTAGATGGATCCACAAAAATATAATGGCAGAAAATAGCTGACGTCAGCTTTGGTATTTTTATGGCATTCTGCCGTTTTTCCTTCTCCGAGTTGTGTGTGAGTGTGTGTGTGTGTGTGTGTTTTTCCTCGATATTTTCTCGACTTTTTGTTTTTGTTGTTGTGCCCCTCCCTTCCACCAACTGTTGGCTAGAACAACAGGCATTCTTGCTGCTGTTGTTTTCTTTTCATATCAATTGTCATGTTGAGTTACTTTTGCTGGGTTGGCAATTTAATACGTTTTACAGCAAAAATTTTTGGTATGCACGAATGCGTGTAGTATATAAACATGTATATAAATATATATATATATATATATATATATAGACCGATACTTGATGAAAACTTTCACTAGTTATATGATACGAGGGTTGCCATTTATACATCAGGCCAAGGCAATTTTTAGTGTTGCCTGGTGCAATCTGGCATCCAATAAATTGAGGATACTTTAACCTAGACTATGTATAGGCGTATACGCCAGATACCCCAAGCCGCAACTAGGAAGGCAATTGTTTCGACATTTGTCTGATGTTCACATCGATCTTATACAATGTGCTATAGAGCTTTGTTTGAATAGATACGAGTATTATGCCAACCATTGCTCTCATTGACACATTTAACACTGCACGCTGAAAATTCTGTATTTTTTGTTGTTATATGGATGCAAATATAACGTTTGTTTAGAGCTTGTTGTAAATATAGTATCCTTGTGTCCAAACACATAGTGTTTGCTATTCAATATTACCTGTTGGAAACACAATGATTAATAGGTTATAATACATGTGTTAATAAACCCAAATTTGACTTTGTTTTTTGACGTAGAATACGTCTTACCTTACGGTATGAGGAGTCATGTCAGGTTTTTATTGTTGTAATCTTTATTTCATTGAATTTGAGGAAACGGCTAGATGAATTTTTTTTAAATTTTTTTTGTAGGTAAATGAAGATGTTATCTTTCGTTTGATATACATTTCATATTGGTTGATATATTTCTAGTATTTTAATTTCTCAAATGAAAATTGTTTAAACACAAACACTGAAACATATGTGTGGTGTTTGGTTGAGTGTTTTTGGTTGCTCAACATTGCTTAGGAACATGTATCTGGTAAAAAGTGAAACGAACAGCAAGCTAATGTTGCTTGGCAACATGTATCTAGTAAAAAGTGAAACAAACAGTAAGCTAACGTAATAAAGCTTTTTTGCGAAAGCTTCAATAAAGCTGTTGTAACATTAATTTTGAATTGTAAAGCGTAAAGCTTTCACACAACGCTCGAATGCTAATGCGAAGACTCGATAAGGTAAACCTTTTTTAATATTAGGGCGGCCCTCTCAACATTCGCAGAACTTATTTCAATAAAAATATTAATTAAAATACATAAATTAAATTAAGTTTAAAAAAATTGAACATAATATTTTTTTTTTTAAACGGACTTGAATCAAATGCCGTTGGTAAATATAAAAATTACAGCAGACAGTTGTCCGAGGCCTTCGGCCATGGACTGTCCCTGCAGGCTGTGTTAGAGACACGGCCATTAAGTTTAACGTAGAATACGCCATCCGATAAGACAGAAAACATATATAACAATAAATGATAAATAATATAAGCAAATGAATTTATTGTTATATATGTTTTCTGTCTTATCGGATGGCGTATTCTACGTTAAACTTAATGGCCGTGTCTCTGACACAGCCTGCAGGGACAGTCCGTGGCCGAAGGCCTCGGACAACTGTCTGCTGTAATTTTTTGAAAACAGCTGACAACAAAATCGGGATAGACAACAAAGGAACCAAAAAGCAATAGCCTTTCAATAAATGAAAATCATTGCAACCTTAAAAATTCATTGCTGCAATGAACATTCGACGATTTAGTTGTTACTGTAATGACAATAATTAATTTGTGGGGATAAATATTTATGTACGTAAGCACGCTTTAGATGTTTTTGTATTGGAAGATTAATAAACAATTCTGGAATCTATTACACTGTAAGTAAAATTTGAAGTTTTGAAATGACACACAAAAACACCGAGACACCCCAACTAATCATTGGGTCATAGAATCCAGTGGTATACTCCGTTTTACAAAGTTAACTCAAAATAACGAGATATTTAGATTTTAAATATGTAGTAGATTTAAGGTGATTTGTGATTTTATTTGAGGGAATAACCTGCAAAAGCTGTTGTTAAATCAATTTCTATATATATTTTCTCGACAAAATGTAACCGCTGAAATAACAGACATCTATTTGGAAACAGAATTAGTTTACCTCTTACAATTTGGGGCCATAATAATTATAATAATATTGGGATGCCGGATTTTGGGATTGGCATCCCTATTACAAACAGATGCTTCAACAAATATATCAAAGTGTTCACTTTGATAGATTAGTCCCTACCCGCTGCTATAGATGTTAACACATCAAAAATATAAGCATTCTATTGACCATTTTGAAAAAATAGAAAACTGAGTGACGAAAAATGCAGATCAGATTGCGAAAAATTAAATGTGACCTGCTCCACGAAAAGGGACCTCTGCGCCGAACATTTTTTTTACTTTTTGAGTGAAAAACGCTCTTTCAAATGCCGCAAACCGCAAGTTTCTATGTCTTTTAGTTTTTTCACAAATCACCTGTAAAGATGAATATAATTAATGAAAAAATTGAAAAATGTGATAAAAACAGATAATATATCTGTGGTCACAAACAATAATAGCCTAAGTCGATTCTAAAATTTTTCAGGGAGAGCAGTTTAAAGTTTAATATCTTTACTGAAAATCAGGAGTCGGAGTTTTTGTGATAACTTTGTTACAAATAACAAGGAAACGAATTCCATTACTTACTTATTAACAAAAAAAGAGTTGCTTATTTGAGCACGGTGACTTCTCAACATTTTTGATTCAATTTTGTCCTAACTCGGGTTAGGCTGTTATTGTTTGTGACCACAGATATATCATAACACAATACCATGGCGATCGAAATGTGCGAGTAAACTCTTATACCTCTTCAGTCCACAAACGTGTAGAAATAGAAACATTTTGCGGCAGATGGGCAACTGATGAAAGTAAAGAAGTACGTGACCTTTTGAGCTGTCTTGAGTTGACTTACGTCCATACTTGATTTTCGCCAATATATCTTTATAGGCGTCACTGAAATCGTCATGCCCTTTACCAGACTGAATTTGGCTGAGAATAACTAAATCTTGTTCATCTTTCTGTAATTCCAAAAAGTTATTTCTTGAAAAAACAATTCGTTCTTCCGGAATTACAGTAGTGCATCCATTCGTACAGCAAGGTTTTTCTAAAGACTGCGATAAAGTTTGCTCTTCCTCAATATCTTGAAGAGATAATTGCAGCGCTTCTGAAACTTCTGGCGATGAAAATGCATCCGACTCATCACGGACTACAGGTAAACATTCTTCCAAACAATCGCTGAAGTATTGTTCTTCAACACTCTTAAAATCGTCTTCCAGACACATTTTCTTACGTTAATTATGATTTATTTTAACCTGAAATTAATTAAATATTAGATAAATTAAATAATAATAAATAATAGATTCAATTGTATCGGCTTAAATCCAAAACATTGACAATTTGATAAGGAATAAAACAGCTCTAGTAATTTTGAAAACAAAATTAGCAAAAACAGGTTTTTAACTGTTAGAAATATTTTTCATAGAGGCAACACTGCATAGTGAACATCGTACAAAGTACCAGAGAGTCGAAATACATCGCCAGATGATCAGGTTGAAGGAAGAGTTGCATAACCATGCGCAAAACGCGTTTTTCTCAATAACTTCTTTTCGGCGCAGAAGTCCCTTTTCGTGGAGCAAGTCACAAATATGTTTTGTTTTGTGTGTAGCAAATTTACACCGAAAAATCATCGACGACATTTGGTTGAAGATGCTCTCAAAGCTTACAATCAGTATTTTTTGGTTACCCCCGCTGAAGAAATTCGAAATGTTGATCATGCACCTGAATTTACTTGCATCACATGTTTTAGTGCATTAAACAACCGGTGGGAATTACGGCGATATTCGATGCCATTTGGTCTTCCAATGATATGGACCGATCCAGGGGAACATGATACAGAAAATTGCTACGCGTGCAAGAACGATGTAAATGGTCTCAATCGAAACAGTAAGTTCACTTAGATAGACTATATATGGAGTACACAATAATTTATTCTTATAAAGGGTGTCCCAACAAGAATGCAATTTTTAAATCTGGCAACATTCGAAGTGTCATTGTTTGACATTTGAACAATTGTTATTGTTTGCTAGTAGAAGGTACGAGGTTAGTAAAAATGGAGCGCTACACGAATGAACAACGCATTCTCATTGTGAAATTGTTTTACCAAAAAAAAATGCTGATTTTGCCGCTAAAATCATCTTCAGTGACGAGGCCCATTTCCATCTAGATGACTTCGTCAATAGGCAGAATTGTCGCATTTGGGGTGAGGAAAATCCTCAAGTGATTCACGAGAAGCAAATGTATCCTCAACGTGTCACTGTGTGGTGTGGTTTTTGGGCTGGAGGAATCATTGGACCTTTTTTTTATGAAAATGAGGCAGGTCAAGCGCAAACATTCAATGGTGTTCGGTATCGTGAAATGGTAACCAGTTTTTTCTTGCCTCGAATTGAAGAAATGAATGTGTAGGGCATGTGGTTCCAACAAGACGGCGCTACATGTCATACAGCCAGAGAAACAATTTAATTGCTGCATCAAAAAAAAAAAAAAATTGCGCTCTTGTTGGGACACCCTTTAGAACGATCCGGTTATATATGCAATGGTGTGACAAATGCTCACGTACCAGTTCCACACAGTGATGAAGTGCCTGTCCCACCAGTACATCCATCGACATACCAATATGGTACTGCGTCCTATGAAGTACAATCACGAACTTCAGCAATATCATTACATCATGCTGATTCTGATTACGTTCAGCCAGTTATACAATATCCATCATTAATTTCGCAGGAACATTTAGATAGAATCGTTCGAAATCTGAAGCTATCTCAAAATAATGCAATGACTTTGGCTTCGGAACTAAGAAGCGTCAACGTGCTGGCACCAGGTGTAAACGTTACATCTTACAAATACCGGCAAGAACCATATATGCCTTATTTCATGCTTTCCGAGGACGCAGCTTATGCATATTGTCAAGATATTCCCGGTTTAATGAATGAAATGGTAATCTGCAACTATAATTCATTTTTATGGCGTCTTTCCATAGACTCTTCAACCAGAAGCTTAAAAGTAATCTTGCTATTTGAAAACAGCATCGTTGAACCAGTAGCATTGATGTGTGCTCTTGGAATGCAGGAGTCGTATGATACCATTACATTAATACTGGAACGCATCAGTTATGACGAACACAATTGGCGCGTAAATTGTGATTTTAAGGTTCTTTCACTATTAGCTGGAATACAAACTGGCTATACAAAGTACATGTGTATTTTTTGTAAATGGGACAGCCGTGCAAAATGCAACCAGTACGACAAGCGAGATTGGCCAAAACGCGATTCGCAAGTTGTTGGCGAATTTAATGGAATTCGTCCACCGCTGATCCGCATTCAGAAAATAATGCTTCCGGATGGATCTTCATATCAAGCTGGGAGTTGTAAAGAATTTTTTAAAGCGTTTGGTTCACGTTAACGAAAATGCACTACCATACTTGAAAAAAAATTGAAAAATTAACACGAAAGCCATATCTATAATATTAAAAAAGGTTAACCTTATCGAGACTTCGCATTAGCATTCGAGCGTTGTGTGAAAGCTTTACGCTTTACAATTCAAAATTAATGTTACAACAGCTTTATTGAAGCTTTCGCAAAAAAGCTTTATTACGTTAGCTTACTGTTTGTTTCACTTTTTACTAGATACATGTTGCCAAGCAACATTAGCTTGCTGTTCGTTTCACTTTTTACTAGATACATGTTCCTAAGCAATGTTGAGCAACCAAACACCACACATATGTTTGAGTGTATGTGTTTAAACAATTTTCATTTGAGAAATTAAAATACTAGAAATATATCAACCAATATGAAATGTATATCAAACGAAAGATAACATCTTCATTTACCTACAAAAAAATAATTTTAAAAAAATTCATCTAGCCGTTTCCTCAAATTCAATGACAGAAAGACAACAACAATAAAAACCTGACATGACTCCTCATACCGTAAGGTAAGACGTATTCTACGTCAAAATTTATAAAATCATCAAAAATAACGGCAAATATAGTTCTATGTCCCCTTGAAAATGGACGTCCCTTATTTCTAGATATAAATTTTGACAAATACATAATAATCAAATTGATTTTAAACAAGTTTTTAAAGTTTTTTTCATTCAAAATCGCCTTAAATCTACTACAAATTTAAAATCGAAATATCTTGTGATTTCGAGCTAACTTTTCAAAACGAGGTACACCACTGGATTCTACGATCCAAAATTAGGTTGACGTGTCTCGTCGTTTTGGTGTGTCATTTTCGCCTACTTGCAGTGATTTAACTTCTACTAGCTGAAAAATCTGTATTTTCTTGTAGTTTGAATACTACACCAATTGTGCTACAATAAAAAAATCAAATATCTTTTTTTTTTAATCAATGCATTCCATTTAATTTTCTTTTATTGTATAGTAAATTCAATTCTATTTTCTATATATAATAGATTTTGAAGTTCCTGAACCGTAAATGAGCTCCATCCTCATTCAGGCATATGCGACACCTAATCAGAAAATTATTCATTGCGGACCGAAAGATTGAAGTCGGCATCGCCATAATTATTGTTTTAATGGACTGCTTCAATTCAGTCAAATTCTTTGGCATCTTTTTGTCCACCTCTTGTTTGACATGAGACCATGAAAAAAAGTCTGGTGCACTCAGAACAGGTGACCTTGGGGTCCATCGGAAGATGGAGTTTGTTTGCGAATTCTCGTTGGAGGTCCGCCATAACTCGGCTGGCTATGTGTTCGGTTGCTTCATCTTGGTGGAACCAAATTCTGTTGAAAGCAATACGACTTCGGCGCACATCCACCTTCACTGTCATCTCCATTGACAATTACAGGCATCCCCAGTGACAGTTACTGGCATCCCCATTGACAGTTACGCTTACACCGTATTCTTCAAAGAAGTATGGCCTCACAATGGAACTTGATGAAACTGGCTACCACACAGTGACTCGTTCTGGGACCAGTTCCATCTCATGGAGTATTTCAGCATCAGATTAATTCCATATACGGTAATTTTGCTTAATTACATTACCGTTTAAACCAAATTGGAAGTCATCAGACATTAACCAGCATTTGATCAAGTTGTAGTCTTCTTCGGCCATTGCAATCATTGTTTGGCAAAATTCCAGGCGAATAGGAAACTTCAGAGGGTTTAACTGGCTTTCAATTTGGACTTTGTACGAAATCAAGCTTATGTCAAGTCAAATGTCGTAATCTGCGCCGATAAGTTTCGAGCCGACACGCTTGGATTTGCCTGAATTAACGATGCTACAGCCGCGATTGTACTTTGAACCCGAACATGGGGATCTCGATGGTACGGTCTTCCTGTGATGCTTCCAGATACGGCAAGTATGTAGGACCACTTTATAATGGTTCATCTACTCGCGGGAGTGCCGCCAAACTCTCGCCTATATTCCCTTTGGAGGGAAATGAAGGACTGTAAAGCATCGTACCGCCGAAGTATCCAAAAACTCTTTCGGTGTCCCAAGCATTCATTTTAATAAATCTAAAAAGTAATCTGCAAAATAAAAAATTAAGCCGATTGCTCCCACAGAAAAAAATTTATTACGTTCTATTTTTGTAGCACCATTCGCGCGCCACCGGTATAACAAGAGCTTGGAGCTTTCGCAGATATGGTACGATATAAATGTGTCGAAACACATTGTCTTTGCTATACAATATTAAATGTTGGAGACACAATGATTAGTATGTTAGAATATGCTATGTGTTTGTGATCCAAATATAGGTTTGTTTGTGGTACAACTACAGTTGTGTTAACTGAATATTTGCATTATTCTTTCAGTCAGCGATTGCCAAATATTCCTGAGTGAGTGTGTAAATTGCAGATGAAGTGAGTGTTTCCTATTTTGACTGATCTGCTGGGATATAGTTTCAAGAATTCAGTCGTCAATCGGTAATAGGACAGAGTATAGGAAAAGCGCTTGTAGTGAAAAAAATTTACATTAGTGGAATGAAAAAAGGAAAGGCTTGGCCGGTTAAAATAGTTTGTGTCGTTGCTTTAATTTTCGAGTATGTCATTCGCATAGTATGTCTACTACCGCACTGGAAACTATTTTGAGGACAGAATCTAAAAAAATCACCAGCGGGAAGCTCATGGCCTGCTGAGCCTCTGGTGAGAAAATAGGAGAGGCGGACCATTTGTGACCATTTAAAAATACTTAACTAAAATGTTAGGATGTGGTGACGTCGAAACCTGCAAACAGTGACGAAACAAAAAAGCAGCAGATTCTCGTTGGAAACAAATCCTTTTAAGGCTAGTAAATGTTTAAAGTGGCTGTCGGTGGTGCAATGGTAGTGTGCGCGCCTCTTGTACATGAGATCCTGGGTTCGATCCCTGCTCAGACCACCTTAAAATTTCTTTCGGCGGCGGTCAAATCGAATAGTGACGGCGACACTATCGAGTATTTAGCCATGAAAACGCTTCTGAAAATACTGTTAGGAGTGGGTGTAAAACTGTAGCTCCCAATCAGTGAGTCAAAACTGGAAACAGCTCAGTGATTATGAGAAGCTCTCCCCTGTCCCTTCATGGGATGTAATGGGAAACCATTTATTTATTTTTTAAATGTAAAAAGTGTCGGTTTAAAACTTTTTAGTTTGACAGTAATTGGTGAACAATATAGATTTATAAAGGTAAATACTTGCATGTGTGTATATTGAAGTCCCACAAAAATTTGCTTCTAAATATTAATATGTTTGGGAGGAACCACGCATATGTTTTTGAGTAATTCAACGCGTGTTTGGGAGGAAATACGCACATACTTCCACGTAAGATTATAGAGGTGTGGAAGGAAACATACGAATGCCTCCACGTAAGTATATAGATGTTTGGAAGGAAACACGCATATGGTTCCACATACAAGCATTCACGTTTGTAAGTAAGCATACTAATGTTTGCATATAAATATAAGTGAGTTTGGGTCTGGCAAGTATATGAATATTTACAGTGTGTACCAAACATACACATGGTTCCTGCAGAGTGTGTTTGGGAGAATATGTTGCAGAGGTCGTTTTTTCCCAGCGTGTAAAGAAGCCTCCCTGTTTAACAACTTAAGAGTAATCCTACGTTTCGTTTAAAGGTGAAAATTTAGAAAATAAAATCAGTAAGGTTGCACTTTTTAAATTTAGTGTAATTTGATTTTTTTGCAAGTGGCAACTCTGAAATTTGGCAGCTGTCACATTTGTTTATTCCGCTTATTAAAAATGGAGAGCTTTACGAAATAACAACACTTTATAATTGTGAAAACTTAGTACAAAAATTTGGAAAGTTATTGCTGAGACCGCTCGCAAAGTTCGAAAAACTTTTGACCGAAAAAGGACACCTAATGTGTCAACCATTCGAAGAGTGGTCAACACCTTTGAAGAAACTGGATCTGTTATGGACTGTAAGACACCTGTGCGTCAACGTACCGGTTGGTCTCTTGAAAACATTGCTGCTGTAAACAAGAGTGTCGCCAAATCCCGAAAACATCAATTCGGCATCATTCTCAACAAGTTCAAACCTCATGAAACACTACGCAGCAAATTTTTAACAGCAAACCTTTACTTTCATGCGAACAAAATGCAGCTTACTCAGGAGCTCAAACCAGCAGGCCATGGAGAGTGCTGGCAATTCGTTCAATGGGCAAAGGAGTAACGTGAAGTCAATTCAAATTTTTTTTTAAAAAAAACCCCATATTCTCCGATGAAGCGCATTTCCATGTGAATGACTTCGTGAATACACAAAATTGTCGAATTTGGGGTTCAAAAAATCCTCATGAAAGCCACGAGATACAAATGCATTCTGGTGCGGATTTTGGTCAGGCGGCGTGATTGGGCCTTACTTTTTTGAAGACAAGGCCAAAATTGCAGTGAATATGAACAGCATTTGTTACAGAAACATGATAATGGGGTTCTTGTGGGCTGAACTGGATGGCAGGGATCTGTAGGACATGTGGTTTCAGCAAGACGGCGCCACCTGCCACACCGCGCATGAAGCAATCGATTCATTGCAGCAACGACATCCGGAGCAAATTATCTCAAGAAATTCTGATGTCAACTGGCCACCAAGATCATGCGTTCTAACTCCGTGCAATTTCTTTCTTTGGGGTTTTGCAAAATCTCTGGGTTATGCGAGTAAAACAGAAATAATTCGTGAGCTCCATTCGGAGAACAAAACGCGTTATCGTTGAGATACAGAGTCATGAAAAATTTCATGAAATGAGTAATGGGTCATTTGACGGATATTTGCTTCCATTTTTATATGTCGTACTAACAATCCGATAAAAAAATCATAACTGTCTCCAAAAATATTTGTTTTTGTTTTAAAATGAAAAAGTGCACTCTTACTGAGACACCCTTTAAGTATATTGAAGTCTCAAAATAATTTTCTTCTAGAATATATTAATGTGTTTGGGAGGTACCACTCATATGTTTTCGAGTAATTAAATGCGTGTTTGGGAGGAAGTACCTACATTCTTACGCGTAAGTATGTGGAGGTTTGGGAGGAAACACACGAATGCTTCCACGTAAGTATATGAAAGTTTGGGAGGAAACACGCAAATGGTTCCACATAAAAACGTGCATGTTTGGAGGTAAACATGCTACTATTTGCATTTAAATATAAGTGAGTTTGGGGCTGGCAATGATATGAATATGTTTAGGAGGAAACACGCATATATTTTCGAGTAATTAAACGAGTATTTGGGAGGAAATTCGCACACAATTCCACGTAAGTATATAGATGTTTGGGAAGAAATACATGAATGCTTCCACGTAAGTATATGGATGTTTGGGAGGAAACACGCATATAGTTCCACATAAAAGCATGCATGTTTGTAAGTAAGCATACTAATGTTTGCATTTAAATATGAGTGAGTTAGGGAGTGGCAATGATATGAATATTTGGAGTGTGTTCCAAACATATACATGGTTCCTGCAGAATGTGTTTGGAAGAATATGTGACAAAGGTCAATTTTCACTACACGATGAAAACTTTTCCTTTTTTTGTTGATTGGATGTAAATATACCGTATTTGTAGCTTGTCGTAAATATAGTATACTTGTGTCCAAATACATTGTGTTTACTATTCAAAATATCATGTTTGGAACACAAAGATTAATAGGTTATAATACATGTATTTGTGACCCAAATATGTTTTTTTGTTGAAAACTGCTGGAAACACTCCTGTCTGGCATCAGAAAGAAACAAAAAGCTGCAGATCGTCAATTCACGAAAGCAATGCTTGCGAACATGTACATGGTCCCTGCAATATGTTTGCTGGGGCCGATATTTTTCAGCGTGTATACAGATTATACTATTTTTCCCAAAGACTGTCGCTTATGCCGCAAAAAAGAAATTTCAAAATAAGCCGTGTAACCCCTTCTGGCACTCATTAAACTCCCAAAAGAGATCACAAGTATAGAAGAAGCCAATGACAGGTTAGCTACGACAGGCGATTATTGCTGTCATTTAGGCAATGAAAGCACACAAAAAAACAACTGACAGACAACCCAAGAAACAATCAGGCAGTTCCATAATGGAATCAACAACAAAAACCGGCATCTTATTTGTTATTTCTTTTTTTTTTCCTGTACAAATATACAATTAACCAAAAGTAATAACAAATATGAACAAATAATTTACAAAACAACAGAAGAAGAAAAGAAAATTCAACAGTAATACAAAAAACAATATTAACAACAACAACACCTTTTAAGCCTTATAAAAAGAAAGACAAAATTACTACAATAAAAAGACTTACAATGGCTTAAAAGAGTTAACGCTTTAGACAAAAAAAAAACATACACACACAGAAAAACTTCAAAAAGGCCCGATTGTTATGATGTTGGTTAGTTGGTCGGTTGGTTGCCTGAATGGCTGCTGTTGCTGCTGCTGCTGCTGTTGCCGATGAAGATGATGGCGAGGATGATGATGGGTCCGTTTAAATTATTTGCAAAGTTGCTGATGTTGCTGTTGCTGCGACTGATGTTGTTATTATTACTGTTGCTGACGATGCGGTTGTTTCTTAGTTGCAACTGGTAAATGTTGTAATGTATCAGTTGTAACTAATGCGGTGGTTGTGACGCTGTGGCTAATGACAAAGATGAGCATGAGAGGATAAGATGAGGCGATGACGATCATTATGCCTATGACTGTGACTGTGACTATGACTATGACTGTGTGATCATGATCAGCCAATGGTATAATGTACGATTTGTTGTCATAGTTTGTTTGCTAGCAGTTATGTTTATTATTTGTAAGCGTTGATAGCAGCAACAGCAACAAAAAAAAAACGGCAACACGAGATGGTAGCTAAATGATCTTGTAAATATTTAAACGTAGTTATGAAGACTCGGGTTAAGTTGAGTTCAATAGTCTTGGAGTGATGGGAATTACAACCGTTATAATTGGAAAATAAAATACTTCAATATTTGTATTTAAAGGTAGATATTAAAGGAAACATATTCTATTTAAGATTGCACTATCAAGTTCGAAATGTATAAACGTGGGAGGCGCTGGGAAAATGTGTACAGCAAGCTTACATTATGATATAACTAGTATAAGCAAGAAATTTGATACGAAATTTAATGCACAAATTAACATGGATGTCAAAGTAATGTTAATCTTGATAATGTTAGTTACGCCTGAAAGTATGCCATTGCTGCAGCATACAAGCCCGACCCAATACTGATTAAATATAAATAAATGGTTTCCCATTACATCCCATGAAGGGACAGGGGACAACTTCTCACAATCACTGAGCTGTGCGCTTTCCAGTTTTCACTCACTGATTGGGACCTACAGTTTTACACCGATTCCGAACGGTCGTTTGAGAAGCTTTTTCATGGCTTAATACTCGATAGTGTCGCCGTCACTATGCGAGGTGACCGCCGAAAGAAAGAAATTTTAAGGTGGTAGGAGCCGGGTTCGAATCCAGGATCTCATGTACAAGAGCCGCGCACACTAACCATTGCACCACCGACGCACAGTGGTCCAAGACGCCAATCTAGCTGGAAAAAAGTCACAACTTCTCTTCGGAAGCAGCTAGAAGTATGAAATTTTGGAATTATGTATTTCTTATTGAAAGCATTCTTTGTACAAAAAATGGGCGTTGTAGGTAAAATGGGCGTGGCAATTTTTATGACATTTTTAAGAGTACCTATTTTGGCAATATTTTCAAGGACGACTCGAACGGAGGTTTCGGGCATCTCTTTTTAAGATAAAAGATAAAAAAATTACGTTATAGGGGAGTTTTCTCTATAAGGGAGTTCGTTAT
This sequence comes from Phaonia tiefii, assembly GCA_963931995.1. NCBI lineage: Eukaryota > Metazoa > Arthropoda > Insecta > Diptera > Muscidae > Phaonia > Phaonia tiefii. The sequence continues at coordinate 248,731,280 of OZ008368.1, read as the reverse complement.
AGAGGAGTTCGACTGTAACAAATTCCCACCACCAATATGCTCCCTGGGTACCCCACTAGATTCGAATAGATATATTGCACTAATATACAAAACAACATAAGAATATAAATATATACTTCAAATAATAATCATTTATTTAAATTATTCTACATCTTCTTGTATGAAAGGATCTAAAAGTAACGAAATGACTTCATCGTCTAATAGGTCTTCATTTCGAGAGCTACGAAATGGCTTTGTTGAGAAAGATGAAATTAAAGGATCTGATGACAGAAGCAAATAATTGAAAAGATCTTCCATTGTGTTCTCTCGTGACATTTTTCTAGTGTGATGTTCGCGAATAAATCTAAAATCTTTGTTTCGAGACTCTAGTGCTTCCTCCGACATCATTCCTATCGGTAGTGCCGCATTTTGAATTATGTCTGCGCCGTGGATCAAAATTTTGTGTACACTCGATGGCATATAGTACCATTCATAGAGTTCTACGTATAGTTCCGCAGTTTCCATTGCATATTTACGGAATGCTTCCACATTAATTGCATAACCAGATGACATAGTTCTCAAAATTATTCCTAGTCTTTTTATTAAAGTTTCATTTACTCCTGTTATTTGAGAAGCTAAGGAGGGTTGTTGAAAAAATTTTCTAGCGGTATTACCGTCATTTGTGTTTCCTTCTCCCGGCTTAGGAATATCAATTAATAAATTCATTTCCGATTTCAGAGCGCTAATTATTTCTTCTTTTCTTTTCTTCTGTGAAGCTTTATCGGACTCACTACGAGCTTGCCATTTTTTAATATCACTTTTGTAAGATATATGCAATACACATTCCAGGCACCTTATCCACGCATGCAATGTCGATAAACCATATTCGTAAAGATTGGCCCTTACATTCAAGGCTTTAATTTCGTGCAGTTTATTCATAGTAGTTGGCGTTGCTCCACAAATACCACATGTTTGAGTAGAGGAATCGCTTAGAATTGAGAAAACCTTGCCATCAATCATTGTTAAATAAAACACATGTTTAACAGTAACTGTTTTATCTTCAGTGTTACAAACTGTTGACACTATTGCATTAATTTGATTTTTTATGAAATTAGTTTCATCTTGAATCAAAGATTTTGTTTCCTTTTCAAAAATCAGTTTAATTGGCCTGCAAAAACGTGTAGATGATGGACGTGGGTTTTCCCATATGATGTGGTTATCGTCCTTTAGCTGCAAAGGTACCAAGCAAATTGCAAACAAATATTGATCTGTTTTACGGGAATCATTTGAACTAAAGTTTTGCTTATAGGTTGAGTGCCCACTGCTACCGTCACATCCCCATTTATAAATCAAAGTCAATTCCGTATAATTAAATTGCTCTATGACCTCTTTTTGTAACTTCACAATTCTACATGCAGTGTGATCAACTAAGTCCTGCAGAGGCACTTCTGCTATTACATCGGATACCTTTATTCCATTACTTGGGTAGCACTTTTTTTTAGCTTCCAAAATTCTATGATAAGATGGGTATATATCCGCGTTACGGATCTTAGCACCAGTACGCATCGCATTATAACTTGCTTTTGTATATTTTCCATCGATAAACAGACGTAATGCTTCTTCATCTGTATATGGTACTGGTTCCTTAGATTGTGCATTAGCAAATTTTTTAATTTTTGTTGCTCTCGTTGGAGAGTCAATTATGTTCTTTAAAATCGCTGCAGCATTCCTCTTGCCAGATTTATAAAGGCTAACGCCAGCAGCGAAAGCTAGTTTGTCAGGTGAACATCCACTAACTAAAGCCGACACTTCCAAACGCTTTCCTCTTTCAGATTTACCTGAAAAATCTGATCGAGGTCTACCAAAATTTGACGTTGACGGTTGAAACCCTAAATCCTCTGGAATTTTAGTCACGTTTTCAGAAGGAAGGCCAAATACGCCATTTAACCAAATTTTGTTGGAGTGTTCAAAAGTTTTCTTTGATCTTTTTGCTTTTATCCATCTGTCATTGATTGAATACGTTAATCTCCGTACAGCCAACTTAACTTTATTACAATAATCTTCTGGTTTAGTTTTCTGTAACCCACTCTTAGCAAAAAAATAGCTAATGACAGCTTCTAGCCTTTTGCCTTCCATTTCGGAAATCCACACATTGTATAGTTCTCTTCGTGTAATGGGTATGTTATCTGTATATGTATATAAAAAGTTTTCCCGTCAATAATTGCAGCTAATTTTTTTTCCATAAAAAGTGGACATTACACAGATCAACAGGGCACAATTCATTTCACGGGAATCCACGGGAATCCTATTTAAAAGTTACTCTAAAAACCATAAAATGCTAAATTTTTACTACACAAAACACATATTTCCTTTTACCTATTATTTTGCACACAGAACATTTAAATTCGACATTTATTTATCATATAGCTTAAACATACCTGACATAATGCAGTGCAAAAAAAATAAAGACAAAATTTGCTCTTGTTTTATGTTACGATCAGTTCAAATATGATGCTGTCAATCAACTGGGCTTCTATAACAACAGTGATAATGCAATTGTTCATTTTCAAAACATCATAACAAAGCAAACAAGCAAAAAATAAAAAAACCTGATATACAGTTATGAACAGTGGATAGATATCTAACATTTACCAAACAAATTATGTGAACTTTGAAACATAAAAAAATTTACTTTTTTCCAGCTAGATTGGCGTCTTGGACCACTGTGCGACGGCCACTTATCTTAAAGGTATCTTGCTTAAAAAAGCAAATTTTCTTACAAAAAGTACATTTTCTTAAAAAAAGAAAATTTTTATAAAAAAATTACTTTTACTTAAAAAAGTACATTTTCTTACAAAAAGTTCCTTTTCTTAAGAAAATTTTTTTTCTTTAAATAAGCGCCTTTTCTTAAAAAGGTACGTTTTCTTCCAACAAGTTGAGTTTTCATAAAAAAAAAAACTACTTTTTCGTTACAGATTACCTTTATGTGGAACAAAATAACTTTTCTTGAGATAAGTACCTACTCTTAAAACTGTACCTATTCTTGAATAAGGACCAATTGTACACAAAAATTCCATTTATTAAAAAAACCTTATCTTCAAAAAAGTACCTTCTCTAAAAAAAATACATTTTCTTACAAAAATATTTTTACTTTAAAGTACCTTTTCCTAAAAATAAAATAATACCTGTTCTTTTACTGAGATAAGTAGACTTTCTGAAAATAAGTACAATTTCTTAAAACAATAACCTTTTCCTAAAAAGAGTACCACTTCTTTAAAAAGTACCTGTTCTTAAAAAAAAGTACTTCTATGTAAAAAAAAATTCATACTCTTCTGGCTTTTTCGTATAGAAAGTACTCCTTCTTAAAAATAGTACCTTTTCTTAAAAAATATTAGCTTTTAATAAAAGAAGTACCTTTCTTTACAAAAACGAACTTTTCGGGAAAATATAATACATCTTCTTAAAAAAGGATCTAAAAATATACTTTAAAAAAAATACATTCTATAAAACAAAAAAATTGTTCTAAAAGTCTATAATTTTACAAAAAGTATCTTTTCTTACATGGGACTGTCCGTGGAGGTGGAAAGTTTCTGATTGCCATTCACTTGGGAGTGGCCAGAAATGATTCCTTCATTGGGCAGTCCAAGCAGCTCACTACTTCCACGCAGTATGTCCTGGGCAATGGCTTTTCGGAAACCTCCGTTAGCTAGCTGGAGTGAGAAGGCGAAACAAATGAGCATCAAATCAGGTATAGTAGGTGACTGATGTCACTGAAGCTCATCAAACAATCGGGCATATTCTTTTGTCCTTAGAAGGCGGATGAGCCAAACATACGGGCCAACGGCGGATAGAAACTAAAAGAAGAAAATCCAGGTTCAACATATCGCATCCTGGTCAGCGTCTGATCCATAATGGGCGGCTGCAATCAAATATCCTGGCAGTAGGTAAAATGCAAAAACCCGGTGGGCTGGGTTTGCCTCCCGCCACCGTTCATAATGGCAGTGAAAATACAAAAACGAAACAGAAAACATAAACAACCCCTATTTGTTGACGACCCCCGCAAACGTTATAAGGACCACGATTTACGGATATGCACTTGGAATGTAAGAACTCTATATAGATCCGGTGCAAGTATCCAACTGGCAGATGTCCTCGAAAGTTATAAGGCTGACATTACCGCTATCCAGGAAATGCGATGGACAGGACATGGCTGCACAAGAAAAAGAAACTGCGATATATACTACAGTTGCCATGAAAAAAAACATGAATTTGGTTGTGGATTTGTAGTTGGCAAAAGACTGCGACATCTAGTCTCTAGGTTCAATCCTGTGAGTGAACGAATAGCCACAATCCGCATAAAAGCGAAATATTTTTATATTTCCCTAATTTGTGTGCATGCCCCGACAGAAGAGAAAGATGATGATGCCAAAGACATATTCTATGAGCTCCTAGAGGAAACGTATGACCGCTGCCCTGGCCATGACATTAAGATTGTACTAGGAGATTTTAGTGCGAAAGTAGGCAGGGGTAATGTGTTTCATCCAACTATTGACAATTTCAGTCTACATGCTGACAGTTCCGAAAACGGTATGAGACTGACTGACTTTGCCGCGGCAAAAAACATGGTCATCAGTGGCACAAGATTCCAGCATAAAGACATCCACAAGGCTACTTGGGTATCCCCTGATCAAAGAACTAGGAACCAAATTGATCACGTGGTAATTGACGGAAGGCACTCATCCAGTGTAATGGACGTACGAGTGATCAGAGGAGCTAACATCGATTCTGATCACTACCTGGTAGCAGCAAAGGTTCGCACAAGATTAAGTAGAGCGAAAATCGTACGAAACCAGACGCAGAGGAAGCTGGACATCGGAAAGCTGCAATTACCAGAGGTAGCCACAGCCTACTCAAGGAAGCTCTCGCAACTTTTGGCACAGAACCCACCCCCTCCCGATGACTATACTGATGCGCAGTGGAAACCCATTTCCGACTCTATAAAAACTGCCGCAACAACCGTACTTGGTTTCGAAAAACCACTTCGCAATAAACCGTGGTACGATGAAGAGTGTCGCATAGCAAATGACGAAAAGAACGCTGCACGTATGGTAATGCTTCAGTCAATTGCAACGCGAGCTGCAACTGAGCGGTATAGGGAGAAGAGAAAGGAGGTAAACCGTCTCTTTAGGCGTAAGAAACGGCAGTGGAGAAAACGCGAGAGTGAGAAAATTGAGACATACAGAAGGAAGAACGAAGCCCGAAAATTCTACCAAAAAGTTAAAAACGGAACTAATGGACATGGTTCAGGGCCCCCCTTCTGTAAAGACAAAGACGGAAATCTCATCGCAGATGTGCAGAGCATGTTGGGAATATGGAGAGAGCATTTCTCCGCGCTACTAGTACCTGAGATATCCGATGACGATGGGACAATCGATCACAATATGGACGACGACGTCGATTGCCCCCCTCCTAACCAAGACGAGGTCAGAACAGCTATTGCCCGGCTTAAGAACAACAAAGCCGCAGGAGCCGATGGATTACCGGCGGAGCTGTTTAAGGCTGGCGGCGATGAGCTGATAAGGTGCATGCAACAGCTCATTAGCAAAATTTGGTTAGATGAATGCATGCCCGGCGATTGGAGTCTCAGTGTACTATGTCCCATATTTAAAAAAGGTGACCCGAGTATTTGTGCCAACTACCGTGGAATAAGCCTTTTATCCATAGCATATAAGGTTCTATCAAGTATAATGTGCGAAAGACTAAAACCAATTATCGCTGACCTGATTGGACCATACCAGTGTGGCTTTAGGCCTGGAAAATCGACAACTGACCAGATTTTCACACTACGCCAAATCCTGGAGAAGACACACGAAAAACAAATCGACACCTATCATCTATTTATCGATTATAAAGCAGCCTTCGATAGTCCGATACGGGAGAAACTCTATGAAGCAATGTCTGAGCTTGGTATTCCTGCAAAACTCATACGCCTTTGCAGGATGACCTTGACGAACACCAAATCCGCAGTGAAAGTTGGTAAGGATCTTACCGAACCTTTCGAAACTAAGCGAGGCCTCAAGCAAGGCGACACCCTATCGTGCGATCTCTTTAACATCGTAATGGAGATCATTATGAGAAAAGCTGCAGTCAATATGAATAAAACCATCAGCAGCAAAAGTCACATGCTGCTCGCGTATGCTGATGATATAGATATCATTGGGCGCACAATTAGAGAAGTTACTGCGGTTTTTTCGAGAATTGAGAAGGAGTCAGCAAAAGTGGGTCTGACGGTGAATGAGGACAAGACAAAATTAATGGTTTCAACGAACAGGGCCTCCACGCGATTAGACCAAAGCGTGAAGGTTGATAACCGTTATAACTTCGAGGTAGTGGACGAATTTATATACCTCGGATCTGCCGTGAACAAAAACAACAACGTCAGCCTTGAGATCAAACCGAGAATTGTGCTTGCGAATAGATGTTATTTTGGGCTAAGCAAGCACTTTAGAGATAAAGCCCTCTCTCGAGTAACAAAAGTCCAGCTGTACGAGACTCTCATTCAACCTGTCTTGCTTTATGGCGCAGAATCCTGGGTCCTATCGCAAGCAGACGAAACATCTGTAGGAGTCTTCGAGAGAAAAATACTCCGAAAAATTTATGGCCCTATAGTGCACAACGGCGAGTATAGCCGACGCATGAATCATGAGCTGTATGAGCTTTATCCTGACATTGACATAGTTAAGCGGATCAAGATAACGCGATTGCGCTGGCTAGGCCATGTCAGTAGAATGGATGAAGATGAACCAGCGCGAAGGCTTTTCGAAACCGAACTCGAAGGAAGACGAAAAATAGGAAGACCAAGACTCCGCTGGAGGGATCAGGTTGACGAATCCCTGCGTACACTTGGTATTGCCAACTGGAGAGATAAAGCAAAAGATCGAACTGGTTGGCGCAATATGTTATCTTCGTTTTGTAAGGTCCCTGACCCCCCGGGGTTGTCCGAGACCGGATAAGTAAGTAAGTAAGTATCTTTTCTTAAAGATCCATTTAAATTGTCGTATTTTTCAACGGGCGCCTTGGACGTGTTGGAACTAATTAGTACATGACGTATAGCGAAAGGAACTTCATTCCAACCGGGTCTCCCCTGACACCTCATGTGATTTTTTTTTAAGAACTAACTAAAAAATTTCTACATTAATTGGAACTTTTTGTATAACTAGTTGTACTTTTTATCAATTGTACATCTGTATATTGTAAATTGTACGTTTTTAATAACATTGACATACACTGTAAAAATAGTCTTCGTAATTTTTGTGAAATATCGTTCATGTAAAATTGTTTATTAATCCTATGAACTTTTTCTTGCTTAAGACCATAGAAAGTCGTAGCTTCGTTATAAAATATCATTTTATAATTTACTTATAACCTGATACATATATACAATAAATAAAATAAATAAATATAAATTTCTTCGAATTTGAATTTTATTGACCGATATTGTTAGTTTTTGGTTAATGTATGACAAATTCATACTACAAGCTTACAAGTAATGAACATTCTTCTCTAATTGAAAAGTGGTTAGTTTTTGTTGGAAATAATAGACAATTCAGTTCAACACACACTCACTGGCATCAGATGCCTAACTACTGTGCCTGAATTGCTACCATCGGTTGATCATCAATCGTATATATACAAACTCAATTCTGCAATTCACATGTGCGAATTAGTATCGATCGAAGATTCCTAAGTATCAACATCACTGAAAGGCCTATAATTCCAATAACAAGAACAGACAGCTTTTTTCCACCATGTTCTTCGTTTTCCTCATGCGTTCTCGCATTGTTGCAGTGCTTTGAGGTGAGTTTTAATCTATATCACAGAGTTGTGTGTCTCCGTGGTATAGCATTTTTGAAGACCGGGCTAGTGTCAGTTACGTTTATTTGAATTTGAATCTCATGTACAAGAGCCGCGCACACTAACCATTGCAATACCGATTAAGCCACTTAAAATTTATCCAAAAAAATCCAGAATAAACTAGCAACTACGCACTGGTTGTGGAAATTGCTAAATGGCGTGTGCCAAGGTGTTGAGTTTGTATAAGCAGCTGATGAGCGTGACATTTCGAGTCAGTCTGTGATTAAACCCTCAAAGTATGCAACGTTAAAAAAAGGTTGAAGGTAGACTAATAGCGAAGGTTTAGTTGCTATAAATAAAGTGAACTGTGTTACTTATGGTAATTTACAAATAGCCTTGTCTGATTAACGGTAAATAAAACAGCAAATTCGTAACAATATGTAAAGCCAATTGTGGCCGTGGTGGAGGAAAGTTTCTCATAGCCACTCACTTGGGAGTGGCCAGAAAAGATTCCGTCATAGGGCAGTCCAAGCTGCTCACTACTTCCTTAAAGTATGTCGCGGGCAATGGCTTTATCGATACCCTCCGTTAGCTGGCACGAGTGAGAAGTCGAAACGAATGAGGAGCCTGATTGGTTATGCGATCACTGAAGCGTTCCAGGTGAAATAGGTGACCCTGTCACTGAAAGTCTTCAAACTACTGGCCGAAGGCGGATTACAATTCAAGAAACAAAAATCAAGTTTAGATACACTGCATTCTGGTCAACGTCGGATCCATAATGGGCGGCTGAAACATATTCATCTGGCAGTAGGTAAAATGCAAAACCACGGTTGGCTAGGCTTGCCATCTGCCACCAATGAAAATTCAAAATGAGACTGAGAAACATAAAACCCACTATTTGTAGAGGACCCCCGCAAACGTCACTTCCGACAACGCTATGAGACTGTTAGATTTTGTCGCAGCGAAAATCAGAGTTATCAGTAGTACGAGATTCCAAAATAAACAAATTCACAAATCTACTTAGATATCTCCTGATCTTCAGACCAAAAACCAAATTGATCACCTGGCAATTGATCGCAGGCACTCTTTTGGTGTAATGGACGTACGTGTGATTCGAAGAGGTAATACCGATTCTGATCACTACCTGGTTGCAGCAAAAGTTCGCACAAGGTTTACCAGAGCGAAAGTCGTACGAACCCAGACATATAGATAGCTGGGCAACGGCCTATGCAGAGAAGACCACTCAGATACCACAACATCATGATTTTGCAGCGCAGTGGAAGTACATTTCCCACTCTCTGAAAACTCTGCAAGGACCATACTTGGTTATGAAAACCCGCTGAAAGATAAACCATGGTACGATGAAGATCGGCGCATGGTAAGTAATTAAAAGAACGCTGGACGTACGACAACTCTTCAGTCAGTGGCAATGCGAGCCGCAATAGAGCAGTATAAGGAGAAGAGGAGAAGAGGAGAGAGGAAACACGTTTCTTTACGAAGAAAAAACGGTTTTGGAGAAAGTCCGAGAGTGAGCAAATTGAATCTTACAGAAGGAGAAATGAGGCCGGGAAACTGTACCGAAAAGTACAAAGCCAAACCAGCGGAAACGGATGAGGGCCTCATTTTGTAGAGCTAAGGACGTGAATGCTGTCACAGATGTACAGAGTGTGTTGGGTATATGTAGAGATCACTTCTTTGCAGTACTTGTCCCAGGTGACTTCAATGTAGATGAGGGTGTTGAGCAAATACAGGACGATGGCGTCGACTGCTCCATCCTAGCCAAAGCGAAATTAGAGCTGCAATTTCCCGGCTGGCGAACCCTAATATTGTTTGACTTATGCCCCCGCAAACAGAGTCCTGACTGACTCTGAATATAAGTTTGTTGAAAAAAAATTTTGTTTTGTAATATCATGTTTTTATAAATAACTTTTATAAATTTTTCTAACATTCTAACATTCTCTTGGAGTTCTAACATTCTGTTAGAGTTACCCTTTATCAAAGCTATGTTTAGCCATTTAGTTAATCAAATATTGGTGTATTGTTAAAGTTGCTGTTGCCGTTGCCAATTGTGTTGCATGTAGTAATGACTGACTGGCTGCCTAAGTGAATGACTGGTGTTGTTGGCGGCGGCATTCAACAATAATTTCACATATAATATGTATGTATGTGGCATATAGAGAAATGTACAACATCAACAATATCTTAGGAGCAACATAAATGAAGGCCGACTAGGTTAAAGTTAAGGCGGTGGCGATGACGATAGCGACAGCGATACTGATGGCGGCGGCATATTGTCTAATTTTCTTTGCCAAGCTGGGGTAGTAGCGGCATGAAGTTTGAAGGAGGAAAATCTTAAAAAATGATTGGACATTAACAAATGTTTTTCCTTTAAACATAAACAACAGCATAACCTCCTCCCCCTCCCAGAACACACACACATACACCATAATAGCAAATGTTTATTAACGTGGCTAAGATGTTGCGGCCAAGAAGGCTTAAATGAGGATTTAGCAACGTTGTTAGCAAAAACTGTGGCTGTTGCCGCTGCTGCTACTGCTGTTGTTATTCTGTTAATCTCAAAATTGAGTGGGCAATTTGTTATATTCAACATCTACGATTGTGAATGTCTCGCTCAACGTTTCGATGTCGAGATGTCTATAATAAATGGCCAGGAAGGCAGCTCGCATATAGGGGGAAGATGATGAGACAGAGAGCGCAAAAGATTGTTATTTACTGATCATGGACATGATATGTTTAACATTGTTTTGTTTATGTTGCCAATGTTACGTGTATTGTTGCTATTGCTGCTGTTGCTTCTGTTGCTGATGTTGCTAGTGCTGCTGCAATTGTTGTAGATCATGTTTATCTTGAAGTTAAGTTCATTAAAAGTGACACATTGTTTCCTGTGGCCATGAAAGATTCCTGATTCCACAGCAGTAACATCTTAATCAGTGTTGATAGTCTGTCTGTGTTGCATGTGAAGCGTAATGGGTTAGTTGCAGCAATTTGGTACAGTTGCAAGGGATTTAAGATTTAATATCCTTTATGCAGTAACGAAAATAATCATATGAGGATAATAACGATCAGTTTATCCATAAAAGTTCCACCATGAACATGATTGCCCAAGCGTCAGATTAATCGCCGTCGGTGGTGCAATGGTTAGTGTGCGCGGCTCTTGTACATGAGAAGGTGGGTTCGATCCCTGCTCAGACCACCTTACCTTTCTTTCGATGACGGTCACCTCGCATAGTGATGGCGACACTATCGAGTACTTGGCCAATATCTCAAGAATACCGTTCGGAACCGCTGTAAAACTGTAGGTCCCAATCAGTGAGTGTAAACCTAGAAAGTGCACATCTCACTGATTGTGAGAAGCTCTCCTCAATGCCTTCATGGGATTTTATGGGACACCATTTTTTTTTTCTAGGTACGATCAAACACAATTAACAAATAATCGATTCCATTCTCTAGGCAGACACTTTTCCTAGAAAAGGATATAAAATTTATCAGCTGGCGACTATAAAATATAAGCAGCTCTCTGAGAAAAGGCTATACAAATTGCCTTTTCGAACTTCCCTCGTAGTTATATGAAATGCAACACTGCTCCCAACTAGTACCATCTGCTAGTAGGCTACTGTAAAATTTTGAGGAAGTTCTCTCATTTAATTTGCGTTTAACAGCTGTTCAAAACATACAACCTCGTGCATTTTTTTAAAATAGAAAAAAGGGAATTTCGAGTGCTCATTAAACAAGGAAAGCTTGATGAATTTTATTAGGACTCTGCACCATCGATTTCAATGGTGAAAAAGTGGTTTACTAACTATCGTTGTGGTCGCACAAGTACAAATGACGCTGAACGTTCTGAACGGCCAATTGAGGTTAATACACCCGAAAATGTTGAAAAAATTCACGAAATGGTGTTGGCCGATCGAAGAGTAAAAGTGCGTGAGATTGTTGATGCCATAGGCATTTCATATGGCAGTGTGGTTTCGATTTAAATGATCAGTTGGGTTTAAGAAAGCTGTCTGCAAGATGGGTGCCGCGTTTGCTCTCAATTGGCCATAAACGCACGTGTGTAGTCTCAATGGCAAAATTAACATATGGCCATATTCTGCGGATTTAGCCCCCAGTGACTATTTCTTATTTCCAAACCTAAACAAATGGCTCGGTGGAAATAGATTTAGCTCCAACCATGAAATAATGCCTATTTTATGGACCTCGAAAAGTCCTATTTTTTGGAAGGGGCACACAAATTGGAGAAACGTTGGACTAAGTGTATTGAGCTAAAAGAAGAATATGTTAAAAAATAATTTTTTTTTGCAAAAACAACTGTATTTCATTCTAAAAATTAACCGAATAGTAGCCGGTTAACCGTACTTCGGTTTCTTAAAAATTTATATCTTCGAACAACCGGTATCACCGGTAATTTGAAGTCGATTAACTGGGTTTTCCGATTTTTAAATGCTTTCATACAACTGATATTACAACACAGAATTACAAACCTAAAGGCTGTTCGATTTCTCACTATACTTATAGTTATTGAACCCATAAGAAATAATGGCCAAATCTCGTTGTCATAAATATGTTCGAACCCGGCCATCACTACTGCTGAGGAAGCAAATCGATGAGGCGCAGAGAAGGATAAAATGGGCAAACATTAACATAAATAAAATAGGTGAGACACTTTTCCAGTATGTTTTGTCGACTATCCTCTATGTTTGCAACCAGGGCAACGAGCCCACATTTATTACTTCAAACTTTTTTCAGACAAGAAATCCTTGATGTCACCTTTGCATCATACGACACCGTTGCGTTGATCAAATAATGGAAGTTTTCGAGTGATCATTCCTTTTTCGCGATTTATAGGGTCTTTTTAATGTAGAGCTTTCACTCTCGCAGAACATCGCCACTTTGGACCACACACTTTTGAACTGGACCAAGTACATACAAAGTCTGAACGGTGTTATAAAAACTATTTCCAGCTCCCAACTAGTTAACAACGGTGAGGTTGACTATCTTACAGATGCTCTCACCGCAGCTCTTAACAAATCACTTGATTCCGCATGCCCCACCGGTTCCTACCGATGTAAGAAGAATCCTGCGTGGTGGATGTTGAATCTACAAATCCTAAGGAAGTCGTGCAGAAAGCTTTTTAATTTGGCTAAGTTCTCAAGGACGGAATGATTCTGGAATGTGTACAAAATTATACTTAAAGAATGTAAGAAACATTTAAAATCTTCAAAGAAGAGGTCTTCGAAATATTTCTGCGACGGCATCGAAAACGCATCTGAGATTTTCAGACTGCGCAAAGTCCTCTCGATGACACCCACATCCCTGGGATACCTGCACGCTGAAAAATCTATCTGTTTTTGTTGTTTGGATATATAATATATGTATATATATTTGGAAATATAAAGTGTATTTGAACCTTGTCGCAAATATAATACACTTGTGTCCAAACATATTGTGTTTCCTATTCAATATTACATGTTGGAGACACAATGATTAATATTTTATACATATATGTGTTTGCGACCCAAATACAGCTGTGTTTGTTGCACTGTATATGCTCTCTCGAGGGCAAGAAAATAAAAGAGGGACAATGAGAGAGTCTATCTTGTAAGTGTGCATCTGTATTTTGGCATTATTCTCTAAGTCAATGAGTCATAAATATTCCTGAATGTGCGTGTAAATTGCAGATGAAGTGTTTCTTAATTTGCCTGATGTTTTGCGTTCTAGTTTCATGTATTCAGTCGTCAATGGTTCATCGGACAGAGGTTTTTGTGTACGTGTTTCGTATATATACATGTGTTCTACCACAGTGAGAAACGACTTTGAGGAAAGAAACTGGAAAGGGTAACAACGTCAAGCCCTTTGTCTGTCCGAGCCTTTACTGAGAAAATCGGAACGGCGGACCATTTGTGAAATACACGCTTGGCTTGCATGAACTAGATGTGTATACAAGTACATTGTTTGTGTACCAACGCATAGTGATAACCAAGGCATAGTTGAAACCTTCTGAAAACAAAAACGTGACAGACAAAAAAGAAAGGAGAAGCAAAATAGTAGCAGATTCTCATTTCATGAAAAAAAATGCATTTAATGCATCTAAATGTAAAAAAGCCCATTTCAAGTCTTTTTATTTTTTGTATTAATTATTTATAAACGTGGATTTATATTATTAAACTTAATTATAATAAATAATACATACATATACATTGAAATCAAAGAATAAATCGATTTTAAATATTATTAGTGTAACAACCCACCATTCCAGGAGTCCCGAGAATAAACACACTTTATTCATATTTTATTAAGCACTTTATTTATTGCACGACTTACTTAGTTGGCTGCTGATATTCGACTAACTTTTCTACAAACTAGTTATATACTGTCGTCTCGTTCTAACGTTATTCGTTGTTCTTTGTTTGTTCCGATGCTGCTCTCCACAATTAGGTTTGGGGGGAAATACACATATGTTTCCACGTAAAAGCATACATGTTTGCCAGTAAACATGATGCTGTTTACATTTAAACACAAGTGAGTTTGGGACTTACAAACATGTTAATGTTTGACGTGTGTTCCAAACATATACGTAGTTCCTGCAGAATATGTTTGGGAGAATATGTTAGAGAGGCCGTTATTTTTCAGCGTGTGAGAGAACCGAACGGGCGGTAGACTACATCAAGTGATGAAGCGTTAGAACACCTACTTAGCACACACTTTTCAGGAAACTGGTTCGAAGTCATAAGGTCGGGCTTTCCGAACAACCACTTCATTTCCTGCGAACAATCATAGGTACTTCTCAGATATCAACACAGCAGCACTATTACAATAAGAGGAAATCTACGGAAATCGATCTGCACGCTCTAGGCAGGTTCATAAATAAATCCGTTTATCTAAAGGAATACAATCTTGTCGCCTTTCTCGACATAGAGAATGCCTTTAACAACGTCATACAGGTATCGATAAAATCAACACAATCAATCGGGACATTGTGTTGACCAGAGGATCATTGATGGATTGTTTACGGGAAGTCGCATAAACTCGCACTGGGTCATACGTCTTTAACTGGAAGTGCGAATAGGGGAACACCCCAAGGTGGAGTCTTATATCCACTTCTCTGGATTTTAGCATTGTATCGAGTTTTGCTAGAGTTGGAGAGATCAAGTTGCACAGTCGTAGTATTTACTGGCCACCTAGAAATTGCAGTTCAGGGTAAATATTTGCCCCATAAATATTTGCCCCAGAACTTAATTGATAGACTCTCTAAGTTGGCCACAGAGACTGAATTGGATGTAAGCCCGGAGAAAACCGATCTCGTAGGCTTTATGTAGGTGTGACTCTCGACAGAAAGCTTAGTTTTACATCAAACACATTGACACAATATTCGTGTAAAGGGGCCATCGCCGGACAATGGGCCTATTCCCGAAAGTAGTTACCTGGATATATGTAGCTATTGTCTATCGAAATAGCTATTCGATTCTAAAGAGCTTGTACAAACGCTACCAGACCATTTTAGTGTCTTTCTGGCGGAAGTATTGCCAATGACAGATGTTGCCCTTCGGCTGTGATGAAATATCATCAAAATCAAAATCATAGCAGCAATGAAACAAATTGATTGCAGCAACTAAACAAATTCGTTGCAATAAGGAATCAAATTCATTGCAGCGACAACTATTACTTTAATCACAGTCACGAACAGTTTTCAGTTGATGAACACAATTTCGTAGTGGGAACGAAACTGTACGTTAGCTCACTTTCGATGCAAGAAGGCCTGAAATCACGAACTAAAAGTCATTCTATAGAATACGGCAGGCCTTCTCTACACATTATCTCCTCCTTACTTTTTAAAATTACGTGAGATTGGGAGGCAGAGCTTTCCATCCCTTTCTTCAAGAAGGCCTTTGGAAGGCCTGCAACAAGACTGTGTTTAGAAGGACTTAAGGAAAAATAAATAATTCATATGCAAACTATTTTCATATTTAAAATATATATTTTGACCAATTTTAATATTTATAATTTAAATTTTTAAAAATCTGCAAACACACGACCTTAGTACGAGGGCGGAGCAATAAGTCCGTAACTTTTCGAACTTCCCTCGTAGTTATATGAAATGTAACACTGCTCCCATCAAGTACCACCAGTTAATAGACTACTGTCAAATTTTGAGCGAGTTCCGTCATTTACTTTGTGTTTAACAGCTGTTCAAAACATACAACCTCGTGCATTTTTTTAAAAATGGAAAAAAGCGAATTTCGAGTGCTCATTAAACACTATTTTTTGCGTAAAAACCCCATCAATCAAACCAAGGAAAAGCTTGAGAAATACTATGGGGACTCTGCACCATCGATTTCAATTGTACAAAAGTGATTTACTGACTTTCGTTGTGGTCGCACAAGTACAAATGACGCTGAACGTTCTGGACGGCCCATTGAGGTCATTACACCCGAAAATGTTGAAAAAATCCACGATATGGTGTTGGCCGATCGAAGAGTAAAAGTACGTGAGATTGTTGATGCCATAGGCATTTCATATGGCAGGTTGGTTTCGATTTTAAATGATCGGTTGGGTTTAAGAAAGCTGTCTGCAAGATGGGTGCCGCGTTTGCTCTCAATTGACCATAAACATAATTGTGTGACAACTTCAAAGGATTGTTTGGAGTTGTTTAATTGGGCTACGAATTGGTACTTCGTACTTATACTCGATGGATTTTTACAATATGGACTATTATTCATGACCAACAGTATCCTCGAGCATTCTTTTAAAAGGCCTGTGGAAGCCTTATAAAATCATGCCTTACGCAAGCTTTATTAAAGAAGGCATTACCAACGAAGGATTCCGCATGCCTTTTTCGCGGAAGGCGTCTCATAATGCACCGCTGGAAAAAAACTTTTGCATATCAGTTCATTTTCATTATTGTAATTACAGTAAATTAGAGTCAGAGGAATATTCTAGGGAAGCTTTCACATTATTTTCATTAATTTCTAGAGCCACTACATTGTTGTGTATTTGTACAGAAGATGTCATAGCATTCAGCTCTTGATTGTTCTCAACATGATGATTTAACTTATACACCCTTAGGTCCACTATTTCCAATGGAAGCAGAAATTTCTGATGATGACAATGATGCCAACGAGAACTGCCAGTCAAGACAAACATCCGGCAACAAGCAACAGCAGCAATCATGCCATCAGCAACACTGTAAACACTAAAAACCCATTGGTATCTCAGCCATACGATACTTTAGCTCGCTGTTGTTGATTATTTGCCCACTGAGCTGACAGACTGTCATACTGCGGGTTGATTATATCAATACGAAAAAATAAACCGGGTTCTTACATGGACATCCTTACAAGGATGCAATATACAGTCCTTGCAAATGCCAAATGGTGGGGAATGGCAGAGAGCAAGAGAAATGTGGAAAAAATCAATAAAATCATATTAAGAGCATAAAATGTTGACTACCACAGCTCCCGCTCAACCTCTACCTTTTCCCTTTCCCACCATCCATCGAACCAAATGATGCAAAGGACACTGAGGGAGCTGGGAGAGAAACCGGTGGTGTAACAGTGTGGCAGCACGACTAGAGTTTATCTTTATGAGTCTGGAAATGAATAACCGGAACGCAAACTTATATATGTATATGCAGACCCATTTGCACAAGAAAAGAAGACACGACTGCAGTCGTTAGCAGAGAAAAGTAAAGAATAAAAAATCACCTAAAAAGGACTCTGAAACATAAGAGGCGGCAGCGCCAGTAAGCACCCTTGAGACAAAAAGACTCGTTAGGAATTGACTTGCAAAAGTTTTTTTCTCTCTCTCTGTACGCTTTCTGTTTTCCATTCTGTCGTCTTTTTTCACTGCTCCAGCTTTAATTTTGTTTACAAAGTAAGTACGCAAAGGGTGGAAAAGGGAAAGACAAGTTTTTGCACACAGGGGAAAAAATATAACGAAACGAAGTGAAAACTTGAAAGAAAAAGTTTTCTTCCATTCGACATTTGTGTGAAAAAAAATAGCCGGCAGCGTTGGAACTAGCAGAGTTTGGTTTTTTTTCGAAGGATATACCAATGAAAAAAATTTCTTTAGAATCTATCTGAAAAAAAAAAACAAAATTCTAAAAGGATGTTAAAGTGAGCCCTAGTTCGAAAGGAAGAGAGTAAAGTGGAGAAAGTGGTGATATGGGGATTGTGGCGGAAATTGTTTTCCAAATTTGTTTTACTGTTGAAAATTTCGATATTTAATTCTGAATTAACGTTCAATGTTATAAGACGATATGTTGACAAAATTAGATTTATGAAATTTTTGAAAATTAGCTACGGAAATAGTTTATAAAATATTAACCAAAAATATTACGTCTCCCATTTCCACCTAATTGTATAGCAACGAATTGATTAACTATATATATGGTTGAGAAACATGCATTCCACATAGTTTAGACTAACATATTAATATCAACAGTTGTTGTAACAGATTTGTCACATTAGTCGAATCTAATGTTAATGTATAAGAGTTAAAATATTTGCATACTTTTTGGCTGAAACAAATGTGATAGAAATTCACAATGGAAGATGAACATTAGAGATAACACTTCAATGTTATAATACGAATGATTTGAAACAGTTGCGTAAACAAATCTAGATGGTGTCATACCATTTTCTCCTAGAAGGTTGATGAATTTGCTAACTATAGACCATTCTCGAAGATACAGGACGATCCGGGGAGGAACTAGATGGAGCGTCATAATTGCTATACCGGTCGTTACCATAAATAAGTTACTTATGTCGCTGTTCGAAGCAATCTGTTAAAATTCACAACAGTATGTTTATCGCCGAAATAAATAAAAATAAAAATAATAATAATAAAATAAAATAAATATAAATAATTTTTAAATTTCATCCTGTGAAGGGTCAGGGGAGAAATCCTAACTCTCCAAAAATGCTTTAAACCATGCCAATCTAAGATATGACATTGAATAATACACGTTGAAAGATTTGTCTCTTTTTGTTGTTTGGATGTCAATATAACGTGTGTTTGTAGCTTGTTGCAAATAGGGTATAGTCGTGTCCAAACACATTGTGTTTGCTATTCATTGTTGGAGACACAATGATTAATAGGTCATAATTCTTTTTTTGTGAACGAAATATAGCTTTGTTTATTGAAAACTGACGAAACACAAAAACGTGTCAGACAACAATGCAACAAAAAAGCAGCATATCTTCAATTCATGTAAACAATGTTTGGAAACATATAAATGTTTGCAGCATTATGTTGCTGGCACCATTTTCTTCAGCCTGCAGTTTGGAAACCTGACACCTTTGTACCTAAGATACATACTTTTAGACAACTGACACCTTATTTCTAGTAGGGAATACATTCCCCAATCGTCATCGATGAGGAAGCCCTCCGCCCATGAGTCTTTCCGCGGGATAGACAATTTTTTCCGAATAGAAACAAAAAACCCCAGTTAATCTCCGGCTTACGATAAAAATAAATAAATGGTTTCCCATTACATCCCATGGAGGGACAGGGGAGAGATTCTCACAATCACTGAGCTGTACGCTTTCCATTTTTCACTCACTGATTGGGACCTACAGTTTTACACCGATTCCGAACGGTATTTTGAGAAGCTTTTTCATGGCTAAATACTCGATAGTGTCGCGTCACTATGCGAGGTGACCGCCGCCGAAATAAATTTTAGGGTGGACTGGGCAGGGATCGAACCCAGGATCTCAAGTACAAGAGGCGCGCACACTAACCATTGCACCACCGACGGCCACATCTCAGGCTTACGATAGTGAATTTTTTTTCTGAAGAATAGTCAGTTTCCATCTGCGTGGCGTCGTGAATACCCGAAATTGACGATTTTGGGGCTCAGGAAATCCTCATGCGATTCATGGGAAACAAATGCACCCACAACGAGAAACTGTCTGGTGCGGATTTTAGTCAGGCGGCGTGAAGATGAGACCGAAATTGCAGTGACTGTGAACGGCATTCGTTACAGGAACATGATAACGGAGTTCTTGTCGCCTTAACTGGACGGCTTGGATCTGGACGACATGTGGACGGCATGAAACAAACAATTTATTGCAGCAACGATTTCCAGAACAAATTATTTCAAGAAATTCTGATGTCAACTGACCATTAAAATCATGTGATTTAACGCCGTGCGTTTTCTTTCTTTGGGGTTTTGGGAAATCTCGGGATTATACCAATAAACCAGAAACAATTCCTGAGCTCAAATCCGAGATCCGACGTGTCAGCCATGAGATACAGCCACATCTCTGTGAAAAAGTCTTGGAAAATTTTATGAAAAGAGTAATGGTTTGGCATCAGAGCCGTGGCGGCCAGATATTTTGTTATATACCTAATCGGAACATGTCTTCTTTACAACCCAATAAAATAATCACAATTATCTCAATAAATTTGTGTCTTTATGTTAAAATGAAAAAGTCCAGTCTTACTGAGACACCCTTTACATCCTGAAACTGATTGTTAAATCTGGAAACATTCTAAAATTTTAGCATCAAATCATTGAAACATTTACTAGAATCGAAAGCAGAATTCTTCACATACTTCATTACTCCGAAATATGCACAAAAATATTTTTCAAAATCCGAACAGAAAGTTTTTCTCGTCATGGCAACGGAACCGAAATCCAATACAGGTTTCACACTTTAAATCCGACAGCTTATAACTTCGGGTGATTACTTATGTTTAGAAATGTCGACGGGGAGTACAATTTGGCGAGATCTTGATTGAAATTCAAAAGTTTGTGGAAGTCGTGAAAAATAATGAGCAACTTTTTCATACCTCTCGCTAAAATTTCCCCATGCAGATTTCGCGTGCACGCTTCCGGCTCACTACTCCCACAAAAAAAATAATCAAATCAACCGGATTCGAATTAAGAGGTTACCACAACCACATTGGATATCATCACAACCATATAAGAAGTTATCGCAACCGCATTAGAAGCCATCACAACCGAATTAGGGGTTGTCACAACCACATTGCAAGTCATCACATCCGAATTAGAGGTTGCAACAACTGCATTAGAAGCTCTCGCAATCCTGTAAGAGGTTGCTTCAAACGAGTTACAGTTGTGGGAACTAACCACTGTCATAGCAACTTCATATCGGTTGTAGCAACTGCAATTCAGTGGCAGCAACCGAATTTACGTTCGCTACAACATCCATTCCAACAATTAGTGCTATTGTGTGTACTAACATTAAACAATTGTATAATCGAAGTCATGCCAATAAACAGGGATATTTGCTAGAATCCTAATAAAACCTTTTTACCACCTGCAATGTGAACAGGACTTCAAGTTTGGCATACATTTCCAGATACCACATTTCCTGTTACCGACTTCACTATTACCACTCCAATTCCGGAATTCCAACTTCAACTCTTTAAAGCGGATAAAAAAATACCAATCACGGAATCGAAATCAATATAGCCAAATAGAAATCGAATCAGAAGTATTTACCACAACGTCCTAAATTCCAGAGTTGAGTTCGTATTTAACCCAAGTGAATGTTTACCGATTACCCACAGGGTATAAGGAAAATAATTGGTAGCTACCCACGATAATGGGGTATTACCCACTACACATGGGGAATGTGTAGGCGGCCTTTACCCAATACCCTCGGCGATGGGCTATGGGTTTCCCAGGGTAACCCATCCCCATTTTTCATCGAAAATACGAAAATAATAGGAAAAAAATATAAATTATATCTCGGAAACGAATCGTCCGTATCGAAAAACTAACCAATTTTTGGTGGTTTCTAATGATTTTTCATAAAGTGGTCCACTGCTCCCTGTGGGTAATGGGTGAAATAATGGGTAGTTACCCACAACGATGGATAATTACCCATCACTATCACCCAGTACCCACAGGCAATAAGGAAAATAATGGGTAGTTACCCACGACGATGGGGAATTAACCATCATGATTACTCATTACCCTCAGGGTAATGGGGAAAATGATGAGTAGTTAGCCACTACGATGGGGAATTGCCCATCACGATTAACCATTACCCTCAGGGTAGTGGAGAAAATTATGTGTAGTTACCCACAACGATGGGGAATTATCCATCACAATTACCCATTACACATGGGGAATGGGTAGGCGGCCTTTACCCATTATCCACGGCGATGGTTTATGAGTAGCTCAGGGTAACGAAACGAAAACGAACGAAAATATGGAAAATTTAGAAAAAATTTCTATATCTCGCAATGAATGGGGAATCGAATCGAATCGAAAAAATAACTAACTTTGTTGCGTTCTGAGGATTTATCATAAAGTGGTCCAATTTTTTTTTCAAAAAATCGTCAAAATCAGAAAATCGCTACAATAAATAAATGGCTATAACTCGTAAACGATGCGTTCAAGATATTTGTCGGATACGGAGCGTCGAATCGAAAGAATAACTACATTTTGGTGGTTTCTAGGGATTTTTCAGAAAGTGGTCCAATTCGTATGGAAGAATTTTTTTGTCAAAAAATCGCCAAAGTAAGAAAATCGCTAAAATAAAAAATGATTATAACTCTGAAACGGTGCGTCCAATCACAAAAAACAATATTGTTTGTTACTCCATAGGAGACTTTACCCAATGGATGTCTTTCATATGGCATCACTTTAAAAAAAGTAAAAAATCGCTGAAACTAAAACATTTCGAATACAAAATCGCTAAAACGCCCTCAGATTTATATCTCGGACACGGAGCGTCCAATCGAGAAAATACCTAACTTCTGGTGGTTTCTAAGGTGTTTTCATAATGTGGTCCAATGCGTATGGAAGTCTTTTTTTTTAAATCGCCAAAATAAGAAAATCGCTAAAAAAAATCGCAAAACTATTTTTTTTTTTTGGAAGACTAATTAGATGTTTCACATATGTTGGGATGATTAAAAACATTGTTCCTAGAAAAAGTTTATCATTTTACAAAAAGTATGTTTTCATAAAGATCCATTTAAATGATCGTATTTTTCAACGGGCGCCTTAGGCGTGTTGGAACTAAATAAAATAAATGGTTTCTCATTACATCCCATGAAGGGACTGGGGAGAACTTCTCACAATCACTGAGCTGTGCGCTTTCCGGTTTTCACTCACTGATTGGGACCTACAGTTTTACACCGATTCCGAACGGTAATTTGAGAAGATTTTTCATGGCTAGATACTCGATAGTGTCGCCGTCACTATGCGAGGTGACCGCCGACGAAAGAAAATTTGAAGGTGGTCAGAACCGGGTTCGAACCCAGGATCTCATGTACAAGAGCCGCGCACACTAACCATTGCACCACCGACGGGTGTTGGAACTAACCAGTACATAATATATAGCGAAAGGAACTTCGTTCCAACTGGGTGTCCCCTGACACGTCATGTGATTTATTTTTCATAGTATCATCGTCTTATGAAAAATGCATCAATTCCCAATACGTCCCATGAGGAGACTGGGGAGAGCTTCTCATAATCAGTGGGATTGCGCTTTTTAGTTTTACACCCTCTAATTGGGACCTACACACGCTTAAAAAGGACTTCAGCAAGATATTGCAGGAACCATGTATTTTACTTCACAAAAAAACATATTTTGACCTATTAATCATTGCGTCTTCAACATGTAACATTGATTAGCTAACACAATGTGATTGGACACAAGCATAGTAATATTCGGGACAATCTACAAACTTGTTATATTTGCATCGAAATAAAATAAATAAATAGTTTGGCATTACATCCCATGAAGGAATTGGGGAGAACTTCTCACAACCAATCAGCTGTGCACTTTCTTGTTTTATACTTAGTGATTGCGATCTACAGTTTTACACGGGTTCCGAACGGTTTTTGGAAAAGATTGTTCATGGCTATATAAACGAAAGTATTGCCGTCACTAAGCGCAGAGACCGTCGGCGAATGCAAGGTAAAGTGGTCAGAGCTAGCAACGAACACACGTTCGTAAGTACAAGAGCCACGCACATTAACCTTTGCACCACCGATGGTTCCCACCATACAAACACACACACCCCACCTCCCGACCCCTTGTATGCCTAGTCTGGCATTTAAACACCAATGTCCTTGTTTTGAAAAATAGAGTTTTTTTTACCACCCCTGTATTGCACCAGCAACAAACATAAGCACTCAAGTTCTACACGAAATTTGTTGCTCTAGGTTGTGGTAAGATGGAGCATACACAGACGCAAAAGTTTTCCCTAAGGCCTTTCACATAACTCACCCCTAACCATTCGATGTCCTCAACATGGTGGGAATACTTGTTACCGCAAATCCTTAAGAAAATTCAAAAAAAAAAACTAATAGCTAGAAACTCTTTCATCTACTAACTTCTACCCACAAAGTCCTTATCACATTTGTATGCACAAAAGGCGGCATAAATACCAAAGTAAACGGAAATACTTGACAAAGCAAAGACGAAGGGTATGAGATGATGAGAGAGCCATGAGAAATGCATAAGGCGCCAAAATGCGTGATGTACACAATTTTTCTTTGAAAAAGAATCAACCTGCTTCCCCCCAAAAAGGAGGATAGATGTTGGTTGGTTAGGCAGACAGACGCAGGAATTAGAATATGTAAGTGTACTATCAGTGTGTGTAAGATATCTTCAAATGTGTATATCTTCAAATGTGTATATATTTAGTTGAGTATCCTTGTGTATCCTTGGTATGTGTTTTTATTACATTTTCTCAGTGTTTTTGTTTTTTTGGGTACGACAACTTTGTTTTGCTGTCTGCCTGTCTAGCAATTTTATTAGTCCTCGTCGTCTTCGTTGTAGAGGTTGAGACTGTTGGTGTTGTTGTTGTTGTAGTGGTTGTTGCTGCCGCCACAGTTGTTGTTGTTGTCGACGATGTTGTTGCTGATACTGCTACTATTCTCTATGCTGATGTCGTTGTCGTTACTGTCCTCAATGTTTGTAGTTGCTTTGAAGGAGGCGTCTTAGCTAGCTACAAGACTCTTATCCCAGCCATGGTAAAAACGAGGTATGAATGGAAATTGTGAGAAAAAAAGTTTAAGATTTTAGAAAAATTTACTCACTTTGATACGAAATGATACGAGTATAAGCTTCGTATGCAAACAATTTTTAGGTTTTAATGCGGGAAAATTACAATTTCAATAAAGTACAAAGCCGGTTACATTTTAAATATACATATTTCTTGTTCTACTCAAAGTTGACAGCATAATTGATATTTATTAAAATGTCAATGTAGTTTATGACTATAAAATCTCTCAGCAAAATCGGAATGCTTCTTTGTAGCAATCGCAAGTTTAGTTGCCGCCACTCAATCGCAGTTTTCACAACTGAATTGTGGCTGTCGCGACTGAATTTCGTCTCCACAACTGAAATTCGGTTCTCACAACCGTATTTCAGTTGCCACAACGAAATGTATGCTTTCACGCCTGAATTTAGTCCCCACAACTGAAATTTGGTTGTAAAAACCTCTAATGCGATCGCGACAACCTCTAGTATGGCTGTGATAACCTCTAATATGGTTGTGACAACCGAATTTCTGTTGTGAAAACCAAATTTCAGTTGTGAGGACTAAATTCTGGCGCGAAAACCTCAATTTAGTTGTGAAAACTATTATTTGGTGGCCGAAGTTACGATTGCTACAACCTATTCACAAACAATTCTGTTGTCACAACAGAAATTCGGTTGTCACAACCATATTAGTGGTTGTCACAGCCGTATTAGAGGTTGTCACAACTGAATTAGAGGTTGTTACAATCGAATTTCAGTTGTGGGAACTAAATTCTGCCGTGAAAACCTCAATCTAGATTTGGCAACTGTTATTCGGTGGCAGCAACCGAACTTTCGATTGCAACAATCTATTTCCAAACAATTTGTTCTATGAGAGTATGTCGATTTTTCCTGAATAATATGGTTGTGGCAACCTCTAACGTAATTGTGACAACCTCTAATGCAGTTGTGAGAATCTCTAATGCGGTTGTGACAACATCTAATACAGTTGTTTCAACCTCAAATTCAGTTGTTACAACCTCCAATTCAGTTGTTACAACCTCTAATGTGGTTGTGACAACATCTGACATGGTCGTGGCAACATCTAATACGGTTGTGAAAACCTCTAATGCAGTTGTGACAACGTCTAAAGCAGTTATGACAACCACTGCTGCGGTTGTGACAAACCTCTAACACAGTTATGATAACCTCTAACTCTTGCCGGAAAATCATCCCGGGAATTAGTATATTCCCGGTAATCCCTATTTACTATTACTGTTACTGTTTTTGGTCTATCCCGGGCCGGCATGTTCTACTAAAGTTGCTCTTCAATACTGCCAACTGACAACCCATTTGAGTAAATATTTTAGAAAGACTTGATTTGAATTTCGATTGCGCTGTTTTCTTTCAAGGAGTCGTTTTTTTTGAATGTATAACCTGGACAGCTGGCATCGAAGGTGTACAACTTAAGAGCCAATAGCACTAACCTAGATGGTCGAATCAAACCCTGGTAATAGTGAATCTGCTGAAGAATTTAGTGAAGTCACAAACTCCTATTTACTTCCGTCATATACACTTTCCAAAAATTTAGGTTTATGCTTTTGGGGGGGACTATTCCTGCGCCAAATGAAATTTACACCGCTGTGTGGCTACACTTTTTTTTATGGGCGAAGGAAGTTTGAATTTTCTTATAAATTTAAAAATCGAGTATAAATATTGAATTGAGGGAATTCTTGTGACAACATGTTTTCAGTAAAATTTAACAGGGATAATTTTCGTACAATATTCAAATGCTCTATATCAAAGTTTAAAGGGCCCGTTTCGTCCTTTCGTTCTTTGTTCAAAAAGTGCCAAACATTTACACTAAAATGACCAGCTACGGATTCCGAATGTTTTACGAATTTATTCTTCATTAAATTTCATTATGGGTCATCATAGACCAAAATTCTCTATCTTTATTTTCAGACGTGCTTTTTTGAAACAAGGTTAAGAAAACTGCACCAAAATAAACGGCACATTACCCAAATGTTCTAGCAATTTATTGTGGAATAGATTTTACTAGAGGACATCGCAGGTGAGAAGCCTTCATCTTGAAATTGCATATGTCTACAATGCACCATGAAAATACCTTGCACATCGTATGAGTGACTGAAGTACTTATACATTTTTGAGTATACTCATACTTGTAACATTGACAATATAAACCTGTATACGCTGAAAAATCTGTCTTTTTTATTGTTTGGATTCAAAGATAAGGTGTTTGTAGTTTGTCGCAAATATAGTACACTTGTGGCCAAACACATTGTGTTTGCCATTCAATATTACATGTTTGAGACACAATGATTCAAAATGTGGTTTAGTTTATTGAAAACTGCTGAAAACATGAACATCAGCAAAGAAACAAACAAGCAGCAGCCCTTTAGTGCATAAAAACAATGCATGCAAACATATACATGGTTCCTGCGCTATGTTTCTGGGCCGTTTTTTTTTTTCAGTGTGTTCAAAAATCCAATGGTTCGCGTGTTTTATGGGCTAGAGGAATCATCAGTCGGGGTTTCTTTTTTAAATATGAGGACGGACAGAACGTAGCCGATAATGGCGAGCACTACCGTACCAAGATAACGGTATTTTTGTAGCCTGAAATTGAAGTCCGAGATGTCGGCGACATTTGCTTTCATTAAGATGGTGCTAAGGCACTCAAAGCGCGCGAAACAATGCTTTTATTGAGAAATCATTTTGGAGACCAGCTAATTCCCTGTTGCGGACCTGTCAGCTGCCCAGCTAGATCGTGCGATATCGCACCTCTGGATTTTTTCTGTCGTGTTATGTGAAGTCGAAATTCTTCATCGATATGCTAGCTACGATTTAAGACTTGGATTCAGGTTTCAATAAAATAAAACAAATAGCGTCCCCCATTCCATCCCATGAAGGAATTGGGGAGAGCTTCTCACATGCAGTGAGATGTGCGCTTTCTAGTTTCATACTTCGGGTTTCAATAGCCTCCCATAAACTATTGTACTTCAAAAATTAAGGCAGGACAGTACTAAATAAAGTACTAAAATATTGTCCTTTTTTTGTTTTATTTCAAAATTCTGCAGAGATGAAATTTGTGATAAACCTGTAGTTTCACTATGATCTCACCAATCATACTACCCCTCGATGGCTCTTCAAAATGACTGTTAGTTACTGGCCCAAAAAAGGTTCTGTTTTTTTTTTTTGTTTATTTACTTTGTGTACAAAGTAAAGAAAAATTGTACAAAAAGAATAAGTATCTTGCTTTTCATGTATCCCGATTCTGTTTTTCCTTAGTTTTTCATAACAGACATTTAAACACACACACACACACCCCCAAACACACATTCAAAAATACATCCGCACAGTTTTCGTCGGCTTTGAGGAGAGTTTGTTTTTGTCAGTTGCGTGCCGGGTTTGTGTATGTATAAGTGTACTTATAAATACAAGCGTGTGTGTGTGTAGTATGTATGTGAAAGGAAGTAAACATTAGCATTTCTGTCGCCACCCCCTACCCCAATAAAAACAGCTGTTCTACTTATGATTTCCCCAAAATACACACAGACACAAGGAAAAACATTTTCGCATTTTGCTACCCACCCTCTTTGGGTTGTTCTAGGTAAAGTTGTAATGTTTAGTTGTCGTCTTGTTAGAGTTAGTTACTGTTGTAACACCGACTTTTGTTGTGAAGTAATATGTTTTGAACCTGTGTGTATTTGAGTGTGGGTGTTTGGGTGAGTGTGTGTTTGGTGTGGGTGAGGACATGTTGAAAGGATGAGTTTGTTCGCGTGTATGTATATGGCCTGTAAGAAATTCGTTTTCTTTGTGTAGACTGCTTTATGTGTGTCTGAGCGGCGCGTGTTTGGCATTAGTGTCAGACATGACTGTGAACGAAAATTAGGTCTTATGACTCTATACCAAATTGAGAATTCCTACACGCATTGAAATGCTTCATTACATATGTAAAAACGAGTTTTGGTTTTTTTTTTTAACAGAATCAAATAATAACTATAAATTTTATAAATATTGTTTTATATTATCGACATAGTTTTTTATTAATATATCACAACAAATTCGTTAAAAACTAATTTCTTTATTAATTTAATGAAATTATGTTTTGAAATCATAATTTAATAAATTTGTTATTTGGATGCAATTATAACGTGTTTGTAGCTTGTCGCAAATATAGTATACTTCTGTCCAAACACATTGTGTTTGCTATTCAATGTAACATGTTTGGGTCACAATGATTAAAAGGTTAAAATATATGTATTTGTGACCCAAATGTGGCTTTGTCTATTGAAAATTGCTGACAATAAAAACGTGGCAGACAAAAAAGAAATAAAAAGTAGCAGATCTCCAATTCACGATCCCAATGGTTGGTTGATTGGCTGAAAAGGCTGCACGACAGCACGCTCTCTAGCACACTTAGGCTAAAGTAGTCCATTGTGATACCTGCAGTTTCCTCTATACCAACTATTGACTAGTCGTCTAGCGAATTTGCTCTTTCACTGAATTTGTCTATAAGACCTCAAGGAATATCCTACGGGCTACGGTGCTAACTAAATGTGTTCCGAATATGCTACTTCTCAGTCCTGCCAGAGCAGGGCAATCCAAGAGAAGGTGTTTCGTCGTTTCCCCGTCCCCTTCCATGCAGCTTCTACAGAGAGTGGAGTTTCTATGTCCCAAGCTTAGGGCGTGTTTTTTTCCTACAAGACAATGTCCCGTAAGTGTTCCTATCATTGTGGATAACCTGCCTCTCGGCAAGTTAAGTAGTTGCCTAATCCTTTTCCTGTCCACCTGTGGACATAGGAGCCTGGCTTGTTTGCAAGTTGAAGTAAGTCTCCACTTGTCCTTGAACATATTATCGGACCACTGATTGATCTGCAAACGGCAGGTAGAGATTGGCATCCTAACACCTTCTTTTCCCGGAAGAACCTGTGCCGTAGTACCCTGTCTAGCTAACGCATCCGCTACGCAATTGCATGGAATGTCGCTGTGTACCGGTACCCAGATGAGCCTGATGTCAAAATAAAAAATAAATAAATAAATGGTTTCCCTTTACACCCCAAGAAGGGACAGGGGAGAACTTCTCAAAATCACTGAGCTGTGCGCTTTCAAGTTTTCACTCACTGATTGGGACCTACAGTTTTACACGGATTCCGAACGGTATTTTGAGAAGCTTTTTCATGGTTAAATACCCGATAGTGTCGCCGTCACTATGGAAGGTGACCGCCGCCGAATGAAATTTTAAGATGATCAGAGCAGGGTTCGAACCCAGGATCTCATGTACAAGAGCCGCGCACACTAACCATTGCACCACTGACGGTCAAAATACTCTGCCATAACCCTAAGTGGCATTCTTTCATCGTCAGGGACGTAGCAAACATGGCTTCCAGATATTTTATGGCAGCCTGGCTGTCGGTGTAGATACATATTCTCCGGAGGGTTGTGACACTACTTTTCAGTAGTTCAACAACCTCCAGTATGGCGGTAATTTCCGCCCGAAATGCACTACAGTGATCAGGCAGCTTGAAGGAGATATTTATATTTAGGTCCGGTGAATGGACCCCATAGCCTACTTGCTCGTCCAACTTTGATCCATGCTTGAAAAATTTTATACTACTGGTATCCCCTTCCAGTGACTGTTACCAAGTATTCCTGTTCGGAATAGAAGTCCTTAGATTTGTCGCTGGTAGAAGGTAGGGGATACAGTAGTCCGTTTTTTCGGGAATAGAGTTGATCTGCTGTAGTAATTCAGCGTGTCCGGAATACCCCGATATCAAAACGCCACAATCTCTGATTCTCAGCAGCGATGTAGCGGCAGCCGAGTATAGATCTTCAGGATAGCACTAAGTGCAGTGCCTGACGTCGTGCCCATTGCCTCACTAACGCTAATCAGTGCTGATTTTTGAATTTTCTTCAAGGAATTCAGAATAGATTTCTTTTGGAGGAACCTCCACCAAACTACGGTGCCATAGAGAAGTATTGGTCTGACTATTGCCATATAAATCCACATGGTGATCTTAGGCGACAGTCCCCAGCGCTTTCATATCGCCCCTTTACAGCAGTAAAGAGCAACAGACGCCTTTTCCACCCTCTCCTCCACATTCGGTTTCCAAGATAGTTTTCTGTCGAAAATTATTCCCAGATACTTGACCTTTTCCGTCAACTGTAATTGCACCCCATTAACTGACGGCAGTTCAAATGCGAGTATTTCATATTTCCTAGAGAACAAGATAAGCTCGGTTTTAAGTGGGTTAAGTGATAGATCGTTGTTAGCGGTCCAGATCGAAATCAGACTAAGTAGGCTGGTTGTGCGAATGCTAAGTAAATTGAGATTTCTACCCGTACAGATGATAGCAATATCATCAGCATTGGCAAAGAACTGGCATTCGGCTCTGTCCTATTCAAGAAGCAGTTCATTGACAGAAGTGCGATCATAATGCTTCCACACATGTGCATGGTTCCTGCAACATGTTGCTGGGGTCGTTCTTTACAAGCGTGAACATTTAATACAAACTATGAAATATCGATAACACGAAATATTAGTCATGGAAAATAATAATTCATCTTGCTAATTCACAGCTTAGAATAAAGACCTGAACATAGAATTATTAGATAGCGAGAAAATGGAAAAAATAAACACGTTGAATAAAAAACCGTCTCTGTAATATTTTCTCCCAAACACATTCTGCAGTAACCATGTACATATTTGGAACACACTACAAATATTCATATATTTGCAAGTCCCAACCTTACTTATATTTATAGGCAAACATTAGCACGTTTACTTCCAAACATTCCTGCTTTTGCGTGGATCAGCAAAACTGATCCGCCTCTGTAGAATGACGCTGACCAACACCAAATCAGCAGTGAAGGTGGGGAAACACCTCACCGAACCATTCTGTACCAAGCGAGGACTGAGACAAGGCGACACACTTTCGTGCAATCTCGTTAGCATCTTAATAGAGATACTAATGGGAAAATCTGCAGTAAATACGAACAAGACCATTAACATGAAATGCCATATGTTGCTGGCGTATGCTGACGACATAGATATCATTGTGCGAAATTTGGGAGAGATTTTCTGCAGTATTTTCAAGAATCGAAAGGGAATCAGCGAAGGTGGGTCTTGCTGTTACTGAAGGCGAGACTAAATTGATAGTATCAACGACTAGACCTCTCTGGACTTGGTTCGCACTTGAACGTCGATAACCAATTTATTTGTGAAGTGGTAGATGAATTTATCTACCTTGGATCCGCCGTGAACAAGGACAACAACTTCAGCCTGGATTTAAATAGGAGAATTGTGCTTGCAAATAGTTTAGGAATAAAGCCCTCTCTCGACGGACAAAAGTCCAGGTATATCAGACTCTCATTTTACATATCCTTGCATATGGCCCCGAAACTTGGCTCATATCGCAAACGGATGAAAAACACCTGGACAACTCGAGAGAAACATTCTCCATAAAATATATGGTCCTGTTAAAGAAAACGGCGAGTACCGATGTCGTTGGCACCAAGAGCTATATCATTTAAATTCTGGCGTGGACGTCTCTAAGCGAATCATACTACTAGGCCAATTACGTTGGCTAGGGCATGTTATCAGAATGGATGAAGATGAGCCAGCGCGAAAGATTTTTGATAACGTACCCGATGGAAGCAGGAAAAGAGGACGACCAAGACTCCGATGGAAAGACCATGCAGAGAAATCCCTGCGTATCCCTGGCTTGAAAGGGCGAAGGAAAGAACCAGTTGGAGATATATATTTTATAATTTCTTTAATTTGTTTATTTGTTTCTTTATTAAAATGTGTAAGACATCTGACATCATGAGGTTGTCAAATAGTCAATAAAACTAAAAATAAGCATGTTTCTTCCCAAACATATATATGCTATATGGCAGCATTCGTTTGTTTCCCCCCAAATCTTCATATGCTTACGTGGAAACATGTGTTTATTTCCTCCCAATCAAAATTATTTCGGGTTACTTTTTCGCTATTTCCTTTTTCAGTGTTTAGTTGTTGTCAGTGCACGCATGATTCGTGACATGTGTCAAAGTACCAAATGACCAGTTTGCTCCTCCATTTCAACATGAATAGATTTAGAAACGAACATCGCTTGCAAATCACTGAGTTTTATTATCAAAATTCGTTCTTCGCAAACGCAGAAAAATCAGTTTTCTTTGTTGTTTGGATGCAAATATAACGTGTTTGTAGCTTATCGCAAATATATCATACTTGTGTCCAAACACATTGTGTTTGCTATTCAATATTACAGGTTTGAGACGCAATGATTAATAGGTTATAATGGAGGTTTGTATGACCTAAATGTGGCTTTGATTGTAGAAAACTGCAGAAAATGAAAAAAAGTTTCAGACAACAAAAAAGAAAAATCACTAGATCATCAATTCATGAAAGCCATACTTGCAAACATATAGATGCTTCCACATATATGTTGCTGGGCCCTTACTTTTCAGCGTAGTTGTGTTCATTTTATGGTCGCAATAATCGATCCACCAATCAGGCTATTCAAGCCATTGTGACCAAATTCACTCTATTGATTCACTCTATTGGACATCAATCCAACAACCAGTGTCCGTATAGTGCACGCTGAAAAAAACGGTCCCAATAACATATTGCAGGTAACATGTACATGTTTTCAAGCATTATTTTCATGAATTGTGTATCCGCTGCTTTTTTGTATCTCTGTTGTCTGCCATGTTTTTGTTTTCAACAGTTAGTGTGCGCGCCTCTTGTACGGGAGTTCCTGGGTTCGATCCCTACTCAGACCACCTTAAAATTTCTTTCGACGACGGTCACCTCTCTTAGTGACTTAACCATGAAAAAGCTTCTCAAAATACCGTTCGGAACCGGTGAAAAAATATTGAATAGCAAACACAATGTGTTTGAACACAAGCATACTATATTTGCGAGAAGCTACAAATAGGTTATATTTGTATTAAAACAACAACAAAAAATACATATTTTTCAGCGAGTACATTTGTCTCAATAAAATAAACTGGTAGGTAATATTTATATATATTAAAAATTAATTTTTCAGTAGACAAGAACTTTTGCTATTTTAAACTTACATTTCTGAAATTTGTACAGTTTTCATCAAATCTGATCCTTTACAAGATAATAGTGACATACCTGAAAATACAGAGAGAAAAATATATTTTATTAATAACATTCAGTAGTATAAACAAACATATAGTATATTGGCATGTAGACAAAATCATGATGATATGACGTCGATATAAAATCAATGTCTATATAAATGTATAAATATTATTACGATATTATCTCAAATATTGAACGCAACAAAAATTACGAGAATTCAATAATAAATGCCAGGGAAACATGTGAAAATAAAAATTTAAATTACGAAACTATTGAAAATATTAAATGTCCATAGAAAATATCGGCATAAATAGGAAATACTCAGAGGAAATACTAAAACTCAGGGCAATACACAAGACAACAGAAATAAAAGTGTTCAACAGAAATTTTAATTTCATACAGTACGAGAGCGGTTTGAATGTTCCGTGATATTTTGAACTTTCCTCGTGCTTAACTAAAAATCCACACAGCTCCTGTTAGCTAACATCCCTAACTATCAACACACACTGAAAGGTGTATAATTCCCCTTGCACACTCACATTGTTGCAGTGCTTTGAGATGAGTTTTTTCTATATCACAGAGTTGATACGCACCTCATACCAAGAAACAGTCAAACCAGTGAACATCTCCGGGCGAACGTGTAGCAAAAAAATACCAAGTTGGGTCGGTCGGCCAACAAGGCCATGGCGAGAGGCTTTTGGGAAAATGGTAAAATTGTCATAGGCGAATATGGTTCTTCCACCATCACAAAGTACAGGCACATATTCTCCATATTTAGCCACCAGTAAAAAAAAAAAAAATAAATGGTTTCCCATTACATCCCATGAAGGGACCGGGGAGAACTTCTCACAATCACTGAGCTGTGCGCTTTCCAGTTTTCACTCACTGATTGGGACCTACAGTTTTACACCGATTCCGAACGGTATTTTGAGAAGCTTTTTCATGGCTATATACTCGATAGTGTCGCCGTCACTAAGCGAGGTGACCGTCGTCGAAAGAAATTTTAAGGTGGTTGGAGCAGGGATCGAACCCAGGATCTCCTGTACAAGAGGCGCGCACACTACCCATTGCACCACCGACGGCCACCAGTAAATATGTTCTATTTCCGAACCGAAAAAATGGTGTGGCTTGGTAAGAGATTTGGGTCGAATGAAGAGGTCATCAGCGAAACAATCTCCCATTTTGAGTACTTCAGAATTCCTATAATTTTGTTGTTTGTATGCAAAAATAGCGTGTGTTTAGAGCTTCTTGCAAATATAGAATACTGTATTTCTATTATCCACTATGATTCTAATAAATTTTCCATCAAATTTGATTTCAAATTTCAAAATGATTCTATAAATTAGATAAGAATTACATTATTTTTTGGAACCTTTATTTTTGTTGTTTGGATGCAAACATACCGTGTGTTTAGAGCTTCTCGCAAATATAGTATACTTGTGGCAAAACAAGAGTGTCCAAAATCGACACCGAAAAAACAGTCAAACTGGTTAACCAGCTACTGCGCCACTAATCGTGTGCCGGTTTTTTAAAAAATTATATTTTCGAGCACACCGAAAACCGGTTAACCGGTTTATACAACATTTGTGTTAAATATCCTAAAAATTTAAAAAAAAATTAACAAACAAGATATGATTTTAAAATTTTAATGATTTTTTCTAGTTAAAAAATCTGTTTTCTATTTTCAACAATGATTCTAATAAATTTTCCATCAATTTTGATTTCAAATTTCAAAATGAATCTATATATTTGATAAGAATTAAATTATTATTTGGAACCTATATTTTTGTTGTTTGGATGCAAAAATAGCGTCTGTTTAGAGCTTCTCGCAAATAGAGTATACTTGTGGCGAAACTAGCGTGTCCATATATTAAGAATTAAATAATTATCTTGGAACAATTTTTATCAAATTTTTAAAATTAGTACAAGTATTTAGATACTTGTGTTCAACATTCATAAAAACCTTTTTCAAATTTGAATATGATTTTGAAATTTAAATGAGCTTAAGCGAATTAGAATATATATTAAAGAATATATATGAAAAATATGATTTAAATTTTAATTCCGAATGTAAACGTCAATAAAAATTTATATACTGTTATGAAATTTAAAAATTAATAAGGATATGAAACGGTTGGTAAACAAATTTATTGTACGTGGCACATTTGAGTAATTTAATTAAAAAAATAAACGAAACAACCGGTTTCACCGGTTTTTGGCACAGTGACTAACCGGAAACCGGTTTCTTAAAGAATTGTTGTTTTCAAACAAACTGAAAACCGGTTATTAAAAAATTCCGAGTTTTTGGACACTCTAGTCCAAACACATTCTGTTTGCTATTCAATGTTAGATGTCGGAGACATAATGATTAATATATTAAAATATATGTGTTTATGACCCAAATATAGTTGTGTTTGTGACACAAATCCATCTGTGTTTGTTACAGTGTTTATGCTCTGCCGAGAGCAAGACAATAAAAGAGAGACAAGAGATTAAAAGAGGGGCAATGAATATGTCATATGTAGTGAGCGCTAATTATTTTGTACTTTTTATTTCATCTGAAATAGCTATACGGTTTCCCAAGGATCCTAACATCTTCTAGTTTAAAAAACTAAATCTCTATTTATAGCGATATTGATTGTATTGAACTTGGA
This sequence comes from Phaonia tiefii, assembly GCA_963931995.1. Lineage (NCBI taxonomy): Eukaryota > Metazoa > Arthropoda > Insecta > Diptera > Muscidae > Phaonia > Phaonia tiefii. The sequence goes on along the minus strand of OZ008368.1, from coordinate 248,694,684 downwards.
TAATGAAATAAAAAGTTCCAATAAAAAGCTCGAATAAATAAAAACATTATCCCAGATGAACGTAGAGTACGACGAAACAACAGGCAATAACAATTGCCTGTAAACGTAGTGGTGTCTCTTAGACAACAACAAAAATCATTTCTAATGGGGACCAATGGTTCTCTGGAGATGGAAAAAAGTTGTTTGCAAATGTTTTCTTGTGTGTTTTGCTTGCGATATTTTTCGAACACTTGCATAGTGGAAAATTCTTAAGTCAGATGCGTTTTCTTTTGCATTTAGTTTGATGAATGTTTCAAAAGGAGTATTCCAAACAACCGCTGATGGAGATCTGTGGCTTGATGTGGACTATATATGTATATACGGTTTCGCCAGGAATCATGAGGATGCATTCGCAAAACATCTTCTGTTTTAAAAAACTATATTATATCGGTTAAAAATATAGAGCAAATTAAGGCTCGGACGGTTAAAATCGTTTATGTTGTTGCTTTACTTTATGCGTTCGTCATTCGTATATATGTGTACTACCACAGAGAGAAACTATTTAGAGGAATGAAACTGTAAAAAGCAACCACGTGGAGCTCTTTGTCTCCCCGAGCCATTACTAAGAAAATCGGACGGCGGGCTATTTAGAAAAATTTAAAGAAATTTAGCAAAAACAAAACACATGTGCACCCTGAAAAATCTGTCTACTTTTCTTCTTTGGACGCAAAGATAACGTATTTGTACCTTGTCGCAAATATGGTATGCTTGTGTCCAAACACATTATGTTTGCAATTGTAGACCAGTGGTAGGCAAACCCGAACGCACGATACAAACATATTCTGTGCTTGTGTGCGTTCGCAAACAGAAGCGATGTCGCTTTCGAATTGTACACAAAGCACAAGCAGAGACTGATGCTTTGAATCAAACATAGTTGTTGTGTACATGTGAATTGACGATTGTGTGTGTGTGAAAAATATGATTACTGTCTATGGGTTGGTTACTACTGTCGTAGACACAATGATTAATACGTAATAATATATGTTTTTGTAACCCAAATGTGGCTTTGTTTGTTGAAAACTGCTGAAAACAAAAAAGGTGAAACGCAACAAAAATGGAACACGCAACAAAGACACAAAAACGCAACAGATCTTCAATTCGTGAAAACAATGCTGGCACACATACATATATGTACATGACTCCTTTAATACGTCGCTGGAGCTGCGTTTTTCAGCGTGTAGTATTTGAAACAATAATCTGAATAGACAGGTCTGTATACACAGGAACGTGCTAATTCCCACATGGTTGAGTTTGATGTATCCGTGTTAGTTGTAATAATATAACACAACTACTTGGAGATGTTCTTTCATACATCAATATACATATGTGACCTGAAACGAAGAAAGCGGCGTAGGTTTCGAGATAACAGCTGGTAAGCAAGATGTTTAACATATAAGAATATCATATTCATCACAATAATAAAACAAATTCATTGCAGCAATGAAACATATTCGTCACTGCGATGTAACCTTTCCGTAAAGGAAACTACTGCTTTTAGTTTCCAGACTAGTATTTCTATATATCAATGTAACAAATTTATCACCACAATGAAACATATTTATGGCAGCATAGATACAAAATCCTTACTGCGGCGAAACTTTTCAGAAATATTTTCGTGAAGTGACGAACAAATTAACTGGTATGACGAATCTTTTCCGTTCATTTTAAACTGGTTGTTTAACGCATAAGAATAACATATTCATCACAACAATAAAACAAATTCATTGCAGCAATCAAATATATTCGTCACTGTGATGTAACTTTCTCCGTAAAGTAAACAATTGTTTTTAGATTCCAGATTAGTTGTTCACTATATCATGCAACAAATTCGTTATTATAGTGAAATATATATCACAAATATCTTCGTGAAGCGACGAACATATACATCAATGTAACAAAGTCATTACAACAATGAAACATATTCATTGCAGGAATGAAACAAATTCGTGTCTACAGTTAAACTTTTCAGAAATATCTTCGTGAAGTGACGAACAAATATATCAAGGTATCAAATTCATTAGAACAATAAAACATATTCATTGCAGCATTGAAACAAATTCGTGCCTTCGACGAAACTTTTTAGAGATATCTTCACGAAGTGACGAACAAATTCACTTATATAACGAATCGTTTCTTTTCATTGTAAACTAGTTGTTGAATACATAACTATAACACCTTTATTACTATCATGAAACATATTCATTGTTGCAATGAAACAAATTCGTTACTGCAGCGAAACATTTCAGAAATATCGCCGTGAAGTGACGAACAAATATACCAATGTAACAATTTCATTACAGCAATGAAACATATTCGTCACTCCGATAAAACTTTTTCAGTAAAGGCAACTAGTGCTTCTAGTTTCCGGACCAGTTTTTAAATAAGCAATGTAATGAATTCATTACAACAATGAAACATATTCACTGCTGCAATGAAACAAATTCGTTACTACAGCGAAATATTTCTGAAACATTTTCGTGAAGTAATGAACTAATATATCAATGTAACAAATTCATAACAGACAATGAAACACATTCGAAATTTTTCTGTGAAGAGACGAAAAAATTCACTTGAATTCCATTCATTGTAATACCGAATATTATTGATATACTGCGATATTTGTCGACCAGTGTTTGCCACAAACCATATCAAAACTATGAAAGTGTGAAAAATTATCAAAACTATTGAGTTGGTTATGGTGTGGTAGAGAATGGTGAATGTGTCGTCGTTTGCAGCATTTTGAATAGATTTCTGGTTTTGACTAAAAGTGAATTTGAATTGTGCCACAAGTGCATGCAACACGGCACAGTGTCGGCAGCACCGCTACAAAGTATGAATTGAAATAAAACGGCCACAGCGGCAAAGACCACAAAACACAAATACAATTAGCAACAATCACAATGTGGCAAATTATATCATCATCGTCAGCGTCATCATCATCGTCATCATCCCCATTACCTTTGACAACATCCACGTCCCTACGCCTATCAACATTATCATCCTTCGAAAGGATATCAGAGCTTTGTTCTCCCAACCAATGTAATTATGAACATGTTGAAAGTCAGAACATTTCGACAACATTTTTCTTTCTTTTTTAAAGAAGTAATTTTGGTGCGACCCTTTCCACCTCTCACCGGCTTTTCAAAGAACCCATTCGTGTTTCAGTTGCTCATTTTTTTGTACAATTTCTTGATTGTGGCAGACCGCCATTGCCTCCTCAGAAAGATTTATGTTGCAAGGCAGGCATGCATTAATTTTCATTACATTCCACATAGAAAAGTGCAAGAAAGAAACGGTTTTTTGCAATTTTCTTTTTGCAAACGAAATGAAAATTTTACATTTGTCAGACACAGAGTACATGTATTATTTTTTCACTTTGTCAGTATTTTTCTCTATTAAATTTAGCAGGGTTTCTATTTCACTTTCTTTCGAGTGAAAGGGGAAAATTTTAATTTCAAATGATAACACAAAGAAAAAATGTGTTTGCTTAAAATGTTGACACTATTTATGGGTTTGTTGACTTGAAAGAACTTTCGGATAGTAAACATTTTTAAGGAGGGCGACTCGAAAAGAGCAGGAAACAAATAACAAAGAAATCAGGATGTCCTGTAACAAACACTAAGATCACAAAAACTAAGATCAAAAACTAAATAACAAAAACTAAGATCACAAAAACTAAGATCAAAGCCAAACAGAAAATTTAACATTCATTTATACCTCACTGGGACACAAAATCTGTCATACAAACAACATGATGTCACCATGTTGACAAAATCGAAACACATCTAAAAAAGATGTAGAATTTGAAACTTTTTCAAAAATTACTTATTTCAAACATTTAAGTTTGAAGCCAGCACTGTGAAGTTAAGGTGAAAGTAAGAACACTTAAATTTACAGAATGAAGAGTAAATCACAAATTCCTACACACTTCACTACTTAATGACGCAGCTGCAGTAAGATGCAACGCTACGCGGTATTAAAAAAATCAAGTCCTGCAAAAGTTTTGACTTTCCCAGAATGCAGGTGGAAACCCGGTTGGAACGAAGTTCGTTTCGAAATACATTATGTACTAGTTAGTTCCAACACGCCTAAAGCCCACGTTGAAAAATACAATAATTTAAATGGATCTTTAAGAAAGGATACTTTTTGTAAAATTATCAACTTTAGTTAAGAACTTTTTTTTTATAGAATGTATTTTATCTTTTAAAAAAGTATATTTTCAGGTCCTTTTTGTAAGAATATGTATAATAATTTCAAGAAAAGGTAATTTTTTAAAGAGAGGTACTTCTTTTATTAAAAGCTAATGGTTTGTTTAAGAAAAGGTACTATTTTTAAGCTGAAGTACGTTTTGTACGAGAAAGCCATAAGAGTATGAATTTTTTTCTACAAAGAAGTAAATTTTTTTAAGAACAGGTACATTTTAAAGAAATTGCACCCTTTTTAGGAAAAGGTTAGTTTTTTAAGAAAATCTACTTATTTTCAGAAAGGCTATTTATCTCAAGAAAAAAAAGAAAGTGACATATTTTATTTTTAAGAAAATGTACTTTTACGAAAAGGAATTTTTTGTAAGAAAAGGTATTTTTTTAAGAGAAGGTTTTTGTTGAAGAAAATGTTTGTTTTAAGAAATGGAGTTTTTTAGAATTGGTCCTGTTTTCAAGAATAGGTACTCCTTAAAGAAAAGGTAATATGTTTTAAGAAAATTTACTTTTTTAAGAAAAGGTACTTATTTTTTAGAAAAAATATTTTTTTTTAAGAAAAGGTACCTTTTGCAAAAAAAAAAAATTACAGCAGACAGTTGTCCCTGCAGGCTGTGTCAGAGACACGGCCATTAAGTTTAACGTAGAATACGCCATCCGATAAGACAGAAAACATATATAACAATAAATTCATTTGCTTATATTATTTATCATTTATTGTTATATATGTTTTCTGTCTTATCGGATGGCGTATTCTACGTTAAACTTAATGGCCGTGTCTCTGACACAGCCTGCATGGACAGTCCGTGGACGAAGGCCTCGGACAACTGTCTGCTGTAATTTTTATATTTACCAACGGCATTTGATTCAAGTCCGTTTAAAAAAAAAATATTATGTTCAATTTTTTTAAACTTAATTTAATTTATGTATTTTAATTAATATTTTTATTGAAATAAGTTCTGCGAATGTTGAGAGGGCCGCCCTAATATTAAAAAAGGTTTACCTTATCGACTCTTCGCATTAGCATTCGAGCGTTGTGTGAAAGCTTTACGCTTTACAATTCAAAATTAATGTTACAACAGCTTTATTGAAGCTTTCGCAAAAACCTTTTATTACGTTAGCTTACTGTTTGTTTCACTTTTTACTAGATACATGTTGCCAAGCAACATTAGCTTGCTGTTCGTTTCACTTTTTAGTAGATACATGTTCCTAAGCAATGTTGAGCAACCAAAAACACTCAACCAACACCACACATTTGATTGAGTGTATGTGTTTAAACAATTTTCATTTGAGAAATTAAAATACTAGAAATATATCAACCAATATGAAATGTATATCAAACGAAAGATAACATCTTCATTTACCTACAAAAAAAAATTTTAAAAAAATCCATCTAGCCGTTTCCTCAAATTCAATGAAATAAAGATTACAACAATAAAAACCTGACATGACTCCTCATACCGTAAGGTAAGACGTATTCTACGTCAAAAATTTACTTTTTTTAAGCAAACGTACTTTTTGTAAGAAAAGGTATTTTTTTAAGAGAAGGTATTTTTTTTTGCAGAAAATGTTTTTTTTAAGTATGAAATCTTTTTAGAATTGGTCCTGTTTTCAAGAATAGGTACTCTCTAAAGAAAAGTTAATTTTTAAGAAAATGTAATTTGTTGAAAGAAAATTTACTTTTTTAAGAAAAGATACTTATTTTAAAACAAGTAAAAAAAAAAAAAATAAATGGTTTCCCATTACATCCCATGAAGGGACCGGGGAGAACTTCTCACAATCACTGAGCTGTGCGCTTTCCAGGTTTCACTCACTGATTGGGACCTACAGTTTTACACCGATTCCGAACGGTATTTTGAGAAGCTTTTTCATGGCTATATACTCGATAGTGTTGCCGTCACTAAGCGAGGTGACCGTCGTCGAAGGAAATTTGAAGGTGGTTGGGAGCAGGGATCGAACCCAGGATCTCCTGTACAAGAGGCGCGCACACTACCCATTGCACCACCGACGGTTTTAAAACAAGTAAAAGTGTTAAATTCGGCTGTGCCGAATCTTTGATACCCTGCACCTTAGTGTTAACCAGCAAAATATTGAATTTTAAAAAGGACCTTTTTTAAGAAAATGTACTTTTTTAAAAAAAAATAAAAATAAGCTTAAAAATAAAAAAGCATTTTTTGAAGAACTGTTAAAAACAAAAAAACAAGCTGGGACGAGAGTTGAACCAACAACCCTCAGACTCCAACGCGCAACCCTTTACCCATCATGTCACAGCGACCTTAGATGAAGTGTGACAAAATTCATATAAATGTATGAACACATGAAAGTACATCTAAACATTCTAAAGGACTTACCTATTATAAAGAACAACAAAGATTTTCAACATGGAAATTCACCACACGGCAAAAGGAGTAGTTTAGTATAAAACTACAAAAATTAAAGTGAAAATTTTATGAGTTTTTTTACGTTTCCAATCATAAAATTTTTTCCAATGGACCAATTTCGCTGATTTTGCTCAGGAATACGTGGAACATTCTGGCCAAAAACCAAACCGCGTTATCGCCGATTGAAGTCGTGAGAATGTTTTCAACAGACGGACATGGCTGTATCGACTCCGGTTGTTATAAGGATCAAGAATATATTTACTTTATGGGGTCGCAAAGCCTTATTTCTATATGTTACAATCAGAATGACAAATTGATATACATATATGTACCCTCTATCACTTACAGTGGAGTGTATACAAATTACTGTTTTTAAGAAAAGGTACTTTTTGTTAGAAAATATACTTCTTTAAGCAAAGGTACTTTGTGTAAGAAAAGGTATTTTGTTAAAAGAAGGTATTTTTTGAAGAAATGGTTTTTTTTAAGAAATGCGAATTTCTTTTTGGAATTGGTCCTTTTTCAAAAATAGGTATATTTTTAAGAGTAGATACTTATATCAAGTAGTTGTTTAGTTTCACAAAAGCGGTACTCTTTAAAGAAAAGGTAGTTTTTTAAGAAAAGGTAATTTGTTGTACGAAAATGTACTTCTTTAAGAAAAGGTACTTATTAAACAAAAATTTCCTTTTTTTAAGAACAGGTACTTTTTGTAAGAAAATTTACTTTTGTTAAGCAAAGGTGCTTTTTGTAAGAAAATTAATTTTTTTAAAAAGAAGGTTTTTCTTAAGAAATGCGATTTTTGTTAGAATTGGAATTTTTTACAGAATAGGTAAATTTTTAAGAGTAGGTACGTATCGCAAGAAAAGTTATTTTGATTCTTTAGAGAAAAGGTAGGTTTTTAAGAAAGGGCAATTTGTTGTAAGTAAATATACTTATTTAAGAAAAGAAATTTATTTAAAAAAAAAATTTAAGAATCGGTACTTTTTGGAAGAAAATTTACTTTTTTTAAGCAAAGTTACTTCTTTAAGATAAGGTTTTTTTTAAAGAAAAGGTACTTTGTTTAAGAATATTGTTGTTTTTTGAGAAAATTTCCTTTTTTTTAAGAAAATTTTCTTTCTTTAACTTCTTTAACTTTGGCTTTTCTAAATTTACTTTTTATTGGGTTCAAAACTGCAATATATATTAAATATTGGTTACAGGCTCCACCTAGAAAACTTCACATTAAACAAGAAATGTCCTACCATATGTAAGTCTAGACACAAACCAAAGCAAAAGTACCCAATATAATTGATATTACTGAGTTCTAATACAGTTGTTAAACTAAAGTTGTTTAATTTATTTTTATTTGGACCCCACCCCGCAACGTGCGTTAAGGAACTTCGTTTCAAAAAACCTAACATTTCCCATTCCCTTAACATCCCATGAAGGAAGTGAGGGGAGCTTCTTACAACCAGTGAGCTGTGCGCTTTCTAATTTTCCACTCACTGATTGGGACCTAAAATTTTACACCGGTTCCGACAGATAGTTTAGAAGCTTTTTCATGGCCAAGTACTCTTCGTTGAAAGAAATGTAGGGTGGCCAGTGCGGGGATCGAACCCACGTTGTTATGCACAAGAGCCGCGCACAGGAGCCATTGCACCCTCGAAGGCCAATTCGGAATATATATGCTTTCTAATTTTTGAATTTGTCCTTTTAATATTGTTCAAATTGGCTAAATATCAATTGTTTATTGTTCCGCTGAACAATCTTTATTTTTTTGCTGTTTGGAGGCAAATATAACGTGTTTGTAGCTTATTCGCAAATACACTATACTTGTGCCCAAACACATTGTGTTTGCTATTCAATATAACATGTTTGAGACACAATGATTAATAGGTTATAAGATATATTTTTGAGACGCAAATGTAGCTTTGTTGTTGAAAACCGCTAAAATCAAATACGAGAAAGGAAACAAAGAAGCAAAAAAGCAGCAGATATTTAATTTATAAAAACAGTGCATGGAAACCTTAGGAGGAACTCACAGTCACTGTAACCTACTTTCTAGGTTCGACAGAAATTGAAACTTGGTGGCATGTCCGTAGCGACTTTTAAGCATATCCCGCAATTACGCTGCTATATCTTGATACTGGAGAGGTGGTCGGGGCTACATTTTGGGTACGTAAATCTGATCGCTAGTTGACAGCAGTTTATTCATGAACCTTCTGTCTCTATCTAGGCTTAAGGTATCAATGCTAGTTTCTGATTTAACGGGATACTATCAGAGTGCTCGACAAGGGGTTAAATTAAGGAATGGGCAAATGACTTTCATAGAAGCTGTAACTATAAGGATGTAACTAAATATTTTCTTTCCACGTGCCCAGCACTAGCCAGCAGGAGGATGTCTACTATGGAATCCTATTTAGAATCCTATTTGGAATCCTATTTATTTAGAGATTTGACAGTATAATCTCAGAAAGACGCAGGCAGGATCTAGAGCTTCATTGAGGAAATTAAATGGTTATTCGGCGGAGCCGAATGTACTAAAATGTCAAAGTGAATCTTTCATCAACTGCCACCTACACCTAACCTAACCTAACCCAGGAGTACATGACATGTGACGAGCTTTGTCAGCTCGTACAATATCTTTTGAACTTTGATATGATTAATATTTAGTGATTTGATCCAGCTTAAGGATAACAGTAAATCTTAGCTGGAAAAAGATTATCCTTGTGTTCTTATACCCACGACACAACTTTCACTTTATGTTATCCAGGGAATTCCCGTTAGATTTCATGATTCATATTTGTCTTATACTGTGCCTGCACGCTTTATAAATCGTCCAAGATTTCGCATTATTATAGTCTGAAATTGGCGACAAATAGACGTCGCCATATCGACGCTTTAAAATGTGTCGCCAGGCTAAAAAATCTGTATGCCGCCTACCTCGCGCCACAGAACAGACAATAAATTCTATCGCCAAACAACAATAAAAGGGCAGGAATACAACCAAAGGACATTGTTTATGGAGAGAAAGCACCAGTGCAAATATAAAGCAGCAACGGGAGAGAATCAAAAATTCGCACACAAATTGTTCGTGCACTCACACAATCTTAGTAGGTCATGTCTCAGCGGCGGCAGTCGCAAGGCCATCTACAAATAAGGGATGCGGAATGGTTCTTTTGTAATGCCTTCCTAAAATAAGGCCTGCGGAATGCATGAATTTTTTCATCAGATATAACCCAGAAGAAGATTTTTACAATTTTGAGAAATTTCTTTTCTGATTTAAAATTATATTTTTTATTTAATATTTCTTAGTTTTTTTTTTAAATTTTCAATTTGAAGTTGGGCGTGGTACAACTTTCTAAGATAGATTCATACATACTTATAAATAAATATGTATGTAGAAGTGGATAACGATTTTGAGATAAAATAAATTATTTTAATTTTATTTTGTGTTGAACAACAATAAATTAAAGTAAATGCCATCTAAGGCCTTCCTGTTTGCATGCCTTCTAAAGCCCTCTTTAGGCAATGGGCAAGGAAGGCCTTGCCTCCCAATCTCACGCAATGTTAAAAAGAAAGGAGAGGGTAACGTGTAGGGAAGGCCTTCCGTATTTTAAAGACGGCCTGTGTGGTTATGATTTCAGGCCTTCCTGGTCATGACTTCCGAAGGCATTCTATAGAATACGGCACGCCTTTCCTACACAATACCTCCTCCTTTCTTTTTAACATTGCGTGAGATTGGGAGGCAAGACTTTTCATCCCTCTCTACTAGAAGGCCTTATGAAGGCCTGCAAAACGAGTAGTTTTAGAAGGACTCAAGTAAAAATAAAAAATATATGTGCAAATTAGTTTCATATTTCAGATTTATACTTTAATCAATTGTAATTCTCACAAATGAATTTTTTTAAATTCTGCAGCCACAGGAATCGAACACACGACCTTAGAACTTATAGTCGGACGCTTTATCTACTGGGCTATCGGATGTTATGATTTTGTAACGACGAATTGCGAACATGTGGAGAGACAGGCGTCATGAACAACAGCGTCTTCTGGCATTCTTTTAAAAGGCCTGTGGAAGCCTTAGAAAATCATGCCTTACGCAGGCCTTATTTTAGGAAGGCACTACAAAAGAACCATTCCGCATGCCATATTTGTGGAAGGCCTCGCAAATTCCGCCGCTGGGGTAGTGCGTGTTTCATGGCACATTTGTTTAGAAGTGTGTGTGAGTTGTTGGCTGTTCCCACTGTTTCTATGGTTCTTAGGGCCCCCAAAAGAAGAAGAGGGGACTTTGGCGCATCGTATTAAATCTATAAGCAAAGGGGTAAGGGAATGAGGATATGAATGTTAATGTGAATGGTTGTTGTATATCTCTCTCTATGTCTTTATTCACATGTTCTGTTGACTGTTTGTCTCACTAACTGCATGAGTTGAGTGTTCGACCGCCGGCCTCTTACAAGTTGGCTACAATTTCTATTCGCATTTGTTTGGCGGAAAATCTGGCTGGCAAAAACACTTAAACCAAACAACAACAACAACAGAAATATCTAAAACATGATGAAAAAACTACAAGTCTAAACATGATGCGTTTTATTTGGTTTTCCGTTGCTGTTTGTGTTGTATCGTAGTTCTGGTTGCTGGTATTCGTTTTTGTTTCAACTGCAAAATTTATTGCGTTAATTTATTATGTGACACAAGAATTATGGCCGTCTTGTGTCAGTTTAATTGCCGAAATAGACATGCAAAGGCCCAACGCACACTCAAGTCCCCCCAAACGCTAACAACAAAACTAAACAAATTGCCAAGATTTGAAATGAAATCGAAACTTTTAATCACTAAAATAAAAAACAAAAAACAACACAGCAAAAAATTCTAGAATGTTATTTATCTTAATGAGATATTCAGATACTGAATGTCAACTAAGAATGTCCATTTGCCAAAAGGTTGCAAAATAAGATTCCTAAATTTTAAGAAACAGTATAAAGTTTTTAACTCCTGAGTATCTTAAATCTAAGACCATTTTTGATTAGTCCTTACCTCGCGTTCTCGAGTTCCAGTGATCTTTCCAATTGTCAGAAAATACAATTCCGTTAAAATATGAGGGCGGATCAATAAGTCCGTGACTTTTTGAATGAGACACAGTTTTTTTGGAAAAAAACAATTTATTTTTCAACATAATCTCCTTTTAGCTCAATACACTTAGTCCAACGTTTCTCCAATTTTTGTATCCCTTCCAAAAAAAATGGATTTATCTAGGTCCATAAAATAGGCATTTGTTTGATCAATAATTTCATCGTTGAAGCTAAATCTCTTTCCATCGAACCATTTCTTTAGGTTTGGAAATAGGAAATAGTCACTGGGGGCTAAATCCGGAGAGTATGGCGGATGAGGTACCAATTCGTAGCACAATTCCAACAACTCCAAACAATCCTTTGAAGTTGTCACACGATTACGTTTGTGGGCAATTCAGAGCAAACGCGGCACCCATCTTGCAGACAGCTTTCTCAAACCCAACTGATAATTTAAAATCGAAACCACACTGTCATAAGAATTACCTAAGGCATCAACAATCTCACGCACTTTTACTCTTCGATCAGCCAACACCATATCGTGGATTTTTTCCACATTTTCGGGTGTATTGACCTCAATTGGCCGTCCAGAGCGTTCAGCGTCATTTGTACTTGTGCGACCACAATGAACTTTTTTACCATTGAAATCGATGGCGCAGAGTCCCCTAGTATTTATCAAGCTTCTCCTTGGTCTGATTGACGTTTCTTTCACAAAAAAATAATGTTAATTCGCTTTTTTCCATTTTTAAAAAATTGCACGTGGTTGTATGTTTTGAACATGTGCGTGAAGATAAATTCGTATTTAAAAAAGCAAAGACACAAACCAAGTTACTTAGAAGAGCTCTGTTATAGAACTAACAGAACTCTTTACGCACTTTATTTTAAAGATAAATCGGCATTTTATTGACTTTTTGGTTCTTGGAGAATTCTTAGTTTCACCTTAGTGGGCCAAAATCTTGCACTGGGACCTCATACATAAAATTTAAAATTCTGAATTTCTGAAGGTGCTTGGGAAATTCTAGATTCTATATTTCGAAGACACTCCTTAAGAACGATCGACTGGCATATGTTTGGTTCGTGGAAAATTCTTCGTTTGGACACAGTGGGCCAAAAACTGTTTTCGTATATGAAATGCAAAATGAAGAATTTTTGGTTCTGAAGGTCTTCTGAAATATGTGGTTAGCGTATTCAGAAAGGACGTGTGAAGCACTACCTAACTGCACATATTTGGTTCTTGGAGAATTCTTCGTTTGACCACAGTGGGCCAAAATCTTGCACTGGGACCTCACACAGAAAATTTCAAATTCTGAATTTCTGAAGGTCCTTGGGAAATTCTAGAGTATATATTTCGAAGACACTCCTTAAGGACTATCGACTGGCGTATGTTTGGTTCATGGAGAATTCTTCGTTTGGACACAGTGGGCGAAAAACTGTTTTAGTATATGAAATTCAAAATGAAGACTTTTTGGTTCTGAAGGTCTTCTGAAATATACGGTTGGCATATTCTGAAAGGATGTGCTCATATTTGGTTCTTGGAGGATTCTTCGTTTGACCACAGTGGGCCAAAATCTTGCACTGCGACCTCACACAGAAAATTTCAAATTCTGAATTTGTGAAGGTCCTTGGGAAATTCTAGATTCCAAATTTCGAAGACACTCCTTAAGGACTATCGACTGGCATATGTTTGGTTCGTGGAGAATTCTTCGTTTGGACATAGTGGGCGAAAAACTGTTTTCGTATATGCAATTCAAAATTAAGAATTTTCGAGGATGTGTGAAGCACTACCTAACTGCACATATTTGGTTCTTGGAGAATTCTCCGCTTGACCACAGTGGGCCAAAATCTTGCACAGGGAGAATTTCAAATTCTGAATTTCTGAAGAACTTGTGAAATTCTAGATTTCTAGCATATATATATTAGTTTGTGCAAAAAATGTATTTGTGTTTTTAATTATTCTCGACTAATTGTTCCAGCTTTAGGTCTCTTCCGATTTCATAAAACTTTTTTGTTGTTTTCGATATTTCGATTTCCTTTGGAAATCTTCTTCAGGAAAGTTTTTAATATAAAAAAGAATAATTAATCAAATAAAGGTCGAAAAAATAGAAACAAATTATTTGTGTTTTTATTAATTCCTGTATTTTAAATTTCTGCATCGATTATTTAGCTGAAAAAATCAATAAAATGCCGATCTATCTTTAAAATAAAGTGCGTAACGAGCCCTGTTAGTTCTATAACAGACCTCTGCTAAGTAAAGTGTTTGTGTGTTTGCTATTTTAAATACGAATTTATATTCACGTGCATGTTTTGAACAGCTGTTAAAGGCAAAGTAAATGACGGAACTTGCTCAAAATTTGACAACAGGTGGTACTTGATGGGAGCAGTGTTGCATTTCATATAACTACGAGGCAAGTTCGAAAAGTCACGGACTTATTGATCCGCCTCGTACAACATTTAATGCTTTAAACACCAACTATAACAAATTCGATTACCCAACAACCAAAAATAACAAATATTCCACTAAAAAAATTGTTCTTCATAATATCTGTGAAACATTCTTCATTAAACGTATGAACTTTTACGTTAAGTTGACAAATATTATGAAAAACTTTCCCCAAAACTCGTTGTAATGCACGCTGGGACAGAGAACCCAATTTCGGGCCAAAATTAACATTTTTATAATTAGCAAAGAAATTGTCGTTATGATCGTAACACCTGGAAGTAGTTTCATCAAACGAATTTGTGTTTTTCGTTTACAACTGTTAAAACTGCAGAGCCGCAAACTCGAAAATTCTTACGTACTTATTTAGGTGGCCTTAAACAACCCAGAGGGTCTTACAAAATGAGGATAACATGTGTCTCCAACCGGCTCGATCTTCAGCTTTTGCCCTCCAGTTGGTAATACCAAGCTTTCGCAGGCAACCTTGCACGTGGCCTTTCCAGCGAAGTATCGGTTGTCCTATTTTTTGCAGTCCTCCGAGTACGTCTTGGAATACCCTTCGCACTGGCCCACTCTGATCCAGTCCACTGACATGGCCTAGCCAGGGTAAAAACGCTATTTTGATTCGCATAACTACGTCGATGTCGGAATACAGATTATACAGCTCGTGGTTCATCCGCCGTCGATACTCGCCGTTTTTTATTATTTGACCATATACTTTTCGCAGCAATTTTCTCTCGAAGACTCCCAGTGATGTTTCATTAGCATGCGATATGACGCAGGATTCTGCGCCGTAAAGCAAGACAAGTTGTATGAGAGTTGGATATAGTTGGATCTTCGTTTCTCCTAAGAGGAGCTTATCTCTCAAGTGCTTGCAAGCCCAATTCTTCGTTTGATTTCTAGGATGGCGTTACAGCTTCTGTTCACTATAGATCAGAGGTTAATAAATTCGTCCACTACCTCGAAATTATAGCGGTTATCAACGTTCACCCTTTCATCCAATCGGGTGGATGGTCGGCTTGTCGTAACCACAAATTTTGCCTGGTCCTCTATTACTGTCAACCCCACTTTTGCTGATTCGTTCTCAATTCTCGAAAATGCTGCAATAATTTCTTGCGGATTTCTCTCCATGATGTCTAAATGATCAGCATACGCGAGCAGCATGTGGCATTTGCTGCTGATAGTTTTATTCGTGTTGATTGCAGCTTTTCTCACAATGATCTCAATTAATATGTTGAAGAGATCGCATGATAGGGTGTCACCCTGCCTGAGGCCTTTCCTCGTACTAAATGGTTCAGTGAGATTTTTACCAATTTTTAGTGAGGATTTGGTGTCGGTCAGCATCATTCTACAAAGCAGTGTCAACTAAGCAGGAATACCAAGCTACGACATAGCTTGGTACAGTTTCCCCCGTAACGGATTATCAAAGGCTGCCTTATAATCTACAAAGAGGTGGTTGGTGTCGATTTGTTTTTCGTGGTGTTTCTTCAGGATTTGTAGTGACATGAATACCTGGTCGATAGTTGACTTTCCATGCCTAAAGCCACACTGATAAGGTCCGACTAGGTCTGCAAAAAACGATTTTAGTCTTTCGCACAATACGCTCGGGAGGACCTTGTATTCGGTGGAGAAAAGTCGTATTCCACAATAGTTGGTGCATATACTCGGGTCGCCATTATTGGAAACAGAACACAGTATGCAATGAATCCAATCATCGGGCATGCATTGATCTAGCCAGATTTTTCATCTGGGCTGATGTATGTACCTTTCCAACACATAGCAGCCAGCCTTAAAAAGCTCAGTCGGTCGCCCTTCAGCACCAGCAGCTTTGTTGTCCATAAGCCGAGAGATTTCAGTTCTAACTTCGCTTTGGCTAGGAGGGGGCTGTCGACGCCATCGTCCCGTATGTGCTCATCACTCTCATCTATATTGAAGTCTCCTGGGACAAGTAAAGTAGAGAAATGCCCTCTCCATATTCCCAACATACCCTGTAAATCTGTTACAAGATTCCCATCCTTATCTCTATCAAAGGGGTCTCTAATCCATTTCCGTTGATTTGGCTTTGTACTTTTCGGTATTATTTACGGGCCTCATTCTTCCTTCTGTAAGATTCAATTTTCTCATACTCTCGCTTTCTCCACAACCATTTTTCTTCTTAACCATTTTTTCCTCACAATCAAACGGGCTTCCCCTTGCCTCTTCTCCTTATAACGCTCTAACGCGGTTCGCGTTGCAACTGACTGAAGCATTGCCATATGTGCAGCGTTCTTTTCATCACTTGCAATGCGACACCTTCATGGTACCATGGTTTGTCATTAAACGGATTTTCATAATCAAGTACGATCTCTGCAGCAGTTTTCACAGACTGAAAAATGTACTTCCACTTCGCTTCAGGATTATGAGGCGGGGGTACATTCTGCGACAGTATATGAGTGAGCTTCTTTGCATAGGCCGTGGCTATCTCTCGTAAATTCATCTTTCCGATGTCCAGCTTTCTATATGTCTGGTTTCGTACTACTTTTGCTCGGCTTAACCTTGTGCGACTCCTGCTGGAACCAGCTAGTAATCGGAATCTATATTAGCTCCTCGAACCACACGTACGTACATTACACTAGTAGAGTGCCTTCCATCAAGTACCAGGTAATCAATCTAGTTTATCGCCTGTAGCTCAGGGGATATCCAAGTAGTCTTATGGATGTCCTTATGTTGGAATCTCATACCACTGACAACCATGTTTTTCGCCTCAGAAAAATCTAACAATATCATTCCGATATCGGAAGTGATGGCGTGTAGCCTGAATTTACAGATGTTTGCTTCAAATACATTTTCCCTGCCGACTTTAGCATTAAAATCACCTATACGCTGAAAACTAGCAGCCCCAGCAACATATTGCACGAACCATGTACATGTTTGCAAGCATTGTTTACGTGAATTGAAGATCTGCCGCTTTTTGTTTCATATATTATACATATATTATAACCTATTAATCATTGTGTCCCAAACATGATATATTGAATTGAAAACACATTGTGTTTGGACACAAGTAGACTATATTTGCAGGCAGCAATTTTTTCAGGGTGTAGAACAATCGTAATGCCATGACCAGGACAGCGGCCTTTTCCTTTCTTCGGAGCATGTATACAAATTAGCGATATGTTAAAGTATTGCGGATGGTGGCTATACGTTCACTCACGGAGCTGAACCTTGAGACCAGATGCCGCAGTCTTTTGCCAACGATCAATCTTTAACCAAATTCATGATTTTTCTCATGGCAGCTATACAATATGTCACAGTTCCTCTTCCTTATACCGCCGTGACCTGTCCATTACATCTCCTGGATAACAGTAATATCAGTCAATTCTCGATGACATCTGCCAGTTGAATAGTGGAACCATATCTGCATAGTGTTCTAACATTCCTAGTGCATATCCGTAAATCGTGGTCCTTATAAAGTTTTGCGGGGGTCGTCTACAAATTGGGGGGTTTTATATTTCTCATTCTCATTTTGTATTTTCACTGTCAATATAACGCTGGCGTATGCCAAGCTCAGCCCACCGTGGTTTTGCATTTTACCCACTTCCAGAATGATTATGTTTACGCCACCCTTTATGGATCAGAGTCTGGCCAGAATGCAGTGTGTCGAAACTGGATGTTTATTTCATTAGTTGGCGGTGCAATGGCTAGTGTGAGCGCCTCTTGTGCATGAGATCCTAGGTTCGATCCTTGCTCTGACCATCTGAAATTTCTTTCGGCGGTGGCCACCTCGCATAGTAAAAAAGCTTCTCCAAATACCGTTCGGAATCGATGTAAAAACTGTAGGTCCCAATCAGTGAGTATAAAAGTAAAACGCGCACAGCTCATTGGTTGTGAGAAGCTCTCCCCCAATTCTCTCATGGGATGTAATGGGAAACCATTTATTTATTTAGTTTTTATTCTCCTTCAAAGAAAAACAGAATATGCCCGCTAGTTCGAAGAGCTCCAGTGACAGGGTCTCCTTTTCAAACTGAGGCGCATCAGGCACAACGAATCAGACTGATCATTCGTTTCACCTTCCCACTCTAACTGACTTATGGAGAGTTCCCATAAAGCCATTGCCCGGTATATACTTCTAGGAAGTAGTGAGATGCTTAAACTACCCAGTGAAGGAATCACTTCTGGCCACTCCCAACTACGTGGCTATCAGAAACTTTCCACCTCCAGGGTCAGTCCCATGTCCCATAACATTAACTTAGGCGGAGTATAATCTCAATTTGTCCCCCTTTTATTACGTTGCCGCCAACAGAGCAACCCAAAAACAAAATTTGGTAAACAGTGTACCAAAGATAGCTGAATTTGTATGACAAACAAAGCTGTATTTGGATCACAAACAAATATATTATAACTAACCTGACCAACGTGATGTGACCAAAAAGCGGGACACAATTGGTAAAAAATCGGATTTTTTTACATCAAATAGGGATGAAACACCACGGATGACACACCAAATCAACGGGACTAGCCCGCTAAAAGAGGAACGGTTGGCAGGTTAATTATATACATATTAAACATTGCATCTCAAACATGTAACATTGTATAGCAACCAGAACGTGTTTGGACATAAGTATACTATATTTATACCAGATCTTGGAACAATGCCGGAAAAAGGGGGACTATCCCGCCAAAAGAGGAATGGTTAGCAGGTTAATTATACCATATTAATCATTGTGTCTAAAACATGTAATATTGTATAGCAACCAGAACGTGTTTGAACTTAAATATACCATATTTGTTCCAAATCTTGGAACAATGTCATAAACAGAAGGACTATCCCGCCATATTAATCATTGCGTCTTAAACACGTAATATTGGTTAGCAAACACAATGTGTTTGGACACAAGTATGTATACTATATTTGTGACAAGCTCCAAACACATAGTTAGTTGCATTCAAACAAAAAAAATTCTGATTTTTCAGCGTGTATTTGCCTAGTTCAGAAAATGACAAATGTGTCATTGAATTTTAATGTTAAGAAGATCTGACAATTTATACACCTGATTCTTCCCATTCTTTAAATACCTGTCTGTGTATCTGAATGCCTACTTGTTTATCTATTTGTTTTGGTTTTAAGCCACAAAACACTTGAGCATTTGTTACCAGCTTTTGTTTCGTTTGGCCTACACTTTTTTTTGTAATCAAACGAGTTTGATTTCAATTGAAATCCAATTGTTTACACACACAATTGCACATGGGCCACCGACCAAAAAGTCATAGCAGAAGTCTTGTGTTTCATGACGAAGGGGATTTTGTGTTTATCAAAAGATTAAAATCAAAGATATCGTAGGAATAGTGAAAAGGGAGTGCGGGGAGAGGTGGGAAAGGGTACTCACAATCATTTCGATTTTTCAAAGTGTTTGGCGGGTAAAGAAGTCATTAAATTTACACAGTAGCCAACACTGTATTTGAATGACTCTATGAGTCCGAGTCTGTATTTCACTGAAATTTTGGAGATATTTTTGGTCTTCGGTATGCTTTGATGTGATTGAAAATGTAGGTGCTGTTTTGACATTTGAGTCTTAATATGAAACAAAACAAAATCAATATGCATAAAGACTTTTGCGGTATTTTCAGAAAGGTATAATGAGATAGAGGTGTAACATGCGGCGTTGATAGATGTACGATTAAGTAAGATCAGTTACAAATTGAATTCAAACCAAATAACTCGACACTTTAAGTGTCATTCCCAGCATCAATCATTATTCTTTATTAAAAACTCCATCAAGAATTTTTAAAATTATTGCAATACCCTTAACTGTGAAGTTAAGTATGCAAAGTATGCAACCTAGTCGTTGCATACCGCCTTTATTCGAACACTTCACGTGCCACTTTGCATTGTTTACCTGTCGAGTGGGTCGAAAGTTGTTTAGACTAACAGTCAAATACAAGAAAAAAAATATTTCCCATTCATTAAACAATTTTCGGTTGTAATTCTCCATAACTCAAATCATTCATTGAGGAAAAAATCAAATGAATTATAATTATTTCGGGTTCCTTTTGTTTATGTTCCTCAAAACTGTTTCCTTTATGGACATTGTTTTTTCTTCTTCTTCATCTTTCATGAAAATTCCCATCACAGACGAACTATATCGACCATATGGTTTGAGTTCTGGTCGTTTGATAGATTTCATTTTGTTGGCTAACATATGTGTTGCATGTTTTTCATACAAACGTGACATCAAACATTTGGTTAAAAAGCAAGAAAAGTATTGCATCAAAATGATTGAGTACGAATACAATATTGGATACAAAACATCATTAAATATTGTCAAAATCTCTAATGAAAACACTTGGGGGCCAACTAAATTCTCAGACAAAGCAATAGTATACAGAGTTTTTTGTTTCAATATTTTTATGGCATCTGAATGGATCACTGAAAATCGATTTGAACTTTATTCATCGATTTCAAATTACCATATTATTCTGAAACTTCACGCTTATTTAAATCAATCAATCTTTCAATCAATATGAAATGTATACAATCCATTTGAAACGAATCGATTGCTTAAACAAACTAAATATAAATTAATTGTGCGATCTCTTCAATATCATAGATAAGATTAAAATAATGAATGTTTTGTATGCTATAGTTATGTATGGGGCATGGGACTGACCGTGGAGTTGGCAAGTTTCTGATAACCACTCATTTAGGAGTGGCTGGAAATGATTCCTTCATGAGGTAGTCCAAGCAGCTCACTACTTCATCGAAGTATATCCCGGCCAATGACTTTATCACAACCCTCCGTTAGCTAGCATGAGTGAGAAGGCGAAACAGCTCACTACTTCATCGAAGTATATCCCGGCCAATGGCTCTATGGGAACCCTCCGTTAGCTAGCTAGAGTGAGAAGGCGAAACGAATGAGCAGACTGATTGGTTATGCGATCACTGATGCGTCTCAGGTTGAATAGGTGATCCTGCCGCCGAATCTCTTCGAATTAGTTAACATATTCATCTGTCCTTTAAAGGTGGATGAGCCAACACTACTGGCCAATGGCCGATCAAAAGTAAAGAAACAAAAATCCAGTTTCGACACACAGCATTCTTGTCAGCGTCTGATCCGTAATGGGCGGCAAGAACATAATCACCCTGGCAGTAGGTAAAATGCAACACCACGGTGGGCTGGGATTGCCTTCTGTCACTGCTATATTGCCAATGAAAATCCGAAATAAGAATGAGAAACATAAACCCCCACAAACGTTACAACGACCACGATTTAGGGCTATGAACTTGGAATGTTAGAACAATATACAGATCCGGCGCCACTGTCCAATTGGCAGATGTCCCGAGAATTATAAGGCTGACACTACTGCTATCCAGGTGATGCGATGGACAGGCTATGGCTGTACAAGGAAGAAGTTAAAACTGTGACCAACGTTATAAGGATCACGATTTACGGATATTCACTTGGAATGGTAGAACACTATACATATCCGGTGCCACTATCCAACTGACAAACACCCTCAACAATTGCCAGGCTGATACTACTGCTATTCAGGATATACGATGGGCTGGTTATGGCTGTATTAGGTAGAAGAACAGCAACAAACCTTATAATGACCATGATTAAAGGATATGCACTTGCAATGTGGCCGTCGGTGGTACAATCGTTAGTGTGCGCGCCCCTTTTACTTGCGATCCTGGGTACGATTCCTGCTCTGAGCACCATAAATTTGTTTCAGCAGCGGTCTTCTCGTATAATGACGGTGATACTATCCAGTATTTAGTCATGAAAAAGCTTCTCAAAATACCTTTCGGAACCAGTGGAAAACTTTAGATCCCAATCAGTGAGTGTAAAAACTAGAAATCGCAAAGCTCACTGCTTGTGCGAAGCTCTCTCCAATTCCTTCATGGGATGTAATGGGAAACCATTTTTTATTTTTTGGAATGTTAGAACACTATACTGATCTGGTGCCTCTACCGAACTGGCGGATGTCCTCGAGAATTATATTGCTGGCATTACTGCTATCCAGACGAGGCGATGGATACACTCTGAAAATTTGTATTTTTTTATTGTTTGGATTCAAATATAACGTGTTTGTAGCTTCTCGCAAATATAGTATACTTGTGTCCAAACACATTGTGTTTGCTATTCAATGTAACATGTTTGGCACACTATTATTAATAGGTTATAATATATGTATTTGTGATCCAAATGCGGATTTTATTGTTGAAAACTGCTGAAAACAAAAACGTGACAGACAATAAAGAAACAAAAAGCAGCAGATCTTCAATTCACGAAAATAATACCTGCAAACATGTACATTGTTCCTGCAATATGTTGCTGGGGCTGTTATTTTTCAGCGTGTAGGTCATGGCTGTGCGAAGAAGAAGAACTATAGCTAATAATACGGCTGCTACGACAAAAAAAAAAATTGGTTGCGAGTTTGTAGTTGGCAAAAGACTGAGACATCTGGCCTCAAGGTTCAACCACGTGAGTGAACGTACAGCCACCATCCGCATAAAAGCGAAATACTTCAATATACTGCTAATTTGTTGTCATGCCCCGACGGAAGAAAAATACTATGACACCAAGGACATGTTCGATGGGCGTCTAGAGGAACCATACGACCGCTGTCCTGGCCATGACATTAAGATTGTTCTAGGTGATTTTAATGCAGAGAAAATATCATCGAACCAACCATGGGTAAATTCAGTCTACACACCATCACTACCGATAACGGAATGAGACTGTCAGGTTTTGCCACTACGAAAAACATGGTTGTCAGTTGTACGAGATTCCAACATAAAGATATCCCTAAGGCTAGTTGGATATCCAATGATCAACAGACAAAAACCAGATTGATCACCTGGTAATTGATGGAACATATTCTAATAGTGTAATGGACCTACGATTGATTCAAGGAGCTAACCTCGATTCGGATCAATACCTGGTTTACCTGGTTTCGGCAAAGGTTCGCACAAGGTTAAGCAGATCGAAAGTCGTACGAAACCAGACATATAGAAAGCTGCACATTGGAAAAGCTGCAAATATCAGAGATAGCCACAGCCTAGGTGGGGAATCTGACTCATCTACCGGCGCTGACTACACATCCGTCACATGTTCCTGAAGCACAGTGGAAGTACATTTCCCATTCTGTAAAAACTGCTGCAGATATGAAAACCCGCTTAAAGACAAACCATGATACCATTAAGAGTGTCGCATGGCAAGCGGTACAAACACCGCTGCACGTATGGCAACTGTTCTGGCAGTGGCAACGCGAGCAACAGAAGAGGAGAGAGGAAACCCGTCTGTTCACGAAGAAAAAATCAGGAACAGGGCTAAGGCCAATAAACATAAGTACGGCTGTAACTGAGAGGCCGACTTGAAGCTCCTATTGCTCGAATTGAAAGGACCACGTGAAATTAACAGAATGCTACACACGCTGACTGAAGCTATGGTGAATACCATTGAAAAAGCTGCCCACAGCGAGGGAGACTTTAAATGCCATGGATGATAGGGAAAATACTAAATATAAGTAAACGTACCAGTAGGCTGTATAATAGAGCACGTCGGAAGGTACAAAGTCGGCTTTGGGATGACTCCCATAGGAAACATGGTGAGTATAGCAACGTAACTGAGCCCTTTGAAATTATGTGGTGGACAGGCTGATACCGATAACGACGGCTCTAATATCAAAAAAATTCTGTCGAAATCCCAAATGCAGACCGAACATATGATTGATTCAGAAGGCACAAGACCAGAAATAGTAACGGCAGCAGCAACAGCCAGTCAGTGGCATAAATCCAAACGATAAGGTAACAAGCTCTGAAGGCAGCGGGACCAGCTGGTATTTGCTCAATAGAAAGCAGTTGATAGCTGATAATTGCGTAATGGTCCTTTGTCCATGTCCGAGCTGGTTCTTTTTACTCTATGGTATAAAATACATATCGTGGAACCTGTCACGTTGAATGGTTCTGAAATTAAAATATCTGGGTGATATTTAGGACAGCAAGCAGACATAACAGAGTTGAATGGTCGAAATAGGCTGCATAAGGGTTATATGTAGATTGTTAAGGCGACTTTCTCCGACTTTTCTTGTTGACTGGATGTATACAGCGGTGGATAGATCGATAATGCTCTATGAGCTTGGTGGCAAGTGCTTGCGAAATCCTATTGTGCACCAGTGACTGGGGTTCAGATGGTGCATGACACGTGCACTGCCTACCACTCCCACTGATTAATTGAATGGAAAATTATATCTGTTGCCGGTAGACATTTTAGGCAGGCAGATTGCTTTCATGCCTGCCATAAGGCTAAGGCAACTCTCACAATAGGGCATGGTCGGAATAGGTCATGGAACAGTGCTGAAAGGTTGTCCCAACAATCTTGCGTTTGTCGACTACTCGAAATCGGAACCACTATTCGATCGGATATACCACACCCTCATAGCGCAAAGGGATTCCTGGAACATAGAATTTCCTGCTAAAGAGAGATATGTGAATTTCTACACAGATTGTTCGAAAATTAATGACCAGGTAGGTTATAGGGTTTACTGTAGGGAACTGGGGATGTCCCTTTCCCGTAGATTAAATGATCATTGTAGCGTATATCAGGCTGAAATGTACGGATGGCGTGTACGGTCACGTAAAATCTGACCCATAGTGGATGGCAGTATATCCATGAAGCTTCTGTCTTCAGTCAGTCCCAAGGTATCACCACTTGCTTCTGTTTTGATGGGGCATTGTCTGATTGGTAGACATGTGGCTAGACTAAAGGTCAGGACAAATGACTCCTGTAGAAGCTATAACGACGAGGAAGAGGAAGTATCCACTAAAAATCTGTTTTGCACGGGTCCAGCACTAGCCGACAGAAGGATGTATACTATGGAATCCTACCTACTAAGGGACCTGGGAGAATTATCTCAGATAGACGTAGACAACATCTTGAGCTTCTTGAAGCAAACTAAATGGTTCTCCGGTGCGGCAAACGCCTCATCTCGCTAGGCCGTGGAATCACAAAGGAATAATAAGTTTAAGTGAGTTGTTCATCCACTGCCACTAACCTAATCTGAGGTGACGGCGACTCTAATACAGTCCTTACACCAGTTTGAAGTCTATCGGCCAATAGTATCTGGCCGAATCAGCTTCTCACAGGCAATGAACTGTGTGCTTTCTAGTTGTATACTCACTGATTGGGACCTAGAGTTTTATACCGTTTCCGAACGGTATTTGGTGAAGATTTGTCATGGCTAATTACTCGAAAGTGTCGTTGTCACTAAGCGAGGTAAAAGACGTCGAAAGAAATATGAGGTGGTCAGAGCAGGGATCGAACCCACGATCTCATGCACAATAGCCGCTCACACTGCCATTGCACCACCGATGGCCACCATCTAGGGTATATCTATTACCTTTGGCTAATATAATCTACCGATTGGCACAATGGCACTAAACATTGGCAGCTTGACCCTAAATGTTGCCACCTTTTCACAACTTTGTTAACAGAATTAGGGAAGCGGTAATATATATAAATTTTTGCTCCAAACCCCTGTGAAGGTGGTCGCCCACTCGTTTCCACCACACCTATACATTCGGGGGTTATACATCCGGAGGGACTTCATGACTATGCCATCTATTGCATTCAACGGCAACGTTATATCCACAACGCCATCTGGAGGGCAATAGTAACAACACGAAGTTATCGACAGCTGACCATCAGCTGATATTGAAACTTATGATCACAGCTGTGACGGCTAACATCTGCTACTAGCGCTGAGTGTATAAAAATCGGATCCTTAGCACCCTAGCTAATCCATAGCTAGCCACCCCCCACTAACTATTTTTTCCCTGGTTCAAGCCAGAGATTCCCTGCCTGTAGAGTCTCGAAGATGGTATCTGCCAATTTTCTGGTTGTCTTTTGATTTCCCTGTTTCAAGCCAGAGATTCCCTGCTTGTGCGGTCTTGAACTTGGTATCTGACATTTTCCTAGTGATCTTTTATGTTTCCTTGGTTCAAGCAGAGATTCCCTGCCTGTGGGTATCTGCCGGTTTCCTGGTTGTCTTCTGATTTCCCCTGATTCCAGCCAGAGATTCTCTGCTTGTGCGGTCTTGAACTTGGTATCTGCCGTTTTCCTGGCTGTCATTTATGTTTCCCTGGTTCATGTCAGAGATTCCCTGCCTACATAAATACAATCATATGATAATAAATATGTGGATTAGCTGTGGGACAAATCACTGAGTTTAAAACTAGAAAGCGCATGTGATGTAATTTAGGACCATTTTGTTTTTAGCTGTGGGACATAACCGAAAGATATGGTACAAAATATCCCGTGGAACACTACAAGGTTGGAATTGAATCCCACATCTCTGATGTTAATCATCGAAGGATTCAAGATCAGCTGCTATGCAGACGATGTGGCGATACTTCTTGGGTTCAACTATCTGAATGTTTTTTGCAGAACGACCTCAAGGGTGCATGAAATATCGAAGAACTGGGCATAGCTTAGTGGCTTGCATGTAAATCCAGACATACCGGAAATATGCTTATTCACGGAGTAGACGAAGAAGCCCGATTCCGTGACACCAAGCTTCTCGGCATGACTATAAAGTTGTCCAACAAGACAAGGGCTGATCAATAAGTCCGTGATTTTTCGAAGTTCCCTAGTATTTATTTGAAATACAACACCGCTCCCATCAAGTACCACCTGTTAATAGACTACTGTCAATTCTTGAGCAAGTTCCGCCATTTACTTTGCGTTTAACAGCTGTTCAAAACATACAACCTCGTGCATTTTTTTAAAAATGGAAAAAGTGAATTTCGAGTGCTCATTAAACATTATTTCTTGCGCAAAACACCCGTCAATCAAACCAAGGAAAAGCTTGATAAATACTATGGAGACTCTGCACCATCAATTTCAACGGAAAAAAGTGGTTTACTGACTTTTGTTATGGTCGCACAAGTCCAAATGAAGCTGAACGTTCTGGACTGCCAATTGAGATCAATACACCCGAAAATGCCGAAAAAATCCACGATATGGTATTGGCCGATCGAAGAGTAAAAGTACGTGAGATTGTTGATGCCATAGGTATTTCATATGGCAGTGTGGTTTCAATTTTAAATGATCAGTTGGGTTTAAGAAAGCTGTCTGCAAGATGGGTGCCGCGTTTGCTCTCAATGCACGGGTGCACACGTGTGTAGTCTCAATGGTAAAATTGCATGAATTGGGCTACGAATTGGTACCTCATCCGCCATATTCTCCGGATTTAGACCCCAGTGACTATTTCCTATTTCCAAACCTAAAGAAATGGCTCGGTGGAGAGAGATTTAGCTCCAACGATGAAATTATTGATCAAACAAATGACCAAGAAACCCAACTCCCCCCCCCCCCCCCCCACCCCACAAATGTGCTTGCTCAGAGAACTAATTGTTTAAAGAGGGGATGTGGGAACCGAAAATTCGGTTGTTGCCACCGAATTGCGCTTACCACAACCAAATTGTGGTTATCACGACTGAATTTAGTCCCCACAACTGCAATTCGATAATTGATACAGTTGTGGCAAATGGTATAAATTTTTGACACTTATTATGTGCTAGTTGACCAAGTATTTCAATACTAAATCCAATTTCAATGAACTTCCCTAGCTCATGATTATTTCATCATTTTCACTGGCTCCTTCCCTAATTACTTAACATTTCAGATTCCAATTTAACAGACAGTCAGTCCTATAGTCATCCTTTGCTGACTTTTTGGCCCATAATTAATGGTTGTTTGTCGCATTTCATGAACTGTTTTCCATTTTTTTTCCTTCTTAAATTCTTTATTTTCTTTTTTATTCTCTTCTTACCCCGACATCTCTATCGCTGCTGCTGCACGAGGAGGAGGATGACTCTTTTTGGGCCTGTGAATTGTAGTCGGTGACTGTTGAAAACAAATGGATTTCGGTGACTGGGCGACTACGGTGACTATGACACTGCGTGTGACGGGGTGTGTTGAGGAGTGGTGTGCTCTGCCCGAAACCGAAAATTTACGGCTAACAATTACGAACGTGCGACTGAGTGCCTCCACTTTTGGGTGATTAATTTGATTTAAGATGTCTGCATTTCGAATGGTCCACAACAAATGCACTCACTACTGACTTAAGGTGAATTTATGGCTCATGCCAAGAGTTGACACTTTAGTTTGTTGGTGAAAAATTTCACGCAGAAATCGCCGCGACAATGTCGCCCCAACCAGTTGTGTTGCTAAATTTGAATGCAGAGAAAATTTGCTGTTCATATTTCATTTTAGCCTTTGAAAAGACAATACATTTTTTTAAAATGTTTGTGCTTTTTTCCCGCAATTATGTATTTAGTTTTCGTTTTCGATATTCATTTAGTTGGCGATAGCGGCAACCCGGAAGTGTTCCATATTTATGTGTCACTTTCTTACCGCTGACTGACTTGGGGATGGCCATGAATGCGTTACCTCATCTTTAGTTAAGAGTTCCCTGTATTCGTTTTACATTCTTTCTCGCCCGATTGTAATTATGGCATTTGATTTGTCTAAATAATTTTCCAAATTTAAAAAAACAATTAAAAATTTAAATCAAAACATTTCTCGGTCGTAAACCGATTTGAATTTGAATGAGATTTTGATGATGTGACTTCATGAGAAATAATAAACAGAAAATGTTTAATTAAATACAATATTTGTAAACAACAATAAACAGACGATTTTCATTGAATATTGTTTTCAATTTAAACTTAAGGCTTAAAGTTCCACCTATTCAATCAGATTTTCAACATCAGCGTGTAATTACTATAATTTTGTCATCGCTACGCTTTGGGAAAACGCTTTTCAAATAGTCCAACGCGTTTGGACAATTTTCAACGGCCACTTCGATGCATTTTTTAACAATTCCCCATTTTATGTGGAGCGGTGGCAGCAAGATGTCTTGAGTATTGTCAATTAAAGGTGCATTCTTCAGATTATGTTGCTTCATTTGTTCATCCACACTTCCTCTTGGTATCCATGAATTACATTGGTATTGATTTAGAGGTGAGCGCGAATCCCAATTACAAAGAAAACAAAAGAATTTTGGAAAGCCGCCCTTATCGATGATCCCTTGCAAAATGTTGATGACCTTCAAATCACAGCAAATCTTCCATTTATTTTCGTAGTATTGGATTTTTTTCATTATATCCTTCAATGTTTCATAGCCTTCTTTCATGTTAATACCCACTGTTAGCGGAATGGAAGGTTTTCGGTTCCACACATGCAACAACACTGCTTTCAAGCTTGAAAGAGAACCATCAATAAATAATGTCCCCCCACTAGCGATGCAGTTCATTCCCATTTTTACCTAACCTACCTAATCGCTACCTAAACGGTGTTAAGAATCATTCGTAGGAAGTTCATATATTCTAGGAAGTTGTTTATTGAGATCTTAGATACATTTTTGTAGTTGCTTGTTTCCGTGAATTTTGAACGGTTTGCAACCTATGGACCTGAACAGGGGAAAAAAGGTAAACAAATCGAATTTTTTAAAGTTTTTTACATTAGATTTTGACCTTGAAGATGAAGTTTTTTTTGATTTTATATGTTCAAAATTTCTGTTCTTTATGACAAGAGCTACAACTTTCCCTTAGAGAGTAAACCAAAATTCCGAATGGTTTGCAAGATATGAGCCTGACAAAATGATTACTTTTTGCAAAAATGACGCCGAGTCCCCAAATCTTTGGGGGCCCATAAAATAAAAATTGAATGACTTTGGGCACAACTGGGAGACACGGGTGTTGTATTTAAGACTTTGATATATATGTAAATGTTGTGTGTTCTTAAGTGTGCTTTGCTATACTATGTAAACTATTGAGTTTCAATTTTCGTTTTACTTCCTAATAAAACTTTAACAATATGTTACAAGCGCCGTTATTTTTTTCAACGTGTAGAATTTTGTATATTTTAAATGAAAATCTACTTTGGAAAATGAGGCAATTGTTGAAACTTGGTCTGCGACTTGGTGCCTTGTCTTATGTAAATGTGTCCCCTGTTTGGCCTCCATAACAACTGTCAAAAACTGGGACGGTCGCTCAAATTATGGGAACCATTTGAAAGCAATTGTGCGTTGTCTTCATTAGGTTTAGCAGGATTATAGTGATTGATCCCATTTAATATTTAAATATTTTAAATGAAATTATTGTACAGTTGAACAAAAGCTCACAATCCGCCCGTAAAACGTCAAGCATTTAAAGAGCCACTCATGCATTTAACCAAAGACCATCCATACTTTCACGAAGTATGGCCTGCAAATTAAAATTCTCCTAAGAGCCCTACAAAGTAAGCCCACTTACCTAAGTCTGTTGCCAAAAGTCCAGCGAATGGTAATGGTGTGTATCATGGGTCCTCTTCACACAACCCCTTCCGAGGGTTCAAAGGTTATCCTCCACCTGTTACCACTAGCTTTGCTAGGAAGGCAAATGCCCGCTAAGTCGACAATCCGCCTAGAGCATTCTTCGCAATGGATCATCAGTCCACATGGTCATGAATCGATTTTGAGGGATCTGCAACCATCCACAGTAAAATTCGACTAACACCCACTTCAGCCTTTGAGAGAAACTTCTCCACTCATATCCTGGGCAGACAGGATGGCAAGGGACTCATACTAGGCAAAAGTTGATGGCAAGGTAAGGTTTGGAGTATATTCTAAAGAGGTGGGTCTGGACTGCCAAACCATTGAATGTCTTTCAGGCAGATATCCATATCTAATCTTACAGCCAGGCTGCTGTAAAATCTCTGCAATCGGAATTCCAGACTTCAAGAACTGCCACACGTCTCTAAATAAGAGGGCCAAGCAGTTCGATATTCACCTTATATGGGTGCCGGACACAGGAACTTTCCAGCACTTGAAAAATCTGTGCCCTTAGTTGTTGGTATGGAAATATAACGTGTTTGTAGCTTGACGCAAATATAGTATACTTGTGTCCAAAAAACATTGTGTTTGCCAGTCAACTGTACATGTTTTAAAGAAAATGATTTATAGGTAATAATATATGTTTTTGGGGCCCAAATGTGGCTGCGTTTGTTGAATACTGCTGAACACAAACACGTGACACACAACAAAGAAACAATGATCTTCAATTCACGAAAACAATTCAAGCAAACATATACATGGTTCCTGCATTATAGTGCTGGGCCGTGTTATTCAGCGTGAGGGGCCATGGGATGAAGTTCTCACACATGAGTATAATAGATGGTATTGTGGTACAAACTGGAGCACTACTAGTAAAGTATTGCCAAGTTATGACCTAAATCGTAGACTAACCCTGATATCCATTCCCATACGTTGAAAAATCTATAGTTTTTTGTTATTTGGATGCAAATATAACGTGCGTTTGGAGCGTCGGAAATATAATATAATTGTGTCCAAATACATTGTGTTTGCTATTCAATATTACATGTTTGAGACACAACGATTAATATGTTTGAGACCCAAATATATCTGTGTTTGTGATACACATACAGATATGTTTGTTGCACTGCTTATGCTCTCTCGAGAGGAAGAGAATGAAAGATGGACAACGAGAGAGTCTATCTTGAAAGTGTATATCGGTATTTCTGCCTTATTCTCATAAATATTCCTCAATGTAAATATGTAGTGGAAACCGTCTGAAACCAAAAACGTAAGAGACAACAAAGAAAGGAGAAGCAAAAGAACAGCAGATTCTCATTTCACGAAAAAAGACCAATAATGCAAGTAAATGTAAAAAGGGCCGTTTTAAATCTTTGTTTGTATTAATTATTTATAAATGTGGATTTATACTGAAAAAAAGAATTATAATAAATAATACAAATATATTGAATTCAAAGAATACTTCGTTTCTACATATTATTATGTTTGGGAGGAAATACGCACATGTTTCCACGTAAGTATATGGAGGTTTGGAGGAAACACGTAAATGCTTCCACGTAAGCATGTGGATGTTTGGGATGAAGAACACACATGTGCCAATAAACAAGCTACTGTTTGCATTTAAATACAAATGTGTTTGGGACTTGCAAACATATGAATGTTTGAAGTGTGTTCTAAACATAGACATGGTTGCTGCAGAATATGTTTGGGAGAATATGTTACAAAAGTAGTTTTTTCAACGAGTAAATGGTCTTGTCGTACAAATTGGAGGATCACTAGGCAAGTATGGCCTAGTTATTACCTAAATCGCCTATGTTAGCCACAGTTTAAATAGGAGACTCACTTCTCGACGTGGAATATTTCTGCATTAATTGCAGGGATGAAAAATATCGTCTCATATCTGATGTGTTCCTGCCCCAACTTTTGTGTTAGTGGAGATAATATTTACGGTCTTAGTTCTTTTGGACCTAACGTACATTCTGGGTGTTAGGCTCAATGATCCGAGAACATTTTTGCGGATCGTCAGGTACTAGAATACGTCTATTTTCATGGTACACCGGGATGGTGTATCATATAGCGTGAACGCACCTGAACCAAACCAAGTTAACCAAACCAGGTTAATTTATAGGTTCTTATTAATCATTAATCTTAATCATTCTCAGGAAGTTCATATGTTCCAGAAGGTTTTTTAATTGAGATCTTAGGTACATTTCTGTAGTTGATTGTATCCCTGAATTTTGAACGGTTTGCTGCCTATGGACCTGAACAGGTTAAAAAAGACTACAAAAAATCGAATTTTTTAAAGTTTTTGGCGATTTAGACCTTGAAGATGAAATTTTTTGGATTTTATATGTTCACAATTTTTGTTCTTTATGGCAAGGGCTACATCTTTTTATCAGAGAGTAAATCAAACAAACGGTTTGCCAGATATGAGCCTGACAAAATGGTCACTTTTTTGCAAAAATGACACCGAGGCCCCAAATTTTTGGGCTCATAAAAAAAGTGCATGACTTTGGGCAAAACTGGGAGACACGGGTCTTTTTTATTTGTCTTTTATGAGGTAGTGGTGTCCATATATGGTTATATTTTTTCGTGTTGCACTGTGTTCTTAAGAGTAGGTACTTCTGTCAAGAAATGTTGGTTTGTTTCACAAAAAGGTATTCTTTAAAGAAAACGTAATTTTTTAAGAAAAGGCAAATTGTTGCGAGAAAATTTTGTTTTTTAAGGGATGGTAATTATTTTAAAAACATAACTTTTTTTAAGAAAATGTAGTTTTTTGTATAAAAATTTACTTTTTATAAGCAAAGATACTTATATAAGATAAGGTAGTTTTTTGACGTAGAATACGTCTTACCTTACGGTATGAGGAGTCATGTCAGGTTTTTATTGTTGTAATCTTTATTTCATTGAATTTGAGGAAACGGCTACATGAATTTTTTTAAAATTTTTTTTTGTAGGTAAATGAAGATGTTATCTTTCGTTTGATATACATTTCATATTGGTTGATATATTTCTAGTATTTTAATTTCTCAATTGAAAATTGTTTAAACACATACACTCAAACATATGTGTGGTGTTTGGTTGAGTGTTTTTGGTTGCTCAACATTGCTTAGGAACATGTATCTAGTAAAAAGTGAAACGAACAGCAAGCTAATGTTGCTTGGCAACATGTATCTAGTAAAAAGTGAAACAAACAGTAAGCTAACGTAATAAAGCTTTTTTGCGAAAGCTTCAATAAAGCTGTTGTAACATTAATTTTGAATTGTAAAGCGTAAAGCTTTCACACAACGCTCGAATGCTAATGCGAAGACTCGATAAGGTAAACCTTTTTTAATATTAGGGCGGCCCTCTCAACATTCGCAGAACTTATTTCAATAAAAATATTAATTAAAATACATAAATTAAATTAAGTTTAAAAAAATTGAACATAATATTTTTTTTTTAAACGGACTTGAATCAAATGCCTTTGGTAAATAAAAAAATTACAGCAGACAGTTGTCCGAGGCCTTCGGCCACGGACTGTCCCTGCAAGCTGTGTCAGAGACACGGCCATTAAGTTTAACGTAGAATACGCCATCCGATAAGACAGAAAACATATATAACAATAAATGATAAATAATATAAGCAAAGGCCGAAGGCCTCGGACAACTGTCTGCTGTAATTTTTTTAAGAAAAGGTACTATGTTTAAGAATATGAATAGGTGTTTATGTAAGAACATTTTATTTTTCCAAACTTCTTTGGGTTCAAAATCTTTATTGGGTTCAAAATTACAATATATACTAAATATTGGTTACAGGCTCCACCTAGAAAACTTCCCATTAAACAAGAAATTTCCCAACATATGTTAGTTTAGACACAAACCAAAGCAAAAGTACCCAATACAGTTGATAATACTGGGTTCTAGTATAATAGTGTTAAAACAAAAGTTGTTTAATTTGTTTTCATTTAGCCCCCATTCCGCAATTTGCGATAAGGAACTTCGTTTCAAAATTATCGAAGTCCTCTCTCTTACTAGAGTATCGCATCCCTGAATTGCGAAACTTTACAAGTGAAGCGAAAAGTACCAAAAACCTAATCAGCAAAACATAGACAATAGGGTGCACTGAAAAAAAAATGGGGGGGTTAATTCGCGAAATACAATGAGAGATATGCGAAAAATCGGGAAATATATGTGTGACCAACACTTCAAGATGCTGCTGTGAAAAGAAAATGTTGAGTCAAAATTTTGCAAATATATTTTTTCAATTGTTCTAGTCATGCCACGTCGTTTGGAACCCATATTGTGACCCATAAACAATTAATTTTACCCAAAAACTCAAGGAATTGAAACTTCTACGGTCGATAGGGGACCATAAATATCCTTTTAGTTAAGAAAAGTTTCACGTTCTAATAATCAGCTCTTCAACACACCTGCTTTAATACCCCCACCATTGAACCTAGTTTCCACTACAGCCTAATTAGGCACATATCTAGTAAATTCGTTTATATTGTAACATTTAGAACACAGACAAAATCATCAGTTGGGGTCAGCTTGTTTAATATATTTTTCCGTCATGGTAAACGGATTTTCCAGTTAACACAGCTTCGTTTATAAGCAATTCGGTCATGACAACGATATGAGGAAGTTGTTACAACCGATATTTGCATGATTCGTTTGTAAAAGCCGAATTTTCGGTTACGGCAACCATAAACCATTTTCAAATCGTTTGCAACAAACGAATTTGCAATTGACTCAAACAAATTCTATCGTTTGTGACAAATTCTAAGTTGGGGAATGGTTACAAATATATTGAGTTTATATAAATTTTGTGTCAATTGAAGACACTCCCGTACAGTTCTTCCATCTAGGAAACTGTTTGTTACTTTTGGGCTAAATATTAAAAGAATCATGTAATTTCTATACAAAATATACTCGTACAAAACATCAACCTCTTATGGGTTTGTTATTTGCATTGTTCCAAGGTCCAACTAAAGTACATGCCGAATGTCTGTCCATTACATGCTTTGTCTACACATTTATCCCTCTATTCAAAACATATCGTGGCATCATCTGTGTGGAACATAATCTACATTTTCTTTTATACTCGTACAATAGAGGACTTAAACTATCCTATACATCTATTCAATTGCTACCAGTAGTAGCAGTTGCTGTAGCAGCATCAACGACCTCATTTTTTACTGGGAACACATTTTACCTGCAGCAGCATCTCTATCCCCTTCAGGTATGTGCTTCCTTAATGCATCCCAAATCAAGCTAACCACGAACTAACACACGATGGCAACCATCCACTACAGTGCAGTGACTTGTTTCCTTATTTTCCCCCATTTTTTTTAACTCTCCTGCAAGCGACCAAATAACGATATGTGCATTCATTGCGATCTAGGTTATATTTATCAAAACTCTATAAACTCACACATACAGTTTTGTAAATTATATTATCCTAGACGACTATCGCAACACACATTCACTTCTACACTTGCAACTAACACACTTGCACATTCATACACTCCATCTCTTGTGTATCCTTGCGACTCTTCGAATATGGCAAACATTGCCGGCATCGGCAACAACAACAACAGAAAGTCGCAAGTTTTTGTTGTTTGTAGTCCTGGTGATGTCTACTCTACTACTGTTGTAGTTGCTGTCATCAAAGTGAATGAGAATGGATGTGTATGTGTGTGTTTGTGTGTGTTTATGTGTTTGTGTGCGTTTAAGCAAGTCCTGTGAAAGAGTATAGGCAGTCGGTCCTTTGGTGTGCCTGTGTTTGTTGTTATTGTGGTTGTATTTTTGGCATACATTTCATGGCCTACTTTCCATTGTTTGCATATGAAATATGGCGACAAAGTTTTTCATCTCTTGCTCTTGTGCCTTCTCTCGCTGTCGTTGTATGAATTTCCACTTTAGTTGTTCGCCGTTCCGTTGTTCTGCTTTCAGTTTCAGTTGACAACGTTAGTGTTCTGGTTTATCGTATACTGTTGAAGTTTCCATCATTCTCAGCTTGGTCTTCCTAATCATCATCACCATCAACATCATCATCATCATTATCATCATCATCATCACCGCCACCATTGTCGTCATCGTTTCTGATGACAGTTTGTTGGTGGTCTAATAAAGCTTGATAATGTGGGGCATACGCAATCCTTGAGGCAATGTTATGTCTAATACTTAGTCGGTGATATGCCTAAGAAAATGTATGGATTTAGAAAGAAGGTCATTTGAAGGACTAAACGAAAGGAATATTTGATAAATTTGCTAGGTTAGAATGTAATAATAAAGTTTAAAAAACTCAAGAATCAGATTGGGCAAGATCACCAGCTGCCACATGCAAGCTAGCAACGGTAAAGGGATCAAGGATACTTGGTGAGCAATTCAGAATTCACTGAAATGGCAGAAAACCGTTACAGCGGTTGGTGTAATATTGAAGAAATATATTGGTAGATCTAATATATTCAAATTTGCCAGCCGGTCACAGATGCAACTTTGGCTCCCGACCCCCGGTCGATGAGCGAACTGATTCGAACTCCGATCACTTGGATATCCGAGTTCTATCACAGAAAAACTTTGATTTTATTGAAACTGAATCATGAATCACAACTAACAATGCTGCAAACTGATTGGCCAACTACTATTCCTGGTACCTAACGGCGAACCAAAGTCCATTTCAGTCCAAATTATAGGTAGAATTGAAAAGAAATAAATCTGCTTATATGGTGAAGCGGCAGCCAGCTGCAGACGTATGAGCAATAAAATTTTTAAGGTAGAATCGCTTCACGAAAATACTTGCGATGTTGAAAAGGAAATATGCATAAAGAATAGGGACACATAAAGTGAACCACAGACTTGTCATTCATGAGCATGAGTATCAGCTATCGTTGATGTTTATTGTTTGGATACCGTCCTTCGTGATACCAAATAAGAATTTAATCGAAGTTGTTCGCATAACTATCATGTTCACAAAATGATGTTGGTAATATTTTTCAAAATGAAAGTTATTGACCAATCTCATGCTCATGAATGACAAGTCTGTGGTTCGCTTAAGGGTAAAAGATATGAAAATATGAAATGAGAATGATAAACATAAAACCTCCTGTTGACGACACTCGGAAACGTCATAAACTACAAATTACGGATATGCACTTGGAATGTTATAACACTATACAAATCCGGTGCCACTATCCAACCGGCAGAAGTCCTCGAAAATTACAAGGCAGGCATTACTGCTATATAGGAGATACGATGGACAGGATATGGCTGTACAAGGCAGAAGAACTGTGTCATATAACACAGCAGCCATGGGGAAATTTGAAAACATGAATTTAGTTGCAGATTTGTAGTTGGTAAAAGACTGCGACATTTGGTCGTAAGGATCAACCCCGCGACTGAATAAACAGTCATCTGAATTAAAGCGAAATACTAATTTGTGTACATCCCCCGACGGACGAAAAAAACGATGCCACCAAGGACATGTCAAATGAGCGCCTAAAGGAAACATACGACCGTTACCCCGGCCATGACATTAAGATTGTGCCAGGTGATTTTAATGCTAAAGTCGGCAGAGAATATGTTGTTGAACCAACCGTCGGTATTTTCAATCTACTCGCTCTCACTTCCAACAACGAAAAGGGACTGTTAGAATGTAAAAAATAAATAAATGGTTTCCCATTACATCCCATGAAGGGACCGAGGAGAACTTCTCACAATCACTGAGCTGTGCGCTTTCCAGTTTTCACTCACTGATTGGGACCTACAGTTTTACACCGATTCCGAACGGTATTTTGAGAAGCTTTATCATGGCTATATACTCGATAGTGTCCCCGTCACTATGCGAGGTGACCGCCGCCGAAAGAAATTTTTTTTGAAGGTGGTCAGAGCAGGGTTCGAACCCAGGATCTCATGTACAAGAGCCGCGCATACTAACCATTACACCACCAACGGCCACACTGTTAGAATGTGCCGCGGTGAAAAATATGGTTTCCAGTACTACGAGTAGTCGGCCGTCGGTGGTACAATGGGTAGAGTGCCCGGCTCTTGTACATGAGGTCGTGGGTTCGATCCCTGCTCAGACCACCTTACATTTCTTTCGACGACGGTCACTTCGCTTAGTGATGGCGACACTATCGAGTACCTAGCCATGAAAAAGCCTCTCAAAATACCGTTCCTAACGGGTGTAAAACTGTACGTCCCAATCAGTGAGTGTAAAACTAGAAAGCGGATATCTTACTCATTCTGAGAAGTCCTTCGCAATCCCTTCATGGGATATTATGGGACACCATTTTTGGGAACAAGTTCCTTATCGCACTTAGCGGGATGGGGGCTAAATGAAAAAAAATAAACAATTTTTTTAACACTATTGGGCTACAACCCCGTATTATCAACAACATTGGGTACTTTGGCTTTGGTTTGTGCCCAGACTAACATATGTTGGGAAATTTGGTGTTTAAAGGGAAGTTTTCTAGGTGGAGCCTGTAACCAATATTTAGTATATATTGTAGTTTTGAATCCAATAAAAAGTAAGTGAAAAAAGTGATAAAAAAGAAAATTTTCTTAAATAAATACCTAACCATATTCTTAAACAAAGTGCCTTTTCTTAAAAAAATACCTTATCTTAAAAAAGTACCTTTGCTTAAATACAGTAAATTTTCATAAAAAAGTACCTCTTCTTAAAAAAAGTATTTTTTGTTTAAGAACCTTTTCTTTAAAAGTAAATTTTCTTACAACAATTTGCCCTTTTCTGAAAAAACTGAATTTTCGTTAAAGA
This sequence comes from Phaonia tiefii, assembly GCA_963931995.1. Lineage (NCBI taxonomy): Eukaryota > Metazoa > Arthropoda > Insecta > Diptera > Muscidae > Phaonia > Phaonia tiefii. Next base: position 248,655,467 of record OZ008368.1, on the reverse strand, counting down.
GTACCTTTTCTGTGAAACAAAAAAAAATATACCTATTCTTGACCGTCGGTGGTGCAATGGGTAGTGTGCGCGCCTCTTGTACAGGAGATCCTGGGTTCGATCCCTGCTCCAACCACCTTAAAATTTCTTTCGACGACGGTCACCTCGCATAGTGACGGCGACACTATCGAGTATATAGCCATGAAAAATCTTCTCAAATTACCGTTCGGAATCGGTGAAAAACTGTAGGTCCCAATCAGTGAGTGAAAACTGGAAAGCGCACAGCTCAGTGATTGTGAGAAGTTCTCCCCGGTCCCTTCATGGGATGTAATGGGAAACCATTTATTTTTATTTATTTATTCTTGAAAAAAAGACCAATTCTACAAAAATTCCCATTTCTTAAAACAAAAACCATTTCTGCAAGAAAATACATTCTCTTAAAAAAAAACCCCAATGAGTGTTCGAACTCACAGACGATGTGTTAAAACCTTTTTGTTACACGGTACCTGTTCGATTTCTATGAACACATTAGTAAATGTTACATTGGAAAATAAAAAACAGCGCTCAATCAAACGATGACGTTGCATTTAAATAATATTAATATTTAAAATTATTTAAAGACCAGTGCAAGCACATGTGTCACTATTTTCTTGCTTAATACTTTTTGTTTTATTCCCACAAAAACCAAAGAGAATGCAAAGCAACAGACACATGTGCATATATCTAATGTAATGTTCGTACATACGCTACAAAAGTTCACACAATTTTCGTTGCTCTCTTCCTATCTCATTTTTATATACGTATAACAACGTCATTATTGTCTTTGCTCTGAGAGTGCTCCGCACCCACACAAGACAATTATTCGCTGCCGCTACATTAGTGTGTGTTTTTTCGCAGTCTGACGATCTGTGTTTCGCAGTCCGACAAATCTGTGTTCTTTATAGGGGTAGGTCACCCTTATCATTTAGGGGTATGAAAAATAGATGTTGGCCGATTCTGAGACCTACCCGATATTCACACAAAATTCCATACAAATTGGTGCAGTCGTTCCGGAGGGGTTTAACGCCAAACAATCTGTGAGCCCAGTCAGACAAACTCAGTCGGACAAACTGTGTTTGGATGTATTCACTTTGTGAGTTAAGTCCCTACCCGCGCCTATCGATGTTAACACATCAAAACCTTTTCTTACAATAAATCCTTTTCTTAAAAGTACCTGTTCTTTAAAATAAAATAATACCTTTTCTTTTCTTGAGATCAGTAGCGTTTCTGAAAATAAGTAAATTTTCTTAAAAAAATAACCTTTCCTAAAAAGAGTACCACGTCTTTAAAAAGTGTATTTTCTTAAAAAAAACAAATTTTGTCAAAAAAAAACACCTATTCATATTCTTACACAATGTAAATTTTATTCAAAAACCTTACCTTACCTTAAAAAAGTAAATTTTCTTCAAAAAAAATCAATTTTCTTACAAAAAGTACCTTTTCTTCAAAAAGTAAATTTTCTTACAACAAATTGCCTTTACTTAAAAAACTACTTTTCCTTTAAAGAGTGCCGTTTTTGTGAAAAATTCCTTTTCTTAAAAGTGTCTTTTCTAAAAATAGAATGATACCTTTTCTTTCATATTCTTGAGATAAGTAGCCTTTCTGAAAATAATAAGTACATTTTCTTAAAAAAAATAACCTTCTCCTAAAAAGAGTACCACTTCTTTAAAAAGTACCTATTCTTAAAAAAGTACTACTTTGTAAAAAAGAAAATCATACTCTTATGGCTTTTTCTTCCAGAAAGTTCTTCTTCTGAAAAATAGTACCTCTTCTTAAAAAACAAGTAAAAGTGTTAAATTCGGCTGTGCCGAATCTTTGATACCCTCCACCTTAGTGTTAACCAGCAAAATATTAAATTTGAAAAAGGACCTTTTTTAAGAAAATTTACATTTAAAAAAAATAAAAAGAAGTTACTTGTTCACAAATGCAATTACTTGCTCACAAATGCAGGATGCTCACAAATGCTCACAATGCTCACAAATGCATTGCTCACAATGCTCAAATGCTCACATTGAAAATGTACTTAAGAAAATGTACTTTCAAATGTACTTAATGTACTTTTAAATGTACTTTGAAAAGTACTTAAGAAATGTACATTTCTTAAGTACTTAAGACGAAATGTACTTAAGAAGAAATGTACTTAAGAAAGAAATGTACTTAAGAAATGTACTTAAGAAATATACTTAATGAAATGTACTTAAGAAATGTACTTTGAAATGTACTTAATGTACCCAATGTACTTTGAAATGTACTTAATGAAATGTACTTAAGAAATGTACTTTTTTTTAAAAAAATGTACTTTTTTAAAAAAAATAAAAATAAGTTACTTGTTCACAAGTAAAATAAAAAAGCATTTTTTAAAAATAAAAAAACATATTTTGGAGAACTGTTAAAGCTGGGACGAGAGTTGTTAAAGCTGGGACGAGAGTTGAACCTTTTTTTAAAAATAAAAAAGCATTTTTTGAAGAACTGTTAAAAAATAAAAAATCCAATGAGTGTTCGAACTCACGGGCGATGTGTTAACACCTTTTTGCTACACGGTACCTGTTCGATTTCTATGAACACATTCGTAAATGTTACATTGGAAAATAAAAAACAGCGTTCAATCATATGATGACGTTACAGTTAAATAATATTAATACTTAAAATTATTTAAAGACCCAGTGCAAGCAGATGTGTCATTATTTTCTTGCTCAATACTTTTTGTTTTATTCCCACAAAAGTCATAGAATGCAAAGTAACAGACACTTGTACATACATACATACATTGTTATATTCGTACGATATAACCGAAGATCGACATAAAATACTTTTTTAATATTACTCCAAATTAAAACACTTAAATTTCGGCTCGCCGATATCGGATCGCCTTAATTTTTAGCCTAAACTCTTCGTCGAAACCCGCACTAGCTTTTTCATCCAAAAATTAATAAAATCGGCTATGAATTTCCGGAGAAAATCGAGTGGGAAAATTATATGAAAATCGCCCAATAATCACTTTCAATACCGACTGCCAAGCAACGAACAAACAAACGATGATAAGACAAAACCGAATCAACATAAAACACTTTTTTAATATTACTCCAAATTAAAACACTTAAATCTCGGCTCGCCGATATCGGATCGCCTTAATTTTTGGCCTAAACTCTCCGTCGAAACCCGCGCTAGCTTTTTAATCCAAAAATTAATAAAATCGGCTATGAATTTCCGGAGAAAATCGCGTGGGAAAATTATATGAAAATCGCCCAATAATCACTTTCAATACCGACTGCCAAGCAACGAACAAACAAACGATGATTTACTCTTTCAAACCTAACACTTGCGTATGCATTAAATTTATAGTTTACTGCCCTAGAGGCGCGCGTATAGATGTTAACACATCAAAAAAACAAGCTGGGACGAGAGTTGGACCAACAACCCTCAGACTAAAACGCGCAACCCTTTACCCATCAGGCCACAGCGACCTTAGATGAAGTGTGACAAAATTCATATAAATGTATGAACACATGAAAGTACATCTAAACATTCTAAAGTACTTACCTATTATAAAGAACAACAAAGATTTTCAACATGGAAATTCACCACACGGCAAAAGGAGTAGTTTAGTATAAAACTACAAAAATTAATGTGAAAATTTTATGAGTTTTTTTACGTTTCCAATCATAAAATTTTTCCCAATGGACCAATTTCGCTGATTTTCAATACCAAACTGCTCAAGAATACGTGGAACATTCTGGCCAAAAAACCAAACCGCGTTATCGCCGATTGCAGTCGTGAGAATGTTTTCAACAGACGGACAGATGGACACGGCTATATCGACTCCGGTTGTTATAAGGATCAAGAATATATTTACTTTATGGGGTCGCAAAGCCTTATTTCTATATGTTACAATCAGAATGACAAACTGATATATATGTACCCTCTATCACTTACAGTGGAGGGAATAAAAACATGAGCTTTTAATAACAGAAAAACCTCTCTTTAAAAAAGGACCCTTCGGCAAAATATAATTTATATTCTTACAAAGAGGACCTAAAAATTTCAGGTAAAAAGGTCATGTCAGTAAAATGGATAAAAATTAACCAGTACGAAAGATATTCGAAGACGTACTCAAAGGACGTCGACAAATAGGACAACCAAGATTTCGCTGGACAGACCAGGTGGGATATTTGAAGTACACAAGCGAAACATCCCACATCCGCTTATTTGTTAATGGACCCCGCAAACGTTATAGGGACTACGAGTCACGGATATGAATTGTGTAATGTAAAAATCCTATACAAATCCTCCGCCAGTTTTCAACTAGCCGATGTCTCCGAAAATTATAAGGCTGATATAACTGTTATACATCAAATCCAATAGGCAGAACATGCAAGTGCAAGGAACAAATATGCTTTTGCCGTTCGTCTTGTACAGTGAGTGGTTGCGTATGGGGAAAGTTGCACACATTAAGACACATATCAATAAATAATATCAGCAGCAGTGACAAGCGAATTGTATTCTATAACAAAACTTAACAAAATTCTGATAATAGGCTACGATAGTATCGAATGCTAATCGATCTGTATGACTGACATGTTGTTTTTAACTACTGGTTCCCTGAACTTTAAAGAATTTCTGGAGAAATTTGTATGCTATAATTAAACTCATTCTGAATCATATACACGCTGAAAAATATCGGCCCAGCAACATATTGCAGGAAACGGGTACATGTTTGCAAGCACTGTTTTCATAAATTGAAGATCTGCTGCTTTTTGTTTCTTTGTTGTCTGTCTCGTATTTGTTTTTGGCGGTTTTCAATAAAACAACCACATTTTGGTGTCAAAAACATGTAATATAACCTATTAATCATTGTGTCTTAAACATGTTATATTGACTAGCAAACACATTGTGTTTGGGCACAAGTATAGTATATTTGCGACAAACTAGAAATACGTTATATTTGCATCCAAACATCAAATAAAGACCGATTTTTCAGCGTGCATAGATAGTCCAGAATCCTGCACAAATATGGTGGCATCTCTTAATGTACGCAGGAGATTATTTTCCAAGTTAAAGGTACATTTCCACTGAACGTGTTTAATAGATTTACCATTTTATGAAGTCCAAAGCAGCTGATTTTTCGCACCAGAATAAGCTGATTTTTATCTCAAAACATGTTAAACGTTTTAAAAACGGTAACTGGAAACGTAGCCTAAGCCGACGAAGTGTGATGTTATCCCTGATATTTTGGATGCCATCATTCTACAAATGACGAAATCTTCAGTTCCAGGAAAAATCTCCAGTAAAACCTGTGGGACATTTAGTAATAGGTTTGCAGTTCACTTGGGAGAATTCGGGAAAAATGTTGAAATACTTTGAAGCTGTCTCTTAAGCTTGCTCTTTCCTATCTGTTTAAACGTGTATATAGATAAATTCGACAAAATCTAAGTAGAGATAAATATAAGACGGACTTGAAATACTTGGCCTTAAAATACTGTGATCGTTTTCTATAGATAATTCGCATCACTTGAATACTAGAATATTTAATTATTTTCTAGTTTAAATTTTATCAAATAAATGTTATCGACTATCATTTTGCATAACCGCAATTTGCCAGAATTCCCCACATTTCCAGCAATATGAGTGTCGTCAACATTCATGTGCCACCACCTTCTCGCCATACGTGATTTGTTGGCTGTGTGATGTGTGTAGGGCCGGGGGCATTCGGTCAGGGATGATTTGTGGCTTGCCACAATCGCAGTGATTATGGCCACTCAATGTTGCCAAATTTACGCCTACCGTAAGCGATTGAGCACATTAACTAACGACTCCTTCTTATGGAAATCAAGTAAAAACCTCATAACACGGCCAACATTCGATTACAATGGCCGACATGTTAGTTGGTTTGTCATCAACACGTTAGCAACGCCTTAACCAGCGATTTGCAAATTGCATTGCTAATGATTACATGGTTTGTCATCATTTGGCATTTCTGTCTTTGAAAACAATTTGGACTTTGGATGTAGAGTTTCCTCAAGAGATGGTTGAGAAGGGTGCACACAACACATGTAGTAACATGACCATATTTACACACTACGAACATTTGCCAAGAAAGCGCGTGTGCATTTCCCATTGGTGTGGACTTGGCCCAACTACTTTGCGGCAGACATGTAACGCATTCCCCGTTAGAAACGGTTAAAATGTGGCATGTACGATATTGGACATTGTAAGTCTGACTATCGTCTTGGTGAAATTAATAACACAGTGGAACACAAATTTCGGGGATGGATGATTCCCTCAACAAACGATTAAATAAAAAATAAATGGTTTCCCATTACATCCCATGAAGGGACTGGGGAGAACTTCTCACAATCACTGAGCTGTGCGCTTTCCAGTTTTCACTCACTGATGGGGACCTACAGTTTTACACCGATTCCGAACGGTAATTTGAGAAGATTTTTCATGGCTAGATACTCGATAGTGTCGCCGTCACTATGCGAGGTGACCGCCGCCGAAAGAATTTTTTTTTGAAGGTGGTCAGAGCCGGGTTCGAACCCAGGATCTCATGTACAAGAGCCGCGCACACTAACCATTGCACCACCGACGGCCACAACGATTACAGAAGGTTAATAGATGAAGAATAATTTTATAGAACTGTGCAGGAACCATGTATATGTTTGGAATACACTTAAAATATTCATATATTTGCAAGTCCTAAACAAATTAATATTTAAATGCAAACGTTAGCATGTTTACATGATAACATGTATACTTTTACGTAGAGCCAAATGTGTGTTTCATCCCAAACATCCATATATTTTCGTCAAAGCATTCGTGAGTTTCCTCCCAAAACGAACGTTTGACAACTGAATAAATGAAACCAAAATACAAGAGATCAGTCAACATAAGACACACTCCAATCATTTTCAAACGCATTCGGGAATATTTCTATCTCACTGACTGAAAGAATAATGCAAAAATACAGTTATACACTTGCATTGACATTAACTTAAGCTGCGAAAAATCTCTATTTGCCACCCTTTTAATATTTTGGCCTCCATAGAACATAGTGGCAGAAAAATATTAAGTAATCAGTGCTCCAAACACAGCTGTATTTGTATTACAAACAAAGTTGTATTTGAATCGCAAACACATATAAAGTATTATAACATATTAATCATTGCGTCTCAATCATGAGATATTGCATAACCAACACAATGTGTTTGTAACCAAGTATACTATATTTGCGAAAAGCTACAAACACACGCTACATTTGCATCCAAAAAAAATCCAGATTTTTCAGCGTGTACACAAATTTCTATAGTTTCGGGATTTTCTAATGCTATGATTTGTGTCAGAATTTTTCGATTGTATTTGTGACTGAGTGAAATTTGCCCTTTATGCGACTCATTGAATTTTTCTCAATTGTGCAAGGGTTTGTCAAAATATCAAGCCAATCACTCATTGCATTTTTTGCATGAATGTGACTCATTGCTGTTGTATGGCTTGTGTCAGGACATTTATATTAACATGATTTCAATATCGCCTTTTTGGGCTTTAAATATTGGAAAACGGGTATCAGATGTATGTATGCATAAGACAGCAAATACCATTTTTGAACGCGGTTTAGCTCCTGCTCTTTGGGAGTAGAAAATAAAAGGTCAATAATCCCAGACTCTTTGTCTACAATCGGATTTATACCAAACTTCAAAATGTTCAAAACATATTAAATTTTCCAAAAGCTATTAAATTTTCGCCCCTTTGTACGACATGAGAACACGGATTCAATCTCAGCCAGCTTTCACTTCTGTAGCCGGTAGGCACAACGTTTAGTGGGACATAGAAAAACACTGTGTTTAATTTTTTAAGTCATGGAAATATAACCATATACGGACCCCACTACGTGATAAAAGACCAACAAAAAAGAACCGTGTCTCCAAGTTTTGCCCAAAGTCATGCAATTAGTTTTTTATGAGTCCCCAAAGATTTGGGGCCTCGGTGTCATTTTTGTAAAAAAGTGATCATTTTGTCAAGCTCATATCTTCCAAACTGTACGGAATTTTGATTTACTCTCTGAGGGAAAGTTGTAGCTCTTGTCATATAGAACAAAAATTGTGAACATATACGATCATCTTCAAGGTCAAAAAAATTTAAAAAAATTTGATTTTTTTTACCTTTTTTCCTCTGTTCAGGTCCGTAGGTAGCAAAACCGTTCAAAAATCAAGGAAGCCATCAACCACAAAAAATTACCTGATCTCAACAAACAACTTTCTGGAACATATGAACTTCCTAGGAATGATTCTTAACACCGTTTACTTACTATGCTATCTCACTGACCGCAGCAGCACAGTCAAAGCAGTAAGCTCAGCACACGCAACAAGGGACGCAGCACACAATATAAGAATCATTCCTACGAAGTTCATATGTTCTAGAAAGTTGTTTATTGAGATCTTAGGTACATTTTTGTAGTTGACTGTTTCCTTGAATTTTGAACAGTTTGTTACCTATGGACATGAACAGGGGAAAAAGGTTAAAAAAATCGAATTCTTTAAAGTTTTTGCGATTTTGACCTTGAAGATGAAGATCTTGTTCTATGTTCACAATTTTTGTTCTTTATGACAAGGGCTACAACTTTCCCTCAGAGAGTAAATCAAAATTCCAACCGGTTTGCATGATATGAGCCTGACAAAATGATCACATTTTTGCAAAACTGACACCGAGGCCCCAAATCTTTGGGGGCCCATAAATGCATGACTTTGGGCAAAACTGGTCTCTTTTTGTTTGGTATTTATCGCGTAGTGGTGTCCGTATATGGTTATATTTTTTCGTGTTGCACTGCATAATTAACCATGAAAAATGTCTTCAACGCATAACTGTTTGAGGATATGACAATTCAATTTGTCTGCCTTGCTTTTCCTAGGAGAGTCCAATGTAAATTAGGCATAAAACCAAGATAGCTGCACACGCTGCAAAAAATGTATTTTGTTGTTGTTTAAATGCAAATATAACATGTTTGTAGTTGGTCTCAAATATAGTATACTTGTGTCCAAACACAATATGTTTGCTACTCAATATTATATGTTTGAAGCACAAAGATTAATACGTTATAATATATGTTTTTGTGACCCAAATATGGATTTGTTTATTTAAAACTGTTGAAAACTAAATAAATCCTGGTAGACAATAAAGAAGCAAAAAGATATTCAATTCCTGAAAACAAAACTTGCAAGCATACACGCTGAAAAATCAGTTGTTTTTTTTTTGTTTGGATGCAAATATAACATGTGTTTGGAGCTTGTCGCAAATATAATGTATTTGTGTGCAAACATATTGTGTTTGCTATTCAATATTACATGTTTGAGACAGAATGATTATATGTGTTTGCCACCCACGAATATATCTGTGTTTGTGATACAAATACAGCTGTGTTTGTTGCACTGTTTATGCTACCGAGATTTGTATATAAGTATATTGTTTGTGTACCAACGCATAGTGATAACCAACGCATAGTGATAACCAACACATAGTTGAAACCTTCTGAAAACAAAAACCTCTGAGACAATAAAGAAAGGAGAATCAAAAGAGCAGCAGATTCTCATTTCATGAATAAAAACTAATGCACTCAATTCAATTAAGTGTAAAAAGGGTCATTTTAAATCTCTTAATTATTTGCATTAATTATTTATAAATGTGGATTTATATTGATAAAATTTACTTTTCGGTTGGGCTCCACAAGGGTTTGAGTGGGACCATACACCGAAAAACACAAAAGTAAAATTACTGCGTTTGTCGTGCTCAGGAGGTCCCAATTAACTTATCTAGGCATGTGGCGTTCTTGTTAGTTTTTGGCTGTAAACCAGTGTATTGAATTCAAAGAATAATTCGTTTCTAAATATTATCATGTTTGGGAGGAAATACGCATATGTTTCCACGTAAGTATATGGAGGTTTGGGGGAAACCCACGAATACTTCCACGTAAGTATATGGATGTTTGGGATGACGAACGAACGTGTGTCCACGTTAAAGCATACATGTTTGCCAGTAGACATGCTACTGTTGGCATATAAATACAAGTTAGTTTGGGACTGGCAAACATATACATGGTTCCTGCAGAATATGTTTGTGAGAATATGTTACAGGGGCCGTTTTTTTTACAGCGTGTATACATGGTGCCTGCAATATGTTTCTGGGGCGTTTTGTTTGCAGTGTGTAAGGACAATATTATTTTTTTCGAAAGGAAATCACCATAAATTCAAGTGTTCCTTTCAGACATATAAAAGTCAGATGTTCTTGGAATCTTTCGCAATCAATTTACATTGAATGCATTAATCGTCATTGTCAATATAACAGATATAGCTTACAATTTCTTTGCACACCAATGATATGTGACTTAAACTATTTCAAATTAGTAACGAGCTCTAGAAACACTTTGAAATATACGTAGTATGCGTTTTCTATACATCATTGGGCGACATGACAACATTTCATTGGCAATAAATGTCAACATTGCTTAAGTCTTCAAACAACATCATCTAAGAAGAGTGCTTCCTCGAACATTGCAAAGATCCGGCGACAGCGACAGTTTCTACTGTACCTCTCACATGTACCCCCTTGAATATTGGACTCGATTTTAGTACTTGAACATTTCATGTTTTATTGCCATGAATTCGCGTGATATTCTGGACATGAACAGCTGTTAAGTACTAAATACGATGATAAATTGCCGCTTAAAAATAGCAGCAACATGTCGTACTACTGTTGCTGCTGCTGCTGCTGCTCCTTGCACTTGTACAACACACCAAACAGCAGATAGATGATACAAGTTATTTGGCGGAATCGCGTATTTTGTAAATACAAATGTACACTACGTCGATGTTGTCTTCCATGTCGTTGGCATCCACATTTACAGTAGTGGCGAAACTATTTCTCTTTCAACGCTTTTCAACACATTTATGTGATGTCATTTGAAGAGGAATTTACAAGAAACCGAACAAAAACAATTCGATTTCAAAAAAAATATTTCTCCGTTTCTTGGTGATAATTGAAATTTTGACACTCACCGAAAAAGAACTAAGATGAATAGATGCGAGGATGTGAGGATGTGACTTACCTAGAAAGAGAAAATCGAGGAAAAATTGTATTAACAAGATGTAATAAATTATATGATATGGATTATTAAAATTGTAATCAATAAATGTTGTAACTGCAATATGAATTGTAAAATTTGTTGTAGTTTTTTGTTGGAGCGAATGATTTGTGTCTTTGCCGTTACGGAATGTGGAATGGATTAATGTTATTAGGTTTGCAAAACAGAGGACCAGAAACTTTCAAATACGAGTGTTCTCAAATTCGTTCAAATCACAGTTAATATTAATTTGGAAAGCACAATTGAAACACTAACACCTGCCGTACATTTAAATCGTGTGGTTTTTTTACTTTGAACACAGTGGGCCAAAATGTTAGCACATGCTCCAATACAAAATTGGAAATAAGTGTGTTCTCGAATTCGCTACGATCACAGTTGATATCAATTTGGAAAGCTCTACTGAAACACTAACGCCTGGCATACATTCAAATCGCGACGTTTTTTTAATTTGGTCACAGTGGGCGAAAATGTCAGGAGATATCCCAATACAAAATTGCAAATAAGTGTGTTCTCAAATTTTCTATAATAATAGTTTATATCAATTTGGAAAGTACTACTGACACACTAACGCCTGGCATAAATTTAAATCGCGAAGTTTTCTTAATTTGCGCACAGTGGGCGAAAATGTTAAAACATGCCCCAATAAAATATTTCAAATAAGTGTGTTCTCAAATTAGCTACGACCATAGTAAGTATCAATTTAGAAAGCACTAGAGATGTGCCTGGCATAAATTCAAATCGCGAGTTTTCTTAATTTGGGCACAGTGGGCGAAAATGTTAAGACATGCCTGACTACAAAATTTCAAATAAGTGTGCTCCCAAATTTTCTACAATGATAGATAGTTGATACCAATTTGGAAAGCACTACTGAAACACTAGTGCTTGGCATAAATGCCAGTCATGAGGTTTTCTTAATTTGGTCACAGTGGGCGAAAATGTTAAACCATGCCCCAATACAATATTTCAAATAAGTGTGTTCTCAAATTTGCTACGACCATAGTAAAAATCAGTTTAGAAAGCACTAGAGATGTGCTAACGTCTGGCGTAAATTCAAATCGCGCGGTGTTCTTAATTTAGGCACAGTGGACGAAACTGTTAATATATGGCCCAATACAAATTTTAAAAAAGTGTGTTCTCAAATTCTCTACAATGATAGTTGATACCAATTTGGAAAGCACTACTGAAACACTAATGCTTGGCATAAGTGCCAGTCATGAGGTTTTCTTAATTTGGGCACAGTGGGCGAAAATGTTAAAACATGCCCCAATACAATATTTCAAACAAGTGTGTTGTCAAATGTGCTACAATGATAGTTGATATCAATTTGGAAAGCACTACTGAAGCACTAACGCCTGGCATAAATTTAAATCGCGAGGTTTTTTTAATTTGGGCACAGTGGACGAAAATGTTAAGAAATGCCACAATACAATATTTCAAATAAGTGTGTTCTCAAATTTGCTACAACTATAGTTGATATCAATTTGAAAAGCACTACTGAAACACTAATGCCTGGCATAAATTTAAGTTGAGAGCATTTCCTAATTAGGACACAGTAGGCGAAAAGGTTACGACATGCCCTAATACAAAATTTCAAATAAGTATGTTTTCAAATTTGATACGATCATAGTTAACAGCAATTTGGAAAGCACTACTAATAAACTAACGCCTGGCATAAATCTAAATTACGAGGTTTTCCTAATTTGGGCACAGTGGGTCAAAATGTTAAAACATGGCACAATACTAAATTCCATATATCGCTGTTCTGAAATTCTTCTGAAATATGAGGGTGGTAAATTTGAAAAGCACTAACAAGGGCCTTTAATTTGGTATAAATCTTGCCTAACAAGAGTCCTTGCTATGGACACAGCGAATAGTTCAAAAGTTCAGTAAAGTACTTAAAGGAAAACGACTAAAATTATAGTATTCTGAAAATCGTCTGAAGCCTCGGAGTATTATAATTCAAAAGAACATGATCCGACATATTCCTAGATATTTATTTAGTTGACGAAGAGTCATTGATTTGGACTCAGTGTCCTTTCTAAAAATATATACATTGAACTAAATTATAATGTTCGCTGGTAAGCTGTTCAAGATTTGTGCCACTAATACTAAAAGCTCGTAATGTTTTTTATACAATTTGTAAGTTTTGTCTTTTTATATTAATTTAATTCACCAAAAGCCCTGTTTATTGCAATATACTCTCCTTTCTACTGCTTTAACGGATACCTGTTAACGTAATAACAGCGCTCTGCTAAGCAAGGTGTTTTGTGTCTTTGCTAGTTAAATTCATATTTATCTTCACGCACATAACAAAATTCACTCCTTTCCAATTTACAATCTGAATCGAGACCAAATCACTGATGTGTTACCGCTCTTCAGAAAGTAACACAGGATTTAATAGCCAATATCGACAGTAAACAAATCTCATTACTTATTTTACTTGACCACACGGAGGCGATCGACAGTGTAGATCATAATATTCTTTTTATAAAAAAAAATTAATGGTTTCCTATTACATCCCATAAAGGGACAGGGATATAACTTGATGATTTCTCTAATTTTTCACTACAGTCTGTTAAATTCATGAGATCCTAACTCTCTATGAGATCTCAGGCAATTGTTGTTGGGAATCTCTGGTCGGACCAATTAGAAGTTTTAAGACGCGTGCCACAGGGCTCTATAATCGCCAAAATAAGAAAATCGCTAAAATAAAAAGTGGCTATGACTCGGAAACGGAGTGTCCAACCGAAAAAATACCCAATTTTTTGTCGAGTTTCTAAGGTTTTTTCATAAAGTGATCCAATTCGTGTGGAAAATTTTTTTCTTCAAAAAATCGCTAAAAAAAAAGAAAATCGCTAAAATAAAATAAGTGGATATAACTCGGAACCGATGCGTCCAATCGAAAAAATAATAAAAATTTTACCTCCATACCACATATATATTTAAATAATAAAATATTTTATCATAAATTTTTCAAAAAAAATTTTAATTTTCAAACAAAAAAATCGCTGAAACGCCCTCATGTCTACATCTCGGAAACGGAGGGTCCAATCGAAAAAATAACGAATTTTTCCGAGTTTCTGAAGGTTTTCAATAAACTGGTCCAATTCGTATGGAATTTTTTTTTTTTTTAATAGCCAAAATAAGAAAATCGCTAAAATAAAATATAATTTGGAAACGGTGCGTCGAATCCCAAAAATAATAATTTTGTTACCCCCATAGGAGGCTTTATCCAATGGATGTTTTCAATATGGCATCACTTTTTTAAACAATTGCTACAACTACAAATTTTCAAATAAATAACCGCTGAAACTCATTCATGTCTATATATCGGAAACGAAGCATCCAATCGAAAAAATAGTAAATTTTTCCTAATTTCTAAGGGTTTTTCATAATCTGGTCTACTTCGTATGGAAGATTTTTGTTCATAAAATCGCCAAAATAAGAAAATCCCTAAAATAAAAAAGTGCCAATAACTCGGAAATGGTGCGTTCAATCGAAAAAATAATAAAATTTTTACATCCAGCGAGGCTTTAACTACTGGCTGTCTTCAACATGGCATCACTTTTTAAAAAAAAAAATCGGTCAATCTAAAATTTTTCAAATAAAAAATAGCTAAAACGACCACATGCCTATGTCTCAGTAAAGAAGCGTCCAATCGAAAAAATAACCAATTTTCCGAGTTTCTAAGGGTTTTTCATAAACTGGTCCAATTCGTATTGAAGATTTATTGTTCATAAAATCGGTAAATTAAAAAATTGGCTATAACCAATCGAAACCATATGGCTATAACCATATGGCATCACTTTTTTTTTAAATCACTAAAACTAAAATGTTTCAAAGTTTTTCATAAACTGCTCCAATTCGTATGGAAGATGTTTTTCTTCAAAAAATCGCCAAAATAAGAAATTCGCTAAAATAAAAAGTAGCCATAACTCGGAAACGGTGCGTTTTCAACATCACTTTCTTTTAAAAAAAATCGTTAGAACTAAAATTTTTCGAATAAAAATGAGTGTTCGAACTCACGGGTGATGTGTTAACACTTTTTTGTTACACGGTACCTGTTCGATTTCTATGAACACATTAGTAAATGTTTCATTGGAAAATAAAAACCAGCGTTCAATCTTATGATGACGTTTCATTTAAATAATACTAATAACACTTACAGCCTGTTTCTCTATCTCGAACGAATAGCTAAGCGAACGAAAATCAGTCACTCACATTGGAGTCAAATTTGGTTTATCTAAGTCTAAATTTTCTTTCGCCTGACTTCATGTTTATTCCTAAGTGACAGCACAAACCAAAATTTATACTGAAAAATTTTAAGTTTTCATTCGACTTGCAACGACAAGATTGTGAAACCCAAATCAACTTTCTTTCGTATAGAACACAAACGAAAACTTTAGTTCGAGATAGAGAAGCAGGCTATTAAAACTATTTAAAGACTTGTCATTATTTTTTTGCTTAATACCTTTTGTTTCACTCACACAAAAAACAAAGAGAATGCAAAGCAACAGACACATGTTCATACATACATTGTTATGTTCGTACATACGCTACACAAGTTCACACAATTTTCGTTGCTCTCTTAATATCTCATTTGTATACACGTATAACCACGTCATTACTCTCTTTGCTCTGAGAGTGCTCCGCACCCACACAAGACAACTATTCGCTGCCGCTACATCAGTGAGTGTTTTTGACGTAGAATACGTCTTACCTTACGGTATGAGGAGTCATGTCAGGTTTTTATTGTTGTAATCTTTATTTCATTGAATTTGAGGAAACGGCTAGATGAATTTTTTTTTGTAGGTAAATGAAGATGTTATCTTTCGTTTGATATACATTTCATATTGGTTGATATATTTCTAGTATTTTAATTTCTCAAATGAAAATTGTTTAAACACATACACTCAAACATATGTGTGGTGTTTGGTTGAGTGTTTTTGGTTGCTCAACATTGCTTAGGAACATGTATCTAGAAAAAAGTGAAACGAACAGCAAGCTAATGTTGCTTGGCAACATGTATCTAGTAAAAAGTGAAACAAACAGTAAGCTAACGTAATAAAGCTTTTTTGCGAAAGCTTCAATAAAGCTGTTGTAACATTAATTTTGAATTGTAAAGCGTAAAGCTTTCACACAACGCTCGAATGCTAATGCGAATACTCGATAAGGTAAACCTTTTTTAATATTAGGGCGGCCCTCTCAACATTCGCAGAACTTATTTCAATAAAAATATTAATTAAAATACATAAATTAAATTAAGTTTAAAAAAATTGAACATAATATTTTTTTTTTAAACGGACTTGAATCAAATGCCGTTGGTAAATATAAAAATTACAGCAGACAGTTGTCCGAGGCCTTCGGCCACGGACTGTCCCTGCAGGCTGTGTCAGAGACACGGCCATTAAGTTTAACGTAGAATACGCCATCCGATAAGACAGAAAACATATATAACACTAAATGATAAATAATATAAGCAAATGAATTTATTGTTATATATGTTTTCTGCTGTAATTTTTTTTTTCGCAGTCTGACAATCTGTGTTTCACAGTCGGACAAATCTGTGTTCTGTATAGGGGTGGGTCACTCTTATCATTTAGGGGTATGAAAAATAGATGTTGGCCGATTCTGAGACCTACCTGATATGCACACAAAATTTCATAAAAATCGGTCCAGACGTTTCGGAGGAGTTTAACGCCAAACAATCAGTGTGATCGCAGTCGGACAAACTGTTTTTGGAGATGTTCACTTTGTGAGTTAAGTCCCTACCCGCGCCTATAGATGTTAACACATCAAAAAATCGCTAAAACACCCTCACGTCGTCTACGAAATCTTCTCCCTTCAAACCATAAATATATTACGAACGACGAGCAATTTTAGTCCGGGCTGTTCAATCATTTCCAATAAATAATCATTTTAATATTTTTATGATTTTAACAGTACTATGTTTTTATAGTTTTATTCTTTTGTGTGTTATATTTTATTGATTTGTTAACATCTATAGGCACGGGTAGGGCAATCTATCAAAGTGAACACATGCAAACAACACACATCGTTAGCATAACATACGTGGTTGTTGTACAACAGTCTCTGTCTGAAAATAAGTATGATCGTATTGATGTCGCGGCTGCGAACACACAAGCAGGTCGTCGTCGCCAAGGGTATTGAATAGTATAGAGAAGAATGATTCAAAACGACGTATTACTCTCTATTTGTCATAACTTGATCCATTCATAATTTTGATGTGAAACATTGATGCCTTTGAAACATTAATGCTTTTTGTATTGTTTTATGTAATAACATTGTCGAAATGGTGCATTTATATTGAAATATTCTATAAAGAGAATAAGACTCGTTTACTCAGACTCTCTACATGAGAGCGGTAAAAGAGTGCAACAAGTTCTCATACCATTCAATACTTTTTGTCGTCGCTCTGTTGATGACAAACCAAAAATAATTATTTCAGTGATGTAACAAAAATGTAATGTAACAAAAAACTACTCTTTTTAAATTCTTTATATTAACTTCACCCGTCTGTCTGTATGGATGTATGTATGCACCGCACCGAGAAAAATTTTGGATTGATTTTTAACCCTTTTCCCGTGATCCAATCGAGCTGAAACTTGGCAGGCAAACTAATTGCGACGACAAAAATTAACTGTCAAAATATTGGCGGGATTGGACAAAGGGGGGTGGTACCTCCCATACAAATCACAAATTAAAAATCCCTTATTTCTGCTCCTGTTAACGGTATTTTAACAAAATTGGGTATGTTGGTTAGGTGTACACATTCTAAGATCTGCTGAAAATATGGGCAGGATTGGAGAAGGGGGCGTGGTAGTGTTGTCATTTAAAGTTTGTGTCTAGAGTATTGTGTAAAATACAAGGTGGCGCAAAAGTAAACTTCCGATGTTTTTTGGCTGTAATTTAAAAAAAAATGAAAAACTTTGATTCTTCTTGTGGATTATTTTTATTTCGTCTTTTAATTTTTTTTACATCAAGTCGAGAATATGATGTCATGTAAATGGCCGCCGCCACAGTTGATTGTCATTTGAGCCATTTTTATGGCATTTTCCATCACTTTGGCAAAAACTTCCGGCGATACGTCCTCACATTCTTGACGGATATTGTCTTTAAGAGCTGCAAGAGTCTGAGGCTTGTTGACATAAACCCGCGACTTCAAAAAGCCCCACAAAAAGAAGTCTGGAGCGGTCGAATCAGGCGATCTTGCTGGCCAGTGCAAATCGCCAAAACGGGAGATTAGGCGCCCGGGAAATGCATCCTTCAGCATATCGGTTGTGGCACGTGCAGTGTGTGCCGTTGCACCGTCCTGTTGGAACCACATGTTTTCCAATCCCAATTCATCAATTTGCTGCAAAAAGAACTCGTTGATCATTGCTCTGTAGCGCTCACGGCGCTTCCATGACATCGACGGTGCTTCCACGACATCCTCGGCTACAGCAGCAATATTCTCTGCAGAACGGCTACTCCGGGGTCTGCCACGCGTGGCAGCATCTCGTGTTGTGCCACTGTCTTCGAGGCGAGCGGCTAAACGTTGCAGTGTTTCACCAGTAGCCGTTGGACGGCCAGGAAATCTGCGACGAAATTCACGTTGTGCCAAAGTCACCGACCGATTATTGGTCAAATAAATAGTCAGCAATATTCCGCGTTCTGGAGCAGTGTAGCGTAACATTGTTTATTAACGTGTATTTCGCATGTGTTTACTACACAAATGTCAAAACAGAACTGACATTAGGGGCCAATCGCAAAATTAATAGCAATTTCTGATAGGAGGATTACTTTTGCGCCACATTGTATAAAACCATGTGTTATATATAAAGAATTAATAGTCAAAAACTATGTTTTTTACGGGTTGGTTTTTTTTATTTTCCAATGTAACATTTACTAATGTGTTCATAGAACCGTGTAAAAAGGGTGTTAACACATCGCCCGTGAGTTCGAACACTTATTGATTTTTTTATTCCTCGCTATCGGCAAACGAAAAATGACGTTATGAAAACCAACCTAACCTTGTACTCGTAGTATAAATTTCCCATGCATTAACTACAACTAACAAAATCGGTCAAACGTTTTTGATTTTTTGTAAAATTTGTCTTTCTTTGAGTTTAGAATTACCATATATCGTCTGATGTAACCGCATTTCGGTTCTCGTAAACGATTTTAATACTTTACCCCAAACGAAATGCTAACTTTGATCAAAGAACTTTTTGTTTGCCGCAATTACTTCATTCCACAAACGAAGTTGTTTTATCTTAGATTTCGTTGGTGTGTAACGAACTTTTCTTTGCGTGTATGCTGCTTATACACATAAACACATACACATTTTTTTAATACAATTGTTTGTAGGTGTGTGTGTACAAATAATAATATTTTCATAAAGCTGAGCAGCGAAATATTTGAAACAAAAGAAGTCGAGCGCTAAAAAACAAATTCAAAAGTAGGGTGCAGCATAGATGGAGCAAAAAAAAAACAAAAACAAAAAACTGCAGCAGCATAATAATACTGGTGCAGCATACAAACACACACAATGAAGAACAAACAAAGTGAAATAATACACAGAGAAACGGTAAAGAAAAAACAATATAAAAATGAGGACATGGAGCCAAATTAATAATCAACAGAATACAAATAGAAATGCACAGTATAAAGAAATAAAAGCATAATAAGGGACACCCAATAGAGAGAGAGAGGGAGAGAGAGAGACCGAGAGAGAGAGATAGAGCGAGTGGAAAAACGTGATGCCAAGTAGAGTGGGATAGCGCGCTTTAGAGTAAACGAGAACAAGCCAGCGAAATAGAGGACAACGGTCTTGGGACACAAAGGATGCCATAAGCGCTACACTTAGGGAGGTATAGAACAGAAAAATTACAACGTCATATCGCACTGTGGATAACAATAAGTACCTCGTGCATCTATGGGGAGAAAGTGCATCAGAGTGATGGGGAACAACTCCCTAATCACGCAGCACAAAGAATTGAACAACACGAGGGTCAATCGGAAAAGTTGCAAAAATAAAGACATTGACTTTCGAAGGTACAATGCTAAAATCTTAAGGGAAAAGAAAATATTTTAGATATCGCAAGTTCTTTGATTGATCTTTAAAGTTGTTGTTGGGTTCGTCAAGCCGTTTTGATGATATTAAGGACTTTAACCGTCTTTTCGAGAAAATCCGTATCATACTAATGCGATCTATGCAATGGAGCTAAAAAATACTGCTACTGTCGCGGTGAATAATTCTGTCACTGACACTAACAATTTCGTTACGTTCCTGACACTAACAATTTCGTTACGCCCAAAGCAAATCCCAAATAAATGAACTTCAGTTTTGGAATTTAATTACGGCAAACGTATATTTCTGGAATCACACAATCATTTCCTTTGTGGTAAATACAAAATCATTTGGGAGAACCGAAAAACGTTTACAGCAAACACTATATGATAAATCTAACTTCAATTCGGCCAGTTTGCCACTCAGCGTATCCACTTTGTATACCCTGAGGGGCACATTCATGAACCCAAACCGAATTTGGCCTTTGGACTCCTCTAGGAGTTTTAAGGAATCCTGGTTCAGGACCAAAACTACCTGCCGGGAGGTTCCTACAGGATCCTCAACCTTGACCACCTTCCAATCCTTTGCTGGAATGGAGGGATTGCAGTGGCTGATGATCTTTAGGATCTCCTGTGGGTCAGTAGGTGAGTTTGACGGGATCCAAACCCTAGCCCTTAGTTAATGCATAGAAGGTATATCCTTCCTATTCACGGTTTTGAGTTTGGCAACCGGCCAAGCCTTACCTACTCGACTCATGGCGGCCTTATACAAACGCGCTGCTCGTTCATCAGAGCAGCCGATCAGTTTAAAACTACCCTGGAACCATACCGCGTCTTCGCAGATTGGCACAGGGTCAGGGTTGTCGTTTACGATGTCCATGAACACCGTAAGAAGGGCTCCTTATACGAGGCGCAATTTATCCTTGGGGATACGTCCATCCTGGGAACCTTCATCCAAGACGCCAATGATTAGGCTGTCCTTCGCGACATCACTAAAGGACCTGCCAAGCACTGGTTGAACGCTGTCTTTTAGTGGAGGCTTTGTCCCTACAGACTTGGAGCCCTCACAGACGCTCTTAGCCCACTCCAATGTGTTTACATGTGCAGGAGTGAGTGCGGCGACTGGTCGTGCAGAGAGTTGACTAACCAATCTAGTGGCCAGTCGAAGATCAGCTCTCCGCTTCCGGGAGGGGCAGAGATTTTTAGTTTTCCCCCTTGCGTGTGACCGCAGTAGACTTACGACCACCAATGCTCGAGGAAGAGCCCGTACGCTCGGGGGAAGTCACAGGTTTTCCGGTGGCCGAAGACTTTTTAATATTAATGTTCAAGTTGATTGGGCCTCAACTTGTAGCCCCTATCTATGTCCTTAAAGATGCAATGTGTTCAAAAAGATTGGCCCCGTGCTTGTCTATGAAGCAGGGAGTTCCACGCGAGGGTTGACACTCCGCCTTATGGGATAGAGTGTTCAGAGCAAGGCCGAACCAAAGAGGGAGTCATCTCAACCTCACCATAACCACCAACTTAACGGTGACGGATTTCGAAAGTACTACAACTCTTGCCAAGATTTAAGGAGGCGGAGACGAACGGTACCTTAGCCACGAGCCATTTCGACAAAGTGTAACCTCTGCCTACTCAGGTCACAGAGCACAGGACGACAGCTCGAGTGCAGAAAATCAAATAGTTACGAAAATCGTGAACCAGGGTCATAGCAGAGTCTGTGCCAAAGAGGAAGAAGATCGTTTAGAGTTACCTAGGTTGCACCGCGAGGAGGCGTTCTTCACTGCAACCTTAAGGCGCTGATTAGAAGAGTCACAAACTTCGAAATGTTAGTCAGGCAATTTGAGTTCAAATCCCAGTTCCGACTGTTTAATTTTTTCATTAATTGCAGAAAATCCTTATCTGTTAACTCATAGAAAAACTACAAATCTTCTTCTAAGAAAAACTTTTAATTTAATTATGTTGTCATTTATATAGCAACCGAGTTGTAATAACTGTAGATTCAAACAACTTTTACGAAAAATGCTAAATGTTTGCGGCAAAAAGTTTTCCGTTTTACGTCAACAAGTTATTATTCACTGAATTGAATTTATTTATTTATACGTCCAAATCGAATCTCAAATAAATTAACTTCAGTTTTGGAATTTCTTTGCTGCAGACGAATATTTCTCGAATCAAACAATCATTTCATTTGTGTCAAATAAAAAATCGTTTACGAGAACCGAAAAACGTTTACAGCAAACACCATACGATAAATCTAAATTCAAAAGACCATTTACGAGAAACGATATAGAGCGGAGAACGCGATAAGCAAAAAGTGCTAGTAGTGGCACAATTGACCAAGAGAGTCACTGGCTTAGAATGCTAAACGGCTGATGAGAACAGTCACAAACTGCGAAACGATAGTCTGTCAATTTGAGTTCAAATACCCAATTCTAAGCAAACCATAGCAGGTTGTGGCAACCTCGAATACGGTTGTTACAACCTCTAATGCGGTTCTTGCAACCTCTAATACGGTTGTTGCAACCACTAATGCGGTTGTTAAAACGTCTAATGCGATTGTCACTACCTCTAATGCGGTTGCTCTTATATGGTTGTTACAATCTCTATTATGGTAGTTACAACCTCTAATATGACTGTTACAACCCCTAATAAGGTTGTTACAACCTCTAATATGGTTGTTACAACCTCGAACGCGGTTGATAAAAACTCTAATGCGGTTGTCACCACCTCTAATGCGGTTGTTACAACCTCTAATATAGTTGTTAAAACCTACAATATTGTTGTTACAACCTACAATATGATTGTTACAACCTCTAATAATGGGGTCTTGATAACATCTACAACCTCTAATGGGGTCTTGATAAAATCTTTAACCTCCAAATTCGGGTACGGCTAATTGGGATATTTTTATGAGGGTGCATTCGCAGATATTCAGAGTATGTTGGAGATATAGTGACACCTGCTTTACTTGTCTCAGGAGGACCAAAGTAATGCAGATATGGGAGTTGAGAAGCTAGAAGACGATGTTGTCGATTATGCCTTCCTAATCAAGATGAGGTCAGAATAGAAATTTTCCCGCTTAAAAACAATAAAGCCGCAGGACCTGATGGACTACCGAAATGAAATGGCAAGATGCATGCAAATGCAGAATTGGGTAAGACGCATGCATTGCATTGCCGGAAAGAAACGGTCCAGCAACGTATTGCAGGATCCATGTTGTTTGCAAGAATTTTTTCATTCATTGCTGCTTTTTTGTGTCCTTGATGTCTGTCACGTTTTTTGATTTAAGCAGTTTTCAACAAACAAATCCATATTTGGGTCACAAAAACATATTTTATAACCTTCTAATCGTTGTGTCTCCAACAAGTAATATTGAATAGCAAACACAATATGTTGGGATACAAATATAATATATTTGCGAACAGCTACAAGCACGATATATGTATTTGCATCCAAACTACAACAAAAGGCAGATTTCCCAGCGTGTAGGTGCAACGTTAGACAGAACCGTTCTAGGTTTAGTGTCTAAAGTTTTTAATTATTGGTCCTTCGAGCCAAACACTAACGACCTTGCGATACATACGAATCTTTATAATATCATGGAAATTCATGTCAAACATAATTCACGTTTCCTTGTTGAATGGATACTTCGGACCATAACGAAACACTTTCTTGACACTGCTAAGGTTTTAAGGGATAGCTTCGTTACACCAAGAATGGGAATATCTAGCATTCTAGAAACTATATTTCGGAGTAACTCAAATACTTCCTGAAGTATTCTATACACGCTGAAAAATGTGTCTTTTTTTATTGTTTGTACACAAATATAACGTGTGTTTGGAGCTTCTGCCAAATACAGTATACCTGTGCCCAAACACACTGTGTTTGCTAGTCAATATTACTTATTTGAGATCAAATGATTAATATGTTATAATACATGTGTTTGTGATCCAAATACAGTTTTGTTTGTGATACAAATACAGCTGTATTTAGTGCACTGTTTATTTAGTTTCATGTCGCTATGCTCTGTAGAGATCAAAATAATAAAAGAGGGACAAAGAGAGATTATTCCCAGCCTAAGTTAATGTTATTACAAGTGTAGAACTGTATTTTTGCAATATTGTTTCAGTAAGTGATTCATAAAAATTTCTGGATGCGCGTGAAAATTAATTGTTGCCTAATTTGTTGTGTTCAATTACACATTGCAACACGAAAAACTATAACCATATACGGACACCGCTACGTGATAAAAGACCAAAACAAAAGACCCGTGTCTCCTAGTTGTGCCCAAAGTTATACACTTTTTTGTATGGGCCCCCAAAGATTTGGGTCTTCGGTATCATTTTTGCAAAAATGTGATAATTTTATCACGCCCATATCTTGCAAACCGTTCGGAAATTTGATTTACTCTCTGAGGGAAAGTTGTAGCTCTTGTCATAAAGAACAAAAATTGTAAACATATAATATCAAAAAAACTTCATCTTCAAGGTCAAAATTATGATCACCTGGGCGATTAATCCAGTTTACCGGCTTACAAGATTTCATACTATATTTGCCTCCACTCAACCATGCCATGAGTGTTATAACATTGGCGACACACTGTATTAGGTGTGTATTTTTCACCGGTCAAGTCTACTTATATGCTCTCTTGAATTCACTACTTAAAAGATCCTTCTCCTTTTGAAATCTTGTAGAACTTTTTTTTCTGATTTGATGACCGCAAACGTAGAAAAATAAATCAATATTTTCCCACTGCATATTGAAATTGTCATTTGCCAATCTTGTGTGCGAATTATGCTGTAGCACTTTCTGTATAACTTTCACCGCTGAGTTCTCGTTGACGTCGCGCTGTATAATGCCGCGATATGAGCGTCGTGTTGCTTTTATATCGTGTGCTGCGTCCCTTGTTGCGTGTGCTGAGCTTACTGCTTTGCCTGTGCTGCAGCGGTCGGTGAGATAGCATAGTATCTCAATGTTGAAGGGATAAGAATCATTCAAAGAAAGTTCATATGTTCTAGAAAGTTGTTTACTGAAATCTTAGGTAAACTTTTGTAATTGATTGTTTCTTTATGACAAGAGCTACAACTTTCCCTCAGAGAGTAAATCAAAATTCCGAACGGTTTGCAAGATATGGGCCTGACAAAATTATCACTTTTTTGCAAAAATGTCTTTTATCACGTAGCGGTGTCCGTATATGGTTATATTTTTTTGTGTTGCACTATGGAAGTAAAGAAAAAAGAAATGATATTTAAAAATTTTCGGGAAATTTTTCACTTTTGCGGCTACCTAAACGCTACCTAAGCGCTATCTAAACGGTGTTAAGAATCATTCGTAGGAAGCTCATAGGTTCCAGAAAGTTGTTTACTGAGATCTTAGGTACATTTTTGTTGTTGATTGTTTCCTAGAAATTTTAAACGGTTTGCTACCTATGGACCTGAACAGGGGAAAAAAGTAAAAAACGAATTTTATAAACTTTTTTGCTATTTTGACCTTGAAGATGAAGTTATTTTGATTTTATATGTTGAAAATTGTTATCCATTATAACAAGAGCTACAACTTTCCCTCAGAGAGTAAATCAAAATTCCGAACGGTTTGCAAGATATGAGCCTGACAAAATGATAACTTTTTTTTGCAAAAATTACACCGAGGCTCCAAACATCTTTGGGGGTCCATAAAAAAAGAAGTGCATGACTTTGGGCAAAACTGGGAGACATGGGTTTTTTTTTGTTTTGGTCTTTTATCACGTAGTGGTGTCCGTATATGGTTATATTTCCATGACTTAAAAAATTACACACAGTGTTATCAATCTTTTGGGAGGAAAGACACGAATACTTCGATGTAAGTATATGGATGTTTGGGATGAAACACGAACATGGCTCCACTTAAAAGTATGAATCTTTGCTAATAAACATGCCAATGTTTGCATTTAAGTAGAAGTGAGTTTGGGACTTGAAAATATATGAATCTTTAGAGCGTGTGCCAAACATATACATGGTTGCTGCAGAAGAGACAATATGATACAATATGTTACAGAGGCCGTTTTTTCCACCACGTACATTGATATTTCAATGCAGTCTAATGCGAAGCAGATGAATACAAAAATTTGGTACTTCGAGCTGTATCAGTAGCCAGTTTGACTTTATCCATTTAGTATTACAGGAGCGATTAGTTTGAATGAATAGCAATTCAATTCTTGCTGACAAATGTTTCAGACAAATATAAATGAAGACTAAATTTGGGTTCTTCGTGACGGCTAATATGGTACAAGGGAAGTTACATAGTTCAAAGGAACAAATTGATTGGTTCGATTAAGGTAATCAAATATTGGTCCTGCAAGACTAATCTGTGAGCTCTGTTGAACTTTGATACTATACAGATAGATACATGTTGGTCCTTCGAGGTGAATCAATGCACACAGTAAAGCCTTGTGATCCTTATTTAACATAAACTCGAGTAAACCAAGCAGCAACGATAAAGACAAAATAAAATTAGGAGGGATTTCGAATTCTGATCAAAATTGTTTTAAATAAGGGTAAAAGTGGTTGGACGCTATAATCGTTATTGAAGACAAAATCGAGTAAAAAAGCAGCAAGACACAACAAAATTATGACACAACAAAATAAAGACACAACAAAATTATGGTTCTTCGACAACAAAATAAAGACACAACAAAATTATGGTTCTTCGAGCCGTCGAAAATCGTGTACAAAGCATTCGCGAATATCTGTGTTGAGAAAAATTATATCGGGTTTGCCAGCAAGATCATGAGTCTGATTACAGCCTACCCGTGACACAACGAATGAGAAACCCCTAAAAATCGCCCATAATCCTTGGAATCTAAATCCAAACCCACCTCGTTCTCTTAGCATCTGTATAACTGTAGTAAAAAGTACTATGTGCAACATGCCACATATACAACGTTCAACTGGCTATATAGTGTTGAGGAAAGGCACCGCCTAAGGGTAACAGGGAAATCGTACAGAAATATACGTAATAAACCACCTATAGACAAACGCACTCCAAAGCTTTTGTGCGAATACTGGCCAGACCAACAAATGCCGCGGCAACAGCGGCAGTTGCAATCTCGGTTTGTGGATACTCTTGTATTTGCTGCTGCAGTTGGTGCCAGTGATGGTTTTGGGTTTTTTCTCCCTGTTGGGGCACATAGCAACATGAATTTGCATTTGGCAAAGGGGTAACCCTTTATGGTGTGACACAAAACTACACACCTTATGAGCTCCCTCCCTCTCAATTTTAAAGCCTTAACCTTTTCATTGTCATGGACTGTAGATGAATCTACGGACATTGTAATTGTTGAACATGACTTTAAAAATACAACAATAACAATACAAAAAAAAATGTGTAGTGAGAGTGACTAAATAAGATATTATTAAATCTTAGGTTATATTTTAAACTGTCACGTCGCCACACATGCACACCCAACAAGATATCAGCGGGAAGGAGGTGCCATAAAACATTGCATGTCTTGCTGTATTAACGTTTTGTGTGCTGTCATTAGTTTGACTACAATGTTGCGGGATTTTTTTTTACTAATACAGTGGGCAGAAATCTGGAAAATGCAAGAAAATTTTAATCAATGATATTTGGCCCTTCAAGCGGATACAGGGGCGCAGATCATACCAAAATTGTATAACATATGGGAAATTGTTAGCTTAAAGTCAGTTTTCAACAATGATACAAACTGGTTAATAACGGGTGATATATTGGCACAAAGTTCCTTATCGCACGTTCCCGGATGGGGGCTAAATGAAAAAAAATTAAACAACTTTTTGATTAACACTATTATTATACTATACACTATATTCAGTATTATCATACTCAGTATTATCAACTATATTGGGTACTTTTGCTTTGGTTTGTGTCTAGACTAACATATGTTGGGAAATACAGTGGGCAGAAATCTGGAAAATTTAAGAAAATTTGAATCAATGATCTTTTGTCCTTCAAGCCAGATTCAGAGACGCAGATCATGTCAGAAATGTATAACATAGGGGAAATTGTTGGCTTAAAGTCAGTTTTCAAAAATGATACAAACTGGATTATAACGGGTGATTTATTGGAACGAAGTTCCTTATCGCGAAGTTCCTAAACGAAAAAAAATTAAAACACTTGCTTTGAACACTATTATGCTACTACCCAGTATTATCAACTATACTGGGTACTTTTGCTTTGGTTTGTGTCTAGACTAACATATATTGGGAAATGTCTTGCTTAATGGGACGTTTTCTAGGTGGAGCCTGTAACCAATTTTTAGTAAATATTGTAGTTTTGAACGCAATAAAAAGTAAATTTGAAAAAAGAAGTTTTAAAAAAGAAAATGTCCTTAAATAAGTGCCGTTTTTTTAAAAAAAGGAAATTTTCTCAAAAAAATATCTATTCGTATTCTTAAAGAACGTAGCTTTTCTTAAAAAAATACTTTATCTTAAAGAAGTACCTTTTTTTTAAAAAAAAGTACATTTTCTTACAGAACGTACGTTTTCTTAAAAAAAGTATATTTTCTTACAAAAAGTACCTTTTCTTAAAAATAAAATAATACTTTTTCTTGCAGATCGCGATATATGCATCCTTCGCCGATCGCAGCAATTGATTTTGCGTTATGCGACCACTTGGAAGATTTTACCTAAGGACCTCAATCAAAAGCCATACAAAATACAGCTGGTGCAGGAGCTGAAGTCGGGCGACGTAGCATAATGTCGTCTTTTCAATTAATAGACTATAGAAATGCGGGCAGTAGATCACCTTTGTTTATTGAAAAATTGTCCTCAGCGACGAGACTCATTTTTGGTGCAATAAGTACTTCAAAAAACAGAATTGACGAGTTTGGTTCGAAGAGGCAGCCGCCAGAGACTATTAAACAGCTGCCAATGCCCCCTGAAAATCCACAATCTGGTGCAATTTATGTCCGGCAGCATCATTCGACCATACTTTGTCAAAGACGATGATGACGGCTGCAATGTTACCGCCAATGGAGCAAGGTACCGTTCGATGATCACAAACTTTTTTTTTGCCAAAATGGAAGAATTGTAGTAGATTGACACACGGATTAAAAAGAGCTGTGCCACATGCCACACTGCATGCGATACCATAATCGAATTGAGAGACGAGCTTGGTGATCAATTAATCTCACGTTGTGGCGCTGTTAAGTGGCCGCATTGATCGTGCGACTTGAAACCTCTCGTGTATAGGAACAAACCAACCACGATTGCTGCCTTGGAATACCGGCTGAAATATTGGAAAAACTGTGCCAAAATTTGACTTTGAAAATGAACCACTAAATGGCAGGCATCTCTATTCGTCTATCCCTCTCTATCTTCCCTTTGTCTCCTATCTCTCTCCCTCCCACTCTCTGTATCTTGGTGATAATGTCTATTGCTAAACATTACAACGAACAATTAATTTTATCCTCCCTTTCTCTCTCTCTTGGCCTACCTCACTCTCTTTCTCTCTCTTTCCCACTCACCTGTTCTCTCTATCTCTTTCTCCATCTCTATATCAATCTATATCTCTATATTTCTGTATCTCTATAACTCTATATCTCTATATGTCTTTATCTTCATTTCTCTACATCTCTAATTCTATATGTCTTTATCTCTTTATATCTCTATCTCTCTATTTTTCTATCTATTTAGCCCTCTATCTGTCCATCTCTCTATCTCCCTATGTCTATCTCTCTTCCTCTCTATCTTTCTATCTCTCTACCTTTCTAGCTGTCTACCTTTTTACCTGTCTACCTCTCTATCTTCCTCCCTCTCTGTCTCTGCCTCTCGCTCTCTCCATCTCTCCCTCCCCTCTCTCACTACATCTCTATTTCCCTCTATCTGTGAATCCCCCTGTTCATCTCTCTCGCCTCCTCTATGTCCCTCTCTCTCTATCTCTATATTTCTAACTCCCATTTTTGCTCCCTCTCACTATCTATCTCTTTTTCTCGCTCTCCCATTTTTCTCTTTACCTCTCTCTATCACTATATCTATCAATCTATGTCTATCTTCCATTTTTGCTCCCTCTCTCTCTCAGCCTTTTTCTGTCACTATATCTCTCTCGCTCCTGCTCCTTCTCTCCCTCCCCCTCTCTCACTTCCTCCCTATCACCCTCTCTCTCTCTCTGAATCCTATCCCTCTCTCTATCTCTATATTTCTATCTACCATTTTTGCTCCCTCTCTCTATCAGCCTTTTTCTGTCTCTCTCTCCCCCCTCTTCTCACTCCATCTCTCTATTTCTATCTCTCATTCATGTTCTCTCACTCTCTTACTATCACTATAATACCTCTTGTTCTCTCTCTATCTGCCTAGCTCTTCTTCTCTCTCGGTCTTTCTATTTCAATCTCTCTATTTCAGTCTCCAATTCTTGTTCTCTCTCTTACTATCAGTCTCGTTCTCCCTCTCTGTCCCTGTTTGAATTTAGCAGTCTTTGAATCTTTCGTCCCCTCTCTCTGTTTGCCTATCAATCTCACCCTTCCTTTGTTTTCATTGTGCTCTATCCCTCGCCCTGTACTGATCTCTGTCCTCCTTTGTGTTGCTCTATCTCTCTCCCTCTCTCGTATTCCTCTCTCTCACCCTGTCTCTGTGCTACTCACTCTGTATTGCTCCCTCGGTATTCCTTTCTCTTATCTCTGTATCCCTCCCTCTCTAGGTATCCCTCTCTATATATATCCCTCCCTCTCTTACCACCCTCTCTCTCTCTCTTTCTCTTTCTCTGTACCTCCATTTAAATTTACCTGCTTTAACAGCGAACAAACCATATGTTATCCCATTCGGGAGTTCTTGGATGTGACTAACAATAGAGTTTTATTATTCCCTGACGAACCAATTCGTACTTCGCAAATATCTCGTCCTAAATATTGCATCCTACTCTGTCTCGTCCACTTCTTCATCAAATTCCAACTAAAGACGCGTGTTTGCCTACCAAACAGTACCTCTCCCTCTCTATAAGGGAATATCAAGTATGTATTCCGAACGACTCAGGTCATAACTAGGTCAAAACACCGTAATGATCCTGCACTTGATGCCACCAGACCGGCTTTGGCTTTGATTTTCATCACACTGCTCATGTAAATTGTAGCTCCCTGCAGCACTGCTCATGTAAATTGTAGCTCCCTGTAGCTCACACCTAGGTAAGTTACCGTACATCTTCAGGTAAGTTGCTGTATTACATAAAGTAGGTACTTGATAAGTAACTCCCCGGACACGGAGGCGGAAAGATAAAATGTCACTCTCCGACCATACTCCACAGAGTCATAATCGATTACTCCCTTTCTATTGAAAGAGATCTCATTCAATTGTACTTCGAAGAACGCAATTAGTTGTCATGCAAGATGGTTTTGTTCAACGTAAACCATAATATTTCGGTTCTCTTCGCTCGCACAACATAAACACCATCCAATCAACCGGCTCGAAGGACCAAAATTCAAAGTCATATGAGTCAAGTAAATGATAGTATAATTTTTTGTTACCTAGAATCAGTTCAACTTAATATTCACCTGCCTTAAATGGAACTATAACTAAATCCCCTCTAAAAATCACTGTGCTTTGCTCTGGTCTCCACTTTCCATTGTCTAATGTCGCATGTCACCAGCAACATTGTATGGCTGAGATGACAGCAACATTTTTTTTGCTTTGGCTGTTGCTGCTTATAAATATTAAAACGTTTGTCTCATTTATTACCAGAATACCAACAATATAATAAAAAATAAAAAAGGTTTGAATTTTTTTTAAAATTATTCGCCACCATGCAACGAAGTGAAAGAAAAATCGCTCGCTTAATGAAATGCGTATCGGGGTTTGTAGCTGCAACGCTTTAGGTTAAAGAGTTGTACGACAGCACCATGGGACTAGGGTGAGTATCTGGAGAATTTTGAACTCCTCAGGTTCACAAATGTTAATGTTGGTGTTGGAATATTGTTATAAAACATACAATTCATTAAAATTTATGGAGTAGAGTAACCGCAGTAGACGACGGAACATCTTAGGTCTTCCAGCACCTTAACCTATTTTCCTCATTGTGTATTCTGGAGGTTGCGGTAAGGAAACAAAACCCCCCAGCAGCTTCATATAATGCTGAAGACTTTCAGCTAGGAAACACAAACAACACAAAATATGGCGATGCAAACACAGCAACAACATCAAAAATAAACGACAAACTAAGATTATCAAAATCTAGTAGATATGTTGCTGCAATTTTTTTCTGTTTTTTTTTTCAACAGTGTTTAAGTATATTTTACAACGACAACACCAGACCACTACATGGCTTAAGCCACCCACTTGCTAAATGTAATCATCAACAACAACAACAATAACAACTACATTCACCAGCAACAAAGAAGCCAAGTATCTTAACTGACAATGTAAGAGCAACTTTAAGCAGCAGCAATGTTGCACAGTGATTGCGTGGGAGGAATTCTTGTGAATTTGTTGGCCACCATTAAGGCCCGTATCAATTTCGGAATATTTACAATATTGCACAAAAAAAAACCTGGGATATAATGACGAAAAAGTCGGCAGAGCAGGACTAAGTAGCTAGCCCGAAATATAAGCAACATGTATCGCGCAACATTTGAATGTTTCGAAGAACGTGATCAATGCAAATCAAATTGAAGGAAAAACTAAACAACGTTGGGTGACAACTCTCATACAGTTTCTCAAACAAAAAAAGGGACAAAAAAATTGTTTACGGCATAAATAGGACCAACATCTACAGTTTCTCAAAAAAAACCAAGATTTTTAAAATCTGGAAAATATTGTCAGCAGTACTGAATTTCGTAGTGAAACAAATTGATTTCCTAGAAGAATATTTTTCGATTTCCTTTGAGCTATACAGATCAGGCGTTTTTTCCTGCAATTTCCTGCAAAAAAAATGAAAACTGTCGGAAACATGATTTGAGCTCACTTTGTCGGATGATCGTTGCGAAGTTTGTGACTCTTCTCATCAGCTCAATAGCGTTCTAGGCCAGTGACCGTCTTTTTCAGAATATCACTAATTGTTAGTGTCGTCGTCGTGGTTCATCTCTGCCTTCTATCTGATGATTCTAATTGATGTTGATCAATGCGTTCGCCCAAAATCTCAGCAACATGCACGAAGCAACTAGTTTGTGTATATAAGAAAAATTTAATGACATTGTACATACAAACTATCTATGTTATCAACTCCCATTCAATTTCGCACAAAATTATATGTTTAGTGTAAAGAAAACTTATAAACAATGAAAAAATATAGTCGTCAACACTCATATGTTGCTGGCCAATTCGCAGCGAAACAAATTATTTATTTATTTGTTTTAATCTTACGAAAACTATTTCTAAGATTAAAATTATTATAGAGCACTAGCAGCTGAGGCTATCGGCTCGAAACAAATTGATAGTACCAGCTTATATAGCCAAAAAAGTTCCGCCAGTTTAGTACCATGTTGCTATTGCTAAATACGTAAAAGCAACATGTTACAAGCAACATGTATTATGCAACATGTATATATCAACATGTATCTATAAACATGTATCTAGCAACTTTTATTAAGCAACATGTATCTAGAAATATACATCTAGCAACACACATCTTGCAACATGTATTAGCAACATGTATTCAGAAACATGCATCTAACAACATGTTAAGAGCAGCATGTATCTAGCAACATGTATTGATAAGCATTTAATGCTTCTAAGAAAATGTAACGACCAAGGATACAAGTATTATAGAGCAACCGGAAGAACCATGTAAAGCGGAATATTTAAATATTGTTTTAAATAAATAATAATTGTATTTAATTCAATTCAAATCAGTGTGCATTAAGAGATTGTTAGTTGCATTCGCCACTGACATCAGACTCATCACAATCACCACCATCATCAACGCCATCGTCTCGTCGCCAACATCTCCCTACCCAAAGCCACCAGCAGCACCACCACCAATACCACCCCCTCCCAAGCACTATCTCATAACCATACTACAGCGCTGCAGTCAAAAAGTGTATGCAGTACAAGGCCACACGTGTTGTGTGTTTCTGATTGTTTTTTTTCTCAGCTGTTTTCGGTTTTATCATGGTACTTTTTATTGCAACTGTGTGTGCGAACGTTTTTCTGTGCTGCAGTCACTCACTGTTGTTGCTGCGGCATAATCAGTCATTCGTTTGAAATTAAGCTTAAAAACAAAGCCCCAGTATGCCACAGACCACACCAGACCAGCAACTTTGTATGTAAGTAACAACTGGCAACACAACATCCAGCCAGATACTAATCCAAGAGATGTGTATGTATTTGTTGGTACTAGTAGTAGACTAGTATAGAATAATCATGTAGCAGTTTCAGTTGCAGCTTACAAAATGCATGTGCTCTTTTTTTCTTTGTAGTTTTTTTTTCGTCGTTACAATCAAAAGCATATGTTTAGTAAACGACAGCGAAAACAACAAGACTGACTGCCGCACCAACATTTATACATTCATACATATAAATTTTTATTGTCATTGCCAACGCGCCTGTGTGCCAGTGCCAGTCAACCGTATCATAGCGCGCGAAGAATGACAAAAAATACTGTAGCTGCAACCGACACAATCTCTTGATAAGTTAACCCAGCGAAAGTTTTGGAGGGGTTAGTAGTGACACTTTGAACTTGCCACTCACTGGGAAAAAGTCAATGCAAAGCTTGCATAAGATTTCGATTTGGGGGCAACCTAAATATAAACCTTGTTAGTTCGGCAAAATAAGGAGCAAAATTAAATTTTGTTGCAGTGTAATTTAGTTCAATTAATTCGGCTCAATTGAGTTGAATTCAATTCAATTCCATTCAATTCAATTCCATTCAATTCAATTCAATTCAATTCAATTCAATTCAACTCAATTCAATTCAATTAAAACTCAATTCGATTCTATTCTATTCAATTTAATTTAATTTAATTTAATTTAATTTAATTTAATTTAATTTAATTTAATTTAATTTAATTTAATTTAATTAATTTAATTTAATTTAATTTAATTTAATTTAATTTAATTTAATTTAATTTAATTTAATTTAATTTAATTAATTTAATTTAATTTAATTTAATTTAATTTAATTTAATTTAATTTAATTTAATTTAATTTAATTTAATTTAATTTAATTTAATTTAATTTAATTTAATTTAATTTAATTTAATTTAATTTAATTTAATTTAATTTAATTTAATTTAATTTAATTTAATTTAATTTAATTTAATTTAATTTAATTTAATTAATTTAATTTAATTTAATTTAATTTAATTTAATTTAATTTAATTTAATTTAATTTAATTTAATTTAATTTAATTTATTTAATTTAATTTAATTTAATTTAATTTAATTTAATTTAATTTATTTAATTTAATTAATTTAATTTAATTTAATTTAATTTTAATTAATTCATTTCAATTCAATTCAATTCAATTCAATTCAATTCAATTCAATTCAATTCAATTCAATTCAATTCAATTCAATTCAATTCAATTCAATTCAATTCAATTCAATTCAATTCAATTCAATTCAATTCAATTCAATTCAATTCAATTCAATTCAATCAATTCAATTCAATTCAATTCAATTCAATTCAATTCAATTCAATTCATTCAATTCAATTCAATTCAATTCAATTCAATTCAATTCAATTCAATTCAATTCAATTCAATCAATTCAATTCAATTCAATTCATTCAATTCAATTCAATTCAATTCAATTCAATTCAATTCAATCAATTCAATTCAATTCAATTCAATTCAATTCAATTCAATTCAATTCAATTCAATTCAATTCAATTCAATTCAATTCAATTCAATTCAATTCAATTCAATTCAATTCAATTCAATTCAATTCAATTCAATTCAATTCAATTCAATTCAATCATTCAATTCAATTCAATTCAATTCAATTCAATTCAATTCAATTCAATTCAATTCAATTCAATTCAATTCAATTCAATTCAATTCAATTCAATTCAATTCATTCAATTCAATTCATTCAATTCAATTCAATTCAATTCAATTCAATTCAATTCAATTCAATTCAATTCAATTCAATTCAATTCAATTCAATTCAATTCAATTCAATTCAATTCAATTCAATTCAATTCAATTCAATTCAATTCAACACAACTCAATTCAATTCAATTCAATTCAATTCAAATCATTTCAATTCAATTCAACCCAATTTTTTTTTTTTAATTAATTTTTGTTTGATCATTAAATTTTTATACAAAGTTCCATTCAATTCAGACCAACTCAATCCAATTCAATTCAAATGGATTCAGTTCAACTCAATTCTATTCAATTCAATTCAGTTCAACTTAATTCAATTCAATTCAATTTAATTAAATTAAATTCAATTAATTTAAATTAAACTAAATTCAATTCAATTCAATTAAATTCAATTCAATTAAATTCAATTCAATTAAATTCAATTCAAGTCAGTTGAATTCAATTCAATTCTATTCACTTCAATTCAATTCAATTATATTCGATTCTGTTCAGTTCAGGTCAGTTCAGTTCAATTCCATTCAGTTCAATTTAATTCAATTTAATTCAGTTCAACTCAATTCCATACAATGCAATACAATTCTATTCATCTCAATTCATTTCAACTGGATTCAATTCTATTCAGTTCAATCCAATTCAATTCAATTCAATTCAATTCAATTCAATACAATTAAATTAACATTGGCAACTAAATTGACAAACATGTTTACTTTATTATACTATTTTTATAGATACAATGAAGACTTTTTTTTATGAACTGATTGGTGGGTTGTATTTCTCTTAGAACACTAAAAATGTTGCTCGATTCATGAACATAGAACAGCATTAATATGCTTCGTTGCGAAATTATCCAGCAAAATATCGTTTATATTTTTCTTTAATTGTAAGATCTTTTGTACTAAAAATCTCTTGCTTTTTGTAAATTTTTATTATTTTTTGCTGTGAAACAGGCCACCAACACGTCATATATTTTTCAGTTTACATTTTTTTTACAATAATGATGATTTCGATTATAAAAATAATCTTGCCTCTTGAAAGTGTTACATTTTTACGGTGATAACAGAACGTGTATATTTTGCAGCTGTCATTATTTTCCGTGACTTGTTGAGAGGACAGAAAATTTAAAATTGTTTCGCACTTTTTCAATTCCACATTCGCAGAAAAAAACACAACCCCTTTACTTTTTCTGAAAGGAACACGAAAGTTGTGAAATTTCTTTCTCATAAACTCAATCAACGTAAACATATCTTTATGAATAAATTGAACATGAGTTTCGATGTTCCTACAATTTGATCAATTGATACATTTTTTAGAAACATTCAAATATTGCTGGATACATAACGCAATAAAGCGCTGAGCCACATCAACTTGTTGCTTTGCGATTTTGGCCAGCAACATATCAATTTTGATGGCAATATTTTTGTTTGCATTTAAGTTATCAAAAGTGATTCTTTTTGAGAAACTGAATGAGAGTTGACAACATTGTCTTGTTCTTACTAAAATTTGATTTCTCTTAGACACATTCAATTATTCCTAGCAACATGTTGCTGGTATTTTGCGCGAACAGTTTTCATTAACTATTCAGTTAATGTATGATAAATTCATTTCTCGTTTTCGTAACATTTCGCCGGTTATTTTTTTGTTGTTGTGAGTTTTATAGAATTTTGCTCTAAATGTTGAACTAAGTGCTGGCATTATACTGAATCGGGTACAAAGGGGTGAGCACCCCGAATGCAAAATTTAAATATCGGATAAAAACTGTACTTAGACTCAATGAAAAATCAATGTGCATTAAATGATGTTTAATACCAGGAAAAATAGTTGCTTATAAATAAGCACAATTTCTAAATAGAAATAGTTTTATAGGTCCTGAAACGACAATTATTATTTAGGTCTTCTCACAAAATCATTCGGAACCGGTGTAAAACTACATGAAGCAATCACTGTGTATAAAACGAGAAAGCGCACAGCTTATTGATTGTGAGAAGCTGTTCACTTGCCGTTTTTGAGATGTAGTGGGAAAACATTGAAATATTATTTACATTTTAAAACGACCATCCAAAAAACAATGTTGCTATGATTTTTAACCATTTTTCTTACAACGACTTTGAATATCCCTTCCCAAAAGTGTGCTTGGTCATCCAAAACAGTTTACTTCGACAAACGTGTAGTATCAGCAATGCTCGAATTGAATATGTTCTGCTTCTCTCGTATCTTTTTTGGCATTAATTCCTCCAAAGTCTGTGCTCCATTGCTATATACATGCATACGATGGGATTGCGTTGTCTTGTCTCTATGGCCACACTGGGTGCCGCGTGGTAGTGCACCCTGGCATTTGCATTAAACTTGACAGCAATCACTCGAATGGAGGAGATACGACTGACTCTGTCTGTTGCAATTTTTTTTCCTTAGTTTTGCTGTTTTGTTGAATCTGTCGGTTGTTCATACCAAATGCTAGACATGACTTACAACAATATGAATATGAATTCTAATGTTTAGAGTAGTATCCCCCATACAAAACGAAATTCTAGAGCAAAAAATTTACGACTTCATTGTTGTAATTTTCTTTCGATCTTAGATGGCAGTCAGTCTACTGAGTCGATTCTTTGTTCTTGGGTCATATGTAAATCGCTTTTTGTAAAATCTAATGGTTTTTGTAGCGTTTGACTTTTTCTTGTTCCCTTTTGCTTAAACTTCCTCCCCCTTCTTGAAACTTCTTGGCGATATTGTGATTATTTTCTTGGATTTTTCTAGTCTTTTTTTTTGGTTTTTTGTTATAAAAATGTCAATGCTAGTGAAGTTGCAAGTTGCAAGAGAAACGTGATTGGGCTATTAAAGCGTATCTTTAAGTTATAGCAACAAAATATATGTTGCTGCCACAATTGATAAAATGTTATGGATTTAAAGATAAAGAAGTTTATAATTCTACAATAGTTGTCACAAGCAAACATGTTACCTAAATGTTGGGTAAATATTTCATATCGATAAAATAACTTGGGACATTTATAAAATGTATTGAATAACTAAAAGATTCTTAAATTTAGCAAAGGCACTAACAAAACATTTATAAAATTTTCCCAAAGACAAATAGAAGAATAAATCATAAAATATTGACCTGAGTCTTTAAAGTTCTTAGCTAAAGAACTACAAATATAGTTTTACCAATAGTAATACCAATAATCGTTATCATCTTTCGTTCTTAACATAAACGGGTATAAAAATGTATCTTTATTGAAAAACTTCATATAAAAGAAAAAATCTAGCGAAATATTTATGAAAAATTTGCGCCAACATGTATCCGGCAACATTTTAATGTCTCTAAGGCAAATGTAATAACCAATCAAATTGTACGAAGAATTTGGCCAATTTCCCAGCAAAACAAATTAATGTTGCTCAACGTTTTATCCAAAATATACAAATCTTTATTTTAGCGATTTTCTGATTTTGGAAATTTTTTGAAAAAAACTTCAATTTATCAAAAGCAATTAGAGAAGCGCAATAATTGGTTATTTTTTTGATTGGACGCTACGGATTCGAGATATACAGCAGGGATCGAACCCACGTTCTCATGCACAAGAGCCGAGCACACTAGGCATTGCATGACCGACAGACACATTAATAAAACATTATATCCCTTATAAAACTATGAATTTGCAATTATTTCCATTTGGGTCGAGAAATCCCTCACTGTACAATGCCGCGACGCAGGCTGGTTCCAAGGCCGTGCTAAATTAGTGGCGTTTAAAGATCAGTGATGGGTAGATTACTACCATGTGGCTCGGAAAAAGTTAGTGTGGCTAGAGGCATCACAAGGTATCTTTCGGTGCGATGACCCTGAAACC
Organism: Phaonia tiefii; assembly: GCA_963931995.1. NCBI lineage: Eukaryota > Metazoa > Arthropoda > Insecta > Diptera > Muscidae > Phaonia > Phaonia tiefii. The sequence goes on along the minus strand of OZ008368.1, from coordinate 248,615,422 downwards.
AGACCAAGCCACCTGACATCATGAATATAGAGTACATCCTCTAGGATAGAATTCCCAAACATCACAACACTCAATTGCGAAAACGGGCGACCGAAAGAGGTAGCTCGTCCCCATAGACACGCGACGCTTACTCTTAACCACGAATCACTGCCATTTCAAAAAGAAAAAAACCTAGTGGATTTGTAACCGTCGTCAGAAGTATGAGGCTCTTGATACCATATCGATTGTGAAAGAGGAAGTACTAAAACTGGGGATAAAGGCTCGCAGAAACTAGAACAACAGCACGAGTCTGTGGAAAACACGTTAACGCGGTGATACGGAATAGGGTTGCACCCTTATCCGAAACCAATATGGCTAAACGGATAGCCGCTCTTTAATATACAGCTAATAGCGCCGCACCTAACCTAAACCTAACCTAAACCTAACCTAAACCTAACCTAAACCTAACCTAAACCTAACCTAAACCTAACCTAAACCTAACCTAAACCTAACCTAAACCTAACCTAAACCTAACCTAAACCTAACCTAAACCTAACCTAAACCTAACCTAAACCTAACCTAAACCTAACCTAAACCTAACCTAAACCTAACCTAAACCTAACCTAAACCTAACCTAAACCTAACCTAAACCTAACCTAAACCTAACCTAAACCTAACCTAAACCTAACCTAAACCTAACCTAAACCTAACCTAAACCTAACCTAAACCTAACCTAAACCTAACCTAAACCTAACCTAAACCTAACCTAAACCTAACCTAAACCTAACCTAAACCTAACCTAAACCTAACCTAAACCTAACCTAAACCTAACCTAAACCTAACCTAAACCTAACCTAAACCTAACCTAAACCTAACCTAAACCTAACCTAAACCTAACCTAAACCTAACCTAAACCTAACCTAAACCTAACCTAAACCTAACCTAAACCTAACCTAAACCTAACCTAAACCTAACCTAAACCTAACCTAAACCTAACCTAAACCTAACCTAAACCTAACCTAAACCTAACCTAAACCTAACCTAAGCCTAACCTAAACCTAACCTAAACCTAACCTAAACCTAACCTAAACCTAACCTAAACCTAACCTAAACCTAACCTAAACCTAACCTAAACCTAACCTAAACCTAACCTAAACCTAACCTAAACCTAACCTAAACCTAACCTAAACCTAACCTAAACCTAACCTAAACCTAACCTAAACCTAACCTAAACCTAACCTAAACCTAACCTAAACCTAACCTAAACCTAACCTAAACCTAACCTAAACCTAACCTAAACCTAACCTAAACCTAACCTAAACCTAACCTAAACCTAACCTAAACCTAACCTAAACCTAACCTAAACCTAACCTAAACCTAACCTAAACCTAACCTAAACCTAACCTAAACCTAACCTAAACCTAACCTAAACCTAACCTACACCTATCCTAAACCTAACCTAAACCTAACCTAAACCTAACCTAAACCTAACCTAAACCTAACCTAAACCTAACCTAAACCTAACCTAAACCTAACCTAAACCTAACCTAAACCTAACCTAAACCTAACCTAAACCTAACCTAAACCTAACCTAAACCTAACCTAAACCTAACCTAAACCTAACCTAAACCTAACCTAAACCCAAGCTAAACCTAACCTAAACCTAGCCTAAACCTAACCTAAACCCAACCTAAATCCGTCGGGGGTTTATTAAAATTCAAAAATATATATTCCTCCATACATTTTATTGCCACCCTATCGTACATGTTTGAAAGCATTGTTTTCATCAGTGGAAGATCTGCTGCTTTTTTGTTTCTTTGTTGTTTGCCTCGTTTGTTTTAACGGTTTTCAACAAACAACGCCACATTTGTATCTCAAATATATATATTAAAGCCTATTAATCCTTGTGCCTCAAACATGTTATATTGAATACCAAACTTAGTGTGTTTAGACACAAGTATACTGTACTATATTACACTATATACTACGTTATATTTGCATCCAAACAAAAAAAAAAAAGACAGATTTTTCAGCGTGAAGTAAAAATATTACTAATTTTAGGCCCGTTCTGCGGAGATCAGCATTTCACGCCAAATTTTACAAATTTCCATACAAAAATACAATTTTGATCGAAATATCAACAAAGTAAAGGGTTTTTCAACAGAGACGCTACAAAAGTAAATCGATAGGGACAGCAAACAACGCCATATTTTTTCCCGCTCTTTTGACATTTCTCTTAAGTAAGGTTTGCCATTTCATCATGGAAAGATATACGAGCCAACAACATGTCGAAATTATTAAAATTTACTACCGAAATTTGGAGCCAGTTGCCTCAACTTTAAGAGCTCTACGTCCAATTTATCATCTTCAGCGATGAGGCTCATTTCTGGCTGAATGGCTTCGTCAATAAGCAAAATATGCGCTATTGGTCAGTCAGCAATCCACACGTAATCCATGAGTCATCATTGCATCCCGAAAAAATTACGCTTTGGTGCGGTGATGATCAATACCGGCACATTACTGTGAATGCGAATCGCTACCGTTCAATGATAACCGAATACTTTTGGTCCCAATAGGATAATATGGACTTGGAGGACATGTGGATCCAACAGGACGGCGCCACATGCCACACAGCGAATGCCACAATCAATTTATTGGAAACCAAGTTTGGTGAACGTGTTATCTCACGAAATGGCCCAGTCGATTGGCCGCCTCGGTCGTGCGATTTGACGCCGTTGGATTATTTCCTGTGGGGCTACGTCAAGTCTATGGTCTATGCCAACAAGCCAGCGACGATTGATGAACTTCGTACGAATATCGAACGTGAAATTGCAGCAGTATCGGCCGATTTATGCTTGAAAACCGTCGGAAATTGGGTTCAGCGTCTGGACTTCTGCAAACGTGCCCGTGGTGGCCATGCAAAAGAAATCGAGTTCCATACATAATGGCATCGAACGTACTTTCACAGGAATAAAGAATTTCATTGGTGTCTAACACCGGTTTTGTTTTATTTAAAAAAAACTTTTGTAGCGCTCTTATTGAAAAACCCGTTATTTCCGCACATGTATCATTAAGTTGTTCACACGAAATAGCAGCAACTTGTATCGACCAACATGTTAATGCGTCTGAAAAAATACAACGACCAATTAAATTGTGGGAAGAAATGGCTAATGTTGTCAACTTTCATTCAAATTCTAAAAAAGAGAAAATCACATGAGGTGTCAGGGGACACCCGGTTGGAACGAAGTTCCTTTCGCTATATATTATGTACTAGTTAGTTCCAACACGCCTAAGGCCCCCGTTGAAAAATACAATAATTTACATACATGGATCTTTAAGAAAATATACTTTTTGTAAAATGATAAAGCTTTTTTAAGAAATTTTTTTTCATGTGTTAACATCTATACGCACGATTATCTAATCCATCAAAGTGAACACATGCAAACAACACACAGCGTTAGCATCACATACGTGGTTGTTGTACAACAATAGTCTCTGCCTGAAAATGAGTATGATGGTATTGATGTAGCGGCAGCGAACAAACAAGCAGGTCGTCGTCGCCAAAGAGTATTGAATAGTATAGAGAACTCATGGTACGAATTGTATGACTCAAAAGCACTGGCGACATCTGACGAATGATTCAAAATGTATTACGCTCTTTTTGTCATAACTTGTTCCATTCAAAATTTTGATGTGAAACATTGATGATTTTTGAAACATTTATGCTTTTTGTAAAGTTTTATGTAATAACATTGTCGAAATGGTGCATTTATATTGAAATATTCTATAAACAGAATAAGACTCGTTTGTGCTCTTTTACTCAGACTCCCTACATGAGAGCGTAAAAAAAGTGCAATAAGTTCTCTATACTATTCAATACTTTTTGTCGTCGCTCTGTTTATGACAAAGCAAAATCGATTATTTCAGTCAGCTAAATATTGCTTTATTTATTTTAACAATATTACATCTAATCTTAAAGCAGATGTAAGAAACAAGAAAGTGCAATAGCTAAAGAGCCTTCAGCACAAAAAGTATTCGTTTTTTTTTATTTTCCAGTGTAACATTTGCTAATGTGTTCATAGAAATCTATATGACACAGTCTCTGAAATTTCGAACATAAAATTCTGCAAATTTTACAAAATTTGAATTGCATTAAACAACATTTAGTACAGAATGTTGCCTTGAACTTTGAACGGTTCGCTAGCTATGGACCTGAACAAGAGAAAAAGGTAAAAAAATCTAATTTCTAAAAGTTTTTTGGGATTTTGATCTTGAAAATTAAGTTTTTATTCTCTATGACAAGGGCTACAACTTTCCCTTGGAGAGTAAATCAAAATTCCGAACGAATTGCAAGATATGAGCCTGACAAAATGATCAATTTTTTGCAAAAATGACAACGACGCCCCAAATCTTTGGGCGCCCATTAAAAAAAATTCATGACTTTGGGCAAAACTGAAAGACACGGGGCTTTTTTTGACGTAGAATACGTCTTACCTTACGGTATGAGGAGTCATGTCAGGTTTTTATTGTTGTAATCTTTATTTCATTGAATTTGAGGAAACGGCTAGATGAATTTTTTTAAAATTTTTTTTGTAGGTAAATGAAGATGTTATCTTTCGTTTGATATACATTTCATATTGGTTGATATATTACTAGTATTTTAATTTCTCAAATGAAAATTGTTTAAACACATACACTCAAACATATGTGTGGTGTTTGGTTGAGTGTGTTTGGTTGCTCAACATTGCTTAGGAACATGTATCTAGTAAAAAGTGAAACGAACAGCAAGCTAATGTTGCTTGGCAACATGTATCTAGTAAAAAGTGAAACAAACAGTAAGCTAACGTAATAAAGCTTTTTTGCGAAAGCTTCAATAAAGCTGTTGTAACATTAATTTTGAATTGTAAAGCGTAAAGCTTTCACACAACGCTCGAATGCTAATGCGAAGACTCGATAAGGTAAACCTTTTTTAATATTAGGGCGGCCCTCTCAACATTCGCAGAACTTATTTCAATAAAAATATTAATTAAAATACATAAATTAAATTAAGTTTAAAAAAATTGAACATAATATATTTTTTTAAACGGACTTGAATCAAATGCCGTTGGTAAATATAAAAATTACAGCAGACAGTTGTCCGAGGCCTTCGGCCACGGACTGTCCCTGCAGGCTGTGTCAGAGACACGGCCATTAAGTTTAACGTAGAATACGCCATCCGATAAGACAGAAAACATATATAACAATAAATGATAAATAATATAAGCAAATGAATTTATTGTTATATATGGTTTCTGTCTTATCGGATGGCGTATTCTACGTTAAACTTAATGGCCGTGTCTCTGACACAGCCTGCAGGGACAGTCCGTGGCCGTAGGCCTCGGACAACTGTCTGCAGTAATTTTTTTTTTTGGTCTTTTATCACGTAGTGGTGTCCGTATGTGGTTATATTTCCATGACTTCAAAAATTAAACACAGTGTAATCAGCTGTTAATTTACTCGAAATCACCAAATGACAGAAACTCGTTGCAGTGTGAATGCTGTATTATACGTTTTCCATGCACCTTTCATTCGAAATCGTTCCTCTTTATCATCCGACGCTTCCCTTTCCTCTTTTACATCCTCCATCAATTACAAATCTTGAAAGCTTTTAGAGGTGTTACTGCCGTTTTATGTTGCTTTCGTCCTTTGAGCTTTGCCGGGTGAAATGGGGTTGTTGACACAAAGTGCCATGGCAGAGTGACATCAAAGCGAGGAAAAATATCTTTGACAGCAAAGTTGCACTCTGTCGAATCGAATCGTGTCGAGTGTAGTAGTTAATATTAATTTGTACAAAAAAAAAATAATTAAACAGCGACTAAAGTGCAAAGCTTTTTAAATTAGTTTGTTTTTCACAGATTTAGTTTTCTCAAAGCTCCACCCGTTTGTGTTCAATTGTTTTGTGCAGCTCTGCTGTGTTTTTTTTTCAACTTTGATAAAACTTTTGAATTATGCAAAGGCAAGTCCTTTTTAGAAAGGATTTATTAATGAGTCAATGACGTCTGGTTGGATTTGGAAATGACGGCATGTCCACATTTGGGATACCATTATATAACGTTGACCTATTTTCCAAAAGGCGGCATGGACATCAAACAGAGCGAGACTGTGACTTATCCAAGCAAAGCAAAGAGCCAGCAAATGGATGTCTGCGAGATGGTTTTAAATCATTTTATGTCGGAAAGTTGAAGGGATTTTACACCCATAGTTTGCTCAACAGGGATACTAATGTTAAAAGGGAGAGAGAGAGTGTAATGTCTACTTTATATTTGTGTTTAAGTTTTTATTTTTTTTACTTTAGTCTCGCCTTACAATCCTTGATTTCAGTCTCCTTCCAGTCTCGTTTTGAATTTTAAATTGTATCCCATTTTGTTTTGCTTTCTTTCTTGCACTTAAACCGCATCTTCTTTTACAGAAATGACTCGTATCCAATATTTATTCTACTGTATCCGGGAGAGGTTAACCTCTATTATGAAATAATATTTGATCATAATTCTTTATATTCAAACAATAACAAACATATTTTGCTTTCTGTGGTCATTGTGGTCCAACCGCCGCACGTCTGACTCGCCATCTAAATCATTTTGATTGTACAATATTTTTTTTTTGCATTTCAGACAAAAAGTTTTTTAAAATAAAAAGAATTCTATTTTTATAAATTAATTACTTGTGCAAATTTAAAATTACCATTAAGAAAAACCGCAATTTTAATAGTCATAGTTTGGGAAAAGGGTAACATTATGATTACAACGGAGTGATAGGAATTTTAGCTTCTTAATATATCACAACAAATTGGAAGGATTTCCATTTAAGGGTTCCTTCATTAAAAAAAAATGGTTTCCTATTACATGCCAAACAGGGCTTGGGGAGAGTTCCCCCACAATCCTGTGAGAAGATGAGCTTCATAGGTTATCATCTAAAAAGAATGGGAAGGAAACAATTTAATTATATATATTTAGATTTCCTACATCCTGTTGCCCTAACAACCACACACCCTTTCGCACTAGTATTAATCACTATTTCATTATGTTGACAAACAAAATTGCCGACAAAAACCACAAAACTAAAATAAAATGAAACAAAAATGAGCAACAATTTGATGGCCACAATTGTCAGTAAACACTCTACATCAAGCAAGCTTCAAGCAATTAGCACAACTTAAAACCCCCTACACATAAAAAATATGTGACTGCAAACATGTTTTGTTATTTCAGCAAACATATGAATGCTTGCAGCTTAAGCAAACATATGACATTCTAACGTCAAAAGAGTCAGAATTCAAAATCTTTAGATTATCATTCAATAATCATAGGTCATTGCTATCCGCAATAAAATTCTGTCGTCATATTATCTTCCCTTCCCCAGCAACATATTGCAGGAACCATGTACATGTTTGCAAGCATTGGTTTCATAAATTTAAAGATCTGATACTTTTTGTGTTGTTGTTGTTGGCTGTCACGTTTCAGCAGTTTCAACAAACGTTCTCAGCAGTTTTCAACAAACAAAGCTGCATTTGGGTCACAACATATATTATACCTATTAATCATTGTGTATCCAACATGTAATATTGAATAGCAAACACAATGTGATTGGACACAACTGTGGTATACTTGCAACAAGCTACAGACAGGTTAAACTCCAGAGTTCTACAGAGGTTGGGCAAGGTCGGTGCGGCAGAACTCACAGAGAAACCAAATGCATCAATGGAGTTGGTTGGTTGATTGGTTGGTTGAAAAGGCTGCAAGAGAGCACGCTGTCTAGCACACTTAGGCTAAAGAAGCCCATTGTAATACCTGCAGTTTCCTCCATAGCTACTATTGACTAGTCGTCCAGCCAATTTCCCGTTTCAATGAATTTGTCTATAAGACTTACAGGAATATCCTGTAGGGCTACAGTGCTAACTAAATGTGTTCCGAATATCCTACTTCTCAGTCCTGCCAGAGCAGGGCAATCCAAAAGAAGATGTTTCGCCGTTTCCTCGTCCTCTTCCATGCAGCATCTACAGAGAGTGAAGTTTCTATGTCCCAAACTTAGGGCGTGTTTTCCTACAAGACAATGTCCCGTAAGTGTTCCTATCTTTGTGGATAACCTGCCTCTCGGCAAGTTAAGTAGTTGCCTAGTCATCTTCCAATACACCTGTGACCAGAGGACCCTGGCTTGTATGCAAGTTGAAGTAAGTCTCCACTTCAATGGAGTTAGTTCAGACGAAAATGACAGCCTGTATATCAGGCTCACGTGGACATTGTAGTCCATTGGTTTAAAGAGACACAGGGACAAAGGGACAGAAGGAAAATTTGGGATTTTGCAAGTCCCTCCCTTTGAGCCAGTTTGATTGCTATAAAAAGCACAGGAGTTGGCTCATGTTAACATCAGGCAGATTTGCTAAATCCCCAAAATAATATGAGCCTAGTGTTGCCGCTCGTCTTCCCGCAACAGCGGGGCACAGACACACAAGGCGTTCTATTGACTCCACCACCTCTTCGTCACCACATCTTCTGCAAAAGTTATTTCTCAAAACTTTCAGTATTCCTGCGTGCCGTCCAATGAAACAGTGACCCGTCATGGCAGACACGATAAATGAGACGTTCACACGCTGAAAATTTTGTCTCTTTTGTTGTTTGGATACAAATATAACGTGTTTGTAGGTTGACGCAAATATAGTATACTTGTGTCTAAGTACATTGTGTTTGCTGTTATCTTGTTTGGCTATTTCCTTAATATTGGGTTTGCAGTTTAACCTCCTGTCGAGTAAAATACCTAAGTATTATTTTGATCTTTCAGACACGGGAACTTCAATAGCCCCTAAGGACACAGGTACAACAGTTGGCACCTTAAACCTTCTGCTGAATAGAACCACTTCTGGCTTAGTTGGGTTCACCCCAATGCGTCAATTATCTGGGCCATGAATTTGACTGGCTCACGATACGCCGATGACTTAGCCTCGATAAAGTCCGGAAAACGCTTATGATCACCCGATGGTATGCCATACCCGGAAGTCGCGAACCGACGCCGTTTAGTGAAATGCTGAAGAAAAGCCTCACTGTGGGGATTATCGACAGAGGGTATGTAGATGCAACCATCTTCCGGTATAAACGGTTAGGTGTTCGGGCTGCCCTTAACGCCGTGTATCATGAGGTCTATGGAGGTTCTCTTGTTTCACCTCCCGTCTGATGTGGCGCAGACTGGTATCAATGACGAATTAAGCTCCTGGCACTTGAAAATAAACGATCTATTGAGCTGTACAGAGCCATTTCTAAAATAGGAAAAGTCTGGCCTGGTTTTAAGCTACATGTTATTGACCAGAACTACATCCCGTCCCGTGCAAGAGCTCGTGCATGGCTGCCACCGTCCATCAAAGACAGTGAAGAGTCCGGCAAGTGCCTAATAAGGGCCAGTAACCGCGATCTTTGAATCAAATGAAAACCTAGAAAATATAAGATACAGTTTGGATTTTGAAAAGGCACTTCTGGAAACATTTCTGTGAAGGCATTGAAAATGCGTGTGAGACTTCCAGGCTGCGCAAAGTCCACTCGACGGCACGCACATCTTTGGGATATCTGAAAGAATAAAACGGGCGGTGGACGACATCGAGTGATGAAACGTTATACGTCCTGCTTACCACACAGTTTTCAGGAAACTGGTCCCAGGACATACGGTCGGACTCACAGAACAACCACGTCATCTCGCATGTTGCGAGAGACTACACTGGGCAATATAAATCACCTGGCCCTGACGGCATAGAACCAATGGAGTTAGGATATTTTAGGCAAGGTGTTGGTGGCAGCCGATGAACAAATCGCTTCGACTTATTAGCCCATTGTGATACCATAGGCTAATGGGTTAGCCCCACCAGAAACCATTTCGTTTGCTCCAAGAATCTCAAGATCTCGTCAACGCCTATCTGAGATAATTCTGCCAGGTCCCTAAATTGGAATTATCGCATAATACACATCCTCCTTCTGTCTAGGGCTAGACACGAGCAACGAAGATGTTCAGTGGATTCTTCTTCATCTTTAAAGCTGCTACAGAAGTAATTTACCCCGGCGTTTAGTAGCGCAGCATGTCCACCTATCAGACAGTGTGCATCAAAACTGAAACAAGCATTGATACCTTGGGCCTGGCTAAAGGCAGAAGGTTCATGTGTCTTCTGTTATCCACTATGGGCCAGATTTGTCTTGACCATTGTAAGTACAACGTGGACTTTACATTTTTCTTCCCCAGCGTCTCAAACTTTATACGATCGGCATCAAATTAGCCTATATTCCTCTTAGATGAAGAGAATGCAAGCTGGACTTTGATCCAATCAGTCTCCCATCTTTCCTACTGAAGGCATTAGAGAGAATGATTGACTCATGTCTGTGAAAGACCACAGGTACATCTCAGATGTCCACATGCGAGTAAGCTTACACAAGAGCAAATCTACCTTCAACGGATGTAATGGGAAACCATGTTTAATAAACAAATAGTTTACCATTATATCCCATGAAGGGACAGGGGAGAGCTTCTCACAGTCAGTGAAATCAGTTTTACTCTCACTGTTTAGGACCTACAGTTTTACACCGGTTCCGAATGGTATTTTTGTGAAGCTTTTTTATGGCTAATTACTCGATAGTGTCACCGTCACTAAGCAAGGAGACCGTCGTCGAAAGAAATCAGGGATTGAAATCAGAGCAGGGATTGAATGTACGTTCTTATGTACAGGAGTCGCGCACACTAACTATTGCACCACCGACGGTCGCGGGAATCCATGTTTATGTTATATAAAATGGCTGCAATGCCGGCAGTCCACCTAAGACATTTATCGCCATGGATCACCAGCCAATATGGTCATGGGTAGTCGACAATAAAAGTCGACTATTTTCGACCAATTCAACCTTTGACGAAGCCTGGAGAGCCAGAAAAGGAATAGTCGCATACCAGGCAATATACGCTATTTAATCTGGCTCAAGTTTAGATCTCAAAGTATGGTTGGGAGTCCATTCCAAGGAGCTGAGCCTAGGCTTTGCACCGAGGCTACCATACCACTGTTGTGTTTTTCATGCAGAAGTTATGGCAAACGGAGAAGTTACCCTTTGGCTGAGACGAAATGTTATCACCGCTTGGGGTAGCAATAGCTACTCTAACACGCGGGCTGCTATAAAATCTCTGCAATCTGTGTACGAGACTTTAAGAACTGCCCACAACTGCCGTGCATCTCTAAGTAAGATGGTCAAGCAGTTCGATATCCACCTTACATGAGTGTCGGCACATATTCCAGGGAACCATAGAACAAATAATCCGTCGAGATAAGGTAGGGGTGCCTAACTGTTCCACGGGGTATGTAACATGTGGTTGGGTCCTGTACTATACCGAACCTCTCATACATGTGCAAGCTTACCAGGCTAGTATGGTCATGTTATGACCTGAATCTGTCGGTAAACTTGATAGCCACTCCTAGACAATAGATGTCTAGTAGCCTTGATCACTGGGCACTGTTTAATAGGCACAATTGCATTGAACTTGATATCCATTCCTAGAAAAGATGTATCTAGGTTTACGCTGAAAAAAACCCGGCCCAGTAACATACTGCAGGAACCATGTACATGTTTGCAACCATTGTTTTGATGAATTGGAGATCTGTTGATTTTTGGGTTCTTGGTTGTCTGTAGGTTTTTGTTTTCAATAGTTTTTAACAAAAAAAATGCCATATTTGGATCACAAAAAAACGTATACTATAACATATTAATGATTGTGTCCCAAACATATAATGTTGTATAGAAAACGAAATGTGTTTGGACACAAATATACTACATTTGCGAAAAGCAACAAACGAGTTATATTTGCATCCAAACAACAAAAAATTACAAGTTTTGCAGCGTGTAGTGTATGAGGTTACTGAACACTGTTTAATAGAGAGACCTACATCTAGACTGGGAATCTGAGCTCATGATTACTACAGAAGCCGGGGGATGAGGAGAAGGACGAACACTGAAGCTCTCTGGCATGCGAACGATACACAAAATGTAGGCTAATCAGGAAAGTATAGTCAAGTTATGACCTGCAACTTGATATCCATTCCTAGACATTAGCTCTCTAGCAGCTTTGATCACTGGACCCGGCAGACCCGAGTCTAGACTTGGAATCTAAGTTCATGCACGCTGAAAAAATTTTTCTCTTTTTGTTGTTTAAATGCAAATATAAAGTGTTGGTAGCTTGTCGCAACAATAGTATACTTGTGTCTAAACACATTGTGTTTGCTATACAACACAACATGTTTGGGACACAATGATTAATAGGTTATATAATATATGTATTTGCGACACAAATGTGGTGTTGTTTGTTGGAAATTGCTGAAAACAAAGACGTGTCCGACAATAAAGAAACAAAAAGCAGAAGATCTTCAATTTACGGAAACAATGCTTGCAAACATGTACAATGTTCCTGCAGTATGTTGCCGGGGCCTTTATTTTTCAGCGTGTTTCATAAATGCAGGCTGTGATTACTGCAGAAGCTGCGGGGTTGAAGAGGAGAACGAGAGCTCCGAACACTGAAGCCCTTACACACGCGAATGCTAGATGGTCTGAAGGTATACAATACAGGATGGTCTGGCAAGTACAGTTAAGTTATGACATGAATCGATTGATAAACTTGATATCCATTCACAGACAAGATATGTGTATGCCAAGTAGATACGATCACTGAGCAGGGTTTAATAGGCAGACCCGCGTCTAGATGTGGAATCTCAACTCACGATTACTGCAGAAGGTGTGGGGATGAAAAAGAGGACGTGAGCGTCGAACATCTCATATGCTACTTATACTGTCCGGCCATTTGTATGAGTACGAGAGAATATCTCGAATCTTACTTTATTTTAGATCTAACAGAGTTTCAGCGAGTTAAACTGATTGATCTTGAAATATTTTTGTAGACTACTGAAAGGTTCGAAAGGGATTTCTGATCTTCTTCAGCCATAACCTGCAATATCATTATGAGGTATCGTTGGGCTAGAATGTCCTTTAATCATACCAGGTTATCTTACACATTCAACAATGGCGACGGTATATGACATCCCGTGGTATTACCAATGTCCTAATTGGACCAAGTGTGTCACTACTAGGAACCATATCTACCTAACCTAACCTCAGCTTTTGATGTACCTTTTGAAATCGTTTCATAAATGCAGGCTGTCAAAAACAAATCACATTTGGAACCACTGTGCACTCTAACAGTCTGTTAAATAAGTATAAATTCATTGTAATATTCCATGACAAAAATAAAATTTAAAGAACTTTGTTTATTTTTATGGCAAATATGTTTTTGTTGTTGCACTTCAAAGCAAATATGAATAAGTATATAGAGCTTTATATATTTGATTATATATACATATGTATGTAGTGTAATGTAATGTTGTCATAACTCAGAAAACAGCAACAAAGACGGCATAAATTTACATATGTATGTATACACAAACCCACACATACACAAATATAGAGATAGACAGACTGGCTGACTGGCTGACTGGCTGGTTGGCTACATATAAGTATAACATACGATGATGATGATGATGACGACGACGACTACAATACAATTGGTCGTCCGTCCATTTAAAATATTTATCATAAATTATAAAATATAGAACATAAATGGTCAGAGTTATTTACATACACATGTAAATGTATGTTGATATATACAGACCACATACGCAAACATACAAATGCACACACACATATTTCCACACATATGGCAAATTTAAAACTGCATACAAACACAATATCCTAGAAATATAGATAGAAACACTTGAATATAAACGAGATTATGCACATATGTGAATGGGAGTGTGTGTGAGTGTGTGTGCACAGATATGATTTGCATCAAAGTGCAACGTCTAGACATGATGACCATAATAATATTACATACAAATTATATGTACATTTGCGTGTATGTATGTGTATTTATGTCGTATATTCTATATATATATGTTTGATATGTTTGTTACACTCAAATATATTTGAAAATGTCTGATGGTTAGTTTTAGGAGCGAGGGAATACAAACCAAAAATCCATATAAAGTAAAGGACTTTCCTTAAAAATTTAACTTTTTACCAAAAACAAATGTTAAAAATTACAAAAAGGGAGCACAATTCGGTACAAAGAAAAAATATGAATTTACTTTAAAAAAAACAAAGAGAACAATTATTTTTCCTTAATTTAATAAAAACGTATATTTATTTTTGGTAACAATTTCTGCTAAACGAATCTCGACAAACAAGCACTCGACACGATACAAAAAACTTCGGTTAGTGACAAGTGTTAATACACACCGCAGTGGCTAAACGGGCTAGACGCTGCCGAAGATGATGATACTTCACAAACATCGGAACGATCATCCAGCGAATATGAGTTCGAATCCCACCGCGACATTTAAATTTGTTTCACTAACCCAACATGGTCTCTTGGCCTTAAACGAAATTACAGCTTTAAAAATAACTCGGGTCTAAGACAACTAAACTTGAATTTGCATGCGATTAAGGGAGAACTGAAAACCGCGTTTTTTCGAATTTCAATTGGGGTAGGTCTCGAAAGATGCGTATTGAAACGCTTATTACGCGAACATCAAACTATTTTCATACCAGAGCACTTATAGTCCGGCCTTGAAGTTTCGATTCCTAGTGTATTTGGGCAAACAACAAAATTTTTCGGTTAATTGGTGCTCAAACGAAGTGTCACGATGATCATAATTAGAAAATGGTATTTTCAAAATTTTGACAGAGCATTTAAGGTCATGATCAGTGTGTGTAAAACTAAAGGGTGTTTCAGTAAGATTGGACTTTTTAAATTTAGTGTATTTTTTTTTTGATGTGTTACACACAGCGTTAGCATCACATACGTGGTTGTTGTACAACAGTAGTCTCTGCCTGAAAATAAGTACGATGGTATTGATGTAGCGGCAGCGAACAAACAAGCAGGTCGTCGTCGCTAAAGAGTACTCAATAGTATAGAGAACTCATGGAACGAATTGTATGACTCAAAAGCACTGGCGACATCTGGCGAATGATTCAAAACATATTACTCTCTTTCTTTAACGTACTTTTGCCTCAATTGATTTATATTCCTTAAATGAATTAAATTTACTGAATGATTGAATAATTAATGAATTGAATTAATAGGAGTTGTCGATTATAAACCGTAGATTGTCATTTATTACATTTACTATAAGCTACCCTGTAATTTCCCACTCTTTTGTATAAATCTGCCAATGATCGCCGTTTTCGATCGTACTAATAATTGTTATATCGAAACCGAGCCCTAGTGCGGGGAAAATTGAATTACCTCGGGCTCTATTCGAATTTGACCAGCGAAAAAGGCGTAAGCACATACCCAGTAATAAAGGAAAATTAATGTAAGAAAATACAATTGGAACGGCAACATCCTCTTTTATTGCCATCCCTGGTACATTATTAATTCGTTAGAGAAGCTTATATTATTGTCTATAAGCCTTAGGTTTACTGCAATACGATTTGTAGTCCCTCAAATCGTAGAAACTGAAAAAAGGACGATTTGTACTCCTCAAATCGCAAACACTCTTTTTGTCATAACTTGGTCCCTTCCTAATTTTGGTGTGAAATATTGATTCGCTTTCAAACATTTATGCTTTTTGTATTGTTTTATGTAATAACATTGTCGAAATGTTGAAAATATATTGAAATATTCTATAAAGAGAATAAGACTCGTTTATGCTCTTTTGCTCAGACTCTCTACATGAGAGCGAAATTAGAGTGCAATAAGTTCTCTATACTATTTAATACTTTTTGTCGTCGCTCTGTTTATGACAAAACAAAACCAATTATTTCAGTGAGCTAAAGATTGCTTTATTTCTCTTAAAAATATTACATCTAATCTTAAAGCAGATGTAAGAAAAGAGAAAGTGCAATAGCAAAAGATCCTTCAGCACAAAAACTATTCTTTTTTTATTTTCCAATGTAACATTTACTAATGTGTTCATAGAAATCGAACAGGTACCGTGAAACAAAAAGGTGTTAACACATCGCCCGTGAGTTCGAACACTCATTGATTTTTTGTTTTGTGCAAGTGGCAACTCTGAAATGTGGCAGCTGTCTCATATGTTTATTCCGATTATTACAAATGGAGCACTTTAGGAAAGTGTAACACGTTATAATTGTGAAAACTTATGGCAAAAATTTCGAAAGTTATGCTGAGACCGCTCGCAAAGTTCGAAGAATATTTAGTCGAGAGAGTGCACCTAGTGTGTCAACCATTCGAAGAGTGATTAAAAACTTGTACGAACCAGGGTCGGCTATGGATAGTAAGACTCCTGTGCTTGAACGTACCGGTCGTTCTCTTGAAAATATGGCTGCTGTCAACGAGAGTGTCACCGAAAATCCGAAAACATCAATTCGTCATTGTTGTCAACAACTTCAAATATCACGAAATAGTCCTCAACGAATTTTGACAAAAGACCTCCACCATCACGCGTACGAAATTCGGGTTACTCAGGAGCTCAAACCAGCAGACCATAGAAAGCGCCGGCAATTTGTTCAATGGGTAATGGAGCAATGGCAATTTTCAGAAAAAGAATCAACTTCTCTTATGAAGAGCATTTCCATCTTCGTGAATACACGAAATTTTCGAATTTGGGTCTCAGAAAATCCTCATGCAATCCATGACAAACAAATGCACCCATAACGAACAACCGTCTGGTGCCGATTTTGGTCAGGTGGAGTGATTGGGCATTACTGTTTTGAAGATGAGGCCGAAATTGCTGCGACTGTGAACGGAATTTGCTACAGGAACATGATAATGAAGTTATTGTGTCCTCTATTGGCCGGCATGAATCTGGAGGACATGAGAAAACCGATTTATAGCAGCAACAGGTGGGATACAGCCTTTCTCTTTGAAAAAGCCATAAAAAATTTCACGAAAAGATTAATGGCCTGTCATCAGAGCCTTGGGCGCCATTTGACGGATATTTTATTACATACTTGATCAGAACATGTCTTCTTTACAATCCAGTAAAAGAATCATAACTATCTCAAAGAATATGTGTTTTTATTTTAAAATTAAAAAGTGCACTCTTATTGAGACATCCTTTTGAATGTTCACTGAAAAGCACTCCCCTATACATTCATGCGATGGAGTGGGGAACTTTAAATTTATTTTAACATAACCTGATACAACCGACTTAGAAATTGCTACTACCACCTTAGAGGTTGGCACTTT
Organism: Phaonia tiefii; assembly: GCA_963931995.1. Lineage (NCBI taxonomy): Eukaryota > Metazoa > Arthropoda > Insecta > Diptera > Muscidae > Phaonia > Phaonia tiefii. The sequence goes on along the minus strand of OZ008368.1, from coordinate 248,598,193 downwards.
CGAATTAAGAGTTTGTCGTCACCCGATTTACAGGTTGTCGCAACGATACATACGGATCTTCATAACCGCATTTAGAGTTTGTCACAACCGAATTAGAAGTCATCACAACCGAATGAGAGGTTTTCATAACCAAATTTAAAGGTTGTTACAATCGAATGCAGAGGTTTTCACAACCGAATTTAGAATTGTCATCAACCAATTTAGAGGTCATCGCAACCATACATAGGAACCATCGCAACTGAATTTAGCATTTGTCACAACCGAAGTAGAAGTCGTCCCAACCGAATGAGAGGTTGTCATAACAAAATTTAATGGTTGTCACAATCGAACTTCGATGGTTTCACCACCGAATTTAAAGTCTGTCCAACCGAATCAGTCGTTGTCACAATCGAATTTAGAGATTGTCGCCTCAGAATTAGGAGTTCGTTACTAGAAGGTTGGTTTTGTTCGAATAATAGACCATTCAGGAAAGTACAAACACTGGCATAGTCTGAGGTCACAGCCGATTCGTTGAGTTGCTTACCAAAGTTCAAGTTTGAAACAACCGAATTAGACGTAACCAAAGTTAAAGGTTGTCACAACTACACTTAGAGGTCATCCCAACTGAATCAGAGGTTGTCACAACCGAATTTAGAGGTTGTCACAACCGAATTTAGAGTTTGTTAGTACCGAATTTAGAGGTTGTCACAACCGAAATAAGAGGTTGTTATCATCCAATATAGAAGGTGGTGCAACCATACTTAGGGATTATGAGAATCAAATTTAGAGTTTGTCACAACCGTAGCAAAGGTGGTCACAACCAAATGAGAGGTTGCCATAACCAAATTTAAAGGTTTTTGCAACCAAACAAGAGGTTGTCGCAATCGAATTTAGAGGATGTCAACACAGAATTTAGAGGTTGTCACCATCCAGTTTAGAAAGGTTGCCACAATAGAATTTAGAGGTTGTCACCACAGAATCTAGAGGTAGTCACAACCGAATTTGGAGGTTGTCACAACCGAGTTAGAAGGTGTCCTACCCAAAGATGCATTTACGTGTATGTATGAGCAGTCTATGATACAATCCTTCAAGTTCAGACACATTTTTTTTTCTAAGTGTAACAAGGTTGGTCTTGTTGGAATAGTAGACCATGCAGGAAAGCACAATAAACGCACAAACAGTGTCTGATGAGATCCCAACTGATATCGAAAGGTTCGGTGAGTTCTTTATCAAACTCAGTGAAATTGCAAAACTTTGGTTGGGACAATCGAATTAGCCTTAACCATATTTAAAGGTTGTCACAAATACACTTAGAGATCATCACAACCGAATTTATAGGTTGCTACAACCGAATTAAAACTTGTCGCAATCGAATGAAGAGGTTGTCACCATCCAATTTAGAGGTTGTCACGATAGAATTTAGAGGTTTTATCCACAGAATTTAGAAGTAGTCACAACCGAATTAGATGTTGTCGCATCCGAATTAAAGGTTGGCACAAACGAATTTCAAGGTTGTCACAACCGAATTCTGAGGTTGTCACCACAAAATGTAGAGGTTGTCACCACAGAATTTAGAGGTTGTCACAACCGAATTTCAAGGTTGTCACAACCGAATTTAGTGGCTGCCACCACCGAATTTGGAGGTTGTCACAACCGAATTAGAGGTTCTCACAATCGAAGTTAGAGGTTGCCACCATTGAATCTAGATGTTGTCGCAACCGAATCAGAGTTATCACAATAAAATTTAGACGTTGTTACAATCGAATTCTGAGGTTATTACAACCGAGTTAGAATGTGTCCTAACCGAAATTAGACTTACGTGTTAATGTATGAGAAGTCTATGCGATAAGCTTACAAATTCAGAAATATTTTTCTAAGTGAAAAAATGTTTGCTTTTGTTGGAATAATAGACCATTCAGGAAATCACACTCACTGGCGTGACTATTTTCGAACTCCGTGACAAAGTCATCATAAGATGACGACTGACTACTGTGCCTGAATTGATACCACTGGTCGATCATCCATCATATGCGAATTAATGTCGATCAAAAGCCCAGAAGGACCAACTCGAACTGAAAAGTTAATTCCTCCAATACAGGAGCAGAAATCTTTTGTATCCTTGTTCTTATTATCTTCGAGCAGTCTCGCAGAGTTGCTGTGCTTTGCGGTTAGTTTGTACTATAACACACAGTGTTGCACTTTTATCTGGGTACAGTTGTTTTAAATGACCGGGCTACTTGATGTCGGATATGTTTGATATTTTCTTATGATCGATGTTGTTAGATGTTTTCTGAAAAAAAACTGATTTCACTTTAAATCCCATGAAGTGATTGGGGAGAGCTTCTCCTAACCAGTGAACCGTGCCGTTTCTGGTTCTATGTGACCATCACTAAGCAGTCGAAAGAAATGTTGGGTTGTCAGAGCAGGTATGTGTTTGGTATCGAAACGCACTATGTTTACTATACAATGTTACATGTTTGAGACATAATAATTCATATTTTATAGTATATGTGTTTCTGATCCAAATACAGCACTGTTTGCGCTACAAACACAGCTGTGTTTTTTTGTCACTATGATCTGCCGAAAGCAAAATAATACAAGGGGGACAATGGGAGATTGTTATTGCAAGTGTATATTTTTATAAGTGTAATTTGTATATACGTGTATATTTGTATATATTTTTGCATAATTCCTGAACTCAGTGATTCATTACTATTCCTGAATGCGTGCGTAAATCAATTGAGTGTTTTTATGTTGACTGACCTGTGGCGTTTTAGTTGCTTGCATTCAATCGTCAATTGTTCGTTTGGTTGGAAACATACGAACGCTTCGACGTAAATATATGGATGTTTGAGATGTAACACACGTCTATGGCTGCACGTAAAAGTATGCATCTTTATAAGTAAATATGATGTTTGCATTTAAATATAAGTGAGTTAAAGCCTTGCAAACATATACATATTTGGAGCGTGCTACAAACATATACATGTTTCCTGGGGAATGTATTTGAGAAAATATGTTACAGAGGCCGTTTTCCAGTGTGTACTTGAATCGCCTATTTTAAAAACAGCAAACAGCACGCTGAGGCTTCAATCGCCGGGAATGTTTTCATTTTATCAAATTCTGCCAAAAATGTGATACAGGCATAAACTCTTCGCTGTTGTCTTTAAACAGCTCCGGTGGTAGTCAATTGGATCTCGTTGTTTTGTAGTTTTTCTGTAGGGTAAATGCTATTCGACTCTCTTTTTACTTAGGTGGAGAGGAAGTAGTACAGTTATCTTCAATTCTTACTTACTTATCCGGTCTCGGACAACCCCGGGGGGTCAGGGACCTTACAAAACGAAGATAACATATTTCGCCAACCAGTTCGATCTTTTGCTTTATCTCTCCAGTTGGCAATACCAAGTGTACGCAGGGATTCGTCAACCTGATCCCTCCAGCGGAGTCTTGGTCTTCCTATTTTTCGTCTTCCTTCGAGTTCGGTTTCGAAAAGCCTTCGCGCTGGTTCATCTTCATCCATTCTACTGACATGGCCTAGCCAGCGCAATCGCGTTATCTTGATCCGCTTAACTATGTCAATGTCAGGATAAAGCTCATACAGCTCATGGTTCATGCGTCGCCGATACTCGCCGTTGTGCACTATAGGGCCATAAATTTTACGGAGTATTTTTCTCTCGAAGACTCCTACAGATGTTTCGTCTGCTTGCGATAGGACCCAGGATTCTGCGCCATAAAGCAAGACAGGTTGAATGAGAGTCTGGTACAGCTGGACTTTTGTTACTCGAGAGAGGGCTTTATCTCTAAAGTGCTTGCTTAGCCCAAAATAACATCTATTCGCAAGCACAATTCTCCGCTTGATCTCAAGGCTGACGTTGTTGTTTTTGTTTACGGCAGATCCGAGGTATATAAATTCGTCCACTACCTCGAAGTTATAACGGTTATCAACGTTCACGCTTTGGTCTAATCGCGTGGAGGCCCTGTTCGTTGAAACCATTAATTTTGTCTTGTCCTCATTCACCGTCAGACCCACTTTTGCTGACTCCTTCTCAATTCTCGAAAAAACCGCAGTAACTTCTCTAATTGTGCGCCCAATGATATCTATATCATCAGCATACGCGAGCAGCATGTGACTTTTGCTGCTGATGGTTTTATTCATATTGACTGCAGCTTTTCTCATAATGATCTCCATTAAGATGTTAAAGAGATCGCACGATAGGGTGTCGCCTTGCCTGAGGCCTCGCTTAGTTTCGAAAGGTTCGGTAAGATCCTTACCAACTTTCACTGCGGATTTGGTGTTCGTCAAGGTCATCCTGCAAAGGCGTATGAGTTTTGCAGGAATACCAAGCTCAGACATTGCTTCATAGAGTTTCTCCCGTATCGGACTATCGAAGGCTGCTTTATAATCGATAAATAGATGATAGGTGTCGATTTGTTTTTCGTGTGTCTTCTCCAGGATTTGGCGTAGCGTGAAAATCTGGTGACCAGATCTTCAATTCGCTTCATGGAAAACTCTTTGTTGCAATTTCCCAGATGAAGCAATTGTAAGAAATGTTCTCTCCACATTCGAAATCTCGGTTATTTGGATTTTGAGGTTTTTCTTGTGGGGCAACACTTCATCTAAGTCTCTATGAAATTTGATTAATTTCGAAATGAGCAAACAGCCACTGAAAGAATTGAGTTACTTACGAACGTCTATATATCAGATATCAGATATAGTGGAAAAATTTGAATCAAAATGTTCCCGTGCCAGTGAGACAAAGAAGTGCCCGAAGTGTCGAGAATATTGCTGCCGCTGAGGCTTCAGTTCAAGAAAGCCCAAATGTGTCTCTCACTGGTCGTTCTCAAGCGTTGGGCATCTCTGTGACGTCGTTGTGGGGAATTTTGCGAAAAGATCTTGGCCTACATCCTTACAAGATCAAATTGACGCAAGAACTGAAGCCGCTTGACCACCGTAAGCGTCGTATGTTCGTGAATTGGGCTGAGCAACAACTTGAAAATGATTCGGATTTTCATCGGAAAATCATCTTCAGCGATGAGGCTCATTTCTGGCTGAATGGCTTCGTCAATAAGCAAAATATGCGTTATTGGTCAGACAGCAATCCACACGTAATCCATGAGTCATCATTGCATCCCGAAAACATTATGGTTTGGTGCGGTTTATGGGCCGGTGGCGTCATTGGGCCGTACTTCTTCCGTGATGATCAAGACCGGCACATTACTGTGAATGCGAATTGCTAACGTTCAACGAAAACCGAATATTTTTGGCCCCAATTGGATAATATGGACTTGGAGGACATGTGGTTCCAACAGGACGGCGCCGCAAGCCACACAGCGTATGCCACAATCAATTTATTGGAAACCAAGTTTGGTGAACGTGTTATCTCACGAAATGGCCCAGTCGATTGGCCGCCTCGGTCGTGCGATTTGATGCCGTTAGATTATTTTCTGTGGGGCTACGTCAAGTCTATGGTCTATGCCAACAAGCCAGCGACGATTGATGAACTTCGTACGAATATCGAACGTGAAATTGCAGCAGTATCGGCCGATTTATGCTTGAAAACCGTCGAAAATTGGGTTCAGCCCGTGGTGGCCATGCAAAAAAATTGAGTTCCATACATAATGGCATCGAACGTACTTTCACAGGAATAAAGAATTTCATTGGTATCTAAAACCGGTTTTGTAGCGCTCTTATTGAAAACCCCTTTGTTATAAAGAGGAAGTGTTTGTGAGTTTGTGTGCAGGTGGTATCTTCTAAACTACTCATCCGATTTTAAAAATTCTTTCACCAGTAGAATACTAATCTCCCCTACTAAAATTCACGACGATGTCTGCCGGTTTTGCTAGTACTTAATAAAATAAGTGCAAAATTCCATATGGGTTCGAAATTATGTTTACCAGACAATCGTTTCAAATTTTGTGATACATCATTATCAGCAGTGTCTATCTTCCAAATCCACCGATCAAATCTTCTTTATGCTTAGAACGATTTGTACTTCGGAGAGCTTTATCCACTTTCTATTTCCCTCAATATTAATTCCAATCACCCTTGTTGATATATTGACACATATATTACTATGCTACACATATTTATGTTCATTATTTGTACTCGTCACTTTTGTACACATTTGATCAAGCATTCAAACACTACATACATATATATATATGTATATGTAGTCTAACACTTGTTATGTTGCTACATATTTTAAATTGTTTTAATTTTTAAATAGTTTTATAGTTGACAGACTTGAAATGCCACCAACCAACAATCAGACGCATTACTTTCCTTTAATTTCTTTGAGGTCAATTTGCCCCCTGTGACGTATGAGCAATTTTTCTTCTAGACTCTGTAATAATTAATATCAATCAAGCGCTATGTGGTACACAAAGTAATAAATATTCAATAGAGGCCGAAGAGGGGGAAAATGTATGACCACTTGTCTCACAGAAGTCAATTCCATACGGAAGTAGTTGTCTGCTTCACATGCCAGCATTGAGGATTCACCTTTCAATGTAAGGCGACAATTTGTTTTAAATTATATAATTGTTTTAACATCGCCGTTAGAAAATTACTCTTTCAAAATTTTTTAAATCGATAACACAAATTTACAGGGGTTCTATAAGTATATGACACAGTTGATTGACCACCTGGTTGGAATATCATAGAGAACTGTGGAAGAATGAACGAAAGCCAAATGGAAGTTAATTACTTTTAAGATTGGACGCAAATTACGTCCCTAATATCAATATAATCCACTACATCTATAGGGGCATTCACTGAGCGTTAGACAATATTCCAAAAATATATAAAATGTATTATTTTTTTTATTCCTTAAGAAATTCTTATAAATTCTCCAGTTACTGTATCCAATTATAAGAAATAATAAATTAAACTAATTCATATTCATCCATATACATCCTTTCCCCCTTAAAGGGTTAATGTTCGCTCGAGCGTTAATTCATATCGAAAATTATGAAAGCAAAAAAAGAAAAAATCAAAAATCACAAAATGAAAAACTATTCAGATCGCGCATCAACATTATTTTCTGTCACTGTGACTGTTGTCGCTGATTGTTGTCAATGCGTTGTTGTTGTTGCTATCGCTTTTGTCGTGAAATTTCGTTGTTTTTGTTGCTGGCGATGGCGATGACGATGACGATGACGAATATAAACGGCTGCAACACAACAAACAGCATAATAACAATGTTGTTGTAATTTCTTATTATTTTTGGCATCATATCGCATCGCATGCCTGTCTACAATGTGTCAACTGCAGTGGCAGTGGCAGTAACAACACCAGCAGGAGCAGCAAGAAGAACAACGCCACCAAAAATGACAACAACATCAACATTGGCAAGATTTTACACAAACCTAGAGCGCTCAGAATCATCCCAAATCTGCATACAACAAATTATTTTCGTTTGTCGTTCGTAAAAATTATTATGCATGTACGAGGGCCACTAGTAAGGATTTGAAATTTTCGAATGCAGAAAAAAACACGGAATTCTGGGTAAATATTAGAATTTCACTTCGGTGGCAGGTAAAGGCTCCCAAGAAGACGAGACTCATGTGGATCTTGGAACTTACAAATTTGTGACAGCAACATATTGCTGGAACTATGTACAGGTTTGCAAGCATTGTTTTTGGGAAGAAAATGTCTGCTGCTTTTTGTTTCTTTTTTGTCTTTCATGTTTTTGTTTTCAGCAGATTCCAACAAACAAATGCACATTTGGGTCACAAATACATATATTATAACTATTAATCATTGTGTCCCAAACATGTTATATTGAATAGCAAACACAATGTGTTTGCACACAAGTATACTCTATTTGCGGCTAGCTGCAGACACGCTGTATTTGAATTGATAGTAGTAAACGTAGTTACCATCATCAACAAACACAGTTTATGTTTAAATGATAGGACATTGAAAAATCTGTAATTTTTGTTGCTATTTGGATGCAAATATACCATTGTTTGGAGCTTCTCGCAAATATTGTGCACTCCAATACAAACACTTTGGTTTTGCTATTCACAATTACATGTTATAATATTTGTTTTTGTTACCCAAATATAGCTTTGTTTGTAACACAAACACGGCTGTGTTTGTTGCACTGTTTATGCTCCGACGATAGTAAGAGAATAAAAGCGGGGGCAGAGACAAAGAGAGGGGCGGATCATTTGCCAATATTTAAAGAAATTTAACAAAAAAAAAACACTAGTACTTATAATCATGTGGTAAAGTGTTGTAGCGTTTGCTGATTTTGAAACCTGTCGAAAACAAAAACGTGAGACACAACAATGAAACAAAAACAAAAGGGCGGCAGATCCAGATTTCATGCAAACAAATAATACATTCAATCCTAGTAAATGTAAAAAGGCCCGGTTTAAATCTTTAATTTTTTTTTTTATTAGTTATAAATGTTAATCCGTATTGTTAAAATGAATTATAATAAACAATATTTATTATAATATATAAATATAATATATTTAATTAATATTTATTAATTATATTATTGAAATCAAGAAAAAACTTGCTTCTAAATAGTAGTATGTTTGCGAGGAAACGCGCTTTTCACGTAAAAGTATGCATGTTTGCAAATACAAACGTGCTAATGTTTGCACATAAATATAACAGAGTTTTGGGGCCTGCAAATATATGACTATGTGAAGTTTGTTCCAAACATATACGTGGTTAATGCAGAATTTGTTTGAGAGAATATGTAAGTATCTTCCCACAGGGGACTCTGCTAGGAGAGAAATGGTCGCCTGAGTTTTAGAAAAGTTGGGCAAGGTTGGTCCGGCAGAACTCCCAGAGATATAAAATGAGGCAATAAAGTTAGGTTAGATTAGAGTGGCAGCTTGTATGTCAGTATCACTTAGATATTGTAGTTCATTGTGATACCGGGACTCAGAGACAGTATGAAATAGTTGGGATTTTCCTAGTCCGTCCCTTTGAGTCAGGTTGATTGCTCTAAAAAGCTCAAGAGTTGGCTCATGTTAACATCAGCCCGATTTACAAACTTCCCAAAGGAATGTGAGCCACAGACACAGAAGTTGTTCTATTAACTCGAACTCCTATTCGTCGCCACAGCTTCTGCAACAATCATATCTCAAGACATTCAGTCATGGAAACACGGATATTATTCCACGTGAAAGTATGCATGTTTGCAAGTAAACATGTAATGTTTGCTTTTATATATAAAAGAGCCTAAGACTTGCAAAAATATGTGAATATTTGGTGTGGGTTCCAAGCATATGAATATTTCCTGCAGAATGTGTTTGCGAGAATATGTTACAGATACCTCTTTCTCAGCGTGTAGCACATATACTTACATAAATATTTGTTTAAACAAATAAAAAAAAAACACAACCGCTTTCGGTTGTTACAACTGGAATTTGATTGTCCCAACCCTATTGTTTGGCAACCTAATTATTTGTTTGGTTTATGCGCCGGTGGAAAGATCGATGCATATGTCACTCAAGATCGCCCAATCCTTATTCGATAAGCTGAATCTGATCAACAAGGCTATCCTTTATACCACACAGCATGTGAAACAATGGACCTGTTGAGAGCTGAGTTCGGTGAGCAATTTATCCCACACTTAGCACCAGTAGGTTGACTAACCTAGATCGTGCGATGTGACGCCTTCAGACTTATTTCTGTGGAATTACGTAAAGTCACCCATCTATGCCGATAAATTCAGCATTGAAAGCCCACATTACAATACAATTTCTGACCTCGTTTGTGACAAACTCTAACCTCGGTTGTGACAAACTTTAATCTCAGTTGTGCCAACCTCTGAACTCCATTGTGACAGACTCGGAACTTGGTTGCGACAAACTTTGAACTTGGTTGTGACAACGTATGAACTTGGTACTGACAAACACTGAACTCGGTTGTGACAAACTTCGAACTCGGTTGTGGCAACCTCTGAACTGCGCTGTAACAGACTCTGGACTCGGTTGCGACAATCACTGAACTCGGTTGCGATGACGTATGAACTTGGTAGTAAAAACCTCTGAACTCGGTTGTGACAACCTCTGAAGTCGATTATGACAACCTCTGAACTCGGTAGTGACCACCTCTGTACTCGGTTGTGATAGCCTCAGAACTTGATGGTGACAACTTCCGAATTCGGTTGCGACAACCTCCAAACTCGGTTGTGACAAAGTCTGAACTCGGTTATTTCAAACTCTGAACTCGATTTTGATAAAATATGGGCTTGGTAGTGACAACTTCTGCATTTGGATGTGACAACTTCTGAACTTGGTTGTTACAACCTCTGATCTCTGCTGCGACAACCTCTAAACTCGGTTGTGAAAACCTATAGACTCAGCTGGGACAACCTCTGAACTAGGTTGTGAGAAACTATGCACTTGGTAGTGACATCTTCTGGATTCGAATGTGACAATCTCTGAACCCGGTTGTTACAACCTATGATCTCGGTTGCGATAAACTCTGAACTCGTTTGTGACAACCTCTGAACTCGGTTGTGGTGATCACAGAACTCTTTGGTGACCACCTCTAAATACGATTGTGACAACCTCTGAATTCGTTTGTGACAACCAACTCCGTCATGACAACCTCTGAATTCGGTTAAGATAATCTCTGAATTCGGTTGTGACAACCTATGAACTTCGTAGTTATAACTTCTGAATTCAGTTGTGACAACCTCTGAACTCGATTGTGACAAACTCTGAACTTGGTTGTGACGTCTACAGAACTCGCTTGTGAGGACCACAGAACTCGGTTGACAACCTATGAACTTGGTAGTGATCAATTCTGAATTCGGTTGTGACAACCTCTGAACTCGATGTGGCAAACTCTGAACACGGTTGTGACAAACTCTGATCTCGGTTGTGACAATCTCTGAACTCAATTGCGACAAACTCTGAACTCCGTTGTGGCAATCTATGAATTCGGTTGTGACAACCTCTGAACTCGATTGTGACAAACTCTGAACTTGGTTGTGACGTCCACAGAACTCGGTTGTGAGAACCACAGAACTCGGTTGACAACCTATGAACTTGGTAGTGATCAATTCTGAATTCGGTTGTGACAACCTCTGACCTCGATTGTGGCAAACTCTGAACACGGTTGTGACAAACTCCGATCTCGGTTATGGCAAACTCTGAACTCGTTTGTGACATACTCTGAATTCGGTGGACAAGCTCTGGATTCGGTTATGACAACCTATGAACTCTGTTGTGACGACCACAGAACTCGGTTGACAACCTATGTACTTAGTAGTGATAACTTCGGAATTAGGTTTTGATAAACTGTGACCTAGGTTGTGACAACCTAAGAACTTGGCAGTTACGACTTTTGAATTCGTTTGTGACAACCTCTGAATTCTAAAGTGACAACCAGTTGGGACAAACTCTGAACTCGGTTGGGGCAACCTCTTAATTCGTCCACGGAAAATGCGGTTGGCTGAACCGACTTTGTCTGTGGGTGCTGTTTTGAACGTAGACTGTTTAAAAGGAGACACTGTAGACATCCGACAACACCACCGATCTAAGTCTCCAATAAAGGTGACCTAGATCACTGACTCGTATGAAATTTCATCTGTGGCAACAGCAAGATTAGATAGTACCATTGACAGTAGCTGGAGTGTTGTTTTCGTTTTAACTGTCATTGACTGATTTACATTTCTCACTAAACACTTCCGCTGCACCCCTCGCTGGAGCTAACCTTCCATCCCCTATCATTCTACCCCTCGGGAACTACGATGTATATGGCCCAACATTGCATCCAATATTTCAACATTGTATAAATATTTTTTATCTGTTGCTGTTGTTGCAATTTCGATTCCTGCTGCTGTGTTGCTGGTGCCGTTGCAGGTTTGGTCTTTTGCCCAATTCGTTCCGTTCGTGTGTCTATTGCGATATATAAATATAGAAATTTTCTACATGAGGTAATGCCAAATACAGAAGTAGAAAAAGAAAACAACAAAATAATAAATAATCCTTACAAATACCAATACAGATGAAAATTCGCCCAAAAAAAAAAAAACACTATAACAACTACATCAGAGAAAAAACGGAAATTCGCGTGTTAAAATAGTGAAATGTGATGCCTGGTGGATGCAACAACGAATTGATAACAATTTGTTTGTTTCGCTGTTCTGGGTCCATTTTTGCCCATCGAAATTGTAAAAAATGTACAGCAGGAAAAGTACAAATTTACACAATTTTTAATGTTATTTTGGTGAATTTGTAGTGTGTTTTTAGGGGCATTTCTCAAAGGGATTTAGTTTGAGGCAACAATAAATTGATGACACATCATATAGAATAACGAATTACAATGGACGAATTCGAGGATGTAGTGAAGAGTGTTTCCTGGGAAAGCAAGTTAGCTTCATTAGCTTTTTAGGAAATAGAAAAAACTCTTTGATTTAGTAAACTCTTTGATAGAAGTACTTTGGAAATTCAAGCTAATTTTTAAAATGTTAATATAATTTAATAAAATTCAACTTTTTTTCATACATATAATAGTAAACTTTACATAGCTTCTGCTTTTAGTTCCACCATAAACCCAAAAACATTTCCGTTAAGAGTCTATATGATTAGTTGAGGCAAAGAAAATTTCTTCGACCGACGCTTGAAGACCATTAACACAAAATCAATTTTCATTTGGGAAATTGAAGGGTCATAATTACTGAAACAACTAAAGACGTTCGTGGCCATCAGAGGTGCAATGGTTAGTGTGCACGGCTCTTGCACATGAGGATGTGGGTTCGATCCCTGCTCTGACCACCTTAAATTTCTTTCGACGGCGGTCATCTCGCATAGAGACGGCGACACTATCGATTATTTAGCCATGAAAAAGCTTCTCAAAATACCATTCGGAACCAGTGTAAAACTTTAGGTCCCAATTAGTGAGTGTAAAACTAGAACGCGCACGGCTCAGTGATAGTGAGAAGCTCCCCTAACCCCTGCATTGGATGAACGGGAAACCATTTATTTATTTTTTAATTCTATCTTAATAGTGGTTATTCGAATATGAGCAACTACGGTAGTAACTGATACAAAGTTTCGTTTGAAAATATAAGGAATTGTGATCACGTTATTATTGGGTGTGTAGCAACAACTATAAATTCGTCCACATCATAACAGAATCGCCTTTTTAATAGCTTTAATTCAAGCAATTGTTTCATAGTCTTATAAAAAAAAATCAATGAGTGTTCCAACTCGCGTGCGATGTGTTAACACCTTTTTGTTACACGGTACCTGTTCGATTTATATGAACACATTAGTAAATGTTACCTTGGAAAATAAAAACAAGAATAATGTTTGTGCTGAAGGCTCTTTTGCTATTGCAATTTCTTTTTCTTACAATCTGCTTTAGATGTAATATTGTTAGAATAAATAAAGCAATATTTAGCTCACTGAAATAATGTTTTTGTTTTGTCATAAACAGAGCGACGAGAAAAAGTATTGAATAGTATAGAGACCTTATTGCACTCTTTTCCGCTCTCATGTAGAGAATCTGACTAAAACAGCATAAACGAGTCGTATTCTCTTTATAGAATATTTCAAAATAAATGCACCATTTCGACAATGTTATTACACAAAACAATACAAAACGCATAAATGTTTCAAAAGGCATCAATGTTTCACATCAAAATTATGAAAGGATCAAGTTATGACAAAAAGATAGTAATACGTTTTGAATCATTCGCCAGATGTCGCCAGTGCTTTTGAGTCATACAATTTGTTCCATGAGTCCTCTATACTATTCAATACTCTTTGGCGACGACGACCTGCTTGTTTGTTCGCTGCCGCTACATCAATACCATCATACAGAACTTTGTAAGTGAGTGCTGTGGAAATTGACTATAACAATATGAGACGGATAAAGAAAATTTTACAACAGAAAAGCTTTCCGTTGCAGAACAATTGCAAGGTTGGTTAACGAGAGGGACGACAAGGTTCTAGAGGGAAACGCCCATACTTACTTACTTTTATTGGTTATATTACAACCTCATGAGGTCAGACGTCTCACACATATTAATTAAACAAACAAATTATACAAATTTCAACATATTCTTCCAACTGGCTCTATCCTTCGCCTTTTCTCGCCAGTTGGTAACACCAAGGATACGGAGAAATTCTTCGCCCATATGATATTTAAATGGGTTACGTGTGTATCTAACTTGTCTGAGGAATTATTACAATAACTTCGCTTCGAACTCGAGTATTGTAGAATCACACCGAAAACATATGGTACACTACCAGCCAGAACTGTTTTCGGAAATGCGATCGAATATTAGGGAACCTGATAAGTCCAACACTGCGAACAGGGTTTAAATCAATAGGTATAGGACGATGAGCTGCGTCGTTTTTGCTTTCAGAAGGTTTCAGCTATGCGTAGGTACATAAACAAGATATTTATATACAAATCAAGTTCATGCAAGCCAAACGTCGATTAATTACTTGTGTGTTTTTTATTACACTTATTTCACAAACGGTCCGCGGTCCCGATTTTCCTAGTAAAGGCTCGAACAGACAACGGGCTTCACATTGTTGCGCTCTCCACTTTCTTTCCTCAAAATCATTTCTCACTTTGGTAGCACACATACATATATACGAAACACAAACACAAAAACAAAGTAGCATCACGAACCATTTAACTCTCCGAGCCTTCGTGTATTCGTTTTTCACTGATCAAGCGCTTTTGATATCCTCTGTCCGATGAACCATTGACGACTCAAGATATGCAACTAAAACACAATACATTATCGTTGTCCCTCTTTTATTCTCTTCTCTCTCGAGAGAGAGGATATACAGTGCAATAAACAAAACTGTATTTACATCACAAACACAGATATATTTGGGTCGTCAACATATATGGTATAACATATTAATCATTGTGCCTCCAACATGGAATATTGAAGAGCAAACATAATGTGTTTGGACAAAAGTATACAATATTTGCGACAAGCTACAAACACACGTTATATTTGCATCCAACAAATGGCTGTGTACGACTCAGAATTGAGCATGCTGCGGTGCTCTGATGTAACTGTTGCTTCATAACCAGTTATGCCGAAGAAGCAGGTGACGAATTACTTTGAAGTGCTTCATTGGCCAACAACTTTTGTTGGATTTGACTCGTGTTGCCAGAACCATACAGTCGATTGCTGTAAAATCTCAGGTTCACATGCAAAGATCCATGATTCGTCGGCTGTCGTGATCTTATAGACGTCCTTTGAGGCACCGCCATTGAATAATTTTTCAACATTTCCTTGCACCACTCGACACGAGCCCAACGTTGCGTAATGCCCAACGTTGCATCTATTTCACGGTGTGCCACATGACGATCGTCTAATGTAAGATTGCACCAGATCCAGATTGCACCTGGCAACACTAAACAGTTCCTACGCTGGAAATATATATGGCAACCCTCGTATGCAGCGTTTGAGGGGCATCTTGAAAGAACATACTCTTATATGTATGCTACATTCTAATATGACTTTTTAAATGTAAAAATATGTCACCTCTTAATGGGTTAATTATAAGTATAATATTGACCTAATCTTTTTATACCGATTTTCTGTTGATCTTTGGGACATTTGTTGCTCACTTGTCATGATAGTCTTACTTTGTTGCACACTATTTATTCCAGTGCACTCAAGTCAATGTTTGTGTTGCAAACACACAGTGGAGGATTTAGACAAACTTTACAATTTGCTTTATTTTTATTCCTATTACACTTAAAAGAATCTTAGCTATTTAGTATAAAACTATCCGCGTACATCGTTACCATAAACGCCACATGAGTGCTAATAATATGTCGTCAACCATAAAAGATAAGAGGACGGATCAATAAGTCCGTGACTTTTTGAATGAAAGATAGTTTTTTTTGCAAAACAAAATTTATTTTTCAACATAATCTCCTTCTAGCTCAACACATTTAGTACAACGTTTCTCCAATCTTTGTATCCCTTCCAAAAAATTGGATTTTTCGAGGTCCATAAAATAGGCATTTGTTTGATCAATAATTTTATCGTTGGAGCTAAATCTCTTTCCACCGAGCCATTCCGTTAGGTTTGGAAATAGGAAATAGTCAAATCCGGAGAATATGGCGGATGAGGTACCAATTCGTAGCCCAATGAAACAACTCCAAACAATCCTTTGAAGTTGTCACACGATTACCTTTTTGGTTAATTGAGAGCAAACGCGGCACCCATCTTGCAGACAGCTTTCTTAAACCCAACTGATCATTTAAAATCGAAACCACACTGCCATATGAAATGCCTATGGCATCAAAAATCTCACGCACTTTTACTCTTCGATCGGCCAACACCATATCGTGGATTTTTTCGAAATTTTCGGGTGTATTGACCTAAATTGGCCGTCCAGAACGTTCAGCGTCATTTGTACTTGTGCGCCTACAACGAAAGTCAATAAACCACTTTTTTACCATTGAAATCGATGGTGCAGAGTCTCCGTAGTATTTATCAGGATTCCTTGGTACGATTGACGGTTGTTTTTTCGCAAAAAATAATGTTTACTGACATCCGAAATTCACTTTTTTCCACTTTTAAAAAAATGCTCAAGGTTGTATGTTTTGAACAGCTGTTAAACGCAAAGTAAATGACGGAACTTGCTCAAAATTTGAGAGTAGTCTATTAACATGGGGTACTTGATGGGAGCAGTGTTGCATTTCATATAACTACGAGGGAAGTTCGAAAAGTCACGGACTTATTCATCCGCCCTAACCCTACCTAAGTATCTGACCCTTAGGTACCAGCTAAACAATGTTTGTACTAGGCGAGTTATTATTAAATTTTTTTAAAAATGATTTTTCACAGATTCTATATATAATTGGCTAGTCAATGAACTTTACTGTCCGGCTTTTGGTAACACTTATTAAACTCCGTAATTCTCAAAACACACAATAATTTCAAAAATTCTAATTTAAGTAACAACATCGTTTTCAAAATCCCCCACTGTGCCACAACTCTTAATCCTATTTTGGCTTCTTGTCTTGAAATATTCTTGATCTGTCTTCCCTAAAACTAATTGCAACAATTTGTGGCAACAATATCACCATGTAACGAACTATTGTCTATTTATTCTATGGCGCTGACGATGATCACCCCCCGAATCATCACCATCACCGCCATCATCATTATCATGAATGTCGTCATTATGTTGTAGAGCCACAAGAAGAAACGATAAATCGCATATGACTCACATTATATTGTGAATAATGAACTGAGTTTTATTTTTAAATTAACAAGTACTAGAAATACAAACTAAATGAAAACGAAAGGGAATTTGAAATATTGTACTTTCAGTTTCATTGCAGTCAACGTCAAATAGAAACCGCAGTCTGTGAATGATTATAGAATGCCTACATTTGAGATTGGCGACAGTGGCTAAGGGCAAAGCTAAGCAATATTGTACTAGAATATATTTTAGGAAAAATATTTCATATATAATTCATTCTATTACAAGTTATAACAAGTTCCACAAAAATCTAGCCATCAGAATTTTAGTTATGGTGAAATTATTGTGAGCAAACGCGGCACCCAATAAGGACTTGATTTTTTGTATGTTAATATAAGTTATTAATGTATTGATTTGGCTTTCAGCTCGTTTTTCACAATTAAGAAAATTTTAATAAACGTCCCTAACACTCAAGCTAAATCATGAATCAATAAGATTGAACTTTGAACTTCCTTAACAGTGAACATGAAGCGCAAAAAACATTATCTGCAAAAACGAATTCTTTTATCACAATTAAACACATTGAGGTAAACAACCCAACACACTTAGATAACACCATCCATGCCAAGTCCAATAAACTCCAACATTCACACACAAACAATAATTGACTGTACAAGACGCACGGTAACGATTTCATTACATAAACGAAGAAAACATGGGACACAAAACCAGAAAAATTTAATACTCATCTAGGAAGACAA
This sequence comes from Phaonia tiefii, assembly GCA_963931995.1. Lineage (NCBI taxonomy): Eukaryota > Metazoa > Arthropoda > Insecta > Diptera > Muscidae > Phaonia > Phaonia tiefii. The sequence goes on along the minus strand of OZ008368.1, from coordinate 248,580,275 downwards.
CAAAATTAACATCCCCATACACGTGTTTAAACATCGATACATACAAATCAAATCTCCGTCTTTGGTGCACTGGCTTGTGTGCGCGGCTCTTGTGCATGAGAACATGGGTTAGATCCCTGATCGAACCACCTTACATTCCCTTCGACAACGTCCACCTCGCTTAGTAATGGCGACACTATCGTGCACATAGCCACGAAACGCCTTCTAGAAATTCCGTTCGGAACCGGTGTTAAACCATAGGTCCCAATCAGTGAGTGAAAAATTAGAAAGAGCACAGCTCACTGGTTGCGAGAAGCTCTCCCCAATCCCTTCATGGGATGTAATGGGAAAGGGTTTTTTTACATACAAATCTATACACACGAATGCATATTTGCAGACATGGGACCTAAAAGTGAAATTCAAAACTTATGTCAAATACTCACATGAATTCTGCCACCTGTGTACATGACACACAGATGTTTGCCTACATTGGCCGAAAATGGGCATGTCTTCCAAACGCTCGTACCACATTTTTGTTATCCTACTTACTTAGTTACTTAGGTGACCTCAAACAACCCAGACGGATCAAGGGCCTTATAAAATGAGGATAACATGTTTCCCCAACCGGCTTACTCTTCAGCTTTTCTCCGCCAGTTGATAACACCAATCTCTCGCTTGCAATCTTCCACCTGGTTTTTCCAGTGAAGTCTTAGTGGTCCTATTTGCCGATGTCATACGAGTACGTCTTCGAATACCTTTCGCACTGGTTCAATCTGATTCATTGTACTAACATGGCCTAGCCAGCGTAAATGCGCTAGTTTGATACGCATAACTACGTCGATGGCGGGATACAGATTTTACAGCTCGTGGTTCAGCCGACGTGAATACACGCTGAAAATTTTGTCCCTTTTTGGTTGTTTGGTGGCAAATACTTATACTGTTTGGAGGCAAATAAATACTGTGTTTGTAGCTTGTCGCAGACATACTACACTTGTGTCCAAACACACTGTATTTGCTACTCAATATAACATGTTTGGGACAAAATGTTTAATATGTTATAATATGTGCATTTGTGACCCAAATGTGGAGTTGTTTGTTGAAAACCGCTGAAAACAATGCTGTCTGTCACAATAAAGAAACAAAACGCGGCAGACCTTCAGTCCACGAAAGCAATGCTGGCAAACAAGTACACGCTGAAAAATCTGTATTTTGTCTTGATTGGATGCACATATAAACTGTGTTTGGAGCTTGTCGCAAATATAATATATTTGTATCCAAACATATTGTGTTTGCTATTCAATATTACATGTTTGAGACACAATGATTAATATGCTTGCGACCCACATATATTTTTATTTTTCTGATGCAAATACAGCTGTGTTCGTTGCACTGTCCATGATCTCTCGAGAGCAAAAGAATTAAATAGGGACAACGAGAGAGTTTATCTTGTAATTGTGTATCTGTATTTTTGCATTATTCTCTCAGTCAGTGAGTCATAAATATTCCTGAATGTGCGTGCAAATTGCAAATGAACTCAGTGTTTCTCATTTTGGCTGATGTATTGCGTTTCAGTTTCAAGTATTTATTCATCATTCATTATATTCATGTATGTATGTGCTACCAAAGTGAGAAACGATTTTGAGAAAAGAAACTGGAAAAGGCAACAACGTGAAACCCCTTGTCTGTTCGAGCCTTTACTGGGAGAATCGGAATGGCGGACCATTTGTGAAATAAACGCTTGGTTTGCATGTACTAGATTTGTATATAAATACATTCTTTGTGCACCAACGCATAGTGATAACCACCGCATAGCTGAAACCTTCCGAAAACAAAAACTTGAGAGACAACAAAGAAAGGAGAAGCAAAAGAGCAGCAGATTCTCATTTCATGAAAAAAAAACAAATAATGCATTCAATGCACATAAATATAAAAAAGGCGGTTTTAAATCTTTTAATTTTGTGTATTAATTTTTTTTAAATGTGGATTTATATTAATAAAATGAATTATAAAAAATAATACATATGTATTTTTTTTAATATGTATTATTAAATATGTATTATTCTGTTTGGGGGGAAATACGCATATGTTTCCACGTAATAGCATGCATGTTTGCCAGTAAACATGATGCTGTTTACATTTAAACACAAGTGAGTTTGGGACTTGCAAACATATTAATGCTTGAAGTGTGTTCCAAACATATACATGGTTCCTGCAGAATATGTTTGGGAGAATATGTTAGAGGGTCCGTTATATTTCAGCGTGTAACATTGTGCCTACAATATGTTGCTGTGGCCGTTGTACTCATGTATTCGCCAATTTATATTATAGGACCATATATTTTTCGGAACGAAATGACTTAGAATTCCGCGGCATAAAGCAAGCCCAGTTGTATGAGAGTCTGATTTAGTTGGACTTTCGTTTCTTGGCAGAGGATCTTGCCTCTGAAGTGCTAGCTTAGCCCAAAATAAAACTTCTTTGCAAGCACAATTCTCCGTTGGCTTTATAGCCTGACGTTATTGCTTCTGTTTACATCAGATCCGAGGTAAATAAATTCGTCCAGTACCTCGCAATTATATCGATTACACTGTGTGTAATTTTTTAAGTCATGGAAATGTAACCATATACGGACACCACTACGTGATAAAAGACCAAAAAGACCCGTGTCTCTCAGTTTTGCCCAAAGTCATGCACTTTTTTTTATAGGCCCCCAAAGATTTGGGGCCACGGTGTCATTTTTGCAAAAAAGTGATCAATTTGTCAGGCTCATATCTAGCAAACCGTTCGGAATTTTAATTTACTCTCTGAGGAAAAGTTGTTGTGAACATATAAGATCAAAAAAACTTCATCTTCAAGGTCAAATTCGCAAAAAACTTTAAAAATTGGATTTTTTTTACTTTTTCCCCCCTGTTCAGGTCCATAGGTAGCAAACCGTTGAAAATTCAAGGAAACAATCAACTACAAAAATTTGCCGAAGATCTCAAAATTCTGAACTATTTGCAAGATATGAGCCTGACAAAATGTTCACTTTTTTGCAAGAATCTTTGGGGTCCCATAAAAAAAGTCCATGAGTTTGGGCAAAACTGGGAGACACGGGTCTTTTCTTTGGTCTTTTATCACGTAGTGGTATCCGTATATGGTTATATAACCATGAGTTAAAAAATTACACACAGTGAAATTAAAAAATTTTCGGTCAATTTTTCACTTTTGCGGCTACCTAAACTGTGTTAAGAATCATTCCTAGGAAGTTCATATGTTCTAGAAGTTCATTTCTGTACCTGATCCTGGACCTGAACAGGGGAAAAAGGTAAAAAAAAATCGAATTTTTTAATGCTTTTTGCGATTTTGACCTTGAAGATGCAGTGTTTTTGACTTTATATGTTCGCAATTTATGACAAGAGCTACAACTTTCCCTCAGAGAGTAACTCAAAATTCCAAACGGTTTGCAAGATATGAGCCTGACAAAATTATCACTTTTTTTTGCAAAAATGACCCAAATCTTTGGGGGCCCATAAAAAAAAGTGCACGACTTTGGGCAAAACTGGGAGACACGGGTCTTTTCTTTCGTCTTTTATCACGTAGTGGTATCCGTATATGGTTATATAACCATGAGTTAAAAAATTACACACAGTGAAATTAAAAAATTTTCGGGCAATTTTTCACTTTTGCGGCTACCTAAACGCTACCTAAACTGTGTTAAGAATCATTCCTAGGAAGTTCATATGTTCTAGAAGTTTTTTTTTATTCAGATCTTAGGTACATTTCTGTAGTTGATTGTTTCCTTAAATTTTGAACGGTTTGCTACCTATGGACCTGAACAGGGGAAAAAGATAAAAAAAAATCGAATTTTTTAATGCTTTTTGCGATTTTGACCTTGAAGATGCAGTGTTTTTGACTTTATATGTTCGCAATCTATGACAAGAGCTACAACTTTCCCTCAGAGAGTAACTCAAAATTCCAAACGGTTTGCAAGATATGAGCCTGACAAAATGATCACTTTTTTTGCAAAAATTACTCCGAGGCCCCAAATCTTTGGGGGCCCATAAAAAAAAAGTGCACGACTTTGGGCAAAACTGGGAGACACGTGTCTTGTTTTATTTGGTCTTTTGCTGATTTTTTCAATTCTCGAAAATACTGTGGTAACGAGTCGCAGATTTCACCCAGTGGTGTCTAAATCAGCAGCATACGCGAGTAGCATGTGACTTTTGATGCTGATAGATTTATTCGTATTGACTGCAGCTTTTCTCACAATGATCTCAATGAATATCTCGAAGAGATCGCAAGATAAAATGGTTCCGTGGGATCTTTACCAATCTCTTATCGATCAGTGTCATTTCAAAAAGGCGATCAAGCTCGAGAGGACCTTGTCCTTGCCTTACATTCTTTTAACGATGTCAAAATTTCATGGGGTCTCATTTTAGCACGTGACAAAGTTGCTTGTTTTCGTTAATTTTTCAATTCGGCGTGTCTTTGGTATGCCTTGTCGTTTACCAGGATGTAAATATCAAATTAAAATTTGGGATATCGACAGCGCCTGCTTATTTGGACAATGGACCATGGAGAGCTAAAAAAGATATGATATTATTTGTACTTAATACTTAAAAAATACTAAATTTTTTTATTTTCCCCGAAATTTAGGACGTACCAAAAATTCGGAAACACGTGACAATCTTTTCATAATTTTCAGTAAAAGTTGCAGGAGGGTGTCACGCTCAACGACACAAGCTTTGCCATTTCTATCTCTGGCGAGGCAATTTTCAGTGTTACCAGATGCAATCTGCTTAATGGTATTCAGAATTTATTGAGATGCGAGTATTATTTCGGGTTTTTCAGTGACTTAAAAATTCATCTCAGTCAAAAAATGGTATTAACTCATGAACATATTCGTGTGATTATTCTTGATGTGTTAACATCTATAGGCACGGGCAGGGCAATCTATCAAAGTGAACGCCTGCAAACAACACACAGCGTTAGCATCACATACGTGGTTGTTGTACAACAATAGTCTCTGCCTCAAAATAAGTATGATGGTATTGATGTAGCGGCAGCGAACAAACACGCAGGACGTCGCCAAAGAGTATTGAATAGTATAGAGAACTCATGGAAAGAATTGTATGACTCAAAAGCACTGGCGACATCTGGCGAATGATTCAAAACGTATTAATCTCTTTTTGTCATAACATGGTCCATTCATAATTTTGATGTGAAACATTGATGTCTTTTTTTGTAACATTTATGTATTGTTTGTATTGTCTGTATCTATTGTTTGTAATAGCATTGTCGAAATGCTGCATTTATATTGAAATATTCTATAAAGAGAATAAGACTCGTTTATGCTCGTTTACTCAGACTCTCAACATGAGAGCGGAAAAAGTGTGCAATAAGTTCTCTATACTATTCATGGTAGAAATATAATGGTATATGTCATACGACAACAAATACAACAAACCAAAAACAACGGGCATTTTGTTTTTGCTCAGTGCCTGTATTGTGTCAACTCAGCTGATTGAAAAATAATGAAAATGTATACAAAATTGGAAAAAGTGTCATTTACAAAATCCGGGTGTTTTATTTGATATTTTGAAAGTGTTTATGTATGAAAATTTAAACGTTTCTATGTGATTTTTGCGGTGAGAACAATTTAAAAAGAGCAATTGTAGGCGAACGGTAAACAAACTTTGACAAAAGAGAAAAATTCACTCCAGAAAAATAGTTCAAATCAGCTGAGCTAGTGCTTCTACCAATTGTTTGTACCATGATACTATTCAATACTTTTTGTCGTCGTCGCTCTGTTTATGACAAAACAAAAACAATTATTTCAGTGAGTTAACTATTGCATTTTATTCAGTTGTATGCCAGCATTGAGATTTTGATGCAAATATAACGTGTTTGCAGCTTGTCGTAAATATAGTATACTTGTGTCCAAACATATTGTGTTTGCTATTCAATATAACATGATTGGAGCACAATGGTTAATAGGTTATAATGTATGTATGTGTGACCCAAATGTGGCTGATGGTTGAAAAATGCTGAAAACATTAACGTGGCAGACAACAACGAAACAAAAAAGATGCAGATCCCTAATTCATGAAAACAATATTTGCAAACATATACTTACATACATGGCTGATGTAATATGTTGCTGCGGTCGTTTTTTCAGCGTGTATACATCCAGAAAACTATTTTCGGGGATAGGCCGCATCGTCGGGCGATTGCCTTCATTGTGTTATTGCTAGTTTCAGAATTATATTTGCTGTAGATGGCTTATAATTGCAAACGAATGTTACACAATTTCCTCATTTACAAAAAAAAAACAGTTGTGGCAAACGAATTTATCGGTTACAATAATATCGTTTCCAAGTAGTAATGACATCCAACAAAAGTAGTTGCCACAACTGAATGATACAATTAGGATCAACAAATTAGGTTGCCACAACCGCATTTAATTTTTGATTCAGTTGAAGCAACCGAATTTAAAGGTTGTTACAACCGAAGGACTTCGGTTGTATTAACGACTAATTCGGTTGCCTCAACCAAATTTTTCCGTCAGTATACGTTGAAAAACTTGTCTCTTTTTGTTGATTTGATGCAACTGTGACGTGTCGCAAATATAGTATACTTGTGTCCAAACACATTGTGTTGGCTATTCAATATAACATGACGGGGACACAATGGTTACTAGGTTAATATATGTGACGCGCAAAATAGAAAGGGACCTAAGGGTAAAACCGGTTTTAAAGATTTAAATACGTTTATCTTTGGTGTACTTCACTTTCATAAAACGCGCATATCTCTGGGATGTAACACTTTTGGGGCATGGGATCGGTCTCATTCGATGCTCAGATGTTGTCCACATAAAAAAAAAAGTGAAAATTGATTTTTTTAGCCTTAGGTCCCTTTCTCTATGCGCTGTCACATATATGGATGTGTGCTTTGTTTGGTGAAAACTGCTGAAAACACAAACGTGACAGATGACATATGAAACAAAAAGCAGCAGATCCCTACTTCACGAAAATAATGTTTGCAAACATGTACAGGGTTCCTGCAATATATTGCTGGAGGCGTTATTTTTCAGCGTTACTATTAACAATTCAACACTAAATAGAATTTTCTAAAAAAAAAATTAAACGAATATCAAGTTGAATTTGTTTTCTACATTTTGTTTTGAAATGATATTTTTCATATTTTTGAAATTTTGTTATCTCTTTTGCCACTTAAAATTTTGTTTTCTTTTTTTGCTTGTAAAATTTAAACAGTTTTATTAAAGTGCAATTTCATTTATCAATTATTCTAGAAAATCAACAACAACGCACAAGACCTACAATGTATTTTAAATTTCCAAGCGTGTAGTATACAAACTGCTGCAAGACGATAATGCCTTTTCAGAAAAAAGAAAGAAGCAGCGTAAATTTTTGACAATAAAAGTTTCACGTTCATTGACCGACAAATTTGAGAAAAAACCAAAATCAAGGTCAGTTCGTTAGATTATAATTGGAGTGCAAATATGTACATAGATTGAGGCGATGAAAAAAATTTATTGAAATTGCTGATACTAAGTAAAAACAGAAATAACGTCCCATAGCACCTCTCCCAAGTGGGCTGGAGAAGGAAACCATAAAAAGGTAGATAAACTTTCTAAATGTTAACTTAAGGACCACAATCGCCAGTATAATATCACATGACCACAATCACCTTTGTACGAAGTCATCTATGTCTAAAGTCAAAGCCTTTGGATATTTGAATTAATAATTTGTATAAAATTCCGATCTAACGAAAATACGCAGCCAACATTCTTATCTTTGGATGTAGAAGTATACAAATATGTATTTAGTACTACAATGTCTTGAATAGAAATAACAAACAACTCGCACTTTTATAAGTGCTAAATGAAACTCTCGATTATTAGCAGAACATATCTAATTATGAACAGTGACAATGTAGAATGCCACCAAACAGATAGGTCTCAGTTAACACGAAACACTAGTTCAAGAATACGTTTAAATTAGAAGAGCAATAACTTGTAAATGGAGCAATAAGACCGCGGCCTAATTTTGAAAATATTTTAAAGTTGAAATATCATTTGGAACTATTGCAATTGTATAGAAATGAAAAATTCGATCTAAAAACTTTTTCAATAAAAACTTTCAACAAATTGTTCGTTGCTGTAATCGAAACTTTGTGATTGTGACAACCTCTAAGTGCGGTTGCTTCAAATCCACAACGAAAGGAGGTTGTGAATCCAAAATGAAATAAGGGTGTGACAATCGACAAATTAGGTTGTTACGATCGATTTTGACGTAGAATACGTCTTACCTTACGGTATGAGGAGTCATGTCAGGTTTTTATTGTTGTAATCTTTATTTCATTAAATTTGAGGAAACGGCTAGATGAATTTTTTTAAAATTTTTTTTGTAGGTAAATGAAGATGTTATCTTTCGTTTGATATACATTTCATATTGGTTGATATATTTCTAGTATTTTAATTTCTCAAATGAAAATTGTTTAAACACATACACTCAAACATATGTGCGGTGTTTGGTTGAGTGTTTTTGGTTGCTCAACATTGCTTAGGAACATGTATCTAGTAAAAAGTGAAACGAACAGCAAGCTAATGTTGCTTGGCAACATGTATCTAGTAAAAAGTGAAACAAACAGTAAGCTAACGTAATAAAGCTTTTTTGCGAAAGCTTCAATAAAGCTGTTGTAACATTTATTTTGAATTGTAAAGCGTAAAGCTTTCACACAACGCTCGAATGCTAATGCGAAGACTCGATAAGGTAAACCTTTTTTAATATTAGGGCGGCCCTCTCAACATTCGCAGAACTTATTTCAATAAAAATATTAATTAAAATACATAAATTAAATTAAGTTTAAAAAAATTGAACATAATATTTTTTTTTTCAAATAGCGTTGAATCAAATAGCGTTGGTAAATATAAAAATTACAGCAGACAGTTGTCCGAGGCCTTCGGCCACGGACTGTCCCTGCAGGCTGTGTCAGAGACACGGCCATTAAGTTTAACGTAGAATACGCCATCCGATAAGACAGAAAACATATATAACAATAAATGATAAATAATATAAGCAAATGAATTTATTGTTATATATGTTTTCTGTCTTATCGGATGGCGTATTCTACGTTAAACTTAATGGCCGTGTCTCTGACACAGCCTGCAGGGTCAGTCCGTGGCCAACGGCCTCGGACAACTGTCTGCTGTAATTTTTGTTTATGGCTCGATCGGTAAAGCCACCGCCAAAACTTTTACACAAATTACACTGCATACAAATTTTTACTTTGGAAAATACCAAGAACGCCACATGCCTAGATAAGTAAATTGGGACCTCTTGAACACGAAAAATGCTGTATTTTTTTTCTAAGTCCCGTTTTTATATAACGGGTGTAAGCAATGAAAATTAAAATATTGTCGTTCCACAAAATCCTTAATAAAAAATGTTTTCCTCCTCATCCGATTTTGATCAAATTGCGCTTAAAATGTTGGTAATTAAATAAACTATCAGCTGGGCGTCAATTCTGTTTCTGTGGAATAGTGGTATCAAGAATAGTTGTCAATGTTCTTTTAGTCAAAATTTTCGACGTATTAACATCTATAGGCACGGGTAGGGCAATCTATCAAAGTGAACACATGCAAACAACACACAGCGTTAGCATAACATACCTGGTTGTTGTACAACCATAGTCTCTGCCTGAAAATAAGTATGATGGTATTGATGTAGCGGCAGCGAAAAAACACGCAGTTCGTCGTCGCCAAAGAGTATTGAATGGAACGAATTGTTTGACTCAAAAGCACTGGACACATCTGGCGAATGATTCAAAACCTATTTCACTCTTTTTGTCATAACTGGGTCTATTCATACGTTTGATGTGAAACATTGATGCCTTTTAAAACAGTTATGCACTTTGTATTGTTTTATGTAATAACATTGTCGAAATGGTGCATTTATTTTGAAATATTCTATAAAGAGAATAAGACTCGTTTATGCTCTTTTACTCAGACTCTCTACATGAGAGCGGAAAAAGCGTGCAATAAGTTCTCTATACTATTCAATACTTTTTGTCGTCGCTCTGTTTAAGGCAAAACAAAAACAATAATTTCAGTGAGCTAGATATTGCCTTATTTATTTTAATAATATTACATTTAACGTTAAAGCAGATGTAAGAATAAAGAAAGTGCAATAGCAAAAGAGCCTTTAGCACAAAATCTATCCTTTGTTTATTTTCTAATATAACATTTACTAATGTTTTCATTGAAATTGAACAGGTATCGTATAATAAAAAGGTGTTAACACATCGCCCATGAGTTCGAACACTCATTGATTTTTTTTAATAAAAAATGTCCATAGAACTAGAATCGACCCCTGTAATGTTATTCTGCAACATGACAGTTTCCATCATATTCACCGCGTATTTTCATTGCCGATATAACGGTGGCGGGTGGCAAACCCAGCCCACCGTGGTTTGCATTTTACCTACTGCCAGGATGATCATGTTCCAGCCGCCCATTATGGATCAGACGCTGACCAGAATGCAGTGTGTCGAAACTGGATTTTGGTTTCTTCAATTTTGATCCGCCGTTGGCCATGGGTGTTGGCTCATCCGCCTTCAAAGGACAGAAGAATATGTCCACTACTTCGAAGAGCTTCAGTGACAGGGTCACCTAATAATCCTGAGACGTATCAGCGATCGCATTACCACTCAGGTTGCTCATTCGTTTCGCCTTCTCACTTTAGCTAGCTAACGGAGGTTTCCGATAAGCCATTGCCCAGGACATACTGCGTGGAAGTAGTGAGCTGCTTGGACTGCCCAATGCAGGAATCATTTCTGGCCACTCCCAAGTGAATGGCTATCAGAAACTTTCCACCTCCACGGACAGTCCCATGTCCATGTCAACATCTTAATGGAGATAATAATGAGAAAGGCTGCAGTAAATACGAACAAGACCATTAACACGAAAAGCCATATGTTGCTGGCGTATGCTGACGACATAGACATCATTGGGCGAAATTTGCGAGAGGTTACTGCAGTATTTTCAAGAATCGAAGAGGAATCAGCAAAGGTGGGACTTGCTGTTAATGAGGGCAAGACAAAATTGATGGTGTCAACGACTAGAGAAACCTCTCGACTTGGTCCGCACTTGAACGTTGACAACCGATTTAATTTTGAAGTGGTAGATGATTTTGTCTACCTTGGATCCGCCGTGAACAAGGACAACAACGTCAGCCTGGAGATAGATAGGAGAATTTTGCTTGCAAATAGATGTTATTTTGGGCTCAGCAAGCAGTTTGGGAACAAAGCCCTCTCTCGACGGACAAATGTCCAGCTATATCAGACTCTCATTTTACCTGTCTTGACATATGGCTCAGTAACTTGGGTCATATCGCAAGCGGATGAAAAACACCTGGGAGTTTTCGAGAGAAAAATTCTCCGTAAAATATATGGGCCTGTTAGGGAAAATGGCGAGTACCGACGTCGCTGGAACGCAGAGCTATATAATCTCTATTCTGACGTGGACATAGCTAGACGAATCAAAGTGTGCCAATTGCGTTGGCTAGGCCATGTTATCAGAATGGATGAAGATGAGCCAGCGCGAAAGGTTTTTGATAACGTACCCGATGGAAGCAGGAAAAGAGGACGACCAAGACTCCGCTGGAAAGACCAGGCAGAAGAATCCCTCCGTATCCTTGCTGTTACCGGCTAGCGAGAAAAGGCGAAGGATAGAGCCAGTTGGAAGAATATGTTGAAATTTGTTTAATTTGTTTGTTTAATTAATATGTGTGAGACGTCTGACCTCATGATGTTGTAATATAGTCAATAAAAGTAAAGACAGTTTCCATCTGTACCAATTCTCTTTCTCTTATTAACATCTATACACGCTGAAAAACGGCTCCAACAAAATATTGCAATTTGAATTATTCAATAAATATTGAATTGAAGTTTCTTTGTCGTCTTTCACGTTTTAGTTTGCAGCACTTCTCAACAAGCAAAACCCCATTTGGTTCACGAAAGCATATAAAGTATTATAATCTCCTAATCATACTGTCTCCAAAAGTAATATTGAATACCAAACATAATGTGTTTGGGCACAAATATATAGTATATTTGCAACAAGCTAGAAACATGTGATATTTGCAACCATACAACAAAAAAGACAGATTTTTCAGATTTCAAGATACTGGATAAATTCATATAGCTCGAATCGGCCGTGATCTCTCGAGAAACGAAGAAGATCCAACTCTATCAGACTCTCATACAACCTGTCTTGCTTTAATTCGCAAAATCCTGGGTCATATCGTGTGCTAAAGAAACCTCACTCGGAGTCTACGTGAGAAAAATGCTCCGAAATATAAATAGGCCTATAATAGAAAATGGTAAGTATCGACGACGAATGAACCAGGAGAAAATGTATCTGTATCCCGACATCATAGCGGGATTACGTTAGCTAGGCCATGCCAGTAAAATGGATCAAAATGCGCCAGTGCGAAAGGTATTCGAAGACGTACTAGGACTTCGCTGGAAACACCAGAAGGACGATTGCCTACGATACCTTGTTGTTATCAACAGAAGGAGTAAAGCTGAAGATCGAGCCGGTTGGGGGAACCTGTCATCGTAACTTTGTAAGGTACTTGACCCCTCTGGGTTATTGGTGGCCAACTAAGTAAGTAGGTTAGTATAAAGCGAAATATCTGAGGTAGTGCTCCCTTACCTTTTTCCTTGATTTTTCCAAGATTTTTTTATTCAATTAATAAATCAATCAATCTAATCCATTATCTACTTAAATACTACAACTATCTATGCCTGCTGAAAATATTTTCTAATACTTCTCCACAATTTAATCGATCGTGGGTATGCAAAATCTGTAACAAATCACTCACTCACACGTTTTACACTTCGGTTCACACTCTGGCCACCTTCAAGAATTCTCGGCCATGGCAGTAATGTCTTTTCAATGGGGGGGGGGGGACTTTAAGTGTAGCATTTAATCCACTCCAATAGCGCAAGTATCTCTGTTTTATATTCCATCCTAATGTCAGATAATCGCTTAAGCACTATATTTCGAATAGACAGCTGTCGATTTTAATCAATTTTATTTGAGTTTTTCGTTTGTTGTAGTTTCGCTTCTATTGCACTTGAAATGCACTGTGTACAACAACATCAGCAACAACTATTACAACAACAACGACAACTACTACTACTACTAAGCAACAATAATTATTATTCTATTTGCTGTTAAGTTGGCTGCGAATAGTTTGCGCTCGAGTACCCTCTGGCAGGGTTTGAATTCGCATTCGAATACTTAAGTATTCTAAACGAACTTATTGTCTGTCAATTATAAAACACAGAAATTATCTTCAAAATGACATGTTCAACTACAACAAAACTATAAAAGAGATAACGACAACAACAACTACTACAAATACTATAACATTAACTAAATATATTTTGTAATTGCGTTCATTTCGTTTGAATTTTTTTTTGTCTATGACTGTTTTTTTCTTTTTGTTACTTGGAAATACACCGGAAGAGAAATGTCTATACAAATTTGACACAAAGAAAAATCATGACTTAATTTTTGGATTACATGATCTGACTGTGTAAAAATCTTAAAGTGTGGCGTGAAAGAACTGAAATTTGTGTATAAGTCAAATATCGTAAAATTATAAAAATGTATCTACTACCGAAATTCGGAGTCGGTGACCGCAACTTTAAGAGCGTTAACTCCAATTTTCGGTCGTTGTTCTCGCCCTATAGTAGACAAGCAATAACAAGTTTAGTGCAAAAATTTGAGTCTACATATTCATTGTGTAATGCTGCAGTGCCAGTGAGACAACGGGTTGATCAAAGTGACGAAAATATCGCTGCCATTCAGGCGTCCGTAGCAAATGATCCAAATCAGTCGATTCCGCGGCGTTCTTAAGAACTGGGCATCGCTCAGACCACTTTATGGCGAATTTTGCGTAAAGATCTTGGTTTACACCCATACAAGATCAAGCGGATTCAAGAATTGAAGCCGATGAACCATTTGACGCGACGTACGTTCTCCGATTGGGCTCTAGAGAAGATGCGCCAAGATGATGAATTTCATCTCAAAATCATCTTCAGTGACGAAGCTCATTTCTGGCTCAATGGGTTCGTCAATAAGCCAAATATGCGTTATTGGTTTGGTGAAAATCCACAGATGCTTCATGAATCATCACTTCATCCACAAAAAATAATTGTTTGGCGCGGTGTCATTGGGCCGCCGGCGTCATTGGGCCATATTTTTCCGTCGACAATAACGATCGTCACGTTACTGTGAATGGCGATCGTTATCGCGCCATGATTACCGATTACTTTTTGGCCCGAATTGGAAAACATGGACTTGGACGACATGTGGTTTCAACAGGACGGTGCCACAAGCCACACAGCACACGATACAATCGATTTATTGAAGAGTAAGTTTGGTGAGCGTGTTTACTCAAGAAATGGGCCAGTCAATTGGCCGCCTAGTTCGTGCGATTTAACGCCTCTAGACTTTTTTCTTTGGGGCTACGTCAATCATTGGTCTATGCCAACAAGCCCACGACGTTTAAAGAACTCAGAGAAAACATTGAACGCGAAATAGCGGCCGTTACGGCCGAAATGTGTGACCGAGTCATCGAAAATTGGGTCCAACGAATCGAACGCTGCCGAAGTGCCCGCGGTGGCCATATGAACGAAGTCGAGTTCCATTCATAAATGTTTTGATTGTATTTCAAGCCGATCATACAGTTTTGGAAATATCTCAAATGGTTTGTGTTTTATTTAACACAAAAGTTGTCAAGTCCATATTGGAAAACCCGTTACATCTCGCGAGATTGTAGTCGTCTATTTCCGCACGCAAAATGCTGCTGTTACTGCGATAGATGTATTTAAACGCACCCGCAAGCGCGAACTTTCGAATTTTAAATATTAAACGCAAGCGCTCTTCAGTATGTGCGAAAAACGAGCTGTAAAACAACTCTCGATTACTTTCGTTTCTATAAAATTTATTCGCCTCCGACCGCGTGTGCTTCCGGTGAGTAGCGGCTCACTGCTCCCACTCGCCTTAAAATTCTTATAGTGAATAAGATAAATATTTTGGAACTGGTACGTAATATGTAAAAAAAACCCCAGTACATACAGTTCAGTCGGGTGAACCGACTTAAACATACCCTCACCCGAAGTCATCCATTTTGTGGGAGTCCTGTTAAAAAACGCCTATACTCCAAAGTGACCATATTCAATAGCAGATTGACATTGCGCTAAAAATTATTTAAGACTCAAATTAGTTAGGATCCTAAGTGGCTTTGGGGAATTTTTTTGACTGCCAACCAGCTGCTCTCCCAATATTTATATGGGGGGTACAAAAATGGGCATGGCGAAGTTGTTAATCAATTTTGCTAATTTTTGTTAATTAATCGCACGTTGCGAGATGGGGGCTAAATAAACAAAAATTAAACAACTTTTTTTAACACTATTATACCCAGTATCATCAGCTCTTGGTTTGGTTTGTGTCTAGACTAATATATGTTGGGAAATTTCTTGTTTAATGGGAAGTTTTCTAGCTGGAGCCTGTAACCAATATTTAGTATATATTGTAGTTTTGAACAAAATAAACAGAAAATTTAGAAAAGCCAAAGAGATAGAAGTTTAAAAAAATAAATTATTCTTAAACAAGTGCCTTTTCTTAAAAAGAGTAAATTTTCTCAAAAAAAATACCTATTCTTAAAAAAATACCTTATATTCTCCGAGCTTGAGGTCAGATTGAAAATAAATACAAGAAAAGCAAATCTGACCTCAAGCTGGGAGAATATTGATTATTTAAAAATACCTTCTCTTAAAGTACCTTTACTTAAAAAAGGTAGATTTTCTTGCAATAAGTATCTTATCTTAAAAAAAGTATTTTTTTTTTTAAATAAGTATCTTTTCTTAAAAAAGTACATTTTATTACAACAAATTGCCTTTTCTTAAAAAACTACATTTTGTTTAAAGAGTACAATTTTTGTAAAACAAAATAACTTTCCTGAGATAAGTACCTACTCTTAAAAATTTACCTATTCTTGAAAAAATTACCAATTTTAAAAAAATCCTAATTTCTTAATAAAAAAACTTTTCTTCAAAAAAATACCTTCTCTTAAAAAATTACCTACCTTTTCTAAAAAGTAAATAAATAGGCAAAATGAAACTAAATACCTTTGCTTTTCTTGAGATATGTAGCCTTTTTGAAAATAAGTAAATTTCTTAAATAATAACCTTTTCCTAAAAAGAGTACCCACTACTTTAAAAAGTATCTGTTCTTAAAAAAGTACTTCTTTGTAAAAAAAATTCATACTCTTATGGCTTTTTCTTACAGAAACTAAATAAATACATAAATGGTTTCCCATTGCATCCCACGAAGTAATTGGGGAGAACTTCTCACAATCACTGAGCTGTGCACTTTCCAGTTTTCACTCACTGATTGGGACCTACAGTTTTACACCGATTCCGAACTGTATTTTGAGAAGCTTTTTCATAGCTAGATAGTCGATAGTGTCGCCGTCACTAAGCGAGGTGACCGCCGCCGAAAGAAAATTTGAAGGTGGTCAGAGCCGGGTTCGAACCCAGGGTCTCATGTACAAGAGCCGCGCACCCTATCCATTGCAACACCGACGGCCACTCTTACAGAAACTACTTCTTCTTAAAAATCGTACCTATTCTTCGAAAAAAACATTAGCTTTTAAGAAAAAAAGTACCTCTATTTAAAAAAGGACCTTTCGGGAAAATATAATACATATTCTTACAAAAACGACCTACAAATACCTTTTTTTTAAATACATTCTATAAAAAATATGTTTTTAAAAAAAGTTTATCATTTTACAAAAAGTAGTGTGTGCGCGGCTCTTGTACATGAGAACGTGGGTTCGATCCCTGCTCAGACCACCTTACATTTCTTTCTACGACGGCCACCTCGCTTAGCGATGGCGACACTATCGAGTACTTAGCCATGAAAATGCTTCTCAATATACCGTTCGGAACCGGTGTAAAACTGTAGGTCCCAGTCAGTGTGTATACAACTAGAAAGCGCACATATCACTGATTGTGAGAAGCTCTCCCCAATCCTTTCATGGGATGTTAAGGGACACCATCTTTTTTTTTTTTTTTTTTTTACATTTTCTTAAAAATCCATTTAAATTAGAGGGCGGATCAGTAAGTCCGTGACTTTTTGAATGAAACACAGTTTGTTTTGCAAAAAAAAATCATGTTTCAACATAATCTCCTTTTAGCTCAATACACAACGTTTCTCCAATTTTTGTATCCCTTCCAAAAAAATAGGATTTTTCGAGGTCCATAAAATAGGCATTTGTTTGATCAATAATTTCATCATTGGAGCTAAATCTCTTTCCACCGAGCCAATTCGTTAGGTTTGGAAATAAGAAATAGTCACTGGAGGCTAAATCGGGAGAATATGATGGCTGACTTGCCAATTCGTAGCCCAATTCATGGAACTCCAAACAGTTGCACACGATTGCGTTTATGGTCACTTGAGAGCAAACGCGGCACCCATCTTGCAGTTAGCTTTCTTAAACCCAACTGATCATTTAAAATCGAAACCACACTGCAATATGAAATGCCTATGGCATCAACAATCTCACGCACTTTTACTCTTCGATCGGCCAACACCATATCGTGGATATTTTCGACATTTTCGTGTGTATTGACCTCAATTGGCCGTCCAGAACGTTCAGCGTCATTTGTAATTGTACGACCACAACGAAAGTCAGGAAACCAATTGTTTACCATTGAAATCGATGGTGCAGAGTTTCCATAGTATTTATCAAGCTGTTCCTTGGTTTGATTGACGTTTTTTTTTCGCAAAAAATAATGTTTAATGAACACTCGAAATTCAGTTTTTTCCATTTTTAACAAAATGCGCTAGGTTGTATGTTTTGAGCAGCTGTTAAACGCAAAGTAAATGACGGAACTTGCTCAAAATTTGACAGTAGTTTAATAACAGGTTGTACTTGATGGTAGCAGTATTGCATTTTATATAACTATGAGGGAAGTTCGAAAAGTCACGGACTTCTTGATCCGCCCTCGTATCGTATATTTCAACGTATGGCTTAGTCGTGTTGGAACTAACTAGTACATAATATATAGCGAAAGTAACTTCGTCCTTACCGGGTGTCTCCAGACACCTCATGTAATTTGTTATTACACAGTGGCTTTTGCGTTGTATCAGTACCAAATTGTATAAAGACCGGTGTGATTTATTTGAGATATCGAGTCGGCAAACCGGAAATACGCCCAACTTTTGTATGGGAGGTACAAAATTGGGCGTGACACAGTAGTCAGTTATTAATTGCACAGTAGCTTTTAGCAAAAATATTACCTAGTACCGAATTTTATTAGGATCGGTTGAGAGTTACCGCGTCGATCAACCGGTCATCCGCCCAACTTTCGTATGGAAGGTACCAGAATGGGTGTGGCAAAACCACTCATTTTCTACAGAAGAGTGCTATTTGGCAAAACATTGACTAGTACAAAATGGGCAATATTTAGACATGGGACTGACCGTGGAGGCGGAAAGTTTCTGACAGCCAATCACTTGGGAGTGGCCAGAAATTATTCCTTTATTGGGCAGTCCAAGCAGCTAACTACTTCCACGCAGTATGTCCTGGGAAATGGCTTTTTCGGAAACAAATGTGCAGCCTGATTGGTTATGCGATCACTGATAAGTCTCAGGTTGAGCAGGAGACTGATGTCACTATCGGGCTTATCCTTTTGTACTTAGAAGGCAGATGAGCGCAGCATATGAGCCAAAGGCGGATAGAAACCAAAAGAAGAAAATCCAGTTTGGACATATTGCAATCTGGTCAGCGTCTGATCCATAATGGGTGGCTGCAATCAAATATCCTAGCAATAGGTAGAATGCAAAAGCACGGTGGACCGATCATAATCTCAGTGAACATAAATGACGATCTCCGCAAACGTTATGTGGACCACGACGTACGGATATGCACTTGGAATGTTAGAAATCTATATAGATCCGGTGCAAATATCCTCGAAGTATGTCCCCGAAAGTTATAAGGCTGTCATTACCGCTATCGAGGAAATGCGGTGGACAGGACATGGCTGCACAAGAAACAGAAACTGCGATATATACTACAGTTGCCGTAAGAAAAAACATGAATTTGGTTGCGTATTTGTAGTTGGCAAAAGAGTGCTACATCTGAAGGTTCAATCCTGTGAGTGAACGAATAGCCACGATCCGTGTAAAAGCGAAACATTTTCATATTTCCCTAATTTGTGTGCATGCCCCGACAGAGGACAAAGACGATGATACCAACGACATATTCTATGAGCGCCTAGACATATTCTATGAGCGCCATTAGTGGTACAAGATTCCAACATAAAGACATCCAGAAGGCTACTTGGGTATCCCCTGATCAAAGAACGAAAAACCAAATTGATCACGTGGTAAAGAAAAAAAGCGTACGGAAAGGCATGTAAACAAACGCACGTACCTCGCTCGCGGACGTGTTCGTTTCATTATTTATTTTTCGATCATGATCTTGAGTCATAAATAAGTATTTAGGTTTTGTTTTTACATCTCACGAGCAACGAATAGGTGCATTTTTCTACTCTTCGATTTACGATTCATTGCGAGCGGGCGAGTGACCTGTCAGCGTGCGCTTACGAGCAAGAATGAACTATATGGCCAATCATTTTGATTTTGCTGAAATCATACATATTGAATTCGCTTTTGATATTATTCAACTTGCATTAAATTTTTTTCTCGAGTGTTTCTAACTACATACCGAATTTGCAACATCTTAAGCTAAACTATATGATTTCTATCTAACTGTCCGTCTTTCCATCTGTTTTTTTTTTTTGTTTTTTGTTCGTCCGTCCGTCCATCTGTCTATTTGTCTCAAGTGTTCGTTTATTTCAAAATTTGTTCCTTATGCCGACAGCAACAAATTGCAATCGTATGTTTCTCGTTCGCGCACAAACATCAAATCATACAGTTTTCTACTTTGAGTTCTTAAATTATTTTTCTGCTTCTCATCCACCATCCACATCCATCCAAATGCAGCCAGCTCATGATCATTTGTACACGCAAACTTGCCATTGTACTCATGTGCGAGTGAGTATCTTGTGTGTGTGGGTTGTTGTTGTTGCGTTTTTCAGTTAATTATCTTAAGTTTGTTGCAGTTGTTGAATTTGCTTGTTGTTCGTATTGTTGTTGGATGTTGCAATCCAAAGAATATCAAATTAAAATTCTAATGCGTTGCACAAACGAAAGACGGCTGGCTGGACTGGATGGTTGAAAAATTAAATAAAACAAAACGAAAAATAAAACACTGAATCTCTTAAGTCATTTTGATTGACATTTGTAATTGTTTTGTACACTCATTAATGGCGATAAATTACAATTTTACATTGTACAATAATGAATATATTTGCTGTAATTGTTGCAATTGCTGTTGTTGTAATTATACACATACATATGTATCTACAATCTGGAAGTTTGTTAAAGGAAACAGTGTTACAGCCACCAAAATGATTGAAGGTTTGTGTGTAATTTAAATGTTGATTTGGTGTTGGATAGTGCGAACGTATTATGAACAAATTGCATATGAGGAAAGTGCGTTTTTAAGCAGATTAGAAAAAGAAGAACCTTGGCTTTAATCAATTCACTACACTTCGCTTCACTTCAATTCAATTCAATTCCATTCAATTCAACGCAATTCAATTCAATTCAATCCAACTCAATTCAATTCAATTCAATACAAATCAATTCAATTCAACTCAATTCTGTTCAATTTCATTCAATTAAATTAAATTCAATTCCATTCAATTAATTTAAATTCAATTCAATTCATTTCATTCCATTCCATTTCATTTCAATTCAATTCAATTCAATTCAATTCCATTCAATTCAGTTCAGCTCAGTTCATTTCCATTTAATTCAATTCAATTCAATTCAATTCAATTCAATTCAATTCAATTCAAATCAATTCAATTCAATTCAATTCCATTCAATTCAATTCAATTCAATTCAATTCAATTCAATTCAATTCAATTCAATACAATTCAAATCAAATCAAATAAAATCAAATCAAATCAAATCAAATCAATTCGATTCATCTCAATTCAATTCAATTTATTTCATTTCAATTCAATTCAGTTCATTTTAACTCAATTCAATTCCACTCAATTCAATTCAACTCAATTCAGTTCAATTCATTTCAATTCATTTCAATTCATTGCAATTCATTTCAATTCAATTCCATTCGATTCAATTCAATTCAATTCAGTTCAATTCAATACAATTCAATTCAATTCAATTCAATTCAGGTCAATTCAATTCAATTCAATTAAACTCCATTCAATTCAATTCAGTTCAATTCAATTCCATTCAATTCAATTCAATTTAACTCAATGCAATGAAATTCAATTCAAGTCAATTCAATTCAATTTAGTTTAGTTTAATTTAATTTAAGTTAATTTAATTTAATTAAATTCTATTCAGTTTAGTTCAATTCAATTCAGTTCAATTAAATTCAATTCAATTTATTTCAATTTAATTCAATTCAATTCAATGCGATTCAATCCAATTCAATTCAGTGCTAACTTCAATTGTAAACCTTAAATTCCAGCTACATGCTTCCTAATACGATACTGTCTTACAGGTGATTTCCAAATTTTTCGGATTTTATTGTGCAAAATTTTAAACTTCAATGTTCAAAGTTGATGACCTATCACAAGGACGTGCTAAGCACTAAAAGTGATTCCAGCACTTGCGTCACTTTCGAGATAAAAGGCAATAGAACTTCCCTTCATTCAAATTTTGTTTACAAAAATATTCTTCTGTGTCAAATTTTTGCATCACGAATTTTCGTAATCGTTTGCAGACATTATGTTTGCAACATCAAGTTAGTTTTAGAAGTAACAATAACAAACAACAGACAATTTAAACAGACAATGCGAAATTTTATTTTCGCTTAATATCGATAATTTTGTTTATCGCCCAAAGGGGCACTTATGTGCAGCTGAAGTTTGCAGTATCCTTTAAGGACGTCTTAAAGATAAGTCAGACACAAATTTTATTGCAAAGCACCGCCGCGTTTTGAAGTTATACGAGTTGAAAGACAGATACTTCTAGACTAACGAAAATGATATGCCAATGAGGTATATATCAAAATATATTTAAGTACTATCGGAAAATATGAGACGAGAATTTTAGAAGATAAGATATATCCTTTATCAATTCCTTACCAAATATTGTAGTACCTAGAGTAGCAGTTAGCGGCATCTGTAGTTAATGGAGTTGCTTGTGGACATTGTAAGGAAACGCTAGGAATATATCACAGTACGTTGTGATAACCATTGCTCACCAAACTAGCCTCTCAATATGTTCATGGTATCGCGTGCAGTGTAGCATGTGGCTCCTTGCTGTTGAAACCATATGTCAACCAAGTCCAATTCTTCCATTTTGGGCAAACAAAAAGTCCGTGACCATCGAACGGTACCTTGTTCTCAAGCTCAATGATTTGCAAGCGTTGTTGTTTTGTAAATCTATTTATGACGAAATGACAAGGCAAACTGAACATTTTTGACTTTGACACATGTCACTAACAACGCGTGAACTGGCAAAAACTTAACACTGATAAACGAAATAGCAAAGAAATCATCCTTAGAATTAAACAAACGCAGGCAGCTCGCTAGCCGACACGTATGTTTTATGTTTTATTTTTCGCCAGTGCTCTCGAGTCGAATAGTTTGGATTTTTTCTACATCTCACGAGTAATGAGTAGGTGCAGTTCTCCTTTCTTTGTTTTACGGTTCGTGGCGAGCGTGCGTTGGCGATACCTGTTTTTAACTCTCTTTTAGTAGCTATAAGCTGGCTCTGAAAAAAGGTATCTGTAACATATTCTCTCAAACACATTCTATTCATATGTTTGCAAGTCCTAAACTCATTTATATTTAAATGCAAACATTATAATGTTTCCTAGCAAAGATACATACTATTACATTGGACCATATACGTCTTTCATCACCAACACCGATAATCCAAAGTCGAAGCATTCGTGTGTTTCGTCCCAAATGTCACAAACGAACGATTGGCAACTGAAATAATGTAACTAAAACGCAACAGATCAGTCAACATACGAAATACTCAATTCAGTTACACACGCATTCAGGAATATTATAAAATAATTAAGCAAAAATACACACGCTGAACAATATCGGCCCCAGCAACTTATTGCATGAACCATGTACATATTTGCCAGCATTGCTTTCGTCAATTGGATATCTACTGCTTTTTGATTCTTTATCGTAACAGACAACAGTGTTTTCAGCAGTTTTCAACAAACAAATACGCATTTGGGTCACAAATACATATATTACAACCTGTTAATCATTGTGTCCCAAACATATTATATTGAATAGCAAACTCAATGTGTTTGGGCACAAGTATACTATATTTGCAAAAATATTAAACGTTAAATTTTCATCCAAACAACAAGAAAATAATCATTTTTCAGCGTGCAGTTATACACTTGCAATAACACTAACTTAGGCTGAGAACTTTTTTTTTTGTCCCTCCTTTATTATATTGCAGACGAAAGAGCAAGCGACAAAAGAAATAAAGTAATTAGTGTACCAAACATAGCTGCATTTGTATAACAAAAAAAGCTGTATTTGGGTTACAAAAACAAATATTATAACATATTAATCAGTGTGTAAAAAAATAAACACAATGTGTTTGAACACAAGCACACTACATTTGCGACAAGTTCCAAACACACGTTACATTTGCATCCAAACATACAAAAGGCAGATTTTTGAGTGTGTATGATTCAATCGATAACAAAAACTCTTCGCAAATATCGAAGTGAAATTATTATTAATTTTTTTTGGTTTTCCATTTTTTATTTGATTGACGAGCCATCTTATAAATAGATTTTGTGTTTAGTAGGAAAATTTCAGATTTTTTATATTCTCGAACAAGAGAGAATAAAAAACAAGAGAGAGCATAAAAATTAAATATTGATTTTATTTGAAAATCTATAAATCTCTCAATTTCTTAACAAAAATGTGAACACATGACCTGTCGTTATAGTCGTCGTGGTAAACATATTATTTTGACTTTATTTCATTCCGCCGGTGATAGTTAAAAGATTTGCACGGAAAAAATTGATTGATTAAATCAACAAAAACTATTGAAAGTTTATTTAAGGCTATTTTTCTGAATGTCCGGTTAAAGTGTCTGCTCACTAATCGGTAGTTTAATTTATCGGAACGATATACTGGCTGTTATACGGCATTTGTACTGACCAAGATTAGCGCATTTTGAAGGTTAACGTCGTTAACCCATGCTAAACTCCTACAATTTTAATCTGTAATAACTGAAGTTAAATGTTTAACCCCATCAATAAATAATCAATATTCTTCGAGCTTGAGGTCAGATTTGCTATTGTTGTATTTATTTTCCTCGATATTTCGCTACTCCTTTGTGTAGCATCATCAGGAGATATAAACGATATTTAACAATTAAAACAAAATAACAATTGTGAAAAAATTATGTCAATTTAAAAATGTTCAAACAAATTTTCCCGCCATTTTTCAAAATTTTCTGAAGTTACACAAACAAAAATAATGTTCGTAAAAAGTTCATATAAATTAACCCAAAGAAAAATATTAGATTGATAAACAATTTGTGCTTAAATGGTTCTACTTTTTAGTAATTAAATGCCTGTAAATTTGGGCTACATTATCTGTATCTGTTTTATAGTTAATTCTTTTCAATGTTGGTGTAGTAATTATTTGTAGCATTTCTAACATATAACCGACGTTTATAATTGTTTTCTTTATTTAAAAGCGCTGTATCCTGAAAGTTTGGGTAATGATTTAAACTAGCACAATGGGATGTCAATGCTGTTTTCTGTGTAGAAATGTGCCTGTATTTCTGATCTGATTTGTGTCCTGCAATTCGTGGTTTTAGTTATTTTTTTGCAGTCCCTATACATATATACTTTGTTACAAACCTCGTTGTCATTTCCTTTACATGGTATTTTATATACTATATTACTCATATCAAATTTGTCCAAACTATCCTTTGTTTTACTAAATATTCTGCCTATTGTGTTATATGTTTTGTGTTGTGTGTGTGTGTGTTTGTGTGTTATATTCTTGTCGTCAAATATTTTTGACTTCGCCAACCTATCTGTTATTCCAGGTATGTACGTTATTGACTTGTAAATTTTCGGCTCATCTGTAGTAACCCTGTTCGGTTGTCCTTTATCCTTAAATTGCTTTATCAGTCTATCAGTCAGGAGAAGCTGGTGAACCCATTGGGAGTCCCTTTTGTTGCAAATATATCCTCCCATCATGTTGGAAATATCGGTTATCCACCATACAAAATTTTAATATATCTAAAACTAAAGATTTATTAATGTCTTTATGTTGCTTTAATGTGTTCCATTTTTCCTCTATGATACTGATAGCTAAGTCTACGGGAACACTCGGGAATAGAGATACTACATCAAACGAAACTAAAATGTCGTAACTATTAATCTTCTGGTTCTTTATTCTGTCCTTAAATTGAATTGCATCTTTTACATTATATTTCGAATTTTCCGTTATATTTTTATGGATGTTTGTAATGTATTTACACAGTTCATATGATGGAGAGTTAACAAAAGAGCAAATTGGTCTTAATGGAAAATCTTCTTTGTGTATTTTTGGAACTCCATATAATCTCGGTGCTGTGGATACTGTTGTTTTAAGTTTATTCTCCTCTGTTCGATTAATAATTCCTACTTTTTGAAGTTCCTCAACGAATTTATTATTCTTCCTTTCTAGTGTACTCGTAGGATCTTTGCTCATTAACTTGTATTCTGATGTATTTCCAACAATGTTGCCTATTCTCGAGTCATAGTCACATTTCTTTATAGCTACTGCTGCATTTCCCTTATCAGCATTAACAATTAAAATTTCCTTATTACTTTTTAGGAATTTCTCTGCCTTCTTCACTTTATCTAAAATGAATTTATCTGTACTCGTTAGTTTCATTTTATTCATTTGACTATCTAACATTGTCGTTAATTTAGTCCGTGCTATTTCGTCTCCAATTGATTCAATTTGATTCAACTCTGCTTATGGTCAAAAAAATGCAACCATAATGAAAACATACACAAAAAATCAACTGTTTGACAGACGGAAGCCAAAGCAACATTTTTGACGGGTCGCCGCCACCACCATTTTTTGTTTTGAAGCTGACGCCTGCGCCGACAAATTAGGCTCTCGTCGGTTTAAAATGTGTGCCGATTTGGCTAAATGGCCTTATTTGACCGACTGATCCAACTTTAAAGGTTAATCTAAAAAAACAGCAGACAGTTGTCCGAGGCCTTCGGCCACGGACTGTCCCTGCAGGCTGTGTCAGAGACACGTCCATTAAGTTAAACGCAGAATACGCCATCCGATAAGACAGAAAACATATATAACAATAAATGATAAATAACATAAGCAAATGAATTTTTATTTTAATTTACTAAACGTCAACTGTCAGCTGCTGTCAAACAGCATCAAGCAGCATTGTTATTTTGCTTACTTGGCAGCACTTTCATTTAACATAAAAATGTATGAATTAATTTTTTCATATATTTTTTATAATTATATATTCATGTTAAATTCAAATTCACATTTAACATTTTGTTTCACTTAAATACATAAGTAAATATACGAAATTTCAATATTTCATCAATCAAAACAACAGCCGCAGGTTTGTGTCCACACTGAAACAGCAGCATAGTTTGTGTTCACGCTACAAACTCAAACACTCAACCAAACACCACACATATGTTTGAGTGTATGTGTGTAAAGAATTTTCATTTGAGAAATTTAAATATTAGGAAGATATCAATCAATATGAAATGTATATCAAACGAAAGATAACATCTTCATTTACCTACAAAAAAAAAATTTAAAAAAAAGTTATCTCGCCGTTTCCTCATAATCAATGAAATAAAGATTACAACAATAACAATCTGACATGACTCCCTATACCGTAAGGTAAGACGTATTCTACGCCAAAAACATCCCAAATTTGTACAAAGCTGGCAAAACCCAGAGCCGCATATTTAAGTTTTCTCTTGTGCCGCCGTCTTCGATAATTTGGCACCATAATTTGGCTTCGATCTCGGCACGGAGTTTCTCTAAATTGGTGTAAACACAAAGCTGCCACCTAAAATGTCAATTTAATCTCAAATTTGGTGGTGTAAATAGCAAAGATTAGAGAACAAGTTAATCGCTAACTTGGCCACGATAAACTGCGGTCTAAATGCAACAGTAAGGTTTTTCATTTTATCATACTTCGGTTAATTTAATAGGATGTTAGATATTATACGCTGGCAACTCTGCTGCAATATTTGACCATAGTTGCCAGCACTGTAAGATATCAGCTGTTTGCTTTATTATTGTTCTTGTGCAAAGTGTAATTTTTTTTGTCACTTATTTTATTTTTTTGACACTTTGTAAAATAATGACGGAAAACAATCAAAAAAAGACACCGTGGTAAGATTTTGTCAGTTGCCGAGGAGCATTTGCTTGTTGACCTCGTAATAGAATGCAAGTTAATTTTAGAAAACCAAATACAGCATGAAAACAAAACAGCTGTTGTCAATTGTTTCCATTGATTGTTCCGATAAACCACTAGCCAGCGTTAGACGTCCCGTTAACGTTATCGGCCGCATATATTTTAAGTATACATTGAGAAAATTGATCAAATATAACCGGACGTTGAGAAAGAGGTCCTAAAGTGATACAAATTATTGTCACTTCTTTCGTGTAAAAAAAAAAACAATGAGTGTTCGAACTCACGGGCGATGTACTAACACCTTTTGGTTACATGGTACCTGTTCGATTTCTATGAGCACATTAGTAAATGTTACACTGGAAAATACAAAAAAATAATAGTTTTTGTGCTGAAGGGTCCTTTGCTATTTCACTTTCATTTTTCTTACATCTGCTTTAACATTAGATGTAATATTGTTAAAATAAATAAAGCAATATTTAGCTCACTGAAATAATTTTTTTTTGTTTTCTCATAAACAGAGCGACAACAAAAAGTATTGAATAGTGTAGAGAACTTATTGCACTCTTTTTCCACTCACATGTAGAGAGTCTGAGTAAAAAAGCATAAACGAGTCTTATTCTCTTTATAGAATATTTCAATTTAAATGCACCATTTCGACAATGTTATTACATAAAAACATATAAAAAGCATAAATGTTTCAAAACGCATCAATGTTTCACATCAAAATTATGAATGGATCAAGTTACGACAACAGGAGAGTAATACGTTTTAAATCATTCGCCAGATGTCGCCTGTGCTTTTGAGTCATACAATTCGTTCCATAAGTTGTCTATACTATTCAATACTCTTTGGCGACGACGACCTGCTTGTTTGGTCGCTGCCGCTACATCAATACCATCATACTTATTTTCAGGCAGGGTATATTATTGCACAACAACCACGTATGTGATGCTAACGCTGTATGTTGTTTGCATGTGTTCAATTTGATAGATTGCCCTACCCGTGCCTATAGATATTAACACATCAAAAGTCATCTGCCAATTGCGATTCCTGACTTTGTAGCTCAAAGTATAAGACAAATGAAATTAATTTATAATATTTTATTAAACGTTTATTAATGTTTATATTTTAATAAATTTATTTCAAAATTTTCCCAAATTAAGCGTACATGTTGAAAAATCGGTGTCTTTTTGTTGTTTGGATGCAACTATAACGTGATTTTAGCATGCTGCAAAAATAGTACACTTGTATCCAAACACATTGTGTTTGCTATTTAATATTACATGTTTGAGACACAATTATTATTATGTTATAATATATCGCACCCTAAATACAAAAGGGGTACAACTCAAAATTCTCAATTATTCAGTAGAGGCAAAAAACTGATTTGGTTAATTAGAAATATGTATGAAAATACTCACTAATAGACATATTCATAAAGGATTTTTTTTACGAAAGAGAAGAGTAAACGACGTCAGATTTTTCCAGTGGATAGAAATGGTCCTTGGTTATTGTTTTTAAGCAAAATATTAAAATTTGAAAGTTTTGAGTTGTGCCCCTTTTATATTTAGGGTGCGATATGTTCTAGTAACCCACATGTTGCTTTGTTTGTTGACAACTGCTGAAAACAAAAACGTGACCAACAACAATGGAACAAAAACCAGCAGATCTTCAATTCAGGAAAACAATGCTTGCAAACATATACATGGTTCGTGCAATATGTTGCTGTGGCCGTTTCTCCCTAACATATATATAAATCGATGTGACTGCCGCGTTAGCTCACCGTGTAAGACAAAGTTTAAGGTATATTAAACAAATTTACAACTTCCAATGAAACAATTGTATATATAATTTTTATATAAAATCTATTTAAAACTGATAATTGTATATTATTTTTTTCATTCTTCTTTGTTATGTCGCCTAGTTTCTAATTTAATTTCTTTGTTTTGCAATTTTTCAGTCTATCGAAGGATTTGTGTAGACTCCAACCTAACTGCATCATATTTGCTTAGACTGGTGTGCTATCATTTCATTTGTTATCTCATCAAAATGCAAAAAAAAAATCTTTTTATATTTGTTTAAATTTGTTATTTATTCATTCAAATCCCTGACCTCCCCCCCCCCCCCCCTCGGATTATGTACTTTTCAAATGTGCAAAATATTTAAAGAAAATTAAAAAAAAAAACAACAAAAATGAACAACGCATAAATTTAATTTTACGCCTTTTTTACGACTTTCTTAGCTTTCCAAAACAAGTAGGGGCGGTGCAGATTGACGGATGGATAAATGAAATTGCCAACCAATCAGCCAGATAGATAGATAGATAGATGGACGCCTGAACCAGATAGACATGATAAGTACGAGATGTTTGGTCACGCTCGGCTATGGCCGACAAATACCACTTAAATCCTATTGAAGTATAGCCATCAGCACTCACTGCTGCTCCAGTTGGCGAGGAAGAGTGCGAAGCAAGTGCGAGGTCGAGGCGAGTGCCTTATAGCCCCGTGCAGACAATATCTGTTTATTGCAGAAGTCTACAACAACAGCGCAGACTTACTTGACGGACTGACAGACGGCTGTTGATGGAGACGCCGAATTCGCTGATAGATCGGTATTTGGAATGTTTGGAAGAAATTAAAAAAGAATTAAATTAATTTAAACAAATACAGCAAATCTGAAATAAACAACGTCAAAATCATGTAGTATATCGTAACAGACCTATAAAAATCTGAATTTAGAATTCAGACAAAAAATGTATTTACTATTTAAAAAAATAACAAAAACAACAATACAAAAATATCTGCAAATTAGAGCGAGGAGAGCAGCAACACATCTTAGAAATCAAAATGTTTGTTTTTGCACTTCAGTCGCAGAAATGGGTGCAGCGACCAACGTGGCACTTAGAGGCATCTCGAACTTTCAACCCGTATTCATAATTAAACCCTAGTCACTGGTTATACGTTCCGTACAACGAGTGACTAAGTATAAGAGTATTAATGCTTAGTTACTCGTTAGCCAAAGTTGATTCATAACAGTTTCCTATCCCCAACTGTCTACTTATAATGTGAACATCTCTGTTGTAGACAAATACAACCCTGATAGACAGAAATTTGTATTAATAAAACGTTAGCTGCTCGTTATAAGTCGATACGTATTGGATCGATTCGCAGCCACTTGTTGGACATAGTTTAGCTGGAGGGTTATAAATTCAAAAATATTAGTCAGTCGATAGCTGGTGACTAGTTTTTCGCTATGAATTTGGGGATGTCATTCGTGCTGTGCCCACGGATAGCTTGCAAATGGGGCCATCTGAGTCTACTTAACCAGTGCCTCACTGATACCTGCACGCTGAAAAATTTTGTCTTTTTTATTGTTTGGATGCAAATATAACGCATTTGTAGCTTGCCGCAAATATAGTATACTTGTGTCCAAACACATTGGGTTTGCTGTCGAATATAAAATGTTTGGGACACAATGATTAATAGGCTGCAATTTATGTTTTTGTGACCCAAATGTGAATTTGTTTGTTGAAAACGGCTGAAAACACTGGTGTCTGTCACAATAAAGAAATTAAAATCAGCACATCTTCAATTCACGAAAACAATGTTTACAAACATGTACATGCTTCCTGCAGTATGTTGCTGGCGCCGTTATTTTTCAGCGTGTGGCTGACCCAGTGAGTAACAGTGCTTTGACCAAGTTCTTGTCCTGCAATTGGAGCCTATGGTGAAGTTGGCTTCAAATTCCATACACTCTTTTGGATCACATGAAAAATTAATTGAAAGAAAAACAAAACCAAACCAGCAATACAAACAGACCGCCAGACCTAGAGAAGACACTGGACAGTAAAGCCCAAATGTTTGAGACCAAAATAAATAAATGGCAACTGGGGAGAGCTCCTCATAACCAGACAGCTGTGCTCTTCCTAGTTGTATACTCACTGATTGGGACCTACAGTTCCACACCGGTTCCGAATGGTATTTTTCCGTCACTAAGCGAGGTGACCGCCGCCGAAAAAAATTCAGCGTGGTCAGAGCATCGAACCCACAATCTCATGTACAAATGCCGCGCACACTACAATTGCACCACCGCCGGCCGGCTCATAAGTA
This sequence comes from Phaonia tiefii, assembly GCA_963931995.1. Taxonomy (NCBI): domain Eukaryota; kingdom Metazoa; phylum Arthropoda; class Insecta; order Diptera; family Muscidae; genus Phaonia; species Phaonia tiefii. Next base: position 248,548,589 of record OZ008368.1, on the reverse strand, counting down.
CAATGGCATTATTAAGTGTTACCACCAAAATGGCAGCTGACTTTTAGAGTGGTATTAAAGGACATACCGGCTCTCAAAAAGGACTCTTCCCTTTTTCAAATTTCTCTACCATTTAGACATTTGCATGAACTACGCACTGAAAAATCTGTCTTCCTTTGTCTTCCTCAAATCTAACGTGTTTATAGCTTGCCGCAAATATAATATATTTGCGTGCAAACACATTGTGTTTGCTATTTAATATTGTATGTTGGAGACACAATGATTAATGTGTTACAATATATATTGCTGTGACCCAAATGTAGATTTGTTTGATAAAAAATGCTGAAAACTAAAACGTGACAGACAACAAAGAAACAAAAAGCATCTGATCTTCAATTCATAAAAACAATGCTTGCAAACATATACATGGTTCCAGCAATCGGTTGTGTTTTTGCACGAACTCAATCATATACGCTGTCTTCTTTTGTGGTTTGGATGCAAATATAACTTGTTTATAGCTTTGCGCAAATATAGTATACTTGTGTCCAAACACATTGTGTTTGCTATTCAATATTAAATGTTGGAGGTACAATGATTAATAGGTTATAATCTATCTTTGATTTATTGAAAACTGCTGAAAACAAAAAGCGACAGACAACAAAGAATCAAAAAAATCTGATCTTCAATTCATGAAAAGAATCCTTGCAAGCATATACATGTTTCCTGCAATATGTTGCTGGGGCCGTTTTTTTCCAGCGCGTAGGCCTGCTAGAGACATCCGGCGTAGAGCTCTTTAAGCTTAAGTTTATCAGTCACTGCCTGTGGTTCCGCCGGCGATCAATTAGACGGTCCTGGCAACTTGAAAAGATTCAAGCTTTTTCTAGCCCAAAGAATTCCAGATTCTGTTACAATTTCAATGACAACATCCGATGGCTGTACTTCAATGGAAGTATCTAGTTCACGCCCAGAATTACCACGGAAATGTGTATCCAGGAGCATCTCAAATGAATCCTGACCGGAGGTGGTCCGAGAAACATCATCGTTCCTAAAGTACACAATAGTATAAGGAGTTGCGGTCAAAATTTTACTAAGCCTGGAGGTTTTCGATAACGCACCCGATGGAAGCAGGAAAAGAGGATGCAACACTTAACTTGTTTGTAGCTTGTCGCAAATATAGTATACTTGTGTCCAAACACATTATGTTTGCTATTCAATATAACATATTTGAGACACAATGATTTATAGGTTATAATATTTGTTTTTGTGACCCCAATGTGGCTTTCTTTGTTGAAAACTGCTGAAAACAAAAACGTGACAGACAACAAAGAAACAAGAAGGCAGCAGATCCTCAATTCATGAAAACAATAATTGCAAACGTATACATGTGTCCTGCAATATGTTGCTGGGGCCGTTATTTTCCAGCGAGTGGACTTTGCTCTATTAAAGAGGTTTCTACAGCCATTCCTCAGTTTAATCAGCAGTGGCGACCGCCAAGGTGGCCACTGTTTCCCCGTTGCTTTGGGATATGCGGCCTGTAATGATCAATTTCGGGTTGATGTGACTCGTTCAAAAGTTGTTTCTATGACCCCGATAGTTCGCTCCTTATTTGGAATGTACCCTGTTGAAAGTGTATCTAAACTTTCTCCAGTGTGTCTTTCTAATGTTGCTTGGAATGACAGGATTCTGAGGCTGCCCAATTATGCAAAAAAAATATACCGATGGTCAGAAAAGGTGTGAGCGTCCAAAAATGTTCCATTCAGATATTCTATCGCCTATGCTCTGGGAGGCAAAAGTAACATCAAGCTTCTCTTCCATATTTCTAGTACTGAGGATAGGTTCGCACCCTCTGTTATCAATCACGAGGTTGCAACTCATAATATATAGGTTGCAACTCATAATATATTAATAATTCTTTCTTATCTTAAGATTGGTAACCGTTTTACTTATGTATTGCATAGGACTCGCAAACACTAAGAATTTATGTATCTTGCGATATCCTTAACATATTTATTCAACATCTTAAATTAAACTAGAAAGTGAAGAACTTAACCTGCGATCTCCTCAACATCTTTTTTGAAAATTTTGAAACAAAATAGGAAGTCTACACTGACTACAAATGTTTTTACTATAGAATAAAAAATTCAATATTCATAATTCAGAGAGAGACCAGTTGTCAACTGTTGGAATAATGTTTAGGAATGGACTTAAGCAAGTCAACGATCACTTCAACAGCTTAAAGGAAATTGATTGAAAATTATCTAAGAGCAATTATAGTATATTAGTGAATATATTGATATCCCTAGCCGAAGCCAGCGAGAGATTATTACAATTATCCTTAAGCGTCAGTAAGGACTTAGGGAATATAACTTTGACGCTAAATGAGAACCAGACGAATTTACTATCTTCTTGTTCAAAGCTCCTCATGAAAACTAGTACACCCTGAAACATCTGTATTTTTTCTTGTTTGGATGCAAATATAAGGAGTGTTTGCAGATTGTCTTAAATATAGTCCAAACACAATATGTTTGAGTCACAATGAGTACTATCTTAGAATATATGTGTTTGTGTGAAAATACAGCTTTGTTTGTGATGCAAATACAGCTGTGTTTGGTGCACTGGTTTGTCGCTATACTCTAACGTCGTTAATATAATAAGAAGTGCACAAAACCAGATTGTTCTCAGCTTAACTTAATGTTATATCAAGTGTATAACTGTATTTTTGCATAATTTTTCCAGTCAGTGACTCATAAATATTCCTGAATGCGAGTGTAAATGAATTGAGTGTTTCTTATGTTGACTGATCTGTTGCGTTTTAGTTTCATGCATTCAGTGGTCAATCGTTCGTCTGGGACGTTTGGAAGGAACCACTCGAAAACTTCGACACAAGTATTTGGATGTTTGGGATGAAACACGCATATGGCTCCACGTAAAAGTATGTATCTTTTCAAGTAAACATGCTGATGTTTGAATTTAAATAGAACTGTGTTTAGGACTTGCAAATATATGATCTTTTGGAGTGCGTTCCAAACATATATGTACATGGTTCCTGCAGAATACGTTTGGGAGAATATGTTACAGAGTCCGGTTTTTGCCAGCGTTTAGCCACGAAAAAAAGAGTTTCTTAATATTTTGCGATTGTCGCTGTCACTAGTATAGACGTATACGTATTTGTTGTTTTCCTATGTAAAATTCGTTTCTAATGCCTTCCCAAAGCCATTACCATTGTCAATATTTTCCGCCATATTGCAAGTGTGTATTGTGTGTATGCAGAGTTGCAGCCACGAACCCCATCGTTTGTCACTTAATGTCACTTGTCACATTTATTCAAATCGCCATCAATGAGCCATGGAAAATACCTAGATTCACAGGGTGTGGAGGCTCAAAATTTCATCAAATAATTGTCATTCGCATAACAATTTGCATATTGTTAAGTCAAAGTATTTAACAAAATAAACTAGAAAAAATAGCAGCAAAGCAGGGTTGGATCAACCCACTGCATACGATACACACGTGTAGACTAATGGGACGGGGAACACCCGTCATGCGTGTTGGTGCGTTTATGTGATGCGCATGCGCGTTTACAAGAAGGTGATGTGTTCCTCTGCATGGTGGTTGTGCTGCGCATGCGTGAATGCATTTGGGAAAAACTGCAACGTTTGTTGTAGACATAATACGATACACAACAGGTTTAGTATTTTTGCTACGAAGTCTTTAGTTCCTATTTTGCTATGATTTGCATATAAAATACACAATTAACATTAATTCAAATGTCAATGTACGTTTTGTTGTATTTAGCCGTTGATTTAATGTTGGATATTATGGACATTTGTGTTGCTGGTGTTGTTGTTATCTCATTTGTTTGTATTATTTTTATTAAATGACAATTTATTTATACTTTTTTTTAACGAAGAGATAGAGTACATGGAACTTGTGAAATACCCTACTCTATTATACTACATAGAGATAGAGACACAAGTATTGAAAATTACTAATCACACTTGTATGTGTTGCAAGTAAAGGGGCAGCTAGATGCAGCTGGAATTGATGCTACCAATAGAGGGCATTTGAAAGAACAAATTTACACTATCTACATTTATAACAATCATCAAGTTTTCTACAAAAATTAGTTCAAAATAAGAACGGCCAAGCGGAGAGAATGGAGATCCTTTTGTGAGGCGATAGACAGCCTCAAGGCAACTTGCAGATTTACCAAGATTTTATCAAGGGGTCACACAAATCCTCATACGGAGGCGGAATGGGTTATGAACTGAGTCACCAGTGTAAACCCTAACGCCACTGCTGGATACACAATTTTCAGATAGCTGTGCAAGGAATCATGGGTAACCATGACACAGCTGATCTACTATATAGTAGGGAAGTAGTAGAGAACTGAGTGGTTAGGCGAGAGAGTCATAAGCAACCAGAATCAAACTATGCAACAAACTAAGTTTAAATAGTGTTTGATTGATACTAATGACAGCTAAATTATGTTTCGTGTTGGTTGCATCGAACGAAAGTACACATTCCGTTTTACTTCTGTCCGCTTAATGCCCAACCGGAGAGTAAAATTCAATAGCAACTCGAACTCGTTGAAATGGCCTATTACCTCGTCGTCATCGAGAGAACATAAAGAGAGGGATAGACACCCTTGTATATTGCTCTGTGAGGCAATATAGAGGTAAGGCGTCGACAGTGGAGAAGGACAACGAAGATACTGCACACTGAAACTGATTAAACTTGCCAAAATTGTGTGGGACATGCGTACTTTTTCGCCAGTCCCTGATGGAATAAAAAATCACATGAGGTGTCAGGGGACATCCGGTTGGAACGAAGGTACTTTCGCTATATATTATGTACTAGTTAGTTCCAACACGCCTAAGGCGCCCGTAGAAAAATACGTTAATTTAAATGGATTTTTAAGAAAAGATACTTTTGTGAAATGATAAACTTTTTTTAAAAAAAAATGTATTTTTATACTTTAGAATGTATTTTTATATAGAAGGTATATTTTAGAATGTATTAGGTCCTTTTTGTAAGAATATGTATTATATTTTTCCAAAAAGGCACTATTTTAAAGAGAGGTACTTCTTTTATTAAAAGGCAATGTTTTTTTTAAGAAAATGTACTATTTTTAAGAAGCAGTATTTTCTGTAACAAAAAGCCATACAAGCTTTTTTAAAAAGTACTTTTTTTAAGAACAGGTACTTTTTATAGAAGTGGTACTCGTTTTAGGAAAAGGTTATTTTTCTAAGAAAATTTACTTATTTTCAGAAAGGCTACTCATCTCAAGAAAGGAAAAGAAAACGTATTATTTTATTTTTTAGAAAATGTACTTTTAAAAAAATGAATTTTTGTGAGAAAAGGTATTTTTTGAAAAAACAGCTTTTTTAAGAAATGGGATTTATTTAAGAATTGGTTCTTTCTTCAAGGATAGGTGCATTTGTAACAGTAAGTACTTATGTCAAGAAAATTTAGTTTGTTTCACCAAAAAGGTACCTTTTAAAAGATAGGTAGTTTTTTAAGAAAAGGCAATTTGTTGTAAGAAAATGTACTTTTTAAGAAAAGGTTCTTATTTAAAACATACTTTTTTTAAGAAAAGGTACTTTTTGTTGGAAAATTTAATTTTTTTTAAGCAAAGGTACTTCTTTATGATAAGGTATTTTTTTCAGAAAAGGTACTTTGTTAAGAATATGAATAGGTAGGCATTTATGTAAGAAAATTATCTTTTTTTTAAACTTCTTTCACTTGGGCTTTTCTAAATTTACTTTTAATTGGATTCAAAACGACAATATATACTAAATATTGGTTACAGGTTCCAAGTAGAAAACTTCCCATTAAACAAGAAATTTGCCAACATATGTTAGTCTAGACACAAACCAAAGCAAAAGTACCCAATGTAGTTGATAATACTGGGTTGTAGCATAATAGTGTTAAAACAAAAGTGTTTTAATTTTTTTCATTTAGCCCCCATCCCGCATCGTGCGATAAGGAACTTCGTTCCAAAAGTTATTGACTAAGCTCGTGAAGGTAAAGCGAACTATAGACTTTTTATTCACGAGCACGAGCTTGGTCGGTAACTTTTTTTAAAATTTTCTTTTTAAGAAAAGGTTCTTATTTTAAAAAAATACTTTTTTTAAGAAAGGCTACTATTTGTAAGAAAATATACTTTTTTTAAGCAATGGTATTACTTAAAGATAAGGTTTTTTTAAGAAAATTTATTTTTTTTGAGAATATGAATAGGTATTTTGTTTGACAAAATTTACTTTTTTTAAGAAAAGGCTCTCATTTAAGAAAATTTTCTTCTTTTAAACTTATTCCACTTTAGCTTTTCTAAATTTACTTTTTATTGGGTTCAAAACTACAATATATACTAAATATTGGTTACAGGCTCCACCTAGAAAACTTCCCATTAAACAAGAAATTTCCCAACATATGTTAGTCTAGCCACAAACCAAAGCAAAAGTAACCAATATAGTATAGTAAACAACACAATATTATCCTACAATTTTACCCTGGTTCCCAATGGTATTTTGAGCCCTATTGTTTTGAGACAATGGAATACTTCCGATAATGTTACACAAGGTAATAAGATCCGTTTCCCCCTGTCTCAAAGAATTATACACGACCAGTCTACAATTGAATCACATCCCAAAAAGTTGGAGAAAGGGGAAAGTCATATTCATTCCCAAAGCTGAAAAAGCGACCATGAATCTGTGTATAATTTTAGACCAATAAACTTCCCATCATTTATACCCACGAGTCTGGAAAGGATCTTGGTTGAACATATCAGATAGCTAGTGACTAACCTGGCGTTTACACGGGACAGTTTTGCTCCGACGGTAGAAAAACATTCACACATTTTTACTACCACACTTACACTTCTCCCACTTGCCTCGCCATTGTCTCTGATTTTTCAACGCCAGTAACTTCGGCAAGAGATTTGACATAAGCGGCCGGCGGATTTTGCTTTTCTTATGACTCCATCTGTTAAATTCAGTGTATTTTGTTGTTGTACTTTTTTGTTTACTGTGTTTGCTCATATGGATCTGTGTTGAATTTGACTGTTAGTCATGAAACAAAAACTAAATGCCGGTTGTTGGTTCACACTATTACAACAAATCCTACTGCATCAACCTCTACGAGTTCAGCCATCGGCCATATCGGTGACGTTTCGTAGTAATTCATCGCAAACGTCTACAAATTGGGAAATATATTTTTATTTGAAAATTTTGCTAATTTTTATTGAAATATTGTTTGACAATACAAACATATAAACATGAATACATGTCTAATTTTGCAGAGTACATCAGTTCCATTGTAATTCGGAGAAATAAGACAAAACACAATGGCGAAAGAGCGAAGAAACAAAAAATCAGAGCACGAAATTTAACGAAACGACACTGTCGGCGGTTGCTTCAAACAGTACTGTCTTTAAAACTGGCTGGACGCGTACGTCACACAAACAATTTTTCTCTTTGTGACAACTAATACATATTCTCAACTATCTTGTCTCAAACTGTCCCGTGTAAACGCACCGTATGAGCGGTGTATCAAACAGCCAGCATGCCTACATGAAGGGAAAGTCGACAGACAACACTACACGAAATAGTTAGCACGGAAGTAAGAGGATTTTTCTATACACACAATACAATGGCAGCCTGCCTGGTTATAGAGGGCGCTTCTAACAATGACGAAACTGTCGAATGACAACAGAATAATTGTGAGTTGAATAGAGTCAATGCTGCGGACCAGACGAAGAAGAGTACAGTTGGGAGAAGTATCGGCCACTACGTCAGTCAGTAGGGGTCAGTGATGACCGGTTTCTCGAATTTGAAAACCGGTTCTTTCGATTCCGGTTCTGAGAAGATCCAAGTATTTGGACCGCCTCCAGTTCTCAGCAAATTTGGATCCCAAAGAGGCTTCAAGTGTAATATCTTATTATAAGAATATAAAATTTGATAAAAAAAAGTACACATTCTCATACCCTCAAAATTCAACACCTTCGGTTCCTTAGAAAGCAAGTCCTGTTATTTTGGACCAATATTATTTTTGATGTATATATATATGTATATAGACACAGGTAGGACAATCTATCCAAGTGAAACCAAGCAAACAACACACAGCGTTAGCATCACATATGTGGTTGTTGTACAACAATAGTCTCTGCCTGAAAATAAGTATGATGGTATTGATGTAGTGGCAGTGAACAAACAAGCAGGTCGTCGTCGCCAAAAGTATTGAATAGTATAGAGAACTCATGGAACGAATTGTATGACTCAAAAGCTCTGGCGACATCTGGCGAATGATTCAAAACGTATTACGCTCTTTTTGTCATACCTTGGTCCACATTGATGCCTTTTGAAACATTTATGCTTTTTGTATTGTTTTATGTAATAACGTTGCCCAAATGGTGCATTTATATTGAAATATTCTATAAAGAGAATAAGACTCGTTTATGCTCATTTACTCAGACTCTCTACACGATAGCGGAAAAAGAGTGCAATAAGTTCTTTACACTATTCAATACTTTTTGTCGTCGCTCTGTTTATGACAAACAAAAACAAATATTTCAGTGAGCTAAATATTGCTTTATTTATGTTAACAATATTTCATCTAATGCTGCTTTAACGTGTAAGAAAACAGAAAGTGCAATAGCAAAAGAACCTTCAGCACAAAAACTATTTTTATTTTTTTATTTTCCAATGTAGCATTTACTATTGTGTTCATAGAAATCGAACAGGTACCGTGTAACGAAAAGGTGTTAACACATCGCCCGTGAGTTCGAACACTCATTGATTTTTCATTTCTGTTAGAATAGTTTTTCGATGTTTTTGGAATCGTTTTGGGTTCTTTTTCGGTAGACGTTTTTCGGTCCTTTAAGAACCGTCTTATGTCTTATGGTTCGTTTGAAACCGTTTTAATTCCCGGTCCGGTCGGTTCTTGAAAATAACCGGCTTTGGTGAACACGTTTAATAGAAGGGTAAGGGAAGTTGCATATGCGGATGATGTCATGGTGATGATAACAAGTCCCTTTGTCTCTGTGGTAAGTGAGATCATGGAGAATATCTTGGGAGACATCAGCACTGGTCTAGGTGTAAATCCAGATTAAACTGATCTGCTACTAGTCACGTATATGCGAGCTATTCCACAATATCAGCTATCTTCAGTCAATGTTAAACAACTAAAGTTGTCGGATAGGGCGAAGTATCTGCACGCTAAAAAATCTGTCTTTTTTTGTTATTTGTATACAAAAATAATATGTTTGTAGGTTATCGTAAATATACTACACTTGCAGCCAAACACATTGTATTTGCAGAGCTAAGAAGGTTCAGGGTGCTTCCTAATATATAGGAATATTTGGCAGAACATGGGGTATAAACCCAAGGATGGTATTCTAAATGTACACAGTAATTGCTAAACCCGTTGTGACCTATGAAGAGTCGGTGTGATGCCCGGCTTTGGAGAATGATAGAAAACTGTCAACAGTATACAGAACAGCAAGCGTAGGCGTGACATGGGCATCCCGACAGTCCCTCTCTGCCTTTCTCAATACGTTGCGGAATTTACATCCGATTGAACAATTTGCGGCCGAAAGTGCTCTGCGGCTTAGAGAGTGTAAATGTTGGACCCAAAGGAACTATGGTGATACGAGGGCGGATCACTAAGTCCGTAACTTTTTGAATGAAATACAGTTTGTTTGAAAAAACATTATTTTTCAACATAATCTCCTTTTAGCTCAATACACTTAGTCCAACGTTTCTCCAACTTTTGCATCCCTTCCCAAAAATAGCACATTTCGAGGTCCATAAAATAGGCATTTGTTTGATCAAAAATTTCATCGCTGGAGCTAAATCTCTTTCCACCGAGCCATTTCTTTTAGTTTGGAAATAGGAATTTGTCACTGGGTACTCAGTCCGAAGAATAGGGCAGTTGAGGTACCAATTTTTAGCCCAATTAAACAACTCCAAACAAACCTTTGAAGTTGTCACACAATTACGTTTATTGTCAATTGAGAGCAAACGCGGCACCCATCTTGCAGACAGCTTTCTTAAATCCAACTGATCATTTAAAATCGAAACCACACTGCCATATGAAATGCCTATGGCATCAACAATCTCACGCACTTTTACTCTTCGATCGGCCAACACCCTATCGTGGATTTTTCGACATTTTCGGGTTTATTGTTTGGCCGTCCAGAACGTTCAGCGTAATTTGTACACGTGCGACTACAACGAAAGTCGGCAAATCACTTGTTCACCATTGACATCGATGGTGCAGAGATCAAGCTTTTCCTTGTTTTGTTGTATGTTTTGAACAGCTGTAAAAACGCAAAGTAACTGACGGAACTTGCTCAAAATTTGACAGTAATCTGTTAACAGGTGGTTCTTGATGGGAGCAGTATTGCATTTCATTTAACTACGAGGGAAGTTCGAAAAGCCACGGACTTATTGATCCGCCCTCGTATTAGGACTTCGTGAATTTTGTTTGGTGGGGTCATACTTGAAATAACGGACTATGCTATTCCAAAGTTTAGCCTTCGGAAAAACTTCACAATAATCATACCGCATAGCGAAGAGAAACCACTCATAGTTGCAAGATATTGACAGAGACATTTTTACGAAGGGATCTATGGTGGATAATGGCGTTGGAGCTGGGGTCTTCTAAACTTCGCTTGATATATCACTATCAATCTGTCTGACTGTTTTCGGTCTCCCTGTTTTAATAATAATATCTCGGGCATATCTTCAGTTACGAAATCACGCAGTGGACGGGAAATATACAAATTTATCATATTTGGGCTGAAGAGCAGCCCGAAAAGCATCACGAGCTCCTTTTACGACTAGACAAAATAATGCTATGTTGCGGTTAATGGGCTTGTTCTTTCATCGGTCCATATTTCTACTCTTAATTGTGCCAGGATATCGGACTATTTGCTGTCTAAAATTGAAGCCCATGATCTCGACGACATTTGGTGCCAAAAACACGGCGATACTTGCCATACAGCCCGTGAAACCTTGGCATTATTAAGACATGAATTTGGTGAACAGTTTTTTTTTGCAAACTTAGTACCGCCTTGATCATGTGATATCACTTCTATCGGGCTACGTACAGTTCAAAGTCTACGATTGAGAAAAGTCTACTATTGAGGATTGAGTAAAAGCGGTTACGATTGAGGAATTGACTTCGAATTACTCGTGTAATTTGCCAAATACCACTCAAAATGCTCCAACGCGTCATCGAAACTTGGAACCTAAAAATGGAGCATGTCAGCCAATGAAGCAAGTATTATTTAAAAACTTAAACATAACTTTTTTAAACGGTTTTCGAAAAAACTATTTGTTTTCTCTTTCCAAAAAGTATTTATAAACGCATAGCCCTTCAATAAAAAATTATGAAACTGATTTGACAAATAGCAACCAAAGTCGCAGCTAGATGCACCCGAAATTTACTGCACATTTGAGGACATCAAAAAGATATCATGCCGACAATTTTTCAGGTAAAGACTTAAACAGCTTTTGTAAAAAAAAAATTTAACAAATTTGTTGTAAAGCTAAGAAATAATGAAATAAATTTGCCAAATAACTATCACATAAATGGAAATAGCAACCAAATGTGCAGTTGGATGCAGCTGGAATTTATGGTGCAGTTAAAGGACATGTTAAAGACGCCACGCCAACTATTTTCCATTTAAAGTCGTACACAGTTTTTGTAAAAAATAGGGTTAACAATTTGATTATTTTTTAGTACATGAAAAATTTAATTTGCCACCAACTGTCTGGCTGGTTATTAGTGCATTCATTTATTTAATTTAAAATTTTTAACAAATTTGTTGTAAAATTAAGAAATAATGAAATAAATTTGCCAAATAACTATCACATAAATGGGAATACCAACCAAAGGTGCAGTTAGATGCAGCTGGAATTTATGGTACATTTAGAGGACATTTCAAAGATACCACGCCAACTATTTAGCATTTAAAGTTTTGGTAAAAAAGGGGGTTAAAAATTTTATTTATTTTTAGTACATGAAAAATTTAATTTGCCACCAACTGTCTGCCTGGTTATTAGTGCATTCATTTATTTTATTTTTTTGTAATATTGTGTTTCGTTGGTTGATAGTTTTTAAATTGTAGGGTGTTTTGCAATCCATCGATTACTCGTTAGGCTTCCCTTTCTTTGCTACAATGCCGGCTCTTTGTCTAAGCAATGGAAAACTTTTGTAAAATGTATGCATTAGAGACATAAGATAACTTTTGTTATTGACCATGTAGATGATTATTATGATAAAGATGACGATAATGAAGAGTATGATGATGAGGCGGATGATGATGATAATGATGGTGATGATAATGATGCCGATGATGATGATGTGCCGATGAGGATGATGATTATGATGACAATGACTAAGGATACCGATAATGACGATGATTGAGTGACTTTATAGCGAAATGAGTATGGCTGTGCATTTTTAATTCATTTCATCGTTGCAACGAATCCCAAACACAACTTAGCCACTAGACCTATAGACGATCTTATTAGAATAACAACGACAAGACGGACGGACAAACAAACATATGTTTGTCCGCATGCCTGTGTACTTTATTCACAGGGTCTTCTTTTCTTTCATTGAATGAAAATCATATTTTCATATAATTGCAATTTTGCTGTTCGTTAGTTAAGCGTTTTCTTGGAATAGTACAACATGAACAAAACATTTGTCTATTCTGGACAAAATGTTTGTCGGCCGACCAGGCATCCAATAAATCGACAACGTTACACAGTCTTTGAACAGAGTCAAAGACGGCTCATCATATGTCGACATATGGAAACTAGGATTACCATTTTTATTTACAATTCTAAATTTTTCAAAATTAAAATTTAGAGTTTTTAGGATTTTTTTCAGTGTTTTAGTGTTTGAATTCAATATATTCCTGTTTTGAATTTCTGTAACAAAACAAAAGTAGTTCGCTGTTAATGTTAAACTCTAAGCAATACAAACATTTGCACAGATCATTGGTGTAACCTGTACACGCACAACAGAACCAATTGCTTGAAACGAGGTTGCAGCAACCACGAATTTGTCTGTTGCCACAACCGAATTGCAGTTGCCACAATCAAATTGCAGTTGCCACAACCGAATTGCAGTTGCCACAATCGAATTGCAGTTTCTACAACTGAATTGATGTTGTCACGACTAAATATTTTTCCCACAACTGAAATTCGGTTGAAGCAACCTCTAATAGGCCGTTACAACATCTAATGCGGCTGTGGCAACCTTTAGTTCGACGAAATCACATCCAACCTCTAATTCTGGTTACGACTAATTCCAACTGAACCAATTGTTTGAAGAGGTTGCAGCAACCGCAAATTTGGCTGAATTGCAGTTGCCACAATCGAATTGCAGTTGTCACAACCGAATTGAGGTCACGACTAATTTTTGTGCCCACAACTGAAATTCGGTGTACGCAACCTCTAATTGGTTAAGATTGTCACGACTACATTTTGTCCCCACAACTGAAATTCGGTTGAAGCAACCTCTAATAGGCTGTTACAACCTCTAATGCGGCTGTTGCCACTACCGAATTGCAGTTGTCACAGCCGAATTGCAGTTGCCACAACCAAATTGAGGTTTTCACGACTAAATTTTCTCCCCCAACTGAAATTCGGACAAAATCACATCGAATGTGATGATTAGTCCGGTTAGGACTAATTCCAACAGAACCAAATATTTGAAAAGAAGTTGCAGCAACCGCAAATTTGGTTGTTGCCACAACCGAATTCCAGTTGTCACAAATTAATTGCACTTGCCACAATTGAATTGCTGTTGCCACAACCGAATTGCAGTTGCCACAGCCGAATTGAGGTTTTAACGATAAAATGTTCTCACCACATCTGAAATTCGGTTGAAGCAACCTCTAATAAGTTTTTACAACCTCTAATGTGGCTTTGGTAACCTCTAATTCGGACGAAATCACATCCAATGTGTTTGTGGCAACCTCTAAATCTGGTTACCACTAATTCCGTTTATCTTCCCGGGGGTATACCAAACATGAAAAGCTTCGAAATATAAAAAACAGCTATGTATACTGGCCACCCTAATTGTAGTGCTTGAAAAAGGCTTGGTTTGATTCTGTTTTTTTTCGGAATATGAAACAAAAGAAGACTGACACAACCGACGGCCACATTTTACAATTTCTATACAGAATTTTTTTTATAAATGAAATTCACAGGAAATTTTCAGACAGCCCTTGAAATGAATATGACGTTTATTTGCATGCATACAAACAGATGGGAGCTGGTTCTTTTTTTTACGAACTAAAAGTTCATTACATTCAAATTTCATTTCATCATTGTAATTTTTGTAATTTCATTAACTTTCAATTAATATCGCACAAATTATAGTTTGTAAATAATCAACTACAAAAATAATAAATAAAATAAAAATATATAATAATAATTTACACTTACACAGGAAATGGTAGACATTCTCATGCGAATTTCTCAACAATATGAATGAAATTCTTAAATGACGACATTACAAAAATTGCCACGTACCTGTAACGAGTAGAAGAAGAAGAAGAAAAGGTATTGAAATTAATGGAGAAAATATAATCATCATTACTAAAAGTATTTGCAAATGTTAAAATAGAATAAAATTAAATAGAATCAATTGTTTATATTAAATGTTTGTATAATATTTGCATCGGAATGAAAAACAAACAAAATTTTGTACTAACCTGCCAAAACAGGGGATTTTGTGCAATTAATGTTGTTCTGTGTGTTTGTAACGAGTGGTGATTTTGAAACAATTTTCGATATTTTCTACGTTTTCGTATTAAATACTTTAAATGGTTTGCTGCAATTTTCGTGAAGATTTAATTAATTATTTTAAAATTAAAATACAAATTATTATAAAACGTAACGTTGTAGTTCATTTAGCAAAAATTTTGTACTTTTTACAACGGCAAATTTTACTATTATAGTTTTTGTACCACAATCTAGTACTTTTTGAACCGATCAAATTTTTCTGTTTTCCCAAAATGTGTACATTTTATTAAAAATATAATCATCGGTCCTTATTTCTCCAAAAAAGAGGTGGCCCGGAAGGTAACTGTGAATGGTGCCCGTAATCGTGCCATAATAACGGACTATTGGAGCTCATGATCTCGATCATATTTAGTGCAAAAGACACCACAATCTAGTACTTTTTGAACAGATCAAATTTTACTGTTTCCCCAAAATCTGTACATATTATTAAAAATATAACAGAATGTGCATATTTTGCCCAAAATGTGTACTTTTTGATGAAGATTTGTACTCTCACTTTAGCTCAGATTTTTTGAACCAAACTTCTAATTTTTGAAACGAAGTTCCTTATCGCACGTGCCGGGCTGGGAGCTAAATGAAAAAAAATCAATCAATGTTCGAACTCACGGATGATGTGTTAACACCTTTTTGCTACAGGGTACCTGTTCGATTTCTATGAACACATTAGTAAATGTTACATTGGTAAATAAAAGATAATAGTTTTTTTGTATACACCGGGCAATGCTGAACATCAAATGACTCGCTTTGTTTGGCCATAGCAACAACAACGAAACAACCAAACACACAACATCACACATACTTTGTCCGAAGTAGCTGACGTATACGTTTGTCACGTAACCACATGTTTGCCATATCAACAGCCAACATCACACATACTTTGTACGAAGTAGCTGACGTATTAGTGTGTCACCATAACGTCGACTGCGCAAGCCCTGTTGGCTTGCAAATAAAATTTTGCGTGGCTATGCTTTATATCTCCGTTAAACAACAGCAACAGACACATGTACATACATACATTATTATGTTAATACATACGCTATAGACAAAATTTCGTTTGCCTCACCCCTGCCACAACACTCTTTCATTGTTCTCTTGCTCGCTCATTTTTGTTTGACACGTCATTATTCTCTTTCGCAGTCGCAGAAAATCTGGTTGTAGCAGCAGCATAAAATCTGATTATAGCAGCAGCATAAAATCTGACTTTGATAGATTTAGTCCCTATACGCCGCTATAGATGTTAACACATCAAAAAAAATTAGTTATTTTTAACACTATTATGCTACAACCCACTACTATCAACTATATTGGGTACTTTTGCTATGGTTTATGTCTAGACTAACTAGATGTGGGAAATTTCTTTTTAATGAGAAATGTTGGGAAATTTCTTGTTTAATGAGAAGTTTTCTAGGTGGAGTCTGTAACCAATATTTAGTATATACGAAGCGGATCAATAAGTCCGTGACTTTTCGAACTTCCCCCGTTGTTATATGAAATGCAAATGCGTTTAACAGCTGTTCAAAACATACAACCTCGTGCATTTTTTTTAAATCGAAAAAAGTGAGTTTCGAGTGCTCATTAAACATTATTTTTTGTGACAAAAAACCGTCAATCAAACCAAGGAAAAGCTTGATAAAAACTATGGGGACTCTGCACCATCGATTTCAATGGTAAAAAAGTGGTTTACTGACTTTCGTTGTGGTCGCACAAGTAGAAATGACGCTGAATTGAGGTCAATACACAGGAAAATGTCGCAAAAATCCACGATATGGAGTTGGCCGATCGAAGAGTAAAAGTGCGTGAGATTGTTGATGCCATAGGCCAGGGATTCCCAACAATATTTGTCCAAGGACCCTCTCAATCATTCGCTATAATGACAAGGACCCCCCACTTATACCTAAACCTAAAGCTAGAAATGTTCTAGATGCTCCAGAAAGTTGTTTATTGAGATCTGAATTATTAACCTTAAGATCAGAGGCATTCTCTTCCTCTTCTTCTATAGACTTATCTCGTTTTAACGATCCTCTTTTCAACTAACGATCCATTTTTGGTTGGTTTTTTTGTAATGTCTAAACTAATGATATCTTGCGGACCCCTTTGGTATGGCTTGCGGACCCCCAGGGGTCCGCGGACCACCTGTTGGGAACCACTGCCATAGGCATTTCATATGGCAGTGTGGTTTCGATTTTAAATGATCAGTTGGGTTTAAGAAAGCTGTTTGCAAGATGGGTGCCGCGTTTGCTCTCAATTGACCATAAACGCACGGGTGCACACGCGTGTAGTCTCAATGGCAAAATTTCATGAATTGAGCTACGAATTGCTACCACATCCGTCATATTCTCAAGATTTAGCCCCCAGTGACTATTTCCTATTTCCAAATCTAAAGAAATGGCTCGGTGAAAAAAGATTTATCTCCAACGATGAAATTATTGATCAAACAAATGCCTATTTTATGGACCTCGAAAACTCCTATTTTTTCGAAGGGATACAAAAAATGGAGGAACGTTGGACTATGTGTATTGAGCTAAAAGTCGATTATGTTGAAAAGTAATAAAACTGTTTCATTCCAAAAATCACGGACTTATTGATACCCTCTCTATTGTAGTTTTGAACCCAATAAAATGTAAGTTTAGAAAAGCCCAAGTGAAAGAAGTTTTAAAAAATTACATTTTCTTACATAAGTCTCTTTTCATACAAGAAGTAAATTTTTCCAAAATAAATACCTATTCATATCCTTTTCTTAAAAAAAATCCCTTATCTTAAAATAAATAAATAAATGGTTTCCCATTACATCCCATGAAGGGACTGTGGAGAACTTCTCACAATCACTGAGCTGTGCGCTTTCCAGTTCTCACTCACTGATTGGGACCTACAGTTTTACACCGATTCCGAACGGTATTTTGAGAAGTTTTTTCATGGCTAGATACTCGATAGTGTCGCCGTCACTATGCGAGGTGACCGCCGCCGAAAGAAATTTTAAGGTGGTCAGAGCCGGGTTCGAATCCAGGATCTCATGTACAAGAGCCGCGCACACTAACCATTGCACCACCGACGACCACTTATCTTAAAGGTATCTTGCTTAAAAAAGCTAATTTTCTTACAAAAAGTACATTTTCTTAAAAAAAGAAAATTTTTATAAAAAAATTACTTTTACTTAAAAAAGTACATTTTCTTACAAAAAGTTCCTTTTCTTAAGAAAAGTTTTTTTCTTTAAGTAAGCACCTTTTCTTAAAAAGGTACGTTTTCTTCCAACAAGTTGAGTTTTCATAAAAAAAAAATACCTTTTCGTTACAGATTACCTTTATGTGGAACAAAATAACTTTTCTTGAGATAAGTACCTACTCTTAAACATGTACCTATTCTTGAATAAGGACCAATTGTACACAAAAATTCCATTTCTTAAAAAAACATTATCTTCAAAAAAGAACCTTCTCTAAAAAAAATACATTTTCTTACAAAAATATCTTTACTTTAAAGTACCTTTTCCTAAAAATAAAAGAATACCTTTTCTTTTACTGAGATAAGTAGACTTTCTGAAAATAAGTACAATTTCTTAAAACAATAACCTTTTCCTAAAAAGAGTACCACTTCTTTAAGAAGTACCTGTTCTTAAAAAAAGTACTTCTATGTAAAAAAAAAATTCATAATCTTGTGGCTTTTTCTTATAGAAAGTACTCCTTCTTAAAAATAGTACCTTGCCTTAAAAAACATTAGCTTTTAATAAAAGAAGTACCTTTCTTCAAAAAAACGAACTTTTCGGGAAAATGTAATACATCTTCTGAAAAAGGACCTAAAAATAAATTGTTCTTAATAAAAGTCTATCATTTTACAAAAAGTATCTTTTCTTAAAGATCCATTTCAATTATCGTATTTTTCAACGGGCGCCTTAGGCGTGTTGCAACTAACTAGTACATGACGTATAGCGAAAGGAACTTCATTCCAACCGGGTCTCCCCTGACACCTCATATGATTTTTTTTTTAAGAACTAACTAAAAAATTTCTACATTAATTGGAACTTTTTGTATAACTAGTTCTACTTTTTATCAATTGTACATCTGCATATTGTAAATTGTACTTTTTGAATAACATTGACATACACTGTAAAAATAGTCTTCGTAATTTTTATGAAATATCGTTCATGTAAAATTGTTTATTAATCCTATGAACTTTTTCTTGCTTAAGACCATAGAAAGTCGTAGCTTCGTTATAAAATATCATTTTATAATTTACTTATAACCTGATACATATATACAATAAATAAAATAAATAAATATAAATTTCTTCGAATTTGAATTTTATTGACCGATATTGTTAGTTTTTGGTTAATGTATGAGAAATTCATACTACAAGCTTACAAGTCATGAACATTCTTCTCTAATTGAAAAGTGGTTAGTTTTTGTTGGAAATAATAGACAATTCAGTTCAACACACACTCACTGGTATCAGATGCCTATCTACTGTGCCTGAATTGATACCATCGGTTGATCATCAATCGTATATATACAAACTCAATTCTGCAATTCACATGTGCGAATTAGTATCGATCGAAGATCCCTAAGTATCAATACACACTGAAAGGCCTATAATTCCAATAACAAGAACAGACAGCTTTTTTCCACCATGTTCTTCGTTTTCCTCATGCGTTCTCGCATTGTTGCAATGCTTTGAGGTGAGTTTTAATCTATATCACAGAGTTGTGTGTTTCCGGGTATAGCATTTTTGATGACCGGGCTAGTGTCAGTTACGTTTATTTGAATTTGAATTTTTATGAATTTATTTTTTTGTTAGCTGTTTGGTACCAATATTAAAATTTAAGTACACAAACTTAACTTTTGTACAAAATGTGTACTTCTTGTACAAAAGTTGTACAATTTGTACAAATGTTGTACTTTTTGTACTTCTTGTACAAAAGTTGTACTTTTTGTAAACAAAAAGTTAAACTAAAGAAATAACTAAAAATTGTAGTGTACTTCGTGTACAAAATTTTTACTTTTTGTACAAAAGTTGTCCTTTTTGTACTTCTCGTACAAAAGTTGTTCTTATTGTACAAAAGTTGTACTGTTTGTACAAAAGTTGTACTGTTTGTACAAGAGATGTAGTTTTTGTACAAAATTTTTACTTTTTGTTAACCAAGAAGTTTAACTAAAGCAACAACTACAAATTTTAGTGTACTTCTTGTACAAAAGTTGTACTTTTTGTACATAATTTTTATTTTTTGGACAAAAGTTGTACTTTTTGTACAAAAGTTGTACTAAAGCAATAACTCAAAATTTTAGTGTACTTCTTGTACAAAATTTGTACTTCTTGTACAAAATTTGTACTTTTTGTACAAAAGTTGTACTTTTTGTACAAAAGTTTTACTTTTGTATGAAAGTTTTACTTTTTGTAAACTGAAAGGTTTAACTAAAGAAATAACTTATGTGTACTTCTTGTACAAAAGTTGTACTTTTTGTACAAAGGTTGTACTTTTTGTACAAATTAACTAAAAATTGTAGTGTACTTCGTGTACAAAATTTTTACTTTTTGTACAAAAGTTGTCCTTTTTGTACTTCTCGTACAAAAGTTGTTCTTATTGTACAAAAGTTGTACTGTTTGTACAAGAGATGTACTTTTTGTACAAAATTTTTACTTTTTGTTAACCAAGAAGTTTAACTAAAGCAACAACTACAAATTTTAGTGTACTTCTTGTACAAAAGTTGTACTTTTTGTACAAAATTTTTATTTTTTGGACAAAAGTTGTACTTTTTGTACAAAAGTTGTACTAAAGCAATAACTCAAAATTTTAGTGTACTTCTTGTACAAAATTTGTACTTCTTGTACAAAATTTGTACTTTTTGTACAAAAGTTGTACTTTTTGTACAAAAGTTTTACTTTTGTATGAAAGTTTTACTTTTTGTAAACTGAAAGGTTTAACTAAAGAAATAACTTATGTGTACTTC
Source organism: Phaonia tiefii (assembly GCA_963931995.1). NCBI lineage: Eukaryota > Metazoa > Arthropoda > Insecta > Diptera > Muscidae > Phaonia > Phaonia tiefii. Next base: position 248,527,846 of record OZ008368.1, on the reverse strand, counting down.
TTGTACAAAAGTTGTACTTTTTGTACAAAGGTTGTACTTTTTGTACAAAATTTTTATATTTTGGACAAAAGTTGTACTTTTTGTACAAAAGTTGTACTAAAGCAATAACTCAAAATTTTAGTGTACTTCTTCTACAAAATTTGTACTTTTTATACAAAATTTGTACTTTTTGTACAAAAGTTGTACTTTTTGTACAAAAGTTTTACTTTTTGTATAAAAGTTTCACTTTTTGTATAAAAGTTTTACTTTTTGTAAAGTAAAAGGTTTAACTAAAGAAATAACTTATGTGTACTTCTTGTACAAAAGTTGTACTTTTTGTACAACAGTTTTACTTTCTGTACAAAATTTGTACTTTTTGTACAAAAATTTGTACTTTTTGTACAAAAAATTAACTTTTTGTACAAAACTATTACTTTTTGTGCAAAGTTGTACTTTTTGTAAACTAAAAAGTTTTACTAAAGTTGTACTTTTTGTAAACTAAAAAGTTTTACTAAAGACAACTAAATATTTTAGTGTGATTGTTGTACAAAAGTTTTACCTTTTATACAAAGGTTATACTTTTTGTACAAAACTTGTACTTTTTGTACAAAAGTTTCACTTTTTGTACAAAAGTTGTACTTTTTATACAAAAGATGTACCTTTCGTACAAAATTTGTACTTTTTGCTGTACTATTGTACAAAATTTGAACTTTTTTTAAACTAAAAAGTTCAACTAAAGCAATAACTAAAGATGTTAGTTAGTGTACTTCTTGTACACAGCTTGTACTTTTTGTACAAAAGTTGTACTTTTTGTACAAGATTTGAGCGTTATATACAAAAGTTCTACTTTTTGTAAACTAAAACGGTTAACTAAATAAATAACTAAAATATTAATTTTAAGATTTTTACACTAAAAATTTAATTTTATGTACACAAACTATTAAAAATTTCACTTGTGTTACAAAAATTTGTACTCTTTTTATAAAAGTTATACTGTTTGTATTTCAATAGCAAAAGCAGTTCTTCGAAGCAGTTAGAAAAGTTAGTTATTTCATAAATAAAATTGTTTATTACATTTCTCACCAAACTTGTACTTTTTACTAAAGTTATACCTTTAAATAAAAATTTTACGTTTGGTACAAAACTTGTTGGTTTGGTGCCTTATAGCAAAGTTCGACAAATTGTACAAAATCCGTTGGCAAAAATAAAGACAAACTGCTCTAAAGTTCTTACACACATAATAAAGCCAAACTGTTGCACAACGAAAGATCATTAGTTCATTATTAAAGAGAACAAATGATGGAAATTATTAAAATCAAATTTCTCACTTTCTCAATTATTTTCTCAAAATCAGAAACTTTAACTTGGCAGATAATAAAAGGCTAATTTGAAATATGACAATAAAATATGGAATGAATTAAAAACAAATTCTATTTTTTCTTTAACTCGATTCGTAAATATAATAAAATCCTATAGTTCAACTGAGGTCTAGTTTTCATGATAAACATCTGTAAATATTTAGTACTAATCTTTTAATTTGTAAATATTTCGAACTAATCTCTTAATTATTACGGATTAACATCAATAAAATATATCCATCTTTATACTTGAGTTTCACTAGAATTTCCCTTGGCCAGAAAATATTTCAAGCGAAATTTTAATCGCCTTTAAGTTGATTTTTATGGGGCAATTTACGACCGCATAAAATCGTCCCCAAAAGGGGCAAAACTTCCGTAACATTGACATGCCGTAGTACTACATCGTTCCGCTAGAACACAATGATGCCAGTAAAATGTGTAAAAACAGATTCACTTTTATGACTTAATCATAAAAATGTCATTAGTTATTTAAAAATATTTAAAACATATTTAAAAAGAAAAACATCAAATTATATAAAACAAGTAGAGGAAAAAATCTGAAACACATTCTGATACGATAAGCGTATGATAATTGCGTATAGCGCCAAAAAACTAAGCGCTATCAGTTGAATCGAATCGCAAAGCGTTTGGACTGTAGCCAAACACACACACAAAAATTACTATAATTATATTTGATTAATTTGTTTTATTTATCAGTTTTCAAGCGAATTGAATTGTTTTTTATTTTGGTTTTTTGTTTTTGCGTTTTGCAGTTTGCTTTCTACGAATTATCGCATGAACTCTTTTTGCTCTTTCCCGCTTCATTTTACTATTAATTTGCACTTTTATATTTTAATTTGTTTTTTTTTCAGTTTCGCTACTGTTTGATTCAGACCTCGTGTTTTTTTTTTTGCAAATTACCCGTACACTATTTGCACTAGACCAGTCTAGAGCCGGAGAATCAGCAACAACAGCAGCAGCAAAAAGTAAATAAGTTATCGCACTCTGGAAGTAGCTGATGATTTTATTTGCGTCCACTGAATGTGTTAAATAGCCAAGAGCCATTGGAATGATTAACGCTTTAAGTGGCGCTGACTCTTACGTGAGCATGCAAAAAACTTAGAAACTGAAAGCAGAATCTTTAATATCGTAAGAGATGAATTTCGGTTCTCCTTAGTTCCTTGTTCAACTGAAATGAATAAATATTTCGATGAGTTCAAGCAAGATGTATCTATTACAGGTGGAAGCGTTAGAACAGCTGATTTCAATTTTTTCTTGTTGTTGTGGTCCGGCCATAGAGTAAATATGGGTAGAGAAAATCTTTCACTCACCAAATTTCTGACATTTGTCTTCGTGTGATGTATACGTTTGATGTTGAAAAGAATTGCTTTACTAATACCAAATAGAGGCAATGGTTCAAAACAACGAACAAAATAACAACAACGGCATTTCGTTTTGTGTGTTAAAATTATTGTGTTAAATACAACACAAATGTATGCTAACAATAACAGTCAATAAAAAAGTTTAAAACACATTTAAATTTCACAGTTTTTCACCAAAATGGCATGAAAAATTAAAGCAAGAAGTTATTGTAATTCCACCTGGTGTATATCACTTTTCGTCAAACATCTCTCTATCACACCGACCGCATCACGAAGAGTGTGAAAGGAAACGTCAGATGAGACAAATGGCGGCTCTACTATAAATTTACTCTATGGGTCCGGCCTTGTCAAATGTGGTTTAGATGTATCTAGTACAGGTGGTAGCGTTAAAACAATAGATTAAATTGTTTATTGTCCTTGTGGTTGTTGCCGAAAATTACAGCAATTCCTCCTGATATAACCTAAAATAAATACATCGTGACAATTTCGATCGGCTGAATTTGACAAGGTCGGCTCCTGAAATAAAAATAAAATGCCTTCAATTCCTAATGCTTCTACCTTACTTATTTTGCCTTGAGTTCAAGCACTAATGGAAGAGAATGTATTTGATGATCAACCGATGGTATCAATTCAGGCACATTAGTTAGGCATGTGATGATGAACTTGTCACGGAGTTCGAAACTAGTCATGCCAGTGAGTGTGTGTTGAAACTGAATTGTCTATTATATCCAACAAAAACCAACCATTTTCCTGACTTGAAAGCTTGTAATATGATTTTCTCGTACATTAAGGAAAAAATAGTTCATTGAATATTTTTGACTCATCCTATAAATTTTTTTCATAAATTTCATAGACATTATGAAATAATTGCATATAACCGTCTGTGGGAATATTTTAAATAGCTATCCGGTTTGCTAGCAGTCATAAGGATGCAGTTTGCAAAACTTCATAACTATATCTCTATTAATAGATTATATCCCTTAATTGCGGATCACAGCTGATAGTGGTTATCTACTTGTCTGGGTACAAATTGTTGCTCCAAGAGACAAATATTATCTGGAGTTTGAATATAAAATTAAAAATTTCGTTCACAAAAATTTTACGAATTCAGGAAAGAACTTCCTTAAAAAAAGTTTCTTAAAATATTCTTCATTAATTGAATAGTAAATTTTTTTTAATTTTCGGTATCTTGTGTTTGATTGTCAGCATTATTTTTCAAACAATTTAAAACTAAGGAATTCTCATTGCATTTCGAAATTTCGTTACATATAAAAACGTATTGACGAAAAAGTATTGACAATGTTGTTACCTTATAGCTGTCATTTATGAGCGGGTTTCAAACAACGACATATCGATTTACTTATTTAAATGGTCATATGCGATCCCGATACATCAATTGCCTCAAATACTAAACAAACCACACATGTACATACTTTTTCCAGTCAGTGTCGCAAATAACTATACTCGTCTGACAACTCAATGCAAATTGTCTGCATCTCCATCAAGAAAAAATTTAACGAAAATGGTTTCCCATTTCATCCAATTAAGGTATTGCGGAGCGCTTTCCAGTTTTACACTCACTGATTGGGACCTACAGTTTTACACCGGTTCCGAACGGTATTTTGAGAAGCTATTTCATGGCTAAGTACTCGATAATGTCGCCATCACTAAGTGAGAAGAAATTTAAGGTAGTCAGAGCAAGGATCGAACCCATGTTCTCATATACAAGAGCCGTGCACACTAACGTTGCACCGCCGACGGGCACTCCATCAATCGGCAGCTGAGCGGTTGCATATTCATCAAGGGTCACACCAAAAAAAAAATTTAAATTTATCGACAACAAATTTAAATTTATCGACAAAAAAATTTTATCGCTTACAATTCCTATCAACAAATCTCTTGGAAGTATTGATTTAATTTTTCAATACTACTACACAGTGCAACACGAAAAAGTATAACCATATACGGACACCACTACGTGATAAAAGACCAAAAAAAAGACCTGTGTCTTCAACTATTAATGGTCATGCACCTAAGATTTGGGGCCTCGGTGTCATTTTTGCAAAAAAGTGATCATTTTGTCAGGCTCATATCTTGCAAACCGTTTGGAATTTTGATTTACTCTCTGAGGGAAACCTGTAACGAACAAAAATTGCTAAAATATAAAAACAAAAAAACTTCATCTTCAAGGTCAAAATCGCAAAAAAAAAAACCTTAAAAAATTGTTTTTTTTTAAACTTTTTCCCCTTGTTCAGGTCCATAGGTAGCAAACCGTTCAAAATTCAAGGAAATAATCAACCACAGAAATATACCCAAGATCTCACTAAACAACTTTCTAGAACTTCTTACGAAAGGTTCTTACCACCATTTAGGTAGCCGCAAAAGTGACAAATTTCCCGAAAATTTATTAATTTCACTGTGTGTAATTTTTTAAGTCATGGAAATATAACCATATACGGACACCACTACGTGATAAAAGACCAAAAAAAAGACCGGTGTCTCCCAGTTTTGCCCAAAGTCATTCAGTTTTGTTTATGTGCCTCCAAAGATTTGGGGCCTCGGTGTCATTTTTGCAAAAAAAGTGATCATTTTGTCAGGCTCATATCTTGCAAACTGTTCGGAATTTTGATTTACTCTCTGATGGAAAGTTGTAGCTCTTCTCATAAAGAACAAACATTGTGAACATATAAAATCAAAAAAGAAAACTTCATCTTCAAGGTCAAAATTTCAAAAACAAACTTTACAAAATTCGATGTTTGTTTTACCTTTAATCCCCTATTCAGGTCCATAGGTAGCAAACCGTTCAAAATTCGAGGAAAAAATCAACTACAAACATTTACTTAAGATCTCAGTAAACAACTTTCTAGAACATATAAACTTCCTAGGAATGAGTCTTATATAGTGTGCTGCGTCCCTAGTTGCGTGTGCAGAGCTTACTGCTTTGTCTGTGTTACTGCGGTCAGTGAGATAGCATAATATCTCAATGTTGAAGTAATCGGTGTTAAGAATAATTCCTAGGAAGTTCATGTGTTCTAGAAAGTTGTTTACTGAGATCTTAGGTACATTCTTGTAGTTGATTGTTTCCTTGAAAAAAAATTAATTTTTTGCAGTTTTTTGCGATTTTGACCTTGAAGATTTGATTTTGTATGTTACAATTTTTGTTCTTTATGACAAGAGCTACAACTTTCCCTCAGAGGGCAACTCAAAATTCCGAAGGGTTTGCAAGATATGAGTCTGACAAAATGATCACTTTTTTTCAAAAATGACACCGAGGTCCCACATTTTTTTTTTGTCTTTTATCACGTAGTGGTGGTGTCCGTATATGGTTATATTTCCATGACTTAAAAAATTACACACAGTGTTATCGACAAACAAATATTATTACCAACTAGACTAGAGTTTCATCGACAACAATTCCCCCAAAAGTATCAACACCATCGACAACAATTCATTTCACAAAAGCAAGCCACAGAGTTGAAGCGACGTACAGACTTGTCCTTCATGAGCATGAACATCAGCTATCGTTGATGTTTACGATAATTCTTGATTCCAAATAGGAATGTAATCGAGGATTTTCGAATCACCATCATGTTGACAAAACTTTTTGGTAATATTTTTTGCAAATTCATCAGCCAGATAAAAAGAAAAGATATCGACCAAGCTAATGCTCATGAATGACAAGTCCGTGGTTCGCTTAACACTCATGAGCTTGGTCGATAAATTTTGGCACGAAGTTCCTCACTGCACGATGCGGAATGGGGGCTAAATGAAAAAAAAATTAAACAACAATTGTTTTAACACTATTATGCTACAAACCACTACTATCAACTATATTGTTTACTTTTGCTTTGGTTTGTGTCTAGACTAACATATGTTGGGAAATTTCTTGTTTAATAGGAAGATTTCTAGGTGGAGCCTGTAACCAATATTTAGTATATATTGTAGTTTTGAACCCAATAAAAAGTAAATTTAGAAAAGCCAAGTTGAAAGAAGATTAAAAAAAAGAAAATTTTTAAAAAACCAAAAATAAGTAAATTTTCTCACAAAAAAATACCTATTCATATTCTTAAACAAAGTACTTTTTCTTAAAAAAATACCTTATCTCAAAGAAGAAGCTTTGTTTAAAAAAGTAAATTTTCATACAAAAAGTACCTTTTCTTAAAAAAATGAACTTTTTTTTAAATAAAACCCTTTTATTGAAAAAGTACATTTTCTTACAATAAATTGCCATTTCTTAAAAAACAATTTTTTTCTTTAAAGAGTACATTTTTTGTGAAACAGAATAACTTTTCTTGAGATAAGTACCTACCCTTAAAAATGTACCTATTCTTGAAACAAGGACCAATTCTAAAAAAAATTCCGATTTCTTAACAAAAACCTTTTCTTCGTAAAAAATACCTGCTCTTCAAAAAAATACCTTTTCTGATAAAAATTCATTTTCTTAAAAGTACCTTTTCATAAAAATAAAATAATACTCCTTTCTTTTCTTGAGTTAAGTAACCTTTCTGAAACCAAATACATTTTCTTAAAGAGATAACCTTTTCCTAAACAGAGTACCACTTCTTTAAAAAGTACCTGTTCTTAAAAACAGTACTTCTTTGTAAAAAATAATACTTCTATGGCTTTTTCTTACAGAAAGTACTGCTTCTTAAAAATAGTAGTTTTTCTTAAAAAAACATTAGCTTATAATAAAAGAAGTACCTCTCTTTAAAAAATTACCTTTTTGGGGAAAATATAATACATATTCTTACAAAAAGGACCTAAAAATATACTGTGTTTTAAAAAAAATATATTGTATATAAAAAAATTTTTCTTAAAAAAGTTCTTCATTTTACAAAAAGTATCTTTTCTTAAAGATCCATTTAAATTATCGTATTTTTCAACGGGCGCCTTAGGCGTATTAGAACTAACTCGTACGTAATAGATAGCGAAAGGAACTTCGTTCCAACCGGGTGGCTCCTGACACCTCATGTCATTTTTTATCTGATTGATGAATTTGAAAAACTAGAACCAAAAAATTTTGTAAACATGATACAGATGGGAACAACTTTGATTACATTCTTAATGGGTAACAAGAATGAGTTACAATTACAATCACTGCCAACGATAATCGAGGCTAATGCTCATGAATGACAATTGCGTTGTCCGAAAAATATTCACTAGTTCATCACTAACAACGACGATATCGGCAACAACTTCTGGTGAAAATAATAGTTTAGTTCACCTGAACTTTTTTTATTACTAAGTTAACATCAATAACCAATATCGTTGACAATCACTGTCAACGTCAATACATGCTCATGCTTATGAATGGCAAATGCGTTGTTCGCTAAATACTCACGAGTTTATTATTAATCAATATGATATCGACAACAACTCCTCGAAACTAATATCGATAAAAAAAATCAATGAGTGTTCGAACTCACGGCCGATGTGTTAACACCTTTTTGTTACGCGGTACCTGTACGATTTCTATGAACACATTAATAAATGTTACATTGGAAAATAAAAGAGAATAGTATTTGTTAGATTTAATATTATTACAATAAATAAAGCAATATTTAGCTCACTGAAATAATTGTTTTTGTTTTGTTATAAACAGAGCGCCGACAAAACGTATTGAATTGTATAGAGAACTTATTGCACTCTCTTTACGCTCTCATGTAGAGAGTCTGAGTAAAAGAGCATAAACGAGTCTTTTTCACTTTATGGAATATTTCAATATAAATGCACCATTTCGACAATGGTATTTTACATAAATCAATACAAATAACACCGTTTCTACTTGTTTTTGTATACAGCGGACAATGCTGAACATCAAATGACTCGCTTTGTTTGGCCATAGCAACAACAACGAAACAACCAAACACACAACATCACACATACTTTGTCCGAAGTAGCTGACGTATACGTGTGTCCAATAACCACATGTTTGCCATATCAATAGCAACGAAACAGCCAAACACACAACATCACACATACTTTGTACAAAGTAGCTGACGTATTAGTGTGTCACCATAACGTCGACTACGCAAGCCCAAATGAAATTTTGCGTGGCTATGCTTTATATCTCCGTTCAACAACAGCAACAGACACATGTACATACATACATTATTATGTTAACACATACGTTATAGACACAATTTCGTTTGCCTCACCCCTGCCACACCACTCTTTCATTGCTCTCTTGCTTGCTCATTTTTGTTTAACACGTTATTATTCTCTTTCGCAGTCGCAGAAAATCTGGTTTTAGCAGCAGCATAAAATCTGGTTTTAGCAGCAGCAGAAAAATTGTCTGTGTGTTGTTTGCACGTGTTGACTTTGATAGATTTAGTCCCTATACGCCGCTATAGATGTTAAGACATCAAAAATTTTATCGATAACATCTCCTGTTGACGATCACAATTGAATTTGCCTGCCAAAATGATATCTAGGAGAATAAAAGTAGCATTTATCCTGCAGAAGTGTCATCGATAACAATTTTCATGTTTTGAGTTTGTTACCGATAACAATTGGTTTGGCAAAAAGCCTTGCTAATATACTCTAGGTAATTCATCAAAGTGTTTGTTACCGATAACACTTATGACAGATATACTCAAGACATGTTTTCGTCAAAAAGAAATTGAGAAATTTTGGTGTATAAACACTAGTATTAGTAGCAAAGATATTTGTTATCTCTGACGTTTTTAATAAATAGATAAGCTCAATTGTTATGGCACTTGTTATATCAGTTATCTTGAACAATAAAACTAACAATTATCCGCGATAACAATTTCTTGAACAAACACATATTTTGAATTTGTTATGGATAACAATTGCTACGGCTAAAAGTCTTACTGATACACTCTAGACTACTGTAGACTACCGATATCGCTTTCGGTTAATAACGCTAGTCTTATTAGTAAGGATAATTGTTATCGAAAATGTTTTTAACAGATATACGCAATTATAGCAGGAGTTGTTATAGATAATTGTCTTGTTATTGAAATGAATACAAAGTAAATTTAGAAAAGCTAAAGTGAAAGAAGTTTAAGAAAAGAAAATTTCCTTAAGTGCCTTTTCTTAAAAGAAATTAATTTTCTCAAAAAAAAAATGCAAAGTACCTTTCCTTAAAAAATAATACCTAATATTAAAGACTTACCTTTGCTTACAAAAAGTAAACTTTCTGACAAAAAGTACCTTTTCTTAAATAAAAGTACATAATTTGTTATTAAAATAAGTACCTATTCTTTAAAAAGTAAATGATCTTACAACAAATTGCTTTTTCTTAAAAACTACCTTTTCTGTAAAGACAACTTTTTTTGTAAAACAAAATAACATTTATTGAGATAAGTACCCACTCTTAAAAATGTACCTATTCTTGAAATAGGGATCAATTCTAAACAAAAAACTCATTGGTCAAAAAAAAAACCTTTTCTTCATATAAAATACCATCTCTTAAAAAAATACATTTTCTTACCTTTCTTAAAAATAGATTAATATTTTTGAAACGAAGTTCCTTATCGCACGTTGCGGGATGGGGCTAAATGAAAAAAAATTAAACAATTTTTCTTTAACACTCTTATACTACAAACCAGCCCAATAAGCACAAAAATTTCGAAAATTCAAATGTTTGAATATTGTTTGAATTTACACTTGAAATCAAATACAATAAACGCCAAAATTCCGAAAATTCAATTGTTTGAGTATTGCTTGAATTGAAACTTGATTTTAATCCTCGTTTTCAAACCAGTTTGAAGTTTTTTGAAAATATTTTATTTGAAGTTGCCATCAATAATATTTGTCAGCGCTATGGGGATATTTAATATTCGAATATATCGGAAAATGGACTAAATCAAACACGGTGACTCTAAGATGAATTCAAGGAATATGGTAAGTATTGATTTTGATTTCAATTAACAAATAAACAAAATTTTGCAGCGCTTATTTATAGGACGAAGAAGTGGAAGAGCTACAAACGAAACTCGTCTTTATATACCATTTACACATGGACTGCAATAACCCATTTAGCGGCCCAGAATCCAATCTAGACGAACCATAAAATAGGTAAGTATATTTATACTGGTTTAAAGCTGGAATTAAAATGTAATTCCAGTGCACTGACTTACTTATTTTGACTTGAATTCAACTGTAATTCGAGCCTTGAATTCAACTGTCATTACACTTTAATATTCGAATTGAATTCAATGGTTAATTTCCCTGGAGATTGCTATTGTTTTACAGTGTTATTGAAGTATAATTCAACACTTGAAATTGGAAAATATGGCTCGAATTGAAGTTGAATTCAGCTTGGTTTCCAACACAAATGTATATTGGGAGTATTATTAACTACTTTGGGAACTTTTGCTTTGGTTTGTGTCTAGACCAGTGATGGCGAACCTATGACACGCGTGTCACTAGGTGACACGCTAAAAGAGTATACGTGACACGCACTTTTTGGGTTTTCAAGACATATAATTTGAATTGATTTTATATTTAACTGCAGAGCCCTTGATAACATGACATCGATTAAAAAAATCCAATGAGTGTTCGAACTCACGGGCGATGTGCTTGCAAATGAAATTTTGCGTGGCTATGAGTTATATATCCGTTCAACAACAGCACCAGACACATGTATATACATACATTATTATGTTAACACATACGCTATAGACACAATTTCGTTTGCCTCACCCCTGCCACACCACTCTTTCATTGCTCTCTTGCTCGCTCATTTTTGTTTAACACGTCATTATTCTCTTTCGCAGTCGCAGAAATGGTTTTAGCAGCAGCATAAAATCTGGTTTTAGCAGATTTTGACTTTGATGGATTTAGTCCCTATACGCCGGTGTAGATGTTAACACATCAAAAACTAAAACTTGACAAAGAAGCTGGTGGAAGTGGAAGATTTGATACCATGCAGATTGGTTGGTATGTTAACACATACGCTATAGACACAATTTCGTTTGCCTCACCCCTGCCACACCACTCTTTCATTGCTCTCTTGCTCGCTCATTTTTGTTTAACACGTCATTATTCTCTTTCGCAGTCGCAGAAATGGTTTTAGCAGCAGCATAAAATCTGGTTTTAGCAGATTTTGACTTTGATAGATTTAGTCCCTATACGCCGGTGTAGATGTTAACACATCAAAAACTAAAACTTGACAAAGAAGCTGGTGGAAGTGGAAGATTTGATACCATGCAGATTGGTTTCCCAAATTCGGTGTTATAGAGAAAGATGGAAAAGCCTTTTGTATTGTTTGTAAAGAAGGAATTGTGTTACGTAGTTTCAATGTAAAGCGGCATTTTGATACTAATCACAAGAATCTTTTACTGTTGTCAAAAGAACAGAAATCTGAACACTTCACTCAAAAACTTAAAGAATATCAGTTACGAACAACTAGTTTCAAATCAATGTTTATACCTAAAAACAAAATTACTGCTGCTAGTGTTGATGTATCTTAAAGTATTGCAACTCATGGAAAGCCACTTTCTGACGGAGAATTTTTAAAAGAAGCTTTTTTGTCCTGTGCCGAAAATTTATTTTACGATTTTAACAATAAGGACCAAATAATTAAGCGTTTTAAGGACTTACGTATTAGTAGAAATACTGCCAAGAACAGAATTTCAGTACTAAGCAATGATGTTTCAGATCAATTATTAGCCGATTTAAATGATGCTAAAATGTTTTCGATTTCTCTGGACGAAAGTACGGATGTCACAGGATTGGCGCGTTTAGTTGTATATATGAGGTATCCTGCTAAGAACATTACATTGTTGACCTTGAAAGGAAAAACCACTGGACTTGATATTTTTGACGAGGTAAGAAAGGAAATTACAAAAAATAGTATTGATCTGAAGAAAATTGTGGCAGTCACAACTGATGGAGCTCCTTCTATGATAGGAAAGCATAATGGGTTTGTTAAGCACCTGAAAGATGAAATTGAACACCCGTCACTTGAATTCCACTGTCTGATACATCAAGAAGCACTTTGTGCCAAAAAAGGATTAAAGCAACTTGAAGACGTGTTGTGTGTTGTAACAAATATTGTTAATTTTATAACCGCTCGAGCGCTTAACAAACGTGAATTCGCGGTATTATTAGATGAGGTCGAATCTCAATATTCTGGGTTGCTTACACGCAAAGAAAAAACTCATTCCTCCCAAACGAAATCTCAGATAACTGAAGTTCGTTTGGGGGACTGTAGTTGGGAGAAACGCACTTCTGTTAAGCCATACATGTCATTTCGTTTGGCAGAACCGAAAAATGTTTGCAGCAAACGAGTTATGAAAAAAAAGCTGAAAAAACGTTTGCGCGAAACGAAAAACGGTTCCGCCAACTGTTCCCTCGGTTACAGCAACCGAGTTGTAGTTAATCCTGCCTAAAAACACGTTTGCGAGAACTGAAAAACGTTTGCAGTAAACGAGTTATGAAAAATTAAAGCTGAAAAAATGTTTGTGATAAACGAAAAACGGTTCCACCAACTGTTCTTTCGGTTACAGCAACCAAGTTGTAGTTACAGCAACCGACTTGTAGTTGTAGTTACTCTACTCAGTACAATATTACTTATACATTAAAATTTATATTTATGGTTTCCATTAGCTCTTTTTTGTGTAAATTTCCAACTTTTATGATTTTGGTTTTACTCATAAAGTTTGTTTTAAAAAAAGTTGGAATTTTTGTCTATCTATTCAGTGTCTACTAACACGTCCGTCTCGCCTTGCATTCAAATAACAACTAAAAGCGCAGCAAACTCCAACGCGTCAGTTGTCCATCCAAGATATGTTGACAAGGCAAAAACATTTTATGTGTATGCGTGAGTGTGTATGTCAAACGAGTGGACTGTGTATACAGTCGACAGATTGAGAGAATAAGAGAAATTGACGTTCCTCGTATTCTGTGTTCTCATTAGAAAAATGGCTAATTTCAGTTATCGCAAACGGTTTTTAACTTGCGACAAATGTAATTTTGTACACGTTTAATGCAAATGAGATCTCGTTTGCAACAACATGATACACATTTGCGATATATGCTACATAAACAGTTGCGATTAATATATTAATACAAATCAATCAAAGTATTGTTGTGGCAACCGAGCAATAAACGTTTTTTTTCTTTGCGTGTATGTACAACAACGTACGCTGGCTAAAGCATCTAAAAATATACTTTTCTTTCAAAAAAAAATAGATTCTATAAAAAAAATTCGAGTAAGATTACTTAAATTTTAATAAACAAATTACCTTTTCCTAACAAGAGTACCACTTGCTTAAAAAGTACTAAAAAAAAGTACTTCTTTTAAAAAAACTTCATACTCTTATAGCTTTTTCTTACAAAAAGTACGTCTTCTTAAAAATAGTACCTTGTCTTAAAAAAAACATTAGCCTTTAATAATAAAAAGTACCTCTCTTTAAAAATACAAAAAATAAGTACATTTTCTGAAAAAAAATAACCTTGTCCCAAAAAGAGTACCCCCTTCTTTAAAAAGTACGTGTTCTTAAAAAAAGTACTTTTTTTGTAAAACAAAATCATACTTTATGGCTTTTTCTTACAAAAAGCACGTCTTCTTAAAAATTTTACCTTTTCTTAAAAAACCACGTTAGCCTTTAATAAAATAAAATACCTCTCCTTAAAAATACCGAAAATAAGTACATTTTCTTAAGAAAATAACCTTTTCCTAAAAAGAGTACCTGTTCTTTAAAAAAGTACTTCTTTGTAAAAAAAATGCATACTCTTATGGCTTTTTCTAACAAAAAGTACGTCTTCTTAAAAATAATACCTTTTCTAAAAAAAAACATTAGCCTTTAATAAAATAAAGTACCTCTCTTTAAAAATACCGAAAATAAGTAAATTTTCTTAAAAAAATAACCTTATCCTAAAAAGAGTACCACTTTTTTAAAAAGTACCTGTTCTTAAACAAAATACTTGTTTGTAAAAAAAATCATACTCTTATGACTTTTTCTTACAAAAAGCACTACTTAAAAATAGTAGCTTTTCTTAAAAAAGAATTTTGCCTTTAATAAAAAAAGTACATCCCTTTGAAAATATAGAAAATAAGTACATTTTCTGAAAAAAAATAACGTTTTCCTAAAAAAAAAGTTCTTAAAAAAGTACTTTTTGTAAAAAAAATTCATACTCTTATGGCTTTTCCTTACAAAAAGCACTACTTAAAAATAGTACCTTTTCTTAAAAAAAAATTTGCCTTTAATAAAAAAAGTACCTCTCTTTAAAACAGAGACGCTACAAAAGTAAATCGATAGGGACAGCAAACGACGCCATATTTGTTCCCGCTCTTTTGACATTTCTCTTCAGTAAGGTTTGCCATTTCATCATGGAAAGGTATACGAGCCAACAACGAGTCGAAATTATTAAAATTTACTACCGAAATTTGGAGTCAGTGGCCTCAACTTTAAGAGCCCAACTTCCAATTTATGGTCGTCATAATCGTCCTACCAGATCAACAGTTAAGCGTCTAGTGGAAAAATTTGAATCCACAGGCACAGTACAAAATGTTCCCGTGCCAGTGAGACAAAGAAGTGCCCGTAGTGTCGAGAATATTGCTGCCGCTGAGGCTTCAGCTCAAGAAAGCCCAAATGTGTCTCTCACACGTCGTTCTCAAGCGTTGGGCATCTCTGTGAAGTCGTTGTGGCGAATTTTGCGAATAGATCTTGGCCTACATCCTTACAAGATAAAATTGACGCCATAAGCGTCGTATGTTCGTGAATTGGGCTGAGCAACAACTTGAAAATGATTCGGATTTTCATCGAAAAATCATCTTCAGCGATGAGGCTCATTTCTGGCTGAATGGCTTCGTCAATAAGCAAAATATGCGTTATTGGTCAGAGAGCAATCCACACGTAATCTATGAGTCATCATTGCATCCCGAAAAAATTACTGTTTGGTGCGGTTTATGGGCCGGCGGCGTCATTGGGCCGTACTTCTTCGGTGATGATCAAGACCGGCACATTACTGTGAATGCGAATCGCTACCGTTCAATGATAACCGAATATTTTTGGCCCCAATTGGATAATATGGACTTGGAGGACATGTGGTTCCAACAGGACGGCGCCACAAGCCACACAGCGAATGCCACAATCAATTTATTGGAAACCATGTTTGGTGAACGTGTTATCTCACGAAATGGCCCAGTCGATTGGCCGCCTTGGTCGTGCGATTTGACGCCGTTAGATTATTTCCTGTGGGGCTACGTCAAGTCTATAGTCTATGCCAACAAGCCAGCGACGATTGATGAACTTCATACGAATATCGAACGTGAAATTGCAGCAGTATCGGCCGATTTATGCTTGAAAACCGTCGAAAATTGGGTTCAGCGTCTGGACCTCTGCAAGCGTGCCCATGGTGACCATGCAAAAGAAATCGAGTTCCATACATAATGGCATCGAACGTATCTAAAACCGGTTTTGTTTTATTTAAAAAAAAAAACTTTTGTAGCGCTCTTATTGAAAAAACCGTTATATCTTAATTTTGAAATTATAAGATTCACCATAGTTACGAGATATAACAATCTTCTTTTCCCATTCCACCGATTATTAAACTTTAGCATCACATGGACTGGGCCTCCTGCTGGCATGCCTGGCGGGCACAGGTTGCCTCGTAGCACAAGAAATTGATAACAACAAAGTTTTTTTTTACTGTTTCTAGTGTTTTTGCTTTTTGACTTTGTGATAATGGTACCATAATTCACAGCAGCGATGAAGAGGTTTTTTAGACAAGAATGTACAAAAACATATCAGTGAATAATCTGAACAGCAGCAAAAACAACAACGAAGCGCTCACACACATTTCACCCATATTCACAGTAGGAGTCAATATTGTAGCTAAACTGATTCAAACAACAACAATATCATCATAGATTTCACCTACTTTTAGGAAAAAACAAATGCAGCCACCCCTACTCGGTATAGAACCCCTAAGTGCAACATTTCGATTTGGATTTTCCCACAAATTAACAACAATCAAGTGGTAAATGTTATAAATTATAATTTTGAAAATTTCCCTGTCCCATGTCTCCCCATTTATCGCTTTCGTTCTCCCCTCCCACCCGCCAATATTGGACACCAAATAATTTAAATATTTTGCTTAAATATATAAAATTTTAATGAAAACAAGAAAATTGCTAATTTGTATGTTGTAAACATGTCACCTGTTGACGACAGGCGGTGGAAACGACTGATGGGGTCGACCCCTTTCGTTTGTCACTCTCTCTCTCAGTCACTCTGTCTGTTACCCTCCTCACGTGTTGTAATGCGACATTAATTGATATTTCTTGTAGTACTGGGTGTTGAGGTGTCAATATAGTATGTATTTGTATGAACAGAGATGTAGCAATCAATAATATATATTTTAACACGGCTGTAAAGTGTATATTATGTAAACGAAAAGCGCGGGAGCGGTGGGTGTGGGGACAGACAATCCCCTCTTTAGCAACCACTAAAGATGTGGCGTTTCTTTCTTACAGTCCGATCGATCTATACAATTCCCTGCCATTTGTGGCCGTTGTCACTCTGCGTTCGGTAGCACTTGGTACAGTGGCGACGACGTCCTTTCAGTGAGTAGGCTAATTATAGTTATTACTTGTATTATATTCACTTGCAGTCGAACCGATCGTATGAATGACTCTATATAAATAACAATTTTATTGGATCGGAAATTGAATCCATCCATAACGGGGTGTGTTTTTTGTATTATTGTGTAGATTAAGAGAATTTATTGATAATGATAATTTAATAATAGTTTTGCAATGAGATTGTAATAATTTAAAAATTTGTTAGTATTATTCAATTGTTATTATTGAAAATGTTAAATGAAATTGTATAATATATAAAAAATTCCTTTCAACTTGAACAACTCTATTAAACATTTAAGCTCAAGATTTCGAATTGTACTGGTACGAAAAAGATTATTTTCAAAACATTTTTCAAAATTTTTTAAAAATTCCAAAATTTTTTTAAATTTCTATTGGGTAACGCTTTCGTTCCCATTAAACCCGTAAGAAAAATGTAAAGAAGCGTCTGATGTAGAAATTAATGTCGCACATCTTATGGTTCCACAAACGATATCTCCGATATTCAACTGAAATTTCTAAAAACTGACACTGTAATTATAATCAAGTCTAGGGGTCGGCTGTGGCCGTCGGCGGTGCAATGGATAGTGTGCGCGGCTCTTGTACATGAGATCCTGGGTTCGAACCCTGCTCTGACCACCTTCAAATTTCTTTCGGCGGCGGTCACCTCACATAGTGACGGCGATACTATCGAGTATTTAACCATGAAAAAGCTTCTCAAAATACCGTTCGGAATCGGAGTAAAACTGTAGGTCCCAATCAGTGAGAGAAAATTGGAAAGCTCACAGCTTAGTGATTGTGAGAAGTTCTCCCCTGTCCCTTCGTGGGATGTAATGGGACACCATTTATTTATTTTTATGGGTCGGCAGTGGGAGCAAAGGAAAAGTGAAAAGACCGAAATACGAGGGTGGATCAATAAGTCCGTGACTTTTCGAAGTTCCCTCGTAGTTATATCAAATGCAACACTGATCCCATCAAGTACCACCTGTTAGTAGACCACTGTTAAATTTTGAGCAAGTTCCGTCATTTACTTTGCATTTTTTTAAAAATGGAAAAAGTGAATTTCGAGTGTTCATTAAACTTTATTTTTTTGCGAAAAAACCCCGTCAATCAAAACCAAGGACAAGCTTGATAAATACTATGGTGACCCTGCACCATCGATTTCAACGAAAAAACTGTAGTTTACAGACTTTCGTTGTGGTCGCACAAGTACAAATGACGCTGAACGTTATGGACGGCCAATTGAGGTCAATACACCCAAAAATTCCGAAAAACTTCCCGATATAGTGATGGCCGATCGAAGAGTAAAAGTGCGTGAGATTGTTGATGCCATAGGCATTTCATATGGCAGTGTGGTCTCGATTTTAAATGATCAGTTGGGTTTAAAAAAGCTGTCTGCAAGATGGGTGCCGCGTTTGCTCTCAATTGACCATAAACGTAATCGTGTGACAACTTCAAAGGATTGTTTGGAGTTTTTTAATTGCGCTACGAATTGGTACCTCATTCGCCATATTCTCCGGCTGTAGGCCCCAGTGACAATTTCCTATTTCCAAACCTAACGAATTGGCTCGGTTGAAAGAGATTTAGCTCCAACGTTGAAATTATTGATCCAACAAATGCCAATTTTATGAACCTCGAAAAATCCTAATTTTTGGAAGGTATACAAAAATTGGTGAAACGTTGGGCTAAGTTTATTGAGCTAAAAGGAGATTATGTTGAAAAATAATTTTTTTTTTGAAAAAAAAAAACTGTGTTTCAATCAAAAGCCACGGACTTTTTGATCCACCCTCGTATGCAGGATGATGAATGAATCCCGAAAATTTTTCAAGTGTGTTAGAAGATCGAATAACGGGCCGAATAATGGGGTGGCCTTCTGCAAGGACGAAAATGGGAATTTAGTGACTGACAAACAGTGTGTGCATCAAATGTGGAGAGACCACTCTTCAGCACTACTCAACTCAGATTCTTTCACTGCAGATCAGGAGGTAATGATTGTGGAAGACAGTGTAGATTGTACCACGCCAACCTAGAAGAGATTAGAACAGCAATCTCCCGGCTTAAGAATCCAAAAAAAAACCGCTGGTGTGGATGGGCTATCCGCTGAAGTTTTTAAGGCAGGTTAGCCCATAAGGCAAACTGCTAGCCCATATGCGTCAAGTTATATGCGGTATATGGTTGGGGGAATCTATACCTGATGATTGCAGTCTTAGTGCATTATGTCCTGTATTGAAAAAGGGTGATCCGTGTGTATCAGTATCAGCCCTTTATCCATCCCGTATTAGATCTTGTCGAGCGTATTATGTGAAAAACTAAAGACGATTGTTGAAAACCTGAGTGGACCTTATCAGTGTGGTTTTAGACCAGGCAAGTCCACGACTGACCAAATATTCACGCTACACCAAATCTTGGAAAATACCCATGAATAGCAAATCGATACATACCATCTGTTTGTCGATTACAAAGCTGCTTTCGATAGCCCCATACGGGGAAAATTGTACGAAGCTATGTCTGAACTTGGGATTCCGCTAAAACTGATCCTCCTCTGCAGAATACGGCTGGCCAACACCAAATCAACAGCGAAAGTGGGGAAAGACCTCACCGAACCATTCTGTACCAAGTGAGGACTGAGACAAGGTGACACACTTTCGCGCAATCTCTTCAATATCTTAATGAAGATGATAATGGTAATGGGAAATCGGTAAACATCTTACTTGGAGATGATAAATGTGAGCAAGACCATCAATACCAAAAGCCATATGTTGCTGGCGTATGCTGACGACATAGACATCATTGGGCAAAATTTGCGAGAGGTTACTGCAGTATTTTCAAGAATCGAAAAGGAATCAGCGAATGTTGGTCTTACTGTTCATGAGGGCAAGACAAAATTGATGGTGTCAACGACTAGGCAAACCTCTTGACGTGGTCCACACTTGAACGTTGACAACCGATTTAATTTTGAAGTGGTAGATTAATTTATCTACCTTAGAACCGCCGTGAACAAGGACAACAACGTCAGCCCGGAGATAAATAGGACAATTGTGCGTTGTGTGCAATAACTGCTATTTTGGGCTCAGCAAGCAGTTTAGGAAGAAATCCCTCTCTCGACGGACAAAAGTCCAGCTATATCAGACTCTCATTTTACCTGTGTTGACATATGGCTCCGAAACTTGAATCATATCGCAAGCGGATGAAAAACACCTAAGAGTTTTCGCGAGAAAAATTCTGCATAAAATATATGATCTTGTTAGGGAAAACGGCGTGTACCGATGTCTCTGGAACCAAGAGCAATATCATTTATATTTTAACGTGGAATCAAATGGGGCCAATTGCGTTGGCTAGGTCATGTTCTCAGAATGGTTGAAGATGAACCAGCGCGACAAGTTTTCGATAACGTATCCTTGGTGTTACCAACTGACGAGAAAAGGCGAAGGATAAACGCCAGTTGGAAGAATATGTTGAAATTTGTTTGGTTAATTAATATGTGTAAGACATCTGACCTCATGAGGTTGTAAAATACTCAATAAAGGTAAAATAAAATAAAGGAACCTATAATAGGTAACGACAAGTACTCGAAGGTTGCCGAAAATATGATGGCAAAGACTCCATTGGAAGCATCAACATGTAGACGAATCTCGGCGACAGCTTGGTGTGTAGAAAGAACTGGAGATAAAAGGCTAAAGATTGGTGAAATATGTTATCTTTATTTTGTCATGCGACATTTACACCGCCCAAGATTAGTGCATTTCGAAGGTTAACTCAGTTAACCCAGGCTTTCGCAGAAGATTACTCATACAATTTTAATCTGTAAAACCTAAAGTTTAGTTTCTAAACTCATTTGAACCTAAAGTTTAGTTTCTAAAACTGCTGAGTACAAAAAAAATGCAGCCATAATTAAAACATTCACAAAAAATCAATTGTTTGGCAGACGAAAGCAGATCGAAAATTATCCGACGCGTCGCCGCCATTAAAAATGTTTCAAACTAACGCCGCCGCCGATAAAGATGGATCTCATCGATTTAACATGTGTGCCGATTTGAGCGGCTGGCCCGATTTGACCAAACAAATCCAATTTTAAAGGTTCAGTTATTTCAAAACAATCCCAACATTTTTGCAAAACTTGCAACACCAAGAGCTGCCAGTTTCTTTTTTCTGTTGTGCCGCCGCCTTCGATAACTTGATCTGCATACAGAGTTGCTCTGAATTGGTCTAAGGACAAAGTTGCCACCTGAAATGTTATATGACATTTACACTAAACAAGATTAACACATTTCGAAGGTTAACTCCGTTACTCATACAATTTTAATGTGTAGAAACTGAAGTCTAATTTGTAACCTTATTATAAACTGGTGTACATTTTGATGCAACACTGTTAGTTACTAAAAATATACAGCCATAACAAAACACACACAAAAAATCAACTGTTTGACAGATGGAAGCCGATCGAAAAATTTTCCGACGCGTCGCCGCCACCAAAACTTTTTTGAAGCTCTCGCCGCCGCTGATATAATTGACTGTTATTGGTCTACAATGTGAGCCGATTTTATCGGCTGGCCCGATTTGATCCACTGATCCAATTTTAAAGTTTCAGTGATTTCAAAAACATCCCACATTTGAACAAAACTGGCAAAACCAATAGTCGCCAACTTAATTTCTCTGTTGTGCCACCGTCTTCGATAGTTTTGTTTAGGCGCGGTGTTGGTCTAAGTACGATGTTGCCAGCTGAAATGTCAATTTAATCTCAAGTTGGGTGGTGTAAACGGCAAAGATTAGAGAGCAAGGTTATCGCAAGCCTGGCCGCGATAAACTGTGGTCTAAATGCGACACTAATCTGTAAAAATGTAAGTTTAATTTTAAACGGGTCTACAATTTTATGCAACTCTGCTGAGTAGCACCAATATTAAAAACATTCACGAAAAATCAACTGTTTGACAGACGAAAAAATAAATAAATAAATATTTTCCCATTACATCCCATAAAGGGATAGGAGAGAACTTCTCACAATCGTTGAGCTGTGCGCTTTCCACTTTTCACTCATTGATTGGAACCTACACTTTTACACCGGTTCCGAACGGTTTTTTGAGAAACGATTTCATAGCGTATTACTCGATAGCGTCACCGTCACTAAGCGAGGTGGCCGTCGTCGAAAGAAGTGTAAGGTGGTCAGAGCAGGGATCGAACCCACGTTCTCTCGCACAAGAGCCGCGCACACTAACCGTTGATCCACGGACAGACGGAAGCCGATCGAGCCACTTATCTAATTTTAAAGGTTCAGTTATTTCGAAAACATCCCAAATTTGTACAAAACTGGCAAAACCAATAGCCGCCAACTTAATTTTTCTATTGTGCCGCCGTTTTCGATAACTTTGTCTCGACACGGAGTTGCTCTGAATTGGTCTAAGCATAATGTTGCCACCTGAAATATTAATAAAGGGTGTCCCAATAGACGTGCACCATTTAATTTAAGAAAGAGACGCATACTTTTTGACCCAGAGGTGATATTTTTATTGCATTGCAAGGTGGACATGTTCCCATTTAATGTGGAAGAGAAGTATTTGGGAAATGCACCCGCAGCTCTAATCATATGCCCTTGTTCCACGAAATTTAATGTTGTTGTGATCGATGCCGAATTGATGTAGCCGGATTTTCGGCGGCATTCTCATTTACAGCAGCAATGTTTTCAAGAGACCGGACGGTACGTTGGCCCAAAGGAGATTTACCGTCCAGAATTGACCCAGTTTCATTAAATTTGTTGATCACTCTTCTAATTGTTGACACTTTAGTTGCATTTCCATGAGCGAAAATTCCACGAAGTTTGCGTGCGGTCTCTGCGTAACTTCCCCCATTTTTGTAACAGGTTTTCACAATGATAACGCATTCCTTCTTTCTGTAGCGATCCATTTTTAAGAATCGGAGCAATCGCAGACGACAGCTGTCAAATTTCAGAGCTGCCACTTCCAGAGAAAAATAATACCAAAAATCGTACCCTTTTGTTGGGACACCCTTTATAAACTCAACTTGGGTGGGGTAAACGGCAAAGATTAGACAACAAGGTTATCGCTAATTTGGTCGCCATAAACGGCGGTTTAAATTCGGCATAACTCCAAAAAAGTAAGTATGCATGTAGGGTGAGGGTATATTTAAACAAAATCTATTATTCCTTTGGAGATGTGCTTCTCTAAATCAGTGAGATTTTCCCATATATTTACACTTTACGTTGCGCAGCCCTCTTAGATTTACGATGCATCCTGAAAATTTGCCAATTTATTCAGTTTTCCGCCCAGAAATTGTGTTCCCTAAAGTTTCCAGACGAAAGTTTCATTAAATCTCCAAAAATTCTTTGGAACTTGCACATATTCTTTCAATTCAATTGCATTTAATTTATTGAGAACAAAATTTAATTGGTTTTCTATTTTGTCGATATTATTTATTTAATAAACAATAAATACAAGCTTACACTTCCAACAATAGTAAACAACAAACAGCTGTTGCACTATTGCCAGTTGGCCTTAGGCAAATGATGTGCAGGGTTGCCAGATTGTTAAGGTTTTAGCAATTCCTAAAAAAATAGGCAGATAAAGTCCATTGTTTGCCCTAAACATTTATATGAATATAGCCAGAAATATAACAAAGACAGAAGTATAACATAGAAAACTGAATGACAAAAGCAAGATGAATGCATTTAGGACATAAGGGATATTTTAAATGCAGCCCATTTGTTTACTTTATTTTCAAAACATTTGAATTTTCACATTTGTTGTGTAAATACGAGATATTATGAAGACAATCCTTGCTCAAACATCAAAGATTACAAGACAAATAAGTCCTTGTGTGTTTTATATTTTCGTCTCAAGTATTTTACTTTTATTTGCATGAGCGTCCCCTTTCGCACTTTCCTTTTTGTAAATAAAGTGCATATAAGGATTAAAAGGAAAAAATTAAATGAAAACAACGACGAGTAATTAAATATTTACTATTTTGATTAGAAAAAAAGGGGAGAAATATGCCAAAGCAAGTGCTCAGAAAAGAGAAAGGATTGCATTTTCAAAGCAGTTACTTTTAACTGCAATGAAAGAGTTGACTGAGGGAGAACATACATACGAATATCAACATGAACCCAGAAAATGTTAACTTTGATGTTTCCTAATGATAATAGAATATGAAAGAGGATGCTCTTCACTCACACTTTGGCAGGATTCGTTTTCAAATCGCACAAACTAGAAAGGGAAACATGCACTTGAAGGATTTGAAAGAGCACCCTAATAGTAAATGTAATTCCTAGACGCAGGAATGACTCATTCGTAGTAAAACTTTTAACCCTTTTTTTTTTACTTTTAGTCAAGATGAAGAGCAGGACATGCTAAATGTTATGTGAATTGTTTGAATGGGGGCAATTTCTGTGTAAACGATGCAGCTACGCCGGGGATGACGAGTATGTTACTATGGTAATTAGGATTTGCAACTTTTTCCCTTGTATTACACTCAAAAAATCGCATGAGGTGTCAGGGGATACCCCGTTGTAAAATACGTTAATTTCAATGGTCTTTAAGAAAATATACTTTTTGTAAAATGAGAAACTTTTTTTAAGAAAAAAAATTTTTTTTTGAATGTATCTTTTTTAAAAAATTTATATTTTTAGGTGCTTTTTGTAAGAATGTGTATTATATGTAATATGTAAAATATAGGTCCATTTTTAAAGAGAAGTACTTCTTTTATTAAAAGCTAATGTTTTTTAAAGAAAATGTACTATTTTTAAGAAGTATGAATTTTGTTTTTACAAAGAAGTACTTTTTTAAGAACAAGTACTTTTTAAAGAAGTGGTACTCTTTTTAGGAAAAGGTTATTTTATTAAGAAAAGGTACCACCTACTTATCTCAAGAAAAGAAACGAATGTAATGTATGTATGTATGCTAGTATATACTTGTTCTTGATACACTTTGTTAATTATTTTATACTTTATGTATCAAAGTAAAACATTGTCATTGAAATATGTATCAAGGAAAAAATAAAAAAGGGATTCTAGAAAAAGCAATATTAAATATCAGGACCGGTTTTTCAATAAGATCGCTACAAAAGTTTTTTCAAATAAAACAAAACCGGTTTTAGATACCAATGAAATTATTTATTCCTGTAAAAGTACGTTCGATGCCATTATTTATGCAACTCGATTTCTTTTGCATGGCCACCACGGGCACGCTTGCAGAAGTCCAGACGCTGAACCCAATTTTCGACGGTTTTCAAGCATAAATCGGCCGATACTGCTGCAATTTCACGTTCGATATTCGTACGAAGTTCATCAATCGTCACTGGCTTGTTAGCATAGACCATAGACTTGACCTAGCCCCACAGGAAATAATTTAACGGCGTCAAATCGCACGACCGAGGCGGCCAATCGACTGGGCCATTTCGTGAGATAACACGTTCACCAAACTTGGTTTCCCATACAATGATTGTGGCATTCGCTGTATGGCTTTTGGCGCCGTCCTGTTGAAACCACATGTCCTTCAAGTCCATATTATCCAATTGGGGCCAAAAATATTCGGTTATCATTGAACGATAGCGATTCGCATTCACAGTATTGTGCCGGTCTTGATCATCACGGAAGGAGTACGGCCCAATGACGCCGCCGGCCCATAAACCGCACCAAACCGTAATTTTTTCGGGATGGATTACGTGTGGATTGCTGTCTGACCAATAACGCATATTTTGTTTATTGACGAAGCCATTCAGCCAGAAATGAAATTCAGAATTCAGAAATTGGACGTAGCGCTCTTAAAGTTGAGGCCACTGACTCCAAATTTCGGTAGTAAATTTTAATAATTTCGACTCGTTGTTGGCTCGTATATCTTTCCATGATGAAATGGCAAACCCTACTGAAGAGAAATGTCAAAAGAGCGGGAAAAAATATGGCGTCGTTTGCTGTCTCTATCGATTTACTTTTGTAGCGTCTCTGTTGAAAAGCCCTTATTATTTTATTTTTACGAAAAGGTACTTTTAAGAAGAAAAGGGGTTTTTAAGAAAAATGATTTTTTTTGAATTAGTCATTTTTTTCACAAATATAGAAGCATGAATTTTGTTTTTACAAAGAAGTACTTTTTTAAGAACATGTACTTTTTAAAGAAGTGGTACTCTTTTTAGGAAAAGGTTATTTTATTAAGAAAATGTACCTACTTATCTCCAGAAAAGAAATGATATTATTTTATTTTTACGAAAACGTACTTTTAAGAAGAAAAGGGTTTTTAAGAAATATGATTTTTTTTTTTGAATTAGTCCTTTTTCTCAAATATAGAATTATGAATTTTGATTTTACAAAGAAGTACTTTTTTAAGAACATGTACTTTTTAAAGAAGTGGTACTCTTTTTAGGAAAAGGTTATTTTATTAAGAAAATGTACCTACTTATCTCCAGAAAAGAAAAGAAATGATATTATTTTATTTTTACGAAAAGGTACTTTTAAGAAGAAAAGGGGTTTTTAAGAAAAATGATTTTTTTTGAATTTTGTTTTTACAAAGAAGTGCTTTTTTAAGAACATGTACTTTTTAAAGAAGTGATACTCTTTTTAGGAAAAGGTTATTTTATTAAGAAAATGTACGTACTTAGCTCATTTTTTTATTTTTACGAAAAGGTACTTTTAAGAAGAAAAGGGTTTTTTAAGAAATATGATTTTTTTTTAATTAGTCCTTTTTTCACAAATTAGTACTTTTTTAAAGAGAGGTTAAAGAGGTTATAAAAAAAAACCTACTATTTTTAAGAAGAAGTACTTTCTGTAAGAAAAAGCCGTAAGAGTTTGAATTTTTTTACAAAAAGTACTTTTTTAAGAATAAGCATTTTTTAAAGAAGTGGTACTCTTTTTAGGAAAAAGTTATTTTTTTAAGAAAATTTACCTATTTTCAGAAAGGCTCTAGACAAGCTCTAGACAAGAAAAGGAAATTTATTATTTTATTTTTAAAAAAAGGTACTTTTAAGAAAAGGAATTATTGCAAGAAAATTAATTTTTTTTAAAAAAGGTATTTTTTGAAGAAAATGTTTTTTTTTTTAATTAATGGGAATTTTTTTAGAATTGGTCCTTTTTTTCAAGAATAGGTACATTTTTAATAGTAGGTACTTATCTCAAGAAAAGTTATTTTATTTCACAAAAAATTTACTCCTTAAATAAATGTAGTCTTGTAAGAAAAGGCAATTTGTTGTAAGAAAATGTAATTTTTTTAAGAATAGGTACTTATTTAAAAAAAAAATAAATTTTTTAAGAAAATTTACTTTTTATAACAAAATTTAATTTTTTAAGAAAAGGTACTGTACTCATTTAAAAAAAATTGTTTTTTTTTTTTAAATTTTTTTTTAAGAAAATGTACTATTTGTTACAAAATTTACTTTTTTTTGCGCAAGGGACTTCTTTAAGTAAGGTATTTTTTTTAAGAAAAGGTACTTTGTTTGAGAATATGAATACGTATTTTTTGAGAAAATTTACTTTTTTTAAGAAAAGGCACTTATTAAAAAAAAATTCCTTTTTTAAACTTCTCTCACTTTGGCTTTTCTAAATTTACTTTTGCTTCGGTTCAAAACTACAATATATACTAAATATTGGTTACAGGCTCCACCTAGAAAACTTCCCATTAAACAAGAAATTTCCCAACATATGTGAGACATCTAGAGTCTAGACACAAACCAAAGCAAAAGTAAACAATATAGTTGATAATAGTGGTATGTAGCGTAATACGGCATTTACACCGACCAACATTAGCAGATTTCGAAGGTTAACTCCGTTAACTCACGTAAACCTAGAAGATTACTCATACAATTTGAGTCTGTAAAATCTAAAGTTTAATGTTTAGCCTCATTTTGCAACATTTTGTACATTTCGATGCAACACTGTTAGTTACGAAGAAAATGCAATAATAATAAAAATATACACAAATAATCAACTGTTTGACAGCTGAAAGCCGATCGAAAATTTTCCGACGCATCGCCGCCATAAAAACCTTTTTGAAGCTCACGCCGCCGCCGATATAAATGACTCTTATTGGTTTAACCTGTGAGGCGACTTTATCGACTGGTCCAATTTCACAAACTGATCCAATTTTAATAGTTCAGTTATTTCAAAAACGTCGCAAATTTGTGCAAAACTGGCAGAACCAATAGCCGCCAATTGAATTTTTTTGTTTTGCCGCCGTCTTCAATAATTTTGTCTAGGCGCGGAATTTGTCTAAGCACGGAGTTGCCAACTGAAATGTCGATTTAATCTCAAATTTAATGGTTAGATTAGATTAGAGAACAAGGTTATCGGTAACCTGGCCGCGATAAACTGCGGTGTAAATGCGTTATAATAGTATTAAAACAAACGTTATTTAATTTTTTTCATTTAGTCCCCATTACGCGACGTGCGATAAAGAACTGCATTCCAAAAATCTGGGAACGCTAATGACAGGTTTTGACTATCGCAAAGTTTCTCATATAATTTCAATTTATGAAATTATTTAATTCAATTTAACTCCTCTTAATTTAAATCGATGAAACTTACAATGACTTCTTAGGAGGACTGATATTTCAACACGCACATCTAACGTTTTATACCAAAGAACAATAGAAGCAGATGATATCACAGAAGCAGATGATATCCCAAGAAACAGATGAGCAGAAGGCGCAATCCCTTCAACATCCGAATGGCTACAGTTAATCACATATGATATGACTACATACTAAAAAACCTGCTATGTGTTGTTTGGCTGCAAACGTGACATGTTTGCAGCTTGTCGCAAATACTGTATACTTGTGTCCAAACATATTGTGTTTGGTATTCAATAGTATATTTTGGAGACACAATGATTAATAGGTTATAATATATGTTTTTTTGTTAAGAACGGCTGAAAATAAAAAATCAATGAGTGTTCGAACTCACGGGCGATGTGTTAACACCTTTTTGTTACACGGTACCTGTTCGATTTCTATGAACACATTAGTAAATGTTACATTGGAAAATAAAAGAAAAAGAATAGTTTTTGTAATGAAGGCTTCTTTGCTATTGCACTTTCTCTTTTCTTACTTCCGCTTTAACATTAGATGTAATATTGTTAAAATAAATAAAGCAACATTTAGCCCACTAAAATAATTGTTTTTGTTTTGTCATAAACAGAGCGACGACAAAAAGTACTGAATAGTATAGAGAACTTATTGCACTGTTTTTCCGCTCTCATGTAGAGAGTCTGAGTAAAAGAGCATAAACGAGTCTTATTCTCTTTATAGAACGTTTCAATATAAATGCACCATTTCGGCAATGTTATTATATAAAACAATACAAAAAGCATAAATGTTTCAAAAAGCATCAATGTTTCACGTCAAAATTATGAATGGACCAAGTTACGACAAAAACCGAGTGAGAGTAGAAACAGAATACAGTGCCGTAAGGAGAATAAATTAAATGACGTCGGCAGCGGCGACGGGTTTTGTTGTCATTTCACAGATGTTTTGTTTATTTTGTATTGTGTATGTACGTATTTGAATTTAAAGAACAGTTATTTTAAAATGTCTAACGATAACATTGAAATTCTTCAAAATATTATTAAACTTCAAAATATTATTAAACTTCTAGACTCAACATTCAACATTTATATGGAGTTGGAGAATAACTTCACAACTTTCTTCTCACAAACAATTGTTTTACTTCTTCTTCTTACTGAAATATCCACAAAAAGTGTTAGCCCATATGTTTTTGTTTATCAAAACCACAAAGAGAGTTGGAGAATCAAAAATTCAGAGCGTAAAAAAAACCGCTGATAAATTAAAAATAGATTTAATTGACAGCGGTTTTTGAGAGCGGTTTGGTCTCTCAATTTGGCAACCGCTGCCGCCGCCGCTGTATTCTGTTTCTACTCTAATACGTTTTGAATCATTCACCAGATGTCGCCAGTGCTTTTGAGTCATACAATTCGTTCCATGAGTTCTCTATACAATTCAATACTCTTTGGCGACGACGACGACGTGCTTGTTTGTTTGCTGCCGCTACATCAATACCGTCATACTTATTTTCAAGCAGAGACTATTGTTGTACAACAATCTCGTATGTGATGCTAACGCTGTGTGTTGTTTGCATGGGTTCACTTTGATAAATTGCCCCACCCATGCCTATAGATGTTAACACATCAAAAACTTGGCAGACAACAAAGAAACAAAAATCCAGCCGACGTTCAATTCAGGAAAACAATGCTTGGAAAGATATACATGCAATATTTTGCTGGAGCAGTTTATTTTTTCAGCTTGTACGTGAATTCAAACCGCTAGGCGTGCCAAAAAATTCAATAAGCTGAAAATTGTTTTTTTCATATATCAAGCATAGGAATATTATGGGATATGCATGACAAGTGGGAAATTCTTGAATTTCCTTAAAATACATTTTTAAGGGAAAACCCGCCGCCGAATTTAATTAAACTTGTCGAGACAAAATGCGAATGCCTGTCATACACATACATACACATTTTCAATTTCTTACAAAAATATTTTGTTTATATATATTTTTTTTAAATCTATAAATAGAAAACTTTCCGCCACTGTCACATCATTTATGAATTATGGCCATAGCCAATGTATTTTTTTGGTTTTTGATTTTGCGCGGGTTTCAAACATAAAAACTGTCAAGCAGGCAAACATTTTTGTTTTGCTGGCGTGTGTTTTACCCCTTTGAGAAAGACAAAGCGAAAAAATAAATTGCCAGCAAATATTTTAGTAGACTATTGAAAGACTATAGAAAAACTGAGTCACACAGCGCTATCCAAGACAGAAAGAATATTATATTTTTTAATTGAAAAATAGTTTAACTTGCAGGTCCCTTTCATTATAGACCAAAAGGGGTTTTTTGATCATTTTAAAATATTTTAGGATAAAGTAGAGTAACAATTTAGGATAAAGAAATAATAACACCAACATGTCGAAGGAATGTGCGTACTGAAGATAATGTCGCCGCTGTTAACGAAAGTGTGGAAGAAGATCCAAATTTATCGATTCCTCGTCGGTCGCAGGAATTGGGGTTCTGTCCGTTCATCATGTGGAAAATTTTGCGCTATTGGCCTATGCCCGTTCACGCTAAAAAATCTGTCCTTTTTGTCGTTTGGGTGCCAATACAACGTGTTTGTAGCTTGTCACAAATATACTATACTTGTGCTCAAACACATTGTGTTTGCTATTCAATATAACATGTTTGAGACACAGTGTTTAATATTGCATAATTTATATTTTTAAGACCCAAATGTGGATCTTTTGTTGAAAACCGCTAAAAACAAAAACGAGGCAGATAACAAACAGACAACAAGTGAGCAAATCTTCAATTCATGAAAACAATGCTTGCAAACATGTACACGTTTCCTGCAATATGTTGCTGGGCGATTATTTTTCAGCGTGTATAAGATCCAGCTGGTGCAGGAATTAAAGCCACGATACCATCATATTTATACGTCGTTCATTCGCCGATTGACCTCTGAAAGCAACTGATCCGACGTTTTATCGCAAAATTGTGTTCAGCGATAAGGGTCATTTTTGGCTTAACGGGTTCGTTAATGAACAAAATTGCCACATATGGTGTCAGACCAATCCACCACAGACCCTACAGACTCCATTACATCCAGAAAAATTCCCCGTTGGTGCTGATTACACGCTGGTGACATCATCGGACCTTATTTCTTTAAAAATTAAGCCGGAGCTGGAGTTACAGTCAACGGAGATTGGTACTGCATCATTATCTCACTTGTTTGACAATATAGACGGCATTGATCCGAACTAGATGATGATTTCAACAAGACCGCGGCGACCGCGACCACCAATTTATTGAAACCAAAATTTGGCGTTGTTGATGTCGAGAAATGGACCCGTCAATTGGCCTCCAAGGTGGTGCGACTTGACACCTCTCGATTATTTGCTATTGCTATTGGGCTACGGAAAGTCAATGGTCTATGCTGCTAAACCAGCACCAACTGACGCCACAATTGTTCGTGTTATTCGCAGAATGCGCTTCGTCATGAACTGCCGCGGTGGCGATATGTCCGAAATCATTTTCAAATATTAGTGTCATGTATTGATCTTGCGAATAAAAAAATTCTTTGATTAGACTTTAATTTTTGTGTTATTTTTTACAATTTAAATTCCTATCGCGCATAAAAAACACCCTGTACTATCAGCTGCAAATCCCCACAAGACGTCTTGAATGGTCATTCAAGACATTAGCTTTTTTCAAGACAAGTTGCAGTAAGCAAATACTTCAGCGTTCTGAAAATAAATTCTGTCGTGTCTATGTTTTTGAACCTGTAGAGCACAAAAAGACAATTGTACTATGTTTACTTCCCTTCACATCGTATTGTGTTTTTGTTTACACACACTTGCACAAATCTGCATACGGGTGCATTATCGACAGTACGCCGAAGTACTTGGTTGTCGCAACTACGCTACAGTACATGTTTTGAAAGAAATCAAATGCCTGGTCATTCAAGACGTATTGTGCAAATGTTTAGTGTATACACTTTAGATCCATAGTATGTACGATACTTAAGGATGGAGGAATACAAGAGAGGTATTTATTTCCAAAGCTGTAAAGAAAAAAAAAAGTTGTCCCTTAACATCCCATGAAGGGATTGGGGAGAGCTTCTCACAATCAGTAAGATGTGCGCTTTCTAGTTTTACACTCACTGAATGGGACCTACAGTTTTACACCAGTTCCGAACTGTATTTTGAGAAGCATTTACATGGCTAAGTACTCGATAGTGTCTCGCCATCACTAAGCGAGGTGACCGTCGTAGAAAGAAATGTATGGTGGTCAGAGCAGGGATCGAACCCACGTTCTCATGTACAAGAGCCGCGCACACTAGCCATTGCACCACCGGCACCAGCTGTAAAGGCCTCACACAAAGTTCCCAAAGACCTTAGGCCCTGAAGTTTGTCAACGTTCCTAATGAAGACTTTGGGGACGGGACGACTGTTGATGTAAAATTGCTAACTGGTGCGTACTAAGCCTACAGCAAGGGTAACCCTACATAGACAGTAAAACTTTAACCATCTGGGGGATAGCACTGGAAACTTGACAGTAGTTTAAATACATAAATATATATTTTCCCCTTACGACCCATGAAAGAACAGGGGACAGCTTCTCACAATGACTGAGCCATGCGCTTTCCAGTTTTCACTCACTGATTGGAACCTACGGTTTACACCGGTTCCGAACGGTTTTTGGCGTAGAATACGTCTTACCTTACGGTATAGGGAGTCATGTCAGATTGTTATTGTTGTAATCTTTATTTCATTGATTATGAGGAAACGGCGAGATAACTTTTTTTAAAAATGTTTTTTTAGGTAAATGAAGGTGTTATCTCTCGTTTGATATACATTTCATATTGGTTGATATCTTCCTAATATTTAAATTTCTCAAATGAAAATTGTTTAAACACATACACTCAAACATTTGTGTGGTGTTTGGTTGAGTGTTTGAGTTTGTAGCGTGAACACAAACTATGCTGCTGTTTCAGTGTGGACACAAACCTGCGGCTGTTGTTTTGATTGATGAAATATTGAAATTTCGTATATTTACTTATGTATTTTAGTGAAACAAAATGTTAAATGTGAATTTGAATTTAACATGGATATATAATTATAAAAAATATAAATCAAATTGATTTGCATCTGTTATTTATCATTTATCCTTACTCTTTTAATTTAAAAACATATTTATCCTATTTTTCCTACCATAAGCTTATGTATATTATCAAAAGTAACTATCAAATAAATAAATTCATTTGCTAATGTTATTTATCATTTATTGTTATATATGTTTTCTGTCTTATCGGATGGCGTATTCTACGTTAAACTTAATGGCCGTGTCTCTAACACAGCCTGCAGGGACTGTCCGTGGCCGAAGGCCTCGGACAACTGTCTGCTGTTTTTTTTTTTGAGAAGCTAACGGGTTTTTCAATAAGAGCGCTACAAAAGTTTTTTCAAATAAAACAAAACCGGTTTTAGATACCAATGAAAGTCTTTATTCCTGTGAAAGTACGTTCGATGCCATTATGTATGGAACTCGATTTCTTTTGCATGGCCACCACGGACACGCTTGCAGAAGTCCAGACGCTGAACCCAATTTTCGACGGTTTTCAAGCATAAATCGGCCGATACTGCTGCAATTTCACGTTCGATATTCATACAAAGTCCATCAATCGTCGCTGGCTTGTTGGCATAGACCATAGACTTGACGTAGCCCCACAGGAAATAATCTAACGGCGTCAAATCGCACGACCGAGGCGGCCAATCGACTGGGCCATTTCGTGAAATAACACGTTCACCAAACTTGGTTTCCAATAAATTGATTGTGGCATTCGCTGTGTGGCTTGTGGCGCCGTCCTGTTGGAACCACATGTCCTCCAAGTCCATTTTATCCAATTGGGGCCAAAAATATTCGGTTATCATTGAACGGTAGCGATTCGCATTCACAGTAATGTGCCGGTCTTGATCATCACGGAAGAAGTACGGCCCAATAACGCCGCCGGTCCATAAACCGCACCAAACCGTAATTTTTTCGGGATGCAATGATGACTCATGGATTACGTGTGGATTGCTGTCTGACCAATAACGCATATTTTACTTATTGACGAATGAGCCTTCCGATGAAAATCCGAATCATTTTCAAGTTGTTGCTCAATTTGATCTCGTAAGGATGTAGGCCAAGATCTTTTCGCAAAATTCACCACAACGACGTCACAGAGATGCCCAACGCTTGAGAATGACGTGTGAGAGACACATTTGGTCTTTCTTGAGCTGAAGCCTCAGCGACAGCAATATTCTCGACACTACGGACACTTCTTTGTCTCACTGGCACGGGAACATTTTGTACTGTGCCTGTGGATTCAAATTTTTCCACTAGACGCTCAATTGTTGATCTGGTAGGACGATTATCACCACCATAAATTGGACGTAGCGCTCTTAAAGTTGAGGCCACTGACTCCAAATTTCGGTAGTAAATTTTAATAATTTCGACAAGTTGTTGGCTCGTATATCTTTCCATGATGAAATGGCAAACCTTACTGAAGAGAAATGTCAAAAGAGCGGGAAAAAATATGGCGTCGTTTGCTGTCCCTATCGATTTACTTTTGTAGCGTCTGTGTTGAAAAACCCGTTATTTCAGAGCAGGGTACGAAACCATGTTCTCTCGCACAACTGCCGCGCATACTAACCGTTGCACCACCTACAGTACTTTATTGTCAATTAATACCTGGCAGAAACTTTGATTTATTTTTGTTTAATACAGAGTGATTCAATTGTAATGTAACAGCAATTATTTGTGATATCTCAATCGTTTCTTTTTTACTTTGGGTTTTGTGAAATCTCGGGTTTATGTGGTTTTATCCTGAGCTCAAATCTGAGATCCAACGCGTCACCGGTGAGATAAAGCTACATCTCTGTGAAAAAGTTATTGAAAATTTCATGAAAAGAGTAATGGCCTGTAATCAGAGCCGTGGGGCAATTTGGCGGATATTTTATTCCATACCTAATCGGAACATGTCTTCTTTACAATCCAATAAAAAAATCACAACTATCTTAAAATATTTGCGTTTTCTTGTAAAATGCAATAGTGCATTCTTACTGGGACACCCTTTAAATTATATACAGGCCGAAAAATGTAAAAGAAAGTTATGGAAAATTTCGACCAAATTATCTCAAGAAATTCTGATGTCAACTGGCCACCAAGAAGATCATGCGATTTAACGCCGATTAATCGGGTACCTCGGGCGTTTTTTTTTTTTTTTGAATTTTACTTAAAACTCGGTTAATAACCACGATTTTCGTTGTTTCTAAGTCAACATTTTTGAAACTAAACGTCAAAATTTTTATTGTATATGCACAAAACCACCAGCTTTGGCAATGATTTTGCTCAATAAGGTACCACGTATTAAATTTTTTCGAAAATTTTGTAAATAACGTTTTATAACTATAAAAATTCCTATGCATATTTAAAAAACTAATGAAGCACTTTAAAAGACGTATAAATTCCAAGCAATTTTGTAGAAAACCATTTTTAATTTGCTGTTACTGTTTCAGAGTTATACCATTTTAAAGCCTTTTACACATTGTATGAAACTAATAACATTATAATCTGTTTGCTATTTTTGCACGGATTTGCTTTAAATTTATATGCAAATTTAAAATACTAATGATGCACTTTAAAATATGGGTATATTCCAATGAATTTTAAAAAACAATTTTTGAATTTCCAGTTACTGTTCCAAAGTAATGCCACTTCAAAAGTCATTACCCTTTGTATGAATCTAATAATTTTATAAACTGTTTGTCTTTTTTTGTCGGATTTGCTTTTGAGCATTGTATTATTGAAAAAATCTACATGCGCTAAGTAACGAGAAAGCATTATACGTAGCAAAAAAATGGCCCCGGCAACATATTGCAGGAACCATATATATGATTGCTTGCAAACATATATATGTTTCCTGCAATATGTTGCTGGGGCCGTTTTTTCCCGCGTGTAACTCTTTGTCGTTACTAAGCGCATGTAGATTTTTTCATGAATATAGTGTTTAGAGCAAATGCGATGAAACATTGGCAAAGTGTTTATAGTATTATTGGTTTCATTCAATGGGTAAAGAGTTTTTACAAAATTGTTTGAAATTTATCCGTCTTTTAAAGTGCATCATTAGTATTTTAAATTTTCATAGAAATTTAAAGCAAATCAGATGTAAAAATAGCAAACAGTGTATAATATTTTTAGGTTCATACAATGGGTAAAAGGCTTTAAAATGGTATAACTCTGAAACAGTAACAGCAAATTAAAAATTGTTGTCTACAAAATTGCTTGGAATTTATACCTCTTTTAAAGGGCATCATTAATTTTTTAAATTTGCAAAAGAATTTTTATAGTTATAAAGCGTTACTAACAAAATTTATCCAAAATTTACGAAAAATTGTAATACGTGGTACCTTATTGAGCAAAATCCACAATTCAATAAAAAAATTCACCACTATTCTACAACAGTAGATCTCTGACTTTTGATTTGTGCAGACGCGATGTCAATTGATCCACCTAAAACGTTGTGTGCTTTCTGTTTTAAGTCCTTACAATCCGAGAAATATGTGAAGTGCAAGATTTGCAATGGCAAATTTCATTATTTTTGTACGGGTGTTGCTGATTTAAATCTGTTGGAGTTGTGATGACTGCCTAATTGCACCTACTGATTTGGTTGCTGTTGTTTCTCACTTATCCAATGAAGTGAGAGAGCTGAAAATAATGCTTCATGAGCTTCTCAATAAGCCAACAACACTTAACGATGTTTCTAATACACGTTCTGCTCAAACCGTCTCTTCGAATTCTGCTGCTAACTCTCTGACGTCGCATGCTGCCGTTGTTAAGTCATCAGTGATATTGCCTACAAATGCTGCTTCAGTCGCCAAAACTCTCACTCCGTCTGTTTTACCCGCCAGTTTACACAGTTCTGATGATACGCACACTATTGCAACTCATGCTTCTGAGAGTGATAACTGTCTCGGAGATAACTTTCGTGTTAGCTATGTTTCTGCGCTTGCTAATGAAGATAATGGTGCTCCTTGCTCTACTGGCAACAGTGTTTCTGTCCCCCTTGCGCAGACAAATAATGTTGTTAATCTTTCGGATGTAAATCGTAACCCAGCACACAATTCAGATTGGACGCGAGTAACATCCCGTAAAAATCGCCAAAGACCTATCATTATTGGGGAGAATGATGATGTTGAACTTGAAGTTATTGTGAAGAAGAAGTGGATACATTTGTCCTCCTTTAAATCAAACATTACGGAGGATCAAATCATGGCCTATGTTGAAAAGCATACCGACATCAGTAAGGCTCATATGGCTTGCTTTAAATTAGTAAAGAAGGACGTTAATGTGGCTGATTTAAAAAGTGTTAATTTTAAGCTGGGTATTGCACCGGATTTTTACAAGGAACTGTTTAAACCCTCTCTTTGGCCTAATAATGTTAATGTTCGTCCATTTCGAAATTTTCCCAACGCTCTTCCTGCAAGAACTCAATCCTAGTTGATAATGACTCATATAAGCTCAAAATTTATTATCAAAATATGGCTGGCATCAGAACTAAACATAGATCTATTTTTTTGGAGACATCGCAATGTGATTACGATATCATTGTTTTTGTTGAAACCTGTCTTAATATTGATTTCCATGATGGAGAGTTTTTTGATACTAAAAAGTATGCTGTTTTCCGTAAGGACAGGGATTCTGTGAAAACTTGCTGTTCCCGTGGAGGAGGTGTTTTGGTTGCTGTAAAGAAGTCTTTTAAGTCTACGTCTTTAGTGTTACCTAATAGTGACACGTTGCTTGATCAAATTTGCGTACGCTTGGAAGGATTGAATAGATTGTTTATTATGGTGTCCTACATACCGCCAAATAGCAGTGCAAGTTTATATGTTTCGCATATGCATAATATCTCTGAAATGGCTCCTGATAACGAAAAGGATGGTTATTTGGTTCTGGGTGACTTCAATTTATGTAATATAGTTTGGTCTTTACTGCCTAATTGTAATACCTTGTATCCCGGCAATGTTAATTTAACGCATGAAATTAATTGTATTGATACAATTCTTGGTTTGTCTTTAGTCCAAATTAATTCATTTTTTAATTGTCTTGGTCGATTATTAGATTTTGTGTTTATTTCCAATAATATTAAATTTTCTATTGAAAAATGTGATAAGCCCTTCAGTACTCCAGACATGCATCACGTGCCATTAAATGTAAATGTTGATTTTTATAAGTTTCCCTGCTCTAATATTGATTATTTACGTTACGATTTTAGTAGATGTAATTTTGAGGTTTTAAATCAGCATATTTTGAGTATTGTTTGGTTGGATGTTTTTAAAAACAAAACCATCGATGATTGTTATTATGAATTTGTTTGTAAGATCAATGAAATACTTCATTCTGTGGTGCCTAAGGTTAAGCCAGATTGTTATACATAAATTGCCATGGTATAAATTGCCTGGCTTAAAAAAACTTAAAAATTTGAAAAATAAGTTTCACAACGTCTACAAATCC
Organism: Phaonia tiefii; assembly: GCA_963931995.1. Classification (NCBI taxonomy): domain Eukaryota; kingdom Metazoa; phylum Arthropoda; class Insecta; order Diptera; family Muscidae; genus Phaonia; species Phaonia tiefii. Next base: position 248,488,513 of record OZ008368.1, on the reverse strand, counting down.
ACAAATTGTGCTGAAAGTAAGAGGATGTTTGAGCATTATTCCAGGGAATTTGACTTTCTAAATAAATTTCTATACGGCAATTACATTGTGCAATTTGAAAATAAAATAGTTACTAATCCACAGTCATTTTGGCACTTCATAAAAGCTAAACGTAGAAGCAGTGATTTTCCGTCATCAATGTTCTGGGAAGATAAATTTGCAAATTCTCCAGTTGAACAAGCAAACTTATTTGCCGATTTCTTCAAATCCAACTTTGAATTTGGGGTACCAAGTATTGCTTCAAGTTTTTTGGATGGTGTTAACTCAATCACAAATTTATCTTTCTTTCAGTTTGATGAATCTGATATACTCGCTGCCTTATCTGATCTAAAGGATTCACCTAAACCTGATATAGATGGGCTTCCTACGTTGTTTCTTAGGAAATGTAGTTTGTCTATTTGCGGTCCGCTAAAATTGATTTTTAATAATTCCCTTAAAGCTGGTACGTTCTTAAACCAATGGAAAGTTTCCACTATAATGCCTATTCATAAATCAGGATCAAAAAATGACATTAGCAATTATAGACCGATATCTAAATTATCTAACGTATCAAAACTCTTGGAACATTTAGTTTATGATAAAATTTATCACTCTATTTCCCAATTTTTATCTGAATCGCAGCACGGTTTCATAAAACATCGTTCAACAATTACTAACCTCTTAGTCTTTACTAATTTCTGTATCAAGTCTTTTGAGTCAGGGTTTCAAGTTGATACACTCTATTTTGACTTTTTCAAAGCCTTTGATAAGGTATCGCACAGTTTACTTTTAATGAAATTGGCTAAAATTGGATTTCATTCGTGTCTTTTACAGTGGTTTGAATCGTATTTAAGTAATAGAGTGTGTCGTGTGTGTGTTGATAATGTTTACTCGAATAGGTATACAGCAACCTCTGGTATACCGCAAGGTAGTATGTTAGGACCTCTTCTTTTTATATTATTTGTTAATGATATTGAATCATGTTTCAAACATTCTAAATTTCTCATGTATGCTGACGATTTAAAACTTTTTACTAAAATTTCTTGTCTTCAAGACTCTATTTTACTTCAGGAAGACATCAATCGATTAGTCATTTGGAGTGAATGTAATCATTTAAAACTACATACTGCTAAATGCTTCCATCTTCCTTTTGCAAGGCGTATAAATTTAGTTAACTCCATCTATTTCATTGAAACTTATTTAATACCTAAAGTTAGTAAAATGTTAGATTTGGGCATTGTTTTTGATCCAAAACTGGTATTTAACTTGCATGTGGATTATATAATGCCTAAAGCGTACTCCACCCTTGCTTTTGTGAAAAGAAATAGTAAAGACTTTCGGAACCCTTACACACGAAAATTACTATACACCGCTTTTGTTAGATCTAAATTAGATTATGGTGCCATTATTTGGAATCCCTACCATAATGTACGCATTAATCGTATTGAGTCATTGCAAAAGAAATTTATTAAATTCGCATTGTTTGAAGTAAATTTCCATAGTCCAATTCCTTCGTATGAAGCTAGATGCAGATTAATTCACTTGGAAACGCTATCTAGTCGCAGATCCAAGTGTTCTGTATTGTTTTTATACAAACTAATTTGTGGATTTGTAGATTGTCCTCCGCTTCTTAGCTGCATAAATATTAATACTCCCTTACGGTGTCTTAGAAATAATGAATTTTTTAATATATCAGTTAATAGAAATAATTACTCTTCTTTTGAGCCTATATTGAGGTGTCTTAAGGAATATAATACTATTAATATGAAGTGTTCAATTGATTTTTCGTTTTCACTTAATAAATTTAAAAATATTTTGGATTTATATTACTTTTAGTTAAGCTAGTCTGTAAGGATTTTAATCCATAGACATAAATAAATAAATAAATAAAATAGTGCGTAAAATGAAATAGTGCATTCTTACTGAGACACCCTTTAAATGATATTCAGCCCAAACTATGTAAAAGAAAGTTAAGGAAAATTTTGAAAAAATTGTGTTGTTAAAATTTTGGTTGCCAGATGAGTCGTGGTGGCAATTTAATGGTTACTGTGATTCACACATAAATGCCATAGACTAAAAAACATGATGTAATAAAACAAAAGTATTTCCACAAAGTCTGATGTGTTTTATTTATAAAAGAAAATCTGCGGTCTTATTGAATCACCCTACATTCATATATATAAACTTATCAAACATGACTCGTAAAATTGCCAGCATATTTACAATAACATTTTGTAGAAAATTACAAATATCTACATTAGGGTGGCAATGAAATGTATGGAGGAAAATATATTTTCGAAATTTAATAACCCCCAGGCGGGTTAATACCCGCAGTTAAAACTCGATTTATATAAAACGGTTTGCTAACCGTTTCGTTTTAATAAACCTGGATTTGTTTATTGAACCCGGTTTTTAATTCCAGTATTAAAACCCGAGTTTAACAACCGCTGTTTTTAAAATAAAAGGGATTTTGAAGTAAGGTTTCGAAACAGGTTTGTACAACTCCGTTCGTCAAGCCTGTATTTTGGTTGTAAAACCCGGATTTAAACTAAGGGTTTTAAAACCGGTTTCTATAACCGATTATTCTACCCAATTGTCATATCAGATTTTATAGAATCGATTTGAGTACGTAACTTAGTTTTAGCTAATCTTTTGCAATTTTTTGATTCAGGGGTTGTTAAACACGGTTTCAAATACTGGAATTAAAAACCGGTTTCAATAATCAAATCCAGTATTATTAAAACGAAACAGTTAGCAAACCGTTTTATATAAAGCGAGTTTTAATTGCGGGTGTTAAACCCGGTTTTTGAACTCGGTTTTTTAAACCCGGGTTTTTAAAAACCGGTTTTTAAAACCGTAACCAACTGTCACATCGCATTTAATAGAATCGGTTTGAGCACATGGCTTATGTTTCTAACTTATAATTTGAAATTTGTATAATGTGGTACCCTTATAAGGCCACCTTGGCGATTTTTTCTCGAGATAGCCCACTTTGCCGCACGATAACACCATGAAACCGTTGCATGAACATATCGTGTTATAGCTTATTGGAAGGGTATAGACTTCTGCTAAAAGCTATTGGAATCCAAGTTAAATATTTTTTTCACTTAAATACAATTTTTGGAAAAAAACGAAAAACCCAAATTTTAATTTTTCTTAAAAATTTCAACTTTTTCAAATTAAAAATTGGAACCCTTAGAGTGGTTGGATTTTACTCAAACTTTATTAAGTTTATGTTCAGGTTAAACTAAATCAATGTGCAAATATTTTTTTCAAATGCACCGAGGAATGAAGATTTTCTAGTGTATACGAATTTTCACCCAAAATGTCAAAATCCGAAAACTTTGACTGAAGTGGGGCACGGCTTAGAGTTGTCCGATTCGGCTCAAATTTTCACCAAGTCAGTTTTATACCATTAGGAACAAGGATCCGCCTGGGGTTTACTAAAAATCCGAAGTTATTTTTTCATTGCCACCCTAATCTACATGTATCTGCAAATTGCTAATGTGTAAAATTCCAACCGAATTTACACTCATACTCGCAATTTAAAAAGAATTGTCATAAAAAACAAAATCCAATGAATCGAGTGTTTTCAAAATGCGGCTGTCATTTGTTAATATGTTATATTTTGAGTAGGAGGAGTGTTGGAAAGTGTCACTATTGCAAAATAGTAAATAATTTAAAATTATTATGAAAACACAATTCGAAACTGCCGGAGGGCAAGTTGGGAGGAGAGTGCAGAAGAAGTTCCAAGAACTGTGTGTACACAAAACGAGCCATGGGCAACTTAATTTTCAAACATGATGTTCAAACACTGTGTGAACATTGGAAAAACAACTTGTTCAACTATAAAATGAAAACACACCACACACAAAAAAAAACACCACTAAAATATTGAAAATATAAATTGAAATGAAAAATCTCCGGACGCGTTGTTGGGGCGTTTACAGTTCTGCTCAAACAAACTAACAAGCAAATATTTTTCAAAATTTATTAATAATTTTTTTTTTTTGTGTTGGATTTTTGATGTAGTTTATGATCGGACATACTATTTTCAGACGGTATGTGTAATGGGCATTGGTGGTTTTTGCGTTCGATTCGTGTTTGTTTATTTCGATTTTTGGTTTTAATGTGAAATTATGATCTCTCAAAATGTTAAGTAGACAGCTTTATAGGCGTTTTTCTGTTTATTGAATTGGCGGACGACTGAGCCTACACGGTGCGAGTTTCGTAAACAAACAAACTTGAATTGCGGTATTTAAATAATTGTATATTATGAAGGTGGAAGGAGTTTCGTAATAAAGAAAATCAAGAAATTTATTAATTAAGTCATAAAATACACTGGAAAAAAATATTGCATACCAATGAAAGTTTGACTGACATGGTGTTGTCATTGAACAGCAAATCCAGCCACACGCAAAGAAAAAAAACGTTTATTGCTCGGTTGCCGCAACAATACTTTGATTGATTTGAATTAATTTATTAATCGCAACCGTTCATGTAGTTCTCCCAAATGAACTCGTATATCGCAAATGTGTCTCATGTTGTTGCAAACGAGTTTTCGTTTGCATCAAACGTGTACAAAATTACATTTGCGATAACTGAAATTAACCATTTTTCTAACAAGAGCACAGATTACGAAGAACGTAAGTTTCTCTCATTCTCTCATGTATACACCGTCGTATCCACTCGTTTGGCATACACACTCACGCATACCAATAATAGTGATCACACACTCTAATGCTTCTACCTTGTCAATATAGTTTGCTGCGCTTTTAGTTGTTATTTGAATGCGAGGCGAGACAGACGTGTAAGTAGACAGTGAAAAAATATAGACACAAATTACAACTTTATCTAAAACAAACTTTATGGATAAAACCAAAATCATAAAAGTTGGAAACTTAGACAAATGAGAGCTTATGGACGCCATAAATAAAAGTTGTAATTACCACTCGGTTGCTGCAACCGAAAGAACAGTTGGCAGAACCGTTTTCGTTTCTCGCAAACATTTTTTTAGCTTATATTTTTCATAACTCGTTTACTGCAAACGTTTTTCAGTTCTCGCAAACGAAATGAGACGTATGGATTAACAGAAATACGATTCTCCCAACTACAGTCCCCAAACGAACTTCAGTTATGAGATTTCGTTTTACCACAATTTCCAACAATTGCAAACAATTTCAGCTGCTCATTAGAATGATGGTAGCATGTCTGTCTAGAAAACGGCCAAAGGTGGAGGTTCCCGAGATGCAATCTTCCATTTCCGGACATTTTTCTGGCAACTGACGGTAGTTGGTTGGTTGGTTGAAAAGGCTGCAAGGCAGCACGCTGTCTAGCAAACTTAGGCTAAAGAAGCCCATTGTGATACCAGCAGTTTCCTCTATAGCAACTATTGTCTACTTTGCCCTTTCAATGAATTTGTCTATAAGACCAACAGGAATATCCTGTAGGGCTGCAGTGCTAACCAAATTTGTTCCGAATATCCTACTTCTCAGTCCTGCCACAGCAGGGCAATCCAAGGGAAGGTGTTTCGTCGTTTCCTCGTCCTCTTCCATGCAGCATCTACAGAGAGTAGAGTTTCTATGTCCCAATCTTAGGGCGTGTTTTCCTACAAGACAATGTCCCGTAAGTGTTCCTATCATTGTGGATAATCTGCCTCTCGACAAGTTAAGTAGTTGCCTAGTCCTCTTCCTCACCACCTGTGGCCGGAGGACCCTGGCTTGTTTACAAGTTGAAGTAAGTCTCTACTTGTCCTTGAACATATTATCGGCCCACTGCCTGATCTGCAAACGGCAGGTAGAGATTGGCATACTAACACTTGCTTTTGCCGGAAGAACCTGTGCCGTAGTACCCTGTCTAGCTAACGCATCCGCCACGCAATTATCTGGAATGTCGCTGTGTCCCGGTACCCAGATGAGCCTGATGTTCAAATACTCTGCCATCACCCTAAGTGATGAGTGGCATTCTTTCACCGTCAGGGACGTAGTAAACATGGCATCGAGGGATTTTATAGCAACCTGGCTGTCTGTGTAGATACATATTCTCCGGAGGGTTGTGACACTACTTTTCAATAGTTCTGTAACCTCCAGTATGGCGGTAATTTCCGCCTGAAATACACTACAGTGATCAGACAGCTTAAAGTAGTAAACATACTCACAAATAACCAGAAAAGTTTGAAGGTCGTTTGCCGCAAACATTATTTGTTTGCAACGCATACTCCATGTTACCTACAAAAGTTTAAATGATTCCCGCGGATAAAAATATTTATCGCCAATGTCGCTTGTAGTGTTGCACAGTAACTTTTGTTTAGATCTTTATTCATTCAAAATTATAATAAAAGGTGTTTTTTAAGGCCGATAGATATTTAAATCGAAACAAATAAGACAAAAATTAAATTTTAATAACAATTTTATTTTATTCGAAGGATCAATATACAACATTAACATTTTAAAATCATTTCGGGCATATGGCCACCGCGGTTGTTCATGACGAAGCGCATTCTAGAAGTCCAATTTTGGGTCAGCTTTTCGAGCATTGCTGGCTTTACATCACGAATAACACGAACAATTGTGGCCTCCAAGGCATCAATTGTTGCTTGTTAATCAGCATAAACTAGTGACTTCACGTAGCCCCACAGGAAATAATCGAGAGATGTCAAATCGCTCGATCTTGGAGGGCAATTGAAAGGTCCATTTCTCGAAACCAACTTATCGCCAAATTTTGATTTCAATAAATCGAAATTTTTCATCTCATCCGAATCAATGTCATCCATATAAACAAAAAAATCATTAATCATGGTGCGGTAATGATCTCCATTGCCCGTTAGGCGAGCTCCGGCTTCATTTTTAAAGAAATAAGGTCCGATGCTGCCACAAGGTATTGAAATACACTACCAATTTTCATATATTTGCAACTCCCAAACTCACTTATATTTAAGTGCAAACATTAGCACGTTTACTTGCGAACATGCATGTTTTGACGTGGAATTATATGCACGTTCCATCTCCAACATCTATATGCTTACGTGGAATCAATCGTATGTCTCCTGCCAAACCTCTATATATTTGCGTGGAATCATGTGTATATTTCCTCCCAAACATAATTTATGTAAGAGCAAACTATTTTCAGATGTTAGGCTCGGGCAGACAAAGGCCTTCAGGTTGTTGGTTGGTTTTTCAGTTTCTTTGCTCAAAATAGGTTCCCACTACGATAGCGCACATACTATACGAATGAATGACATCCGCAAAAAGCAAATCAACAACACAAACTATTTGATCCGCCCGAGCCCCCTTTTTTTAAATGATCAGAAATATTATACATATACTAATATACATATTTGTCACAATTATTCTGTTGCTCTCAAGAGAGCACGAAGACTGCAACAAACACAACTGTATTTGTTTCACAAACACAACTGCATTTGTATAACAAACACAATGTGTTTGGACACAATTATACCAAATTTGCGTCAAGCTCCAAACACACGGTATATGTGCATCCAAAGATCACAAATAGATGGATTTTCAGCTTGTATCTGCCTAACCTAGCCGATTGACAACTGTGAATAATCTCTCTTGGTCCGTCTTTTATTCTTTTGGTCTCAAACACAACAGTATTTGTATCACAAAAAAATACTGTATTTGTATCACAAAAACGACTGAATTTGTATAACAAACACAAATGTATTTGATTCACAAACTCAACTGTATTTGTAGCACAAACACAACTGTATTTGTAGCACAAACACAACTGTATTTGTATCACAAACAGAACAGAATTTGCTTCACAAACAGAAATGAATTTGTATCACAAATAAACTGTCTTTGTATAACAAACACAACTGTATTTGTTTCACAAACACAACTGTATTTGTTTCACAAACACAACTGTATGTGTACCACAAACACAACTGTATTAGTAACACAAACACAACTGTATTAGTAACACAAACACAACTGTATTAGTAACACAAACACAACTGTATTTGTAACACAAACACAACTTTATTTGTATCACAAACACAACAGTATTTGCTTCACAAACACAACAGTATTTGCTTCACAAACACAACTGCATTTGTTTCACAAACACAACTGTATTTGTATCACAAACACAACTGTATTTGTATCACAAACACGACTGCATTTGTATCACAAACACAACTGTATTTGTATAACAAACACAAATGTATTTGAATCACAAACACAACTGTATTTGTATAACAAACACAACTGTATGTGTATCACACACAACTGCATCTGTATCACAAGCACAACTGTAGTTGTATCACGAACACAACTGTATTTGTATCACAAACACAACTGTATTTGTATCATAACCACAACTGTATTTGTATAACAAACTCAAATGTATTAGAATCACAAACATAACTGTATTTGTATCACAAAAACGACTGAAGTTGTATCACAAACACGACTGAATTTGTATAACAAATACAAATGTATTTGAATCACAAACTCAACTGTATTTGTAACACAAGCACAACCGTATTTGAATCACAAACACAACAGTATTTGCTTCACAAACACAAAAGAATTCGTATCACAAACACAACTGTATTTGAAACACAAACACAACTGTATTTGTAACACAAACACAACTGTATTTGTATCACACACACAACTGCATTTGTGTCACAAACACAACTGTATTTGTATAACAAACACAAATGTATTTGAATCACAAACACAACTGTATTTGTATAACAAACACAACTGTATTTGTATCACAAACACAACTGCATTCGTATCACAAGCACAACTATAGTTGTATCACAAACACAACTGTATTTGTATCACAAACACAACTGTATTTGTATCACAAACACAACTGTATTTGTATCACAAACACAAATGTAATTGTATAACAACCACAAATGTATTTGAATCACAAACATAACTGTATTTGTATCACAAAAACGACTGAAGTTGTATCACAAAAACGACTGAATTTGTATAACAAACGCAAATGCATTTGAATCACAAACTCAACTGTATTTGTAACACAAGCACAACTGTATTTGTATCACAAACACAACAGTATTTGCTTCACAAACACAAAAGAATTCGTATCACAAACACAACTAAATTTATATAACAAACGCCTGTATTTGTATCATAAACACAGCTGTATTTGTATTACAACCACAACTGCATTTGTATCACAAACGGCACTATATTTGGATCACAAACACATATATTCCAACATATTAATCTCTGTGTTAACAACACGTAATGTTGAATAGCAAACACAATGTGGTTTGGCAAAATTATACTGAATTTGTGATAAACTCCAAACACACGTTATATGTGCATCCAAATATAAAAAAGAGTTGGATTTTTCAGCGTGTATCTACCTAACCTAGTCGTAGACAGAATCTTGAACTCCTAGGAGCAAATTAAATGCTTCTACGGTGGGGCTAGTGCTTAGTGACTTTAGCCCGTTGTTTCACAATCGACTAATAAGTTTAAGTGAATCGTTTATCAACTGCCACCAATATCTAGTCAGACCTGAGATCAAAACCAAACTGGACACTTTAGGTTTAAAAGAACTAAACGTATTCCATTAAATACGCCGTAGGGGCATATGCAATGAATAAATATGAAATTTGGGAAAATAAAAAAAATCGATTTAGGGTTTTCAAGTACAATCGTTTAAAGCGAACCACTTTTGCTATTAGCAAAAGAGAAATAAGGAGTTCAAAAGCAGATTAAGATTAACAGCAGTCAAGAGACAAATATGAATCGTTGATTTCAAAGGATCTAACTTTTGTTCTGTTGGATTTTCAAACGAAAGCAAAGTTCAGGTTACTACTTACGTATATTAAAGGATCATTCATAACGCACCACCACTTGTGCTCACAAAGTTCCTGGCACTTCCTTAGCATAGAATAAAACACTGTTCTGTTTTCCCTCATCCCATAACCCAATGTCTCCCTTGCATTATCAAAAATTAAAACAAAAAACTGCGTCATCTCTAAACAATGATAAACAGAAATCGGGGAGTGCGTAAGGATATGTGTAATGCGTGTTTGCAAGGACTCTTTATACCCCTCATTCTTTCTGCAGTTTCTACAATTCTGCTTTGAGTCCTTTAACAATAGCAGTAGGAGCGAAATCAAATGTCGCATGGCTGAGCAACAAACGGAAAGCGGGAAGATAAATTCAAACGCTTAGGAAGTTTGCATACACAAACCGCTAAAAGTGTAAATGAACTCAAACGGGAAAATGGGCAGCAGGAAAAAGTCTCGGGGCCACTGTGGTTGGTAGGGGTTCCAAGTTTGAAAATTGAAAGAATGAAACTTTAGGAGGATAAAGTTTAAAATCTAGGATGTGTGAATAAAATCGATGACAGGGCAAAGGATTTAAATATTTTAAAATTTTTGTAAAAACAAACAAACCACTGTGCGCTCATTTGACTTACACCAGCAAATGACATCAACACACAAAGAGCATGGAAAAGTAAAATTAACAGTCGTAAGAAAAACAGGAGAAATAAGAGTTCAACCAAAAGGAAACTCAAAAGAAGTCAAAAAGGATGAGTGGTGGCACACAAATACCACAGCGATCCGACATCGACAAAGACGACAGCGACAGCGAAATTTCCAATGATTGTTATGTTTAGCACAGAATGGTGGTGACACGTACGCACTCGCATTCGCACTCACACATAAAGAAGCACAAACTGTCAAAGGACAATGACGCTGCTTATGATGTTAACGATGATGAAGTTGAAGACGATGAAAAGGACGAAGAAATAAAGTCCTAATAACTCGCTGTCATCAGAAAGAAAAAGTAAAGGAAAAAAAGTTTCCGAGACTTTTAGTGGCGTGGCTTTTGTCGTAGAATTGTTGATTGTATGTAAGCATTTGTTGTTGCCACTGCTGTGTGTTGTTGTCAATATCCTTTCAAAGTGGAAAAGCAAGAGCAGCAACGACAATAGAGAAATTTATACGTAATCACACGCATTTTTTTGTTTTTTTATTTCAAAGGAATCTTAAGTTTAGCTTTGGAAGGAGGCAAACGGCCAGCTGAACACACATAATGCTTAATGTCACATGGAGTATTAAGATAAACGAACACATGAGACATTTTTTTTTTGCGTTTGTTTTTGTGAACAGGACACACATATATGCTGAAGTTTACGCATGTTAGGGGTCAGCATTTAAAAACGGCTTCTAGGGAAATCTACAATTCTTATCAGGAATTTTGTATTTGAATGAACTCCAAGGTAATAACCGGGATACTTTGTTGGACTCCACATTTCCTTACACCTGGCTCGTATAGTAGCAGTTCTGAATTCCCGGTATTTGCCCTTTCAGTCAGAAACCGGGCACGAATTATTGGCTCTCATTTCAGGCCACGTCCTCAAAGGTGCCCTTTGATAGCAGTTCCCGAAGATCGCAATGTTACTGTCGCTCTCAATGTCTCACCGCTCAATGGCAAAAATGTTGCATAACGCATGCAGCACTCGGTGGAAGCTGCCTTCACGGAATGGAAACTTGGATGAAAACTCAGTGTCCATAGCAGGCATATGCTTCGCCGACGTTAAAACTGAAATGTCTTCCCTTTATGTCGTTTTCATCCCCGTCAACACCGCCGAACAACTTCCTTATTTCCAACTTCCTTATACGCCAGCGAAGATATTGCGCCAACTGCCTGGCAAGATCGCAACAACTCCACGGACAGAGTCTGCGTGATTTAATGTAGTTCTCGACGTGAAGTCCTTAACCACAGCGGAGGACCGCCCCACCAATAACATGTTTGATACGACTGTTACCGCCGCCCGCAAGATATCCATGCTAACACGCATTGAAGGGTAGCGAAGAGATCAGAAATAGTATTCGCATATCTGCCAACGCGACTTCTTTTTTCCGGCCACGAGCTACCAATTGAGCAACTCTCTGTACGCGAGCTGCTGCTCCTTGAAAAGGAATCCTAGACCTCTTCCGTGGTGTGGGCCACGGAGACCATGTTTCAAGAAGTAGACTTCGTTACAACGTAACTGATACACAAAGAGAACCACATACACTGTCCCAGCGATTTGAAGGCAGCCACAACCAGCACGATCTCCTACAAGGCGGCCAACCCACCCGTACTACCGGATAGGCATACTGTCTGGTCTGAGTGTCGCAGTGAAGCTGCTCCCAGATTTTACTTCGTACTAAGTAGGGGACTGGTCGCCCCGGCCAATAAAGTATCATCGATAGACAAACCAACACAAACAACATTGGTATTGAAATGCCAAATTGCAAAGAAACCGGTCTAATAACCACGGCTGTAGCTTTCTCATCACAGTGGGAGCGATTCCGTTTCCACCTCTTCTGATCAATAACAGTAAACGCCAACCATTCTTCAGCCATCGCCCAATGATACCCCCGTGGGTTACAAAACACAAACTGAAAAGGCTCGAGTTCGAGACCTTCCACGCGTTATTCCCAACCAGCACACGGTACCAGAAAAAGGCCGCTGGTTAGACCTGGCGGCTAATCCACTTCCATATTCGCCACCGGCGAAGTCCGGGAACCGGCAGTGCCTAAAAGACAAAAGACCTAACGGTTCAATAAAAACGTTGAAAACGCTGGATCCACAAAAATTCATCCATTAACCATGGGGACATGCTGACACAGACCAGCGTTAACCCTTCATAACTATTTAACTATCCTAGCACGACGATTCGCGAAAACCCGAGAGCCACACCGCGTTGCCACAGACAACGCATCCAGAGACAGAAGCGTATCACTCACTAACCGCTCACTAACCAATGGAGCACGCTGGCACACACCAGCGGTCACCCTACACCACAATTAAACTATCCTATCGCGACAACTCGACAAAACCCGAGAGACAAACTTCGTTGCCACAGCCAACGCATCCGGAGACAGAACCGTATCTGTCACTAACCACTCAAACTTATACTTTACACGACCATTGGTACTGGTATCACAAAGGCCCTGCCACTCAGGAGTGAATAAGACCGAGCCCGCCGCTCACTCCTACTCATGATCTTCGCCACAACAATGAGCCAATCTGACTCACCCAGTGTGTGCCCCTTCTTGATTTTGAAGTCCATGCTATGACGCATCACCTATAGATCAAGTAGAGTGGCACCCATCAACCTCTCCCATCAGCCTCTGCAGACAGTACGAAATGCTGGCATACAAGCCAAAAACATTACCCTCTGAACAGAGAATACTCGGCACTGCCCGATAACACTTTTCGCAGTTTCACACTCACTCAGAGGGTCCAAACGTCCATGTACACGGTCCTAAGTGATTGACGACTCAGACCCCAATCACTCTTCAAAACGCGCCTAAGCTTACCTACCACGATTGCCAGTCTTGGTATGTGATACAATCAGTTCATCCTTTCTCCCATGGTGACTCCGAGATACTTCACCGCTGGGGATTACCAGATTATGCCACCACAATTAACACACACGATTGGAAAATGGGACTTAAAACTACCCTTCAGCAACATTGTCACTGCCTTTTCCACCGCTATACGCTCGCCCCACAGAGTAGCAATACCCATTATAGCCGTGAATAACTGTTCCAACTCGGAGCGAGATCTACCCTCAACCATAATGATTAGGTCGTCAGCATACGCACATATCTTGCATTCGCCCTCAGGCTCATGCAAGAGCGAATCCATCCACAGATTCCACACAAAGGGGACACAAATGACACCATGCGGACATCCTCCTCCAGCACTATTTGCCCATACTATCACTGCCTTTTTGACAGAGAAGTAACTTCTCCAACTCCACGGGCAGTTGTACACCCCATACATATGGTGCCGATCATCACACGCTCCTCATTCTGACAAAATCTGTGCAGCAGGTCAGCTGCGAAAACGCGCTGTCAAACCCAACGCGGGTTTTCATGGTATGGTAAACCTACCCTACACCAATAGTAATTCAAAGATCTGATCCGAATAGTTAGTCCAAGAACTCCGCGAAGACTCGCTCCATTTTGCCACAAAGGCTTGTTCCTTCGTTCGTAAGAAGGTTTGTTCCTACAAAGGCACTCTCCTTTGTTCCTACGAAGGCTTGTTCACACACTCGTACCAAATTTATCCTCCCTAGTCTACAAATAGTACAGGTCGAGCCTAATCGCATACGGTGAAAACCATAAATTGTTCGTATCAAAGCGGAAAGTTTTATATGTCGATTTCACAATTCTCATTTAGTTGATGGTATTTATTGGTTGACAAAGTTAATTATCTTGTTAAAGAAACCATACCCTACCCCAACAGTTCTTCTAAGATCCGAGTCGAATAGTTGTTTAAGAACTCTGGGGATATTCGTTCCATTTTTCCTACAAAGGCTCGTTCCTTTGTTCCTACGAAGGCTTGTTCCTACATTCGAACCACATTTATCCTCCATACTCTACTCATAGTATAATCAGACTACATTTATCATCCCAGGCAATTACCAGATCACAGCAAATTGTGTCTTTCAAAGCCGAATGTTTTATATGTCCACTTCAAAATTTTCATTTTGTTGATGGTAGTTATTATACAAGTACTCAACTCTTGGTTGAAGTAGGGGCTCGTTTGCACACCGAAGCAAAGTTTATTGTCGTGTTAAGGAAACCATACACTACCCCAATAGATCCTCTAAGATGTGATCAAAATAGGCAGTCTAAGAATTCTGCGAAGACTCGTTCCGTTTTGCTTACAAAGGCAAGGTTTGTTCATTTGTTCCTACATAGGCCCGTTCCATTGTTCCTACGAAAGCCTGTTCCTACATTCGCACCAAATTTATCTTTCCTACTCTACAAATAGTAGAGTTCAGACTACATTTATCAGCCGATCCCAATAGAATACGGTGATACACCCCAGATCAGAGCAAATTTTTCGTATCAAAGCGGAAAGTTGTATATGTCGACTATGCAATCCTCATTTAGTTGGTGGTATTTATTGTATAAGGATGCAACTCTTGGTTGAAGTAGGGGTTTGTTATGCCTCCGAGATAAAGTTCATTGTCATGTTAAAGAAAGTATACCCTACCCCAATAGTTCTTCTAAGATCCGAGTCGAATAGTTGTTTAAGAACTCTGTGAATATCCGTTCGTTTTTTGCTTGGAAAGGTTAGTCTCTTTGTTCCTACGAAGGTTTGTGCCTTTATTCCTATGAAGGCTTGTTCCTTTGTTCCTACGAAGACTTGTTAGGATTGTTTTTGTCCTACGAAGGATCTGCTTGTACCTTTGTACCTACATAGACTTTGATTCTTCGTCCCTAAGAAAGTTCGTTCCTTTATTCCTACGTCGACTTGTTCCTTTGTCTCTAAGAAAGCTTTGTTTTCACCACTGAAGGGAAGAGTTTAATTCTTCGTTGCCCATCTAATGTAATCCTAATCCCCCTTGCGTATCTCTTTAGAACAAAACACTGTCGATTATCACCGAATGCCAATACAGTTCCAACGTCACTATACCTGTAATACGGACCTGAATGCCGCCTATTAGCACCGAATGCAAATACTTGTTCAGAGGACAACACCAAGTTCCACCGTCATCATCACGGCACCTGTACCCCTATCCTGAACACCATAGATTAGCACTGAATACCATTCCAGCATCACCGTACATATACCCCGAACGTGAAAGCCGTCAACAATCCTCGAATGGAAGCGCTCTTGTAGAGTCCGACTCCAACCGTACAACGACTGATACCGTGGGTGTTATCCACTTATCTTGATCCTTTTCCGAAGTCACTCATCTAGAACTGTCATGACTAAAAACTGAAGTCAAGTTTGGCAAACAGTGGCAGCAAAATTTTTGACTATTAAAAATTACTTTTTAAAGATTCGTTCGGTAATAAGCTTTATGTTAAACTTTGAAAAATTGTCCGGTTGTGCTTAGAACCTGATCCCCTTCCGAATTCATCGACCTAGATCTTTAAGGACCACGGAGTCCGTAGGCTCTTATTTGACAAACTGCGCAACACTGTTGATATCAGAGAATTACAAGACAGATGTCCATCCAGGATTTAAAACAATAGTCCAGAAGGAATTCATTCTACTCCTAATAATACAAAAATACAATATCTCAATAATTCGCAACAACCACGATAAAATGAGAAACATTGTATAATAGCTTAAAGATATAAACACGGCATACATGGTGACGCTGCAGTCAGTTACAGCGAGTCAGGGAATCGTCAAGTTGCCTGATTGCAACAAAGTAACGCACATGATTATGCAGAGCAAACATAAGGTGCAAAGTTCTGCATACTCTCACTGAACTAATTGTTTGAAAAGAGGTAGCATCACCCGTAAATTCGGCTGTTGCCACCGAATTGCAGTTGCCACAACCGAATTGAGGTTGTGACGATTGTATTCAGTACTGAAATTCGGTTGAAACAACCTCTAATAGGTTGTGGCAGCCTCCAATAGGTTGTGGCAATGTCAAATATGTTGTGACATCCTCTAATAGGTTGTGACAACCTCGAATACACTGTGACGACTTCTAACAGGTTGCAACAACCCCTAATAGGTTACGGCATCCCCTAATAAGTTTTGAACACCTCTAATAGGTTGTGACAACCTCTAGTTCGGATCTGTTGGAATCTAGAATAGTTGTGACAACCTCTAATACGTTGAGACATCTTCTAATAGGTTGGGACAACCTCTAATATGTAGTGACAAACTCTAATAGGTTGTGACAACCTCTTATAGGTTGTGACCACCTCTAATAGGTTGGGACCACCTCTAAGAGGTTGCGGCAACCTCTAACAGGTTGTGACTACCTCTAATAAGTTGCGACCACCTCTAAGAGGTTGTGACAACTTCTAATAGGTTGCGACAGCCCCTAATAAGTTTTGAAAACCTCTAATAGGTGATGACAACCTCTAATAGGTTGAGACAACCTCTAATAGGTTGTGACCACCTCTAATAGGTTGTAACCACCCCTAATTCGGATCTGATGGCATCTAGTATAGTTGTGACAACCTTTAATAGGTTGTGCTAACCTCTAATAGGATGTGACAACCTCTAATAGGTTGCGACAAACTCACATAGGTTGGGACAACCTCTAATATGGTGTAACAACCTCTAATTAGTTGTGACCACCTCTACTAGGTTGTGACCACCTCTAAAAGGTTGCGACAACCTCTAATAGGTGTTGACAGTCTCTAATAGGTTGCAACAACCTCTAATATGTTGGGACAACCTATAATAGGTTGTGACCACCTCTAAGAGGTTGCGACAACCTCTAATAGGTTGTGACCACCACTAATAGGTTGTGACCACCTCTAAGAGGTTCTGACAACTTCTAAGAGATTACGACAACCGATAATAGGTTGGTATAACCCCTAATAAGTTGTGAATACCACCTCTAATAGGTTATGACACCTCTAATTCGGATGTTATGACATCGAATATAGCTGTGACAACCTCTAACATCGGTTACAGCAAATTCGGTTTTTTTTCTGTTGGTGTAAAAACTGATGCTCTTTGAGACACAAACCTTTAGGCTCCAGAGGTGCTTATATGATACACCATTCCTTTTTCTTAACTACTTTCAAAGAATAGAGAACATAAACAGATGATTTCACTAAATTCATAGAGAATTAGTGAACATAAAACAATAAATAAAAATAAACATTCATCACATGGCAACGCCGCTGACAGTTGCACCCATAGCAGTGGAGCTTCGTATGTATTTCCGATTTACGTCGTTACTACTAGAAATCTGCCCAATACGTCTTGATTGGCCGTTCAAGACATTTGCCTTTTTTCAAGGCATGTAGTGTAGAGAAGTTACAACAACCAAGTACTCCGGGGTACTGCCGACAAAGCATTCGTGTATTTGTGGGTACACAAACACACAATATGATGTGAAGCGAAGTAAACGTAGTAGTATTGTCTTCGTTGGCGCAACTTCGCAATAGTGCAGGTCTTGAAAAAAATTAAAATGTCTTGAATGACCACTCATGACGTCTTAAGCAGATATCTAGTTACTACTTAGTGGTATCTTTAATTAGTTGAATCTAAATGCATCTAAATTCATAGAAACCTGAATGTCATCAAACTATTTACCCGGCAGATTCCAAACTACTCCCTTACCTATTCACTGATCTAGGCTTTTAATGGCCAAAACCTCTGTAGGACCTTGTTGGGCAGACAGTAGCAGCCAAAATTTAGTTTAATAAAAAAAGGACTATTCAAAGATTCCTGCATTAGTAGCCAATTTGTACAACAAGGCAAAACCTTATTGTTATGCGAACATCCTCATCCTTTTCCGAATTCACTGATCTTTACTTTCAATAGCTAAAAACTCTGTAGGATCTTGAGGGGCAGACAGTGGCAGCTAAATTGTTGATTATTTAAAAAGGGGCACTTTAAAGATTCGTTCGTTCCTCATCGTTTGGTGCAATTACGCTAAACTCCATGAACAACTGGTAGTGGACAAAATGTACAATTTTTTAAATTCTCTACTAAAGATGGTCATATAAAATATAATTTTGTTTAAAACTGTGTTCCATTCACCAGGAAAAGCCATTGGCCCCATTTACCCCTAATACTCTTTAGACTGTTCTCGCAAAATTCGCATTTGAAGAAGAACTATGTATTAAGACATCCGTTGTCTGTATATAAGAATTATATACAATCTTATGTATTACATAGACGCTGGTATTCGTCTTAGATTTTTCTTTCTTATTCGTTTGTACATATATTCTTCCATTTCCCCGAACAATAAAGTCGTCTTCAATGTTATGTTAGAGAGAAAGTTCTTTGGCTTGTCAGCTCAACGGCAAGGGACACATGAGCAAAAGAAATCCCCCATATCACCCGTAACAGCAATTGTCCTGATAAAGGAGAACACGACGGAGACATCAGCAACAGCAACAACAATGACTAAAGACAAACGACTGCAGCCAAGACAACGTCACTTGGTGTCTTTAACCTTTCAAGGATTTCTTGCACAGGGAACATTTTTTATTTTTTGTTAGCGTCCTTTTGCTCTGTCTCTTAGTGTGTTGGAGCAAGCGTTCCCATTTCGGGGTAAACTGGTACACTGGTGCGCTATTAGTGGAACATATTTTATGGTTTTCTAGTTGCCACCGCAATGTGGGGCTCCAGGGACTTTGAATACATCAGAATGGATAAGACGCGGGGGCTATAAGAAGGAATCTTTGGAGGAAAAAGGGAACCGTTGAGGCAACACGAGTATCTATATATCTATGTTATTGTGTTAGTTTTCCCGATGTGAAATGAAATAGACATAACTATACCATTTACCATTTCTTAAGCATAACATTCGATTTCTCTTAAGGGGTTTTAAGGGCACCCGAGGAATGTATGTGGAACAGTTGAGAACATTTAAAAGGTAACATAGAAAGAGAGCGGGTGAGAGAGTTATTGAGGAAAATAAAGTCAAAGAAACCATTAAAATGTCAAAGGCTTCAATGATGTTGACATTGTTCATGCATATGTGTTTGAAAGCCATTTAAAGCGAACAACTTTTGTATTGGAAACTATGTATCTGGAACAGTTTCCAAATCAATAAATTGCAATATTAAGAGGGAGTTGGACTAAGTATTGTAGGAACGCATTGAAATGATAACGACTTCAACAACTTTTGAAATACGCATAAGTGTTTGACGGTCATCCAAAACAAGCAATAGTGTTGCATGGGAAGTGTTGGAGATATAGTGGTGAAATATATTTAGAAAAAATAAACAAATTATGAAGTTTCAATATTCCTAACATAGAGTAAAACCTAGTAGAGGAGTTTTTTCTCTCAATAATTTTAGCTTCATAGGTAGTGGTTGCATGTTGGATGGTGGAATGCATGGGTTCAATAACACTGTGTGTAATTTTTTAAATCATGGAAAAATAACCATATATGGACACCACTACGTGATAAAAGATTACAAAAAAGACCCATGTCTAACAGCTTTGCCCAACGTGATGCACTTTTTAATGGGCCCCCAAAGATTTGGGGCCTCAGTGTCATTTTTGAAAAAAGTTATTAATTTGTCAGGCTCATATCTTGCAAACCGTTCGGAATTTGGATTCACTCTCTGAGGGCAAGTTGTATCGCTTATCATAAAGAACAAAAAATGTGAACATATAAAATCAAAACAACTTCATCTTCTAGGTCAGAAAAAAAAATAAAAAATTCAATTTTATTTTACCTTTTTCCCTCTGTTCAGGTCCATAGGTAGCAAACCGTTCAAAATTCAAGGAAACAATCAACCACAAAAATGTACCTCAGATCTTAATAACCAACTTTGTAGAACATATGAACTTCCTACGAATGATTCTTAACAACGTTTAGGTGTCGCTTATGTAGCCGAAAAAGTGAAAAATTTCCCAAAGTCATGCCAAAGATTTGGGGCATCGGTGTCATTATTGCAAAAAAGTGATCATTTTGTCAGCTACAACTTTCCCTCAGAGAGTATATAAAAATTCCGAACGGAATTCGATTCCATGACTATGTCTTCTGCCTGAAAGACACTACAATGGTCTGTTAAGCTTTGTGCAAGGTCTAGACCCTGCGGTTTATAATAGACTTCAAACCCTACCTTGTCATCTAGTTTGGAGCCATCAGTGTAGAAGCCTAAATAACTTCTACAACCTGGTATGCGTCCCTTCCAGTCCCCTCTGTCAGGTATATGAGTAGATAAGTTTCTTTCAAAGGTTGAAGTGGGGTGTAATGTTGCCAGCTTTTACTGTGGCTAACCGTAGATCCCTCAAAATCGACCCATGATCAAATGGGCTTGGTATCCATTGCGCAGAATAGCCTATGCAGATTGCCGACTTTGCAGCCATTACCCTTCCCAACAAATCCAGTGGTAACAGGTGTAGGATAAGCCTCAAACCCCTGGATAGGGATTGGGCGAAGGCCACCCAATAACAATGATGTAAAGCAATGTCGGACGGACAACAGCAGTATATATCCAGTAAACTATTTTTGGGAATAGGCCTTTTACACGAATATAGGGCCACTGTGGCTCTACGGATCCAATACATAGTGTTTGACCTGAAACTACCCTTGCTATCGAGAATAACACCTACACGCTGAAAAATTTTGAATGTTTTGTTGTTTGGATGTAAATACAATGTGTTTGGATGCAAACACAACGTGTTTGTAGCTTGTCGCAAATATAGTATACTTGTGTCCAAACACATTGTGTTTGCTATTCAATATTATATTTTGGAATCCCAGTGATAAATATGTTATAATATAAGTATATGTATCTGTGACCCAAATATGGCTACGTTTGTTGAAAACTGCTGAAAACTGTAACGCGACAGAAAACAAAGAAACAAAAAAGCAGCAGATCTTCAATTCATGAAAATAATGTTCCAAACATAGACATGGTTCCTGCATAAGATTAAATAAATAAATGGTTTCCCATTATATCCCATGAAGGGACCGGGGAGAACTTCTCACAATCACTGAGCTATGCGTTTTCCAGTTTTCACTCACTGATTGGGACCTAAAGTTTTACACCGATTCCGAACGGTATTTTGAGAAGCTTTTTCATGGCTATATACTCGATAGTGTCGCCGTCACTATGCGAGGTGACCGGCTGCGAAAGAAATTTGAAGGTGGTCAGAGCAGGGTTCGAACCCAGGATATCATGTACAAGAGCCGCGCACACTAACCATTGCACCACCAACTGTCATAAGATTACACGGGCCGTTATTTTTCAGCGTGTAGATCTCTTGCACTATCCTTTAGAAAAATTGCTCTAGCAGAAGGGATGAATATATGGAATCATCTGCATCCTGGTATAGAGTATGAGCTCAGTTTTCTCTGGATTTAAACCTAGTCCATTCTGCGTGGTTCACTTAGAGAGTCTCATGATTAAATTCTGGAGCACATCTCTGCACGTGGAAAGGTATTTTCCCTGCACTGTAATTGCAGGATCATAAGCATATGCTACGACTGTGCAACCTATCGCACCAAATTTAATAAAACACTCTTCAGTGATAAATTTCAGAGGAGCGGAAGTAAAACTCCCACTTGGGGTGTTCCTCTATTTAGATTACGAGTTAAGTTCGTGTTTCAAGGACGAGGTTATGCGCCTTTCATGACAGTTACAAACAGAATCTATTCAGTGCAGGCAGGTGAACGACAGACGATCTTAATGCACCAAAAAAAGGGTCGCCATGCGGGTTTGGTCAAGCTATGAACAAAATTGTTTGAAAAACTTGATATCCACTTCTAGGGACAATTTTTTGTATGTTCTTAGCTGTGTGTTTGAGTCTCACTCACATGATTACTTCAGTAGCTGTGGCGATAAAGTGACGGGTGCACCTGCTAGGGTTTTTTTATGAGCAGGAGTATACCTTTAGGAACTTACTACTTTCCATTTTGGTAGTATACTTTTAGGCTATTACTCTTTTCCATTCCTTAAGTTTAAATCATTTTTGAAAAGTAAAAAAATTTTGAAAAGAACTACCTCAATTTGTCGTGAATGCAACATGACGTGACGAGGTATCTCAATAGTCCTCAATGAGCTAAGATGTTATATATGACAGCTACATCTACAAAACCTACCAAAATCTATCTTTTCTGCTTCTATTTAGACCCCGTATATGTTCGTTAGGCACGAAATTTTATCAAAATTCGTGCATTTACCTCTCTACCTGTAATCAATCCCCTTTGGCCATTAGTAAACTCTTCCCCCAAAACCTTCAGTTTGGTTACCCTGAACTCTTTAAAAATTCCCACATAAATTTATTTTTTCACATTTGTCTGTTTCTCGTTCGCATGCATTCGATGGATTATCTCGTGCTAAAGCGTCACATGTCAAACTGACACCTTTAAAAATAAAAATACAGCAAATTGATGGTAATAACGTTAATGAGTCGTAGCAGCCTCGTATGAGATATTGTATATGCTACATGTGTGTGTAGTTATATAGGTACGTAGGAATGGATGGTTATTGCAACAAACGCTGTGACGCGCTAAACTATGATGCAGCATTGCCCTGAAACAAGCGCGCCATCGGGGGGGGGGGGGGGGGCGTTTAAGCCTACCGCTTATGCCATCACCATCATCATTGCCATCGCCATCAACTATATCGGCGTTGTGCGAATGAATTTTTGTGGCTGTTTGCAGAATTACGATGATACTCACACGATATATGATATAAGGGGAAAGGGTCGCGACCCATTGGACTGGAAGAATGTCAACCTAAAACGTGATGCAAATATTCCAATATGCATATAAGAAAACGAGTTCGTACCCTGAGGAATAATATGGCATCCGAGAGATTGTGATCACATCGATATAATATAAAATAATATCTCGCTGAGTTTACGAGATATCAGATGTTAAAGTTTACAAAAATTTTACAAATTTACGAGTTTTGTGTCTCTCAAAATTAAGATCTTCTATCGTAAAACAAAAATGGAAATATTTAATAGGATTAATAATGAAGTGTATATTATCCATAATTCGCTTAGTTATCGAATTATGGAAAGCCGAAATTTGTTAGAATGACAAAAAAATTACATGATGTGTCAGGGAACACCCGGTTGGAACGAAGTTCCTTTCGCTATATATTATGTACTAGTTAGTTCCAACACGCCTAATGCGCCCGTGGAAAAATACGATGATTTCAATGGATCTTTAAGAAAATATACTTTTTGTACAATGATAAACTTTATTTAAGAAAAAATTCTTTTTTATAAATTTAATGTTTTTTTTTTAAAGAATATTTTTAAGTCCTTTTGGTACGAATATGTATTATATTTTCCCGAAAATGTAATTTTTTAACGAGAGGTACTTCTTTTATTGAAAGCTAATGGGTTTTTTAAGAAAATGTATTATTTTTAAGAAGAAGTACTTTCTGTAAGAAAAAGCCAAAAGAGTATGATTTTTTTTACAAAGAAGTACTTTTTTTAAGAACAGGTACTTTTTAAAGAAGTGGTACTTTTTTAGGAAAAGGTTATTTTTTTAAGATATTGTACTCATTTTCAGAAAGGCTGCTTCTCTCCAGAAAAGATATTATTTATATTTAAGAAAATGTACTTTTAAGAAAAGGGTTTTTTTAATTTAGCCATTTTCTCATTTTGGCGACTTTTTGGGAAAAAATGCTTCCATACAAATTGGAGCATTGATGCGCTCAAAAAGTAGTTATTTTTTCGATAGGATGATCCATTTGTAACGTGACGTCATGATCCATCCATACATAATAGTATACACTCACCGTCATTCCATACGCCCTTGTCCTACCTACCCGGCACCTAAGCATACACAACATCCATCACTCAAACCAACCAAGCACCGCGAACAATCACACTCCCTGACAAACCCACAAGCTCTGTCGACGTTGTGTACAAAGTAGCAGTGTACAAGTTTTAAAGACCACACGAGAATGAGTGCTTGGATACAATTCGCATTTGCGTCAGTATAGCGATGGTACTTACTGTTAAGGTTGAGTAGACTCGAGTCGTCTCCTCCGAGCGCATAACTAGTTAAGATAGCATTTTAAGATCTGCATTTTTGTTATAGCATAACCAGATAGCATTTTATTTGGGTCTCTAGTTCTGCAAAGGACAGGAGCAATTTTGGGATACGTTCTTTAGTAAAGACGATGTAAATACATTTATACACAGGGGCTTCGGCTCACTGTTCCTACACAGGGGTTTCGGCTCACTGTTCCTTAACTGGGGTTTCGGCTCACTCTCATGCATTAAACACATAGGCGACAGCAAGCTACGAGCGACAACCTGTCAAAATTAAAACACACACGTTTATATGAAAATGATTACTTTGACGGCGTCACAGCAGCACGACGGCACAACAGTTGTCGCCAATATAAACTAAGTTCTATTTTGAATGGCGACAATATCAGATACAGTGTTGGTAATGCAAAAGTAGTTGTAATAATTTGGAGATTAAAGGCGTTTAACTAAAAACTGAAAATTTGTGTCAAACATGTTGGGATTTATTAAATGTTTTATCAGCCGGCTTTCGAATTTTTTTTGGTGGATAGCGTAGTTGAAACAAATAGTTCTGAATTGAAAAATTTTCTGCCCAGAAAAAATTATTGGTTTACTATGCGCGTTCAAGGTGCACAAAATCAAACTCGCGTTCAATTTTTCACGTTTTGTAAAAAACAACCACACATATTCAGTGAGAAACGGAATGTATTTTTATTTCTTCTTGGTATGCTAAAATATAATTTCGCTATATAAAGATTTCTTGTGTAGCCGGTCTTCGCCCGGGGGTATGCCAAAATATGGCTTCGCCTTTTAAATATTTCCTGCCTCTTCGGAATGTATTCTAATCCACTCATTAATAATCAAACTATAATGAAAATAAAACATATGCATGTACTTCGTGTAAAGAAATTACAAAAACAAATACTCTTTTCAATAAATTATTTTGTAGAACATAAATCGTTTGTTTGTGTGTCTAATAAACGTCATATTGGCATCACAATATCAGCTGTTTACGCTCTAGCTGCCGTTTTCAAAATATTTAAAAAGGTGGCTACACAACGACAAATGTCGCCAACCACATTTGAAGTCAGTCGTCGTGCAGCTTGCTGTCGTCTATGTGTATAATGCATTACACAGGGGTTTCAGCTCACTATTCCTACACAGGGGTTTCGGCTCACTGTTCCTACACAGAGGTTTCGGCCCACTGTTCCTACACAGGGGTTTCGGCTCACTGCTCAATATTGGCCTGTAAATTTCAATTAAAAAATTAATTGAATCAAATTTCATATTTACAATTTATTTTTTGAGTTTACAACAGAACTTGGTGTCATTATCGAATTTTTGCTGTGAATCTTTCTAAATTAATATAAATATGCATGATACGTTCTTAACAAACCTTAATATAAACAATTTTTGTAAACAAATATTGGTGTGAGAAAGTATTTTACAGACAGTTGTATTTTACAGCGCCGTTGGGAGGCAATATGTGTGGCGGCTGAGTCACCAGCCGTCGGCGTCACTTTTCGTACGACTCTACTCTTTGATATACAACACTGTTGTTAGTTGTAATTCGTTTATTGTTGATTGAAAGATTTTATTTTGTGAACTTAAAGAATAATAGTGTTAAATTGTATTGTTTCGTGATTAAAACTGGGTTTTGTGTAATTGTGTTTAATTCGCAAGTGTTTTTGAATAAATTTATAAATAAATGAGTGCTTGCATTTAGCGTTTTGCTTGCAATGGAAAATGTTGGTGTGCCCAAACATTTTTTATGCACTTGAAAAGACACAATTTGCCCCCTTATGCCACATATAATTGATTACACGAAAATTGTTTTCAAAAATTTCACACATAAAAAAAAACTTTAAGTCTCACCTTCTTAGACATTTTGAGCGTGTAAAACAAGAGTGCCCTAAATTGGACAAAAGCAATATATTTCTCCAACAAAGCTGAGAATATGCAGAAGAGATGGAATACGACAACGTTTCTCCAGAACCACCAGAGCGGTTTCACTCTTTCAGTTATAAAATAAAAATAATTTATGACAACGCTATGGAATTTATTGTTGAATTACATTCCCCCAATAACTGTTCTCGTTCTCGTTTAAAAAAAAAACGGGTATTAGTTCGGAGTATGAATCCAAATTCTAAAAAATTTAATTTTTTATAGATATAAGTACATGCATATCTGCGAAACCTTGAATAACATCGCTTTAAAATTAGAACATTTTAGTTTTTTTTAGCGTCGTCGCAGGGAGTGAGGGTTTCATGCTGAAAAAATCAATAACGGTTTTAATTGATTCAATTCAAAATTTAATCAAAAATCGCGGCAAAAAACAATAATTTTTTTAATTAACTTGATTACATACTTAATCAATATTTTTGAAAAAATTCAATAAATGTTTTAATCAAATTTACACATTTTTTAATTAAAGTTTTTTTTTTAAATTTACAAATACCTTTAATTAATATTATCATTTGCGTGATTACACCAAAATCAATTAAAAAATTAATCAAATAAACATATTTTTTAATTGAAATTGATTTTTATTTTTTTCTGTGTACTTAACCGGGCTTCGGATCACTCTTCCTTCATAGGGGCTTCGGCCCACTGTTCCTACACAGAGGTTTCGGCTCACTGCTCCTACACAGGGGCTTCGGCTCACTGTTTGCGAGATATAGACACAAGGCGTTTCAGCAATGTTTTGTCGGAAAATTTTAGTCAGCGATTTTTAAAAAAAAAGAAGTGATGCCATTCCAAAGACATCCTTTGTTTAAAGCCTCTCATTATTGCACTTGGACGTATCGTTTCCGAGTTATAGCCAATTTTTATATTTTGTCGAAAATAAAAATTCTTTCATACGAAAACCACTTAGGAACCCGTCGGAAATTAGTTAGTTTTAGGATTGGACTGCCCGTTTCCCAGATATAAACACTTTTCTAATTTTTTCATATTTTCAAACAAAAATGGGAATGTGTTACCGTAGGTAAAGTTCAAAGGCCGCCTACCCATTCCCCATGTGTAATGGGTAATCGCGATGGGTAATTCCACGTCGATGTGGGTAGCTACCCATTATTTTCCCCATATAGGGTATATAGGGTAATGGGTAAACTTTCATTATCTCTTCCCACGGCGATGTGTATAGGTGACATATGGTGTGGGGGGGGGTAAATACAAACTCTGTTAAAAACATACACAAAAATCAACTGTTTGACAGACGGAAACCGACCGAAAATAAACCGACGCGCCGTCGCCGCCAAAAATTGTTTAAAGCTCACGTCGTCGTCGGTATAAGTAGCACTCATCGGTTTAAAAAGTGAGTGGATTTGTCCGATTAACCCAAGTTGACCGACAGATCCAATTTTAAAGGTTGAATAATTTCCAAAAAAAATCTTACATTTTTACTAAAAAGGGAACGCCAAGACCCGCCACTAAAAAGTTTTGAAAGCTCATGTCGTTGCCGATATAAGTAGCTCTCATCGGTTTAAAAAGTGAGCCGATGTGACCGATTAACCCGATTTGACCGACTGATCCAATTTTGAAGATTGAATTATTTCCAAAAAAATCTAAAATTTTTACTACACTGGGAAAGCCAAGAGGCCCCAATAGAATTTTTCTGTTGTGCCACCGTCTTCAATAAGTTGGTCTCGGCAAAGACGATCAAAAAGTAAACGACCAGAAGATGTGCACAATTTGGCCACACTCGTAAAAGAGAACCAAAAAGTGGTCACAATTCACTTAAACGAATTTCTTTCTCGCGTCATATCTTGATTATTTCATACTTTTTGCATAGTTTATGTAATTTTACTTCAAAATGCTTGGAATTTGTATAGTTATATACAATAACCCTATCAAAAAGCTGCTCGTGTATTGAAATAATCAATGAAGAGAGTAAGAGAGAGAGAGAGCAGAGAATGGTTAAGGTTTCACTGGTTTTGTTTGTTGGCATTCGAGTGAAGAGAAATTTTTACTGTCTACGTGTACAAAGTTTTTGATCTCGGCACGGTGTTGCCCTATGTTGGTCTAAGCACGGAGTTGCCACCTGAACTGTCAATTTAATCTAAAATAAATGGCAACGATTAGAGAACAAGGTTATCGCTAACCTGGCCGCAATAAACAGCGGTCTAACTGCGGCATTACACTAAACATGAATAATTTCTTTCAGTTATTGACCTGTGATATTGTTAATGTGATATTAAGGATTAACATTTGCAATGTCCTGTCATTCCAAATCTCTTTACCCTCTATTGTGCGCCAATCTCATCTCCAATATTCGTACTGCTGCATGATTCTAAATCATAACTAATGGCAACAATAAAACTATTCGTACAATTTGCATCATAAAATGCATCAAGGTGGAAATTATGATAGTCTGACATGGATTCGCTTGTTCCCAAAAATTAAAATCAAAACCATAATTGATGAATACAGAAACACGTCGATGCATCGCGAAACGGAGTGGAAGGGAAGAGCTAAAGACGCAATCAAATCATGGTTTTACTGTGTTTAATGTCAGTTATCATTATAATAAACATTAGCGTCATCCAACAAACGAACCAACAAACAAACAGCATCGCCATAGCCATCATCATCAGAAGCAGCAGCAACATCAGTGGCAACACCAGGAATATGTACACACAGAATTGCAATAGCAAAAAACTTCCCAACAGGCAACAAACAAGTCCAAGTGTGAGTTAATGTCATTATCATTAAAACCAACAACATCACGATTGCGAAAATAACACCTTAATGGCAAAACAACAACAGCTGGATTATTTGCCTAACAATGTTTGACAGTCAGGCAGGTAAGGTAACCCTTTTTGGCGCACATCAACAAACTATCTCTCTCTTTCGCTCTCTAACCTCAAAAATGCAAAAAATGGCGGGTAAACACAAAACACATTGCCTCAAGTTTGACACAACAAATATCCCAGCCCTGAATACTGCACATGGTCATGTTTAGTTTATGTCTTACATTTATTTTCAATTACTAAAATAACCCAACAGCGGCAGCCTTCCTCTTCCAAAACCCCGCGTGCCAACAACCATTACCCATACAACATTCTCTTGTAAATCCAAGAAGGACGGCCAGACAGACTGAACAGAACCGCACTGAGTGAAAAACACCAAGCGGGGTAACATAAGGTTAGATATATATTACCCAAAATACCCTCGGTTTTCTTCACTTCGTCTTTTGTTTATTCATTTCATTTCCATTTTTTTTTTTAATTTTTCCTTTTTCACAAACTAGAGAAAATTTTCTTAACATGCATAGGGGGGCAAAGGAGATGTCTTGCTCATTCATGTTGTTTGCTTGGCGTAGTTGCACTTTAACCTTTACTAACCTCAAAATTACAACCAAAACTAACAACATCTAGGAAAACTAACCTGTGTCAATGCCACAACTGCTGCTGTTGGTGTTTCCCTAACTGCCTGTCCAAAACCACCACCACCACAACCACCACCACTGTTGCCTGAGTGTCTTGTTTCGCAGTCACGTTACCATTTTTGGGGGCACATGGCCCATAACACTTTGGATTTTATTATGTGTGTCAGAGTGTTTATGTTCGTCTCACAATTCGTACATTTTCTTGCAGGGAAATAATTTCTGCAAAATTTCTCCAGTCATTTCAAGATAACTTAAGCCGCAGTTTGGCAGTATTTGGAGGTACTGCATCTAAAATAGCTTTAAAAGTTAAGAGGAAAGTTGATACGAACTTGAACAATTTCAACGCCATGGACTTAAATTCGATACACAGAAAATTTTTCTTTAATCAGTTCTAGAAAATTCTTCAAAGATTTTATGAATTTCTTCATTAATTTTCAGTCAAATAAGAATTTCATAAAATCTATGAAACTCTTTCATACGTACTATGTAAATAAATTTATTAAACCTATTCATATATGTATGTATATGAAAAACTGTTAGACATTCTATGAAAATAAATCTATGAAATTTTTTTATAAAATCTATGAAATCTTTTCATTTCATAAAATCTGTGACACCTTTTCATAGATTATATGGAAATATTATATTAAATTAAATTTGTTGCTAACATCTATGGCACATTTTCATAGAGTTTATGACGATTGTCATAGAATTAAAACGAAGTTCACCTAAAATAAAAATGTTCTTTGTAAATATTCGAAACTTATCATGGTTGGTTGGTTGGTTGAAAAGGCTGCAAGACAGCACGCTGTCTACCACACTTAGGCTAAAGAAGCCCATTGTGATACCTGCAGTTTCTTCCATAGCAACTATTGACTAGTCGTCTAGCCACTTTGCCCCCTCAATAAATTTCTCTATGAGACCTACAGGAATATCCTGTAGGGCTACGGTGCTAACTAAATGTGTAGATTATATAGAAATAAATATATTAAATTTGTTGCTAACATCTATGGAACATGTTCATAGACTTTATTCCTTCACCTAAAATAAAAATTTTCCTTGTAAATATTCGAAACTTACCATAAATGTTATGAATTTCTTCATTAATTTTCAGCCAAAGATACCTGTCATAGGAAACATCTTCATACACGCAAAGAAAAAACTCGTTCCTCCTAAACGAAATCTCAGATAACTGAAGTTCGTTTGTGGACTGTAGTTGAGAGAAATGAACTTCTGTTAATCCATACTTGTTATTTCGTTTGGGAGAACTGAAAAACGGTTGCAGTAAACGAGTTATGAGAAATGAGAGCTGCAAAAACCTTTACGATAAACGAAAAACGGTTCCGCCAACTGTCCCTTCGGTTACAGCAACCAAGTTGTAGTTGCTCTAAACTAAAAACTGGTTTGCGAGAACTGAAAAACGTTCGCAGTAAACGAGTTATGAAAAATTAGAGTTGAAAAAACGTTTGCGAGATACGAAAAACAGTTCCACCAAATGTTCTTTCGGTTACTGCAACCGAGTTGTAATTATAACTTTTATTTATGGCTTCCATAAACTCATTTTTGTTTAAATTTCCAAGTTTTATGATTTTCACGGCCTACTTACACGTCTGTCTCGCCTCGCATTCAAATAACAACTAATAGCCCAGCAAACTACGACGCATCAATTGTCCATCCAAGACATGATACAAATACAAGGTAGTAGCGTCAGCCCATATGATTTCCTTTGTTTACATTGAATCGTACCCAGTAAATGTCAAATTTGTTTGTGTGAGTGCGTTCTCTTTTGATTTCATCTATCTATGTTCACAATTGTACATGTATGTGTACATTTTGATCAGCTGATTTTGACAATAACTGGGTAGGGAAATTACAACAATGCTAACCCTACTACCTTGTATTTGTATCATGATCAAAGATATACAAGGTAGAAGCATCAGAGTGTGTGATCACTTGTATGTGTATGCGTGAGAGTGTATGACAGAATGAGAGGAATTTACGTTCTTCGTAATTTGTGCTCTCATTAGAGAAAGGGCTAATTTCAGTTATCGCAAACGTTTTTTTAAAATTGAGGTAAATGTAATTTTGTACACGTTTGATGGAAACGAGAACTCGTTTGCAACAACTTGATACACATTTGCGATATATGAGTTTAGTTGGGACAACTACATGAACGATTGGGATTAATAAATTAATACAAATCAATCAGAGTATTGTTGCGGCAACAGAGCAATAAACGTTTTTTTTTCTTTGCGTGTAGATTCTATGAAACATCTTCATAGATTCTATGTAGCGAGATCCTTGAAATTGTTTCATAACATCTCTGAAACAAATTCATACATTCTATGAAAAGAAATCGATGAAATTGTTTCACAATATTTATGGAACATTTTTATATATTATATGAAAAGAAATATATAAAATTTGTTACTAAAACCTATGGAAACCTGTCAGAACTAGAATGCACTTCACCTAATATTAAACATTTTCTTTGCAAAATTACTCAACTTACCACAGATTTTATGAATTTCTTCATTAATTCTCAGCCAAAGCAACCTTTCATAGGATCTACGTAACATCTTCACAGATTCTATGAAACGAAATTCATGAAATTGTTTCATAACATCTATGAAATATATTCATACATTCTATGAAAAGAAATAGATGAATTTTTTTGACAAAAATTGTAAATACTATACGGAAAGAAACACATGAAATTTATTATTAACATCTATGGAACATTTTGATAGATTTTGTGAAACTTGTCATAGAATTGCAATGCACTGCACCTAATATAAACATTTTCTATGAAAAATTACTCACCTTACCACAAAATTTATGAATTTCTTCACTATTCTTCGGCCAATGAAACATTTCTTAGGATCTACGAAACCTCTTCTTAGATTCTATGAAACGAAATCCATGAGATTGTATCATAACATATATGAAACATTTTCATACATTCTATAAAAAGCAATCTTTGACCATTTTTCATAAAATCTATAAAACCTTTTCGTAGATTCTATGAAGAGGAATATTGTTTCATAAAATCTATGAAACGTTTTCATACATTATATAGAAATAAATATATGAAATTAGTTCACAACAGCGCTGCATCTAAAACAAAAACCCATCAACATTTCATAGGATCTATGAAACAACTTCACAGATTCTGTGAAACGAAATCTATGAAACGTTTTCATACATTGTATATAAATAAATCTATGAAATTAGTTCATAACAGCTACGTAGTTCATACATGCTATGACAAGGAATCTATGACCCATTTTCATAAAATCTATGAAACCTTTTCGTAGATTCTATGAGAAGGAATATTTTTTCATAAAATCTATGAAACGTTTTCATACATTATATAGAAATAAATATATGAAATTAGTTCACAACAGCGCTGCATCTAAAACAAAAACCCATCAACATTTCATAGGATCTATGATACAACTTCACAGATTCTGTGAAACGAAATCTATGAAACGTTTTCATACATTGTATATAAATAAATCTATGAAATTAGTTCATAACAGCTACGTAGTTCATACATGCTATGACAAGGAATCTATGACCCATTTTCATAAAATCTATGAAACCTTTTCGTAGATTCTATGAGAAGGAATATTTTTTCATAAAATCTATGAAACGTTTTCATACATTATATAGAAATAAATATATGAAATTAGTTCACAACAGCGCTGCATCTAAAACAAAAATTTTATTTGCAAATATTACGTAACCCACCAACATTTCATAGGATCTATGAAACAACTTCATAGTTTCTGTGAAACGAAATCTATGAAATTCTTCATAATATCTGTAAAACATTTTGAGACATTCTATGAAAAGAAATCGATGAAATGTTTTAGTAAAATCTATGAAACGTTTTCATACATTGAAAGGAACATATGAAATTATTTCATAAAAGCTACGAAGCCATTTCATAAATTGTACTACACCTGTCATACAATTAGAATGCACTGCATCTATACTAAAAATGTACTGTACTTTACAAATATTTGGCAACCCATTATAAACTTTATGAATTTCTTAATTAGTTTTCAGCCAATGAAACATTTCATAGGATCTACGATATATTTTAATAGGTTCTACGTAACGAAATCTATGAAATTTCTTCAGGACAACTATGAAACCTTTTTAGAAATTTTATGGAAAGAAATTTATCATGAAATCATTTATGAAAAGAAAGAAAATCTGTGAAACATTTCATAAATTTATGCAAACGAATATATGAAAATTGATCATAATATCGATGAAATCTTTTATTAAATTTTATTAAACCAGTCCTAGATTTACCATGCACTGCACCTAAAATTAATCTTTTCTTTGTAATTAATGAGTTGCACAAAATTCATGAAGCCTTTACATAGATTTGTATGCAACGAAATCTGAGAAATTTGTTCATAAAGTCTTCGAAACCATATATAGATTCTTTGGAAAGAGATATACGGAATTTGTTCATTACATCTATGAAACATTTTCATAAATTTGATGAAACCTGTGCAACCCTGGCAACTCATATAGTCACTGCAGGTCCTCGTTAGCGTTTGATCTTTATGATAACTGAAGTCTATGCATAGAAGAGAACTGATTTCTTCCAAACCAGTTGTAATATTATTAAATAGGTGCCCACCAGCTTCGAAACGTCCAGATTTTGGAGTAAAATTGGTATAGAAAACGGCTTACATGGAAGTATTCCGTTTCTTATTCATTCAATGACAATTTTAAATTAGCCGACAAAGGACGATTGTCTACAGCAAGACTCTAATGTTAATGAGCGTGAACAAACTCCAACTCAGTCGATCTAAGCACGCAAAGATAAAAATAATTGACAATCGTCTGCGGCAAAAATATTTATTTTCCTACAATACTCATCGTTGACCACAACAGTACGTGGCCCCAAATAAAAAAACGTTTGTCGTAAGACTCATTGCTATTCTTGTAAACAAACTTTCATTTACCCCAACAATTTTATACTTTCCATCATTGTCTCTTTTAACTATACCGGTCAATAAAAAAACAAAAATAAATTTCTCTGGTTACTGCACGCTGAAAAATTTGTCTTTTTTGTTGTTTGGATGCAAATGTAACGTGTTTGTAGCTTGTCTCAAATATAATATGCTTGTGTCCAAACACATTGTGTTTAATATTCAATATAACATGTTTGGGGCACTAGAATTAATAGCACTTAGCTTATGTCTGATTTGACAGATAATTAGTTTTTTCGTTCCGCTGAACGAATATGGTTGTGTATACGCTTGAACAACGCTGGAAAATATGGGAAAAATGGGCCTGCGATAGACTTACAGAAGATGCCCATTTTGCGAAAAAATCATCTTTTCAGATGAAGCTCATTTTGATCTTAGCGGGTATGTAAACAAGCAAAATTGTCGCATTTGGGGCACAGAAAACCCGCACGCATACATTGAAAAGCCGATGCACCCAAAACGAGTCATTGTTTGTGCGGATTTTGGTCCAGAGGCATAATTGGGCCACTTTTCTTCGAAAATGAGCAAGGAGTGGCCGTTACAGTCAATGGCGATAGTTATCGGGCCATGTTGAACGAATGTTTGTTCACAAAAATTGAAGAGGAGGATATTGGCAACATTTGGTTTCAACAGGACGGTGGTACGTGCCACACAGCCGAAGCTACACTCGATGTTTTGCGCCCTGTTTTTGAAGATCACATTATCAGCCGCAGAGCTGATGTCGTTTGGCCACCTCGGAGCTGCGATTTGACACCGTTGGACTATTATTTGTGGGGTGCCCTCAAAGATAAGTGTTACGCCGACAAGCCAGAGACAATTGACGCTTTAAAGGACAATATTCGTGAAGCCATTGGTGAAATACAGCTGCACACAATTGATAATGTGCTTAAAAATTGGACCGATCGTGTAGGCTACTGCATGGCCAGCCGAGGCAGCCATTTGAATGAAATTATTTTCTATTATTAACCGGAAGGATTGTACTTTCAAATAAAAAAAGAAATTTGAGAAAATATTCAGTAGTTTTTTATTTATAGCATTTTCAAAAAAAAAAGTTATTTGGCGGACCCTTTATATGCCTTTGTGTCCCAAATGTGGCTTTGTTTGTTAAAAATTGCAGAAAACAAAAACGTGACACACAATAAAGAAACAAAAAACAGCAGATCTTCGAATCACGAAAACAATTCCTGTAAACATGTACATGGTTGCTGCAATTTGTTGATGGGGCCTATATTTTTCAGCGTGTGATAAACACCTTACAATTTACTGCCGACCCCAGTAAGTAGGTAAATCCGAAATTCTTGATGCTCGGCCAACTCTCCTTTTGGAACATGCAAATTCAATTCCATGCACGCTGAAATATATCGGCGCCAGTAACATATTGCAGGAAACATGTATATGTTTGCAAGCACTGTTTTCATGAATTGAAGATATGCTGCTTTATTGTTTCTTTGTTGTCTGTCCCGTATTTGTTTTTAACGGGTTTCAACAAAAAAACACATTTTGGTCTCAAAAACATATATTACAACCTATTAATCATTGTGACTCAAACATGTTATATTGAATAGCAAACAGAATATAAAAAAAAATAAATGGTTTCCCATTACATCCCATGAAGGGACCGGGGAGAACTTCTCACAACCACTGAGCTGTGCGCTTTCCAGTTTTCACTCACTGATTGGGACCTACAGTTTTACACCGATTCCGAACGGTATTTTGAGAAGCTTTTTCATGGCTATATACTCGATAGTGTCGCCGTCACTATGCGAGGTGACCGCCGCCGAAAGAAATTTGAAGGTGGTCAGAGCAGGGTTTGAACCCAGGATCTCATGTACAAGAGCCGCGCACACTAACCATTGCACCACCGACAGCCACGCAAACAGAATATATTTGCATCCAAACAACAACAGATTCTTCAGCGTGTGGAGTTGTAGTACTTCTTCCTGAAGGAGAACTGGGGTCTATTGATCGCATCCATTTCGTATCGTAATCGGTATTTTGGAAGTCCGATACAATGAAAACTTGAATTAAAACTTAAGAAATAGTTGCATGAATCAAGTTAACAGAGGAATAGGATTTCATCAATATTAGTTTTTAAGATCCTTTCGATGGATAGATTCGGGTTACAGGTGCGGTGATGGTAGATGATGGTTAATTACTCTGGGTCATCTACTTCAGCATGAACGTCGGGATTCGGGTAGCTATATCGTCAGCGGATTCAATCGGCGGTCAACGGATTCGGGTTACTGGTTTAGGGCCGCTGAATGAGAAGTCGGCATTCTGTTAGTCGGTGAGTGTCGTCCCTGATCGGGATCGGGTACAGGCACAGCATTCGTAGAGATGAGCGACGACAAGTGGGTTGGAGTTACCGGTTCGGTGATGTCATATAACTGCACTGAATAGTATGGTCCTGCTTCGTTTTTGGTATTCGCCTGGTTCCGCTATAATAGACCATAACAGCTGATGTAATGATGCCAAAAATAGTGGAAACGAGGGCTAAAGCCTTCGTAATACCCAAGGCGAAGTACCCAAAAGCGGTAAGCCGTAGTAATAACCAAGGTGCAGAACTCTCGAAGAGTAAAGCCTTCGTAATAACAAACATGCAGTGCTCACGAGGCCCAACGTCTTCGTAATAACAAAGGTGCAATACCCAGGAGTTGTAAAGTCTCCATAATAACCGTTTTTACCAAAGTGAAGTACCCACGATGGGTAAAGCCGTGATAATAACAAAGGTTCAGTACTATCGAAGAGTAAAGCCATTGTAATAATCAAGGTGCCTTGTCCACGAGGGATGTAGCCGTGGTAATAACCAAGGTGCAGTACCCACGAAGCGTAAATCCGTTGTAATAACCAAGGTGGAGTACCCAAAAGAGGTAATGCATGGTAATAACAAAGGTGCAGTACTCACGAAGAGTAAAGCCTTCGTAATAACAAAGATGCAGTGCCGCCGATAAGCAACGTCATCGTAATATCAAAGAGGCAGTGCCCACGAGGAGCAACGTCTTCAACCGTCGGGATTCGGGTAGCTATGGGTTACTGGTTCGGCGCCGATGAATGATAAATCGGCATTCGGGTAGTCGGTGAGTGTCGTCGCTGATCGGGATTGGGTACGGGCACAGCTTTCGGGGTTATTGAGTCAGTGATTACCGGTATTCTGGTTACTGGTTTGGAGCTGATGAATGAGAACTAGGCATTCGGTTTTTCGTTGAGGGTCGTCGCTGATCGGGATCGGGTAAGGGCAGAGTGTTGCAGTACGCACAAGGGGTAACGAATGGTGAGCTGTGAGCTTTCTGGTTTTATACTCACTGATTGGGACCTGCAGTTGTACACCGGTTCCGAATCGTAGTTTTGAGATGATTTTCCATGGCTAAATACTTGGCAGTGCCGCCGTCACTATGCGAGGTGACCGTCGCCGAAATAAATTTAAGGCGGTCACAGCATGGATAGAATCCAGGATCTCATGTACAAGAGGCGCGCACACTGATCATTGCAACACCAATGGCCACGAGGGGTAAAGCCTTCGTAATACCCCAGGTACAGTGTCCACGAGGGTCTCACGAGAAGCAACGCCTTCGTAATAAAACAGATGCAGTGCCCACGAGGAGCAACGTCTTCGTAACATCAAAGGCGCAATGCCCACGAGAGGTAAAGCCTTCGTAAACCCACGAGGAGTTTTATCGAGGAGCTGTAAAGT
Organism: Phaonia tiefii; assembly: GCA_963931995.1. NCBI lineage: Eukaryota > Metazoa > Arthropoda > Insecta > Diptera > Muscidae > Phaonia > Phaonia tiefii. The sequence goes on along the minus strand of OZ008368.1, from coordinate 248,449,966 downwards.
CGTAATAAGAAAGGTCCAGTACTCACGAAGTGTAAAGCGTTTATAATAACAAAGATGCAGTGCCCATGAAGAGCAACGTCTTCGTAATAAAAAAGATGCAGTGCCCACGGGGATCAACGTCTTCGTAATAACAAAGGTGCAGTGTTTACGAGGGGTACAGCCTTAGTAAACTCACGAGGAGTAAAGCCGGAGGGGTAAAGTCCTGGTTAAAACAAAAGTGCAGTACTCACAAAGAGAAAAGCCTTCGTGATAACAAAGTTGCAGTACCCACGAAGGGTATAGCCGTGGTAATAAAAAAGGTGCAGTACCCGCGAGGGTTAACGATTTCGTTGTGACCACGGTGTGGTGTCTACGAGGTGCAGTGCCCAGGGGGGGTCAAACCGTGGTAATGAGAAAGATTCAGTACTCGCGAAGAGTAAAAACTTCGTATAGTTCTCAGAAGAACTATTAGGATCGCGTATGTTGTCCTCAACTTGGCAATGAACTTCGTCTTGGAGTGATAGCCGACGATTACCTCAAACCAGACTACTTATCCAGTGGATGCTTTAACCTCAACGAGAATCATAAAGATGTCGGAAAAAGTGATCCACATCAGGACATGTCTTCTGTCGCAAACCGGTATGCTATCGTATGTCATTCAATAGAGATGGCATATGTCGTACGAGTGTACCATTAGTGGACTGGGTTGGTAAGTATTTGTACACGCTGAAAAATCTGTATTTTCATTGTTGTTTGGATGCAAATATAAAGTGTGTTTGGAGCTTGTCGCAAATATAATATACTTGTGTCCAAACATATTATGTCTGCTATTCAATATTACATGTTTGAGACACAATGATTAATATATTAGAATATATGTGTTTGCGACCCACATATATTTATATTTGTGATACAAATACAGCTGTGTTTGGTGCACTATCTATGCTCTCTCGAGAGTAAGAGAATAAAAGAGGAACAACGAGAGAGTCTATCTTGTAAGTGTGCATCTGTATTTTTGCATTTTCTCTCAGTCAGTGATTCATAAATATTCTTTGTTTTGGCTGATGTATTGCATTTTAGTTTCATGTATTCAGGCCCTTGATCAGTGAAGAAATAATAAACGAAGGCTCGGACGTTTAAATGGTTTGTGATGTTACTTTGGTTTTTGTGTATGTGTTTCGTATATATATATATATATATATGTATGTGTGCTACCAAAGTGAGAAGTGATTTTGAGGAAAGAAACTGGAAAGGGCAACAACGTGAAGCTCTTTGTCTGTCCGAGCCTTTACCGAGAAAATCGGAACGGCAGACCATTTGTGAAATAATCGCTTGGCTTGAATGAACAATATTTGTATATAAATACAGGGTATCTGGTACCAGATTTATATTTTCAAACTTAAATAAAAAACATAATAATTGACACAAAGTTTTATTAAGAGCATTGAACGATAGAATGGAAATGCGGGTTTTATGTTTTAAAGAGTATCTCATCCAGATGTCTTCCGTCGAGTTGAACACACTGTTTAAAACGGAGCCTTGTGTTCTGCGCCACACGCTGCAGTAAACTTGGTTCAATTGAGCTGATTTCTCGACGAATATTTTCCTTTAAAGCCACAAGAGATTGGGGATTGTCAAAAAATCCATGGGAGTTAGATCGGGGCGCCTCGGTGGCTATGGGATGTCCCCAAAGTGACTGATCAGTTTTTGGGGGAAATGTTTCCCGAAGCAAATTCATCGAAGCTCTGGCTGTGTGTGCAGTATCCCTATCCTGTTGAAACCACGTGTGTGAACAGTACGATGGATGAGCTCGAAGGTTTGAAAAAAGAATTCCATAATTAATTAATATTAATTAAATTTCCATAATAATTTTCACCGTTGACATTCGTCGCCTGGCCTCGAGAATTTTCGACAAAAAATGGTCCAATTATCTCATGCGTGGCTAAGGCACACCAAACAGTTACCCTGGGGCAATGCAATGTTTTTTTTTGGTTTTAAACGAGGGTTGGGGGTTCTTGGAGACCAGTAACGCCAGTTCTGCTTGTTGACGTGGCCGTTTAAGTGAAAATGAGCCTCGTCGATCCAAAAAATTAGCTTTAAAGTGCGAAAACGCTCCAACATCGTTTCACAAAAATGTTTGCGTAAATCAAAGTCACTTTATTTCAGTTCTTGAACGATTTGAATTTTAAAAGGATGGAACTTCAGATCCTTTTTTAAAATTTCATGAATAATTGCTCTTGGAAGTCCCAGAGAGGCTGCTCCTATCCACATTGAAAGTCGTGGATTTTCTAGTAAAATAATGTCAACCAGTTCAATGTTTTCGGGAGTCCTTGAAGATCGACTGGGCCCTGGCCGTGGGACATTCATAGCCGAAGCACTTGCGCGGAATCTTTGCAACCACGGAAGATTTAAATTTACACTCGGTCCATCACATATTCGCCGAATACCGAACTTTGAACAAAATTGTCGACGTGCAATTACGTAAGAATTAGTACTCTTAAAAAATGTATCCACAGCGAGCGTACGATGCTCACTCGACCACTGCGACATCGTGACTGACAAATCCGCACAATCGATAATTCCAATGGCGCCACCCTCCCTCTGCACCGTTTATTACTTTTTGAAATAATGGTATTTAAAAATATAAACCCTGTATATTCTTTGTGTACCAACGCATAGTGATAACCAACGCATAGCGGAAACCTTCCGAAAACAAAAACGTGAGAGACAATAAAGAAAGGAGAAGAAAAAGAGCAGCAGATTCTCATATCGTGGAAAAAAAGGCCGTTTTAAATCTTTTAATTTTTTCTATTAATTATTTATAAATGTGGATTTATATTGATCAACTTAATTATCATAAATAACACATACATATATTTTGAAATCAAAGAATAATTCGTGTTTAAATATTATTATGTTTGGGGGGAAATACGCATATGTTTCCACGTAAAAGCATGCATGTTTACCAGTAAACATGATGCTGTTTACATTTAAACACAAGTGAGTTTGGGACTTGCAAACATGTTAATGTTTGAAGTGTGTTCATGGTTCCTGCAGAATATATTTGGGAGAATATGCTAGAGGGGCCGTTATTTTTCAGCGTGTATAAATGTACTATTCGTGGGTGTCGTATATAATGGTAAATTATATTATCGTATTCTGCATTATAGATTGTATTCACTGTAGGGACGAACAGTTTTCACAACGTTACAATAGTTGGAAGCAAACTTTCATTTACCCCGGCAATTTTGTATGTTCCATCAATGATCCCTTCAGGGTACAATCTTTATTGCGAAAATCGATTGCAAAAGATATTGGTATGTGAATAGATCTTAATGCCGACACAAGTAACTGGGGTACATCGAATATTGGTGTTTACAATTCCATGAAGCATTAGCACTTCTACCTCAAGAAGAACTGGATTCTGCCAAAGCAATTGTAACCTTATTAAATAGAGTTCCACTGGGCTACAAATGGCAGGATTGCGTACTGTATTCGATATACTGTGCTTGTTCCAGTTTTTTACTTTTTCAAGGACAATGTGAACTTTTGTCGAATAGTCGCTGAAGTGACTGTCACACAATTTCCAGCGTTGACTCAATTTATTGTGTCGTAACCTAATGCAATAATATTATAAAATATTTGATCAAATAAATTCGTAATTGTTATAAACTACAATCAAGCGGCTGGCTGTGCTCTGAAAATACAGCCAGCGGCTTAGCTCACAAGCCGGCAAAAATTTAAATGATAAAAGCGTTTTATTTTAGTTTTGTGTCAACATGTGGCGGGGGGAGCGAGAGAGGGGCGAAATGAAATAACATACAAGAGGATAAAAGCGAAAAACGTAACTAAACTAAAACAATTTGCCAGTTTTTCCGTCGTCATCGCCCACGCCATCGCCATTGCCATCACCATCGTCATCGTTATCGCTAAACCAATATCATTTTTGACTTTATGCATATTCGTATAAGGGGCAACCTAACCCAACGACATTGTACCCGTGGCTGTCCCTCCACATTCGGATGTTGTTCAAATGTACATAGATTGTTGGTTGATATATTTAGCGTCGAATGACGAACGTCGTCAGCATTAACTAAGTGTGTCGCGGGAACTGGCGAGACGAAACGAGACGAGACGAGATATTTCAGAGTTCCGAAAACGACGTAACGTGACTACGTGTTCGTTATGAGTATTTTGCGTGTAAATTACAAATCAGTAGCACGACAATTGTAAACAAAACTACGGCATCGGAATTGTCAGAACCAGGGACGACGACAAGAAAACTAATTCTTGTACCGCATCTACAAAAAAGGAAAAGCCATTCCAAGCGTATGAATAAGTCGGAGCTGTCGTTGTCGTTGTTGTTCTCATCGTCGTCGTCAAGCCGTGAAAAAGGGGGTGGGTAGGTGATGATTACCAGGACGTTGCTTAGGAAGGGTGGCTGGCAAAAAGCTTGCGCAGCAAATGTCGAACTTTGTGAAAGAGAGAGGCCAAAGGCGGACGGACAAGCAAACTGTCACGCCGCATGACAAAATGACAGCCGGAAAGACGGACGCTGGGTACATGTCAATGTGAATGTGCATGTGAATGCGAATGCGAATGTGAATGTTTGTAGCAGCAAAATGAAGTGTCGTCTGTCTGTTGCCCACTGCTGGTTGCTGGTGTCATAAACGTCATACGGCTTTACGAGACGTGTCGTCTTGTTCTATTCTCACACACAGCACTGGTTATAAATATATGTACAGCCATAGTTATATGTACGAAACATGGATGGTCGTGTCTATAGATGTGACTAGGCGGTGTGCAACTACGTAAGTATGAGGACAGTCATATTGGCGTGTTTAGGTATCTCTACATGGAGACGACATATTTACGCCTATTATATTCTCTGCTGGCATCTATCGCATCATATGTTTGAAGATATGTTGTATGCCGGTATGTAGATGATGATGTGATATCACTTACATTTAACGAGTCTCAATCGTCTAAAGGTTGCCAGCCAGCCAGCCAACCAGCCAGCTAGACATACATGGTTACATCGCGCTGAGCCAGGTTGGGCTGTGGTAAAGTGGAGCCAAAATGAACTCACCTATCGGTCGCTCGAGCATTCGGTGGCAGTGCATGATATCAAATAATTATTGCATTCTTTTGCTCCAGTTCGTAGGTTTGTTGTTGTTGTTGTATTATTGTCTTTATGTGCAGGCTTTCCGAGTGTGTTATCTTACAAAGTAGCAAAAAACGTAAAGCTTTGGAAAATTGTTTGTTTTTTGTTCGCATGGCGAGAAAGGGTGTGCTGGGGCATAAGTGACCAAAAATTTGGAAATGGCAAACAAACCGAAAGAAATACACCTACACCAATACACCAGGCGGATCAATAAGTCCCTGACTTTTCGAACTTTCCTCGTAGTTATATGAAATGCAACACTGCTACGATCATGTGACACCTGTTAATAGACTATTGTCAAATTTTGAGCAAGTTTCGGCATTTACTTTGTGTTTAACAGCTGTTCAAAACATACAACCTCGTGCATTTTTTTTAAAAATGGAAAAAAGCGAATTCCGAGTGCTCATTAAACATTATTTTTTGCGAAAAAAAAAACCGTCAATCAAACCAAGGAAATGCTTGATAAATACTATGGGGACTCTGCACCATCGATTTCAATGGTAACAAGTAAAAGTGTTAAATTCGGCTGTGCCGAATCTTTGATACCCTCCACCTTAGTGTTAACCAGCAAAATATTAAATTTTAAAAAGGACCTTTTTTAAGAAAATTTACTTTTTTTTAAAAAAAAATATAAATAAGTTACTTGTTTGTTGTTACTTGTTGTTGTTTTTTAAAAATAAAAAAGCATTCTTTGAAGAACTGTTAAAAAAAAAAAACAAGCTGGGACGGACGAGAGTTGAACCAACAACCCTCAGACTACAACGCGCAACCCTTTACCCATCAGGCCACAGCGACCTTAGATGAAGTGTGACAAAATTCATATAAATGTATGAACACATGAAAGTACATCTAAAGTACTTACCTATTATAAAGAACAACAAAGATTTTCAACATGGAAATTCACCACACGGCAAAAGGAGTAGTTTAGTATAAAACTACAAAAATTAATGTGAAAATTTTATGAGTTTTTTTACGTTTCCAATCATAAAATTTTTCCCAATGGAACAATTTCGCTGATTTTCAATACCAAACTGCTCAAGAATACGTGGAACATTCTGGCCAAAAACCCAAACCGCGTTATCGCCGATTGCAGTCGTGAGAATGTTTTCAACAGACGGACAGAAGGACACGGCTATATCGACTCCGGTTGTTATAAGGATCAAGAATATATTTACTTTATGGGGTCGCAAAGCCTTATTTCTATATGTTACAATCAGAATGACAAACTGATATATACCCTCTATCACTTACAGTGGAGGGCATAAAAAAGGGGTTTACTGCCTTTCGTTGTGGTCGCACAAGTACAAATAATGCTAAACGTTCTGGACGGCCAATTGAGGTTAATACACCCGAAAATGTCGAAAAAATCCACGATATGGTGTTGGCCGATCGAAGAGTAAAAGTGCGTGAGATTGTTGATGCCATAGGCATTTCATATGGCAGTGTGGTTTTGATATTAAATGATCAGTTGGGTTTAAGAAAGCTGTCTACAAGATGGGTGCCGCGTTTGCTCTCAATTGACCATAAACGTAATCGTGTGACAACTTCAAAGGATTGTTTGGAGTTGTTTAATTGGGCTACGAATTGGTACCTCATCCACCATATTCTCCCGATTTAGTCCCCAGTGACTATTTCTTATTTCCAAACCTAAAGAAATGGCTCGGTGGAAAGAGATTTAGCTCCAACCGTGAAATTATTGACCAAACAAATGCCTATTTTATGGGCCTCGAAAAATCCTATTTTTTGGAAGGGATACAAAAATTGGAGAAACGTCGGACTAAGCGTATTGAGCTAAAAGGAGATTATGTTGAAAAATAAGTTTTTTTTTGCAAAAAAAAACTGTGTTTCATTCAAAAAGTCACGGAAATTTTTTTAAATTAAATTTAAAAAAAAAAACACTAAACAACTAAACTGTTTATGGAATATCCGAATATAACGAAAAAAAATTAACAACTAGCTGAAATTTGGGACAATGCGCAAATTTATTTCTTTTTTTAAACTACATAGTTGATAGTTGATGAACTGATAAACCGTCACTTTCCACACTTTAGTTAGATTTGAAATAACGTGGAATATATTTTGTATGCAAAGTATATTTTCCAAGAAAAACGATAAACTATTAATCGATAAATCTAGCCGAGATTAAGAGAATCGAGCATTTTAGATTTTGTAAAACATGTAATTTTATTATTCATTACAAATTAGATCGTTTTTAGCGTACAACAAACTTGGCATTCATGAGCATGAGCATCAGATATCAATGCTGTTTATTGTCGATTTACCGCCCTTCTTGATACCAAATAACAATGCAATCGAATAATATGAATGTAATTTTCAAATTCATCAACCAGGTAAAAAGTTATCGACCGACGTCATGCTCACGTATAATAAGTGCGGGCTCCGCTTTAAGTTATATGAATTCGAAATTTGAAAACGATAAAAATTGGCTTTTATTTTTCAATATAATTTACCATTTCCGGGTAAACCAAAAAATAACAGAAAAGTAACGATAACTCGATAACAAAATAAGTAGAAATAACCGATAACTTTAAAATCTGTTCAATAATTTCAGATTAAGAAAAAAAAAAACTTTTAAAACTGACTTAGACTTCCTGATCTATTGAGTTATCGGAATATGAAATTTAGAAAAAAACTAAACATTTTTTTCATACAAATTAGACTGTTTATGAAATACCAAAAAATAACGAAAAATAATTCAAAAAAAAAACAATAAAATACAACAATTCTGAAAGCTCGAGTTATAGAAATTTTTAATTTTAAAAGCGATAACATACTCCAGTTGATATAAAGAGAACCACAGATTGATCAGTTATGAACATGAACATCAGTTATCGTTGATGTTTATTGTCGGTTTATCACCCTTCTTGATACCAAATAAGAATGTAATCGAAGTCGTTCGTATCACTGTCATGTTCACAAAATGTTTTGGTAATATTTTTACAAATTCATCAGCCAGATAAGAAGTTATCGACCAAGCTCATGCTCATGAATGACAAGTATGTGGTTCGCTTATCACTTTCATAAATAGCAATAACACACTTAGTTATCGAGTTATCGGAGGCTGAAATTTGGGAAATCGATCAATTTAGCTTTTGAAATAATCGATAAGTATAAAACCAAATCAAAATCTGAGCTTCTTCATAAAAATTTCATAGGAAACACAAATAAAAAAAGAGAAACAACTTTTAAAAAATTTCGAGAACTCTCTAAGGTACCAGAAGCCGAAATTTAGAGAACGGTAAAAACATGAATTTTTTTTCATAAAAATTTGCGTTTCTTAACAAAAACAAAACAACATACAAATATGTAAATGATAACTCTTTAAATTTAGAAAACCGATAATTTAAGCTTTTAAATTAATCGATATCATAAAACTGTAGGGCTTTAAGGAAACCAAGAAAAACTCTTGAAAACCACTTTAGAAAATAACGATAACTTGGTGATTTTTCGAGATATGGGAAGTTGATATTTGAGAAATCCATTAGTTTAGCTTTTGGAATAATCGATAACTTTAAAACAAAATAATATTTCTTTAAATTTAGAAAATCGATAATTTTACCCGTCAAATTAATCCATTTCATGAGGAATTTATTAGCGACAAACGAAACATTTATGTAGAACACGGCAACTTACACGGAGTGGCCTAGGTTGAAATCCCCGTAGAGTCCATGAACACATTTTGTTAGTCTTTTGATTGTACCCTTGATTTGTGGGTGGCCAGCCCCCTACTTACTATGAAGTACAAAATGGGAGCAACTTCACTTCGAAACTCAGACCAGCGAGTATGCCGATCTGGTAGCCCGGGTGTGGTGGCAGTATCGAGCTGGCTGTGGTTGCCACTAAAATCGTTGGGAGTGGGTATGGAGTTGCCCTGTACATCAGTTACAAAGCAACGAAGTATTCTCGAAACATGGGCTCCGTGGCCCTTACCACGGATAGGGTATGGATGGACTGAGGAGTCCTTACCAAGGAAAAGTAGCTGACGTACAAACTCTCAATTAGTAGCTCGTGGCCGGAAAAAAGAAGTCGCGCTGGCGTTGGCCATTATGTCATATGGGCACAGACTGCAATTAAACTAAGTTGATCAAAGAGTTTAGGTGCTGGACTAGTGGGGCGCTCAGTATGCCATGCGTTTAAGCTGGGCTGGTAACTCGCCGGACGGGGGGGATCTTTCCACTTCCTAAGCACATCAACAGTCTGCCACAGAACAATAAATACATACTGAATACGGGGCGTTGGTTCTCTCACTTAAACGGGTATACTAATGGCGTCGGGTTCCAATTCATGATCCCTAGGCTGCCCCTCAATTCGGGTTAGCACGGATATCTTGCGGACGGCGCTAATAGTCGTATCCAAACATATTGTTGATGGGGTGGTGCTCACCTGTGATTAAGGACTTCAGATCGAGAAGCACATTACAGCACGCGGACTCTGTACCTAGATTTTGGATATGATTTAAATTTTAAAAATATCATTTTGAAAATTACGCTGGATGGAATTAAATTATGGTGGCAGTATTACCTTATAAAGAAGTAAATTCCTAAATTTTTAGTGAGTATTTATTTCTGTACTTCCATTTACCCTGAAATAGATTTGAACTCAGGCACTATGATTCCTAGTCCGCGGATCTATCTACTGAGATACTACAGGCATGGCACGAAGGTGGGCAATACCTTCAGCATTAAGATTTGTTTATTCGTTTTTGTTTAAAAAAGAGAAAAGTAATTCGAGACAGAGATCAATTTGAGCTAATTTGTGTGTTCACAAATGTTCTCTACAGTTGCCGTGAAAGTAAATTGTAAAACTTTTGGGATAAATGGAAATTTGTGTACAATAACACAAATGGCGTTTACGATGTTTTTCTTCGGCACAAACATATTCGCTAATACAGATAACCTTGAGCCTATCTAGAAACAGTCATATTTTGTGGCAAAAGAAATATTTTTGCAGCAAAGGAAATATTTTTGCAACAAACGATATATTTTTGCAGCAAACGACCTCCAAAAGTTTGTGTTCTCTTTGCGTGTAAAGAATCATTAAATACTGGTATGACTATAGAAAATCTTACAATTGAGAATTCCATCACTCCCCCATACCCTACACCCTTTTCAAATGAATCCACATAGAAGTAGGTAACAAAAAAAAACCCAAGTTGTATGGAATGCAATCATTTCATGTGATCATGTTAATAATGCTGACTTCTGCTATTGCTACCGTCTGACGGCTGTTAGGCTGCTGTCTGTCTGGCTGGATGATGATGTGGATGATTATGATTTTCTATTGCATCCATCTCCTGCTGCTTCTGGGCATTTCTATTTTTTTGTGCGAAAATTATTTTCTAATCACTCATGCGCAAAAAAATGTAAGCAGAAAGCAAACAAATGCCACAAAAAAAGCCCAAGTAATAATAAGTACACAACATTTACAATAAAACATGATAGATATAAACGAATGAATAGTTTAGCAGCGATAAAAAATAATAATAATTGTAACGAGTAGCTGCCATAAAGCACAAAAAAAAACACCAACTGATACTTGCAAACCGATTACTAGTATTTCGATGAAGTATAATATTTCCTATCCAAAATAGGCATGGGAAAGAAAGTTAATTGAATGGAAATGTTACGTTCTTAAAATCCATTTGAGGAAACTTTTAAAAATTATGTTTGAAATCAGAAAGAGCCAAGTACTTTTTTCACTAAGCAAATACATTTTTACTAAACTGAAGCAGTTTTTGCCGCTGTGTATATTAATAATATAACAACAAACTGTTTTGCAATACCGCACATTTTGTTTAATATTTGGCAGCAGTCGATGCAAGAATCGCTTGAGACTTGTCAGTCCATTGTGATACCATGGGGTAACAAGATCAAGCCGCACCGGAGAACTATTTAGTTTGCTCCAATATGCTCAGCATTGTGGTGACGCCTAAATGAGATAATTCTCGCGAACGCAAATAACCGTTTAGAGGTCGCTTGTGGGGAAAAAATAATTACATTCCTACGTTGGCTGCAACAGTTGAAACGTTTCTCCTAAACTACAAAAACGTTTATCGTAAAAGTTGTTTGAATTGTTGCAAACGAACTATCATTTAACCCAAAATTTTTCAAATTTTCGTTTACAGCAATTACAGAAAAAGTTTGCGAACTTATTTAAGGAATACATGTGTATACAAATTAGGGTGTCCCGTTGAACAAAAAGTTATGAAATGTTATAAACAAAGGACAGTAGTTAAATAAAAAACAGCACAAAGTTTCAGAATATTTTTGTTGAAAGTAGAACCTATATTTTATATTTGATATACAAAAAATGGTTGCCCATTACATCCCTTGAAAGGATTGAGGAGAGTTTCTCACAACCAGTTAGCTGTGCGCTTTCTAGTTTTCCATTCACTAATTGGTACCTATAGTTTCTATTTGTCTACAGGATCCACTAAACCTTTCGCAATAAGAACCAAATAATTTGGCCTTCTCGGGGGGTTCAAACAAAAACGATGTACAAGTAGACAGTCAACATTTCTCTTCACTCAAATGCCAACAAACACGAGTGTAACCGTAGTCATTCTCTGTTCTGTCTCTTACTCTCTTCATTGAATATTTCAATACACGAACAGCTTTTTGATAGTGTTATTGTATATAACTATACAAATTTTAAATTACATAAAATATGAAATAATCAAGATATGACGCGTGAGAGAAATGCCTTTGAGTGCATTTCTGAATTTTTTGGTTCTCTTTTACCAGGGTTGCCAAATCGCGCACATCTTCTGGTCGTCTAATTCTAGATCGCCTTTGGTTCAAATTCAGACTCTTAATAATAGAAGAAAAATTTAATTTAATTTAATTTACAGGACTGAGGACACTCGTCTGGGTTCGACAACACTCTGCCGGGAACACTTGTCTGGGGCTGAGTACTGGACTCTCCAGATACTTAGCGGCTGACCTATTTAAGATAATCAGGAGGTTAGTGTCTCGCACACGTGGTGATTCGTACTCGATCGGGATCGACTTTACAAGCTTGGTCTGAATTTTATTAATGCGGTTTAAACGGTCGTTGTTCGATACGAATAATTAGGGCTCGGTGGGAGCTGCTCAGGATCGGTACAGGGAAACAGCCGGTAAGAAACCCACTACGGGGAATAATCATCCGAAGCCGCTATAATCGAATAGTTAGCGGAAGTCGCTAAGATTGAATAGTCAGCAGGATCCGCTATAATTGAATAGTTAGCCGAAGCCGCTGTAATAAAATAGTAAGCCGAAGCTGCTATAATCGAATAGTCAGTCAAAGCCGCTATAATCGGATAGCCACCATAAGAGAATAGTCAGCCAAAGCCGCTATAATCGAATAGTAAGCCAAAGCCGCTATAGTCGAATAGTCAGCCGACGCCGCTGTAATTGGATAGGCAGCCGAAGCCTCCATAATATAATAGTCAGCCGCTATAATAGAATCGTCCGCTATAATCGAATAGTCAGCCAAATGCGCTATAGTCGACTAGTCAGCCGGCCCCGCTATAATCGGATAGGCAGCCGAAGACTCTATAATCTAATAGTCAGCCGAAGCCGCTATAATCGAATAGTCCGTCGAACCCGCTGTAATAGAATAGTCAGCCGAAGCTGCTATAATCGAATAATCAGCCGAAGCCGGTATAATCGGTAAATTTAGTTACGCCATCTTAGAAAAGACAGTTCTCAAACAGTTACTCTTGAGCATCTCTCAGGGGATACCCCCTATAAATGCAATGCATTGTGCTGGCGAAGGAAATTTAGGTAGAGGAGGGTGGAAAGAGGGAGTAGTGCTTATTTACATTTGCCTTGAATCGCTGTAAGTCACAATTGGCGGGAAATACACTTGCGGGAAGTTTATTTCACATACGTTCGACTGAAGAGCGAATTTTCTCTGTAGTGTGTTGTGCGATCGACTGGCCAATAGATAGTAAACGGATGGGAGTTCCTTGAAAGCCGCGTACTTCTGCCAAATGTCCTCACATCTGGTATAAGTCCGAGGAACACGCACCGTGAAAATACCGATAGAACAGTGTCACGCAACCCACATTACGCCGATGCTCAAGGGAGGCCATAGAGCTGGACACCCTATTGTCCCCTATCAACACCTTTGTTCTCCTTTGTACACGGTCCAGCAACTCCAAAGATGACTTTGGAGCACCTGCCCATATATGGGCATGGATAGACCATATCGTTATATCGTTAAGTAGTTTAGCTGCATTGAAGCGAATGAGAACTAAATCACCGAGATCGCACTTTCTACCAGGAAGCAGAAGATTCCGTAAATCCATCCCTTGTCATTATGTGGTAGAGAAATTTCCCTAAAGGATAGTGCAAGATACTACCTAAATGTGATTCTCGATAAAAAGGTTAGTTTCAGGGCAAACACTATGGTTAGAATCAGTAGAGCCACAGAGGCCCTGTATTCGTGTACAAGGGCCGTCGGAGGACTATGGGGTATTTAATCGCAAATAGTTTACTGGATATATACACCTGTTGTCCAGCCGATATTTCTTTACGGCATTTTTGATTGGTGGCCAGTACTGGAAAAATCCATTTGTCTAAGTCTGTTGACAGAATTCCAGAGAATGTCAATGGTGTGTATCACGGATGCCCTTCGCACTATCCCTACCGAGGGTTTGGGGGTTATCCTATACCTCTTACTATTCGATTTGCTGGAAAGGCAAATGGCTGCAAAATCGGTAAACCGCCTAGGATATTTTTCGCAATGAATCGCCAGCCCAAATGGTCATGAGTAGATTTTGAGGGATCTGCTGCTATCTAAAGTAAAAGTCACCCACCCACTTCAACCTTTGGCAGGATAGACAGGACTGGAAAGCACGCATACCAGGTTACAGAAGGTATTTAGGCTTCTACTATAATGGCTCCAAACTAATGGCAAGGTAAAAATTGGAGTATATTTTAAAGAGCTGGGCATGGATAGACCATGCACAAAGGTTACCATGGCCATTGTAGTGTCTTTCAGGCAGAAGTCTTGGAATCGCAGAAGTTCGGATTTGGCTGGGTCAAAACGTCATCACCGCCTGGGCTTTCAACATTTACTCTGACAGTCAGGTTGTCATAAAATCTCTGAAATCTGTATTCCTGACTTCAATTATCGCGCAATGAGATGGCCATTTTATGCGATGTGCACTTTTTATGGATGCCTGGGCACAGTGACATTCCATGCATCCTACAAAAGCAAATGCACTGGCATGATTAGGAACTACTATCCCTGTTCCACTGGATATGGAGCATGAGGGTATGCCCATTTTTGCATGAAAGCTCATGCTTAAAACCGAAGCTTGAGGCATGCGAATGATAGATGGTCTCGTGGCACAAATTGCAGGATCACCAGGCAAGTACACGGTGAAAAATCAGCCAATTTTGATGTTTGGTTGCAAACATAACGAGTTTGTAGATTGTCGCAAATATAGTATACTTGTGTCCAAACACATTGAGATTACTATTCAATATAAGATGTTTGAGACACAATGATTAATAGGTTATAATATATGTTTTTGTGACCCTAATGTGGGTTTGTTTGTTGCAAACTGATGAAAAGATCAACGTGACAGACAACAAAGAAACAAAATAGCAGCAGATCTTCAATTCATGAAAACAACGTTCCAAACATATAGATGGTTCCTGCAATATCTTGAAAAAAAATGGTTTCCCATTACATCCCATGAAGGAATTTGGGAGAGCTTCTCACAACCAGTGAGCTGCGCGTTTCATTGATTGGTACCTACAGTTTTACACCGTTTCTGAATGGCATTTTTTGAGAAGCTTTTTCATAGTTTAATACTCGATAGTGTCGCCGGCACTATGCGAAGTGATGGCCGCCGAAAGAAATGTAAGGTCATCGGAGCAGGGATCGTACCCAGGAACTCATGTACAAGAGGCGCGCACACTACCATTGTACCACCGACGGCCACAACAGTCAATATCTTGCTGGGGTCATTTTTTTCAGTGTGTAGAGAATAAAGAGAATATCCGAGAAAAGTGCAATAACTTATCGCTGGGTCTACTTGCCAGCACCATTCAAAATATGGCGAAAAGGGTCGAAAAGATCATCAACAATGTCGGCGCCCACTCGACCGATATTAGCTTCTAAAATTAATGGAAAGCAAACTGAAGGGCAAACAAACATTTCAAAAAAATAATGCAATTTTAAAGTTATAGCTTAAACAACATCGGGTAAGGGTTTTTGGGACACCGAGTAATATACATTTTTTAGAAGGCCTTCATCATGCCAGCAAAAAGAAGTAGTGGCAAAAGGTATACAAATTCAGACAAAATACAGCAATAGCAAGGCCTTCTAGCACGCCTGAATATCAGTATGACTGCAATTTATCCAAAATCATGCCTTTTCCAGCCCTTATTTGAAAAAGGCCTTGCAAATTCTGCCCCTGGGTAAAGATGCACATAAGAGGTTTACATAAACATATGCATATACAATACATAAGTAAATATATATCTACACCTACATATACATATTTTCATTTATTTATAAATAACTACTTATACATGTGCAACTATAGTACAATATGACAAAAGTGCCAGATCGTATTACACATTTTGCAATTATATAAAATTGTGAGCGCCTTTGTGGTCTAACCGTCAGTCAGCCAGAGTTTTTTGGGTGGATGGGTGCCTGTATGGTATAACCCTACAACTTGGCGTCGTCGTCATTGTCGTCATCATTATCGTTGGGTAATTTCTTTTTTGTTTCAATACCATGGTCAAGTACCTTGGCTTGTTTAGATGTTTTCTACTTTAAATTTGAAGTGGAAGTGCGCGGGCTGGAGGACGAGCAGGGTCCACATAGTTAATGAATGGGTTCACACGGCGACACTGTAGTGTTGAGCACGGGGATTGGAGCACCGCAACAGAACAGTGTTAATGTGCAATGCGTTGGCGTTTGATTACAAGGTACTTCAGTCTATATCGAACGTTTGTCGATAACAACGCAAATAAATGTCAACATTCAAATTACAAGTAGATGTTCCATATTGTGTAAACAAAAAGGAATTGTTATGTAGACAAATGAAATGACTAGGTACGTAATGGAAATATTATTTTTGAGGCACAAAAAAAGAAAATGATAATATTTAAATAATATTTAAGAAAATAATTATGACACTGAAGAATTATATGCAAAATGATGTGTACATTTAATCGAGAATCAGTTTATGATAACAAGTTGAGTTAGTTAAGAACCTAAAGCAGTTGTTTGCAAACTATTTCGTAAAAAAACTGTTTCTTAAAACATATCGCGTATTATGTGAAGCGATCTTGTAAATCGAATCAGCTTTTGGCCAAGAAATTATGAAGTTGAAATTATGAAAGCATATGGATGTGCTAGAAACCAAAACAATTAAATCCATCACAAAAATCCTAAGGAAACTAAAGTTTCCAGTATGTTCTTTAAAATTCAACGTTACACGCTAAAAAATCCGTCGTTTTTTGTTGTTTGGATGTAAATATAACATATGTTTGGAGCTTGCCGCAAATATAATATACTTGTGCCCAAACTCCTTGTGTTTGCTACTTAGTATTACATGTTTGAAATACAATGATAAATATGTTATACTATATGTGTTTGCGACCCAAATATATCTGTGTTTGTGATACAAAAAGAGCTGTGTTTGTTGCACTATTTATGCTCTCTCGAAAGCAAGAGATATCTTGTAAGTATGTATTTGTATTTTTGCATTCATAAATATTCCTGAATGTGCGTGTAAATTGCAGATGAAGTAAGTGTTTCTTATTTTGGCTGATGTCCCAGCGGCGTAAGCCATGACCTGTAAGGCCTGAAATCATGACCAAACCAGACTTCTTTAAAATTGCGGAAGGCCTTCCTTACACATTACCTCCTCCTTGCTTTTTAACATTGCGTGAGATTGGGAGGCAAGGCCTTCCTTGCCCATTGCCTACAGAAGGCCTTAGAGGGCATGCAAAGAGGAAGGCCTTAGAAGGCATTTACTTTAATTTATTTTTGTTAAACAAACCTAAAATTAAAATAATTTATTTTATCACAAAATCGTTATCCACTTCAACATTGTTATTTATAAGTATGTATGTATGTATCTATCTTATAAAGTTGTACCACGCCCAACTTCAAATTTTAAATTTTAAAAATACCCAGAAAAATATTAAACGAACAATAGAATTTAAAAATTTGTATGACATTTTCCAATTAAATTACCGTTAAAAAGAATCGGAAAAGAAATTCTCAAAATTGTAAAAAAAATCTTCTTCTTGGTTATATCTGATCATTACATTCATTCATGCATTCCGCAGGCTTTATTTTAGGAAGGCATTACAAACGAGCCTTTCCGCATGCCTTATTTGTGGAAGGCCTTGCGACTTCTGCCGCTGGGGTATTGTATTTTAATTTCATGTATTCAGTCGCCAATGGTTCATGGGACAGAGGATATTAAAATCGCTTGATCAGTGAAGAAAGAATAAACAAACGCTGGGACGGTTAAATGGTTTGTGATATTGCTTTGGTTTCTGTGTATATATTTCGCATATATTTATGTATGCTACCAAAGTGAGAAACGATTTTGATGAAAGAAACTGGAGAGAGCAACAACGTAAATCCCTTTTTCTGCCCGAACCTCTACTGAAAAAATCGAAATGGCGGACCATTTGTAAAATGTAATAAAAAAAACCACAAGTAATTAATACACGCTTGGCTTTCATGAACTAGAACTAGTATAATGTTCGTGTACCAACGCATAGTGATAACCAACGCATAGTTGAAACCTTCTGAAAACAAAGACGTGAGAGACAACAAAGAACGGGGAAGCAAAAGAGCAGCAGATTATCATTTCATAAAAAAGTAATGCATTCAATGCAAGTAAATGTAAAATGTAAATATTTTAATTTTTGGAATAAATTATTTATAAATGTGGATATATATTGATAAAATTAATTACAATAAATAAAGAATAATTCGTTTCTAAGTATTATTATGTTTGGGAGAAAATACGCATATGTTTCCACGTAAGTATATGGAGGTTTGGGGGAAACACACGAATGTTTCCACGTAAGTATATGGATGTTTGGGATGAAGCACGCATATGTTTCCACGTAAAAGTAAACATATTTATCAGTAAACATGCTAATGTTTGCATTTAAATGCACCTGGGTTTGGGACTTGCAAACATATAAATGTTTGAAGTGTGTTCCAAACATATACATGGTTCCTGCAGAATATGTTTGGGAGAATATGTTACAGAGGCCTTTTTTTCAGCGTATAATCAGAAATTCTAATTATCTTTATATATTATTTCACTACAGCTGCATATAACATACAGTGAGATTAAAAATCTACTGAGTGCTTTAGGTTAACCCACATACACTAATATACCAAAATTTTGCAGCAGTCGAGTTAATCAGTTTGGCTTATGAACGCCTCATATTAGAAAACTCCCAATGCAATAGAGGCAGACAAATTTAAAATTATTATTTCTTTATTCCTTAGCCAGCAACAAACTTGTGATTTATATTTTAAGCAATTCTGGATAACAAATTGTAAACGGTAAACGGAACACATCCATTGGTTCAAGCCTCTTATGGGACTAAAAAATTTATTATTTTTCTGATTGGACGCACCGTTTTCTAGTTATAGCCACTTTTTTTATTTTAGCGATTTTCAAATTTTGGCGATTTTTTTAAAAAAAATTCTTCCATTAGAATTGGACCACTTTATGAAAAACCCATAGAAACCCGGAAATGTTGGTTATTTTTTCGATTTGACGCTCCGTTTCCGAAATACAGACATGAGGGCGTTTTAGCGATTTTTTAGTCGACAAATTTTAGTTTTAGCGATTTTAAAATAAACAGTGATGCCATATTGAATACATCCATTGGCTGAACCCTCTTACAGAGTCTCTTACAGAGGTAAAAAAATATTATTTTTCCGATTGGACGAACCGTTTCCGAGTTATAGGAACTTTTTTATTTTAGCGATTTTCTTATTTTGGCGATTTTTTTTAAAAAAATTCTTCCATTAGAATTGGACCAGTTTATGAAAAACCCATAGAAACCCGCAAATATTGGTTATTTTTTGGATTAGACGGTGTGTTTCCGAAATATAGACATGAGGGCGTTTTAGCGATTTTTACTCGACAAATTTTAGTTCTAGCGATTTAAACAAACAAAAGACTGATACCATATTGAAGACATCCATTGGTTGAGGCCTCTCATGGAGGTAAAAAATTTACTATTTTTCCGATTGGACGCACCGTTTCCGAGTTATAGCCACTTTTTTATTTTAGCGATTTTCTTATTTTGGTGATCTTTTTTGACAAAAAATTGTTCCATAAGAATTGGACCACTTTATGAAAAACCCATATAAACCCGCAAATGTTAGACATGAGGGCGTTTTATGATTTTTTCCTCGACAAATTTTAGTTTTAGCGATTTTTTTTTGATGTGATGCCATATTGAAGACACCCATTGGTTAAATCTTCCTATGGAGGTAAGCAATTTATTATTTTTGCGATTGGGCGCAAAGTTTTCGAGTTATAGCCAGTTTTTTATTTTAGTGATTTTTCTTTATTTTGACGATCCATTCGAATTGGACCACTTTATGAAAAACCCTTAGAAACCCGCAAATATTTGTTATTTTTTGCGATTGGACGCGTTTTAGCGATTTTTTGTTCAAAAAATTTTAGTTTAGCGATTTTTTTTTTAAAAAGTGATGCCATATTGGAGACATTGGTTAAAGCCTCTTATGGAGGTACCATTTTTATTATTTTTTCGATTGGACGCACCGTTTCCGAGTTATAGCACTTTTTTAATTTAGCGAATTTCTTATTTTGGCGATTTTTGAAAAAAAAATCTACTATACGAATTGGACCACTTTATGAAAAACCCATACAAACCTGCAAATATTGGTTAGTTTTTCGATTGGACGCTCCATTACCGAAATATAGACATGAGGGCGTTTTAGCGTTTTTACATTCAACCAAGTTTTTTTATCGATTTTTAAAAAAAAAACATTGATGACATATTGAAGACATACATTGGTTAAAGCCTCTATTAGAGGTAAAAAAGTTATTATTTTTCCGATTGACGCGCCGTTTCCGAGTTATAGCCTCTTTTTTATTTTAGCGATTTTCTTATTTTGGCGATTTTTTTTTTAAAAATTCTTCCATACGAATTGGATCACTTTATGAAAAAGCCATATTTTTCGATTGGACGCTCAGTTTCCGAAATATAGACATGAGGGCATTTAGCGATTTGTTCCTCGACAAATTTTAGTTATAACGATTTAAAAAAAAAACTGTTATGCCATATTGAAGATAAAGCTTACTATGGAGGTGAACAATTTATAATTTTTGCGAGCGAGTTGAAAATTGAGCGAGTTGAAAATTGAGCTGGCTCGCGATTTACTCATTGGCGAGCGAGCAAACAAGAGCGTTCTCTGTACTGTGGTATAACCAAAGACGATCAAGAACTAGACGACCATAAAATATGCGCAATTTGGCAACCCTGGGTAAAGAGAACCAAAAAGTGCTAGCAATTCACTCGAACGTATTTCTCTCTCGCGTCATATCTTGATTTTTTCATACTTTTTGCATAGTTTATGTAATTTTACTTCAACACGGTGAAGCTGCTCGTGTATTGTAATATTCAATGAAGAGAGTAAGAGAGAGAGAGAGAGCCGAGAATGGCTAGGGTTTCACTCGTTTTGTTTATTGGCATTTGAGTGAAGAGAAATTGTAACTGTCTACTTGTACATCGTTTTTGATATAACATCTATAAGACACTTTTATGGATTTTATGAAGCCTGGAACAAATTCATTATAAATATTACGTAATTCTGTATAAATATTACGAAATACTTCATTAATAGTTAGTCAAATGAAACTAATAATTAACCTAATTTTTAATTTTTTGAAGCGACATTAACGAATTGGCATCTATGAAATATTATTATTGATTCCATGAAAACTGATTCGAAAATATTACGAAATTCTTTATATAAGTATATATAACATTTTTGTTCAATAATTTTTAGTCAAAGAAACATTTCATTGGATCAACAAAACTAATTCGTAGATTCTAAGAAACGAAAACTTCATAGAGTCTATAAAATTTATCGCACAATCTATGATATTCGCTCTTGCAGGGTGTGCCTAATATGTGGGTGTTATTTTGGACAGCAAGCTTTGTTTCATTTCCAAAATTGTGGAAAGAACGAAAAATGCAACGGTAGCCCCATACACCTGCAATAGGTGTATAGGTTGCAAATGGGGACTATGTCCGAGAATTGTTCACTGAATCAATACAGAGGCGGTGAGACCCATAATGCTCACTACTGACTAGGGTTCACAGACAGGCGACGATGTGCATTACGGATGCTGTGCCCACCGCTCCCACGGATGCACTGAATATAATGTTGTACTTTCTACCGGTAGAAATTATAGTCAGACAGAATGACTCCATGTCTGCCATCAGGTTAAGGAAACTCTTTCAACGGGGCATGTTCAGAGTTGTTCGTTGAACAGTGCTGCAAGGTACTCCCCACATTCCTGCATTGGTTGACTACTCAGAAGCGGAACCACTATTCGATCGTAAGTACGAAGCTCGCATATCGGAAAGGAATTCTTGGAATAAATGAATTCCTGGTAAAGAGAGATATTTGAATTTCTACACGGTTGGTTTGAAACTGTATGATAATGTTGACTACGTGCCTGGCACGAACGCAGGATTTTATTTCGGGAGAGCCAACTTGACACTTAGGTTAAAAAATAGCACTACATTCAAAAACCATGACTTAGGGAAATAATTTCGGGGGGTCGAACCTCTGGGACCGCCCGACGTACGTGCCTGCTACGGGGTATATTCTTGGGAAGTATGGTTGTCCCCCTTTCGTAGATTACCTGATCATTGAAGCGTGTATTAGGCTGATATATTGTCTATCAACGAAGTGACCGACTGGCTGAGGGATAATAGTCCAGCAGTCGTTGGACTCAATGTCTTCCCTGACAATCAGGCACTTCATAGGGGATCCAGGGCACAGGTACTTCCGGGGAGCTGCAGAGCGGATGAGCTGGACAATGTAGGGATTACCTTCCAGGTTCGACAGTAATTGGAGCATGTTGGCATACCCCTAGTGACGTGTAAGCATATTCTGCAAGAACGCTGCTATATGATGCTGCAGGAGAGATGGGCGAGGGGCATCGACTGTCTACGCTCAAGACAAATCTGGCTGATAGCTGATAGCAGGAGATCCGTGCGGCTTCTGTCTATAGCCAGGCACGAGGTACCAATGCTCGTTTCAGTTTTGACGTGACACTGAGACTAAAGATCAGGGTAAATGACTTCTGTAGAAGCTATAACGATGACAAAAAGGGGAAGAATCCACTGAACATCTTGTTTGCTCGTGTCCTGCATTAGCCGGCAGGTGGATATCTACTATGGGAGCTTAACCTATTTAGGAATCCGGAAGAACTATCACAGATAGACGTAGATAAGATCGTGAGCTTCTTGGTCGAAACTAAATGTTACTCCGATAGGGCTAACGCTTAATCTCGTTAGCCCATGGTATCACAATGGACCGTATGTGGAGTGAGTCGTTAATCGACTTCTGCTAAAACTTAGCCTAACCTAACCTATGATATTCGTTCATCACATCTATAAAACATGTCCATACATTTTATGGAACCTATCATATCATTACTAAAATATATTAACAAAAATGTGGAATTTTTAGTGTTGAATCTAATGGCTTTCGCCTCGTTAGCTGTCTCCCTATTACGGCTGGTCAGCTGCTCGATGTCGAGCTATTACGAACTTTGTTTACAACTGTTCAAACTGGAAGTACTACCGTCCATGAACCACCCAATATAAAATGTAGACTTGTGTAGTTCATTAATGAACTAGTTCAATTGAACGTTTCACTCTTGTGAACTATATGAACTTTTTCATAGGTGAACTAGGTCACACTGTTCTGCTCTTTTGTTTCAGTAGTTCACTTGTTTCAGCATTTTTTCTCTCTGCCATTTTCAAGTTCATGCTCTATTTGTCTCACCAAATTTGCACAAAGGTGTCTAATGTTGCAATCGTTGTGGAATGAATATATAACCGGCTTCTACACATAAACTACAGCGCTAATCACCACTTGTGTTCCAAAATATAGTAAGATTACGGAAACATCAATATTTCAGAAGCGTAATAACCCATTAGTTAGCGTAATAACCCAATCAAACAAATATCACAGTATCCAAAACACTTTACAAATCTGCAAAAATCTGACTATTTTCAGGATTATTCGCTCCGATTGAACTAAAGCCACAAGTTGAACTGAAATGACCTCTTTAGTTCACAGCTCCTATGAACTGTTAAACTGAACTGATACAATGAACTAGAGAACTAAATGAATGAACTATTCATTCATTCAATTCATTCATTCTATTGAGTTGAACTAAAATGAGCGCTCATTTGAATGATCTAAAATTCCCAACTGTAGTAAAAAGCATTGGGGTATTTGTCAAACCCCAAAACTCAAGTGGTTGACATAAATGGTTATGGGTTCAATATTTTTCGCACCACTAAAAAATCTAACATTTTCTATTTTTTTTTTTTTTTTTTTTGCTAAAAAACATATTTTTCCTTGTTTAATTTTCGAAAACTTTATGATGTTTTCCAAACCAACTTTTCTCCTTCACCAATTTCATAACTTTTTTTTATGAGAAAACTTATCACTTCTCTGGTATATATGGATGTTGTCCTGAGGGCCATGAAAACAGCCATTATTTCCAAGAGAAATTTCGATGCAAGCAAAAAAACCTCAAACATCTCCGACATGTAGGTACGATATGCACAAAACAAAAACAAGATGCTGTGGAACAGTCCCACCAAAAAAGGCCAAAACAAGTGCAACACGGACCATTGATAATAATGCTTGAACACAAGTCATTCGTACAAGTTTTGTTGGAAATCCAATGAAATGGACAACACAAAACACTTGCTCTTCTCGCAACCAATATGGAACACAACGAAGAGGAGTACTTTGGTCCACCACAATAGTTGGCAGTTTATTTGTTTAAGTGTTGTTCTTTTTCCTGCCAGTGTATTTCTGTTTGGGTTGGTGGTTCCAAGTAAAAAATTATAGACATTTATAAGGTCATGGTAACAGTTCTGGAAAAAAACAGGGAAAGCTTTTGCAGGAGTTTTTAGAGGTATTGTAGTTGTAAAGGAAACGTAATTGAACAGGTTTTCCTGCTCAAAATTTCCAAGCGTTTTTCATGGTATTTTATGGAACTCTCCAAATGTGGTCATATACAATTGTAGACCAAGATTGGATAGATGGATGGATGGATGGATAGATGATTTGTTGGCGGGTTGTAGAAGACTGAATGACTGGCTGGCTGGCTGGCATTGATGGTGATATACTGCCTACATTTACACCCGGCAGCTAATAGCCGTGAAGGCATTACAGCCAAAACATCCAGCCAGCCAGTTAACAAGTGAGCCAGGTAAGAAGCCAATGACAGCAAAAAAAAAAAACGACTGCAAATGATTACAACTCATTTAGCGAGAATAGCGCATGTGCGCCTGCAGTCAATTTAGGTTCTATATAAGGCAGTAGTTCTAGTTGAAAGCTAATTATCTCGTAATGGTAATGTAGCATAGAGTTAACATAAGTGTTTTGTGGCCATTACCAGGCAAAAAAGCTTGTTGGCCTTGGTAGCAAAAGTCTCCAGGATAGTTGCAACGCCACATTAGATACAACCACATACAACAAAAAAAAGAGAGGGTGGTAATGAATAATTGGTCATACGGCAATGATGCCAGCGGATAGAGAAAAGTGAAGCATTGCAATGTGGTAAGTAAGGAAAGAAATAGGTAATGATGGAATTTTACGGGACCAACTTTAATTGAAACTCTAAACACTTTTAAATTGTTCCTCAAAACAAATGTTTTCGCCTTAAAGTGAATGAAAACCTTAACGTAGTTAGGACAGGGATGAGCTTCTCACATTCAGCAAGGTGTGCACTTTCTACTTTTATAGTCATTGAATGGTACCTAGAGTTTTATACCGGTTCCGTTTGATACTTTATCGTACTGTAATACTATGGGTCTGGGTAAGCTTGACAACTCTCTAAAAGACTTAAATTGAAAATCACATTAGGTGTCAGGGGACATCCGGTTGGAACGAAGTTCCTTTCGCTATGTATTATGTACTAGTTAGTTCCAACACGCCTAATGCACCCGCTGAAAAATACGATAATTTAAATGGACTTTTATGAAAATATACTTCTTGAAAATATACTATACTCTCCCCGCTTCCTTCATGGGATGTAATGGGAAACCATTTATTTTTGATGTGTTAACATCTATACGCGCGCCTCTAGGGCAGTAAACTATAAATTTAATACATACGCAAGTGTTAGGTTTGTAAGAGTAAATCATCGTTTGTTTGTTCGTTGCTTGGCAGTCGGTATTGAAAGTGATTATTGGGCGATTTTCATATAATTTTCCCACGCGATTTTCTCCGGAAATTCATAGCCGATTTTATTAATTTTTGGATTAAAAAGCTAGTGCGGGTTTCGACGAAGAGTTTAGGCCAAAAATTAAGGCGATCCGATATCGGCGAGCCGAGATTGAAGTGTTTTAATTTGGAGTATTAATTTGGTGTAATATTAAAAAAGTATTTTATGTTGATCTTCGGTTATATCGTACGAATATAACAATGTATGTATGTATGTATGTACAAGTGTCTGTTGCTTTGCATTCTTTGACTTTTGTGGGAATAAAACAAAAAGTATTGAGCAAGAAAATAATGACACATGTGCTTGCACTGGGTCTTTAAATAATTTTAAGTATTAATATTATTTAACTGTAACGTCATCATATGATTGAACGCTGTTTTTTATTTTCCAATGTAACATTTACGAATGTGTTCATAGAAACCGAACAGGTACCGTGTAGCAAAAAGGTGTTAACACATCGCCCGTGAGTTCGAACACTCATTGGATTTTTTTTATTTTATACTTCTTGAAAAATGATAAAATTTTTTTAAAAAAAAAATTTTTATAGAATGTATTTTTTTTTAAACAAAAGTATATTTTTGGGTCTATTTTGTAAGAATATGTACTATATTTTCCCGAAAAGGTAATTTTTAAAGAGAGGTACTTCTTTCATTAAAAGCTAATGTTTTTTTTTCAGAAAAGGTACTATTTATAAGAAGAAGTACTTTCTGTAAGAAAAAGCCATAAGAGTATGAATTTTTTTTGCAAAGAATTACTTTTTTAAGAACAGTTACTTTTTAAAGAAGTGGTACTCTTTTTAGGAAAAGGTTGTTTTTTTAAGAAAATTTACTTATTTTCAGAAAGGCTATTTATCTCAAAAAAAGAAAAGATATTATTTTATTTTTATGAAAAGGAATTTTTGTAAGAAAATGTATTTTTTTAAGAGAAGGTATTTTTCTAATTGAAAAATGGTTGGTTTTTGTTGGAAATAATAGACAATTCAGTTCAACACACACTCACTGGCATCATCACATGCCTAACTAATGTGCCTGAATTGATACCATCGGTTGATCATCAGTCGTAGATCCTCGTTATGTTTAAAGTTCTAATTTCCTTTAAGGCTAAGGCCTTTAAGGATAAGAGATCATGAACTTCTGTTTTGAAACTATTATCCTACAACCCACTATCATCAACTATATTGTTTACTTTTGCTTTGGTTTGTGTCTAGACTAACTAGATGTCTCACATTTGTTGGGAAATTTATTGTTTAAAGGGAAGTTTTCTAGGTGGAGCCTGTAACCAACATTTAATATTTATTGTAGTTTTGAATCTAATAAAAAGTAAATTTAAAAAAGCTAAAGTGAAAGAAGTTTAAAAAAAGAAAATTTTCTTAATTAAATACCCTTCTTAAAAAAAGTAAATTTTCTCAGAAAAAATACCTATTCATATTCGTAAACAAAGTACCTTTTTTTAAATAAAATATCTTCCGAAAGAAGTATCTTTGCCTAAAAAAAGTATATTTACTTACAAAAAGTACCTTTTCTTAAAAAATTTAATTTTTCTAAATAATTACCTTTTTAAAAAAAGTAAATTTTCTTACAAAAAGTACCTTTCTTAAAAAAAGTAATTTTTTTTCAAATAAGTACCTATTCTTAAAAATGTAAATTTTCTTACAACAAATTGCCTTTTCTTAAAAAACTACCTTTTCTTTAAAGAGCAAATTTTTTTTGAAACAAAATAACTTTTCTTGAGATAAGTACCTACTCCTAAAAATTTACCTATTCTTGAAAAAAGGACCAATTCTAAAAAAATCCCATTTCTAAAAAAGCATTTTCGCCAAAAAAAAATCCTTCTCTTAAAAAAATACCTTTTCTTACAAAAAATCCGTTTCTTAAAAGTACCTTTTCTTAAAAATAAAATAATACCTTTTCTTTTCATTTCTTGAGATAAGTAAGAATAAGTACATTTCCTTAAAAATAACCTTTTCCTAAAAATAGTACCGCTTCTTTAACAAGTACCCGTTCTTAAAAGCGTGTTGGAAGTAACTAGTACGTAATATATAGCGAAAGGAACTTCGTTTCAACCGAGTGTCCCCTGATACCTCATGTAATTGTTTTTATATAGGCGGCGGCGTGAGTTTCAAAAAATTTTGGTTGCGGCAACGGGTCGGATAATGTTCGACTGACTTCAAACATTTGATTTTTTGTGTACGCTTTTATTATCGTTGCATTTTTTCTCTAATGAGCAGAGTTGCATCAAATTGTACACTAGTTTAAAATGAGGTTAAAAATCAAATTTCAGTTTCTACAGATTAAAATTCTATGAGTAATCTTCTGGGTTAGTGCGGGTTAACGGAGTTCACCTTCGAAATGCGTTAATCTTGTTCGGTGTAAATACCTATTACACCACCCAATGTGAGGTTAATTTGACTTTTCAGGTAGCAAATTTGTGCTTAGACCAATTTGGAGCAACTCAGTGCCGAGACGGAATTATCGAAGACGGCGGAACAACAGAAAAATTAAATTGGATGTTCTGGTTTTGTCAGTTTTGTACAAATTTGTGATGATTTTGAAATAACTGAAGTTTTGAAGTTGGATGAGACTAACTCCGCGCCGAGACAAAATTATCGAAGACGGCGGCGCAACAGAAAAATTAAGTTGACGGCTTTTAGATTTTCCAGTTCTTTACAAATTTGGAATGTTTTTGAAATAACTTAACGTTTAAAATTTGATCAGTGGGTCAAATCGGGGCAGTCGAAGAGATCGGCTCACATTTCTAACCAATGAGAGCCAATGATATAGGCGACGGCGTGAGCTTCAAAAAGTTGTTGTCGGAAATTTCCCGATCGGCTTTCGTCTGTTAAGCTGTTGATTTCTTATGTATATTTTATTGGTTGCATTTTTTTGGTACTTAGCAGTGTTGCATCAAATTGTACACTAGTTTAAATTGAGGTTAACAATTAAACTTCAGTTTTAACCAGGGTTTGTATTTCGTAGGTAATCCAGGGTAACCAATTATTGCCGTGGGGAATGGGTAGCGATCGTTTACCCATTATCCATAGGGTATGGGGGAAATTAATGGGTAGCTACCCACGACAATGGGGAATTACCCATCACGATTACCCATTACCCATAGGGTAATTGGGAAAATAATGGGTAGCTACCCACCACAATGGGGAACGACTAATCACGATTACCCTCAGGGAAATGGGGAAAATAATGGGTAGCTAACCACGACGATGGGTAATGGGTTATCCAGGGTATTTGATCGAAAAATATGAAAAAATTTCTGTATCTCTGAAACGGAGCGTCCAATCGAAAAAATAACCATTTTTTGCTGGTTTTAAGGGACTCTAAGGGACTGCACGCTTAAGATGCGTGCTCGCTAATGAAAGACGATGGAACGTGAACGTATCGTCTGAAGATTCTCTTGGGATTTTCCTGGATACCCACTTTCCCAACGATGACAGGAATGCTGGTCATCAGCCGGAAGAGCTAGGCGGAAACTCACCTAGCTTAGAAAAAGTTCGCTCCATAGTGAGCAGAAAAAAATCTGATATGGGCCAATGCTTTAAGCCCTATAAATCAGCCGGACCTGGCGGGATAATTCCCGCGCAACTACAGGAGGCACTATACCTATCTTGCAGTTGGTTGGAGGCAATCTTCAGGGGCTGCCTTGCGCTGGGAGTCATTCCTAGCATTTGGAAGCAAACCAAAGTGGTTTTCATCCCGAAATCGGGCAAATGCTCTCATGTCAAACCAAAGGACCTACCAGTCTATCATTCTTTGTTCTTAAGACATTTGAAAGGTTACTGGACATTCACGTTCGAAGTAATCTTCCACAGAATCTACTATCGAGTTCTCAGCATGCCTATATCAAGGGCAGGTCAACTGAGACGGCTCTCCACTCTATAGCGACCATAATAGAAAACTCTCTTGCGAATAAGGTCTTCGCTCTAGGGACCTTCCTGGACATCGAGGGAGCCTTCAATAACATTCAACCTTCGGCGATTCTTAGGTCGTTACAGAATCTAGGAGTCGACAGCTTAGTGACACGTCTAATTGTGGAGCTTCTGGTGGAAAGATCCGTCAAGCTATTGCAATTACAATTACAATTGCTAGGACCGTTAACAGGGGGACACCGCAGGGGGGAGTTCTGTCTCCACTTTTATGGTTAACTTCTGTCAATGAACTGTTTCTTGAATTGGACAGGGCCGAATGCCAGGTCTTTGCCTATGCCGATGATATTGCTATCATCTGTGCGGGTAGAAACCTCAATTTACTTAGCATTCGCACAACCAGCCTACTTAGTCTGATTTCGAACTGGACCGCTAACAACGGACTCTCACTTAACCCACTTAAATCCGAGCTTATCTTGTTCTCTCGGAAATATAAAATACCCGCATTTGTACTGCCGTCAGTTAATGGGGTGCAATTACAGTTGACGGAAAAGGTCAAGTACCTGGGAATAATTCTCGACAGAAAACTGTCTTGGAAACCGAATGTGGAGGAGAGGGTGAAAACGGCGTATGTTGCTCTTTACTGCTGTAAAGGGGCGATAGGAAAGCGCTGGAGACTGTCACCTAAGATCACCATGTGGATTTATACGGCAATAGTCAGACCAATACTTCTCTATGGCATCGTAGTTTGGTGGAGGTCTCTCCAAAAGAAGTATATTCTGAATTCCTTGATGAAAATTCAAAGATCAAGCACTGATTAGCTTTAGTGGCGCAATGGGCACGACGTCAGGTACTGCACTTAGTGATATTCTGAACATCTGTGCCCTGATATCATGGCCGAGTCATCGGCAGCCGCCATCCCTGGTGAGAATCAGTGATTGTGACGTTTTGATATCGGGGCATTCCGGACATGCTGAATTAGTACACCGGATCAACTCTATTCCCGTAAAAACGGACTACTGTATCCCCTACCTTCTACCAGCGACAAATCTAAGGACTTCTATTCCGAACTGGAATACCTGGGAAAAGTCACTGGAAGTGGATACGAGTAGTATCAGATTTTTCACGGATGGATCAAAGTTGGACGAGCAAGTAGGCTATGGCGTCCATTCACCGGACCTAAATGTAAATATCTCCTTCAAGCTGCCTTATCACTGTAGTGTAGTTCAGGCGGAAATTATCGCCATACTGGAGGTTGCTGAACTACTGAAAAGTCACAACCCTCCGGAGAATATGTATCTAAACAGACAGCCAGGCTGCTATAAAATACCTGGAAGCCATTGTTGCTACGTTCCTGACGGTGAAAGAATGCCACTCATCACTTAGGGTGATGGCAGAGTATTTGAACATCAGGCTCATCTGGGTACCGGGACACAGCGACATTCCAGATAATTGCGTGGCGGATGCGTTAGCTACACAGGGTACTACGGCACAGGTTCTTCCGGCAAAAGCAAGTGTTAGTATGCCAATCTCTACCTGCCGTTTGCAGATCAGGCAGTGGACCGATAATATGTTCAAGGACAAGTGGAGACTTACTTCAACTTGCAGACACGTCAGGGTCCTCTGGCCACAGGTGAACAGGAAGGGGACTAGGCAGCTACTACCGAGCGGCAGGTTATCCACAATGAAAATTCGGAAATAATAATCTCAACTACAATAATAATAAATGGCATATAAGTTTACTGTACGTCGACGTACCGACAGACTTTACTAAACGAGAATGTTGCCGACGATCCAGGAACATCAATTCGACATTATTCACAAAAACTTTCAATTTCGTGAAGCAACGGCCTGTGAGCAGAGCCAGCCGAGGCAATTGGGGATATTTTATTATTTGCTTAAGCCCCGTATTCAGTTCTTGCGAAATTTTAGTAAGAAATGTTGTCATTTACCTCTAAACGGAAAAATTGCTGCCGAGAGTCACCACCTAACTTTGATTTGCCTTGAAAATATTTCAGTTATAATTTCTCTACGCACTCTATTTTATTTTTAACGCCAGTGGTGTTACTTTTGGTTTTTAAAATGATCAAAATGTCAAAATTCCGGTCCCAAACAATTATCAAACAATTGTATTCGTACGAAATAACTTTGGTGTAACAACCCTGCAATTGATTTTGCGTATGAAATTTTCGCAACGAGGTGAGTACCAAGCACATGAAAAGTGAGCGAAATTTTTGTTTTTTTTTTTGATGTGTTAACATCTATAGGCACGGGTAGGGCAATCTATCAATGTGAACACATGCAAACAACACACAGCGTTAGCATCGCACACGTGGTTGTTGTACAACAAATATAAGTATGATGGTATCGATGTAGCGGCAGCGAACAAACAAGCAGATCGTCGTCGCCAAAGAGTACTGAATAGTATAGAGAACTCATTGAACGAATTGTATGACTCAAAAGCAGTGGCGACATCTGGCGAATGATTCAAAACGTATTACTCTGTTTTTTTTTAATAAGTATGATGGTATTGATGAAGCGGCAGCGAACAAACAAGCAGGTCGTCGTCGGCAAAGAGTATTGAATAGTACAGTATAGAAGAGAAACATTGATGCCTTTTGAAATATTTATGCTTTTTGTATTGTTTTATGTAATAACATTGTCGAGATGGTGCATTTACTTATATTGAAATATTCTATAAAGAGAATAAGACTCGTTTATTATCTTTTACACAGACTCTCTACATGAGAGTGGAAAAAGCGTGCAATAAGTTCTCTATACTATTCAATACATTTTCCCGTCGCTCTGTTTATGACAAAACAAAAACAATTATTTCAGTGAGCTAAATATTGCTTTATTTATTTTAATAATAGTATATGTTAAAGCACATGTAAGAAAAAGAAAGTGCAATAGTGAAAGAGCCTTCAGCACAAAAACTATTAATTTTTTTCCAATATAACATTTACTAATGTGTTCATAGAAATCGAACAGGTACCGTGTAACAAAAACGAATAACACATCGCCTTTGAGTTTGAACACTAATTGATTTTTTTATACACCTACATCTGATGGCAGCGAAAATTTCATACAACCTGAATACCGGGCTTTAATCGAAAAATGTGTACTATCCGATTTTAATACAAACATCACCACGCGGTGAAAAAAATCGAGCATCATACTTCGGGTTTATTGGCACTTGCTATGTTTTCATTAACTTCTAAAGATATGAAAAAGTCGTTGTATTTTGTCTTTCAATACTCCTCAAACAAATTCAATTTCCTCGATTATAGATTCCAATTTCCAATTACAATTCATTCCGAAAACTTACCTTCGAATGCAATATCTTGATATATCGTTAGAGAAAAAGACATCGAATATATCGCCAATCTTACCTGCAAATACAAAAAAAAAGAAAGAAAGCAAACGATTAGCATTTTTTTTTGTTTGAACAACTGTGGAAGGCAAAGAACTTTGTCTGTGAGTTAAAATAACTATTGATTCCATTTAATTCAATTTTTTCTACAACCGGGGGCATAAAATTACCATTTGCAATTTCATGTTTAACGAACTGCAAAAATTGCAATTTAATTTAAAATAAAACACGACACTGACAAAATAAAAATTGCGTAGAAGGGAAGCAGTCGAGATGAAAAACAAAGCAGTGGAATAACAAACATTCATCGAGTAGCTTTCATTCTTCTCAAACTCACCACTCACCACTTACACGAACTTAATTTATGCGTAAAAAATGTAAAGTTTCCTGCGCAAAGTCAGGGATGGATTGCTAAAGTTCTGACGCCTCAAGTCTAGGCAAAAGGGGGTGAGTGAGTGTGAGTGCGGATTTAAGTTCAACAACAGCCTGTCATCACAAAAGAAGATGTCGTTCATCTTCAAATCGTGGCACATAGTGAGTGACGCCACTTGATTGAGCGTCTTTGAAAACAAAACAACACACACACACAAAAACCTGATAATTTCATGTACTAGTACTCGTACTACAACTACTGACAGCGACGACTCAACTCATCTCAACTCAATTTAACTAAACTCAACTCTTTTTTCTACCCAGTGTCGTATTCGGGTCTTGACTGAGAGCATAAAAAAAAATTAAAACGCAACGACTTATTTAAACTGTCATTAAAACAAGATCAAAATTGAATGCAAACAATAAAAAGAGTGCAGCGACGAGAAAAAAAATAAACAAACAAGATTTACTAGAAGATAAAGGGTTTTTCAATAAGAGCGCTACAAAAGTTTTTTTTTAAATAAAACAAAACCGGTTTTAGATACCAATGAAATTCTATATTCCTGTGAAAGTACGTTCGATGCCATTATGTATGGAACTCGATTTCTTTTGCATGGCCACCACGGGCACGCTTGCAGAAGTCCAGACGCTGAACCCAATTTTCGACGGTTTTCAAGCATAAATCGGCCGATACTGCTGCAATTTCACGTTCGATATTCGTATGAAGTTCATCAATCGTCGCTGGCTTGTTGGCATAGACCATAGACTTGACGTAGCCCCACAGGAAATAATCTAACGGCGTCAAATCGCACGACCGAGGCGGCCAATCGACAGGGCCATTTCGTGAGATAACACGTTCACCAAACTTGGTTTCCAATAAATTGACTGTGGCATTCGCTGTGTGGCTTGTGGCGCCGTCCTGTTGGAACCACATGTCCTCCAAGTCCATATTAACCAATTGGGGCCAAAAGTATTCGGTTATCATTGAACGGTAGCGATTCGCATTCACAGTAATGTGCCGGTCTTGATCATTACGGAAGAAGTACGGCCCAATGACGCCGCCGGCCCATAAACCGCACCAAACCGTAAATTTTTCGGGATGCAATGATGACTCATGGATTACGTGTGGATTGCTGTCTGACCAATAACGCATATTTTGCTTTTTGACGAAGCCATTCAGCCAGAAATGAGCCTCATCGCTGAAGATGATTTTTCGATGAAAATCCGAATCATTTTCAAGTTGTTCATTCAATTCACGAACATACGATGCTTATGGTGGTCAAGCGGCTTCAGTTATTGCGTCAATTTGATCTTGTAAGGATGTAGGCCAAGATCTTTTCGCAAAATTCGCCACAACGACGTCGCAGAGATGCCCAACGCTTGAGAACGACGTGTGAGAGACACATTTGGGCTTTCTTGAGCTGAAGCCTCAGCGGCAGCAATATTCTCGACACTACGGGCACTTCTTTGTCTCACTGGCACGGGAACATTTTGTACTGTGCCTGTGGATTCAAATTTTTCCACTAGACGCTCAATTGTTGATCTGGTAGGACGATTATGACGACCATAAATTTGACGTAGCGCTTTTAAAGTTGAGGCCACTGACTACAAATTTCGGTAGTAAATTTTAATAATTTCGACTCGTTGTTGGCTCGTATATCTTTCCATGAAGAAATA
This sequence comes from Phaonia tiefii, assembly GCA_963931995.1. Taxonomy (NCBI): domain Eukaryota; kingdom Metazoa; phylum Arthropoda; class Insecta; order Diptera; family Muscidae; genus Phaonia; species Phaonia tiefii. The sequence goes on along the minus strand of OZ008368.1, from coordinate 248,414,982 downwards.
GCAAACCTTACTGAAGAGAAATGTCGAAAGAGCGGGAAAAAATATGGCGTCGTTTGCTGTCCCTATCGATTTACTTTTGTAGCGTCTCTGTTGAAAACCCCTTTATAACGTGGTACGTATCGGGCTGGAGAGGTTTTGATTGTTGGTATATTTCAGAAGAAAAGTATAAATTAAAATAGAAATGTTATTTACGTATGAGATACACAAAAGCAAATAATAGCCAAAGACTTAAACAAGAGCAAAATCTGTTGGTACAGTGCATAGGCTAAGAGGGTACCACCTTTAGAACCCAAACTAGTCAAAACGTACACGATGCAAAATTTGTCTTTTTTCGTAGTTTAGATGCAAATATAACGTGTTTGTAGCTTGTCGCAAGTATAGTATACTTGTGTCCAATCACATTGCGTTTGCTATTCTATCTAACTTGTTTGGCACACAATGATTAATAGTTTATAATATATGAGGAGTCGTGGAACAAAACGTGCCTTTTGGATTATTTCAAAATGTTGGGAAATCCAAGATTATTTTTAAATTATAAAATATATTTAAAATTACAACATTTTCCCATCTCTAGTTATAATCTCTAGCCTATGAGAAGAGAAGAAAAATTATCCAAATACGATTTTTCCGATAAAACTTGACCGAAAAAGACATCAAAAAATATTTTGTAAAAAAATATAAAAAGTCACGTATTGTCCTGCGACTTCTCATATGTATTCGTGACCGGCATGTGGATTTGTTTGTTGAAAACTTCTGATAAAACTGCTATCTGCCACAATAAAGAAACAAAAAGCAACAGATCTTCAATTCACGGAAACAATGCTTGCAAACATATGCATTGTTCCTGCAATATGTTGCTGGGGCCGTTCTTTTTCAGCGTGTATACAATACAAAGTTACGCTTACTAATATCAAACGCAGCAAACTGCATCACCTAACCATATCGTTTTGCATTCTCCATATCTACTGGACAATGCTAACCCTAAAATAATCGAATGGGGTTTACCAAGCCCACCTGAGTTTTGTTCTACTAAACCTGCATATTACTTCGATACTTTTCTTAGGCCAATGTTGCCGTCCTTACGCATTTTTGGAACGTACTTCCTTATCGCTCATTCCGGTTTGGGGGGGTTAATGAAAAAAAAAATAAACAACTTTTTTTTAACACTATTATGCCACAACCCAGTATTATCAACTATATAGGGTACTTTTGCTTTGGTTTGTGTCTAGACTAACATATGTTGGGAAATTTCTTGTTTAATGGGAAGTTTTCTAGGTGGAGCCTGTAACCAATATTTAGTATAGAGGGCGGATCAATATGTCCGTGACTTATCGAATTTCCCTCGTAGCTATATGAAATGCAACCTTGTAATAGGCTTCCGTCATTTAATTTGCTTTGAACCGCTGTTCAAAACATACAACCTCGTGCATTTTTTTAAAAATGGAAAAAAGTGAATTTCGGAAGTCAGTAAACATTATTTTTAGCGAAAAAAAAAACGTCAATCAAACCAAGGAACAGCATGATAAATACTGTGGGCACTCTGCACCATCGATTTTAATGGTAAAAAAGTGGTTTACTGACTTTCGTTGTGGTCGCAATAATAATGATCAGTTGGGTTTAAGAAAGCTGTCTGCAAGATGGGTGCCGCGTTTGCTCTCAATTGACCATAAACGTAATCGTGTGACAACTTCAAAGGATTGTTTGGAGTTGTTTAACCGCAATTTGAAGGAGTTTTTGCGGACTTTTGTAACTGTGGATTAAACATGGATTAACTACAACACTCCGGAGACCAAGCAGCACTCTGAACATTGGGTTTGTCAGGGTGAACCGGCTCCGAAGAAGGCCAAGGTAAGTTTGTCGTCCAATAAGAAGATGGCAACAGTTTTTTGGGATGCACCTTCAAAAGGGAAAAACAATAAACGGCGAATATTATGCCAACTTATTGGACCGATGAAACAAGGATTTAAAAAACGACCCCATATGGCCAAGCAAAAAGTTATTTTTACAAAGATAATGCACTGGTGCACACGTGTGTAGTCTCCAGTGACTACTTCCTGATTCGAAACCTAAAGAAATGCCTAAAAAAATTGGAGAAATGTTGGACAAAGTGTATTGAGCTAAAAGGAGATTATGTTGACAAAATAAATTTTTTCTTGCAAAACAAACTGTGTTTCATTCAAAAAGTCACGGACTTATTAATCCGCCCTTATATTGTAGTTTTGAACCCAATGAAAAGTAAATTTAGAAAAGCCAAAGTGAAAGAAGAAAGAAGAATTTTTTTAAACAAAGTACCATTTCTTAAAAAAAATTACGTTATCTTAAAGAAGTATCTTTGCTTAATAAAGTCAATTTTCATACAAAAAGAACCTTTTCTTAAAAACAGTATTTTTAAATGAGTACCTTTCCCTAAAAAAGTACATTTTCTTACAACAAATTACCTTTTCTTAAAAAACTACCTTCTGTTTCAAGAGTACCTTTTGTGAAACAAAGTAAAAGGACCAATTCAAAAAAAAATTCCCATTTCTTAAAAAAACCTTTTCTATTTTTTTTTTGAAGAAAAGGTTTTTTTAAGAAATGGGAATTTTTTTTCTTATAAAATTACTTTTCTTACAATCCTTTCCTAAAAATTGTCTTTTCTTAAAAATAAAATAATACCTTTTCTTTTCTTGTCTTGAAATAAGTAGGCTTTCTGAAAATTAAGTAAGTTTTCTTAAAAAAATTACCTTTTACTAAAAAGAGAAAAAAATTTTTGAAAAACAACTTCATACTATTATGACTTTTTCTTACAGAAAGTACTTCTTCCCAAAACTAGTACCTTTCCTTAAAAAACATTAATAAAAGAAGAACACCTTTTTAAAAAAGGACCGTTCGGGAAAATATAATACATATTCTGACAAAAAGGACCCAAAAATATACTTTTTTTTTAAAAAAAATACATTCTACAGGGTGGTTCAGTCACGACTGGACAAATTTCACCAGCATATTCGTTGGCTCATTTCATGAAAATATGTCCATCTACGACCATCCACGAAAATGCAAGGGGGCGAAATGGCAGCGGTTTGAAAATTTTCGGTTTAGTGGTCGGAGGGTACTAGGGTAAAATTGCTAAGTTCTGAACCAGTTGTCGGTTTTTTTTTTGTTTTTGGTACCCTTTCAGAAATAGTGAAATCGGCGAGATACGGAGCTTTCAAAAAAATATTTGAAAAAAAAGACATAAGAACGTGCACATAACCTCAACTTTCTCATCCAGATGGCCGATAACGTATGCTTTTTTTTCTCTTACAAAATATCCCTGCCTCTTACCTTTCCAAAATTACCTAAACGAAGCCCAGAGGTCTTACCGTTCCAAAGTTATGATTATTTGACTGAAACGCAAAAAGGTATTTTTTTTTTCTTGAAAGTGTACTTTTTTGTGAAACCAAATAACTTTTCTTGAGATAAGTACCTACTCTTAAAAATTTACCTATTCTGGAAAGAGGGACCAATTCTAAAAAAATTCCATTTCTTAAAAAAACCCTTTTCTTCAAAAATAATACTTTCTCTTAAAAAATACCTTTTCTTACAAAAATTTCTCTTCTTAAAATTTCCGTTTCCTAAAAATAAAATAATACCTTTTCTTTTCTTTTCTTGAGATAAGTAGCCTTTCTGAAAATAAGTACATTTTCTTAAAAAAATAACCTTTTCCTAAAAATATCACCACTTCTGTAAAAAGTACCTGTGCTTAAAAAAGTACTTCTTTGTAAAACAAAATTCATACTCTTATGGCTTTTTCATACACAACGTAATTCTTCCCAAAAATAGTACATTTTCTTAAAAAACATTAGTAAAAGAAGTACCTTTCTTAAAAAAGAACCATTCGGAAAAATATAATACGTATGTTTACAAAATGGACCTAAAAATATACTTTACTTTTCATGAAAAATTCTGAAAAAAAGTTTATCATTAAATAATCCAAATTCTCCGAGCTTGAAGTCAGATTTGGTTTTCTAGTATTTATTTTGCTCGAGCTCGGAGAAACGGCCCCTATATCATTGTGCAGGAACTATGTATATGTTTTCACCCCCATATACTTATGTGTAAATATTGTTTTCATGAATTGAAAATTTGCTTTCATTTTTTTGATTCTTTGCTTTCTGTCACGTTTTTGTTGTCAGCAGTTTTCAGCAAACAAAGCTATTTTGGGTCACAAAAACATACATTATATCATATTAATCATTGTGTCTCCAACATGTAATATTGAATAGCAAACACAATGTGTTTAGACACAAGTATACTATAGTTGCGACAATCTTCAAACATACGTTATATTTACATCCAAACAAAAAGTACACACTTTTCAGCGTGTAGTCCATTGTAGGGCCTCTTAGACTTAAGTCATGGCTTTTTGGAAACAGCGACCTAAATAGCGCTTTCAGCATCTCCATATATGCATCGGTATTCCCAACATGGTTTTCTTTAGTTATAGGTTTGAAAACAGTTGAATTGAATGGGAAAGAGTGTTGCCAATTCGTAACTGGAACCAACTATAGACACGATGCAGCGATTGTTTTTAATACCATTGTGGTTTAGTGACTTTCATCTTACAGGAAACTGGCACTGATTTGAATCGATTGTGGTCATGAATTTATTGAAAAAACTTTAAAACTAGAATTTCCATTATATCACAAGATTGGATTATGGAGGGTTGAGCGCTTTCTACAGTCCCCGATGGCCACGACTTTAGCAGTTTTGTTCATGAATAATCATGAACAATAGAATCACGAATAAAATCACTAAATATACGAATTTGAAGTCCTATGTTTCAGTTACGATAAAAGATTGTTTGCCTTTTGTGAAAAGCCTCATGTACCCACCACCGCGTTGATCTACTAACACTGTCCTGATTTTATATTCTACTAAAACTTCGATCCCTTTCTTTTCCAACCCACTGTACACTAGGCCATAGTCAACAACGAACTGCAGAATATCAACCATCAACGTGGATAAAGAAGAATAGTACGCCTGTCACTAGTGCAGGTGTAAACTGTCAATAAATGTAGTAAATTGACCATTCAACTGGCAAAGCTAAGCAATAAAGATGTCTCCGAGATCTATCGTAGCCAAAATCCTCAAAATCAAAAACACGAACACGAAAGCTGAAGACTGAATAAAAAACAACCGTGCGCATGCGCAGCTAAGATCTTAGGCACCAGCAAAAAACACCCAGAACAAACGAAACTTCTGCAAAACGCTAAAGATGCCAAAGGATGTTAAAAACGTCATCAGCAGAGGAAGGCGGATGAACGACACAAAGGAGGAGTAGTCGTCTGATGGATCCAGTTTTGTGTTGATGTTGTTGTTACGATATAAAACTGTCTTTATTGTTGTCATTACAATCTGGAAAGCCAGACAAGTTTATGTCTACTCGCATTTGAATTTAACCGAAGATTTTGGAATACAAGGAAAACTGTTGAGTGTTGTGGAGGAGATGGAGAATGAGAAGTGTAGAATGGGGCAAGGCGGGGTTTTGTAGGAGCGGTTTTGAAGTTGAAATGCTTAAATGAAAATCTAAACTGCCACATCAATGGTGGAGGAACAGTGATGGCTGGTGGTGATGGTGCTGATGCAAACAGGCCCAACGGGATCTTTTCATGGAAAACTGACTGGCTACAAATTACCATAAGACCGACTATTCAAATCGTATGAAATGTAACAATTTCCTATATATCTTGTGTTTGATAGAAAGTTCTTGGCTGTTGACGTTTGATGTTAAAGTAGATTCACGGAAAGTACGATACTATGTAGTTGGCAATTGGTGGAGGGTGACTTGGGAAGCTGTGAAGATTTAAGAAATAAAATAAAATAGGTTGGACAATAATCTCCGCCTTGCATAGAAATCCTTAAAAAATACTATTTTGCTTCTCGTAGCAAAAGAGCTTCTCACAAACTGTGAAATCTATTTCTGCAGTCACAAACTATGAATTTGTATGGGTTCCCAGTAGGAAAACATCTTGTACTATAGACGTAGTTCCTCGCCAGACTAACAACTACAAAAATTAATATTACAAAGTCATTGGTATGATAAAAACTGTCCACTTTCTGCCAGTACGGATCTGATTGCGAATTACTTTTAGGCGGTTTTTACTCAGCCTACAGATAAATTAATTGGTAGAGTGGTAGCCACCTTGGTGGGCAACTACTAGACTGAGTTCCGACAGGAATATATAAAAGAAACCACTAATTTTCTATTGGCGGTGGCATTGGTAAATATTATTAAATCGTCCATAGATTCTATGAATTCATTCATTCATTAAATATTTCTTAGAATCTATAAAACATTTTAATATATTCTATACTGACAGAAAATCTTTACATCAAATCGATGATAAATGTTCAGCAATTGTTCTTCATTGACCTGATGACTAATTTCATCAACTCAATGAAAAGTTTCTTCAGTTTGAAGATTGAGCGTTTCTTCACCTTTTTCAGCTTCATTGAATTGATCATTGAATTGATCATTGAATTTTATTGATCATTGAATTGATGATGTTTTACAGATGATCTTATTCATTGGAATTTACAAATAATTAGTGGGATCGATTCAAAATATGGACGTAGTATTGAAAAAATAAAGAGAAAAATAAAAAAAAACTAGTAGAAACTTTAAACTAAATTCCGAAAAAGAAATTACAGCAATGGACAGAAAATAATATCCACGCTATGAGCATTTTTATGTGGCCCTATACCCTGTTCTTTCGAATTTTTTACTATGAAAAATAGTCCAAAGAGGTTAGATGCAGATTAACAACCAACTCACATCAAAATGATGACCAATTTACATCAAATTGATGACAAACTTACATCAAATTGATGACTACCTTACGTCTAATTGGCGAAAAATATATAGCAAATTGATGTCCAATTTACATCAAAATGGTGAAAAAATTACTTCAACTTGATGACAAACTTACACTAAATTAATGAAAAATTTACATCAACCTGTAGTCATTGAATCAACATAAACTACTGATGAAATATGGATGAAAGATTGACGAAATTTTCTTCATCAATTCAATGAAATGTGTCGTAGGCTGGAAAATGGGGAAATATTTTCTCAAATTGATCAAAAGCTTCATGAATTTGATGAATGTTTCTCTCAGTGTATAAAGCGAAATCTATAAAATTCGTTCATAACATCTATGAAGCATTTTCATAGAGAAGTAATCTTTTCATTGAGAATAAATCTATAAAGGTTGTTTATAAAATCTATGAAACTTTTTCATAGATTTTATTAAAGGCTTTCATAGAGTCTATGAAAAGAAATCTATGAAATTTTTCATAAAATCGACGAAACTTGTTCATAGACGCTATGAACCATTTTCATAGATTCTTTGAAAACAAATCTATGACATTATTTTCTGAATTTTATGAAACGCAGTCTATGAAATTTTTCATAACATCTATTTTCACAGAATTTATGAAACTTGTTATAGAATTATAATGTACCTTTCAGATCCTGGGTAAACCAGCTATTACGTTCAGTCACAGATCCTCTTCACCTGTAGTTCGGAATAATGTAATTACAATTTTCATAAAATTGGTCAAACAATTTCATAAATTTGAGCAAACAAGTAAATTTGACTAATGTACATTTTACATCTTCTTAATGAATAACTTGCATTAAACTTGCGACAATTTACATTAAATTGACGGACGAATCTGAAGAAAATTTCTGAGTTGGAATCAGAAATTTCAAAATTTTAGGAAAATTCCACACGCCTACGCAACTGAACTGTTGATCATTAAAACGTGAGTATTTAAAAAAAATCAATGAGTGTTCGAACTCACGGGCGATGTGTTAACACCTTTTTGTTAAACAGTACCTGCTCGATTTCTATGAACACATTAGAAAATTTTACATTGGAAAATAAAAAAAGAATCGTTTTTGTTCTGAAGTTTCTTATGCTTAACATTAGATATGCTTTAACATCTGCTTTAACATTAGATATAATATTGTTAAAATAAATAAAGCAATATTTAGCTCACTGAAATAATTGTTTTTGTTTTGTCATAAATAGTGCGACGACAAAAAGTATTGAATAGTATAGAGAACTTATTGCACTCTTTTTCCGCTCTCATGTAGAGAGTCTGAGTAAAAGAGCATAAACGAGTCTTATTCTTTTTATAGAATATTTCAATATAAATGCACCATTTCGACACTGTTACGATATCACATAACACAAAACAAAAAGCGTAAATGTTTCAAAAGGGGTCAATGTTTCACATTAAAATTATGAATGGACCAAGTTATGACAAAAATAGAGTATTACGTTTTGAATCATTCGATAGATGTCGCCAGTGCTTTTGAGTCAAACAATTCGTTCCATGAGTTCTCTATACTATTGAATACTCTTTGGCGACGACGACCTAGTTGTTTGTTAGCTGCCGCTACATCAATACCATCATACTTATTTTTAGACAGAGACTATTGTTGTACAACAACCACGTATACGATGCTAACGCTATGTTGTTTGCATGTGTTCACTTTGATAGACTGCCCCACTCGTGCCAATAGATGTTAACACATTAAAAAAATCAAAAGCTGCGCAATCATTTGACTTGATATTTCCATATTGGAACTAGATAAGAGACAGACTCCCTTTTTACCAAGCTTGGAATAGCATTAATGACTACTTCCGCTAGAATTTCAAATAAGAGGCTCTGGAACTAGTTCATAGTTCACTAGTTCCAAAACAGCTGTTTTTGTACTAGTTCGACCGTTTCCTATTCGCGGTGTATTATACGCGATAATGCTAGCCGTAACGATGACCATCTCGAATAGATAATTTGGGTTTCGAACAGCTAGTTTTATGGACAATAGTTGGGCACACTGCTGGAAACTTCTGCAAATCCATACAGCGAAGCATTTTCTTGGCTTATTTTCAGCGCTATTGTTGCCAGAACTGACGACCACATCTAGGTTGTTTTTTCTTGGCGTATCGAACTTTAAATTAAAATCAAAAAATCACTTGAGGTGGCAGGGGACACCCGGTAGGACCGAAGTTCCTTTCGCTATATATTATGTACTAGTTAGTACAAGTAGTTGAAAAATATAAAATAAATGGTTTCCCATTACATCCCATGAAGGGACCGGGGAGAACTTCTCACAATCACTGAGCTGTGCGCTTTCCAGTTTTCACTCTCTGATTGGGACCTACAGTTTTACACCGATTCCGAACGGTATTTTGAGAAGCTTTTTCATGGCTATATACTCGATAGTGTCGCCGTCACTAAGCGAGGTGACCGTCGTCGAAAGAAATTTTAAGGTGGTTGGAGCAGGGATCGAACCCAGGATCTCCTGTACAAGAGGCGCGCACACTACCCATTGCACCACCGACGGTCGTTGAAAAATACGATAATTTAAATGGATCTTTAAGAAAAGATACCTTTTGTAAACTGATAAAGTTATTTTAGAAAAAATTTTTTTCATACAATGTATTTTTTTTAAGTATATTTGTAGGTCCTTTTTGTAAGAATATGTATTATATTTTCCCGAAAACGTCCTTTTATAAAAGATACTGTTTTTTCAAGAAAGGATACAATTTTTAAGAAGAAGTGCCTTCTGTAAGAAATAGCGATAAGAGTATAAAGTTTTTTTGCAAAGAAGTACTTTTTTAAAGAACAGGTACTTTCTAAAGGAGTGGTACTCTTTTTAGTAAAAGTTTATTTTTTAAGAAAATGTCCTTATTTTCAGAAAGGCTACTTTTCTCTAGAAAAGACAGGTATTATTTTATTTTAAAGAAAAGGAATTTTTGTAAGAAACGGTTTTGTTTTAAGAGAAGGTATTTTTTTTAAGAAATATTTTTTTTAATGAAGTGGGATTTTTTAGAATTTGTCCCTTTTGCAAGAAAAGGTACATTTTTAAGAGTAGATACTTATCTCAAGAAAAGTTATTTTGTTTCTTACAAAGGTACTCTTTAAAGTGAGAGTAGTTTTTTAAGAAAAGGCAATTTGTTGTAATAAAATGTACTTTTTAAGAAAACTTACTTATTTAAAAAAATACTTTTTTTAAGAAAAGGTACTTTTTGTAAGAAACTTTACATATTTTAAGCAAATGTACTTCTTTAAGATAAGGTACTTTTTTTAAGAAAAGGTACTCTGTGTAAGAATGTGAATAGTTACTTTTTTGAGAAAATTTTACTTTTTTTACGAAAAGACCCTGTTTTAAGAAAATTTTATTTTTTCATACTTCTTTCACTTTGGCTTTTCTAAGTTTACTTTTTATTGGGTTCAAAACTATAATATATACTAAATATTGGTTACAGGCTCCACCTAGAAAACTTCCCAGTAAACAAGAAATTTCCCAACATATGTGAGAAATCTAGATAGTCTAGACACAAACCAAAGCAAAGGTTAACAATATAGTTGATAATAGTGGGAATAGTGTTAAAACAATAGTTGTTCAACTTTTTTTAATTTTCATTCTGAAAATTTAATATAATTTTATACCATTAGTGTTGGAATATAATTTCGGGCATATGGGCGCCGCGGCTGCTTCGGATATGGCGCATACGGAAGTCCAACTTTCGGTCTTTCAAGCAATGGGGCCATATCTCTGCAGTGTTTCGGACAATGTTGTCTTCCAAGGCGTCCAAAGTTTCCGGATTGTTCGGATTATCCAATGACTTTACGTAACCCCATAGAAAGAAATCTAGAGGCGTTAGATCCCACGATCACGGTGGCCAATTGACTGGCAATTTCGATAAGTAACGCATTCACCAAATGTTTCCTTCAATAAGTCGATTGTTTAACGCGTTGTATGGCATGTGGCGCCATCTTGTGGGAAAAATTTGTCTTCTTCCCAAATTCCATTCAATTGGGGCCGATAGTTCTATACATGGCTCTATAAATATCTACGTCATGGCTCTATTCATGGCTACAGCGTGGCTCTATACAGCTCGCCGGTGACGGTAATGTTCCCGGCGTTCTCATTTTTAAGGAAATAAGAACCAATGATTCCACCTTCTCACAAATCACACCAACCAGTGAGATTTTTGCCTCGCCACTTTTTGCCTCGTCACTCTCTCGTATATTATCCTCACTCCACAGAAGACGGCAACGGGGCTCATTGACATGTCCATTGAGCCAAAACTGAGCCTCATCATGGACCAGAATATTGGTATAAAACATTGGGTTGACTTCCTGTTGATTTTGTAGCCACTGACCGAACGTACGGCGCAAATGAAGCTAATTCGGTCTATTCGTGGTGAAATGGCAAACAAAACTGAGACCAATTGATAATAGACTTGCCAGATCTAACCAATTTGTTATCGGAAAATATAACCTCTAAAAAAGCACCCAATAGAAGCAACTAATTCGTTCGCTTTAGGATTCGAACCAGAATATTGTGGACAATAGCCGCGAACATTGCTGAGACCTATTAAAAGCGGTAATTACTTTTTGGAAAACTTTCCAACCTACCAAAAACGAAAGAAGCAAAATATAGGAACGAACTAAGGTGGCAAGTAGTTACGTGCACTGCACCACATTACAAAACACCAGTGATACACAAAACATCTGCGCAGCGGATTAACCACTTAATGGCGCTATTCCTTGTCAACACCAAGCACAAAGTGTACAAGTAGCGCCACGTAAAAAGAATAGTTGCATGGACGATTTCCCCACTAGCCTTTAAACCTTTATTTATACCTTCATTATCATACCACAATTACTTAAAAAGTTGTAGCAATTGTTGCTATTTCATATCTAATAACAAACAACGTACAAAGTTTAAAACAGAAATCTTGATTTGCGATGTGTCGAGTTGAGTTGGGTTGAGTTGTATATCTTCCAATGGCGAAATCGTTATCTTGACTAAATAAATGATCGGCTTTTATTACTTTTTAATAAATTCCAGTTATACAACAAACCTACTTGACCACAGCAACCAACCACTGCAAATCAATGTTGACCAAAAACATGGCTTCTCCCGCACTTCTCCCATTACGGTTAAGAACGTTAGCGCTATCTGGTGACAAATTATTGTATCGAAAGCAACATTTCTAAGATCGCAGTGTGTTGCATTGACATTATGGTGGTGAAAAAAAAGAACGTGATATTTTGTGATTTTATCACATATTCAAATCTATCTATCAGGCGTGAAGATGAGAAATTATTTAAATACTTGGAAAAACACGTTTGGTTTTTTTTGGTGAAATGAATGACCTACAAACTGATGACTTCCAAAAAAAATTAAAAAGACAGATGACAGATTTGGACAACGACAAGTAAACTAATTTCAATGCCAATGAACTTGTTGAGTTAAAGTTGAAAATTTTGGAAACTTTCCGACGTCATCTTTTGCAGTTTGTTGTTAAGCGAATTTGTATCAAAAACAACTAGAAACTGTTATAAAATTGTTAAGCAATTATCAAAATCTGCTTACTCAACTATAATTGTTTATGCAACTGAGCGGCCACCTAAGCAACTGCAACTGCTTGCGATCAATTTTTCGTAATACCAATTAAATGAATTCAAATATCAAGATCATTTAACAAATGTGAGTCCAATGGAAGCAAATGTCCTGTTTTGTGCAAAACTATTTTTCTAAATGAAAAGTCTTCTACATCTACTATGACACGTCGAGAAATGGAAGAATACAGGAGTCACAGGTTTGGGACAACATTTCTTCGAAAAATTAAAGCGACTCACAGACGGAGCTTTTACAAAGCTCCGGAGAAGTAGTAAACATAACAATGTAACTGTAGTCATAAATTATATTGGCCTTTACAGAATCGTAAATTTCCATGGTCTCGCCTTGGACCATGATCAAAATACTAGTTTCGTTTCTTAACAAGATGGTTGCAATCTCAAATTTGCTTTGCCTAACTCGCATTTTGCTTTTTTTCTGCATTTACGAATTTTTAAAGACGATTTTTTTAATAACGAATTTTTTAACAATCTTATTGAAAACTCGTTTCGATAACTCGCAGAGTTATAGAGTTATCGGATTGGAAAATTTGAAACGGAAAAGGTTGTTGTTAAAACATGCCGAACAAATGAAAAATAATGGAACACAATAATATATAAATGTTCGATAACCCGTGTAGTTATCGAGCTGAAAACTCATTCGATAACTCGCTGAGTTATAGAGTTATCGGATTGGAAATTTTGAAATCGGACCAGGTTGTTGTTAAAACATGCCGAACAAATAAAAATTAATCTAAAACAATTACATATAAATGTTCGATAACTCGTGTAGTTATCGAGCTGAAAATTCGTTTCGATATTGAAAACTCGTTTCGAGAACTCGCTGAGTTATAGAGATATCGGATTGGAAAATTTGAAACGGAAAAGGTTGTTGTTAAAACTTGCCGAACAAATGAAAGATAATGGAACACAATAATATATAAATGTTGGATAACCCGTGTAGTTATCGAGCTGAGAACTCATTCGATAATTCGCTGAGTTATCGGATTGGAAATTTTGAAATCGGACCAGGTTGTTGTTAAAACATGCCGACCAAATAAAAATAAATCGAAAACAACTATATAAAAATGTTCGATAACTTGTGTAGTTATCGAGCTGAAAACTCGTTTCGATATTGAAAACTCGTTTCGATAATTCGCTGAGTGATAGAGATATCGGATTGGAAAATTTGAAACCGAAAAGGTTGTTGTTAAAACTTGCCGAACAAATGAAAAATAATGGAACACAATTATATATAAATGTTCGATAACCCGTGTAGTTATCGAACTGAAAACTCATTCAATAATTCGCTGAGTTATAGAGTTATCGGATTGGAAAATTTGAAATCGGACAAGGTTGTTGTTAAAACATGCCGAACAAATAAAAATAAATCGAAAACAACTATATAAAAATGTTCGATAACTTGTGTAGTTATCGAGCTGAAAACTCGTTTCGATATTGAAAACTCGTTTCGATAATTCGCTGAGTGATAGAGATATCGGATTGGAAAATTTGAAACCGAAAAGGTTGTTGTTAAAACTTACCGAACAAATGAAAAATAATGGAACACAATTATATATAAATGTTCGATAACCCGTGTAGTTATCGAACTGAAAACTCATTCAATAATTCGCTGAGTTATAGAGTTATCGGATTGGAAAATTTGAAATCGGACAAGGTTGTTGTTAAAACATGCCGAACAAATAAAAATAAATCGAAAACAACTATATAAAAATGTTCGTTAACTCGTGTACTTATCGAGATGCCAGATGTTGAAATTTGAAAAATTACTGTTATATTAAAAAAATAATCGAATACATTAAATATAAGTTTTCGATAACTTCTCTTGCTTTAGAACATTGACATCGCGTCTAATTTTCGATAGCTTGTCTAGTTTTCGACATATAGCTAGTTTAAAAAAAGCGATAAAATTTAAATAAAAATTTTGTTGCTAATCAAAACTTACAAAAATAACCAATTGATTAAAATATATATTTTCAATACCTCGCTAAGTTATCGACTTATCGGATGGTGAAATTTGACAAAACCGGCAATGTTTTTATTAAAAAATGCCGAACATCTCTTAGATAACGAGCCATCAGGTTGAAATTTGAAAAATTTTCTATTATATTAAAAAATAGTAACTGAATGAAATAAATAAAAGTAACTCCTCTTACTATCAAGATGTCGAAATTTTAAAATTTATTTAGCTTTTTTTAAGAACATCGACATTTCGTATAGTTTTCTATAGCTGGTCTAGTTTTCGATAGTCATGTGTTGGAGTTTGAAAAAAACGATAAAATGTAAATATATTTTTTAATAAAAATAGTATTGTTATTCAAAACTTAACACAATAACAAAATATATATTTTCGATAACTCGCTAAGTTATCGGACGGTGAAATTTGACAAAACCGGCAATGTTTCTATTAGAAAATGCCGAACAAATAGAAATTAAACGAAAAGAACTATATATAAATGTTCGATAACTCTCTTAGTTATCGAGCTGTCATGTTGAAATTTGAAAAATGTCTAATATATAAAAAAATAACCGAATAAATTTAGTAGAAGCTTTCGATAACTACCCTTGCTATCGAGTTATTGGTTGTTAAAATTTGAAAAATTATTACGCTTTTTTTAGAACATCGACATTTCGTCTAGTTTTCGATAGCTAGACTAGTTTTCGATAATCATATATTGGAGTTTGAAAAAAAACGATAAAATCTAAATATATTTTTTAGTAAAAATAGTATTGTTATTGAAAACTTAAAACAATAACAAAATAAATAAGATATATATTTTCAATTAACTTAGCTAGTTATCGACCTATCCGATGGTGAAATTTGAAAAACCGGAAATGTTTTTATTAAAAAATGTCAAACAAATAGAAATTAATCGAAAACTACCATATACAGATGTTCGATAACTCTCTTAGTTATCGAGGTGTCAGGTTGAAATTTGAAAAATGTCTAATATATTAAAAAATAACCGAATAAATTTAGTAGAAGTTTTCGATAACCACCCTTGCTATCAAGAAATCGGATGCTAATATTAGAAAATTGGATTAGCTTTCCTATAACATCGACATCTCGTCTAGTTTTCGATATCTCGTTTAGTTTTCCATAACGCCGGTGCATTTTCTTGGCTTATTTTAGACGTTAATGTTACCACAACTGCTGTCCACGTCTGGGGTGGTTTTTTGACGTGTAGAACTTTATATTAAAATAAACTAATGAGATTCCATACATTCAAACTGAAAATTGAATATAATTTGATACCATTAGTGTTGGAATATAATTTCGGGTATATGGGCGCCGCGGCTGCCTCGAATATGGCACATACGGAAGTCATATTGTCGGCCACTCTTTCAAGCAATGGGGCCCTATCTCGGCATTGGTTTGCACAATGTTGTATTCCAAGGCGTTCAAATTTGCCGGAATGTTCGGATAAAGTAATATCTTCTCGTTATCTAGTCTAGAGGCGTTAAATCGCCCGATCACGGTGGCCAATTTCGATAAATAACGCAATTTGAAAAATAATGAAATTTGAAAACCCGACAATGTTTTTATTTAAACTTGCCGAACAAATTCCGAACATCTATATATACATAAATGTTCAATAACTCTCTTAGTTATCGAGCTGTCAGGATGAAATTTGAAAAATGTATATTATATTACAAAAAAAACCGAATAAATTAAATAGAAGTTTTAGGTAAATCCCCTTGCTAACGAGTTATCGGATGTTAAAATATGAAAAATAGATTAGCTTTTTTTAGAACATCGACATTTAGTCTAGTTTCCGATATCTCGTATAGTTTTCCATATATCGCAGGTTTGCAAAAACCCCGATAAAAATTAAATAAACGTTTTAATAACAAATTTATTGTTATTGAAAACTTACAAAAATAAAAGAATGACTAAAATATATTTTTCGATAACTCGCTAAGTTATCGAATTATCGGACGGTGAAGTTTAAAAAACATGGCGAACAAATAAATATTAATCGAAAACAACTATATATAAATGTTCGATAACTCCCTTAGTTATCTAGCTATCAGGTTGAAATTTGAAAAATGTCTATTATATTAAAAAAATAGCCGAATAAAGTAAATAGAGGTTTTAGGTAACTCCCCTTGCTAACGAGTTATCGGATGTTAAAATTTGAAAAATAGATTAGTTTTTTTTTGGAACATCGACATTTCGTCTAGATTTCGATATCTCGTCTAGTTTTCGATATATCGCATGTTTGCAAAACACCCGATAAAATTTAAATAAACGTGTTAATAACAAATTTATTGTTATTGAAAACTTACAAAAATAACCGAATGATTAAAATATATAATTTCGATAACTCGCTAAGTTATCGAATTATCGGACAGTGAAATTTAAAAAACCGACAATGTTTTTATTAAAACATGCCAAACAAATAAATATTAGTCGAAAACAGCTATGTATAAATGTCCAATAACTCCCTTAGTTATCTAGCTATCAGGTTGAAATTTGAAAAATGTCTATTATATTAAAAAAATAACCGAATAAATTAAATAGAAGTTTTAGGTAACTCTCGTTGCTAACGAGTTATCGGATGAAAAAATAAATAAATAAAAATTTGAAAAATTTTAAAAATAGATAGAACATCGAAATTTCGTAAAGTTTTCGATATCTCGTCTAGTTTTCGATATATCGCATGTTTCCAAAACCCGATCAAATTTAAATAAACGTTTTAGTAACAACTTCATTGTTATTAAAACTTAAAAACAATACACGAATATATTATATATATAATATGTATTTTTATAACTCGCTAAGTTATCGAGTTATCGGATGGTGAAATGTGAAAACCTGACATGGTTTTTATTAAAACTTCCAAAACAAATAAAAAATCAATTGAAAACAATTATGTACATATAAATGTGCGATAACTTGGTTAGTTGTCGAGCTGTCACATGTTAAAATTTGAAACATTCATAGGAAATTAAAGAATAACCAAATACAATATAAAAAATTTCGATAACTCGTTTATTGGATCTTTGAAATAAACAAAATCTAAGTTTTTTGTTCGATAAAAATATTTAGTGTAAATTATCAACATTCTCGAGTTTAAAAGGTAGCAATAACATCTGTTAAAAATTATAAAAATAAGATCTTCTTGTGGAAATCCCGAAAATTAAGCGAACAAATATACAAAATTGTTGTCGATAAATCGATCTACATAAAGCGAACCACCACAGACTTTCCCTTCATGAGCATGTAGTTGGTCGATAACTTTTTATCTGGCTGATGAATTTGAAAAAGTATTACCAAAAATTTTTGTAAACATGATAACAACATGTAAACAACTTCGATTACATTCTTATTTTAGAAACGCGGTAAACCGACAATAAATTTTTCCAAATTCATCAGTCAGATAAAGAGTTATCGACCAAGCTCATGCTTATGTATGACAAGTATGTGGTTCGTTTATTGTTGGAAAGTTATTTTTTATTTGTAAGAAATCAGTGAAAAAATAATTATTAAAGCAATCACAGTAAGAAGCATAAAGCAAACCACAGACTTGTCATTCATGAGCATAAGCTTGGTCGATAACTTTTTAGCTAGCTCATGAATTTGACAAAATATTACCACAAAATGCTGTAAACGTGATAGCTGTGTGTACAACTTGCCATTCACTTTTAAGAGATTCCATATTGATTTCTAAGGTATTCGATATTCATTGATATCTAAAGCGAACCACAGACTTGTCATTCATAAGCATGAGCTTGGACGATAACATTTTATATGACTGATGAATTTGAAAAAATATTACCAAAAAATTTTGTAAACATGATAGTGATGCGAACAATTTGGATTGCATCCTTATTTGGTATCAAGAAGGGTGGTAAACCAACAATAAACATCAACGATAGCTGATGTTCATGCTCATGAATGACAAGTCTGTGGTTTGCTTAACACAGAGTCATATTGAGTTATCGGAAGTTGACATTTAGAAAATCGATAAGGATTTTTTTGAAATAACGGCTGTGGAGTCAATGTTGGGCATTAATCGGTCAAAAATCAGTCACTTTAAAACTTGTACTTAACAAGTCGGTGCCGAAGGAAATTCCAAACTTTCAAAATGCGGATATCTTAATGTCTAAGCGAGTTATTGACAATTTCTATTGAGTGTTATCGGTTTGTAATAAAAAATTTCGAATATCTTAAGCGAACCGCAGGCTTGTCATTCATGAGCATGAGCATCAGCTATCGTTGATATTAATTCTTGGTTTACCGCCCTTCTTGATACCGAATAAGAATGTAATCCAAGTTATTCTCATCACTATCATGTACACAAAATTTTGTGGTAATATTTTTTCAAATTCCTTAGTCATATAAAAAGTTATCGACGAAGCTCATGGTCATGAATGACAAGTCTGTGGTTCGCTTTAGATATCAACGAATTTCGAATTCCTTAGAACTCAATGTGGAATCGCTTACAAATGAATGGCTCTAGTTAAAATATTTTAGAATGGCGTATTAAGATTGAGTTACCCAAAACCATGACAATAAAAGGTATTTCTTTTAACGAGGATTTTTAGAATATTTGATTTTCTATTCTACTACAATTTACATATTCTTGTCATATTTCTGAAATCTGCGCATTAACATAACTTCCGAATCGTATAATCGATAAAAATATTTTCAATTTTGTTAAATTTTAAGTGTGCTAATCAAATGTTGATTACAAACAAGACACTCTCTCTCTCTCTCTCTCTCTTCGTCTGTCACACAAATGCACCAAAATTATAAGCGTGACAAAAAAGGCGCCAGCCATTTGAATTGCGATAGGTCAGCTGGGTACAGCAGTGCTGGTGGTAACAAATGCGAGCGCGTATTTGAAGCGATAATCATAATGTCCTCATTTCAATTTAGTTGCTATATTTGTGTTCACATTTGTTATTGTCGCTGTTTTCTTGTTTTTTGTGTGTTAATAATTATTAATTTATACTTTCCTTCCTATCTTATCAACGCAAAATAAAAAAAAAGTTCTCGCTCAGTCCGCGATGAGAGACCACCGCGTTCGACCGACCCAGAGATGAGTGAGTCTTTTTTATAGCTTTGTTTATGAGATTGTGGGACAACCAACAACAATACACAGAACGAAAAAAAAACATGTGACGCAAATTATTGACAACAACTGGGGACAGACGCACTTAGGCTTAATATTTGAATCAATCCATGGAATTCTGTTAAAAGGGAGGTGAAGAGAAGATTCATTAGGTCAGTGCATTTCTGTGGGGAGGAGGGAATTAAAGTCAGAGCTTTAAATTATATTCTGAATTAAATAATAAAAATAAGGAAAGATCAAAGGTTTCTATCCAAAAAGTGGCCTACTTGTACAAGCAAACAAATACTTCGTTCCCCACAAACTCGTTTTGAGAAATTAATATGCAGCAACCTGAATTTTTCATTTCATGAGAAACTAAAAAACGTGTCACAACTGTAGCCAAGGCGAATTGATATTAGGTGGTGTTAAGTGACCAGCTGATCCTAAATTTGAACAGCTGATTTCGTGGATGAAATGTCAAACCAATTGTTTCTGTTTACATGTTAATGTGCATGTGTTTTCTTATTGCCAAAGCGTAATTTTGTGAAAAAAGTGTTTTTTGTGTGTGTTAAAGTTTCAAATTGGTAAAAAATTAAAAAGTAATCTTGCTATAAGATGGGAAAGTGTGCTGTGTGTTTTAAACAAGTAAAACAAGGAACCGGGCCGTTTTTCCAAGTTCCAAGCGACGATAGCAAACGCTTGTTGTGGGGTAGTCGTTGCCGGATTTGATAATGCCGACTTTGATAATTGTTATAAAACAAACACTTTCCCGATGGATGTATGTTATTTTTAATTTTTTGCCAAATTTAAGCAAAAATCACATCCAAACAGCCACTAGCACAAACATAAATACATCAAAATAAACATATGCAAACAAAGTACAAATGTCACTTTCACAACAGGCGAACTCAAGGCAAATTCATATTTCGACATTTCATCCACGAAAAGCAAAAACAAAATACATTAGACTTTAAGGCGAATTCTAGTGCTTCCACCTTGTATAAATTCGCCTTGACTGTAGCACTACGGACGAGAGATTTGGAGCTGCCGATTGGCCCAGGTTCAAATTCGCCTAGAGCCAAAATTTTTTTTTTACTTTTTCTAAAAACAAAAACATTTTTATTAAATATCGTTTTTCTTCTATTGTAAATGAACTTAAATTTTCCCCCAAAATTGTCATAAATTAGTTTTCGGCCAAATAAAGAAACTCATTTGTAATAAACAAAAAGTTTGTACATACTCGCAGAGGTGATCATTCTCATGAGTTGCTTCTTCTTCTTCTTCTTTGAGAGAATTGAACTGATTCAGAATTGAATTTGTGATGATTTTGGAGTGGTGGCATCATTGGCCCATTTTATTGCGAAATGCCTTATATGTTTATTTTACAGCCAAGCCGTGATCAAGCATAGACTAATACTTAAGAGTTTCCATTACTCTCTTCGATGCCTCTTCATGACGACGAGGTAGTAGGCCATTTCATAGAGTTCGATTTGCTGCTGTATTTTACTAATTTTACACTTTGGTTGGACATAAAACGGAGAGAAATCAAAGGGAATGCATATTTTTGTTTAATGGAAACAATATAAAACATAATTTAGCTGTCATTAGTAGCAATAAACGCTATTTAAAATTAGTTCCTGTGCTCTTTGCTCTCTCATTCTCTAGTACCTTTTCGATCAGCTGTGCCATAGAATCACCCTGGATCAAGCCAATATTAGGGCTGTATTTTTATTCCGTTTAGCTATTGCCACTTATAGCACGTTTACATGCACTCTTTTATCATGATATCATTCTGCGATAAAAAGGTATTTACGTGCATTTTTACTCGATTTAGTTTTGACATTTTTGTATTTCATGTTGCCATTATTGAATTGCATTGGATTTGTATTTATTAGCATCACCCAATTCTGTCAGTCAGTAATTTCTTTTATTTCTTTATGTGGAGAAATAACTTTTTATTTAATTAATGATATTTTTATGTGGAATTTTATTATGACTTTCCAAAAAAAAAAACGAGCCACACTTAATATTACGAAATGTGGCAACATTTTCTGTAATGGGTGAAAAAAAAATATGATACGGCAACACGTTTATAGCCAGTGCCAACCAATACATGGTAGCAGCAGATGTTTTTGTAGTTGTAGACAGCAATAATACATAATATATTTCTGTTCATTCGTTTCAGTTGTCAAACTCTACACAAATATATACCAACAATACAAGAATACAAAAAAGTATAAAAACAAAATACATATGATTTTGACAAGTGAAACGAAAAATGTCATGGAAAAAATTTAATCAACTGTTTAAACGACTATACCTGACAGATAATTTTACCATGATGAATATGTATAACATTTACCGCGTGTTGTAGAGAAGGATTTAATTCCAATTCTGTTTTCAATCGGAAATAAAAATCTATTCTTCAAATTCAAAATATAAAAATATACGTAGTCTTCCATTAAATTACATTATTTGAATGAAGTTACCAAGTGTAATACGGCATTTACACCAAACAAGATTAACGCATTTCGAAGGTTAACTTCGTTAACCCTCGCTAACCCAGAATAATACTCACACAATTTTAATCTGTAGAAACTGAAGTTTAATGTTTAACCTCAATTTAAACTGGTGTACATTTTGATGCAACTCTGTTAGTTACTAAAAAACTGCAACCAAAATAAAAACATACACAAAAAATCAACTGTTTGACAGATGGAAGCCGATCGAAAAATTTCCGACGCATCGCCGCCACCAAAACTTTTTTGAAGCTCACGCCGCCTCCGATATACATAAATGGCTCTTATTGGTTTAAACTGTGAGCCGATTTATTGACTGACCCGATTTGAATCACTGATCCAATTGTAAACGTTCAGTTACTTCAAAAACATCCCAAATTTGTACAAAACTGGCAAAACCAATAACCGCCAACTTAGTTTTTCTGTTGTGCCGCCGTCTTCGATAATTTTGCTTCGGCACGGTGTTCATCTTCATCGAATCACGGAGTTGCCAACTGAAGTGTTAATTTAATCTCAAATTGGGTGGTGTAAACGGCAAAGATTAGAGAATAAGATTATCGCTAACGTGGCCGCGATAAACGGCGGTGTAAATGCGTTATAAACCATTTTACAAATTTCTGTTTTTGAGTCTCTCTTTCTTGACAACATTTTCATTCACAGGAAATGATAACAAAATTTATCTAAGAAACTTTTTGTTGCCATTTCTTGAAATTGAACATGTGGCAATATTGTCATTGCTCAAGTCAGAATTTAAGTGGGAAATTGAAATGACGCTTAATATCGCTTAGCTGCCCCGTACAAATTAAACTGAAATTAACTCTAGCGGGGTAAAAAACACACTTATTGTCACAAACGGAGAGATCACAAACGAAACTTGAAACGAAGGAACACTTTCTGTGTAATTCTCCGGCTTTTGCGATATATAGACTGCAACACCTTACCAATGATATGGGTTGGTAAACACTGACGAAATTTTATGCACCACGTACTTTCATATGAATCAAGTGGACAGGGTCAAAAACTTAAAGGAGCGCATTTAGATGCATACAATGCTATATGAGGTCGAAGCCGACTGTAGTATCCCCTACACCATACATGTTGGATGTCCACTATGTAAAAATGTAGGTGTTTTATTATATAATTTTAAAACGACACCATTACAGCATCTTACGAATCAAATTTTTTTGAAATTAGTAACGATTTATAACCTATGGACCCGAAAGTACTAATCTTGGTGTGGAGATTATTTTCATATCTGGGGCGATATGATCCATTTTCAAAACTATTATCGCTGATCTTAGAATAGCTTACTAACCAAATGTTACTGAAATTTATTAAGGATTTTTAAAATCTTCTGGCTATAGCAACAATCAGTTTGTATGAGGGATATATCAAAATGAGGACCCACTCTCACAGAACAAATTACCGAATTAGCCGTGAACGAATTTAGAAGATGTCACAACCGCAGTAGAGGTTGTTACACCCGCAGTAGAGGTTGTTACAACCGCGGTAGAGGTTGTTACAGCCGCGGTAGAGGTTGTTACAACCGTAGTAGAGTTTGGCACAACAGCATTAAAGGTTGTTACCACCGCATTAGTGGTTGTATCAACCGCATTAGAGGTTGTCGCAACCGCATTAGAGGTTGTCACAACCGCATTAGATGTTGTCACAACTGCATTACAGGTTTTAAAAACTGCATTAGAGGTTCTCACTAGTTATGTGCGGTTCCGCGTATTTTAAGAACCGGTTCTGTCGAGTTCGGTCCCGAGGAGAACCGGTTCTGGTTTCCAGCAAATTGTTGACCAAAAGACGATAAAGTGAAATTATTATAGGAATATAAAATTTGATCAAAATATACATTCTCTGTCAAGTCCGGTTCCGAGAAGAACCGGGGATTCGGACCGGTTCCGGTTCTTAGCAAATTGCTTTCCCAATGAGGCTTAAGTGAAATATCTTATTATAAGTATAAGATTAAATATGATAAAATTACACATTTTCTGTCGAGTCCGGTTCCGCGAAGAACCGGGTATTTGGACCGGTTCCGGTTCTCAGCATATTGCTATCCCAAAGAGGCTTAAGTGAAATATCTTATTTTAAGAATATAACATTTGATAAAAATACCCTCACCCAAATGATGACACTTTTGATTCCAAGTTTTTCGGTTCTGTTGAACCCGTTTTTCGGTCCTAAAGAACAGTTTTCAGTTCATTTGGACCCTTGTAAGCCCATTTAGGTTCTTGAAAGCCCCGTTCTGGTCGGTTTTGTAAAGAACTGGTTCTTCCGAACCGGTTCCGCTATTCTGTGGATCACTACTTCTCACAATCGCATTAGAGGTTGTCACAACCGTATTAGATGTCATCACATTTGAATTAGGGGTTATCACAACCGAATTAGAGGCTGTCATAAACACCTCAGAGGTTGTCACAACCTTAGTAGAGGTTGTCACAACCTAATAGATGTTGCTTCAATCAAATTTCAGTTGTGTGAACAAACTTCAGTAGTGTGAATCTCAATTCGGTTGTGGCAACTGCAATTCGTAGGCATTAACCGAATTTACGGTTGCTACAAATTTGTTTCAAACAATTAGTTCAGAAAGTTATTCATAACCCATCGGTACAATACCCTCAAAAACGATGTACAAGTAGACAGACAAAATTTCTCTTCACTGAAATGCCAACAAACACAACGAGTGAACCCCTAGTCATTCTCTGTTCTCTCTCTTACTCTCTTAATTGAATATTTCAATACACGAGCAGCTTTTTGATAGTGTTATTGAATACAACTATACAAATTCGAACAATGTTGAAGTAAAATTACATAACCTATACAAAAAGTATGAACTAATCAAAATATGACGCGTGAGAGAAATGCCTTTGAGTGAATTTCTAGCACTTTTTGGTTCTCTTTTACCAGGGTTGCCAAATTGCACACATCTTCTGGTCGTCTAATTCTAGATCGTCTTTGATACCCTATACCACAGTGGTGGTACAAATTAGGTATTCCTGGGACTACAAATAACGTTTAGTATCCCAACCTACTGACTTATGTGAGTACCCATCAGTGGATCATTAGACTAAGGTTCAATGCTTGAACCCCTCTCTCTCTCTCTCTCACTGCAATCACTTAAGATTGAAGCATTTATCTTGCCTTGAAAAAAGTTTTGGTACTCCTTGCTCAATTAGCTGAACAAAAAAATAGGGTTTTAACCCGCTTGGAGCGTTTGGATAGACTATTGAAGTGGCCCACAATATTTCGAAATTTGTGAAAAACTCAAACTACACATCATATTAGCACACTATTAACCACCAGAGGGCGCTATTGAGAAATGCCACTTGAATGCCACCAACTAATAATGCCAGCGTGGCCGTCGGTGGTGCAATGGTAAGTGTGCGCGCCTCTTGTACATGAGTTCCTGGATTCGATCCCTGCTCTGCCCACCTTAAATTTATTTCGGCGGAGGTCAGCTCGCATAGTGACGGCTACACTATCGAGAATTTAGTCATGATAAAGCTTCTCGAAATACCGTTCGAAACCGATGTAAAACTGTATGTCCCAATCAGTAAGTATAAAACTAGAAAGCGCACAACTCACTTGGTTGTGAGAAGCTCTCCCCAATTCCTTCATGTGATGTAATGGGAAACCATTTATTTAATAATGCCAGCTCTTACTTTAAATTTCTCTAAGTGCATTGATATACATATTTTCAATTAGAATATTGTGGTTAATCTATTTGTAAATCTCATCAATGCACCGACATATAAACACAGAACCTTAAAAAATACATACATATGTATGTATGTATGTATATGATAAGTCTCCTTCGATCAGATCAGTACTGCAAATATGCATGAATGAATATGGAAATAGTAATAATGTATTTGATTTTCAAATTAGAGCCGCCATCAGTGACAAGGCCATTTTCAAAGTTCATAAAAATAGTATAAATTTCAATATAGTTTATATTGTTTATACTGTATGGGTATGTAAATATTTTTTGAAATGCAAACTTTTGCATATTTTTGCAAGCGCACAGTGGTTTGGGAAGAGCAAAACGCAAAATTTGTAACAGAAAAAAATTGCAAATTAAAACACCAATTACACCACCGCAAGGTCCAAAAGGACCAACTATTTGAAAAGCGTTGATGAGGAAGAATGTGAAAAAAAATGTCATGGAACATTCTGCGTAATGTTCTGCAAGAAATATAAAGTGTGCCTGAAG
Organism: Phaonia tiefii; assembly: GCA_963931995.1. Lineage (NCBI taxonomy): Eukaryota > Metazoa > Arthropoda > Insecta > Diptera > Muscidae > Phaonia > Phaonia tiefii. The sequence goes on along the minus strand of OZ008368.1, from coordinate 248,388,715 downwards.
CTTCATCTCATTGTTCTTGAGGAAGTTTTGTTTTTGACAACCAAACAGCCAGATTTCTTTTGTACAAAGTTAAAAGTCTAGTACCAAATCTATGTAATATGAAGCACTTAACTCCGGAAATTTAAACAAAAAAGTCAGAGCAGGAATCAAACTTTGATTTCAGATTTGTATTTTCCCTTCTAATCCTGTCCTAGTTGATGTTGATCTAAACCAACGGTAACCTAGGCCATTTGCGCTGATTTCCAACTTACTGTAGAAAACACTGAGCAAACCGTGTGAAAGTGACACCTTATGATAGCTTAGCCACCTGATTGATTGTGATCACTGTGGTCTTTTTAATTAATATCCCCATAAGAATGTTGAAGAGATCGCAGGATAAAAATTACCTTGTCGAAGATCTATATCTTTACCATATTATTATTCAAGCATCTTGTGACTTATCTTTTAGATACAGCTAATAGCAAGAGCTGCGAAATTTTTATTGTTATTATCATTAGGATATTGAAGAGATCGCACAATGAGCAAATTTATTCCTAAAGACCTCAATTGCTATCGCATGTTTTCGGGAGACTGTTGAAATTTTTCGAATATGGAAGAAATGTGAAAGAAATAAAACAACCCCAAAAAATCAAGTTATTTTTGCAATCGGACGCACTGTTTTCGAAGTGTTTGTGCTTTCTATTTCTTCAATATACGAAAAATTTCAACTAGCTCGTAGTCCGGGCTCTCGAGCTGGAAACCGACAGAATTTGGATGGCAAAATAGAGAGCTGGCTCGAAAGCCGCAAAACGACAGATTTAATATTGCCTCGCGGCTCGCGAGCTGGCTCTCAAAACACCACCAGATATGACATTGGCTCGCAGCACCCTATTTTTCCTTTAGGTTCGACTGAGCGAGGGTTCGCGAGTGAGCCAATGCAAACGCTGCTACTATCGCTAAGACAGCCAATCACTTCCCTACTACCCACAAAGCCTAATAGCCGAGTCAACAGCATTCCTAGGAAGTTCATATGTTCTAGAAAGTTGTTTATTGAGATCTTAGGTACATTTTTGTAGTTGATTGTTTCCTTGAATTTTGAACGGATTGCTACCTATGGACATGAACAGGGGAAAAAAGGTAAAAAACAATCAAATTTTTTAAAGGTTTTTTTGCGATTTTGACCTTGAAGATGAAGTTTTTTTAGATTTTATATGTTGACAATTTTTGTTCAACTAACAACTTTCCCTCAGAGAGTAAATCAAAATTCCGAACGGTTTGCAAGATATGAGCGTTTTTTGCAAAAATGACACCGAGGCCCAAATCTTTGGGGGCCCATAAAAAAAAGTGCATGACTTTGGGCAAAACTGGGAGACACGGTCTTTTTTTTGGTCTTTTGTGATGTAGTGGTGTCCGCATATGGTTATATTTCCACGACTTAAAAAATTACACGCCGTGTAATTCATTTTCCTCTGCCTTATCGATAACCACCATTACCAGCTTCTCTTTTACCATCTCACTAAAGAACCTTTGGCCAAAGTGCCAACTGTACACATTAGCCCTCTTAGGCGGTGGGTGCTAATCCGAAGATCGAAAACTCTTTTCCGCATGTTTCGATGTGTAATGTCTTGATTGTCAGTCACATTACCAACCCATTTCAGAGAACCTGTCTGTCAAACAGTGAGTGACTCCTGGTCGACATTACCATTTCTCTTGATAGTTTTAAGAGGTAGACGACGATCATAACAGTTTTTCTAGCATGGTTTTTGTTGTGTTTTTCCAGACGTGCCTCCTACATGCTAAAATAAACGGCCCTCGTAACATGAAGCAGGAATCATGTATATGTTTGGAATGAATTCCACATCTAGTGCTTTTTTGTTTCATTGTTGTCTGTCACAATTTTTTTTCCAGCTGATTTCAACAAACTAAGCCACATCTGGTTCACAAAAACATATATTATAACATATTAATCATTGTGTCTCCAACATGTAACATTTAATAGCAGACACAATGTGTTTGGATACAAGTATACTACATTTGTGGCAAGCTACAAACACGTTATATTTGCATTCAAAGAACAACAAACTGACAACGCTGGACTTGACATCAGTTCATGCTTCAATATTAGCGGAATCTGCCCTATTTGAATCGCAGGGTGCTCTGCCAACTTTAGCCCTATGGTCTTTCGTCTGTTTTCGTTTGCTATTTTATTCTTCAATTTATTCCCATGAGTGTAGGGGCTTTGAGGTCGACCGCATCACAACCCCAAGTAAAGGGTCCGCCATCTAACGTTTTTTTTTCAACTAGTGCTTATTTCGTCAATGGTAACACTTAGCTCATGTCTGATTTGACAGATAATTAGTTTTATCCTTCCGCTGAACGAATATGGTTGTGTATACGCTTGAACAACGCTGGGAAATATTGCGACATTACTTTGAAAATCATGGTAATGTTGCAGAATGTGTGCGAAAATTGCGTAAGGATTTTGGAAGAAGAGAAGCACCGTCAGCTCCGTATGTTCGTTATCTTGTGAAAAAAATGAAAGAAACTGGCATCCTCATCGATCAACTAAAGCGTGAAAAGCCAAAAATAGTGCGTACACCCGAGAATATTGCTGCTGTGGCAGAAAGTGTGCGTGAAGCGCCATCAACATCAATTCACCGTCGTTCTCAACAATTGAACATTTCGGAGATTTCGAAAATTGGACCGATCGTTTAGGCTACTGCATGGCCAGCCGAGGCAGCCATTTGAATGAAATTATTTTCCATTATTAACCGGAAGGATTGTACTTTCAAATAAAAAAAGAAATTTGAGAAAATATTCAGTAGTGTTTTTTTTTATAGCATTTTCAAACAAAAAAAAGTTATTTGGCGGACCCTTTAGTACGGCAAGAACTTGGCCGAAAACTTATTACTCACTGAGGCACTTACTTTTTTACTTTTATTGACTATATTACCACCTCATGAGGTCACGCGTCTTACACATATTAATTAAACAAACAAATTAAACAAATTTCAATATATTCTTTTAACTGGCTCTATCCTTCGCCGTTTCCCGCCAGTTGGTAACACCAAGGATACGGAGGGATTCTTCTGCCTGGTCTTTCCAGCGGAGTCTTGGTCGTCCTCTTTTCCCACTTCCATCGGGTACGTTATCAAAAATCTTTCGCGCTGGCTCATCTTCATCCATTCTGATAACATGGCCTAGCCAACGCAATTGGCACACTTTGATTCGTCTAGCTATGTCCACGTCAGAATAGAGATTATATAGCTCTGCGTTCCAGCGACGTCGGTACTCGCCGTTTTCCCTTACATGACTATACATTTTACGGAGAATTTTTCTCTCGAAAACTCCCAGGTGTTTTCCATCCGCTTGCGATATGACCCAAGTTTCGGAGCCATATGTCAAGACAGGTAAAATGAGAGTCTGATATAGCTGGACTTTTGTCCGTCGAGAGAGGGCTTTGTTCCTAAACTGCTTTCTGAGCCCAAAATAACATCTATTTGCAAGCACAATTCTCCTATCCATCTCCAGGCTGACGTTGTTGTCCTTGTTCACGGCGGATCCAAGGTAGACAAATTCATCTACCACTTCAAAATTAAATCGGTTGTCAACGTTCACGTGCGGACCAAGTCGAGAGGTTTCTCGTTGACAGAGAAACCTCTCTCTCGTCGTTGACACCATCAATTTTGTCTTGCCCTCATACTCACTGAGGCACATAGGTTCTTTATCTATATATGGGTCAGAGTGGCACAGTTTGATTGAAATTAGGGTATTAATTTTTTCCCTGTGTACTATGTGGATGGAATAACTGGAGTTAGGTCGAGTACGAGATGTTAGGTTAAGTTTGAGAACGAGGTGTTAGGTTATGTGGAGAAAGATGTGTTAGGTTATGTTGAGAGGGAGGGAGAGAGAGGAATCGAAGTATTGATTCTTTGACTCGCAACCCATTCCCTATACAAAAAAGCTAGAGGGTCTACTTATTGTACCTTCTTCGCAGTCCCGGAAATACCTAGTTGTATCAGTTAATTTTATAAGTTCATCAGAGTTCTTCAATCCATTCCCCTGAGATACTCCAAACAAGGGTCAAGGGTCATCCCAGAGGTGTTGCAGGTTTAAGAGTGCGAAAACGGGGCTATAATAAAGCACGTTTCTCCCCCCCCCCCCCCCCCCTTTTTGGCGTTTATTCTCGGACGGATCGAAGAGAAGAGCGGCGGCGTTTATTCCTGGCGTTCGGCTGCGACTAAAGCTCAGGGGTTCGGGAGCGGTTCTTGTCCATTTCCTCTCCTCACACAGCTGTCAAAAACAAATTAAATTTGGCAGCTGGAAATAATTTAAAGAATACAAGAAGGACAACACTAATCACATTAAAACTCTGACATATGAGATCCTAATAATACAGCGGACGCTAGGTGCTTTTGTTTTGGAGGAGACACTGTGATCTTCCATGTCTCTGGTGATGCTCACCAGAACGGTGGCCTAACTTGATGTAGAACTACCCTTGGGGTAGAGCATCCCCATAAGACAACCATGTATCGACTAAGTTTGATTTTTATCGGGATTCAAATATTTAATTGTGGGAGGATCTTTTGCCAACTGTCGAATTCAGCTATTAAAAAAAAAATGGTGTCCCATAACATCCAATGAAGGGATTGAGGAGAGCTTCTCACAATCATCGAGATGTGCGCTTTCTAGTTTTTTTTTACACCCATTGATTGGGACCTACAGTTTTACACCGGTTCCGAACGGTATTTTGAGAGCATTTTCATAGCTAAGTACTCGATAGTGTCGCCATCACTAAGCGAGGTGACCGTCGTCGAAGGAAATGTAAGGTGGTCTGAGCAGGGATCGAAGCCACGTTCTCATGTACAAGAGCCGCGCACACTAACCATTGCACCACCGACGGCTATTATTACTGGAAAAACTGGGCGTCGGTGGTGCAATGTTTAGTATGCGCGGATCTTGCACATGAGTACGCGGGTTCGATCCCTACTCCGACCACCTTACATTTCTTTCGATGAAGATCACCTCGCTTAGTGATGGCGACACTATCGACTACTTAGCCGTGAAAAGCTTCTCAAAATACCGTTCGGAACCGGTGTAAAACTGTAGGTCCCAATCAGTGAGTTCAAAACTAGAAAGCACACAGCTCACTGGTTGTGAGAAGCTCTCCCCGATTCCTTCATGGGATGTCATGGGAACCATTTATTTAGTTTTATTTATTACTGGAAAAGGTTTTGGGATGGGATGTTGGGAAACCATTTATTTAGTTTTATTTATTACTGGAAAAGGTTTTGAGTTCTCCAATCTTATTGTAGCTTATTGTATTTGAGTTTCCAAGACTTACATTTTGCTTGTTTGACCCTCTCCTCATGGCCATTGAGGTTTTCAAACAGGGTGAAACCTTTCCAGATCATCACGTCCGCCATAATTACTGGAAAAGGCTTTGAGATTCCAAGACTTATGGTATGCTGACTAGAACCCCTCCTCATGGTCTTTGAGGTTTCCAAACTGATTAGAATCCCTCCTGATCAGCTCGTTTGCTATTGTTTCTCGTAAAGGCTTTGTGATCTACACTTTAGTTTCCCAATATACGGCAGTGCTCAGGGGTACCTCAAGTTACCAATGGGGGAGTATACATATATTTATCCCTTCCTTGCACTCAAGCATTATTTATAAAGGCACTCTTTGTGCTAGTTGTATTCCTGTTCTCCCATCCCTACTAGGTCCGTAAGTATACCAATTTATTTCTCATCAATCTGTTGGTGTAGCAGTTTGTCTTATCCATTTGCTCATATACGCAATTGGTTCTCCGTTCTGAAAGTGAGAAATACTTCAAGGAGAGGTTATTGCCAAATGCTAAATTTTTAGAACGAAGTTCCTTATCGCACGTTCGCGATGGGGACTAAATGAAAAAAAATAAAACAACTTTTTTTTAACACTATAATGCTACAACCCAGTATTATCAACTATATTGGGTACTTTTGCTTTGGTTTGTGTCTAGACTACCATATGTTGGGAAATTTCTTGTTTAATGGGAAGTTTTCTAGGTGGAGCCTGTAACCAATATTTAGTATATATTGTAGTTTTGAACCCAATAAAAAGTAAATTTCGAAAAGCCAAGTGAAAGGTGTTTAAAAAGGAAATTTTCTTTTCTTAAAAAAAGTAAATTTTCTCAAAAAAATTATTAAATAAATAAAATTAAATTATTAAAAAATACCTTATCTTAAAGAAGAAGAAACTTTGCTTAAAAAGTAAATTTTCTTACAAAAAGTAAATTTTCTTAAAAAAATTGTTTTTTTTTAATAAGTATATTTTCTTTAAAAAGTAAATTTTCTCAAAAAAGTACTTATTCACATTCTTAAACAACGTACCTTTTCATGAAAAAAAATACCTTATCTTAAAGAAGTAACTTTGCTTAAAAAGTAAATTTTCGTACAAAACGTACATTTTCCTAAAAAAATTATTTTTTTTAAATAAGTATCTTTTCTTAAAAAGTACTTTTTCTAACAACAAATAATTGCCTTGTCTTAAAAAACTACGTTTTCTTTAAAGAGTGCCTTTTTTAATGAAACAAAACAGTTTTTCTTGAGATAAGTATCTACTCTTAAAAGTGTACACATTCTTGAAAAAGGACCAATTCTAAAAAAAACTCCCATTTCTTAAACAAAAAACCTTTTCTTAAAAATAAAATAATACCTTTCTTTTCTTGAGATAAGTATCCATTCTGAAAATAAGTACATTTTCTTAACATTTCCTAAAACGAGTACGACTTCTTTAAAAAGTACCTGTTCCTTAAAAACGTACTTCTTTGTAAAAAACTCATACTCTATGGCTTTTTCTTACAAAAAGTACTTCTTCTTAAAAATAGTACCCTTTCTTAAATAAAATAGGTTTAATAAAAGAAGTACCTCTCTTTAAAAAAGGTAATTTTCGGGAAAATAGAATACATATTCTTACAAAATGAACCTAAAAATATACTTGTTTTAAAAAAATACATTCTATAAAAAAAATTGTTCTTCAAAAATGTTTATGATTTTACAAAAAGTATCGTATCTTTTCTTAAAGATCCATTTAAATTATCGTATTTTTCAACGGGCGCCTTAGGCTTGTTGGAACTGACTAGTACATAATATATAGCGAAAGGAACTTCGTTCCAACCGGGTGTCTCCTGACACCTCATGTATTTTTTTTTTACTTTAGGCGATTACATAATTACCTTCAAACCACTGTGCCACATGAGAGGCAGCGTTTTGGGGTATTTGAATATTTTCTAATCAGACTTTTTATATTTTTAGAAAATTGTCGAATATTGAACTTCGAATTGGAAAAGTAAGAGCTGGTGGGTGGTGAAATCACCACCGGTGACACTGCAACGCACTGTTAATCTCTATGGACTTTGATACGAGTAACAGATAAAATGAAGCAAAAGTGATAATAAATCTGATTAAAACACACTATTTTGACACTTGTACAGGTATTTTTGAAATCGATGATGAAACCTTTTCATAGGGTGAATCGAAAATTGAATTGAAATCTAAACAACTTGATTAACAATTTCTATGTTTTCTCTTGCTCGGTGTCACATTTAGCTTAACACCTCTTGGGCCACCTAAGTAGATGAATGAAAAGGGTAAAGGTATTAATCCATTCATATCAATCGTAAAAGCTTTCAAGTCAATACTATTACAGGCTATTAGAGGGCACAAATGCATGGAACATTAGGCCAGGTAACAAACGCCCACCTGCAGCAGCTGGACAAATCATGAGACACATGAGTAGAGGACAAGACAACAAGATAGGCCATACGTCCACAATGGAAATATGATAAAGATAGCGTTTAAAATATCATAAACCCGTCTTAAGCCATACTTATGTCGGCTTAATACCTGAACGTTAAAACCAAAGTGTTCGAAAAGAGAGAACAAACCGTCCAAACAAGTGTTTTGTTTGTAAGCAAGGCCCACTACGATATTAGCCCAGCAGCACATAACGCGGTATCGTTCCTCATAAGCGTTGAACGTTAGCATTTTTTTTTAAATAACATTTAAAATCTATAAATTTTCTTATCAATGTAATAAATCTGAAATATATCGATAATCTCATTAGAGTGGCAGCAACACCAGAGGAAACTCAAAGATGCATAAACCGCTTAACATTAAAGGTTAAACATTAGAGAGACCAAAAAAGGTAGGTGGTACACGATTTTTAATTTAGTTTTTAGTAATGACAGCAGTAAACTTTTGCTAAATGAAATTAATATTTAACAAAATATTACATACATTTTTTTGAAGCTAAGTAAAAACGAACTCTGCTGTAGGAAGTTATGTTACACTGTGTGTAATTTTTTAAGTCATGGAAATATAACCACAGACGGACAACACTACGTGATAAAAGACCAAAAAAAAAAAGGCCCGTGTCTGCCAGTTTTGCCCAAAGTCATGGACTTTTTTTTATGGGCTCCAAAGATTTGGAGCTTCGGTGTCATATTTGCAAAAAGTGGGCGTTTTATCAGGCTCATATCTTGCAATTCGTTCGGAAATTTTATTTACTCTCTGAGGGAAAGTTATAGCCCTTGCCAAAGGGAATAAAAATCGTCAACATATAAAATCAAAAAAACTTTATCTTCAAGGTCAAAATCGCAAAAAAAAACTCTAAAAAATTCGATTTTTTGTTTACCTTTTTTCCCCTTTTCAGGTACCTAAGATCTCAGTAAACAACTTTCTAGAACATATGAACTTCCTAGGAATGATTCTTAATACCGTTTAGGTAGCGCTTAAGCAGCGTTTAGGTAGCCGCAAAAGTGAAAAACTTCCCGAAAACTTTTTAATTTCACTGTGTGTAATTTTGTAAGTCATGGAAATATAACCACATACGGCCACCACTACGTGAAAAAATACCAAAAAAAAAGACCCGCGTCTCCTAGTTTTGCCCAAAGTCATGCACTTTTTTGTTATGGGCCCCCAAAGATTTGGGGCCTCGGTGTCATTTTTGCAAAAACAAAGTGATCGTTTTGTCAGGCTCATATCTTGCAATTCGTTCGGAAATTTAATTTACTCTCTGAGGGAAAGTTGTAGCCCTTGCCAAAAGAAATAAAAATTGTGAACATATAAAATCAAAAAACTTCATCTTCAAGGTCAAAATCGCAAAAAAAAAACTCTAAAAAATTCGATTTTTTGTTTACCTTTTTCCCCCTGTTCAGGTCGATAGGTAGCAAACCGTTCAAAATTCAAGGAAACAATCAACCACAAAAATTTACCTAAGATCTCAACAACTTTCTAGAACATATAAACTTCCTAGGATTGATTCTTATATTGTGTGCTATATATATGTTCTAGAAAGTTGTTTACTGAGATCTTAGGTACCTGAAAAGGGGAAAAAAGGTAAACAAAAAATGTTTATTGAGATCTTATGTACAGCTTTGTCGTTGACTGTTTCCTTGAACTTTGAACGGTTTACTACCTGTGGACCTGATCAGGGGAAAAAGGTAAAAAAAATTCGAATTTTTTAAAGTTTTTTGCGGTTTTGACCTTGAAGATGAAGTTTGTTTGATTGTATATGTTAGCAATTTTTATTCTCTATGATAACTGCTATAACTTTATCTCAGAGAGTGAATCAAAATTCCGATCGAATTGCAAGATATGAGCCTGACAAAATGATCACTTTTTTGCAAAAATGACACCGAGGCCCCAAATTTTTGGGTGCCCATAAAAAAAAGTCCATGACTTTGGGCAAAACTGGGAGATACGGGTCTTTTCGTTTTTTGTCTTTTATCACGTAGTGGTGTCCGTGTATGGTTATATTGTTTCGTGTTGCACTGTGTTATTTAACATCAAATGTTAAAATGCAGGCAACGATAACAATATATAGCACATTAACGGCCATAATTATAAAAAGTTATGAGAGATTTGAGAGACTGTTTATCATACAAAAATCTCTCACAACTCTTTATGAATAAGACACTAAGATGTTAAAGGAAATTAAAGAGTTTGTATTCCTTGTACAGCAACGAATTCAGCTCTTATGAAACCCCGTACAACAGGACGGGCCTTTACGTTTGTGGTCCCAATCAGTGAGTGAAACAATTAGAAAACGCACAGCTCACTGATTATGAGAAGCTCTCCCTAATACCCTCAATGGGATGTAATGGGAAATCATTCATTCATTCTATTTTATATTTTATCCGATGAAGCTGTCTGGAACGGGAATACAGTTTTCCACCGAACGTTGAGGATTTCCAGATGCTTTTTCAATTATTAAAACTCGTAAGTGTGGTAGACACTATTAACAAAAATGTGGTTTCCTATTACAAGTCATGAAGGGCTTGGGAAGAACTTCTCTCAGCCAGTAAACTGTCCGTTTTCTAGTTGTTACACTCACTGATTGGAACCTGCAGTTTTACACCGGTTCCGAACTGTATTTTGAGAAGCTTTTTCATGGCTAAGTAGTCGATAGTGTCGCCATCAACCCACCTTATCATGCACAAGAGCCGCGCACACTAAGAAAGATTCAAATACGAGGCTAGAAATCTGAGCAAGAGTTGAGATGAAATTTTACAAAACTTCATTCAAAAAAAATTCGAAATACGAAATAACGACAGCATATTTCCGCCAGTGTACGACCAATCCAATTACATTATGAAATTATCAACTAGGTATTTGGCATTTCATCAGGGAAAAGCACAGCGTCAGCAATATGGACCCATGAAAAAAAGCTTCAAGAAAATCCACAGTTCTCGGCCCAAAATTTTGTTCGGCTCAATGGCCCATGTCTGACCTAATGGCTACGTCAATAAGAAAATTTATATACATACATATTTAAGCGGAAGAGTAACCTGAAGGGGTTCAAGAGCTTCCATTACATCCAGAAAAACAACAGTTCGATTTCTTCAAAAATTTTGATGTTGACATTTATCATCATTCTCTCTAAGCGGATTAGAACCCACTGGGCAGTTTCCGTGTTCTAGTCGAATGTACTACAGTCCTGGACACGTTTTGAGCAATTGCATTTGCCGCAAGTAAATTCCTTAATCGAAATAGTTGTCTAAAAATTCGTTTGTGGAGAACGAAATATTTTTTTGCGTGTAGATGATCCTAGGATACATTGGCTAACAAAGAATGTAAAAACTACAGAATCATACATTTTTCCTTAAACAAAGTTAAGTTGTCTAAAAGTTCGTTTGTGGAGAACGAAATTTTTCTTTGCGTGTAGACTATAGTGTTAAAACCCGAAATCGAAGAAACCGGTAAACCGGCTTTCGTGCAACTAACCGTGTGGCGGTTTTTAAAAACCCCAAATTTCGAATAAACCGAAACCCGGTTATTAAAGACGGTTAATCGGTTTATACTCAATTTGTGTTACCAGTTTTTACAAACTTTTAATAATTAAAAAAATTTATTTAATTTCCACATATTAATAATTTATTTGAATTAAGAATTGAATTGAATTGAATTGAATTGAATTGAATTGAATTGAATTGAATTGAATTGAATTGAATTGAATTGAATTGAATTGAATTGAATTGAATTGAATTGAATTGAATTGAATTGAATTGAATTGAATTGAATTGAATTGAATTGAATTGAATTGAATTGAATTGAATTGAATTGAATTGAATTGAATTGAATTGAATTGAATTGAATTGAATTGAATTGAATTGAATTGAATTGAATTGAATTGAATTGAATTGAATTGAATTGAATTGAATTGAATTGAATTGAATTGAATTGAATTGAATTGAATTGAATTGAATTGAATTGAATTGAATTGAATTGAATTGAATTGAATTGAATTGAATTGAATTGAATTGAATTGAATTGAATTGAATTGAATTGAATTGAATTGAATTGAATTGAATTGAATTGAATTGAATTGAATTGAATTGAATTGAATTGAATTGAATTGAATTGAATTGAATTGAATTGAATTGAATTGAATTGAATTGAATTGAATTGAATTGAATTGAATTGAATTGAATTGAATTGAATTGAATTGAATTGAATTGAATTGAATTGAATTGAATTGAATTGAATTGAATTGAATTGAATTGAATTGAATTGAATTGAATTGAATTGAATTGAATTGAATGGAATGGAACGGAATTGAATTGAATTCACATATTAATAATTTATTTGAATTAAGAATTGAATTGAATTGAATTGAATTGAATTGAATTGAATTGAATGGAATGGAACGGAATTGAATTGAATTGAATTGAATTGAATTGAATTGAATTGAATTGAATTGAATTGAATTGAATTGAATTGAATTGAATTGAATTGAATTGAATTGAATTGAATTGAATTGAATTGAATTGAATTGAATTGAATTGAATTGAATTGAATTGAATTGAATTGAATTGAATTGAATTGAATTGAATTGAATTGAATTGAATTGAATTGAATTGAATTGAATTGAATTGAATTGAATTGAATTGAATTGAATTGAATTGAATTGAATTGAATTGAATTGAATTGAATTGAATTGAATTGAATTGAATTGAATTGAATTGAATTGAATTGAATTGAATTGAATTGAATTGAATTGAATTGAATTGAATTGAATTGAATTGAATTGAATTGAATTGAATTGAATTGAATTGAATTGAATTGAATTGAATTGAATTGAATTGAATTGAATTGAATTGAATTGAATTGAATTGAATTGAATTGAATTGAATTGAATTGAATTGAATTGAATTGAATTGAATTGAATTGAATTGAATTGAATTGAATTGAATTGAATTGAATTGAATTGAATTGAATTGAATTGAATTGAATTGAATTGAATTGAATTGAATTGAATTGAATTGAATTGAATTGAATTGAATTGAATTGAATTGAATTGAATTGAATTGAATTGAATTGAATTGAATTGAATTGAATTGAATTGAATTGAAATGAATTGAATTGAATTGAATTGAATTGTATTGATTTGAATTGAATTGAATTGAATTGAATTGAATTGAATTGAATTGAATTGTATTGATTTGAATTGAATTGAATTGAATTGAATTGAATTGAATTGAATTGAATTGAATTGAATTGAATTGAATTGAATTGAATTGAATTGAATTGAATTGAATTGAATTGAATTGAATTGAATTGAATTGAATTGAATTGAATTGAATTGAATTGAATTGAATTGAATTGAATTGAATTGAATTGAATTGAATTGAATTGAATTGAATTGAATTGAATTGAATTGAATTGAATTGAATTGAATTGAATTGAATTGAATTGAATTGAATTGAATTGAATTGAATTGAATTGAATTGAATTGAATTGAATTGAATTGAATTGAATTGAATTGAATTGAATTGAATTGAATTGAATTGAATTGAATTGAATTGAATTGAATTGAATTGAATTGAATTGAATTGAATTGAATTGAATTGAATTGAATTGAATTGAATTGAATTGAATTGAATTGAATTGAATTGAATTGAATTGAATTGAATTGAATTGAATTGAATTGAATTGAATTGAATTGAATTGAATTGAATTGAATTGAATTGAATTGAATTGAATTGAATTGAATTGAATTGAATTGAATTGAATTGAATTGAATTGAATTGAATTGAATTGAATTGAATTGAATTGAATTGAATTGAATTGAATTGAATTGAATTGAATTGAATTGAATTGAATTGAATTGAATTGAATTGAATTGAAGTGAATTGAATTGAATTGAATTGAATTGAATTGAATTGAATTGAATTGAATTGAATTGAATTAAATTAAATTGAATTGAATTGAATTGAATTGAATTGAATTGAATTGAATTGAATTGAATTGAATTGAATTGAATTGAATTGAATTGAATTGAATTGAATTGAATTGAATTGAATTGAATTGAATTGAATTGAATTGAATTGAATTGAATTGAATTGATTTGAATTGTATTGAATTGAATGCAATTGAATTGAATTGAATTGAATTGTATTGAGTTGAATGGAATTAAATTGAATTGATGAAGGCTACAACTGATTCTAAAATCTGAAATCTAAATAATCATATAATTTTAAAATCGAAAAAATACAAAAACAATTTCCAAGAGTTTTGCAAAAAGAAAAAATTACCATCACTACGACATAAAATCCAATACACTCAGCTCACGACGATCTAATGTATTTCACCCCTATAACAACTGATGCTAATGTGGTAGATTATGATGCGGCAGACGGTGATAATGATGGTGATGATGATGTTGCAGTTCATTATGTTAAAAGCAATAATGCTGACGCTGTCGTCAGTTCAATCTGGCCTAGGTTGGCGATGATGACGATGGCGGCGAGTGATTGAGTTCATTTGCCTATTGTCTGAAAACTTGTTGAGCATTCTGTCTACGCCATCTAAACACCTGAGATCCAACTTTTCCATTATGACTCCTCAGTTTGTTGTTGTTGCAGATTTAATAGTCAAAGTCGTTGTTGTTGTTGTTGCAGAGATAGTAGTCCAAGTTGTGGTTGTTGTTGATGATGCTGCTGATTTAGTTTATATTTGAATATCATGAGAATCTCAATAGAAATCAAACGCAGCGTCAAAAGATGCAGAGAGGGGAATCATCACGACCGGCAGCCGTCGCTCAACTTTATCATCGGTCTACTACCACAGAGCGCAATAACATCAATGGCGCAACCAATTGATATGAATCTTTGGAAGACGATGATGATAACAACAACAACAATAACAACACCAATGACAATAACAACAACAACAACAGAAACTCAATGTAACTTGGCTAATCTTTTAATATTCTTGAATTATTTTCGCGCATTAACTAAAGAATTTCACGTATGAGTGGAACGAATCGTTAAACAACAAAATTTATAGAAACAAAATATGATAATGATTATCATAATTATGGTAATTCACGGCATGATCAGGACAATGAACAACGTCATATCATCATCATCGTCAGTAGCATCATCATCCACCACCACCACGAAGTTTCTATACAAATTATTTGTATATCATCATCTGTGATTGTTGCATGTTTGTTGAATTATATTCGTTGTTGTACAAGCAGGCACGGCTGCTTTAAATCAATCTAATGTTGTTGTTGGTGGGTCCATGTATGGTTTAACAAATGTATACAAGAGCATTTTAAACAACACCCCCCTAAAAAAGTAATAAAAGGGCAACAGACAGAGTTACATTATGCAAATTACTTCAACGTCAATGGTACAGTGGCACGAGGACGAACAAATTATGGAAAATTAGGCAACTGATAGAATCATTACCCTGACTGCACAAAAAGGAGCAAAAATGTGTAAAATCCCAGCAGTGTCTTAAAGCAGCTATTGTGCCCGCCAAGTGTTGGGGAAACAAACAGTAACAACATTTTGAATCTACACGAATTTATGAATCACCAGGGAATTTTAGGAATTTCACACCAGACATCCCTACCAAAGCATCATCTAAATTTTTGCCTACAACATGGTGTCCCATAACATCCCATGAAGGGATTGGGGAGAGCTTCTCACAATCAGTGAGATGTGCGCTTTCCAGTATTACACTCACTGATTGGGACCTACAGTTTTACACCGGTTCCGAACGGTATTTTGAGAAGCTTTTTCATGGCTAAGTACTCGATAGTGTCGCCATCACTAAGCGAGTTGACCGTCGTCGACAGAAATGTAAGGTGGTCTGAGCAGTGATCGAACCCACGTTCTCATGTACAAGTGCCGCGCACACTAACCGGTCGGTCAGACTCTTTCAACCAACTTTCTTAAATCATACTGTACTAATTCCTAAACTTGATTTCCCATTACATCTCACGAATTGGATCTTTTGTAAAAAACGGGAGCAACAGTGTTCCACCGATTCTGAACGTTGAGCCTTTCAGAAGCAGAAGTTGCTTTCTTTAGTAGTACTCACAAGTGGCGCCATCACTAGGATTGAAAAAAGAGCGAGACTAGAAATCTGATTCTCAATTCTGATTCTCAGTCCCAAGTCGAAAAATTCCCGTGAAATATAATTTTTTAAATTTATTCAAGCTCAAGACCATTTTAATATAAATTCAATAGCTTTATATTATTTTCACAAAAACCACAGAAAAAAACATCAATATGGGTTCGAACTCACGGGCGGTGTGTTAACACCTTTTTATTACACGGTACCAGTTCGATTTCCATAAACACATTAGTAAATGTTACATTGGAAAATAAAAAAAGAATAGTTTTTGTGCTGAAGGCTCTTTTGCTATTGCAATTAGACGTAATTTTGTTCAAAATAAATAAAGCAATATTTAGCTCACCGAAATTATTGCTTTTGTTTTCTCATAAACAGAGCGACGACAAAAAGTATTGAATAGTATAGAGAACTTGTTGCACTCTTTTTCCGCTCTCGTGTAGAGAGTCTGAGTAAAAGAGCATACGCGAGTCTTATTCTCTTTATAGAATATTTCTATATAAATGCACCATTTCGACAATGTTATTACATAAAACAATACAAAAAGGATAAATGTTTCAAAAGTCATCAATGTTTCACATCAAAATTATGAATGGACCAAGTTATGAGAAATACAGAGTAATACGTTTTAAAACATTCGCCAGATGTCGCCAGTGCTTTTGAGTTGTACAATTCGTTCTCTGAGTTCCCTATGCTATTCAATACTCTTTGGCGATGACAACCTGCTTGTTTGTTCGCTGCCGCTACATCATACCATCATACTTATTTTCAGGCAGAGTCTATTGTTGTACAACAAACATGTATGTGATGCCAGAGCTGTCTGTTGTTTGCATGTGTTCACTTTGATTGATTGCCCTACCCGTGCCTATAAATGTTAACACTTCAAAAATTTCTATGAAATATCGACGAAATTATTACTCCAGTTTAGTGTAGAGATGGCCACGTGAGTAAGTTTTGTCTCATGCTCACGAAAGGAAGACGTGCACTCACGCACGATCACGCACACTATCCTGAGCTGAATTTGATCCCACTGACCTGATTCACGAAAATCACATAAAAATTACTCACAAAAATAAAATTGGTTTTTGTCTTGAACCATTTGCTTGAATTTCAAACCAATATTAAAAAATATATCCGCAACAATGTTCGTAAAAAGGACGCTCACGTGAGTTATAGCCAATTTTTTATTTCAGCGATTTTCTTATTTAGGTGATTTTGTTAAAAAAAAATCTTCCAGTTCTTGGACCAGTTCATGAAAAATACTTAGAACCCGGAAAAATTACGTTATTTTTTCGATTGGACGCTCCGTTTCCGAGATATAGACATGAGGGCATTTTAGCGATTTTTATATTTGAATTTCAATCGTTCTGGCGATAAGTACTTGCACTCTTGTCGGTACTTGCACTCTTGTGTCTTTGAGAACTTCCAGAGTGTGTGGCTATTTCACACAGACCCTGGTCACTGCAAATCATCGATCACCAATCACAGTAAATGTTACATAAGACGCATCAAGAAGTGACTTTGAAGTGATATTTGAAAATCTGTCTCGGCACTCATGATAGATTTCGATTTAAAATCATCTAATGTGTCGTTGAAATTCAGGAGAGCGTGAACAAAGTTTAGACGTGATTGAAGGTGTCCAGGCAAGTAGCTGATAAACCAGCACTTTGTAAGGAAACATCTTCAAGTCCTTCACCAAAAGTCGCTACAGAGACGAACGTGTAATTGTGAATTGCGTAGAACGTCGTCCGGTCCACGTAGACCGTTCATCCGTGACATATCCAACCACACTGACGATATTCTCTTTGGTACGAGTGCTACGAGGCCTTTAGGCGCCTTTCCCGTCACGTATATTCCAGTACTAAACGCCTTAGTGTTTGGCCAGTTGGCGTAGAGCAGTCGGGAAATCTGCGTCAAAATTCACGTGTATTCGTGTATTCCGCCATTTGCAAAAGTTATACATTTTGGTCTACCCTTGACGTTTATGAAATGCTGGAGCCCTTCCAGTCCAGGAAGAGTCGTGCCTTTTAAAAATTTCTAGAGTCGGAGAGGAGTCGTACATTCTCAAAATAACATTTTTAAAATGGGGTCGGATTCAAAGTGCTAGAGTCGAAAAGGAGTCGTGCCGTTTCAAAGTTCAAGAGCCGGGGAGGATCATTTTCAAAATGGTAGAGTCGGAGTCGAAGTCGGATCGCCAAAATTAGGAATATGGAAATGTGTTATGACGATAATAGCAAAATTTGCTAACCGGAAATTTACTACAAATATCTAAATTTCATTATCAGCTCTTTTCGCGTTCGCTCGCGAGCGAGTCGTATATTGCCCTATATCATGTTTAAACTCGCACAGGATTTCTACCTTTTAAAATCGTAGGCGAGTTATACTTTCAGATCTTTACACGTTAAAAAAAATTATTCATTGGCGATCTTAAATGAAATATTAACGATACTCTTGACCTCCGAAGACATTAGGAACAAGGTGACAAGTTTTTATGCAATCTCTTCAACATCTTTAAAACATATAATAAAAGACAACAGCTTGCATGCTGCTCGCAGTTGCAAGGACTAACTAGTTGCGATAGTCTTTTGTATATGTCAGCAAGGAAGAAGTGAAACTGAATTCATCAAAACAAAATAGGACAATTTTAAATTTAAAAAATTGGCTATGAAGCCGGGTACTAAGATCGTTCGCGAGAAGAATATTGAGCAACATCAATTACTTTTGTTGAGAAATGGGTCAGAAACATATCAGGGTTGCAATTATATACTCTCTGTTTTTGGAACGAAGTTCGTTATCACACGTTGCGGGATGGGGGCTAAATGAAAAAATTGAAACAACTTTTTTTTAAATACTTTATTATCAACTATATTGGGTACTTTTGGTTTGGTTTGGTATAAAGGGAAGTTTTCTAGGTGCAGCCTGTTTATTATATATTGTAGTTTTGAACCCAATACAAAGTAAATTTAGAAAAGCCAAAGTGCAAGTGACAAATCCATAAAGTACAACCCTGAGCATGGAATTATATTTGGCAGCACTATTACTCTTGCACTAGTACTTTTGGTTTGGTTTGTGTCTAGACTAGCATATGGGGGCATATTTCTTGTTTAATGGAAAATTTTCGATGTGGTGCCTGTTTATTACATATCGTAGTTTTGAGCCCAATAAAAAGTAAATTTAGAAAAGCCAAAGTGAAAGAAGTTTGAAAAACGAAAATGTTCTTAAATAAGCCCCTTTTCTTAGAAAAAGTAAACTTCCTCATAAAAAATATCTACTAATATTATTAAACAAAGTACCTTTTCTTAAAAAAAAAACCTTATCTTAAAGAAGTACTTTTACTTAAAAAAAGTATATTTTCTTACAAAAAGTACCTTTTATTAAAAAAATTAAGTTTTTAAATAAGTACCTTTTCTTAAAAAAGTACATTATCTTATGACAAATTGCCTTTTATTAAAAAACGACCTTTTCTTTAAAGAGTACTTTTTCTTTAAAGAGCACCTTTATGTGAAACAAAACAACTTTTCTTGAGATATGTATCTATTATTAAAAATGTACCTATTCTTGCAAAAAGCACCAATTATAACAAAAATTCCCATTTCTTAAAAAAAAATTTTCTTCAAAAAAATACCTTCTCTTAAACAAATACCTTTTCTAACAAAAATACCTCTTCTTAAAAGTATATTTTCTAAAAAATAAAATAATACCTTTTCTTTTCTTCTCTTTTCTTGAGGTAAGTAGCCTTTCTTAAAATAAGTACATTTTCTTAAAAAAATACCCTTTTCCTAAAAAGACAACATCTTCTTTAAAATGTACCTGTTCCTAAAAAAAAGTACATCTTAGTAAAAAAAATTGGGTTTTTCTTACAGAAAGTACTTCTTCTTAAAAATAGTACCTTTTCTTAAAACAAACATTAGCTTTTAATAAAAGAAGTACGTCCCTTTAAAAAATTATCTTTTCGGGAAAATATAATACATATTCTTACAAAAAGGACCTAAAAATAAACTTTTTTTAAAAAATACATTCTATAAAAGACATGAATGAGTATTCAAACTCACGGGCGATGTGTAACACCTTTTTGTTACACGGTACCTGCTCGATTTCTATGAACACATAAGCAAATGTTACACTGGAAAATAAAAAAAAAACGAATACTTTTTGTGCTGAAGGCTCTTTAGCTATTGCACTTTCTTTAATATTAGATGTAATATTGTTAAAATAAATAAAGCAATATTTAGCTGACTGAAATAATCGATTTTGCTTTGTCATAAACAGAGCGACGACAAAAAGTATTGAATAGTATAGAGAACTTATTGCACTTTTTTTACGCTCCCATGTAGGGAGTCTGAGTAAAAGAGCACAAACGAGTCTTATTCTGTTTATACAATATTTCAATATAAATGCACCATTTCGACAATGTTATTACATAAAACTTTACAAAAAGCATAAATGTTTCAAAAATCATCAATGTTTCACATCAAAATTATGAATGGACCAAGTTATGACAAAAAGAGCGTAATACATTTTGAATCATTCGTCAGATGTCGCCAGTGCTTTTGAGTCATACAATTCGTACCATGAGTTCTCTATACTATTCAATACTCTTTGGCGACGACGACCAGCTTGTTTGTTCGCTGCCACTACATCAATGCCATCATACTCATTTTCAGGCAGAGACTATTGTTGTACAACAACCACGTATGTGATGCTAACGCTGTGTGTTGTTTGCATGTGTTCACTTTGATGGATTAGATAATCGTGCGTATAGATGTTAACACATGAAAAAAAAATTTCTTAAAAAAACTTTATCATTTTACAAAAAGTATATTTTCTTAAAGATCCATGTATGTAAATTATTGTATTTTTCAACGGGGGCCTTAGGCGTGTTGGAACTAACTACATAATATATAGCGAAAGGAACTTCGTTCCAACCGGGTGTCCCCTGACACCTCATGTGATTTTCTCTTTTTTAGAATTTGAATGAAAGTTGACAACATTAGCCATTTCTTCCCACAATTTAAATGGTCGTTGTATTTTTTCAGACCCATTAACATGTTGGTCGATACAAGTTGCTGCTATTTCGTGTGAACAACTTAATGATACATGTGCGGAAATAACGGGTTTTTCAATAAGAGCGCTACAAAAGTTTTTTTTAAATAAAACAAAACCGGTGTTAGATACCAATGAAATTCTATATTCCTGTGAAAGTACGTTCGATGCCATTATGTGTGGAACTCGATTTCTTTTGCATGGCCACCACGGGCACGCTTGCAGAAGTCCAGACGCTGATCCCAATTTTCGACGGTTTTCAAGCATAAATCGGCCGATACTGCTGCAATTTCACGTTCGATATTCGTACGAAGTTCATCAATCGTCGCTGTCTTGTTGGCATAGACCATAGACTTGACGTAGCCCCACAGGAAATAATCCAACGGCGTCAAATCGCACGACCGAGGCGGCCAATCGACTGGGCCATTTCGTGAGATAACACGTTCACAAACTTGGTTTCCAATAAATTGATTGTGGCATTCGCTGTGTGGCTTGTGGCGCCGTCCTGTTGGAACCACATGTCCTCCAAGTCCATATTATCCTATTGGGGCCAAAAGTATTCGGTTATCATTGAACCGTAGCGATTCGCATTCACAGTAATGTGCCGGTATTGATCATCACGGAAGAAGTACGGCCCAATGATGCCGCCAGCCCATAAACCGCACCAAACCGTAATTTTTTCGGGATGCAATGATGACTCATGGATTACGTGTGGATTTCTGTCTGACCAATAACGCATATTTTGCTTATTGACGAAGCCATTCAGCCAGAAATGAGCCCCATCGCTGAAGATGACAAATTGGACGTAGAGCTCTTAAAGTTGAGGCAACTGGCTCCAAATTTCGGTAGTAAATTTCAATAATTTCGACAAGTTGTTGGCTCGTATATCTTTCCATGATGAAATGGCAAACCTTACTGAAGAGAAATGTCAAAAGAGCGGGAAAAAATATGGCGTCGTTTGCTGTCCCTATCGATTTACTTTTGTAGCGTCTCTGTTGAAAACCCCTTTACTTTGTTGATATTTCGATCAAAATTGTATTTTTGTATGGAAATTTGTAAAATTTGGCGTGAAATGCTTATCTCCGCAGAACGGGCCTAAAATTAGTAATATTTTTACTTCACGCTGAAAAATCTGTCTTTTTTTTTTGTTTGGACGCAAATATAACGTAGTATATAGTGTAATATAGTATAGTATACTTGTGTCTAAACACACTAAGTTTGGTATTCAATATAACATGTTTGAGACACAAGGATTAATAGGCTTTAATATATATATTTGAGATACAAATGTGGCTTTGTTTGTTGACAACCGTTAAAACAAACGAGGCAGACAACAAAGAAACAAAAAAGCAGCAGATCTTCCACTCATGAAAACAATGCTTTCAAACATGTACGATAGGGTGGCAATAAAATGTATGGAGGAATATATATTTTTGAATTTTAATAAACCGGATTCTTGTTCCTTATGGCCTAAAATTGACTTGGTGGAAATTTGAGCCGAATCGGACAACTCTAAGCCGTGCCGCATTTTAGTCAAAGTTTTCGGATTTTGGCATTTTGGTTGAAAATTCGTCTACACTAGAAAATCGTGTTATAGCTTATTGGAAGCGTATAAACTTTTGCTAGAAGGTATTGGAATCCAAGTTAAATATTTTTTTCATTTAGATACATTTTTTGGAAAAAAAACCGAAAACCCCAAATTTTAATTTTTGTTAAAAATTGCAAATTTTTTCAAATTAAAAATTGGAACCCTTAGAGCGGTCGGATTTTACTCAAACTTTATCAAGTTTATATTCAGGTTAACCTAATCCAATATATTAATTTTTTTTCAAATGCACCGAGGAATAAAGAATTTCTAGTGTATACAAATTTTCACCCAAAATGCCAAAATCCGAAAACTTTGACTAGAATGCGGCACGGTAAGAAACAGTTTTAGACCATAAGAAACAAGAATCCACTTGGGGTTTATTAAAAATCCGAAGTTGTTTTTTCATTGCCACCTTAATGTACATGTTTCCTGCAATATGTTATTTTCCAGCGTGTCGATGGATGTTCCAAACATATACATGTTGCCTGCATACATGTTACAGGGGTCGTTTTGTTTCAGCGTGTTGGGACCCAGTTGTTTTATCAGTAACTATTGTCAACAGTGTTCATGTTATAAATGAGAATGCGAAAAAAATTCAGAAGGAAACAGTTATAAAATCTAAGGTCATCCCAAATCCCTGCCGAAGAACCATGAAAAAGACCTAATGAAATATAAACTCTCGTAATCAGTGTGTTTTGAATTATTTCACATTTGACGCCAACGACGAGCAACTGCTAAATAATTTTCACTTGATTGTCGGTTTATTCGGTTTGCAAATTTGGCGAAATTTTTCGAAACATCTGTTTTATTTTCACAAAGTTCAGTGATCTTTTATGGTGCCGGTCGGTAACACTGTGACGATTATGAATGGACAGACATTTCAGTTATTTTTACTGGCTTCATATTACATGACGTGAGTGCTGGCGCACCGTTCTTCTCTCACAATATAAAATAATTATTATTATTTTTTAGTCTTGACTGTTTTTCTTGTAAAAGAGTTCGAAGGCATTATGACCATATTCCATAGTTTTATGGCCAAGAATTTGCATTGCGAACGAGTGAGTGAGTGACTCTGGCTGTCGCTTAATAGTTGAAATGCTGAATTTCAGTTTCAGATTTAAATGTTTTTTATTTTCAATTTTTTGTTTCTTTTGCTATTTGAATAGTAATGAATAAATTTGTTTGTCAATATTTGCATTATTTATTATAAAAAAAAATAACCGGTTTGTTTGCATTTTTTTTGTTGTTGGTTTGTTTGGTAGTTTATATGAATAATTAAACAAAATGTTTGTTGCTGATGTTGTCTGGAACGAATGGAGGTGGTAGGTAGATAGTTAGATGGTTGTATTGGCTGGGTCTTGCATGCAATTTTCCTACTATTCGGTTCCGTCTATCTGGTTTTGGCTTCAAAACACGTGTTTGAAATTAAAATTGAAAATTCAAATTGTTGGTAATGGATCTTTGTCCGTTTCAAGTATCAAGGACAAATGCTCCGCGACTCCTACAGTTTACGATAGTGCTTGGGATGTAATTCAGTGGCGTGACAAGTCAAGAGTTTAATTAACATTTTGTGTAATTCTTGATTGGTTTTTTGTTTACAAATGCAATTGAAATAAATGGCGATAATTAATTTTGTGTAAAATAACCGGACTGCGGTTTACGACTTGGTGACATATACATGGATGTCATTAAATTGTAATGAAGTAAGGAGGAATGACAATAAGCAGATCAAAAATGTACACACACATAACTACTTGACTGAAAATAGGTTGTAGCAACCATAAATTCGGCTGTTACCAACGAATTGATGTTGCCACAACTGAATTGAGGTTGCCTCGACTGAATTTAGTCCCCACAACTAAAATTCGTTTGAAGGAACTACCAATAGTTTGTGACAATCACTTATGCGGTTGTGGCAACCTCTGACACGGTTGTAACGTCCTTTAGTTCCGATGGCATCTAATGTGGTTGTTCTTCGGCTAATTCGGTTGTTCTTTCTGTGGATAAATATTAATTTACTTAATTACATTTACTTAATAAATTTATAAAAAAAATTAAATTTCTAAAATTCACTTTTATTTTTAATATTTTATATTTTAAGTTTCATGCATTTCTATTAATAGAAATATAATTTTTCAAAAGAAGTTTTGCAAATTGCTGTCTCAAACCGTATAGCTATTTCAGATCTTTATCAGTGGTTGTTTGTAATGATGCTTTTGAAAACATGATCAAAATATATGCAACTCCAATCTCATTTGAATTGAGAATTCATCACTATGCAAGTGTTCGAAAATTATCGCCAGCAACAAAACACAAGGAAATACAGAATAAATAAAAATCATTAATTTTTAGTTACAATTTAAAATATTATTTAATCTATAAAATTTATTGCCTTTTTAAGAGACGTTTTTTTTTCAGAGACAGCGGGGAGAGCTCACCATCGATAGTACAACCCAAAATACGACAGACAAATTAAATCTCGCATAGTTATCGAAATATTGGGGGTTGGCATTTAGACAAAACCGATACGTTTTTTAAAATATAGAACACATTAAGAAACAAAACTATGCCGAAGCAGCAGAACCACCACAGAAAATTAAATACCTAAAATAAAATCCATAGGCTACAGTGGAAACTTTTAAAAGCAACAAACTGCCAAAGCTGCAAAGCCAGTGTTGTTAAACCCGACTGGAAACCGGTTTCTTCATGCGACGTAATGGGTAAATATCTATTTATTTAACATCTCAAAAAACTTTTCAAACTTTAAAACTACAATCTCCAATATCCGAATAACAAAGCGAAATATTGAGAATATTTATTTAAATTTCTCTTCGTATTTTAGGAAGTTGTACAACGAAATTACCTGATCGAGGAAACTGACCAAACCAGTTATCGAGTTTTTAAAACCTCAACTCCACATATACCGACAACAAAACGAGTTATCGATAACTTTTGTTTAATTTGTTCTGCTTAATGTGGGGCGTTGTACAACGAAATTACCTGATCGGGCAAAGTGGCAAAACCAGTTATCGATTTTTTAAAACTTCAAATCTACATACACCGAAAACAAAACGAGTTATCGATAACTTTTATTTAATTTGTTCTGCTTACTTAGGGTAGTTGTACTACAAAAATACCTGATCGAGGAAAATGGCAAAATAAGTTATCGTTTTTTTTTAACATCAACTCCACATACCCAACACACAACATGAGTTATCGATGACTTTTAATTAATTTGTTCTTCTTAATTATGGGAGATGTACAATCAAAATACCTGATCGAGTAAACTGACAAAACCAGTTATCGATTTTTTAAAACTTCAATCCCACTTATCCTGATAACAAAACGAGTTATCGATAACTTTTATTTTAATTGTTCTGCTGAATTTTGGGAGTTGTACAACTAAATTACCTGATCGGGCAAAGTGGCAAAACCAGTTATCGATTTTTTAAAACTTCAAATCTACATACACCAAACACAAAATGAGTTATCGACAACTTTTAATTAATTTGTTCTTCTTAATTATGGGAGATGTACAATCAAAATACCTGATCGAGTAAACTGGCAAACACAGTTATCGATATTTTAAATTTTCAACCCCACATATCCCGCCAACAGAACGAGCAATCGATAACTTTTATTTAATTTATTCTGCTGAATTTGGCGAGTTGCACAATAAAAATACATGATCGAGTAAAAGGACAACAACAGTTTACATTTATTAAAAATACAAGCCCACATATCCCTAAAAAAATTGAGTTATCGATAACTTTTATTTAATTTAATCTGCTTAATTTGGGGAGTTGTACAATAAAAGTAATTGATCGAGTAAAATGACAAAAACGGTTATCAATTTTTTAAAAATTCAACCCCACATACATATCCCGACCAAAAAATGAGTTATCGATAACTTTTATTTAAGTTGTTCTGCCAAATTTGGGGCGTTGTACAACAAAATTACCTATCCCATGAAAATGACAAAGCCAATTATCGATTTTTTTAGAACTGGAACTTCATACGCCAAAAACAAATCGAGTTATCGTAAACTTCTATTTAATTTGTTCTGCTTAATTAGGAGACATATACGACAAAAATACGTAATCGAGCAAAATGGCCAAACCAGTTATCGATTTTTTTTAAACTTCAACTCCACATACGCCAAACACAAGGTGAGTTATCGATAACTTTTAATTACTTAATTTGTTCTTCTTAATTATGGGAGACGTACAACACAAATACCTGATCGAGTAAACTGACAAAACCAGTTATCGATTTTTAAAAACTTCAACCCAACATATCCTGATAACAAAACGAGTTATCGATAATTTTTATTTAATTTGTTCTGCTGAATTTTGGGAGTTGTACAATAAAACTACCTGATCGAGTAAAATGACAATAACTGTTATCAATTTTTTAAAAATTTCAACCCCACATATCCCGACAAAAAAATGAGTTATCGATAACTTTTATTTAATTTAATCTGCTTAATTTGGGGAGTTGTACACGAAAAACACTTGATCGAGTAAATCAGCAGATATGTTATCGATTTTTTTTAACTTCAACCCTAAATATACCGATAACTAACAAATCTATCGATAACTTTTATTATATTTGATCTGCTTACTTTGCGGTGTTCTTCAAAAATGTGATAATGTGAAATGATAAAAAAAATTTTGTTTGACGGCATTTCAGCGAAGACAAACCACATGTCGGCATGTCAACATTTACGGAAATGACAAGCTTTCCATCTCAACAGGATCACAGAGAAGAAAATTAAACATCGAGTGGACACTTCGTCAACCAAACGCATAGAATATGTCAACTCGTTCTATTAAAACCTCCCTCGATCCATATAAATCTTGGTATATCAGATGTTCACTCTCCCTTTCCTAACCAATAACGGTCTCCGATAACACAATAACTGACTTATCTTGCGAGCACTTTAACATCTTTAAGAAAACTGCTAAAGAAATGTCGACTGGTAATATCAGTGTCTCTCTTAACCAACAAAAATCTAACTAAATCTTACTTTGTTTTCGCTACCACACGTGATTGAGGATATGGCAACAGCTAATATTGCGATCTTCTCAACATCTAAAACTAATCTGTTTTCGGAATGACAACTCGTACTATCAACATCACTCACAAGCAACGCAAATATAGAAAAACTCAAAATTTATTTTACATTTGCTAACAAACGATAGCTTAGAATGCGATCTTTCCAAAATAATTGTGCCTGCAAAATACAACTCTGGGTATATTCAAAAATTATTTAACAACTCGGCGACGTAGCCACATACTTTCAGTGCATTACATGACGAACAAAATATCTTTCAAACTGATTAAAGTAAATTGAAGAGAATTCCCTCCATGCTCTACTTCTCCTTTCCCATCCTTCAGCTGCTCCTTCGATTGAATTTCCATTTTAATTCTCACCACAGGAGATTGCAACAATGTGTTCGCAAATACATTTCCGACATGTAAAATGCAACTGCTGTGTGCAAAATCTTCTATCTACATGAATTGTATCAAACAAAAATGTCCATTCATTCAATTAAGTTTTCCACAAATCATTTGATAATGAAGCTCCAGGGACCAGACACATATGAGAATCACGCGGAGGCCAAGAGATA
Source organism: Phaonia tiefii (assembly GCA_963931995.1). Taxonomy (NCBI): domain Eukaryota; kingdom Metazoa; phylum Arthropoda; class Insecta; order Diptera; family Muscidae; genus Phaonia; species Phaonia tiefii. The sequence continues at coordinate 248,360,561 of OZ008368.1, read as the reverse complement.
TCGTTTTTTCCACCGTTTTAATTGTTGGATCTAGATCTAATATTTGTGTCTCTCTTAAATATCTACTGGCACGCAATAAAACTGTTTGAAATAAATTTAGAAGTGATCGAGAAGGAGAATGCAGTACAAAACCCAAAGATCCTAATCACTGTTAATGGATCTCTTTGCTCAGCTAACAAACAACTGACAACATCATTCGCAATTTGAAAATATCATAATTTGAAGTAAAATTTCAAATATATAAATTAGAAAATGCAAAAAAGAAGAACAGGAAATGCAGTAAAGTTAAAGGGGTGGATGAATCTGTTTCATTACCATAAGAAGTTATTTTTTTAAATGAATAAATTATGCAAACAAAATGCAATGATTGCGCGAAAACATAACGAGGCATAGAAAAAAGGCTGGTCAGCAGCTGGAGTTAATAGACAAGAAAATGTGACAGTGGGTTTTAAAAGAACGCATATGGAGCTGTTGAAACATAACAAGGAGAGAGATAAAGTCATAAGAGGAGAGTTTCGGTCTTAGCAGAGACACATTTTTCATAGCAGAGACACATTTATATAAATTTTAGCAGAGACGCATTTGTCTCAACCTTAGCAGAGACACCTTTTCCCTAGCAGAGACACATTTGTGTAAACCTTAGCAGAGACACATTTTTCTCAGGCTTAGCAGAGACACATTTGTCTGAGACTTAGCAGGGACACTATCCTTTGTCCACGAAGATTCTCTCTATGCCAGAGCACAAATTAACGTTTATCCCCGCTTAGCAATAAGATAGTTCAGTTGTCTTCGATAAGTCAAAATGGACAATGTTTTCTCGAACATAACAGATTCAAATTTGTCCAAGCTAAGCCAAGAATCTTTCGTCTCAGGGAAGGTAAAATTGGGAAAGAAAATTTTAACTTTACCTAGGCAGAAATTGAATTGCCACTGTGGTGGAGTCTAAGCCGTAGGAGAAACACATTTGTCTCAGCTTTAGCAGTGACACATTTATCTCAACCTTAGAAGAAGCCCTTAGTAGAGACACATTTGTCCGAGTTTTAGCAGAGACACAGTTTGCTCAACCTAAGTACAGACACATTCTTCCTTTGTTCGTCTTTCCTTCCGTCCGCGAAGATTCCATCTATGTCTTAAAACATATTATCAAATTAATCGGAATCAATTTTGCCCGAGCTAAGCCAAGAATCTTTTGTCTCAGAGAATATAAAATTGCGAAATAAATCATTAGCTTCAACTAGGTAAAAATAGAGTTCTTACAGCAGTGAGCATTAAAAGAGTGAAGGCGCTATTGTCTTAACATAACAGGGAAGGATAAAGTCACAAGAAGAGCCTCATCCTTAGGAGAAATACATTTGTCTTAGCCTTAGCAGAGATACATTCATCCCAACCTTAGCACACATTTGTCGCGACCTTAGCAGAGACACATTTGTCTCGACCTTAGCAGAGACACGTAGTAGAGACACATTTGTCCGAGCCTTAGCAGAGACACTTTTATCAGGGACACCTTCTTTGGTGCGTCATTCCGACCACACACGAAGATTTCCGATATCTCTTATCACAAATTAACATAAACATCCCCGTTTAGCAGTAGTATAGTCAAAATGGATAAGTGTAATTGGGAGAAATAGATTTTCTCCGGCATAACAAAGTCAGTTTTTGCCTACCCAAGAATCTTTTGTCTCAAAGAAGATAAAATTTCGAAAGAAAACATTAGTTTTAGGTAGGCAAAAATAGACTTTCCACAGCAGTGCGCAGGCCGCTATTGTTTTAACACAACAGAAAGAGAGAAAGTCACAATAAGAGTCTCAGCCTTAGCAGAGACACATTTGTCACAACCTTAGCAAAGACACATTTGTCCCAACCTTAGCGGGGATATACAGTTTTGCGAAGTTGGTGTCGCTTTAGATGAGCAGGGATAAAAGTGATAATTTTGTCATGTTCAAAACTGGATCGCTTTAGCATATACTAGTCTAGTTTACAGAAACGAAAGGCTGCCTACCCGGGCATAAACGCTTTTACCGCAGTTTATCATAGAAAATGTTGCAATAGCCCTAGCTAGTCATGTAGGGCTTAACTTATTTCCGCTAAGCTGAGACGCATTTGGTTACACCGCCTTCAGACGACGTTTATTTTACACGTCACATGGCAGTTTTCTCTCTGCAAAATGTAGACCTGTCGTGTCATCTCTTTCAAACATTGCATGTGTAAACCCCACATGTAAAAGACATGGAAATATTTGAATTTCAGTGTGTTCTATTTACATGTGTCTATGGATCTGACATCAGCTGCTTTTTTCCAAAGCAGCAAAGCGCACATAACAAAATTAGCTGTTAATGACAAACCCAATGCCACGTGTCACGCGTAAAATACTCATCGTCTAAAGACGGTTTCAGTGGTGGCAGAACGAAGTCAGCATATAACCGAACTACAACTCTAAGCTACAGACATGGAGTTGTCATTCTTCTGACCAGCACTGTTAACACTATACACATTTCAAATTCATTATGCCCGCTTGATTTATTAAGGAAAACGCAGTAATTCTCGCGGCAACGGTTAGATGCAAACCAAGTTCTCTAAGTGGCTGAAATGTTTAGAATTTAAGATCCAAATGCACGCACTTAATTAAAATTCGCGTACCCATAAAATAGAAAACACCACCGAGTACAACCAACAACAATTGAACAATAAACAATTAGTTGCATTTTGGACCTTGTTAGTGCGTAGTCGCATTTGTAAATATTGTAAAAAATTTTAATTGTTATTAATGTTTATTTGTTTTGTCGCCGTTGCGACTAAATTAAGTTCTCTTGGTGCTGCTGGCTACTAAATAACGCATGCAACTCGCAGTAGTTGCTTCTTTGTTGCAACACCCCATCAATATACAACAGCAGGAGAAAACCCCCGCGCATTTGTTTGCAACATGCAAAAAAAAACGAACTGTGTACCATTTAGCTGGGACCCTATCACACATACACACACACGCCATTTTTGCGGAGGGGTCTATAACCTTAGATATGTCGGAAATGGCTGAAGAAGGAACAAAAAAAACAAAGGCCAGCACATTATTTTGACTCTTACGACACGCAGCAAATGGGAAGGGCAGACAGGCAGTAACGCACATGGCATCGAAATATTGCAAACGTCACTAGTTTCCAAACAAATCTATAGTGCAGCAACGATAACAGCAACAACAACATCAACTGCAACAGTTGCGACAGTCGACGTTGCATTTATTTATAGTCCGCAAATAACAAACAAACAAGCAACAAGACGGACGCACGGATGGCCAGATGGATATCAAGCATATGCCTCCGACTGACTCTCCTGTAAGAGTTAGAAACTATCAACAACCAAACGTGCGGACGAAGATATGATAAAAAAGGCTTTAGATAGTTTTCAAACACAAAAAATATGCCAACGTTGCGACGATTAGGCAAGGATACGAAACGAAAAGATGGAGGCGAACGACGAAAGAGGAAACTAAGTAAAATGTAACCGGGAATAAACACCAACTGACCTATGAGCTACTACGAAAATTTCTAAAACATTAAGAACGTAGGGGCTAGAAAAAGCCCAAGTCTAGGCAAATTGTATTCGAATTGTCTAAAGAAATTAGTCATCGGTTCAAAAAGGATCATTAGACGAAGTTCTATCTTCGTGGTTTCCTTGGAAAATTCAGATTCCCCATTCTCTAAAACCCATTCGGAACCAGTGTAAAACTGTAGACATCGATCAGTGTACACTGATAGTGAGAAGATGCAAGGGGTATCGATGAGACAGCTAATCAAGTTAGTACATGGATAACAAATAGAGAATGTGCTATCAAAGAAGACTCGGTGATAGCGACTGGGTTGGGTGGTGTGATTTTCAAACTTCTGCTGCCGAGTGTCAAGGCAAAAGTACAAAACACATCAACTGGGAGTAAATTTTGCCAACTAAATCGATTAAAAAAAGGGATATTCAGTGAAAAAGTTATTTGTGTAGATCCCAATTAACACAACAATTGTTAAAATTAAAGATTGCTCTCATTCTCTATATGTTTTCCTCGTAGGTCTCGGAACTCGTTGAGAAAAATGGGTCTTTACTAAGGTTGAGGTACCTGTGTCGCTCCTAAGATTGAGACACATGTGTCTCTACTAAAGTTGAGTCAAATGTGTCTCTACTAAGGTTGAGATACATGTGTCTCTTCTAAGGTTAAGATACACGTGTCTTTACTAAGGTTGCGATACATGCGTCTCTACTAAGGTTGAGACAAATGTATTTCTACAAAGGTTGAGACAAATGTATTTCTACAAAGGTTGAGACAAATGTGTCTCAGCTAAGGTTGAGTTAAATGTGTCTCTACTAATATTCAGACAAATGTGTCTCTACTAAGATTGAGACAAATGTGTCTCTTGTTGCTCCTAAATCAGTGTCTTAGAGAATGCACATTCCCAGGTCCGTGGAAATTGCAAAAATTAGTGTTGCTTCCGAAACTGGACAAACGCCTAGGAGACCCTTCGTCTTATCGGCCAACATGTCTTCTGGATACAATGGGAAAAATACTGGACAGACTTCCAACTGTGATTGAAAATAGTGGTGGCTTGCCGGACAAACAATTCGGCATCCGAAAAGCAAGGTCGACGGTAGATGTCATTCCGAAGGTGCCTCAAAAAGCGAGAGGCTATAGAAGGAAAGGGAGCACAAAATAAGTGCTGTGCGGTTATCACACGGGATGTGAAGAATGCTTTCAATTCTGATAACTGGCAACCCATAATTACGACGATAATTTCAAGCTATAAGTATTTTAGTAATAGGAAACTACGCAATGAATGGGAGGATGGACCTGTAACATATGATGTTTCTGCGGGAGTCCCTTATGGGTTGGTTATCGGACCACTTGCTCTGGAACATTATGTACAACGGAGCTCTAACACTAAAAATGCCAGACGAGTCTAATATAATCGGGTTTGCAGACAACATAGCAGTGGTCACCGTTGCAAGATACATCGTTGAGGTAGAACTATACGCAAATGAGACGATAAACGCTATTAGATCCTAGATGAGGAAAGCCGGACTCCTGGTAGCGGAGCAAAAGATGTATGTTGTACTGATAAGTAGTCGTAAAAATAAATATAGGACACCAGTGGATATCATCTAAAGATGAGCTAAAATATCTAGAAATAATGATAGACTCGACACTAATAAACGTATAGAGTATGTCCGAGACAAATTGGCAAATGTTAGTTCAACCCTAGCGAAAATGATGCCGAATGTAGAAGGTCCTCGGCAGAATAAGAGAACTATGGTATCCAGAGTGTTCAGTTCCTCACTGCTATATGCAGCGCCAGTATGGTCAAGTTTCCAAAGTGCTGCTTCAAGGAGGCAAATCTCAGCTGTGCAGAGGTTGAGAGCCTTAAGGGTCTGCGGTTTTTACCGCACGACATCCAACGAGGCCGCATGTACAGTTGCACGAATGATACCCATTGATATTCTGGCGGACGAGTCAAGGAGATTGTACGAGGCAAAACAAATACGGGAACAGGAAATAACAGCGAAAGTTCGCGTAACTGAAAGAGAGGCCTCAATAAGACAGTGGCTACATAGATGGGATAACTCGCAAAAAGGTAGACGGACGTACAAACGAATCCCGAATGTGGAAACATGGATCAAAAGGAGTCACAGGGAAGTGGACCAAATCCAAATTTTAACAGGACATGGTGGATTTAGGAAGTACCTATTTAAGTATGTACACGATACCTTACCGATGTGTCCAAGTTGCCCTAATATGGAAGAAGATGCAGAGCATGTTTTCGTTAGTTAACATCGATCATCGAGCTAAGACATGAATTACCCCGGATAATGTTATAGAAATATTGTTGAGCTCAGTGGAGAAGTGGCAGTTGCTCCACAACTACATATATAAACTCGGTCATGAAGAAGCTGCGCATAGAAGAAGTGCAAAAAGCAAGTAGGAGAGCAGAAGCGCAAAATGAAGTAGCCTAAATGGCATACCAGCCCCGTGAGGTCATACCCTCCAGAGGCAGTTCTGCTGGGAGAGGGGTGGAGACTTGGAAAGGCGATTTATTGAGTAGGAGGCACAAATGTGCTGAAAATCACATAATGAACTTGTTTACAACTTTTGGAAGATTTGCGCACCCCAAAAAAAAGTATCTCTACTAGGGTTGAGACAAATGTGTCTCTACTAAAGTTGAGACAAATATGTTTCTACTAAGGTTGAGACAAATGTGTCTTTACTAAAGTTGGGACAAATGTGTCTCTACTAAGGTTGAGAAAAATGTGTCTCTACTAAGGTTGAGAAAAATGTGTCTCTACTAAGTTTGTGACAAATGTGTCTCTACAAATGTTGAGACAAATGTATCTCTACTAATGTCGAGACAAATGAGTTGCTATTAAGCCTGAGATAAAAGAGCCGTTCAGAAACCAAAGTGAATAACTCTACTTTCTCAAAATTTTGCTATGCTAGTGTCTGTTGGTTAAACTAATGTACCCAGTATATTTTGAAGTTAACTACAGAATAGATGCACTGTTAGTTTGATTTTATAATGAACGTGGGATAATAAAACATAGAGGAAAGTTTTGCTCCTACAGATTAATGTCCGAATGAGACCGCAAACATTGGGACAAGACCGCGCAAAGCGGGAAAATCCCGCCAAAAGCGGGAAAATCCCGCCAAAAGCGGAGCTGTTGGTCAGGTTAGGTCTATGTGTCTGTACTAACGCTGAGATAAACCGCCTTATTTATAAAAAGTTGAGAGGGTTTTGGGAGACGTTTTTTGTATGATAAATCGTTTCTCAAACCTCTCATAACTTTTTATGAATAATAATAACTTCTTATGAAATAGTTTTAATTCGTTAAGGTTTATATCTCTGCTAAGGTTGCGATTTATGTGTATCTCCTAAACTCTCTTCTTTTTAATTTATTTCTCCCTGTCATGTTAAGACAAGACCGCGTCAGTTCTTTTAAAGTCCACTGCTTTGGAAAGACTATATTTACCTAGCCAATGCTAATGTTGTCTTTCGCAATTTTGTCTTCCCTGAGACTAAACATTCATGGCTTAGCTCGGTCAAAATTGTTTCTTTTATGTTGGAGGAAATATATTTCTCCCAATTACCTTGTATCCATTCTGATTTATCAAAGATAACTAAACTATCTTACTGCTAAGCGGGAATAAACGTTAATTTGTGATCAGAAATTGAGAGAATCTTCCCAGCCGGACTGAAAGACGAACAAGGGAAGGAGGTGTCTTGACTCAGCTAAGGATGAGACTAATGTGTCTCTGCTAAATCAGCGACTATAGCCTCTCCTGTCACGATGAGACAAATGTGTCTCTGCTAAGGCTGAGACAAATGTGTCTCTGCTAAGGCTGCGACAAATGTTCTCTGCTAAGGCTGAGACAAATGTGTCTCTGCTAAGGCTGAGACAAATGTGAATCTGTTAACGCTGAGACAAATGTGACTCTGAACTTGTGTATGAACGTCAGGAGAAGAATTCTGTCGCTGGGGTTTAACAAACACAGCTGAAATTGTTACTGTGAATGTTCAAAATATGTAAATTTGTATATGAACATCGTGAATGCACAAAACTAAAAATGGAGGAGTGTGGTCGACGTTGCTGACAGAAGTTAGTTTCCTCATTGAAGAGACGGATTACAAATCTATGTATATATTAATCTATGCCCACATCAATAAATAGCATTAAATTTTTCCATTTGACAACAGTATACAGTTTCTCATTTAGCAATTATGCACAAGTTTATCATCACATCACAATTTTGTTAACGCTATCTATTAATAAAAGTATATTATTGATATAATTTCTGGGTAAAAGTAGGCAACATTGTGTCTTGATTGTTGAAGGTAGAGAAGAAAAACCCCCCACAATTTGGCAACCCTAGTAGAAGAGAACCAAAAAAGTCGACGCGATTCACTCAAACGCATTTCTTTCCCGCGTGATAACTTGATTATTTCATACTTTTTATATACTTTATGAAGTTTTATTTAAATATGGTTGGAATTTCTATAGTTAGATACAATAACATGATCAGAAAACTGCTCGTGTATTGAAGTATTCCACGAAGAGAGTCACAGAGCGAGCAGAGAAACAACATGAAAACTGCTCGTGTATTGAAATATTCCACGAAGAGAGTAAGAGAGCGAGCAGAGAAACGACACGAGTCACTCATTTTCTTTGTTGGCATTCCACTCCATGAGTAAATTTTCTTCTCTATACAATAGTTGCTTTATGTTGTTGATAAACACACATTTTTGTCAACAGCTGACTGATGCCCATCTCTGTAGCAATCTATGATGACGATCTTATTTAGTTCTGTATAGATAGTAGGGTATTGCTATGGAACGCTAACATGCCACAGAAAATATAGCTTATTTTTTTTTTTACTAAAAACTAACAAGATTCTGTTGCTGCTGCAATGATTTCAACTGAAAGACTGTCGATGGCAAAAACACACCTGTCCAGGTACACAATCTGACATTTAGCAGACTGCATTTTTTTTCTATTTTTTTCGTTAAGTAAAAATAGATCATCTGCGGCGTCTGAGCGAAACAGCTTAACAAGTACTTAAGTCCAGATTCTATGCAAAATAATAACAACATGAGCGACAAAAGAAACAACAGCAGCAGCAGCCGTTGGAGATATTAATAAATACTAGGGGTATCCGCAACGCTGTGTTGTCGAACAAGCCAAGATTGTTGCCCCCATCCCGCAGTCTTAGATCAGAGAGAGGCCAACATGTTTATGCATGTGCAGCAAGTGGCCTCCGCTTTATGTAGTACCATTTGGCAGATGACTTCCACTAGAGTCTATGACTACCGGTTGTTTTACCACTTAGTTGGTCTGCAGTTGTTGGCCGCAGTGAGTTCGTTCACTGTTGGAGTATCTTCCTTTGGCTCGTCCATAAGATAATCAAATAAATAAAGCATTTGCAAATGTCAGAGTCCGTCCATCTCTCGGATGTTTATCCATTCATTTGTTCGATTTATATGTCGACTTGTCCAAGTGCTTTTGTTTTTTTGTTCTCTCTCTCTCTCTCCAAACGGAAACGGACGTGCTATAAAGTTATTGCTTGTCTTAGTGTTAGCAAGTAGTAATTTTTGTTAGATAATTAAATGTATTCTTGTTAATTCTAATTAAAGTGCCCCGAGACAAATGCGACAATGTGTAAGTTGTGCATAAAGTTGTTATTGCCTTAAAATTATTGACAGAGGAAATGGAATTAATTTGTATTTGAATGTATCTACAATTTTGTATTGATTGTGTGTGAAACATCAATCATTGGGATTAGATTGGATATGACCCACTTATGGAAGCAAGTTGACCGTAAGATTGATGGTATTAAGTGGTTTGGTTGAAGATTTATTGTAGTTTAAGGAAATCGCCTTAATGGGATGTTTGATTAAGTGGCCAGTACTTGATAAATAATTGGTTTAAAGAAATATGTGATCAATTGCTGTAGTATTCAGCAGCTCAAGTTTCGGAAACCTTCTACGCTTTATTAAATAGATAATGGATTTATTCTATACCAAAGAGGTGGGTGTGTCAATATGGAGACAATTATTTGCCTAAAAGAAATTACTGCAACCAATTGTGTTTATTGTTAGCAAAAACTTAGGGCTGAGAGAAATTAATATCTCCTAAATCTGAGCCAAATGAATATCTCCTATGTATGAGACAAATGAGTCTCTGGAAAGACTGAGACAAATGTGTCCCTGCTAAGGCTGTGGTAAATGTGTCTCTGCCAAGGCTTATGCAAATGTGTCCCAGCGTAGACTGAGGCAAATGTTTAGCTCAAATACTGAGACGAATTTGACTCTTCTAAGGCTGAGCCAAATCTGCATCAGCTACGACTGGGACAAATGTGTCTTTGCTAGGATTCGCCTTTGCTCATAGAGTAATATACCAAGTGTGAACAACAGCTGTTTATCGTGGACCGGAAGCCATTGGATGTCAGTGGTTCGAGTTCCCATAGAGGTTCGAGTTCTCACAGTGGTCGACTTTTAGATGGTAAAACAAGCATCAATCATAATTTAAAAGACATTACCATCAATCTGACGTAAATTAAAATGCATTATCATCAAGCCGTCGGTGGTGCAATGGCTAGTGTGCGCGGCTCTTGTACGTGAGAAATTGGGTTCGTTCCCTGCTCAGACCACCTTATATTTCTTTCTACGTCGGTCACCTCGCTTAGTGATGGCGACACTATCGAATACTTAGGCATGGAAATGCTTCTCAAAATACCGTTCGGAACCGGTGTAAATCTGTAGGTCCCACTCAGTGAGTATAAAACTAGAAAGCGCACATCTCACTGATTGTGAGAAGCTCTCCCCACTCCCTTCATGGGATGTTAAGGGACACCATTGTTGTGTGTTATCATCAATCAAACGTACATCAATATACTTTAAAACATGGTTTACTTTCAGCCAGTTACCACTTACACTGTGTGTAATTTTTTAAGTCATGGAAATATAACCATATACGGACACCACTACGTGATAAAAGACCAAAAAAAAGACCCGTGGCTCCCAGTTTTGCCCAATGTCATGCACTTTTTTTATGGGCTCCCAAAGATTTGGGGCCTCGGTGTCATTTTTGCAAAAACGTGGTAATTTTGTCAGGCTCATATCTTGCAAACCGTTCGGAAATTTTATTTACTCTCTGAGGGAAAGTTGTAGCCCTTGCCAAAAGGAATAAAAATTGTGAACATATAAAATCAAAAAAACTTCATCTTCACGGTCAAAATCGCAAAAAAAAAAAAAAACAAAAATTTTTTTTCCTTTTTTCGCCTGGTCAGGTCCATAGCTAGCAAACCGTTCAAAATTGAAGGAAACATTCAACTACAAAAATGTACCTAAGATCTCAATAAACAACTTTCTAGAACATATGAACTTTCTAGGAATGATGCTTAACACCGTTTACTTCAACATTGAGATACTATGCTATCTCACCGACCGCAGCAGCACAGGCAAAGCAGTAAGCCCAGCACTTGCAACAAGGGACGCAGCACACAATATAAAAGCGACACGACGCTCACATCGAGGCATTACACAGCGCAACGTCAACGAGAGCTCAGCGGTGAAAGTTATAGAGAAAGTGCTACAGCATAATTCGCACACAACATTGGCAACTGACAATTTGAATATGCATTGTAAAAATATTGATGTATTTTGCTACGTTTGCGGTCATCAAATCAGAAAAAAAGGAAAATAATCTTTGAAATAGTGAATTCAAGAGAGCATATAAGTTGTTTTTCGACGAACTAGACTTGACCGGTGAAAATTACACACGTAATACAGAGTGTCGCCAATATTATAACAATCTCATGGCATGGTTGAGTGGAGGCAAACATACTGAGCTACAACTTTCCCTCAGAGAGTAAATCAAAATTCCGAACGGTTTGCAAGATATGAGCCTGACAAAATGACCACAATTTAGCAAAAATGACACCTAGGTCTTTTATCACGTAGTGGTGTGCGTATATGGTTATATTTTTTCGTGTTGCACTGTGTAATTCTTTCATTACACTCTACTCGCTACTACTGCACCAAGTACCAAGTAGAACAGCTGTTTGATCGCAATCCTTGTCTCTACTAAGGCTGACGTAAATGTGTCTCTGCTAAGGCTGAGACAAATGAATCCCAGCTACGCCTAATACAAATGTGTCCCTGCTAAAGTCCTGTATTCAGTTCTTGCGAAATTTTCGTACGAAATTTTTTCAGGGGGTAAAATTAAATTATTTAAAAAAACATTCTAGCAACGTGGATAAATGTATCGTAACACTGAATGGTAAATTTATAATAATAAATTATAAAATATAATTATATAAATAATTTCTTTCAGTGGCCAATCCGAGTAACTCCACATTAATGCAAATATATGCAAAATCTATATTAAAATAATGAATGTAATAAATTTAATCCCTATCAGAAACAATGTACTAAAGTAGACACAAAAACGTACGTATACATCGTTTTTCAGTCAAAATTTCTCTTCACTCAAATGCCAACAACCAAACCAAGAGAAACCCTAACCATTCTCTGGTCTCTCTCTTACTCTCTTCAGTGAATATTTCAATATACGAGCAGCTTTTTGATAGTGTTTTTGTATATAACTATTCAAATTCCAACCATGCTGAAGTAAAATTACATAAACTATGCAAAAAGTATGAAATAATCAAGATATAACTCGAGAGAGAAATGCGTTTGAGTGTATTTCTAGCACTTTTTGGTTCTTTTTTACCAGGGTTGCCAAATTCGGCACATCTTCTGGTCGTCTAATTCTTCATCGTCTTTGGACATTCAACATTTCTCTCGAGTGGAATGCCAACAAAGAAAACAAGTGAAGCACAGAGCAATACTAAAGAGCCTCCATTACTCTCTTCGATGCCTCTTCTTGACCATTTCATCGAGTTCGAGTTGCTTTCGTAATTTACTCTTTGGTTTGATGCAAACATAATTTAGCTGTCATTAGTATCAATCAAACACTTTTAAACTTAGTTTGCTACATGTATGTCATCTTTGGTCTGTCATTCTACATCATTTCCCTAGTGGCTTTACGATTAGCTGTGCCATAGGTGGTGTTTATTGTTGGACATTATTGATTGCCTATCTACGCAATCGGATTCATTTTCATCAGTTTTATGTCGGCAGCCATCATGTCATTGCCTGGTTCCAAAAATGCAACTTTTGGCGTCCAGTTCAAATCGCGCTTAGCCTTCGAGGCATCGCCCAATATAAGATCAACTTCGGTGGGTCAGAAATACTTGGGTTTAATGCGCACTCGCACAATCCCGGTGTTAGTGTGCGCGGCTCTTGTACATGAGATCCTGGGTTCGAACCCTGCTCTGACCACCTTCAAAATTTCTTTCGGCGGCGGTCACCTCGCATAGTGACGGCGACACTATCGAGTATATAGCCATGAAAAAGCTTCTCAAAATACCGTTCGGAATCGGTGTAAAACTGTAGGTCCCAATCAGTGAGTGAAAACTGGAAAGCGCACAGCTCAGTGATTGTGCTCAGCTCAGTCCCTTCATGGGATGTAATGGGAAACCATTTTTTTTGTGCCATAGAACCGCTCTGAGTGAAGCGTTGCGTTTCTCTGGTCTCTCTCTCTCTCTCTCTCCGTCTCTCTCTCTTCATTGAACATTTCAAAAGACGAGCAGTTTTCTGGAAATGTTGTTCTATATTACTACACAACTTCCAACCATGTTTAAGTACAATTACATAAAGTATGTGAAAAGTATGAAATAATCAAGATATGAAGCGAGAGAGAAATGCGTTTGAATGAATTCGCTGACCGTAGGCATAAATTTACCCCTGATCAGGAGCCCCTCGTCATCCGAATATGCTATGATATTGATGCTCGTTTTGTCAAAATTTTTAATGATTGTATTTATCACTAGATTTCATAATAGGATGACAAACTTACATAAAATTGATGAACAATTTACTTCAACTTGATGTAACGTTGTCGTTGAATCAACATAAATTACTGATGAAATATGGATGCAAGATTGACGAAATGTTCTTCGTCAATTCAATGAACTGTATCGTAGGTTGGAAAATACGGAAATGAAGCATTATCTTTCAGTGTTACTTTCCATTACACTGCGAATTGCCGGAAAAGTAGATTGTAAACTCTAAACAACTTCGCTTATTTACGAGGGTTGAATTTTATGTTTCGGGAGTTGGCAACCCTAGTGTTGCAATCTGGCAACTGCGTACTCAGAACGTTTTGACATACGAGCGCTATTTGTGTTGTTTAGAGTAACTTAAAAGATTCATCTCGGCCCAAAAATGGAATTAAATCGTGAACATATTCGTGCGATTATTTTTTACAACTTCGACGTGGATTAACTCAGCAACAGTGCATGGATGAACTTAATTCAATTTTTGGCTATGAAGCTCCATCAAGGACCAGTGTTTATCGATGGTATGGTGAATTCAATCGTGGTCGTAGTTCACTCCAAGACGAATTTCGTGAAGGTCGTCCAAAATCAGCTGTTGTTCCGAAAACCATTGATGCTGTGCGCCAACTGATTTTGCAAGATCGTCAGGTGACCTATCGTGAGATTGAGACAACCTTAGACATTAGTGGGACCAGCATACATTCAATATTGCATAAACATTTGACTGTCAAAAAAATTTGTTCGCGTTGGATCGCACACAATTTGTCAATCGCTCAAAAAAAAGGCTCGTGTCGATGTATCGAAAGAAATGCTCCAAAAATACGATCGCGGTGCTTCGATACACGTCTATGGCATCGTGACAGGTGATGAATCCTGGATTTACGCGTATGAGCCCGAAAGTAATCAGCAGTCAACTGTATGGGTGTTTCAAGATGAGCCAAATCCAACAAAAGTTGTTCGCTCCCGAAGCACTTCCAAGCAAATGGTCGTCGGTTTTTTCGGAAAAACCGGGCATGTCGCAACCGTACCACTAGAACAACGCAGAACAGTGAATTCTGCGTGATACACAACCATTTGTTTGCCAGTTGTCTTCCAAGAAATCAGGAAAACCAACCGCCGAAGACGGATCACTCTTCACCACGACAATGCGAGCTCTCACACATCGTCTGAAACAACTGCATTTTTGAGCACCCAAAACATCGATTTGATGGGTCCATCCCCCGTATAGTCCTGACTTGGCACCGAATGACTTCGTTTTATTCCCGTACGTAAAAAACAAACTGAGAGGTCAACGTTTTTCGACACCTGAAGAAGCGGTTGCTGCATTCAGAATGCATGTTTTGCAGATACCTCAATCAGAGTGGCAAAAGTGTTTCGACAATTGGTTCAAACGCACGCAAAAGTATATAAATCTTTATGGGGAATATTTTGAAAAACTATAAAGTGATTTTCGATGATTAATATTTGTTTTTGTTCTCTAATCCCGAAACATAAAATTCAACCTCGTATGCCCACGTCCTGTTTAAGATTTAATTAACTGTTGTTCAAAATATAAGATGGAGAAATGACATTGTAAACTACGAAGAAGATGTGGTTCAAGGCTACTTATCCTCCGTTATTATAACCTAGAGGTGAAATAACTGATAAAAGGCAAAATCTCATAAAAAGTCCTACACACGCGACCTCCGCAGTTGAGGTTCGTTGACACTTGTGCTAATTGGCCAACAAAGGTTTTAAACGCTCCTTGAGGTAAACAAAGTGTTAGGACTTCCCCCAGCTCCAAGAATTTAATCATTCTATTATTTAATACAAGAAATTTAAATCCCAATGTAAAAATTATGAATGGCCATATATCACGTTTACGTCTTTGAGATCTTCTTTAGAAAACTCCAAAAAACCGTCCATCAAATCTGGTGTCAAAGGCATCAAGAAATATTTTTCGCTTCTGGAATATTAATCATGTAATCATTGCATTGAAAAAAAACACTAAAGTCGCGTAAGAAAGAAGTTCAGTGGAAATTCTTTAACTCTTCTTCTGTTCCTGTCCTCTCCCCAGCGTCTCATAATAAATGACTGTGTGTCATGCCGCAAATAACACTTGAATTCACGATTGGATGGTAGACCTGTCCTCTCCAGGAAACCCAAAATAACAACAACAACAACAAAATGCGAAAGAAGTAACAAAATAAATAAAGTCAAAAACAAAAATCTGATACAAATATCGCGAACAATACCAAAGAAAAACAATGTTAAACCAAACTGGTTTATCGGCTGCCGACGCCGTATGTCTCCGTCGACCGGTTAATGTCTCTTGACTTTGTAAAAATTTTGGAGTTGCATGAACAGCAACAACAACAACATCGCCAATTGTAATGTGCCAAAATGCTGGCTAAAACAACAACCATACACAAGTTTATTGCAAAAAGAAACAACCAAAAAATTGCGCAGACAACAAACTTGAAATGCCATTGAACAATCAAATTGGAGGAGCAACCACGACGACGGCGACGACTATAAAAATGCAGCAGCGCAGACACTCAACAGACCACGGGAATTATCGGCCCCGAACGCCGCCGTTGTCGCCACCATAGCCACGTTATGGATTCAATGTCCCATCCATATCTCTACATGTAATCCACAAAATGACCGTCTGCCATGGATGATGATCATGATGATGACGACGCGTCGTTCACCGTTTGCAGAATGAATGCTACGAATGCAACTCTGCCCGAACGCCACTCAAACGCGATGAGACTGCAATGTGTATACACACTCTCATGCTCGTTGTAACACATAAAAAATGTGAACTTAACCAAAAATAAAACCGAAATTTATGGTAAAATCATCCTGTTTAACGGCTTTGCCAAGCAAACAATGTTGCCTTGTATTGCGGCAAACACTCGTGCGCGTAATTTTTTCTTTTGTTTTGAATAACGATTATGTGTACTATAAGGGGTTGTGGAATACCCTATGATGGGCACTGCTGTGGGGAAGCATGTTTGGTATTGGGTTCCAAAGCAAGAATTCAAAATATGGACGATTCAAAATATGGACGTAGTATTGAAAAAATAAAGAGATTTTTTAACAACGAAAAATAATAGTCCAAAGAGTTTGGCTACACATTAACAACCAATTTAATCAAAATGATGACCAATTTACATCAAATTGAGGGCAAACTTGATGAACTTACATCAAATTGATGACAACCTTACATCTAATTGACGAAAAATTTACAGAAAATTGATGAACTATTTACATCAAAAAGGTAAAAAAAATTTACTTCAACTTACACAAAATTTATGAAAAATGTACATCAACTTGGTGTAACGTTGTCGTTGAATCAATACAAGCTACTGATGAAATATGGATGAAAAATTGACAAAATGTTCTTCATCGATTCAATTCAATGAAATATGTCGTAGGTTGGAAATTTATGAAATGTTTTATAAAATTGAAGAAGGGATTCATAAATTTGATGAAGCTTTTTCTTTCAGTGTACTACATAGCTGTCACTACTGACACAATTAGCCCGTGTAGTACCGTTGCGACACCACAGAACGTCATGTTCCATTCACATTCAAAATAAAATTGTACCTGTTGTTAAATGTCGTTGATGACAAATGTGCTAGATTCCTGTTATATAGCGCAGAAAACCTGGTTTCCTCGTAAGCAGTCGAAACAGCACTTGGAGTCTTCGAGAGAAAAATGCTGTGAAATATATGTGGGCCTATAATTGGTAATGACATGTATCGACGTGAATCAAAAAAGTAGAACGACAAAGATGAACCAGCGCGAAAGGGTTTCGGAGGCTTACTCGAAGGAAAGAATACAAAAATTTCGCAGGAAGGATAATTTTATAGGAGTATCTAATTTTAAAAGATCAAGTCACCTGGTAAAGATGGGATAAAACCAGTGTTGGTAAAGCAAATGTCAAATACATTTTTTAACTTCTTGACAGTTGTCTTTAATTGGTGCTTAAGCAACGGATATTTCCCCAGTATATTTAAAAATGCTAAAGTTATACCAATTTTGAAACCTGGGAAAAATGTCAAATTACCGTCAAGTTACAGACCAATTAGTTAGTATGCTTAGCACAATTGACAAAATATTTGAAAAATATTTTATTAAGAAGAATATCGGAATTTGCTGAGGAAAATCATGTTTTAAATAAAGAACAATTTGGATTCAAGAAAGGCCACTCCACCGTGCACCAACTAAAGAGAGTTGCTAACATAATAACTGAAAATAAGAAGAACAGAAGAAGTACCGGGGTGGTTTTACTGGATATAGAAAAAGCATTCGATTCAGTATGTTATGACGGTATCGTCTTCAAACTCAATAATTTTAATCTCCCAAACTATTTACAAAAACTTATTAGAAGCTTCTTAAAAAACCGCAATTTTCCAGTCTGTGTTGATGATGCAGAATCGACATCAAGAAATATACCAGCTGGTGTTCCACAAGGATCGGTTTTATCACCTACTTTGTATTCAATCTTCATATCGGATTTTAAGATACCAGCAAATCAGGATGTCGCCTTTTATGCGGATGATTCGGCAATTATAAGTACTGGAAAGGTCTCTAATGCTATTATTAAGAAAATGAAAAAAGCTTTGCTAGTATCTCAAAAATATTTTGAAGAATGGAAGATAAAAGTCAACCAAAATAAAACACAGGCAATTATTTTCCCGTTCAATAAATCACCAAAGCGGGTACCTACTGAATATCTTGAAATTCAGGGATCAGCTCTTCCAGTACAAGAATCAATAAAATATCTTGGTGTTATTTTGGATAAAAAATTGAATTTCTCGAGTCACATCACGACCACGCGAGACAAAACCCTAAAATGTGGAAGATCACTGTTTCCATTAGTTAATAAAAACTCTGCGCTCAATTTGAAAAACAAACTGCTCATTTACAAATGTGCATTCGTCCTATTATGATACATGGTTGTCAGGTCTGGTTTCCAAGAACTGCTAAAACGAACCTTAAAAAATTACAGGTTATACAGAACAAAAATTTAAAAATTATTCACAATCTAAATCGCAGATACAGTACTGATCTGTTACATAAAAATTTCGATATTATAAGATTTTACAACTTTGGTTTTTTCTACCCTTTTGCCTTAACCAGAATTAACTTCTAATGTAGACATTTTTGTTATAAAAGATTTATTTGCTGCAATACTTAATGTAAAATCTCAAAAATTGTAAATATTTATTTAATTTAACCATTGTACAATGATAGTATCAATAAAAAAAAAAGGTCCGTAGCCGTAACTGGTTGTTAGTGACGAATTAAAGTTCCTAAGAGTGGCAAATTAGTTCCAATTTGTCTATGTAGCACAAGCTCCTTAGATCATTTAACTTAACTCCTTGAATATCTATTCTAACAAAGAAAAATTACAATCCTAACCAAATTATATGTCATTTACAGCCAAACCAAGTACATGTCCTACTCAAACACAGGGCAGAAGTATTAGAAACAATAGATACTCCAGTCCTTCTTTTTATACCCACGACTGCTGCAGTAAATGCCATAGAGTAAAGATACCTAGAGGTAATATCCGTCTCATATGACATTTCATTTCACACTCTTCGTGGTGAGGTCGGTGCGATAGAGAGATAGGTGGTGTTACAAAAAGTGCTCATATAAATTTGTTATCTCGTTTGGTGGATAACAGTGAAATTTAAATGCATTTATGAGTTTTTTTTACCTTTTATTGTTAATATACATTATAACACAATAACTTTAGCACACTGAACAAAATGCCGTTATTGTTTTCTTGTTGCTTGTTTTGAAGTAATGCCTCTATCTGCTATTATTAAACCAATAATTCTCAACATGTAACGTCCGTATGCAACCAAACCTTATGCCGTAAATTTAATGACAGAAGGGGTTACTCTAGGTCTATTTACTCTATGGTATTTACTCCTAGTCTAGCAGCGTATTTGCCTTTCAAATATTGCCAAGTTATCACTGGATATCAAGTGTTTCTGTAAAGGCATACACTACACTGAACGAAAAAGCTTAATCAAATTTATAAATCCCTTCATCAATTTCTGTTTGCAATCTGTTTGTCACATAAACATGTATTATAACCCATTAACCGTTGCGTCTCAAACATGTAATATTGAATACAATAAAACAAAGTATTTCGACACAACAAGCTAGCAACAAAAAGACAGATTTTTCAGAGTGTACTTCCAATATAGCGTACTTGCAATATACTATATTTTGAAAATAGGCTATATTGGTATTTGTTATCCTTTTCTCATGCATATCGGGTCTATGTGGCTTTTCTGATCTTATTCACAGTGTTGAGAAGCCTTGCGCTATGTTTGCTCTTTAAGTCTACAAGTTAGAAAGCACACAGCTCTTTACTTCAGTGAATGTAATGGAAACTACGTGTTCGCATGTTCAGTCTAGAGACAATGCCACACTAAACACACAGCAACTTTTGGTTCCTGGTAAAGTGTACACGGTGAAAAAAACGGCACCAGCAACATATTGCAGGAAACATGTATATGTTTGCAAACATTGTTGTCATTAATTGAAGACATACTGGTTCTTTGTTTCTATGTTTTCTGTTACTTTTTTGTATCAAAGCTACATTTGGGTCACAAAAACATATATTATAACCAATTAATGATTGTGTCTCAAATATGTAATATTGAAGAGCAAACACATTCTGTTTTGGCACAAGTATACTATATTTACAACAAGCTACAAACTCATTATATTTGCATACAAACAACTAATTTTTCAGCGTGTAGGAACTTGATAATAAGTTGTCATCAAAGTGCATGCTCATGAGTAGCATGCCTTGGTTTCACTTATAGGATGTGTGTTATAAGATTTCCATAGGAGTTGTCAGCTACACGCTAAAAAATCTGTCTCTTTTTGTTGTTTGGGCGCATATATAAAGTGTTTGTAGCTTGTCGCAAATATACTATACTTGTGCCCAAACACCAAAATGAGTTCTCAAGAGAGCGATTGTTTCGCGAGCTGGATATGCAGTCCCACCGTCTTTCCGAAACCAAGTGTCACCGGCATCGATTTCAGGCAACAAAAAGTTTGCTATCATGGTGCGGTAGCGTTTGCCGTTGATGGTTATGTTGTGACCGGCGTAATGTTCAAAAGAATACTGAAACATTCCACCAGACCATAAACATCACCAAACAGTGTATTTTTGTGGATGTAACGGTGGTGCAATGGTTAGTGTGCGCGGCTCTTGTGCATGAGATCCTGGGTTCGAACCCTGCTCTGACCACCTTCAAATTTCTTTCGGCGACACAATCGAGTATTTAGCCATGAAAAAGCTTCTCAAAATACCGTTCGGAATCGGTGTAAAACTGTAGGTCCCAATCAGTGAGTGAAAACTGGAAAGCGCACAGCTCAGTGATTGTGAGAAGTTCTCCACGGCCCCTTCATGGGATGTAATCGGAAACCATTTATTTATTTTAGCGGTAGTTCGAGAATCTCTTCGGGTTGGTCATCAGCCCAAATGCGGCTATTTTATTTACGTATCCATTTAGCCAGAGATGTGCCACTAGATGTCGCTCGAAGTGAACGAAAAACATTTTTCACACGAGGCTGATTTTCATAATAATTTGGAGACGTTGGTGCGGTGTGAGTCTCTCCATGATGAACTGTAAAAAAATTACATGATATGTCAGGGGACACGCGGTTGGAACGAAGTTCGTTTCGCTATATATATGTACTAGTTAGTTCCCGTTGAAAAATTCGATAATTTAAATTGATCTTTAAGAAAAGATACGATACTTTTTGAAAAATGATAAAATTTTTTTAAGAAAATTTTGTTTAGAATGTATTCTAAAAAAAATGATATTTGTAGGTCCTTTTTGTAAGAGTATATAATATTTTTTTTCCCGAAAAGGACCTTTTTTAAACATAGGTACTTCTTTTATTAAAAGCTAATGGTTTTTTTTAAGAAAATGTACTATTTTTAAGAAGAAGTACTTTCTGGAAGACACAGCCATATTTTTTTTTTACAAAGAAGAACTTTTTTAAGAACAGGTACTTTTCAAAGAATTGGTGCTCTTTTTAAGAAAAGGTTATTTTTTAAGAAAATGTATTTATTTTCAGAAAGGCTACTTATCTCAAGAAAAGAAAAGGTATTATTTTATTTTTAAGAAAATGTACTTTTAAGAAAAGGAATTTTAGTAAGAAAATTTATTTTTTACGAGGTTTTTTTTTTGGAAGACAAGGGTTTTTTTAAGAAATTTAATTTTTTTTTAGAATTGGTCCTATTTTTAAAAAATAAGTACATTTTTAAGAGTAGGTACTTACGAGGACGGATCAATAAGTCCGCGACTTTTCGAACTTTCCTCGTAGTTATATAAAATCCAACACTGTTACCATCAACTACCACCCGTTAATAGACTGCTGTCAAATTTTGACCAAGTTCTGTCATTTACTTTGCGTTTAACATCTGTTCAAAATATACAACCTCGTCCATTTTTTTAAAAATGGAAAAAGTGAATTTCGAGTTTTCATTAAACTTTATTTTTTACGAAAAAAAACCCGTCAATCAAACCAAGCAAAAGCTTGATAAATACTATGGGGACTCTGCACCATCGATTTCAATGGTAAAAATGACGCTGAACGTTCTGGACGGCCCATTGAGATCAATACACCCGAAAATGTCGAAAAAATCCACGATATGGTGTTGGCCGATCGAAGAGTAAAAGTGCGTGAGATTGTTGATGCCATAGGCATTTCATATGGCAGTGTGGTTTCGATTTTAAATGATCATAAACTCAATGGCAAAATTCCATGAATTGGGCTACGAATTGGTACCTCGTCCACCATATTCTGCGGATTTAGCCCCCAGTGACAATTTCCTATTTCCAAACCTAAAGAAATGGCGCGGTGGAAAGAGATTTAGCTGAAACGATGAAATTATTGATCAAACAAATACATATTTTATGGACCTATTTTTTGAAATGGATACAAAAATTGGAGAAACGTTGGACTAAGAGTATTGAGGTAAAAGATGATTATGTTGAAAAATATTTTTTTTCTTGCAAAATAAACTGTGTTTCGTTCAAAACGTCACAGACTTATTGATCCGCCCTCGTATCTCAAGAAAAGTTATTTTGTTTCACAAAAAGGTACACTTTAAAGAAATGGTAGTTTTTTAAGAAAAAACAATTTGTTGTAAGAAAATTTACTTTGGTAAGAAAAGGGACTTATTTAACAAAAAAACATTATGTACTTTTTTTAAGAAAAGGTACTTTTTGTATAAAAATTTACTTTTTTTAAGCAAATGTACTTCTTTAAGATAAGGTATTTTTTTTAAGAAAAGGTACTTTGTTGAAGAATATGAACAGGTATTTGTTTGTAGAAAATATAATTTTTTTAAGAAAGGACACTTATTTAAGAAAAAGTTCTTTTTTAAACATCTTTCACTTGGCTTTTCTAAAATTTACTTTTTATTGGGTTCAAAACTACAAAATATACTAAATATTGGTTACAGGCTCCACCTAGAAAACTTCCCATTAAACAAGAAATTTCGCAACATATGGTAGTCTAGACACAAACCAAAGCAAAAGTACCCAATATAGTTGATAATACTGGGTTGTAGCATAATAGTGTTAAAAAAGTTGTTTACAATTTTTTCAGTTAGCCCCTCCCCAACCCGCAATGTGCGATAAGGAACTTCGTTCCAACAGTATGACGACAGTATGAAATTAGTTATGCGTGATCTGTGAAAAAAACAATAAATGAATCACACTTTATTAAAACGTCAAGATCGATTTCGGGGGCAATTTCGTTGTTCGAAGATCTATTTCACTTTAGCTTCTTTCGATTACAATAGTAGGGTACATTTCAATCTCCTTGCTACCAATGTTGCCAACTTATCGTACTTGAATGTTTTTTTGCACTACGTTCTTTTTTCGGTCATTTGAATTGTTGTTTGTTTTGTGCTGTCATTTATGTCTTGAGAGTTTTTTGAAGGAAATATAGTAAAGTTTCAAGTTATTCACGAACCAAAATAAAAAAAGGAAACACGAACAACGAGCAACGGCTAGACTTTTGGCGGGACAATGCAGTCCAAAGTGAAGTGCATGCGAAGTGCACGCAAAATAAAAAAATAAAACAATGCGATAGCTGGCTGGCTGACTGGTTGACTGGTTGGTGGGATTGGACCTCCGGTTGTTGCGGCAGTTGCAGTTCGTACTAACTGACTGGGCAGACCAAAAGTGATGGCTGGTTACCCCCAAAACAAGACCAACCAAAACCAACAACCACGTTGCAGTTGCACACTATATCTTGAAATCGCCAAAAAAAAAAACACAAGAGTATAAAACCAAAACCTAAAGAAAAAAAACTTCAAAACCAGACATAAAGTTGTGAACTGTTGTTTTTTGGGTAGATCGGTCGGTCGGTCAGCCAAACAGTTTATTTTGTTTTTTTTTTTTGCCAAAAACACACATTTACCGCCTAAGAGGCAGCCAGTCAGTCGTCCAAAGTCTGGCCGACTGTCATCACTGCATGCAATTTAACCAAAATGCAATAAAAAACAAGGCAAACAACAAGCACCCAGGCGACTTAAATCGTGTTTCCAAGATTTCATTTTTATGGATTTCAGTCTTCGAAGCTTTAGTGCAGCGAATGCAACTCTTGGTCACTATTGTCGTCGTGGTCGTCGCCGTCGTCGTCTTGGTCTTGGGTCTTTTGGTCTCTTGCATACACATTTGCACGAGTGTGTTCAGTATATATTTTCGGACTTTTAACCTGATACTTAACATTTTTCACTATCGTTGCGAGAGGAGCGAAGAGTAGCCAAGCTTGCAAACAAACAAAAAAAAAAAACCTTAATTATGGTCGGCTTAAAGATGTTGACTTTGCAAAAAGAAAATGAAAAAAATCCAAAATCCACTATACTCCACTCCACTCATGCACTCGTGAATATGTCCGTATGCATTTTTGCGCATTTTTGTAAATTTACGAAATTTAAGGAAATACCTCTCAACTTGGACAGCTTGAAATTTAAATCTGTCGTTGTGGTATTTCGGAAAAAGAAATATTTCAGTCGTTGTTGTTGTGTAATTAAGAATTTGTATAATTGCTTCTTTTTCAGTAATTCGATCCGCAAAAATAACAACAATTTTTAATTCTCCTTTCGACACAAAAGCGTTTAAATTAGAGCAGCTGCTTTGATTTAGGGTTTGGTTACTAATGGATTGCTTTGTAATTGGATGCGTTAGAAGATGGTGGACCCTATGCATCCGTGGTTTAAGCAAACGTATAGCCAAATATATGTATAACCATCGCTGGTGCAATCCTATGTGTGCACTCACACAACTATTTGTTTGAAAATAGGTTGTTGACTCAGAATTGCACTTATCACAACCGAATTGAGTTTAACATGACTGAATTTAGTTGCCACAAGTGAAATTCGATTGAAGCAAACGCGGATCATACTTGAGTCGGTTGCGACAACCGAATTTCCAATTATATTCGTTCTACCAACTAAACTTTCTATAATTTCAGATTTCACGGAACTATGTGGGTGACAAAAGGTTGTTGACACTGAATTGCACTCGTCACAACCGAATTGGTTTAACATGACCCAATTTAGTTGCCACAAGTGAAATTCGATTGAAGCAACCGCGGATCATATTTGAGTCGGTTGTGACAACCGAATTTCGAATTATATTCGATCTACCAACTAAACTTTCTATACTTTCGGATTTCACGGAACTATGTGGGTGACAAAAGGTTGTTGACACTGAATTGCACTTGTCACAAACTAATTGAGTTTGACATGACTGAATTTACTTGCCACAACTAAAATTCGATTGAAGCAACCGCGGATCATACTTGCGCCGGTTCCGACAACCGAATTTCCAATTATATTCGTTCTACCAACTAAACTTTCTATAATTTCGGATTTCACGGAACTATGTGGGTGACAAAAGGTTGTTGACACTGAGTTCCACTTGTCACAACCGAATTGAGTTTAACATGACTCAATGTAGTTGCCACAAGTGGAATTCGATTGAAGCAACCTCGGATCATACTTGAGTCGGTTGCGGCAACCGAAATTCCAATTATATTCGTTCTACCAACTAAACTTTCTTTAATTTCGGATTTCACAGAACTATGTGGGTGACAAAAGGTTGTTGACACTGAATTGCACTTGTCACAACCGAATTTAGTTTAATATGACTAAATTTAGTTGCCACAACTGAAATTCTGTTGATGCAAGCTTGTGTCAATGGGCACGACGTCAGGCACTGCACTTAGTGCTATCCTGAACATCTGTACTCCAGATATCATAGCCGAATCGGCAGCCGCTACATCCCTGGTGAGAATCAGAGATTATGGCGTTTTGATATCGGGGCATTCCGGACACGCTGATTTACTACACCGGATCATCTCTATTCCCGTAAAAACGGACTACTGTATCCCCCACCTTCAACCAGCGACAAATTTAAGGGCTTCTATTCCGAACAGGAATACGTGGGAAAAGTCACTGGAAGGGGACACCAGTAGTATCAGATTTTTCACGAAAGGATCAAAGTTGAACGAGCAAGTGGGCTGTGGGGTCCATTCACCGGACCTAAATATAAATATCTCCTTGAAGCTGCCTGATCACTGCAGTGTATTTCAGGCGGAAATTACGGCCCTACTGGAGATTGCTGAACTACTGAAAAGTAGTGTCACAACCCTCCGGAGAATATGTATCTACACAGACAGCCAGGCTGCCATAAAATCCCTGGAAGCCATGTTTGCTACGTCCCTGATGGTGAAACAATGCCATTCTTCACTTAGGGTGATGGCAGAGTATTTTGACATCAGGCTCATCTGGGTACCGGGCACAGCGACATTCCAGGCAATTGCGTAGCGGATGCGTCAGCTAGACAGGGTACTGCGGCACAGGTTCTTCCGGCAAAAGAAGGTGTTAGTTAGTGTGCCAATCTCTACCTGCCGTTTGCAGATCAGGCAGTGTGCCGATAATATGTTCAAGGACAAGTGGAGACTTACTTCAGCTTGCAAAAAAGCCAGGGTCCTCTGGCCACTGGTGGACAGGAAGAGGACTAGGCAACTACTCAACATGCCGAGAGGCAGGTTAGCCACAATGATAGGAAGACTTACGGGATTGCCCTGCTCTGGCAGGACTGCGAAGTAGGATATTCGCAACACATTTAGTTAGCACCGTAACCCTACAGGATATTCGTGTAGGTCTTATAGACAAATTCATTGAAAGGGCAAATTGGCTAGACGACAAGTCAATATTTGCTTTAGAGGAAACTGCAGGTATCACAATGGGCTTCTTTAGCCTAGTTGTGCTAGACAGCGTGCTGTCTTGCAGCCTTTTCAACAAACCAAGCTTGTGTTATAATTGATTCGGTTGTGACAACCGAATTTCCAATTATATTCGTTCTATCAATCAAAATTTTCTATAATTTCGGTTGCAACAATCGAATTCGAAATCAGTTCGGAAGCAACAGAGGAATTTGGAACCCAATCGAACTGCTAGACCAATTCGATTGAAACAACCACCAAGTTCGTCAGTTTTTCGCGAGTCTAACTATATGAGGAGACTTATATCATCCATTCTCGCATGGTGACCCCTAGATACTTCACCTCTGTGGTGTGCCTAGTCGCGCCACCACCATTATTATCAGAATGCAGTGCAGCTAGACGTCATCGGTTGAAGATTTTCATTGTTACACGGCAAAGGCAAGTTAGTATACCATTATATTTATATAGAGCGATCTAATGGTTGGGTTTAAGATCTAAATCGAAACGCGCAACACATCATTATTGGAGCTGTGACCTATGAAGACTGGAACTTCAATTAATTTGGTTCCCTAAAAATTATCCCGTTTGTAGGTCACTATTTCCTTGATTTGTAATTATTATTGAGAATGTAGGAAATTAAATATCAATAAAACATTGAAACATGCTCAATAAGTGAGTTTTTAAAATAATAGAAAAAATATCTAAGTTTGATTGTGACAACCGCTAATTCGGTTGTTAGAACCTCTAATTCGGTTGTGTGAACCTCTAATTCGGTTGTGACAAGTTCTAATTAAGTTGTGGCAATCCCTAATTGGAATATAACAACCTCCAGTTCGAATGTGTCAACCTCGAATTCGGTTGTACTGACCTCTACTGTTGTTGTGACAACCTCTAAATTCCGTTGTCTCAACTTATGCTTAGCTGTTATCGATATAAAAAATAGTATTTTCTGATCAACAAATCCTTGGAAGCTACACCCACAGAAAAATAAGCGAATTAGCCGTAACCGAATTTAGAGGTTCTCACAATGATATTAGAGGTTGTCACTATCTCTAATGCGGTTGTGACAACCTAATAGAGGTTGCTTCAACCGAATTTCAGTTGAGGGGACTAAATTCGGTCGTGACAACCTCAATTCGGTTGTGGCAACTGCAACTCGGTGGCAACAGCTGAATTTACGGTTGCCACAACCTCTTTCAAACAATTAGTTCGGTGAGTGTGGAAGAGAATATTGTCTAACAAGGAAAGGGTTTAGGGAGAAGTTCGTGCTGCAAATTACTATTCTCAGTGTTCACCAATTCATTCCACTTAGTGCTCCGAACTAGAAAGGTCACAATACAACACCTAAGGTAACAATTTGGTCGCGATTTGGGAGCCTAAGCGATTTCTTTAAAATGAGTGGCAACTCAAACACAAATGTTACTTCACTTTTGCCCACGATGTAACTTTGTGGGCCAATTACTAGATCTCTAATTATTCTGGACCTATAATATCATCAATCTATTTTGATAGAGAGCCTCTGAAATTTCTGGACTTTTAAGTCTTATAAAATAACGAAATAGTGGTTATATTCAACATTATTTCGCTAAGGTCATAGTAGTATGCGCCCCGTGCTCATAAGACTCTACTCTCGGTCTGGGGTTACTGCAGACTAGGTGTGTACATTCGCCTTGTTGTTAACTGCAAACCTGCTTACAGTAAGTCGTCCTTGTTACAGTACTGAGCGCTATGAAGTGGTCAATTTGTTGGCCCTCACACTCGCGTGAGCAATAAAAATTATAAAACCAACAAAACCCAAGACAAAAACAATACAACAAATGACAACGACTTCTACACGAATACTGCTAAAGATGCGTACCCCAAAACTCAATGCCAAACCGTATACAGGTGATTAGGTCGACAACACGCCAAATTCACAAAAATCCGAAGAAAATGGTGAACGAACTCTGTCTGAGGGGTATGCTTTATCTCAAACTTGCAATACAAGTGTGGATTCCTATGATTCTAAATGTTAATAAATATAACTTGTTCAGGCCACTGATAATGATTGTCAGGAGAATGGGAGATGAATTGAACGACAGCAAAGTTCGGGTCACAACCAAGTAGAAAAACATGTCCGAGGTACTGCGACGTCAGCTTGGCAAGATGAATCGAAATAATGTCACAGGAAAAGAAGGACTTACTTCACTGTTATTGATTATTTTACAACCTCATGAGGTCCGACGTCTTACGCATATTAATCAAACAAACAAGTTCCAACATATTCTTCCAACTGGCTCTATCCCTCGCCCCTTCCCGCCAGTTGGCAACACCAAGGATACGGAGGGATTCTTCTGCCTGGTCTTTCCAGCGGAGTTTTGGTCGTCCCCTTTTCCCGTTCCCATCTGGTACGCTATCGAAAACTTTTCGCGCCGTTTTCCAAGCGGAGGTACTGGCCATCAAGTAGGCCTGCACCGAACTTATACTACAACGGAGAAGAGAGCGCATTGGAATATTTGTTGATAGCCAGGCGGCTCTTCTATCACTTAAATCTACCAACACTGCATCTAAACTCGTTAGTGAATGTAAGGAAAAACTTGTCAAGCTAGGTCAACTGGCCAATGCGGTTTTTACTTGGATACGAGGCCACAAGGTTCTCCTTGGGAACGAAAGGGCAGACGAACTAGCCAGGACAGGATCCACTTCCAACGAACTCCATATGGTGTCAGTCGCAACGCCTATTAGGTCGGTCTAAAGTGGTAATTTTCTCCATTATCTTGAACGAGCTAAGGCCAGATGGGATAGAACGGAAACGGACCGCATATCCAGAAACACATGGCCAGAATATAACATTCACCGGACTTGCTCCCTGATTAGCCAAAATCGGGGTTATATGTCAAGGCTAATTGCCGTGCTGACTGGGCACTGGTCAATCGGTAATCACGCAAGACGGCTGAATCTTCCATATAATTATCACTGCCGTGCCTGCGAAGACGCCGAAGAGGAGGAGACGGTGGAACATCTCCTCTGCAGTTGTCCGGCAGTAATGAGTAGACGCCAAAAGACTATAGGTCCTACTTTCCTACACAACCTCACTGAGATACACGAGATAGATCTAGGGGATCTAATGAGGTATCTCCGATTAAAAGGTTGGATATAGAAAATGTACACTAGACTGTCCGGAGTGTTGTGGTATGCAAAACGGTGTCCCAAAACACAAATTGTTGCTAAATAGTATCTTTAGCAACCACGTGAACCAACCAACCAAGTATCCGCTAAGTTTTCGCTAAGTGCTTCATACAAAACAAACGATTATATAAGCAAGCGGTGTAACCAAAACACGCTTAATATGTTTTAAAAGACAGCCAACATCTAAAGCTGTTTCCTACCTGTTTGATGACAGGCGAAGGACATTCAGATTACGAATTTGTACTTCTGCGCTGAGAGCGTAACTCTTAGTATAACGTCGGCGCCTGCTGAAAAAATTAAGTACTGAAATTGCTAAGATTCTAACTAACACTGCAGTCTTCGCTGATTTCTCTCTATCTGTCTGTCTTTCTGCATAAGAATTGTAAAACATTTTCCTATCACCTTACTTTTTTACTAACGATGACAATTATTACACATTTCTACGCAATTTTTATTTCCACTCAGCAACAAAAAAACACATTTGAAAAAAAATTTAAAAAACTCACGCCAGCAGCAAAATAGTCTCTCTGCCAGACAATAAACATTTGAGGAAAACAATAACAGACACAAAAGCTTCAACAGCAACACAGTCCAACATGTTTTAATTTTAAATACCATACAGCAACAACAACAACACCAATATTCTACATACTACTGTTGTAAATGACAACAATTTAGTTTCACCTTTTGGGGTCAATGAGCAAATATGGTGAAAATACAACAGCGATGGCTAAAAAATTTTATAAAAAATATAAAAATATATAAAAGAACATATCACGCTTTTTGGTGCATGCACACCCAAGAATAGTCACACTGACAGACGACACATATTGTAATAGATAAAGAGAGACAGAGAGAGAGAGACCAATAGAGGCAAAGGCAAGCAACAAAACACAAGGACCGACTGTGGAGTAGACACGAGTTATTTTAAACTGTTGGAAAGGAAACGAACCCAATAACATAAAGCCTCTTTGCCTCAGTCATCGTGCGAGGAGTGGCGTTGCACTGAGCAAAAAAAAACCTAAATAAGAGCACTCTATGGCAGCGGCGAATGATGCATAGAATGATCGTTATAGTCGCCCGAATGAAAACAAAATTGCACTTTCTGATATATACACGCGCGGAGGATAAACGACAGCCCCATAAAGATGTGAAAAAAAACATGCAAAGAAAATGTTCGCATACAATGTAATCAAAATAAGACATGTCATTTCTAATCGTGTGCAAACGGTGACAAAGTGCAATTACACGCCTGTGAATGTTGATATGAATCACTAAAAGCCTGAAAACGATGTGGCAACTATGAACTTATGTACCCAAACAAAAGTTGTGAAGAGGAAGGAAGGTCAAGACCGAATGAAAAGAGCGCGAAGGGTAAAATGATTCTGTCCACAATTTACGCCTAAAATTCACCACGAAAGCACAATTTGTGCTTCTCACAAAATCTGATAGCACCATCTAAAATACGAGTATGGCCACGTAAGTTTTGAGATATATGCAAGTAGTATAGGTACGTCAACTATAGCATCACCATCGTAAACTTTAATGTTTCTAGGTACACATCCCAGTTGGCAAAATCGTCTCACAGGCTCTAGTATTCATAGATTTCTTTAAGACATTTTGGAATACGTCACTCACGACATATGTCACTGCAATAATCTGCAACGACTGAATGAAAATTGTCGAGCACGACCAGATAGAAGATAAAACACTTCGCTGATGGTTTATAATATCCCTTCCATGACAAGCTAAGCGACAAAGGCCCTGAGTGTATCCTGATAAAACTCTAATGACGACTGGATGGGCGACAATTCATTTTATGTTGTCGTAAATCGATTTCGATTGATAACAAATTCAATGAAAGTTTCTAGCTTTCAAATTTAGTTGTCTTAGATCCTCGTTATGTTTAAAGTTGTAATTTCCTTTAAGGCTATAAGGAAATTATTGAAAAAAATGTAAATGCCGCGGGTGGGATTCGAACTCACATTCGCTGCACGATCGTTTCGATATTTGTGAAGCATCATCTTCAGCAGCGTGTAAGTAGGAAAGCAATGTGTAAGTAGCGGCAAATAATCACTCTGCACAATCAATAATAAATGTCTTCGGTTAGTGACTTGTGTAAATACACACCGCAGTGGCTTAACGGGCTAGACGCTGCTGAAGATGATGCTTCACAAACATCGAAACGATCGTCCAGCGAATGTGAGTTCGAATCCCACCCGCGGCATTTACATTTTTTTCACTAACCGGAGAAAACATGATCTCTTATAGCCTTAAAGGAAATTACAATTTCTAGTTTTTTATTGCAAAAATTATCAGTTTATTGCGTTCGTATTTCTTTGCAATAATAATTAAAAAATAGATATTTTCGGTTATTTTAAGTACAACGACAAGATGGGCGACATTGTCGCTCATGTAGTCTTGCATGATTTTGCCGACACTTGTATGAAAATGTCGCCAACGATTTCTATGGACAGTCGCCTACATTCGTAAATGGTTTACTATGGTCGTGCACTCATCGTTTAAGATGTCTTGTAGACGCGG
Organism: Phaonia tiefii; assembly: GCA_963931995.1. Classification (NCBI taxonomy): domain Eukaryota; kingdom Metazoa; phylum Arthropoda; class Insecta; order Diptera; family Muscidae; genus Phaonia; species Phaonia tiefii. Next base: position 248,328,145 of record OZ008368.1, on the reverse strand, counting down.
CCAACTGGGACGTGACCCAGAACTTTTTGCACACGAGTGTTATTTTTGTGTTTGACAGACACTTGAAAAAATCAATATCGATCAAAAAAATTTTATGAAAACGCGAACAATTTCTTGCCATAATTATTTATTACAATTGACGTGGATTACTCAACCAGATTTCGACTTTTCGGGATAAAGCGCCATCACGGTAAAGAGTGTTTCGCTGGTTTGTCTTTCACTTCAGGACGAATTTCGTTATGCTGTGCGGTGACTGATGTTGGAAGGTCGTCGTGTAACTTATGTTGAAATTGAGGTAGTATGCTTGAGCATTAGTTCCACTGGCATATATTTAATATTCCTTGAAAATTTGGACTTCAAAAAGATTTCTTCACCTGGCATAACAGCATAATTTGGTAATAGCTCATTATCGGCTCATGTGGAATGGTCCAAAGAAATTTTGAAAAAATCGATTGCACTGCTTCAAAAGGCATCAAATTATGAATCTGTTCCAATGAGCCCGAAACTAAACCGCCGACGACTGAATGGATCTTTCAAGCGAGCCAACCAAACAAAAGTGTTTCAGGATCGAAGCACTTCAAAGAAAATGGTCGCCTATTCCTTCGGAAACCCATGTCGGTAGTCCCACTTAGAACTGTTAATTGGAAATTGTTTGTCAAAAGTCTTTGGAGAAATAAGGAAAAGCAACTTTCGATAATGGATCATCCTTCACAACTGCTCCAGGTAACGTTTTCGAATTGATGGGCCATCGCTATTAAGCCCTGATTTGGCACCCAATAACACATTTTTATTCCTCCGCATCAAAAATATTTCAACTTTTAGTGACGCATGAAGAAGCAGTAGGTGAGTTTAAAACGTATGTTTTGAAATTGCCATGTTCGAAGTCGAAATCTTGGGATTTGAAAATTGTGGGCTATTTCTGTCTCACATGTTAGTCTATGTAAGACATGCCAGAATATAAACAAAAACCGTTGCCCATTACATCCCATGAAGGGATTGGGGAGAGCTTCTCACAACCAGTGAGCTGTGCGCTTTCTAATTTTTCACTCACTGATTGCGACCTACAGTTTTTACACCGATTCCGAACGGTATTTTGAGAAGCTTTTTCATGGCTAAATACTCAATAGTATCGCCGTCACTATGCGAGGTGACCGCCGCCGAAAGAAATTTTTAAAGTGGTCAGAGCAGGGATCGACACAGGCATCTCATGTACAAGAGGCGCGCATACTACCCTATACCTACCCTATACTCCAACAAAAATTAACAATGCGTCCTTCAAAGACTGCACTGGAATTCTCCAACTTTTTAACGACAAAAATCGGTAGATAAATTGACAAAATTCGGAAATTTTGTATTGAAATTTTATGAATTCTGACAATTTAACTACCAATTTTTGCCACTAAAAAGTTAGAGAATTCCGGTGTTGAACGGGAATGTCGCTCAACCCAAAAGTTGTTTCGTCCAGCTTGGTTTTAAGAATGGAATTAGTTTAAAACCGAAACAACAACTCTGGCTGCCAGTCTTCCCTCCTGCATAGATGAGAACCGAAATTTTCCAAAAGTCGTGCAGATTGATTTTGAGGATATGTAGAGGGCATGTATTACCTCTTCCATAAAAATCTACTGCAGACAAGGAAATAGAGCAAATGGAAGACGATGCTGTCAAAACTTAACAGTAGTTTTCCGACTTAAAAACAACAAAGTTGCAGGTACCAATGATCTATTGATAGAGCTGTTTCAGGCGGGCGACGTTAAAGTGATAAAAAGTAATTTGTCCTCTATTAACAAAAAACTTAATTCAAGTATATGATCCAACCATACACTGAAACAGAAAGCTTCATCAAATTTATGATTCCCTTCATAAATTTCATAAAACATGTTATCATTTTCCAACCTACGACAGATTTCATTGAATTGATGAAGAAAATTTCATCAATCTTTCATCCATATTTCATCAGAAGTTTAAGTTGACTCAACGACAACCTTACATCTAATTGACGAAAAATTTACAGCAAATTGATGAACAACTTACATCAACATGGTGACAATTTTTCATCAACTTGATGTAAGTTTGTCATAAAGGTGAAGTATATTTTCCACCGTTTTGATGTAAATTGTTAATCAATTTGCTGTAAATTTATCGTCAATTAGATGTAAGGTTGACATCAATTTGATGTAACTTTGTCATCAGTTTGATGTAAATTGGTCATCAGTTTGATGTAAATTGGTTATTAATGTGTAGCCAAACTCTTTGGACTATTTTGCATTGCAAAAAAATTCATAAGAACAGGGTATAAGACCACATGAAAAATGCTCTAGCTCTAGTAATATCCACTACTTTCTGTCAATTGCACTATTTTCTGTTACGTATTTATTTTCAATTCTCTACTAGTTTTTTTTATTTTTCTGTCTATTTTTTCAATACTTCGTCCATATTTTGCATCGATCCCACTAATTATTTCTTAATTCCAATGATGAAGATTGATGTAAAAACGAGCATCAATTCAATGAAGCTAAAAAGGTGAAGAAACGCACAATCTTCAAACTGAAAAACCTTTTCATTGAGTTGATGAAATTTGTCATCATTTCAATGAAGAACAATCGATGAATATTTATCATCAATTTAATGTAAAGATTTTATTTCAGTGTAGTAAAATAAAGTGGATACACCTTTGCATTATGATACTGAACTACACCAAATCCTGATAGAAAGTTAGAAAGGATCTTACCGATAATAGGATCAGACTTTCGCTAAGTCAACGTGCTATCGTGTGATCTCTTTAACATTTTAATGGAGATAATGATGAGAAAAGCCGCGTCAACACATATATAACAATCAGCAGCAAAACCCGCAAGGTGAGCACGTTCGTTGATGAAATAAACGAACTTTACTATCAGTTTCCGTAACATTTTTAAGAATCGAAATGCAGTAAGGGAAAATGATGTTGGGAGAGTTAGGAAAGAAAGACATGGATGTCACTATTTCCTACGCTTAGTTTAGTGAGAACCATTGTGATACCACGAAACGGCATGTTTCGTCTCCATCATTAAGCATATAAATTGGCCAAGGAGCGTCAATCCAGATGTTATCCCATATAAAGTAGACATTGCAGAATATAGCTGTAAAAGAGAGGTGCATTAGTCCCAGATGGACTAATTTATGCTCCGCAAAAACCGCTAAACTACGAGAATTTCTCCTATGCATTCAAAAAGCCAGAGATAATCTCGTCCTCTATTTCGTATCCACAGTTCCTACTGTAACCATGACTTATGATACGATGTCATGACAGCTACTAGCGCAGAGATATCATATTCAAACTGAATCCATGTCAACGATGTGAGCGGAACATGACGTTCAGTGGCACTACAGCGTTGCTGTTTAGACTAAGAGTATCAATAGTGAAAGCCACTTCTACCTTACCTAATCTAGGTACATTAACCTTAATCTCAGATGTGTTCACGTATCGCCTTACAGCCTTTCGTCGCGTGTTCATGCGACAATTCTAATGTTACAATGTTCCCGGATTTTACACCCAGAGAACTAGTAATTGTTTGAGAAGAGGTTGTAGCAACCGTAAATTCGGCTGTTACAACCGAATTGCGGTTGCTACAACCGATTTTCGGTTGGCACGACCGAATTTAGTCCCCACAACAGAAATTCGGTTGAAGCAATCGCGTTTCATAATTGATTCGGTTGTGATAACTTTATCATCAATTATATTCGTTCAGTGAACTAAATTTTGGAAAATTTCGATTGGAACAACCGAATTTGGAATTAATTCGGATGCAACAAGCGAAATTGGTACCAAGCTCGGTTGAAGTAAGCGAATGTAGCATCAAGCCTGGTGCAACAACCGAATTTGTCATCAATTCGGTTGTAAGTATCGAATTTGGCAACAACTCAGTTGTAACTATCGAATCTGGTATCAATTCGATTGTAACTATCGAATTTGGTATCAATTCGGTTGCAATAACCGAATTTGGCGTCAATTCGGATGCTGTGATTGAATTTCTCATGAATTCTGTAGGTACAAGCAAATTCAATTTTAAATTGGGTTTCCACAACATAATTCTATGTATGACATTTAATAATCTAAAAACAAATCTATTAAAAACAGGTATAGAATATATAAGTAACGGGTGTCTCACTATGGTTGCACTTTTTAAATATAGTTTCACTTTTTTATTTTTGCAAAGTGGTAACTCTGAAATTTGCAGCTGTCACACATGTTTATTTCGATTATTAAAAATGAAGCGCTTTACGAACGAACAACGCGTTATAATAGTGGAATTTATTACAAAAATTGGAAAGTTATGCTGAGACAGCTCGCAAACTTCAAAGAATTTTCAGTCGAGAAAGTGCACCTAATGTGTCAACCATTCGAAGAGTGGTCAACAAATTTTAAGAAACTGGATCAGTCATGAACAGTAAGGCTCCTATGCGTCTACGTACAGGATGGTCTCTTGAAAACATTGCTGCTGTAAACGAGTGTCGCCAAAAACCCAAAAACATAAATTCGGCACAGTTCTCAACAACTATAAATTTCACGAAACACTACGCAGCGAATTTTGGCAAAAGACCTCCCCATCTTCATGCGTACCAAATTCAGCTTACTCAGGAGCTCAAGCCACCAGACCATGGAAAGCACCGGCAATTCGTTCATGGGTATTGGAGCAAAGGGAAGTCAATACCAATGTTTGGCTTCATGAATACACAAAATTGTCGAATTTGTGGCTCAGAAAATGCTCATGCAATCCATGAAAACCCATAACGAGCTACTGTCTGGTGCGGATTTTGGTCAGGCGGCGTGATTGGGCCTTACTTTTCGAAGATGAGGACGAAAATTGCATTGACACTGCATCGGAGTGCTTGTGGCATCAATTGGACGCCATGGATCTGGAGGATCCATGCGCATGTCACAATCGATTTACTGAAGCAACTATTTCCAGAACAAATTATCTCAAGAAATTCTGCTGATGACAACTGTCCACCAAGATCATGCGATTTAATGCGGTTTTTTCCTGTGGGGTTTTGTGAAACCTCGGTTTTATGCGAATAAACCAGAAACAATTCCTGAGCCCAAATTCCAACGCGTCATCGGGGAGGTACAGCCACATCTCTGTGAAAAAGTCATGGAAAATTTCATGAAAAAAGTAAAGGCCTACCATCAGAGCCGTGGCGGCCATTTGACGGATGTTTTATTCAACACTTAATCCGAACATGTCTTCTTTACAATCCAACAAAAAAAATCACAACTATCAAAATAAAACCTGATTTTGTTTTAAAATTAAAAAGTTTATAATTGTGGTTATCGCGGTGATATCAAGATTTTTTATGGTTATTAAGAAAGGTAAGTAAAAATATTGTAAGTATGGATTTTGTATAAAAATTGATTGAAAACAGATATCAACAGTTTTGAAGTTTTTCGAGGTAGGTCGTTTGAGATATGCCGAAATCCTCTGTACATAACATTTTAATCGTCTGTAAGATATTTGGAACATAAATCAATAAGTATAGCAAGTCAGAATTGGTGCGGTGACCAATGATGGCCTGTAAAAAAAAGTTACCCTAAAGATATCCCTAAGTAAATTACTGTATTTTCTCGCTTTATACTTTCTTTATATGAATACAGGAAAATAAATCATCACTTAATAATAACACAAAACTTTCAAAATTCATTTGTGACACTATCCAAACTCGATTTTAACAACCTCTTATTCGGTTGTGACATCCTCAAATGAAGTTGTGTCAATCTCTAATGAGGTTGTGTCAACCTCTAATATGGTTGTTTCAAACTCTAACGAGGTTGTGTCAACCTCTAATGTGGTTGTTTCAAACTCTAATGAGGTTGTGCCAACGTCTAATGAGGCTGTGTCAACCTCTAGTGAGGTTGTGCCAACCTCTAATGAGGTGGGTCAGCCTCTAATGAGGTTGAGTCAGCCTCTAATGGGTTGAGTCAGCCTCTAATGAGGTTGTGCCAACGTCTATTGAGGTTGTCAACGTCTAATGAGGTTGTGTCAAACTCTAACGCGGTTGTATCAGCCTCTAATGAGGTTGTGTCAACGTCTATTGAAGTTGTGTCAACGAATAATGAGGTTGTTACAACTTCCAATTCGGTTACGGCTAAGTCCGCTGTCTCAACCGAATTTTTCTGTGAGACTATGACCAGAATATGGTTTGAAGATATTATATAAGAGTTGTGACAAAGTCGATATTAATTTTTAGTTCAGCCAGATGAGGGTTTTGCAAGCACGCTACCATCATAGCCCAGTTTTTTCAAAATCGTGTGGGAAATCACTCCCCAACCTGGATACACATCTTTTTCGAAAGTCATCTACATTGTATGCGGCCGTCGGTGGTGCAATGGTAGTGTGCACGGATCTTGTGCATGAGAATGAGTGTTCGATCCCTACTCTGACCACCTTAAATTTAAATTGCTTTCGACGGTGGTCACCTCGCTTAGCGACGACGACACTCTCAAGTACTTAGCCATGAAAACGCTTCTCAAAATACCGTTCGGAACCAGTGTAAAATTGTAGGTCCCAAAACTAGAACGAGCATAGCTCACTGGTTTGTGAGAGGTTCTCCCTATTACCTTCATGGGATGTAACAGTAAACCATTTATTAATTTTGGAAAGAAGTTCCTTATCGCACGTTGCGGGATGGGGGCTAAATGAAAAAAAATTTTAAACAACTTTTTTTTTAACTACTTTATTACAACCCATTACTGTCAACTATATTGGGTATTTTTGGTTTGGTTTGGTTTAATGGTAAGTTTTCTAGGTGGAGCCTGTTTATTACATATTGTAGTTGTGAACCCAATAAAAAGTAAATTTTAGAAAAGCCAAAGTGCTAGACTGGCAAGCATGAAATTACATTTGGCATAACACTGATTCTTACACTCGTACTTTTGGTTTGGTCTGTGTCTAGACTAACATATGGGGAGAAATTTTTTGTTTAATGGGAAATTTTCTAGGTGGTGCCCGTTTATTACATATTGTAGTTTTGAACCGAATAAAAGGTAAATTTAGAAAAGCCAAAGTGAAAGATGTTTAAAAAACTAACATTTTCTTAAATGTGTGCGATTTCTTAAAAAAAGCTAATTTTCTCAAAGACAATACCGGACAGAGTACTTTTACTTAAAAAAAGTACCTTATCTTAAAGAAGAACCTTTGCTTAAAAAAGTAAATTTTCTTACAAAAAGTACCCTTTCTTAAGAAAAGTAATTTCTTTGAAATAAATACCTTTTGTTAAAAAAGTACATTATCTTACAACAAATTGCCTTTTCTTAAATAACTACTTTTTCTTTAAAGAGTACCTTTTATTTAAAACAAAATAACTTTTCTTGAGATAGGTACCTACTCTTAAAATTGTACCTGTTCTTGAAAAAAGGAACAATTCTAAAAAAAATCCCATTTCTTAAACAAAAAACGTTTTCATCAAAAAAAAAATAACATCTCTTTAAAAATACCTTTTCTTTCAAAAATTCCTTTTCTTAAAAGAACATTTTCTTAAAAATAAAATAATACCTCTTTTTTTCTTTTCTCGACATAAGTAGCCTTTCTGAAAATTAGTAAATTTTCTTAAAAAAATAACTTTTTTCCTAAAAAGAGTACCACTTCTTTCAAAAGTACTTGTTCTTAAAAAATTACAGCAGACAGTTGTCCGAGGCCTTCGGCCACGGACTGTCCCTGCAGGCTGTGTCAGAGACACGGCCATTAAGTTTAACGTAGAATACGCCATCCGATAAGACAGAAAACATATATAACAATAAATTCATTTGCTTATATTATTTATCATTTATTGTTATATATGTTTTCTGTCTTATCGGATGGCGTATTCTACGTTAAACTTAATGGCCGTGTCTCTGACACAGCCTGCAGGGACAGTCCGTGGCCGAAGGCCTCGGACAACTGTCTGCTGTAATTTTTATATTTACCAACGGCATTTGATTCAAGTCCGTTTAAAAAACAAAATATGTTCAATTTTTTTAAACTTAATTTAATTTATGTATTTTAATTAATATTTTTATTGAAATAAGTTCTGCGAATGTTGAGAGGGCCGCCCTAATATTAAAAAAGGTTTACCTTATCGAGTCTTCGCATTAGCATTCGAGCGTTGTGTGAAAGCTTTACGCTTTACAATTCAAAATTAATGTTACAACAGCTTTATTGAAGCTTTCGCAAAAAAGCTTTATTACGTTAGCTTACTGTTTGTTTCACTTTTTACTAGATACATGTTGCCAAGCAACATTAGCTTGCTGTTCGTTTCACTTTTTACTAGATACATGTTCCTAAGCAATGTTGAGCCACCAAAAACACTCAACCAAACACCACACATATGTTTGAGTGTATGTGTTTAAACAATTTTCATTTGAGAAATTAAAATACTAGAAATATATCAACCAATATAAAATGTATATCAAACAAAAGAGCGCCGAGCTGGTCAGAGCACAAAGCGGCTCGGCAACAAGCGGCCACTGTGTACGCACCCTAAGGCTTTTTCTTGCAGAAAGTACTTCTTATTAAAAATGGTACCTTTTCTTAAAAAAACATTAGCTTTTAATAAAAAAAAGAAAGGACCTTTTCTGGAAAATATAATACATATTCTTACAAAAAGGACCCAAAAATATACTTTTTTTTTGTAAAATGCATTCAATAAATAAACAATTTCTCATTTTACAAAAAGTATCTTTTCTTAAAGATCCATTTAAATTATAGTATTCTTCAACAGGCGCCTTAGGCGTGTTGGAACTAACTAGTACATATATATATCGAAAGGAACTTCGTTCCAACCGGGTGTCCCCTGACACCTCATGTAATGTTTTTAATCTATATTGTATGGTTTGCGTACCTCCCTTCATTTACGTCCGTCTGTTAAGAATGGAAACCTAACTTTCGTGTGTATAAGAAAAATATCGGCAAATCGTATTTCGGTTATTTCTTTATATTTCTAGGTTTCCGGATATCGCACGAGTACTGTATGTCATAAGTTTTCTTGTTTCTATTCAATAATCTTACCCTTTGAAGTACAAAGGAGTTACAATTGATGCAATAAAATTATTTAATATTAGGGCGAATCTCAAGAATTTTCCGTGTTGCTAAAATACATATTATACAATACAATAAAAGGGATTGCGAAATATCCGAGCAAATGTGTGTAACACGAAATCCCTACCGAAAATTTCAGAAAAATCTTTATATTTCCAACTACTTAGTGAACCTCACCCCTTAAAGTAAACAACGAACTGCACATTTCAATTTCAGTTCTTCAACAATATAATTTTCATATTCACCAATTGGATAGGTTAATATGTAAATGTCATTCAACACGAGTATTTTTATTTTTTTATTTTTTTTTACAAAGCTATTAAATGGTTTAGTTTCGCTGCACAAATCGGAATGAAAATTGCTCATATGAAAATGACTTCAGATAATTAATGAACAATTTGATTTGTCTGAGTTGGCGTCGAATATTTAAACAATTGCAATCGTAACGAATTACTTATAAGACGATTGTGACAACGGCGACAACGACAACAGCGATGATTAAATTAACAACAAAAATAACGATAACACACACACACACACACCCACAGACCTCAACTGCAGTTGCAAGAGAAGAGCACGACGAATGAACGACACACGATTGATAACACCCAAATGACAGTTGGGATCACTGACAACTCGCTGCAGTCATGCAATGCAGTGCAAAAAAAGAAACAGAAAAAAAGCTAAGTCAGTTCAAAAGGCAAATCGATTCGACGAACATTAAACAAACTAACAATTTAAATGCATTTAACGAGGTATTTGTTAGGAGGGCGGAATTAAGTGGATGGTTCAAAATTGTATAAAGGTGGTAACTCTTTTGTAGAGAGTGTGGTAACTATTGACATACTAGTCAGAATATTTTAACGTCATAGTGAGTGCAATTGTATAATTCGTTTAGTTTTCTTTATTTTTGCACTGCGCGAAAATATCGAATATTACCGATGAATATCGTTGTCGTATGATACAAGCGCCACTCAATATGTATCACGGCACTGTTAAGCGGATAAAAATTAACTAGTGGGATATATAACTAAAAAAAAAATGGTTTCCCATTACATCCCATGAAGGGACCGGGAAGAACTTCTCACAATCACTGAGCTGTGCGCTTCCCAGTTTTTCACTCACTGATTGGGACCTACGGTTTTACACCGATTCCGAACGGTATTTTGAGAAGCTTTTTCATGGTTATATACTCGATAGTGTCGCCGTCACTATGCGAGGTGACCGCCGCCGAAAGAAATTTGAAGGTGGTCAGAGCAGGGTTCGAACCCAGGATCTCATGTACAAGAGCCGCGCACACTTACCATTGCACCACCGACGGCCACGGATATATAACTACTCTGAAAGAATAACGCTTCGTCGCATGGATGAAATATTTTCGTTAATATTATTACGTTGCTACAATGAAAAGTCTCCTATATCCAACAATTTCGTAGTCGCTACAACGAAAATTTCATAGATGATGCTTTTCCGTTCAGTGTACTACCGAGAAATTTTTGGTCACTAAGGAATTCACAAAGTTAACCATTCTTCACGCATCCGGAGCTTTTAATAATGTATAGCCTAGTGCAGTAGTTTGACCGTCGATGATGTAACGAGTAGTGTGCGCGGACCTTGTACATGAAAACGTGGGTTCTTTCTTTCGACGATGGTCACCTCGCTTAGTGACGATATCACTATCGAGTAGTTAGTCATGAAAAAGCTTCTCAAAAACCGATCGGAATCGGTGTAAAGTTGTAGGTGAGAAGATCTTCCCAGTCCCTTCGGTCGATGTAATGGGAAACTATTTTTTTTTAATGCAATATTAATGGTGCAATCCAACCTGGGGTTAGACATGCAGTATCTTAACCCTAGGCACGTAAGCTTCATCGCATAGACGAGTACCGTTCTCTTGATGGATGGTGTTCACCAGGAGATGTGTGACGTTTAAATTGGGAAACCCAGCATCTACGAGGCCTGAGTAAGGAGGGGTCCTGTCGTTGCTTCCATAAACTTTGCACTTAATGGAATACTTGTCAGTCGAAAAACAGATTTGACAAGATTGTTCCATACACGAATGACGTAGCAATAGCTTTACAATACATTATTCGTGGCAGCTTCAGGACTTTGGTCATATGTCTGGGTGTAAATAGCCAAAAATACCAGGTGGGGCAAAAGTTATTACCCTATTGAAAAACACTATAACTTTTGCAAATGGTGCCAAATTTCAATTCGGTTTTGACATTTGTGAAGTAAACAAACGCAGAATACAAATCGACAAGACATGAATCGGTTTATTCCGCAGAATTTTGGTGAAAGATTTGAAGATGTCCCTTGGAAAGTGCAGACAGTGCATCACCTGTTAGCTGTTGACCGCCAAACGCGTGTAACCATCTTGAATCTCAACGACAAGGTGAACGATTTTTCTTCGAAAATTATCATGAGCGATGATTTCCATCTTAGCGGTTACTTGAATAAACAAAATAATTGTTTCTGGCCCTCAGACTCTTGAAGCCCTTAAGGAGAATATTCGCCAAGAACGCGAGAATCTGCCGCCCGAAGTTCTGGAATGAGTGATGGAAAATTCCATAAAACGAGCCATGCACCATGGATTCTCTGTACGCCATTCGCAGTTGAATCGTTTGCACCCTCATTTTGAACGTTACGGAAGGAAAACTTCGGAACCACGACAAAAATAATCTCGACGCCCATTCCAGAAATAGTGGTTTCGAAATTGTCTTTAGATAACCTTTAAAACTAGGGTGCGAACTCATTATCTTTTGGTATATAGGTCACAACTCCATCTACTGCTCAGAGCCTACGTCGGTCATCTGATTAGTGCAATAGGGTTAGTTTAGGCCGTGAATTGTTCACTAGATCTACACAGCGGAGGTGCGACCAATGTTGTTCTAGTAGTAATCGTGATATGTCGACTACAAGTTAGGTTATGTGTTGCTGGCAGTCGATGGTCGCCTCACTTATTAGTCCATTGTGATACCACTTTAGACTCATCGGAGAACAATTGAGTTTGCTTTAAGAAGCTCAAGATCTGGTCTAAGACTATCTGACATAAATTTTCGGGTCCCTAAATAGGGACCGTCGGTGGTGCAACGGTTAGCTTGCGCGCCTCTTATACATGAGATCCTGGGTTCGATCCCTGCTCTGACAACCTTAAATTTCCTTCGACGTCGGCCACCTCGCTTAATAATGGCGACACTATCGAGTACATAGCCATGAAAAAGCTTCTCTAAATACCGTTCGGAACCGGTGCAAAACTGTAGGTCCCAGTCAGTGAGTGACAAATTAAAAAGCGCACAACTCACTGGTTGTGTGAAGCTCTCCCCAACGCCGTCATGGGATGTAATGGGAAACTGGTTGTTTTAAATAGGTAGGATTTCATACCTCCTAGCGGATAGTGCAGAGAAGATGATCACTGGATTCTCCTCTCCGTCATTGTTACAACTTCTACAGAAGTCATTCGCCCTGGCATTTAGTCTCGCCACATATCTACCAATCAGACAGTGTCCCGTCAAAATTGAATCAAGCATTGATACCTTCGGCCTGGCTAGAGACAAAAGGTACAGGGATCTCTTGCGGTCGGTGGTGCAATGGTTAGTGTGCGCGCCTATTGTACAGGAGATCCTGGGTTCGATCCCTGCTCTCACCACCTTAAAATATCTTTCGACGACGGTCACCTCGCATAGTGACGGCGACACTATCGAGTACTTAGCCATGAAAAGTCTTTTCAAAATACCGTTCGGAACCGGTGCAAAACTGTAGGTCTCAATCAGTGAGTATCCTCTCCCAAAATTCCTTCATGGGATGTAATGGGAAACCATTTATTTATTTATCTCCTGGCCTCCAATATCGGTTAGATTTGTCGTGCGCTTACACAGTCTGTGTCCCTCGTCCACCTCTCCTGCATCATCATATGGAAGAGTTCTTGCAGTATATGCTTACAAGTCAGTAGGGGCATGCCAACACAATCCAACTATTGTGGCACCTGTAAGTTAGTCGCCAGTCTGACCAGCTCATCCTTCATGCAGTTCAACGTGGCAGTGGCAGCTATATGAGGTACCAGCTACACACATCCAAAACCTGCAATCGATCAGAAATATAACAGTCTCTTACACAAGTATCGAACTCGCGGGCGATGTGTTAACACTTTTTTATTACACGGTACCTGTTCGATTTCTATGAACACATTAGTAAATGTTACATTGGAAAATAAAAAATGGCTGAAGGCTCTATTGCTATAGCACTTTCTTTTTTCTTACATCTGCTATAAGATTAGATGTAATATTGTTAAAATAAATAAAGCAAAATTTAGGTCACTGAAATAATTGTTTTGTTTTGTCATAAACAGAGCGACGGCAACGTGCTTGTTTGAAGGCTTTCATACAACTGAACAAAAAGCAATATTTAACTCACTGAAATGATTGTTTTGTTTTGTCATAAACAGAGCGACCACAAAAAGTATTGAATAGTATAGAGAACTTATTGCACTCTTTTTCCGCTCTCATGTAGAGAGTCTGAGTAAAAGAGCATAAACGAGTCTTATTCTCCTTATAGAATATTTCAATGTTATTACATAAAACAATACAAAAAACATAAATGTTTTAAAATGCATCAATGTTTATATTCTATACTATACTATTCAATACTCTTTGGCGACGACGACCTGCTTGTTTGTTCGCTGCAGCTACATTAATACCATCATACTTATTTTCATGCAGAGACTATTTTTGTAACGATGCTAACGCTGTGTGTTGTTTGCATGTGTTCAATTTGATAGATTGATAGATTTGATAGATGTTAACACATCAAAAGTTACTGGTATAGAGCGATACATGTTTTTCTGTACGGATTGGTAGAAACTAAGTGGTCAGGTGGGTTATGGAAGTTTTTCTAAGAAACTAAGGTTATATTTTATCCTAATTATGGTAGTGTTTATCAGGTTGAAATTTTTGTAATTAGGGAATTGATCTGTTGTCTGAAGGGTGAGAGCTCCGACTTCACTTAGACCCTGGAATTAGTCCAAATGAAATGAGAATCATTTGAGGATTACCGCAGATCTTCAAGAAGATACATCAGCTGCACGATATTCATCTTATAAAGTATATTTGCCTTATATTTGACCTGGACACTAAACGTGGACCTTCAGAATCTAATTCCAAACAGGCTGAAAGAAATTCGGTTATTGTGCTTCCTGAAAAGATTGAAAGAACCGGCATGAGCCCTTTTCGAATTTGGGGATTGAATTGGTAAAGATTGAGCAAGACTAAATGTCATGCCTTTTGTAAAAGATGTAATGATCCGAAGAGGAAGAATCCACTGAGAGTCTCACTACTAAAAGTCACAGTTAATGACATTTGTAGAAGATGTGACGATGAGAAAGAGGAAAAATCTACAGAACACGTGCCCAGCAGGAGGGCATACACTACTGGATCCAACATTTTAAGAACGCTAAGTCCTAAAACCTCTATTTAAAACTTCTTTGGGTTGCAAACAAATAACTTTTGAAATACAATGAGGAATTACGGAAATGCATTTAAATTATGTAACACCCTACAAAGAAGTTCTCTCATAAACTGAAGATCCCTACTAAGGATAAAAACGTGCTTCTTCAAATTGCCTACATTTTCCATTCCTCCTCCATTTGGGCCACAACAAAAATTAAAAAATTAAGACCTAGTTACGAACTCAGCTTACAAATTGGTCTCGCTCAATAATCAGATGTGATGTGTGACACAATGATGATATTGACGACATTCGCGTGTGATGTATTGTGTGATGTATCGTCCGACTATACGTCGACACTTGATTTTTTTTGTCGTGCTGTTTCATATCTTCTCATTTTCAATTTCATTATTACTTTTAATGGTTTGATTGCTACTCGCTTGTCTTATTGATGAAGTCTCACTGTCTGTCAGACAAAATAGATATAAGAGATCAGACAGTAGTACTGGCATATATAATTGTCGCCGCCGTCTACTTTGTGGTGATTGTCTGTTGCTAGCTCACTAGTC
The DNA here is from genome assembly GCA_963931995.1 of Phaonia tiefii. Taxonomy (NCBI): domain Eukaryota; kingdom Metazoa; phylum Arthropoda; class Insecta; order Diptera; family Muscidae; genus Phaonia; species Phaonia tiefii. The sequence continues at coordinate 248,313,087 of OZ008368.1, read as the reverse complement.
ATTCCGTTGCTTGATTGGATTCCATCAGTTCAACCACAACGAAGGCACATGTACATCTGTGCATGTACGTCGGTCTGTCTGTACGCCCGTCCGACTGTCTGTCAAGCCACCCATATAAGGTGCCGTTAATAACATTAACTCAATTAAGTCGTAAATATCTGATCATCATAAAAAATCGATTTAATTGTTATTAAATGTTGATGCTATTTCAAATGGCTGCAGTTGTAGTTTGACTTATTCATTACACCCGGGTGGTCATCTTTACAATTCGCAGTGAGTGCAAGCGTTATGGGAAATCACATTGGAGTAGTAATTTTGAATGATTTGAATGAATTAAAGGCTGTTGGGTTGATAGCGCAGTTCGTAGTAGAAATGTCATTGGTGTCGGTACAGATGTCTTAAATCATATATGTACATATAAATTTCTACGTGCAGTTCAAAGTAGAAATGTCACTGATATCAGTACAGATGTCTAAAATCATATATAAGTACATACAAATCGATTTTTTGCAACACTAGGTGGCTTCCTTCAATCCAGGTCAGATATACAGGGTGTTTCAAAAGTGACAACCCTATTGGAAGATGCTCTTATTTTTGCAAACCTTTTCGGACATTTGTGGACTAGACAGATGTAGAATACAAGTAAACAAGCCATGGAGCGCTGGAACACTCCCCAAGAGCGCGGAATAATTGTGTCTATTTTTTTCCGTAACAATTCGTCTGTGTTGTTGGCGCAGCGCGAATACCGTCGCCGATTCCCCGGCCGTCCGACACCGACTGCCCAAACACTGCGCCGTTTGGCCAATAACCTTGAAGAGTATGGGACCACACGAGACGTTGCCAGGAGTGGTCGGCCCCGCAGCGCCCGTTCTGCCGAGAATATCGCCGCTGTTGCCGAGCTGTCGCCGGGAACATCGAGCTGTCGCCTCGCAATTAGCCATCAGCCGGTCGTCCCTATGGCGAATTTTGGTCAAAGACCTGCGCATGTTCCCATACAAAGTCCAGTCCGTGCATCAGCTGCTGCCTGTCGACCGCCAAACGCGTGTAACCTCCGCCCAAGCCATCCTCAATCTTGTGGACCAAGTGGACGATAATGAGCGATGAGGCTCATTTCCACCTCAGCGGGTACATGAACAAGCAAAACTATCGCTTCTGGGGCACCGAATATCCACGAGTGATGCACGAGGAGCCATTACACCCGCTCAAAGTGACTGCATGGTGCGCTGTTCACGCTGGTGGAGTCATCGGGCCATGTGTTTTCGAGAACGCCGCTGGTCAAACGACCGCAGTGGACGGTGCGCGCTATAGGGCCATGTTAACCGAGTTTTTTCTGCCGCAATTCGACGAATTAGGACTGGAGGACATGTGGTTCCAACAGGACGGAGCAACGGCACACACTGCGCGAGCCACAACCGATATTCTGAAGGCGGGGTTCCCGGGTCGCCTCATCTCTTGATTTGGTGATTTACACTGGCCCGCAAGATCGCCCGATTTAACCGTTCCAGACTTTTTTTGGAGTCCCGTGTTTACGTGAACACGCCCGAGACCCTGGAAGCCCGCAAGGTCAACATTCGACACTAGTGCGAGAATCTGTCGCCCGAAGTTCTCGCCGAAGTGATGAAAAATGCCATAAAACGAGCCCGTATGGTAACCAATTGTGACGGCGCCCATTTAACCGATATCATCTTCTCACCTTAACCAATAAAATTCTAAAGGTTCAAATAAACATAATTAAAAAACAGAATCGAAGTTTTTCATTTAGAAAAATGAGAGCCAAACAACATCGGATGACTTCTTTTGAAACACCTTGTACTTTATTAATATCAGAGTTTAAAATAATAGAAATTTGGTGGGCAACTTAACTAGATACAAGAGCAAGGTGAGTTGGCCAACTTAAGACACACCATTCTCAGCTCTCCTAAACCAACGCACATTTTAAGTAGGCAATTACTGAAAGCGGTCCTTCGAATCGTAAACTTTTCCTTTTAAGGAAGTGGATTAAAGCATTAATTTTGGTTAATTTAAATGAACTCCACTGTAATTTTCCACGCGTAAAGCCTCGAAGGACCAGTAATAATATATCACTTCAACTTTAACATATTTAGAAAACAACATCTGTACAAAAATAGCGTATTTTCCTAGACCCTATATAACAGGAACGTTTCAGTTGTGACCATCAGTAGGGCAAAGTTTAGTGCGTGCGGAATACCTTCCATTACTTTCAAAGACGGCCACCTCACTCAGTGACAGTGACACTATCGAGTAATTAACCATGAAAAAACTTGTTTATGTATGACCATTCTCATTAACCATTCCAATTAAAAAGCGCTTAGCTCACTGATTGCCAGACACCTTACGTAGGATGTAATAGAAACCAAGTTTGCTTAAGTACTAGTCGTACGTCAACAAATTACTAACCCGGAAACTTGTAAAGCACACAATTGTACACCATGTCATTACCCTTCGAAGGAAAATGTCAATATACATATATATACATTAGGGCGGGTTAATTTTTTTTTTTTGATGAAGCGTATAGCAAAAACGTAATCAAACGAGCAAAATTTCTCAAAATCACCTATGGATTACGTTTTTGCTATACGCTTCATCAAAATAAAAAATTCCATCAAAAAATCCATATAAAGGGTGTCCAAAAATTTACGCAACATTTGAATTGAATAGAAAACAAAGTTTTTATTCTTCTTATGGTAATATTTTATTGAATCGTAAAGTACATAGGATAGGGTTATTTATGGAATAAAACATCTGGCAAATGGCATCCACGGCTTTCCATACACATACGTATTCGTTTGTTGAAATTTTCCATGACTTTTCTGCATAAATCTGGTCGAATTTCGTTGATGCAACGATGAATCTCCTCCTTTAAAGCACGAGTGGTTGTGGGCTTGTTAACATAGACCTGTGATTTTAAAAAACCCCATAAAAAAAAATCTAATGGTGTTAGATTACACGATCTTGGGGGGCCAGTTCTGGTCACCAAATCGAGAAATCACGCGACCTGGAAATGTCTCTTGCAGTAATTGAAGAGTTTCACGAGCTGTATGACATGTGGCACCGTCTTGTTGAAACCAAATATTGGCCACATCAATTTCATTAAATTTCGGCAAAAAAAAAACTGTGTTATCATGTCGCGATATCGAACACCAGTAACACCAGAACACCAGCTGTTTTTTTTTAGGGTTGCCATCTCTTTTCTACGTCGATAGCGATATTTAAATGTTGCGTAAATTTAGGGACACCCTTTATCTAAAAATCTATTTTGTAATTTTGGGGGGCTCGAAGTCCGACTTAGAGCTATGGTCTCTTGAGCAACATTTCTCAAAATCACCTATGGTTACGTTTTTGCTATACGCTTCATCAAAAAATACATATATATGGAAAAATATCTATTTTGAAATTTTGGGGGGCTCCAACTTAGAGCTATGGTGTCTTGAGCAAAATTTCTCAAACTTACCTATAGATTACGTTTTTGCTATACGCTGCATCAAAAAAAATCGTTCCATACAATTTGACCCGCCCTAATATACATATATCTATTATACACCAAAATCCTACCTCCAATATCACTCAAACACAAATTTCGAATCTTCAAAACATCTTAAAACAAAACAAACCCCTAACCTCATTGTACACTCAAAATATTTCATATGTAAAATACACAAAAATCGTAATACATTGTACGCAAATATTCGTGGTTTTGAACCCACTCAGTATTTCGTACAATGTACGAAAAACTTTCGTACGAATGAGTTAAAATATTTTTGTATTATTTACAAAACGTTCGTAGAAATACGAAAACTATTTTGTAAGATTGCGAAATTTGTTTTTTAGTTTCACAAAATCTTTTGTAACTATTACGCACGCGAACTAGTTGTAGGATGATCAGCACTTGAAATACACCTGGAATCTCATCAGAAGATGGTGCAGTATTTACATGGGTATCGGAAACTGATTTCGAATGATTTTGGAAATGTCTCTTTAAAGCACTTATAGTTGAAACTCTTTCACCGCACTTGTTGTTTGTGCAAGTAAAGCCACAACTATTGCTTTTATTATAAAGGGTTTTTCAACAGAGACGCTACAAAAGTAAATCGATAGGGACAGCAAACGACGCCATATTTTTTCCCGCTCTTTTGACATTTCTCTTCAGTAAGGTTTGCCATTTCATCATGGAAAGATATACGAGCCAACAACGAGTCGAAATTATTAAAATTTACTACCGAAATTTGGAGTCAGTGGCCTCAATTTAAAGAGGCCAACTTTAAGAGGCCTAAACAATCACCGATGAGGCTCATTTCTGGCTGAATGGCTTCGTCAATAAGCAAAATATGCGTTATTGGTCAGACAGCAATCCACACGTAATCCATGAGTCATCATTGCATCCCGAAAAAAATTCGGTTTGGTGCGGTTTATGGGCCGGCGGCGTCATTGGGCCGTACTTCTTCCGTGATGATCAAGACCGGCACATTACTGTGAATGCGAATCGCTACCGTTCAATGATAACCGAATATTTTTGGCCCCAATTGGATAATATGGACTTGGAGGACATGTGGTTCCAACAGGACAACGCCACAAGCCACACACCGAATGCCACAATCAATTTATTGGAAACCAAGTTTGGTGAACGTGTTATCTCACGAAATGGCCCAGTCGATTGGCCGCCTCGGTCGTACGATTTGACGCCGTTAGATTATTTCCTGTGGGGCTACGTCAAGTCTATGGTCTATGCCAACAAGCCAGCGACGATTGATGAACTTCGTACGAATATCGAACGTGAAATTGCAGCAGTATCGGCCGATTTATGCTTGAAAACCGTCGAAAATTGGGTTCAGCGTCTGGACTTCTGCAAGCGTGCCCGTGGTGGCCATGCAAAAGAAATCGAGTTCCATACATAATGGCATCGAACGTACTTTCACAGGAATATAGAATTTCCATTGGTATCTAAAACCCGTTACATTAGCCTGAAATGCACTGAGAAAAATGTTTCATTCGGAAGAAATATTTGGCACAGGTAACAATTCATTTTACGACTTTTCTTTTTTATTATTTAGCTCGCAATACACAGACACCACTCTTCACACTGAGAGACACTGAAAACTGAAAAAAACAAACGATACTTTGTTCTTCTTTAAAAAGCAAAGCCTACTTTGAATTGTTTGAATTATTTTCTATTTCTTTTTGCAAGAATCGTTCTATAGGGAAAATAAATTCAAATGGGTAATAAATGAGAGTATGGCCACCCTGCTTATGAGAGCGAGAGAGTAAGTGTTTAACTATGAGAGTTATTCTCTCTCAATTAGCCTCTTTGTTTTGTACAAGAAAATTTCAAAATTACATTACAATTACAAAAGTTTTGTACATTGTACATATAAAATGTTACGAAAAACCTTTCCGCATTTTTACGCATGAAAAATTTTCAGTGTAGCCTATTGGTTGTTAAGATTTAGACAATTCAAATTCAAATAAACCAATTTTAATGTCATAGTTTCAAAGAAGTCGAAAATCAGATGGTAAGTGTAATTTTTCCTACAAGTCCTTTCAACTGGTAATCCCATAGACTAATACTTATAGTAGACCTAATAGTTCTCTCACCAAATTTATGACATTTGGCCTGGTGTTATATGTACGTTCGATGTTGAAAGGAATTGCTTTACTAATACCAGATAGTGGCAATGGTTCAAAACAACGAACAAAATATCAACAACGGCATTTCGTTGTGTGTGTTAAAATTATTGTGTTAAATACAAAACAAATGTATGCTAAAAATACCAGTCAATAAAAAAAGTGTAGAACACATTTAAATTTCACAGCTTTGCACCACAACGACATGAAAGATTAAAGCCAGAAGTTATTGTAATTCCACCTGGTGTATGTCACTTTTCGTCAAACATTTCTCTATCACACCGACCGCATCAAGAAGAGTGTGAAAGGAAACGTCAGATGAGCCAAATATTCTCTCTAGTATCATTTACTCTATGGGCAGTCCTGTCTATAGTTTAACACATACGAGATGACCCAACTTGCCCATCTAACGTTTCACTTATCAAACAAAATGCTCCACTTTTAATTTTGTGCATTCACGATGTGTATATATTTTTAATATATTTTGCATATTGACAGAAAGAATTTCGGCTGTGTTTATCAAACCTCAGCGACAGAATTGCAAACTTGCAATCGATTCCCTTCTGTCAAAAGAGCAAGAGCGAGCAGGCGGATCTCTAGTATTATAATGTATTATCCTTACTATGGTATTCCCAAACGTCATCCGCAAACAGTCTCCACAGTTCGGATACTATTTGTTTGTAACTGAGCTTTGCTCTACCCCGAATGAAGATGCATTTCCCAAGAGAAGATTGCGATATCTAGTCTTGTACAATTTCGTTTTGAAAGTAACTATCCTATCTTCACAAATCTAACCCCCATGTACCCCCAAACTAGTCAACAACTTTGTTGTCTCAGATGCTTCTACATCCAGGAAACCCTACTGAGTCAAATATTAGGGATGTTTTTATACCCTCACCCATAGGGATGGGGGTATTTATCATTTAACACGTAAAAAAATGTAACACATAGAAGGAGCCATATTAGACCCTTAGTATCTTTGGACGAAATTCGTTTTAGGACTTTTTAAGACATTTGAGCCATGTCCGTCTGTCTGTCTGGCTGGTTGGCTGGTCAACACGATAACTGCCGTAAATCTTTACAGATCACAATAAAATTTTGTCAGTGATTATTATTTTTCAATATTGAGTTTGGGATTGAAAATGGGCGTTGTGACCACGCCCCTTCTGGTCCTCCCATACAAGTCGACACATTTAGCACAAAATAATATTTCTTTCAAAACTTTCTTCTGGTAGATGTGATTAGCGTCAACTCTTACACCGGTTAATAATCTGTAAATGCCTAGTTAAGTGGAGGAAATGGGCGAGATTGTCACGCCCATTCTGGTACCTCCCATACAAAACAGGATGTTCATTCGGGTTGTCCATCTGATAAATCTCTTTAAACACTTCTGACATTAATGAAATTAGGTATACGGCTTCACGTTATCAAACGCCAATCACCGATTAAAACAAGGGTGATTTTGCCACGCCCATTGTGGTACCTCCCATACAAAAGTTTTTTGGTCGTCTGGGTGTTCGGCACGAGAAGTCCCGCAAAACCGAACCAATCCTTATGAAAGTTTGTACTTGTCAATATTTAGACAAATGAAACTCTCCTATAGAAAACGAGCTGTTTTGCCACACCCATTCTGGTACCTCCCATATAAAAGTTAGGCGGATGACCGGTTGATCGACACGATAACTCTGGTAAACTACAACCGATCTTAATAAAATTCGGTACTAGGCAAAATTGTGCTAAAAACTACTGTGTGCCACGTCCAGTTTCGTACCTCCCATACAAAAATTAGGCGTATTTGCGGTTTGCCGACTCGATATCTCCAATAAATCATAACCGATCTTAATAAAATTTGATACTCATCAAAATTTTGGCAACAACTTGCCATGCCCATTTTTGCACCTCGCATATAAATATTGGGAGGAAAACTAACTAATTTGGGTATTCAATAATATTTAGCACAATGTCAATCTGCTACTGACTATGGTCACTTTTGGGTATGGGCGTTTTCTATTTAACAGAACTCCCACGCAATGTATTACTTAGGGTGAGGGTGTGATTAAATCGGTTCACTCGACTGAAACTTATGTACTGGTTTTTATTTCATTAAGCTATTACCACTTATAGCCCGGTATTTAGTTTTTATGAAATTTCCGTTGGCATAAGAAGTCCGTGTATAAAAAATAACGAAATTTTCACGGACCATCGCTCCTTGCGAAAATTTCGTAAGCAAAATCAATTACAGGGTTGTTACGCCAAAGTTATTTCGTACGAAAACCATTGTTCGATAATTGTTTGGGTCCGGAATTTTGACATTTCGATCATTTTAGCGAAATAAAGTAATACCACATGCTTTAAAAATAAAATAGATTGCGAAGAGGAATTATTATTGATTTATTTGCTAGGTAAATCAAAGATAGGTGGTAACTCTCGGCAACAAAATTTTCCATTTAGAGATAAATGGAAAATTTTCTTACGAAAATTTGGCAAGAACTGAATACGGGACTTATGACTTTCAAAATGAAACGATTCACACTTTATATTACGAAATGTGGCAACATTTGCTGTAATGAGTGAAAAAAATGTGATACGGCAAATCGTTTGTAGCCAGTGCCAACAAATACATATTTATTAGCAGCAGATTTTGTTGTAGTTGTAGGCAGCTACAAGAGACTTTTTTTATTCATTCGTTTCAGTTGTCAAACTCTACACAAATATATACCAACAATACAAGAATACAAAATAGTATGAAAACAACAACGAAAAATGACATGGAGAAAATTAAATCACCTGTTTAAACGGCTATACCTGACACATAATTGTACCATGGTCAATAAGTATAACATTTACCGCGCCTAGTTGTGAAAAATTTAATTGAATTTTGTTTTCAACCGGAAATAAAAATCTGTCCTTCAAATTTGGAGATATAAAAATATACGTAGTCGTCCATTAAATAAAATAATTTTAATGAACTTAAACTGCTTAACTTAAACTGGATTATAAATGTCAAACTCCATAAGAAAAAAACGTCGGTAATCCCGAAAATGTGATAAGCTTGATTGATGAAAATGCCGCCTTACCATGTGCAAGCCATTTTGCAAATTTCTGTATTTGAGTCTCTCCTTGATTACATTTGCATTCACAAGACATGAAACCAAAGTTTATCTAAGATAACTTTTTGTTGCCATTTTTTGAAATTGAACATGTGGCAACATTGTCATTGCGCAAGTCGGAATTTAAGTGTGAAATTCAAATGACGCTTAATATCGCTTAGATGACCTATACAAATTAAGCTTTAATTATTAACTTTAGCGGGGTAAAAAAAATACACTTATATTTTCCAGATAGAGCGCTGATTCAGGTATATCTCCATGAAGCTTTAAGTGAATGTCAGCTGACTATCTACTTATGCAACTAAAATTAAATGTAGGATTGTAGAAAAAGTATTTGAGAATTTACAACCTCTCTTACATACCACTCCTTGCTATCGCTTCAAATCGAATCCCGAAACCATTTAAATCTTTGGCACTCCCACACTACCACAAAGCAATCGAGAACTTTTAAGTGCGAGTATATAATATAATTTGCGTACAAATCTGTACCGTTCGTGGCTACAGTTTTAGACCAGAATTAATCGCTGGGATTAATCGCTTCTTCCTAAACGTCCACGTTATATCAATCTAAAAATGTCATAAATACTTTTGTTTCCTCTTTTCCTATCTTGTATTCCTTAATGACTTTACTGTTCTTATATGTATATAAAACAATAAACTTACCTTTCTTTTCAAATAATTTATCTCCTGCTGAGCTTTCTGCTGTTCCTTAAATTCCACCTCCTTCAGTTCATCCAATATTTTCTGATATTTCTCTCGATTTTCCACGTCCAATGCTACATGCAAATAATCATGCCAATTCCGCGAATCAAATCCCCAATGACAAGTGCGATTCTCCACTTTACGATGGACATGACCCACAAACTTTTGGGGTGAAAACCAACCCTTACACTCCAAACACATAATGCACGTGGGCTTCTGATACGAATACATATCCGGCGTGCATATGCCCTCACATTTGCCGAAGCAGCGATGAAATACCTTAAACGATATAGCACCTTTGGGTATATCCTCGACATTAATGTAACTATTGCGATCTGAACGATGTAATAGAACAGCACAGAGACGCTCAGCGTCGGTGCGTGTAATAAGACCGCTTGTCTTGACGTCTGAGGGCAATATTTTGGCCGCTTTGAATTCCAGCAACTGATCAGGGGTACATTGGGAACAGAAAATTCCCAGATCATCAAAACTACGATTTATTTGTTCCAATGAGAATTCGGCCAAGACATTGTTAAGAAATTGGGGTAGACATAAACGCATCTCACCGCCCATGGAAAAACAACCTATGGTTTTACCTTCTAGTCTAGTTTCGTACAACTCTCCCGAGCCCGTGTCTGCGGCGGAAAGTATGGGCTGTGATACTTCGGGTGGCGGGGGAGGCATTATTTTTATAGAAGGCGGCAGCGAGGAGTTGGAAGGCGCTAAGGGAGGACCTTGCGATGATTGTTGTGTTGACGCCACAAGGGCCGCCATAGGGCCTTCCGCTTGGAGATCATGTGGCTGTGGTGCAGGTTCAGGTGAGGTCATGATTTCTTTCTTTATAAGAGGCAAGGCAGGATTACAGGCTGACATCGAAGACGCTGAAGGTGCTGCTGCATTTGGCGGTTGTTGTAGAGACATTTGTTGTTTTGTTGCTGACAAACAGTGAACGCCACCAATTGCTGCTGCTGACGCTGAGGCAGATTTATTAAGATCACAGGGACTGGCACGTCGCATGCCACCAACCAATCCATGGATATCCACCGCGGATAAATTCCCAACGCCATTATTTAGAGTAGCATCTAAGGGACAATTCGCTGAAGCCGAACACAAGGAAACAGCTGACGACGCTGCAGAATGGACTGAGGCAGAGGAGCTAGAGGCGTTTGGAGCGTTGGCCGATGCAGCAATATTGGTTAACGAATGTCCAGGACCTTGTAGACTTTTGGGAGCACTTGTTTGATATTTTTTCAACACTGTGTGTATATTGGGTGTGACGTATTCGGTCATGTTGTGGAGACGCAACGTGTGTGGGGAATGATATCCTGTGTCGAGATGTGATGGATGTGTGAACTGTGCAGCGTATAGCGTTAATCCTTGCGCTTAATAAAGATGGTATACGAATCGACACTGATTTTTATTGCTTTTGCTTAATTTTATGAATTAGTTTCATGTAATTTAATGAATTTTCAACAATTCTTATTTTCATTTCAGATTATAGTTCTCGTTAATGACTTCACCTTGGGGTTTTGACAATTTGGCACTTTTTGTAGAATTTGGAAATAATTAATATTTTAAGATTTTTAATAATTTTTTAGTTGGTATTAAATTTTCGTTTTACTTTCCTTTAATTTTGAGATTTTTGTATCTTGTTTCTTTTTTTATTGATTCCTGAAATTTTGCTTTGGAAATATTTTTTAATTTTAATTTTAAATTTTCACATTATTATCTGATCTTTCATTTTACCATATTTTTCTCAATGAATTTTGATTTCTTTTTTGTTAATTTCTCTTCATGTATATATCTCAGCACCTATTAAAAGATATATAGTCAGAATTTTATTTTTTTCACACTTCCACTTCTTATATTGAAATATATTTGTGACAAATTTTGGTTTTACTTTCAATGAATTATGGATTCTTCTTAGTTTCACTATTTATATATATTTATTTTTTTTTGTATTCATTTTTTTGACAGACACTTTGTTGCGGATTTCTTATCCAGCAAAATATTTGAACGCGTTTTTCACTTCACTCTGGCCAAATTTGTTTTGTAGCCAATTTCATATTTTAAGAAATTGTTTTTCACAAGCCTTCAGACCACATAGTATAACATTAATCTTTCAATATCCGACAAGGACTCACAAAATTCTCCCGGTTTTTTTTTGTGATTTCACACTAATGTTGGTGTGTGTTTTTCTACCGCATTGACTTTTCATGTGTCACTTTCGAACTAGTTGCACTTAAAAATGTTTGATTTACACTTTACTGCCGAGAAATGTCAAATTTGTACATATGTATGTATGTAATTTATGTTGAAGATTGCATTTTGTTTTCTTTAATGTAGCATTTGCAACGTTAGCGGTAATGTCAAAAATCAATGATTGTATATTTATTTATTATTAACAACACAACTTTATGTTGACTTTTACTTTTTCACTGATTTTAATACTAATTCTAACGAAGACTTAGCAGCAACATTTGTCTCAGTGTAGTTTAGATGGACTTGATGTTTTTCTCAATGATGCCCGAATTTTAAGTTAAACCAAACTCTAGCGTTGTTGTTTACGTCTTGATTGTGTTTATCATAACTTGCAATGACATTAATAACAGTATCGTGTTTTGTTTCGATTAGTGTTGTTATGTGTGACGTCGTCGTTTGTGTGTCTAGAAATTTATGGAGATACTTTTGGTGCTGGTGTTCTTGTTTTGTTTTTGTTGTAGTTGATGTAGATGTAGTTGATGCTGCTTCTTCTTTTTACTCAGCCAAAACATTTTCATCATTTTGTTGTTGTTTGGGGTTTGTTGCTGTTTTCCTCCCAAAAACAAACACACACGACAAAATGTAAATAACGGTATACTGTGTGTTTTTGCACGTACGATGCTGTTCATTCGTTATATGAGAGACGGTCCTCCAAACGATGATGAGATACTTTTGCGTTCTTGTTTCACATGAAGGTGGTGAGTACGTAGAGTGACGTTGTTGTTGTTGCTGTTGTGGTTGTGATAAGTGATGGTTGGTGTTATGGTTGTTTTTGTTTTGGATGGGAACGGAGAGTAGTCAGTTATTATACTCTTGCATATTATTGTGTGTGAGAGCTTTGTAGAGTGTTTAGATAAAAGAGAGAGTTATTGTTTTGGTTGTTTTATTTTTTTTTACATTTCTATAACATTTCAAGCTCCAACCACCCCATTATATTACAGAAAAATTTAATAAAGATTTGTGTTTGGGTTTGTGTGTGCATGTGTGTGGTACTTATGGTGAAGATGATATTTTTGCTGCTGCTGCTGCTATTGTTGTTGTTGTTGAGGCGCTCGTGTTTGACTCCCCTCGCTTTGCTCTCTTATGCATTTATTAATTCTACAGATTTTGTTGTTCTTTTTTCTCCTTAATTTCGTTCTGTTTATCTCGTTTTTCATTCGCAAAACCGACAATTGATTAGTTAAAATTTGTTGTTGCTATTATTGCTAAGTTAATGGTTCAAAGATAAAAAGACGTAGACCAAGAGACAGACAACCATAATAATACGAAATTTGACCGTAAAAAAAACGCGACGTCTCCTAGAACACTCAATCTCTCAGTCATTGCCGACGACGACAATTGGGATGATGAGGATGGTAATTGAAAAAAATCAAATTATCGAAAAACGCACGATGCACAAACAGTGTTGCCAAATGCATTCAGAATTAAGAAAAGTGTTTCTAATGGAATTGTGTCAGAAAAAAAATCGAGGTGCAAAATTTTATTATAGCACAGTCTTTGTTCGAAAAGAGAGATATTATTTGAACAAATATGGTCACATACATAAAATTGCATCTCATGAAGGGATTGGAGGAAAGCTTCTCAAAGGCAGTGAGCTGTGCGCTTTATAGTTTTAGACTCACTGATTGGGACCTTCAGTTCTACAACGGTTCCGAGCGCTAATTTCATGACTAAATACTCGATAGTGTCGCCATCACTAGGCGATGTTACCGTCGTCGAAAGAAATGTAACGTGGTCAGAGCAAGGATCGAATCCACGTTCTCTTGTACAAGAGCCGCGCACAATAAGCATTACACTACAGACGGACGCGAGGAAAAATATACGAAAATTATATTTTGATCTTTTCGCCAACGACTCGAAAAAGGTCTATATTCTCGAAGCTCAAGAAAACATAATTTATTTTCATCGAAATCGAATCAGAAATATTAAGTTTTTCTCGAAGCAAATAGTTGTTGCAAAAATTTAATATTATAAACTCGATATCGATTCGAAGTAGATTAGGTTTATAATATGAAGTTCGAAAATAAGTCGTTATAACCTGTTGGCTCGAAACCTTGCATACTGGGTATGATCCTGATAATAGTACCCACTATTTTTTTACATTTTAGTACATTTTGAGCCCAAGTCAAACATACTTGCTAAACAGTTTTCGGTCCATGTGGAGACAGTTCGAAATTCGAACTTACATTTTTTGAAATGTAAGGTATGAATGAAAAATGTATCTAAAGTTTTACCCATGTGCGCTCTTTGTTTTACATTTGCATCTCCTAGTATTAAGACCACTTTTTCACCCACATTGAGACTTCCTAGGGAGCCACGAGGTTAATATAAAGTATTAGCGTCTACTACACTATTAGTGCCCTAACAAAAAACCTTTGGGAAAATATACTTGCCTATGGTCGTCAAAGGGTTGAAAGTGGTCTGAAGTTACTTCTTGGACATAAACGTATTGGTAGTTATTGGTACACCAGGCAGAAGATTGAGGCAAATGTATTCTAGAAAATCTACACTTGTTATTAGCAGATAACATACACAGAAAAAAAGAGGACTGTAAAACTTTAACAAAAAAATTGGTACGTGAAAAATCTCAGCACTCAATTACATTTTTCATTGATATACTGACAAATTACTCAAATATCGAAATGAAAATCGATAAATGGTACCAACAAAAAAATTCATAAGAAATACCCCAATATTTAACGAAGTAAATACGACACGAACAACCACATAACTTCAGTTAGAGATAAGTTTCTACAGGCAGTCGGTGGCGTAACGTGCTAGACGCTGCCCGAAACGACGCTGTTTCACAAACATCGAAACGATCTTCCAGTGGATGTGAGTTCGAATCCTACCGCGGCTGTTTAATTTTTTTTGTTTAATAAACAAAATTTCTAAAAATACTTCGGATCGAAGACAAAACGAAAACTGAGATCCAATTTAGTTTGTTAATATGTCAAATTCTTCATCGACGTACAAATAACGTACAAATATTTTCGTAGATGGGTGAAATTTTGCATCGATTGAAAAATAATATTTTTCCAATAAACAACCTACAAATATGGTAGCTGATGTGTGATTTTTTTTTATCACAGGATTTTCAATTAATATTTTGTTTGAATTTTCGAATTTGTTAATTGAATTGAAAAATTGTTTTTTTCTGTGTATGAAATAAAATATCTGGGGTTTCAGAATTTCGAATTTTTTAATCGCTTTAGTTCCCGGTGTCCGAAAAGAGACTACAGTCTAATAAAAATCACCAGTAGCTCAAAGAATCTTCTACAACTACAAACCCCAACTTAAAGAATATTCCGTTCTAATCTGTTGGATATTTTTCCGAATTTTTCTAACTGGGGTTGTCAAGCCCTCTTCTCCGTTTGAGCCACTTAGAGCACATTTGATCTAACTCCATAAAACAAAATGTGTAGAAAATGGGAAAAGAAGTGTGGCACTTCTGGGGATACTCATACAAAAATACTTCATGAAATCCGAAAATTTTTCACATGTGAAGTTTGATCAATTGACATTTTATTTATTCCATTTCTTTATTCGACGTTCCGTGGTTATTTTCCAACTTCTTCGGGGATAAGTCTGTAAATTATTTTTAATTTTGGGGCTCCTTGAGACATGACTTAAACTAGCGTCTAGTGTAAAAAAGTGTATATATCTTAGGATTTTAGCAGATATACTTAGATCTCCTTAGATCTGTTAAATTTATCTTTGCAGTTATAACTAGATCCCATTAGATTCGAAGAATGTTTATATCTAGTTAGATTTAACTATATAATTGGGTACAATTAGATTATTTTAATCTAAAAATGTATCCCGTCCAGATATAAATGGACATCTTGTCAGATATAATTTTCACTGGCGAGATACAAAGCTATATTTGACTCCAGAGAAGGCACATATTGTTAGATATACTCTGACATTTGGCTAGATATAAACCTATCTCGCCACAGACGAAACTATATCGCACTTTAGAACTAATTGTATCAAACGTAAGATAAAATTACGTCTGGCGGGGGAAATATGGAGATATTTATTTATTCTCACATAATTTAATAATATTATATCTAATAATTTTTCGAATCTAATGGGGTCTGCTAAGATCCTCTCATACATGAACTTGTGGAATTAAAAAGATCTAGATCTACAGACGTCATATAGAAAAAATTTTAGAAATACTGTTTTTAAATTGTAACGGCTGTCAATTTTAAATTTAAAACTGCTTGCAACGAAGCTCCTATACCAGAAAAATCAGTGTTGTAGATGTCACCGAGAGAAGTTTTAGATGTCACCGCGAGAAGTGGTCACCGTGAGAAGTTGTAGTTGTCAGCACAAAGATAATAGAAATACCCTAGATGGTGCATTCGACTATTCACCATTTTCACCAGACGACAAAAGCTGTTTCCGTACGACCATATTTCACTCGGATACAAAATTAAAGCACTAAAAATTCATTTTTTGTTCGATTCTGTTCTTTGAATTTGACAATAAGGCATAGATTATGGAAAAGCATATTGTTTTGACAATACAAAAGGCAAAAAAGCCGGGTTAAATAGATTTTTCAATAGCTTTTTAGGGAATTTGGCCCATTGCCACCAAATCTACGCCATCAATAAAATTTCCCTTGTCTTTCCAATCCGCCACTGATATTTCACTATCTAATATTTCCTATTACCATTATATCAATTCTTTTACACAAGAAAGTGTTCAAAACCGATAATCGCCAAAAGCCTCGAAGGACCAATTTTACACTGTTATTAGTATGCAGGTAAATGTTTATGAGAAAACAGCTGTTATTATTAAAAAGATTCCAAACAAAGATTCCATAAGACGCTTTTTTATGCTTCCAAAGTACAAAGAAACCCCTTTTTAAATAGGGTATTATCCCACGATTTGGCAACGCTGCTTGTGAGTCTAAATAGAAGAAAAGGTCGTCGTTAAAAGCAAAACAAAAAAAAAACACAAAAACAATTCACGTTTACTTAACAAACGTTTTGTCTGGCAATTTTTCTGTCGATGCTCTGGGGCTGATGCCACTGCTCCACCACGTCTGACGTTTCTCTTCTAAAACGGGAGAACGACGACGACGACAACAATGTAATATGTAAAGGGAGGTGAGGCAGGCGGCAAGCGGCCAACCAGCAAACGTCTGGCAGTGCGAGTGTCAAAGTAAAACAACAATAAGAAAGCACTAGCAGTGTTGTTGTTGTAGGCAAAAGAATAGAACTGAATGTGTGTAGGGGAAAAATCCCAACGCAAAGAATCTATCTATCCATCCGTACGTTCTGTTGTCTAATTTTAAAATGTAAACGAAATTAAGCGGAATTCAGTTGCTAGCTTCTTCTTTCACTAAACCCCGAAATGAAATTCTTTATTTAATGTCGACGCGGCGTCGTCGTTTTGTTATTGACAATTTGCATCAATTCCGCTAAAGTGCAATTCTTGTGCACTAGCAAGCGTAATTTGACGTACGAAGACAACAACAACAAAAACATCCGAAAGATACGCGTTTGCTCTGAACAAATTTGTTAATCACACTGGAAACATTTTGAAATAAATTCAAGAGATTTTAGAGCATTTAAATTTAATTTACAGCAAATTACAACAACGCACTTGTTTCACTAATTTCCGAATTATCAACAAAATTTCGTATTCAATTTGTAGCGGTCGTTGTTTTATTTTACTGCCACTAACACTTGTATTTCTCCTACTCTTTAATATAATTGATTTTAATTTGTATTTTTACACAATCTTCCTCTACGAGAGCTCATAAGAAATTTTCTTTTCATTCACCTTTTTTCTTTTATTTTAAATTTTTTTTCACAAAATTTCATGTAATATTTTTCATTTTGTTATTATTCTTTTTCTTCTTTCTGCTGGCCCCTTTTCTTTCACTTATATGTATTTTTTTTTATTATTATTAATTTTCCTCTTTTTTGTTATCTTCACAAACACTCAAACTCATTTAAATTTCATAGATAGCAAAACACTCTATTTATTTTTGCTTCCTCTTCTTCTTTTTATTTGTTGTATTTTTATTCTTTTTTTTATTTCATGCTTTTTATTTTTCTTCTTTATTGTTGTTATTTTTTTTTTAAATGTGTACACACGCGCTGCGTTATCCGCACGTTGCTTTTATCACGACGGCATACGTTCGATTGAAATATTGCAAATGCTAAATTTTGCCACTTGCTCATCATTAGATACTTTTATGCTCTTGCAAAGAGTCAGATAGAGAGAGTGGGAGAGAGAGAGTAACATAGAGAAAAAGCTCGCTCAGTGTGTGACAATTTGTGTGTGCAAGTGTGTGTGTCTGAAAATGCGGTTCAGAGAATGTAGAATAACGCAATCAAAACAATAGCTACGGAAATGTCATGTGGAAAGGAATAACTGATAAAGCTTTTATAAGCAATGTTGTCAGATCGATTGAAAAACTAACAATTTCCATTTCCTGTAATTTAATGGGCATTTATGAAACAATTTTTATCAGCAAATAGTAAAACATGGCAACCTTATTTAATTAGAATGATATTTGTGTTTATAATAGCAACAGCTTTGTTCTATTACTCGAAATTTGTTACTGAATCGTGTACGTTTACTCCAAAAGTCCAGTAAGCAGATAGACACAATAGGGTGTCCCAAACAATGTTTCTTTTTCGATTTTTATGGTTGCTCAAGCTTGATTGAAAAGCTTATAGGGTCAAGTATTTTTGAGATTTTTTTCAGATTTTTCGGAAGAGGTTTAGAGGTCGCACACAGTGTTACCTTGTTGGCATAATTTATGCCGTTTTGGCAAAATATTTTTGACGTGACAACGTCTTAAATTAGGTTGCGGCTGGGAGTCACTTATGAAAAAGTGTAACGCCCGGTAACGTTACGATGAGTCACCGAACACAAGTAAACGCAATGTGTTTACTTGTGTGCCAGAAACGATTTGCTTTGCTGGCTTCTAGTGGCTGTTGGTCGGTGGTGTGAGTGTTTTTGTTTTTTGGCACATCATATATATGACGACTGAGCAAGTATGTATGTGCGTATATATGTGCGTGTGTATGAATCATAGAGTAACTCAGACTAGAGAGAATATTTGGCTCATCTGACGTTTCCTTTCACACTCTTCGTGATGCGGTCGGTGTGATAGAGAGATGTTTGACGAAAAGTGATATACACCAGGTGGAATTACAATAACTTCTTGCTTTAATTTTTCATGTAATTTTGGGGAAAAACTGTGAAATTTAAATCTGTTTTAAACTTTTTTATTGACTGTTATTGTTAGCATACATTTCTGTTGTATTTAAAAAAATAATTTTAACACACAAAACGAAATGCCGTTGTTGTTATTTTGTTCGTTGTTTTGAACCATCGCCTCTATCTGGTGTTAGTAAAGCAATTCTTTTCAACATCAAACGTAAATATCACACCAGGCCAAATGTCATAAATTTGGTGGGAGAACTAGCAGATCTACTATAAGTATTAATCTATGGTATGAATATTGATTTAGATCAGTCTGCATTGGATAAGGTATTATTTTTTGTTTTTTTTTGTTTTTTGTTTTTTGGCTTTATGATATGTGTAGTGTATGTTTGTGTGTAGAAATTTTCATATGAATTAGGTAGCCAAAACGAAACAGAGAGCTGCGGTCGGCTTTAAAAACGATATGCGAATATGATGAATTGAAATACTTTTTGGTTAGTAAATTATTTTCTTTTGTTTTTAATAAAAGAAATGTTTATTTTTTATAATAAAAGAAATGTTTATATTTTATAATAAAGGATATGTTTATTGTTTATAATGTCACATTTGATAATGTGTTCATAGAAATCGCACAGGTACCTAGATGGTGTTGAAATTACTTCTATTTTCCTAAACCATAAGTTTCAATAAATGTTAAAACATCGCCCGTGAGTTCTAACACTCATTGGGCAAGTGAGTTCATTGCACTCCTATTGTGCAATTTAATTATATTCATATCAATAAATATTCTACCGAGAAAAAGACGTTGTCACGTAAAATCTTCGCCCGTAAAACCGACTTTACAGGCAACAATTTTTTGGTTTGACACTTGTTTTTTGAAAAATTATGCCAAATTTCTCAACATTTTTCCAGTCTTTTTAATTTTAGTGCAGTTTTTTATCACAATTTTTTTGCAAACGGCACAATTTTTCGAATTGAAAGTTTCTCCTTTTAATTTATCTGAAAAAATATATTTTTACAGCATATTTATCGCTATATTTGCCTGGTACTCACTAACCTCTGTTAAAATTTCGTGAATAACAACCCTGCATTATGCCAAAGTAATTTCGTTTAAAAAAATTTGATACTCCGACTACTTTGGCAAACAAAGTAACTCCACAGGTGTAAAAACAAAAATGAAATTCATGAAATATTAGAAATGGGTTGACCATTTCAAAAATGTCCTTATAGAGATAAATGACAAAATTCTTTATAAAATGTTGCCAAAATGCTTTCCTGAAATCAAGAGTAAAAAAACCGATGTAAAACTCATGTATTACCTAGAAATAAGTAGTTTTGGGCCGTACAGTGCCTCCAATATGTATCAATATGTGATTTTTTTAAAATGGTCTAAATCTGGTAGATGTTTTTTTCGAAGTGCCAGATATAAACTTCAGAGAAAATCTCCTGGTTCATTAAGATAGTGATATCAGACAAAGAAAATTACGAAGTAGAGACGATTTGATCACTCTTCTCAAGGATAAGTGAAACGGATTCCAAAAGAATTATCCAAAATTTGGGAAATTATATTCTAAGATGATTGGAAGAAATTTTTAACAACAACAGATCTCAGACAAAATTCTAAATTAATTTTTTTAAAGTTTTATTTAAAAAAATTTTATACTTATTGGAGCTGAAATCACCCTTAGTTTGGCTTTCTTTGTTGTTGTAGAAATTGTTAAAATATTATAGCGTAGTGTTTTGTATGAAATTAAGATACATGCTATAACAAATTAAAACCATAATAATACTTCTTTTTAAGCTGAATGGTTAACTTATAACAGCTGTTTAAATGCAAGATATGTACTCATTTCTTGGAGGGCCTGTAAAAGTTTTGGACTCTGTATTACAAAAACGACTAAAAAGTCAATTTTAGCATGATGATTTTGCAAACGGCACAATTTTTGAGGACATTTGGCATAATTTTTTAGTCGGTCTCTGGCAACACTGGTCGCACAAGTCGAATTTCCCTCCAAGAATCGAGTATTCCGGACGTTTTCTGAGTTTTACTTAAAACTCGGTCAATAACCACGATTTTCTTAGTTTGTAAGTCAACATTTTTAAAGCACAACGTTCAAACTTTTATTGTATATGCAGAAACCACCAGTTTGGCAATGATTTTGCTCAATACGGTACAACGTGTTGAATTTTTTCGTAAATTTTGAATAAATTTTGTTAGTAACGACAAACAGTGCAAAAAGACAAACAGTTTAGAATATTATTAGGTTCATATAATGGGTAAAGAGTTTTAAAGTGTGATAACTCTGGAACAGTAAAAACAAATTAAAATTTTTTTTTACAAAATTGCTTGGAATTTACCCATCTTTTAAAGTGCATCATTAGTATTTTAAATTTTCATAGAAATTTAAAACAAATCCGATGCAAAAATAGGAAACAGATTATAATATTAATAGTTTCTTACAATGGGTAAAAGGCTTTAAAATGGTATAACACTGGAAGAGTAACCGCAAATTCAACATTATTTTACAAAACTGCTTGGAATTTATACGTCTTTTAAAGTGCATCAATAGTTTTTTTAATTTTCATAGGAGTTTTAAAAGATATAAAGCGTTATTTTCAAAATTTATACAAAATTTACGAAAAAATTATTATGTGGTACCTTATTGATGAAAATCATTGCCAAAACTTGTAGTTTGTGCATACATATAAGGGTTTTTCAATAAGAGCGCAACAAAAGTTTTTTTTAAGTAAAACAAAACCGGTGGTAGATACCAATGAAATTCTTTATTCCTGTGAAAGTACGTTCGATGCCATTATGTATGAAGTCCAGACGCTGAACCCAATTTTCGACGGTTTTCAAGCATAAATTGGCCGATACTGCTGCAATTTCACGTTCGATATTCGTACGAAGTTCATCAATCGTCGCTGGCTGGTTGGCATAGACCATAGAATTGACGTAGCCCCACAGGAAATAATCTAACGGCGTCAAATCGCACGACCGAGGTGGCCAATCGACTGGGCAATTTCCTGAGATTACACGTTCACCAAACTTGGTTTCCAAAAATTGTCCATATTATCCAAGTCCATATTATCCAATTGGGGCCAAAAATATTCGGTTATCATTGAACAATAGCGATTCGTATTCACAGTAATGTGCCGGTTTTGATCATCACGGAAGAAGTACGGCCCAATGATGCCGCCAGCCCATAAACCGCACCAAACCGTCATTTTTTCGGGATGCAATGATGACTCATGGATTACGTGTGGATTGCTGTCTGACCAATAACGCATATTTTGCTTATTGACGAAGCCATTCAGCCCGAAATGAGCCTCACCGCTGAAGATGAATTTCCGATGAATATCCGAATCATTTTCAAGTTGTTGCTCAGCCCAATTCACAAACATACGACGCTTATGGTGGTCAAGCGGCTTCAGTTCTTGCGTCAATTTGATCTTGTAAGGATGTAGGCCAAGATCTTTTCGTAAAATTCGCCACAACGACGTCACAGAGATGCCCAACGCTTGAGAACGACGTGTGAGAGACACATTTGGGCTTTCTTGAACTGAAGCCTCAGAGGCAGCAATATTCTCGACACTACTGACACTTCTTTGTCTCACTGGCGCGGGAACATTTTGTACTGTGCCTGTGGATTCAAATTTTTCCACTAGACGCTCAATTGTTGATCTGGTAGGACGATTATGACGACCATAAATTGGACGTAGCGCTCTTAAAGTTGAGGCCACTGACTCCAAATTTCGGTAGTAAATTTTAATAATTTCGACTCGTTGTTGGCTCGTATATCTTTCCATGATGAAATGGCAAACCTTACTGAAGAGAAATGTCAAAAGAGCGGGAAAAAATATGGCGTCGTTTGCTGTCCCTATCGATTTACTTTTGTAGCGTGCGTCTCTGTTGAAAAACCCGTTACAATAAAAGTTTGGACGTTTAACTTCAAAAATGTTGACTTACAAACAAAGAAAATCGTGGTTATTGACCGAGTTTTAAGTAAAATTCAAAAACGACCCTATTTTTGGGAGAAATTCGATTTGCGCGACCTCTAAACCACTTCCCAACAATCTAAAAAACAGCAGACAGTTGTCCGAGGCCTTCGGCCACGGACTGTCCCTGCAGGCTGTGTCAGAGACACGGCCATTAAGTTTAGCGTAGAATACGCCATCCGATAAGACAGAAAACATATATAACAATAAATGGTAAATAACATAAGCAAATGAATTTATTTATTTGATAGTTACTTTTGATAATATACATAAGCTTATGGTAGGAAAAATAGGATAAATATGTTTTATTATTTTAATTTACTAAACGTCAAACAGCATCAAACAGCATTGTTATTTTGCTTACTTGGCAGCACTTTCATTTAACATAAAAATGTATGGA
Source organism: Phaonia tiefii (assembly GCA_963931995.1). Lineage (NCBI taxonomy): Eukaryota > Metazoa > Arthropoda > Insecta > Diptera > Muscidae > Phaonia > Phaonia tiefii. The sequence continues at coordinate 248,289,777 of OZ008368.1, read as the reverse complement.
TTAATTTTTTCATATATTTGTTATAATTCAAATTCACATTTAACATTTTGTTTCACTTAAATACATAAGTAAATATACGAAATTTCAATATTTCATCAATCAAAACAACAGCCGAAGGTTTGTGTCCACACTGAAACAGCAGCATAGTTTGTGTCCACGCTACAAACTCAAACACTCAACCAAACACCACACATATGTTTGAGTGTATGTGTTTAAACAATTTTCATTTGAGAAATTTAAATATTAGGAAGATATCAACCAATATGAAATGTGTATCAATCGAAAGATAACATATTCATTTACCTACAAAAAAAATTTTTAAAAAAAGTTATCTCGCCGTTTCTTCATAATCAATGAAATTAAGATTACAACAATAACAATCTGACATGACTCCCTATACCGTAAGGTAAGACGTATTCTACGCCAAAAAATTCTCAAAAATACTTTACCCTATAAGCTTTCAAATAAAACTTGAGCAAAAAAAAAATGTTATTGATGGGACACCCTAAGGCACAACAATAAAAGATTGTAAAACCTTTTAACGTAATAGAACTAACTCCACCTGAAATTGCATCTAAAATAAATGCGTCTGAAAACCCAAACCACAGTCCATTTTCAAATTTAGTTGTTTTTAGATCCCCGTTATGTTTAAAGTTGTAATTTTCCTTTAAGGCTGTAAGAGATCATGTTTTCTCCGGTTAGTGAGAAAAATGTAAATGCCGGGGTTGGGATTCGAACTCACATTCGCTGGACGATCGTTTCGATGTTTGTGAAGCATCATCTTCAGCAGCGTCTAGCCCGTTAAGCCACTGCGGTGTGTATTTACACAAGTCACTAACCGAAGACATTTATTGATTGTGTGCAGAGTGATTGTTGTCGCTACTTACACATTGCTTTCCTACTTACACGCACTGATGCAGAAGTTTTTTGAAAGTTCTATTTATAGAACGAACAATTGTAATTGTAGTTGTCTCGTTCTATTTCTCGTTCTATTCGTTCCACCATATGTTTCAAATTTAGTTGTTTTTAGATCCTCGTTAAGTTTAAAGTTGTAGATCATCTGGGTACACTATGGTGAACTGCATTTAAACAGGGGGTATCCATAAACTGACCAACTGTTTTTGATCGAAGAGCTGAATTTTGACCCAAAAAGCGGGTGTTTGTTATTTTTAACAAATGAGTTAACATTGAAATAAATGAAATATAAAATTTAATAATAGTTTAAATTTGATTTAAAAATAAAATATTTTTTTTTGATTTATTAATCTTTATGTGGCAGTCGGTGGTGCAATGGTTAGTGTGCGCGCCTCTTGTAGACGAGATCCTGTGTTCGAACCCTGCTCTGACCACCTTAAAATTTCTTTCGGCGGCGGTCACCTCGCATAGTGACGGCGACACTATCAAGTATATAACCATGAAAAAGCTTCTCAAAAATACCGTTCGGAACCGGTATAAAACTGTAGGCCACTATTTGTGTTAAATACAATACAAATGTATACCAACGACAAAAGTCAACAAAAAAGTGCAAAATACATTTAAATTTTTCAGTTCTACACCAAAACGACATGAAAAAGTTAAGTGAACATATTTTGTAACTCCACCTGGTGTAAGTTAATTTGAAATTTAATTACTCTTATTTCCACAAACCTACGACGAAGAGTGTTAAATGAAAAGTCAGATGAGAGAATAAATGTGTCTATACTATATTCGTCTGTGGCCGTCGGTGGTGCAATGGTTAGTGTTCGCGGCTCTTGTACATGAGATCGTGGGTACTCCCTGCTCAGTCCACCTTACATTTCTTTCGACGACGGTCGCTTAGTGATGGCGATACTATCGAGTACTTAGCCATGAAAAAGCGCTCAAAATACCGTTCGGAACCGGTGTAAAACTGTAGGCCCCAATCAGTGAGTGTAAAAACTAGAAAGCGCACATCTCGCTGATTGTGAGAAGCTCTCCTCAATCCCTTCATGGGATGTTATGGGACACCATTTTTTTATACTATATTCGTCTATGGATGGCGGTAGAATTCAACGAAGTTTCTGATGATGAAGTTCACTAACTTTGAAACGATGGTCTGATAATATGAACTGTTGAAAATTTTATATTAAAAAAATATAACTTCCAAGCTAAATTATACTAGACTAGTTATAAAGGCAAAAACATCATAAAAGCGGAATTGAAATCCAAGGCGGGATGAGACGTTGGTCAGGTTAGGTATCCACGACACACCTGATCGACTGTGTAGTAGGGAAATGATAGAAAACAGAGTGGATAATCGAGAGAGCTATAAGCAATCAGACGCAGACCATGCTGAAAACGAAGTTTAAATAGTATTTGAATGGCAGCTAAATTATATTTTATGTTGGTTGCATCGAACAAAAATACGCATTCCATTTTATTTCCGTCCGTCGCCTACAACCTCGTCGTCATCGAGAGAACGTAAAGAGAGGGATAGAAACTCTTGTGTATTTCTCTATGGTTGGAATCATAGAATAATATACTAATGACCAGTTTCACAGTTGAAAATTCTACATTTAAATGTAGTTTAAATGCCAGATGTTTGTCATTCAATATGAAAATTGTCTGTGAGCTTTTAAATTGAGCTTTTAAATGACGAGTGTGAAACTCGCCCTAAGAGTGTGCAAGAGCTGTTTTATTTTCACCAAAAATCCGGGAATTTTACAGAACGAAGAATGAGACCCGTAAATTCTACCGAAAAGTACAAAGTCAAACCAACAGAAATGGATCAGGGTCCCCCATTTGTAGAGATAAGGACGGGAATCTTGTCACAGATGTGCAGAGCATTTTGGGAATATGGAGATTTCACTGCTCTGCTTTTCTTGTCCTTGCAGACTTCAATATAGGTGAGGGTGTGGATCAGATACAGGACGCTGGCGTAGACTGCCCCTCCTAGCCAAAGCGAAGGAACTGCAATTTCCCGGATTAAGAACAATGAAGTCGTTGGTGCTGATGGACTACCGGCTGAGCTGTTTAAAGCTGGCTAGGCGAATGGATGCACGGCGATTGGAGTCTTTGCTTACTGTGTCCTGGTGTCAAAAGAGGCTACCCGAGTATATGTACCAATTATCGTGGAATAAGCTTTTTATCCATTGCATACGAGTTCCCTCGAGCCATAAATGAGAGTTTGGCTTGGACAGTAAACGGGTACAAGGCAAAATTAACCATAGAGTAATGTTACCTAGTGCTGCCATTATTCTCATCTGACATTTCCTTTCACACTATTCGTGGTGCGGTCAGTGTGATAGAGAGTTATTGGACGTAAATTGACTTACACCAGGGGGAATTTCAAAAAAAACTAGAAAAAATTTAAATGTGTTTTTGACTTTTTTGCTATTTTTTTTGTTCGTACATGTTTGTGGTTTATTTACACAAAAATTTTAACGCACAAAACGAAATGCCGTTACATAAAATCCACCCATAGAGGAATTTAGGATAGAGTATTTCATTCTCTCATCTGACGTTTAATTTCACACTCTTCTTCGCAGGTTTGTGCAAATGAGAGAAATTTGATGTAAAATTAACTTACAGCAGGTGGAGTTACAAGAACTGTTGACTTAACTTTTCTATTTCATATATAACTGTGAAATTTAAATTTATTTGGAACCTTTTTGTTAACTTTTATTTTTGGTATACATTTATATTGTATTTAACACAACGATTTTGCCACAAAAACACGAAATGTGGATATTATCCCTTTGTTGGACGTTGTTTACTATTGTCTCTATCTGGTATTATTAAACACATGCTTTCCACCATCCAATGTTCACTTGCAACCATACCTATGACGTTAAAAACATTGAGGGAATAAATTACTCTATCCTAAATTCCTCTAAGCATCCACCCGATTCAATAATTACAATTACATTTTCGAGGTTGTGGACGAATATATTTACCTCGGATCTGCCGTGAACAGAAGCATTAAAGTCAACTTGGAAATCAAAGGGAGTATTGTGCCTGCAAGCAGGTGTTATTACGCCATACATGGGGCAAATTATATGACAATTATAATTTGTTGTTTAATTTGAATTTCCTATCCAAATGCAAATTCAAAAAACTTTCAATACCATTGGTAATTGTACTTTTTTTCAAAGTATTTCCTTCACATCTGGCAATTTTGGATTTCAAATATTTTATACAATTATCGATACCATAGAGTAATGACGTATAGAGATGCCAACTCTCTCAGTAAATTGATGACATTTGGTGTATTTCAGATGGGCGGTTGGTTGGTGGAAAGTAATGGCTCAAACTATCCAACAATAAATCGGCAACGGCATATCGATTTGTGCGTTAACATTTTTCTGTAAATACACCACAAATATATTATAACAATAAAATATAACAAAGAAGTCCACAATACGTTTAAATTTCACAAATTTTCATCAAACCGACATGAAAATTGTAAATAAACAATTTTTGTAATTCCACCTGCACTGAAAGAAAAGCGCGTCATAGCATCAATGAATGGGTTACATTAATGGGTTTACATTGATGCAAAGAAAAGTTTCTTTGATGCTATGAAATGTTACATTACTTCAATGAACTCCTTCATTGCTGCAGTTTTTGAATTTGTGGACCGTCATTAATGCTAAGAAACCTTTTACATTGATGGAATGAAATATGTTTTTCATGTAAATATGGGAAACTATAGAGAAAAATTTTGCAGACATTTTATCGACATTGTAGAGTAGAATCTATTAAATAGGCCATCCTTTACATTACACTCATTTTATTGAATTTTAAAATATTTTTTCTAAAAAAGCAATAATGAAACAACTTTATTTAATATAATGTACAATTTCATCAATTTTGAACGATTCATTAATTTGGTTAAAGGATAATATGTACATATGTAGGTACGATTTGTATAAATGAATGTAGGTATTTATGTATTATTTATGTATGTATGTACAGTAGCTGTGACACAATATATGAGTGCCAGTATGAGATAAGGAATAAATAAGAAAAAACTAAAAGGCTGAAATGCAGAATCCCGCGCCATTTAAAAAAAACTAAAATTGAGCAAAATAAGGGGATTTCAAAAACCAACATTTTCGGCCGAAAAAGGTCCAAAAAATTTCCCAAAATTCAAAAAATTCCGAAATCCAAAATTTGCAACAGAGATATTCCTGTCCCGGGCCTCGTCCCAGAAAACTTAATAATCGTCAAAAAAATCGTGCCACAAAAATCCAGGCCCATAGCTCCTAAAATAGGGATTCCCTCTAACTTCTCCATTTTAAATTTTTTGCTCTTAGAATCGTGTGTTCTACACCACCCCCCCCTCCCCCCCACATTTTTTCTGACCATTTTTGGACCCTATGGACCCCATTGGTCCGGCCGACAAAAAAAATTGGTTTTTAAAATCCCCTTAGTTTGCTCTATTTTCGTTTTTTTTTAAATGGTGCGGGGGTGCATTTTTTCCAAATTCTTTACATGATTGTGTGGCAAAAGTTTAAATTGCATGTAGTTATGGAAACTGTCTTATACCCTTAATGAAACATATTCATACCATTCATACCATGAATGAAGCCGGTTCATATAATCAATGAAACATATGTAGACCTTCAATGAAACATGTTCATACCATCAATGAAACATGTTCATTAATGAAACATCAACAACAACAACAATCAATGACTATATTTCATTACATCAATGAAACGGTTCATAATATCAATGTAGCATTTCTCTTTAATACAATGATAATGTTCCATTGCGGTTAGAAAGTTTACATTAATTTCAGGTCTATGAAACATTTTTCGTTTAATGTAACATTGTTCATAGCATTAATGAAGCCCGACATTGGCTCAAAAACAATGACACTTTTCATTGATGCAATGTAAGAATTCATTAATGGTATGACGGTTTTTCTTCAGTGTGGTGTAAGCCAATTTACCTCAAATAACTCTCTATCGCACCGATCGCACTACGAATTGTGTAAAAGGAAATGTCAGATGAGCACAATGGCAGCTCTATACGTCATTACTTTATGATCGATTCTTTCGAAACCATAAACCTCTACATATGAAATACTTTGAAAACAGAATTGCCAGCAGTCAAACAAATTCAAAATAATTAAAAGCATTCTCATATTTCAGTCCAAAAACCTGCATTTGCTTTTCCTAAGCAAATGGAAATTCAAAATTTTATAATTCTTTTGCATTTTTATTAGATAAATCAATGCAAATTAAAATCGAATGTAAATTAAAAAAACCATGAATGTATTGCGGGTTAAGCAAGCACTTCCGAGATAAGAATCTCTCTCGAGAAACGAAGATCCAACTATACCAGACTCACATACAACCTGCCTTGCTTTGTGGCGCAGAATCCTGGGTCATATCTAACGAAGACGAAACATTACTGGGAGTCTTCGAGAAAAAAAAAATTACCCAGTGCGAAGGGAATTCATAGACGTACTCGAAGGGCATCGAAAAATGGGACGACCAAGATTTCGCTGGAAATACTAGGTGGAATATTGTCTAAGAGAGCTTTGTGTTACCAACTGGTGGTGAAAAGCTGAAGATCGGGCCGGTTGGATAAACATAGGCCACGCCACCTAAGTAAGTAAGTAAATCCGAGGACTAGTTGGAAATGAGAAAAATCTTTAATTTTAACAATTTTCGTTTTAATTGCAATCTACACAAATAATTTTACTTTAACACTTCATTGCATTTAGAATTTTTGCACTTGTTGCCCCTTTTTTTAATGGACTCAAATGCAAATTTTCAAATGCATGGCAACTTTATTCTCGATCAGAATTCCAACAACTTAGTTGATCAGCTGTTGCATCGAACCCATCTGGTTTAAATACAGTAAAGCTGCAACTTTTAGGCTCAATCGCACAAAATACACAAATATAATTACATATCAGCGTCTCATTTTATGGGAAATCTGTTAGAGGATTGTACATTCGGGTGTATAGCGCGTTTACATGCACTCTTTTATCCTGATAATGTCGTGATGTGATTATCTTCTACGGCAAAAACGGTGTTCACATGCATTTTGACTCGATTTTGTTTTGACATTTTTGTATTTCATGTTGCCATAATGGAATTATTAGCATCATACCATACTGGCACAGTCTGTCATTTTTCTATTTCGTTCTTTTTTCAAAATAACTATTTATTTAATTAACGAAATTTGTATGTGGAATTTATTTAGAATTTCTTAAAATGTTTTACGTTTGTAGAAAATAAAAAGTTAAAGTAAAAGCACCTTACCTTGTAACCAAGATATATTGAAAAGGTAGAAGCAGTAGATTTTGTTGCTGTTGTAGGTTTTTGCTTTAGATTCCTAAGTTGTCAATATCAGCTGATTAAAACACATACTCATTGAATGGATATTGCATATTATCATATATGTAAGGAACAGCACTGGGCATCAGATGATTCCTTTTTGCTCCTCGGATAATGTCTGAGGGGGAAAAATGGTCCTCACATATAATAGCGTATTTTGAGAAATTCTCGGTTCATTTGTTCCTTCTCCGCTTGCCTGTTGGAATCCTGTGGAGCGACCCATCTTCAACTACCTTTTTCTTGCAAAGGACGCAGTCCCAGATTTTTCTTTTTTCTTACTTTCTTAAATATAAATTTTGAAAATAAACTTTTTCACTCTAAACCGCGTAGCTTTATTTCTTTGAATCAAAACAGTGCAAACAACAAGTAAACAACTTTTGACAACTTAGTTAACCGTAAAAATATAAACAAAGCAAATCAACTGTGAACTGCGCTCACCTTTATTAATACATCTTGCTTATAACACTACCTCGTATATCAATTGTCATTAATGTACATGTTCAGTGAAGTACATTTTCTATACATTCCATATCCTGTTCACACATTGTCATACTGAAAGTGCGTGTACAACTCTGCGGTTGCAATGATTTGTGACTTGATAATAACATTATCGAGATAAATTTTCTCGATTTTGGATACAAAAAAATTTATGATAAATCACATGATAATAGTGTGATTCGTTGATTATCGAGTCTATCTGAAAGTAAACGTCCTATTTCTTAGATTTAGATTTCTTAGAAGTCCGTGCAAAATCATTTATATTTTTCATAAATGCCTCCTGTAGTGCATAGCCCCGCCTACAGACGAGGTCTACCCAAACTCGAGTTGCTACATATTTTTTTAAATGTTAAAACGCTATCTTTTCTGACAGTGTAGTAGAAACTTTAAGCTACGCTTTTGATTTTTAGGGTGGCAACACTCCTTCTAGCTTTCGAGTAATGTCAATTTGTAATGACAAGTGGCGAGTTTCACGCGGTTTTTATTAGTTTTGCAAACACAGCAATTTTTGCATATATAAAAAATATATTTTTTTTTGTCAATTTCGATTTAAAAAAATACCAACTTGTAAGAAATTTTACGTTCTTTCAGCAAGTACGGTGAGTAAATTGAAACATGCGTTAGGGGTCAAAACAAAAATGCATGCATTACTTACGTATTTTAATACGTTAAATAAGTGTTGAACAAGAATGCTGAGTTTTATTATGAGTGGAAGCTATTGCTTGTACTTGATTTTAAATAATCTCGAGTAAATAAGAATTATGTAGTAATTTTGGTTTTTAATAGCAAGTAATATGAAATTCAAATTACAACACTTTGTATTTCACAATTCGAGAAAGTTCCTGGCGGGTTTTGGTTATACATTTTTGATAACACCGTGCGACAAATGAGCAGTTTTTGTATAGGGCCTCAACAAAACCAAAAAAACCATTTCGAGGTTTCAGAAAACCCCCCTCGGTTATAGCACTGATCAATTATACAATTTTACATTTCTACACCAATTTTAGAGTGCTATATTCAACTTTTGTTGATTTGTGTGTTTTGAAAAGTTATCAAGAATTTTGTGGGCTATAATTCCTTCTAAAAAAGTTACCCCAAATTATTTACCTTGTGCCTAATATTATGCAACGATGAAAGAGCTACAATTGTTGTAATGAAATATATGTAACAGTTTAGAATATATTGAAGTGTAATCAGAAGCACAGCTTTTATCAACATCTGAAATCTTCTTTGGCTTATTCAAAAAATTGTGCCGATCAGGGCCAAAACCTCGCCAATGGAATTTCAACATTTTTTGGTTTCGTTGAGGCCGTAATTTTACTGTCGCACAGTGTAACGCTGCTAATAGCGTGTATTTGTAAAACGAATTACTGTATTGGTTCGTTGAAATAACGAAAAAATATCATTAGGGTCTTGTAAAACGAATATCACTATTAGTGAGTGACAAAATAAAAGACCTTTTGATTTTCTGTATATAATAATGGCCTGTAATAATGTCCTGTCACGAGACAAAATGCTTTTTAAATGCCAACAATTTTTACACGGAAGATTTTATACGCTTTATAAAAACCACATTTGAAGCGATTGTGACTGGAAAGGAATCTTTCGTGTGACGTCTAAAATGTTTTTTCAAAAACAGGCTGTAAATCGTAACATGAACTGTCGCCAGAAAATTTAATGTGAATGTATGACAAATACAAGTGATGATTATTAAAATTAATAAATAAATATGCATACAATTTGATACTATTTCTCATAATTATTAGTTTTGAGTGTAAAGTTTGCAGATGTTTATAAATTTATGTTTTATTTAGGTATAAAACACAACAACAACACATTTGCGTAATTTGTTCACAGCTTCTGGCAACTTTGATCCACACACAGAACCTTAAATTTTCTCGACTAAAGCCCCGTATTCAGTTCTTGCCAAATTTTCGTAAGAAATTTATTCACGGAAAATTATGTTGCTGAGAGTTACCACCTATATTTGATTTACCTTGCAAATATTTCATTTATAATTCCTCTACCCGCTTAATTTTATTTTTAACGCATGTCATGTTGGTTGTAGTTGCTAAAATTATCGAAATGTCAAAATTCCGGTCCCAAACAATTATCAAACAATTGTTTTCATACGAAATAACTTTGACATAACAACCCTGTACTTGATTTTGCCTACGAAATTTTCGCTGAGTGCTGAGTACTAAGCAAATGAAAAGTGAGCGAAATTTTCGGTTCATGAAATTTTCGTTATATTTTATACACGTACTTCTTATAGCAACGAAAATTTCATAAAAACGGATTACCGGGCTTAAGATAAATACTCTTGCAACTTTTTTCTCGTTATAAAAACTCTTAGTTTTCTACTATTTATAAAAAAAAAACTTACTTTTATTGCAGATGATATCAGTGTTGCCAGAGGCTATCAAAACAACTTGCCAAAAAAGGTGCAATATGCAAAAAAAAGTGCTAAAACTGAAACTATCAACAACTGTAGCACTGCGGGCACTTTACGCTTTATATTTGATAAAAAAAAAACTAAATTTCGTAGACCATACATTTTCGAGCACCCTCACTCATAGAGGTATGGGCATATGTCATTTGATACGGACAAGTGTAACGCATAGAATGAGTCATATTAGATGGACCAAATTCGTTTTGGGACTTTTTAAGACTTTTGAGCCATGGCCGTCTGTCTATCTGACTAGTTTGGTCAACACGGTAACTGCCGTAAACCTCTTCAATGATCACAATGAAACTTTGTCATCGGCAATTATTTAACCAACCTTAGTTAGGGATGGAAAATAGGTGTTATGACCACACTCCTTCTGGTACACCCCATACAAATCGACATATTTAGTATTTAGTATATGTGATTAGCTTCAAATCAGACATTGCTTAATAATCTGTAAATTTCTACTCAACTGAAGAAAATTGGCGAGGTCACTACACCCTCCCATACAAAAGCTTGGCGACCGTCCGGTTCGTGTAAAATACTTCCAACCTTAGTGAAATTTGCATTAGGCTTCATTTCGTAAACCGCCACTCACTCACTAAAACAATGATGATTTTGCTACACTCATTTATGTGCCTCCCATACAAAATATGGGCGGCTTTCAGGATGACCGACACGATATCTTCCGTAAACCAAAATCGATCTCTAGTGAAATTTGGTACTGTGAAATTTGGTAACCATTTCCGAACCTCCCATAAAAATTTTGAGCGGACAATTACCTGGTAGTCATGATAAATACCCCAAATACACAACACATCCTAATTAAGTCGCTAATAAGATAATATTTTGCAGATATCGCTCAATTGAATATTGGCAAATTTGCCACGGGTAGCTGAAGGCTGATCGGGTGCCAAAACAAAAATATGAACCTTTTTAATGGAACTCGGACCCAAAGGATAACTACGGGTGAGGTTATGTTTAAAATTTATGTACTTGTTTCGAGTTAGGTTTAGCAACCATTATCGTTTCAGTACGTTAATTTGTTTCCCTACATTTTGTTTCTGGATTTGACTTATGAGAACGGTATCGGCTAATACTAAGTGTATTAAAATTTTAAACACGTACTCAAACTTTATCTTTATTTTAAAATTATATTTATTTAAAATAAATTATTTTGTCAAATTTTTAAAAATACACCTTTTAAATTCATATGTAAAATTAGTAATTCAGATTAAGTGACACATTTTTGTGTAAAATTGCATATACGAAATCCATACTTAAATCAGAAATGTATATCATTTTAGCACCAAAAATTAAAAAGCCGTGCTCAAATTTGAAATACTCAACCAGATAACCTCAAAAGCGATTAACCAAGTAACCGCTTTAATAAACGTTGTCTATTCGTCTATTCCATTTAGACCAGTACTAAACTTTTCACTTTCAAATTTCACGAAACGACAAATTTATTTTTGGTTTTTACAGTCCTGTTATCCCTACATCAAAATTAATGAAATTGATAAGAAGTCTAGAATAAATAGAAGAATAATTTGCAGTAACGAATTTTTTAAATGCCAAGTAACGTACATATTTAACATCGACACCCGTGATAATTCCATATACAGTGAATCAATTAAATTTACGTACACTCCGTTTGGTAAACAAAAAACCTTCTGAAACTGAATACGTTTTATAATTTTTCAAAATTTCTCTTACTGCCTTAAGCATGAAACACATAGACGACGACAGGCTACATGAACACACGACTACAAATGCCGCTGACTGCAAATGTAGACGTGTGGCAGCTACTGAATTATTTTCAAGACGGCAACTACAAAGTAAACAGCTGATCTGTAATGTTGACGTTTGTGTTATTGTGTTATTTGTGTGAGAAGAAAATAAAATGTCTGGAGAATATTTAATAAATATTATTACAAACATAACAAAAATTGTGAAAACAGTTGATTATTCTGTCAGTGGTGCCACTTCAGGCATTGACAGCTCTAACCTGTTGATTGTCGCCCACACAAATAGAAATTAGTTTAATTCAACTACAGCTACATAAGTAGCATAGACAACAACCTGCAGTCGTGTCGCCTTGCCGTCGTTAAAATATTCACTTGCATATAAACGCATGTATTTTATTTTTGACAGGTTGTGGTCGGTAGCCTGTCGTCGTCTATGTGTTTCATGCTTAAGGCAGTAAGAGAAATTTTGAAAAATTATAAAACGTATTCAGTTTCAGAAGGAAGAATAGTTCCAATTATCACAGCTAGGCGCGCTATGATCACGACGAAAGAGAGAAAAGGTATAATATCGAATCAAAAAAGTATACATACACACTATACTACGTATTTTGTTTTTGTTCTTCTAACGGTATTTCTGCGAAGTTTATCTGTACTTGTCATTGACACTCAATAGTACAGTAGTCTTAACAAAAACGATGTACAAGTAGACAGTCAAAATTTCTCTTCACTCAAATGCCAACAAACAAAACGAGTGAAACCCTAGTACTTCTCTACTCTCTCTTTTACTCTCTTCATTAAATATTTCAATACACAAGCAGCTTTTTGATAGTGTTATTGTATATAACTATACAAATTCCAACCATGTTAAGTAAAATTACATAAACTATGCAAAAAGTATGAAATAAGCAAGATATGACGCGAGAGAAAAATGCGTTTGAGTGAACTCCTACCACTTTTTCGTTCTCTTTTACCAGGAAAATGGGACGCGGTGCAGAAATTTCTTTGGAAATGCGAAAATTATATTTAGAAAAAAAATCTTTACGTGAAATTGGAAAAATAATCGGAAAATCACATTCAAGTATACAGACAATCATAAATTCCTACATATATAAACAATGACACTTTGCTCGTAAAGCAGCGTTCGGGGAGACCAAAAATATTAGCGCCCAGAGAAGAACGCTCCATTGTGGCCACTGTTTCCCGAAATCCAAAAATTTCGGCAGTTAAGTTGACGCAAGAACTGTACGAAAGCACAAATAAAACAGTGAATCCGCAAACAGTTCGTAATATTTTGTATAAAGCTGGTTACCACGGACGAGTAGCACGTCGAAATCCTTTTGTTTCCAAACCAAACAAACAAAAGCGATTGGAGTTTGCTACACAACACTTGGGGAAGCCGGAATCTTTTTGGGAAAATGTTGTATTTAGTGATGAGTCCAAATACAACATTTTTGGCTCGGATGGCGCGAATAATGTGTGGAGAAAAATTAGTGAGCCATTAAAAGAGAACAATTTAATTCCAACGGTTAAACATGGTGGTGGAAACGTCATGGTTTGGGGGTGTATGAGTGCATCTGGCGTTGGTGAACTTATTTTTATCACGGAAAAAAATTTACAAGCATGTTTATTTGAACATCCTCAAAAATGATCTGCGACCAAGTGTGGTAAAAATGGGTCTTAATTACAACAGTTTTTATTTTCAGCAAGATAATGATCCAAAACACACGTCCTACCTCGTCCGTGTATGGTTATTATATAATTGCAAGCAGCTTCATACGCCTCCACAGTCAACCGACATTAACAACATTGAGCACGTATGGGAAATACTAGAAAGGCGAATCCGAAAACACAACATTTCATCAAAAGAAACCCTGAAATCAGCTTTAAGGGAGGGGTGGGCAAAAATAACGGAAATCGACACCCAAGTTCTAGTTAAAAGCATGCGTCGTCGATTGGAAGCAATCATCGCATCTAAAGGAGGTCCAACCAAGTACTAAAGTCATGTAAAACTATTTTTAATTAAAAAAAAACAAATTTAAAATTAAAATTAAAAAAAATACAGCAGACAGTTGTCCGAGGCTTTCGGCCACGGACTGTCCTTACAGGGTGTGTCATAGACACGGCCATTAAGTTTAACGTAGAATACGCTATCCGATAAAACAGAAAACATATATAACAATAAATAACATAAGCAAATGAATTTATTTATTTGATAGTTACTTTTGATAATATACATAAGCTTATGGTAGGAAAAATAGGATAAATATGTTTTGTTTTGTTTTGTTGTTGTTGTCGTATTACCTATACCTATTTACTTATACCTACTTACTTATACCTACTTACTTATACCTATAAATCGACTATTTGTTGTTGTTGCCGCTATAGGAACTGTAAATTAAATCCATTATTAGGAATTTATACATTACATTAATATATACATATGTACATATATGTATGTAGGTATAAAACTTACCTATTTGATTGATATTGGGTGCTGCCGCTGCTGTTGCGATTTGTTGCATACTTGTTGTTGATGTTGCGCCTACAAATTAATTAACATTTTTAATAAAAATATATATAAACAAGGGAGCACAAAACTTACCTGAGTATTTATTTCTCTGCATAACAACCACTCGTCGCTTTCTTGTATTTCGTGTAGGTGCCATTTTGATTAGTAGTTTTTATTTTAATTTACTAAACGTCAACTGTCTGCTGCTGTCAAACAGAATTGTTATTTTGCTTACTTGGCAGCACTTTCATTTAACATAAAAATGTATGAATTAATTTTTTCATATATTTTTTATAATTATATATCCATGTTAAATTCAAATTCACATTTAACATTTTGTTTCACTTAAATACATAAGTAAATATACGATATTTCAATATTTCATCAATCAAAACAACAGCCGAAGGTTTGTGTCCACACTGAAACAGCATCATAGTTTGTGTCCACGCTACAAACTCAAACACTCAACCAAACACCACACATATGTTTGAGTGTATGTGTTTAAACAATTTTCATTTGAGAAATTTAAATATTAGGAAGATATCAACCAATATGAAATGTATATCAAACGAAAGATAACATCTTAATTTACCTACAAAAAAATTTTTAAAAAAAGTTATCTCGCCGTTTCCTCATAATCAATGACATTAAGATTACAACAATAAATACCCTATACCGTAAGGTAAGACGTATTCTACGTCAAAAAAACTAGTGCGTACGTAAACTTTTTTGATATGAATTTACTTAATTTTTTTGTTTTGTATAATATTCCTATCCTGTTTTTCTTTTCAAACCGTTGAAATAAGCTCCATGTGGTATAAAATATATAGATTTAAGGTTTAGGTTTAATAAAAAATAAATATCTACACAGTTTGGAAAAATAGATAAGACTTTTGTTTAAGAAAACCATGTGTACGTAAACTTTATTGACCCACTGTATGTTGCAATTCCTGGTTGGAAATAAGCATTAGTGCCAAAAATGGAGCCAAAAGAGTCAAAAGTTTGCAAAACTTGGTCAAAAAAGTGATAAAAGGCATTTAGCATGATTTATTAAAAAAAAAAGTGCAGAAGCCAAAAAAATAGAGCTAGAATTGCACTTAAAGTGCTAAACTGGCAACACTGGATGATATACTGAAATTCTCTCTCACTTGGTATTGAAACAACACACACCCACATACAAAACAAACTATCCCAGCAAACAAAATGCTCAGACATCGGTCAGAAATCGGTACGACAGTCGGCAAAATCTTCCGATATCGGATCCGAAATCGGGCCGAAGTCGTTACTAAAAACGTATGGAGTGGTTGACACGAAGTCTGACCGACGCGGCTGAGGGAAATCTGATGTTATGTACGACGCGTCGTACCGATGTCTGACCGATTTCTGAATAGAAGTCGTGGGAAATTCTGAAGGGAAATTCGACACGTCGTAACGAATTCGGACCGATATCGTACCAAATATCCAAATGTGCCTGCCGACGCGTCGTAGCGATTTCTGACCGATGTCAGATTCGAAATCTGACCGATTTCTGAATAGAAGTCGTGGGAAATTCTGAAGGGAAATTCGACGCGTCGTATCGAATTCGGACCGATATCGTGCCAAATATCCAAATGTGCTAGCCGACGCGTCTTAGCGATTTCTGACCGATGTCCGATACGAAAACATATGCAGTGGTTGACACGATGTCTGATCTACGCGGCTGAGGGAAATCTGATGTACGACTTATCGTACTGATGTCTGAAAGAATTCTGAAGTGAAATTCGTTGTTTCTTCCGACGCTTCGTTGCTATTTCGTACCGACTTCTGACGTCATTTTAAAGATGTTTGTTATTTGCTTATTTGAAAAATGTAAGTTTTATAAAAAATTTATTTGAATTAAATAACAAATTAAATGTAATACAATGTGTAGGAAATAAATGTAATTTTCAGACTTCAGGTATATATATATATAAAAGTTCAAATATTAGTTTAAACAAATTAAATGTAATTCAACGTTTAGGAAATAAATGGAATTTTAAATTTATGAGTCACGTCTTCTTTTATTACATTTATTCAATCTATCTTTTGCTAAATTGAAAAATTTCTTTGTATGCAATTCAACTGTCGAATGGTTTGTTTGTACAATATTATCCACTGCCAAATCTATAAAAATAAAAATTATTTTACTTCAAAAATTATTAAGAGAAATAAAAACTCATACCTTGAAGAAGTTTTATAAAGTAAAAATCCTTTACTGAAATATTGTTGTTAGCATTTGACCAAGAGAACTTTAAGGCACTTAGCTCGTCACTAAATATTAGTTTCAAATTGTTCGTAATAAATTTACGAACATCATCGTATGGTTGCCTGTTGAATCTCCATAACTAAAGTTTGATTTGAAAATATTAATATTGAAATATATAGAATAAGTAAATGTTTAAATTACCAGTTCCGCCTTTTTTTCCACGTCATTTTTTATTTCTTCGTCGAACTTCATGACATCTTCAACGGTTGACAGTGGTAATGAGGGTAATACGGACGACTGACCATTTTTTCGCTTTAATTCGCTTATTGTTTGATTTACAACGGATTTTAATGAAATAAACTCTTCCGTGAAATGAGTAAACATCTTCCTATTTTCCTCTTTCAATTTCGAATTCTCGTCATTTATACTCTTATTCTGTTCCACTTCTGTTTTTAATATTTTTAGCATTTCTTGGCTTTCTTCCCTTAGCTTCTTATTGTCTTCAATTAAAACTGTCAACATGGTGTATAACGTATTCTGAATATCTGTAAAAATAAAGCAAAATAAGTAAATAAAAATCTATATATGTAGTTGAATTACTTTTTATTACCTCCTCTTATTTCGCTTTCCATGTTAGTTCAGTAGCGGTATATATATACTTATTGAGTCCAATTTAAATTTAATATATTTTTGACTAATATCCGAAATTGAGACCGAAGTTAATTCTTCCGAAATTTCTTCTTTTTCAACTTTAAAAATCGCCAACGCTTCAGATAGCTTTGAGTCAATATTATGAAAATAGCCAAGACCTTTTATTTCATTACAAAACAAAATAAAATCATTTGATATTTTTTTAATTTCTATTATTTTATAAAGTGTTTTATTCGTTTTAACGCAATTGTCAGGTGAATATATTGAAAATTTTTGTTTTTCAGTTTGTAAAATTTTGAAATTGTTGCCTCCTATGTTACCTTTAAGAATTGGATAGCTAATTAAACTATTATTTGTTTTCAGACATATGCTTTCCTCTACAGTTCTATTTGAAATCTGGGCTAATATATTTTTCGCGTTTTTAACTTTTTTTTTCATTTGGTACAAATAATTTTCGAATTTAAAAGCGCTGAAATTATCCAGTGATCCATATTTTAAAACATCTATATTTAAATGTGTCAAAGAGTGACAGTTGTATGTTATATATTCTTGGCCATATAATTCTGAAACGCCAATTATATATTCTTTAAGAAGGCTCACGGCCTGTTCATTGTAAACAATACAAAGACTTTTGTCACACAAAATTCTTATTGCAATATGCAATTTGCAAAAGTGGTTGTAACGTTTATCATCTAAAACATTTTTCAATACTACTATCCCACTGTATAATAAAAATGACCGAAATTCAGTGGCTTTCCACCTATCTAGTTCGTCAAGCGTTCGGGGTACTCTGTTGAATTCTGAGCAAAATTGTTTATATAGTGCAATATTATTGTCAGAAAGCATGTTAATTTGATTATTGGTGAGGCTAAACTCTTCACCTTTTTTTTTAACCCATAGTTTCAGCAATTGTTTTGTAACACCGAGACAAACTACATGCATATAGTCAAGTGGAAACTGTGTAACACACCCTACATCAATAGACTCTAACAACAGTATTTCTTGTTTAGTGTGATGTTCTTTCTGTTCTCTATTTTTAAAGGAATCATTTGTCCGAAGAGCAGCATCACATGGGGGAAATGTTATTCTTTTCTTATAATAATCTCCCTTTTGGTTGCATTTGGTACAACAATAAAACCCTGAATGTGATTTCACGTTTAATAAGAAAGCACGAGCTGGAGCGTCGCAAACAAAGTGTCCTACTTCAATTGCAAATTGTGTGTTTTTAAATACAAATCCGGATTCTTTATAAGATTTCAAATCTGTAATTAGGTAATTTAAAAATTCATTTGGGTCGTGTGGCTTACTGAACTTATCAGTCAAGTTGTTCGAGTCAACATTCACGTAAACACCCACAAGGAAAACGGAAGGGTAGTTCGCTATGCTCACCATTATTGGCCATACGCATTTCTTGGAACTTTTAAAAAGAGGAAGTCCATCAATCCCAAAATTGAGCACTAATTTATTTGTTCCGGTCGTCAAATTTGTTTGATACAAAAAATCTGTTAAGCAATTTTCCAGATTATAATGATAATATGTTCCCTTTCCCATTTGTATGACACTTGTATTCCTTGGTGTTTCTCGTAAAGTACGAACATCTCGTGGCAAGCTATTGTCAAATTTTTTCAATTTATTCAGTAATTCCTGCATTGCTTGCACGGGTATGGAATATTTAATAGACCACAAACTCAAAAATGACCTAAGGTCTTCGGACCGATGTTCCTCTTTTTCCAAATTAATTATATTGGTATCTACACTATTTATTGGTTGGTCACAGCATTCTATTTCAGCACTGTAATTTTCGTTTGCACTATTTATTGGTTGGTCACAGAATTCTATTTCAGCACTGTAATTTGAAAAGTCTTCAATATTTGATTCACTAGCGTTTGGTTGGTTGCAAATATTTTCAAGGCCGTGATCATTTTCTTCTGCCAATTCTGACTCTAATAAAGACTTTAATAAAATTTGAGCCTCCTTTTTAACTTTTTTTCTGAAAGCTTGACGTGACATTATTAAAGTTTTAAAATTCGATCTATTCACTTATTTATTAATATTTCGTTCACCTCAGAAATAAAGAATGTAACAGAAATCGCGTGTTAAAAATACTTGTTGACACCACAAATGTATTTACACAACTAAGAAAGGGAACATCTTCAACAGACGAAAACCATAAACGCAAGCAAAAAAAAGAACAGTTAGAATTTATTTCTTTGGCAGCACAGCCACTCCGTAACAAACCAATAACAATCAAGAAGAATAAAAAAACAATACGTACAAGGCGTTCAGATATCAGTCCGAATTCGTACAGCCGTGGCGTACGAAACATATAACGAGAAACAACCAAAACAAAACAAAAAAGAAAAAAAAAGTAACTTAGACAGCGCGTTCAGAAATCGGTCAGAATTCTTACATACAAGAAACCAATAACACGAACAAGTAAAACAACAATAAAAACCATAATCAACAGACGAAACCATAAACGCAAAGCAACAAAAAAACAGCTAGAGAGTACAGCAACGTCCATAGTCACCAAAACAAGAATAAAAAATCAAAATGTCCCATCAGGCCCCGCGTTCAGAAATAGGTCCGAATTCGTACAGCCATGTCGTAACAAACAGTGATGGCGGGGGAAAAAAACAAAATAAAAATCCCTCCGACACAGTGTTAAGAAATCGCTCAGAATTCGCTCAGATCTGTCGGAGCAAAATAAATAAAAGTTTCCTTCGACGAGTCGTGGAGAATTCTGTACGATGTCGGTAAGAAGAGTTCAGACAATGTGCAGACTTGTCGGATATCAGCCAAAGTCGGAGCATTTGGTTTACTGGGTAGCTACCACTATTTTACTTTTCCTTACATTTAATACAAAACATTTTGTTACTAACCCTGCTTTCGGTGAAGAAATTTAGGAACTTTAAACGGTTTTTGCGTAACGAAATACTTAATTCACTTTTATTTGATATTTTTACATCCACTTATGATGAAATTTTTAAATCCACTAATTGTGAAATTTTTTTATACACCTTGCGTTGGGTTTTACTTTTTCTCTATGGTTTTACACAGAAATTGACACTGTTTTGCGACATTTATGGTACTTTATTATTTTCGCGATCTTCATTTATACCGTTCGTATTTGGCACTGAGGAAATGGAAATACGATAGGGGTGATTAAGTATGTGGGGGTGTTGAATTCTTATTGGATAAAAACCTTACTTTTATTGCATTTGCTTTCTTGATATTCTCTCTCACTTGATCCAACAGATTAACGATAGAGTTGATTAACTATGTAGGGTTGCCAGATTTGGTTGAATTCATATTCGATAACCGGATATTGGGATTCTTGTATTAAAATAATTTTCACAGTTCAACAGATTTCTAAGAAGGTTTTTCAAACCATTGTGCAAATGTAATCTATTTAATTGATTTAGTAGTGTTATTCATTAATATGGCAGATAAGAACTGTGCAACTCAGGTAAAATAATAACTTTTCCAGACGAGCTAAAAGGCGGATTTACTTTAAATTGAGCTGAATGGAAATAATGGGTTTTTCAATAAGAGCGCTACAAAAGTTTTTTTAAATAAAACAAAACCGGTTTTAGATACCAATAAAATTCTTTATTCCTGTAAAAGTACGTTCGATGCCACTATTTATGGAACTCGATTTCTTTTGCATGGCCACCACGGGCACGCATGCAGAAGTCCAGACGCAGAACCCAATTTTCGACGGTTTTCAAGCATAAATCGGCCGATACTGCTGCAATTACACGTTCGATATTCGTACGAAGTTCGCCAATCGTCGCTGGCTTGTTGGCATAGACCATAGACTTGACGTAGCCCCACAGTAAATAATCTAACGGCGCCAAATCGCACGACCGAGGCGGCCAATCGACTGGGCCATTTCGTGGGATAACACGTTCACCAAACTTGGTTTCCAATAAATTGATTGTGGCATTCGCTGTGTGGCTTGTGGCGCCGTCCTGTTGGAACCACATGTCCTCCAAGTCCATATTATCCAATTGGGGCCAAAAATATTCGGTTATCATTGAACGGTAGCGATTCGCATTCACAGTAATGTGCCGGTCTTGATCATCACGGAAGAAGTACGGCCAAATGACGCCGCCGGCCCACAAACCGCACCAAACCGTAATTTTTTTGGGATGCAATGATGACTCATGTATTACGTGTGGATTGCTGTCTGACCAATAACGCATATTTTGCTTATTGACGAAGCCATTCAGCCAGAAATGAAATTCAGAATTCAGAAATTGGACGTAGCGCTCTTAAAGGTGAGGCAACTGACTCCAAATTTCGGTAGTAAATTTTAATAATTTCGACTCGTTGTTGGCTCGTATATCTTTTCATGATGAAATGGCAAACCTTACTGAAGAGAAATGTCAAAAGAGCGGAGCGTCTCTGTTGAAAACCCCTTTAGCAGTCTCTCGAATTTTTTTTTTTTTGAAAATGTCATGTTGATAACTCCGAAAACCACAGAATTGCAATGTTTAGCAGATTGTTCCGAATTTGAAATGTGATGAATATCAACACAAATATTTTATTTTGGACAGTTAAGTTCGAATTTTCAGATCATTCTACCATTACATTTAAAATTTGGTGAGTTCACACAAAACGCAATCGAGACAAACAAGTCCCCGAATAAAAGAAAAGGTTAAATGGTCAATATGAGTCTCAAACGAAGTGTCATGACGAGCATATAAAACAGAACATATTTTGTATTATTTCAGAAAAAAACAATTTGTGAAATTGTAAAGTGAAGTTGCGACATTGTGCAAATTTTTACAGTTTTACTTTAAAAAATCCACTATATTCAGAATACAATATTAAACATTTTTTGGTTATAATAATTTGGTTCTCATGCTGAAGTTTCTACTTCTAATAACATATTTTGACAATAATGATATTTGTTTTACGGTCAATATTTGTTTCACGTTTCTCTTTAGTTTTGCACAAATTGTTTTAAATTTCGCATATTATCATAAATAAAATCGTATTTGTTTTAAATTTTATTTATTTATTTAGACCAAGAGAATATTTTTTCATATTTTACAACATAAAACATGCCATGGCAGATCCGAAGTACTTATTTTGCGAATTGATCCTAAACTGCTGCCAGCGCTAGTTGGCGCAGTTGCTGTCATTAAATATCTTGAAGAGGATATCTCTTTTGATGTTGTTCTTCACTACAAGAAAGTTTATGTAAAATAGAACGAACATGTAATAAATTAGAATAGAGAAAAAATTTCTCTAATTTGACGTTTCAGCTCACACACTTCGTCGTGGGTTTGTGCGAATGACAGATTTTCGGCGAAAAATGGCTTACACCAGGTGGAGTTACAAAATCGATTGACTTAACTTTTTCATTTCGCTGTGTAATTTAAAAGTATTATTGTCTCTATCTGGTATTATTGAACTAAAGCATTCCACCATCCAACGTATGCATGCAACCATACCTCTGAAGTGAAGTGAGAACAAACTTCTCTTCTATGTTTTAATACTATGGTAATATACTATGGTAGAATTTACACAATATTTTCTGTTTTATATGCTCGTCACGACACTTCGTTTGAAGCTCATATTGACAACTTAACCTTTCATTTTATTCGGGAACTTGGTTACTGCAGCCTTTGACAGTATTGTACTTCAAGAGTTGTTAAGAGATTGAACAATCGATTTTTGCCTCACTTGTGAACTCACCTAATTTTGAATGTATAGGAAGAACGAATTAATCAACGCACTTTTCAAACTCCGTAACAATATGCTAAACATGTTATGCTAATTATGTTATTATGCAAATTATTTTAATTATGTTAGTTTCTTATCGCACGTTGCGGGATGGAGACTAAATGAACAAAAAAATAAACAACTTTTGTTTTAACACTATTATGCTAATACCCACTATTATCAACAATATTGTTTACTTTTGCTTTGGCTTGTTTCTAGACTAACTAGATGTCTCACATATGTTGGGAAATTTCTTGTTTAATGGGAAGTTTTCTAGGTGGACCCTGTAACCAATATTTAGTATATATTGCAGTTTTGAACCCAATAAAAGTAAATTTAGAAAAGCCAAAGTGAAAGAAGTTTAAAAGAAGAAAATTTTCTTCAATAAGTGACTTTTCTCAAAAAGAGTAAATTTTCTCAAAAAATATACCTATACATATTCTTAAACCAACCTTTTCTTAAAAAAATACCTTAATTTAAAGAAGTACCTTTGTTTAAAAAAAGTAAATTTTCTTACAAAAAGTACCTTTTCTTAAAAAACTACCATTCCTTTAAAAAGTACCTTTTTTGTGAAACAAAATAACTTTTCTTGAGATAAATACCTTCTCTCAAAAATGTACCTATTCCTGAAAAATGGACCAATTTTAAAAAAAATCCCATTACTTAAGCAAAAAATTTCTTCAAAAAAATACCTCCTCTTAAAAAAATAATTTTCTTTCAATTAAAAATAAAATACTACCTTTTCTTTTCTTTTCCTTTCTTTTCTTTTCTAAAAATAAGTAAATTTTCTTAAAAAAATAACCTTCTCCTAAAAAGAGTACCACTTATTTAAAAAGTACCTGTTCTTAAAAAAGTACTTCTGTGTAAAATAAATTCATATTCATACGTTTTCTTATAGAAAGTACTTCTTAAAAATAGTACCTTTTCTTAAAACACATTAGATTTTAATAAAAGAATTAAAGAAGAAGTTGTTCTTAAAAAATTTTATAATTGTACAGAACGTATCTTTTCTTAATGATCCATTATTAGGCGTGTTGGTACTAACTAGTACATAATATATAGCGAGAGGAACTTCTTTCTAACCGGGTGTCCGCTGACACCTCATGTGATTTTTTCATATTTTTCAGCTTAATGTAAAATAAAAATATCTTTTAGCTCTCCTCAAATAATTTCTTATTCGACTTGCGTTGCACAGATTTTATCTCTAATATTAATCAATATCACTATTAAATCAATTAAGTTTACTAATTTTATACAACGTTTTGAGTTCTTTTGAACTCTTATACCTAATTATTTATAATTCAATAAGAATTCCCATATCCGGTTATTCAATACGTATTCAACATAATCTGGCAACCCCGCATACTTAGGCACCTCTATCGTATTTCCATATCCTCAGTGCCAAATGCGAGCAGAATAAGTGAAGATCGCGAAAGTAATTAAGTGTCATAAATGTTGTAAAATGTGTGTCAATTCTGTCGAAAATCCAACGAAATGTGTCTAAATCTAAAGTGCAGTTATTTCACCATAAGTGAATGTAAAAATTTAAAGAAAATTTAATTATTTCATTAAGACAAAGCAGTTTAAAGTTTCTAAATTTTCTTCACCAAAAGCAGAGTTAATCACAAAATGTCTTGTGTTAAATACAAAAGAAAGAAAAATAGTGGTAGTTTATTTTGTATGTTGGTGTGTGTTGTTTCCATACCAAGTGAGAGAAAATTTCAAAGGGTCAACTGCAATAAAAGTAAGTTTTTTGTTATCGCGAAAATTATAAACTGTTGTGAATGTCGCAAAAAATGTGATAATTACAAGTGTATGTGAAAATAGTAAAGAAGAATTAATTATTTCATAAAAAAAACCCGATTAAAGTTTCTAAATTTTCTTCACCAAAAGCAGAGTTAATCACAAAATGTCTTGTGTTAAATGTAAAAAAGAAGAAGAAAAACAGCGGTAGTTTGTTTTGTATGTGTGTGTAGTGTATGTTGTTTATGTATCAAGTGAGAGAGAATTTCTATTGATCAATTGCAGCAAAGGTAAGTTTTTTTTATAAACAATAGTAATCAAAGAGTTTGAATTAAGAGTACATAATTTTAAGAGTTTATGTTTGTTTACATTGCACGATTTGGATGAGGGTTTTGGTAAGGTATCTTAATCGAAATAATAGTCATGTTAGTCGATTATTGTTTGCTAAGTTGCAAAGAAACTGGTTATTTAGCGATAACTAATTTTATTCAACAATATTAAAAAGGGTAGAAAACGATGAAAGATGTCAAAAATTTTTTTTTCAACTTGGAGAAAATGATTCGCGTTGATTAATATAAGTTTCTTTATGAGGATCAGTGTTGCCAGTTTGGCATAAGTAATGCTCTTTTAATGCCTTGTTGAAATTGTCGAACGAAATTGAATTCGTTCACACTGGCATTTGAGCAATTTCGTTGAAAAATGGCAACTGTTTGTTTACAAACATTACAATTAGTAAAAGTATAGTGTCTGGGCACAATGACCAAAATTTTGCTAGGAAATGAATGAAAACAATAAAATAAATAAATGGTATGTGAACCTTAATATGATGCACTGATTCACAACGATTTTTTGTTTATTTTCACTACTCTATGTCGATTAAAAGTTAAAATTTCAATTTGATGAGTGAGGCGGCATACAATTGTTTTGTTTTTTGTTGTTATTTTTATTAACCACGTGTTCGGTGAATTATCGACGGCGTTGGATCAACAAAAAAATGAATCGACGGCATTAACTGAAATTTTATTAAACGTGATATTTCGGCCGACGTTACTTTTAGGCTCATCTTGTTGGTTGTGTAAAAAAATTTGATATTTATGGCGATAATATCGGCCTAGATTTTAAGTCGAAGCATTCCTTAATGACGGCGGCGTGAACTTCATAAAATTATCTACGACGGCGACACACCGGGAAATTTTCTGGCCGCTTTGCTCTCCTTGCATATATGCAAAAAAGAGCATTAAATAGTTTTGTTGAGTAAAAACAGCGTTGTATACGACAATTTGAAGTCAATTTCAACGAAATTGTTGTAAATATTCAACCTAAGTTTAGCCCAAATTGCGAAAGACTTCAATTTCGCGCAGCGGCAGCATAACATAATTTTTTTGGCTTCAGCACAATTTTTTTGAAACATGATGATAAATGTGTTTTATCATAATTTTCACGAAAATTTTGCAAAATTTTATATTTTTCATCAAATATTTATCATAATAATATTATCACAATTTTCAGTCTTTTTTTAATTTTACTTTTCTAAGTCTTTTTTTAATTTTACTTTCTAATGACACGTAACATGTGTGTATGTATAGTTTGGAATAAATATCGAATGTTTAGACTGAAAAGGCACCGGATGTTTTAATTTTGAATCATAGAACAATAATAGCTCTATTCCCGTACATTCTTCAACTTTTACTCGAAAAGAGTTCCCGTACTCAAGAAAATAGTAAAAGTAAATAGTCAGAAAATTTAAGAGAGAACAGAAAACATGGCGTTCTCTTTTACAACTTTATACTAGTATATGATGAATTTCATTTAAAAATCGAGATAAAACTGAAATTTTGAACCCGACCACCTCAGATATCGATGAAATTTTGTTCATAGCTAAATTTGATCAATACAAACAAACTCTCACTTTTAGAAATGACTGTTTTGGGATTTTTGGGCGTGGCACAGTAGTAAAGTTTTCGAAAAAACGCGTAAATGGTCGAAAAGAGCTCCATTTAAACTACAATAACTCAGAATTGGCTGAAACCGATTTCCATGATCTTGGTATCATTA
Source organism: Phaonia tiefii (assembly GCA_963931995.1). NCBI lineage: Eukaryota > Metazoa > Arthropoda > Insecta > Diptera > Muscidae > Phaonia > Phaonia tiefii. The sequence goes on along the minus strand of OZ008368.1, from coordinate 248,262,848 downwards.
AAAACATATTTTAACAGGCTTTATGACACGTTTAAAAAAAATAAAAAAATACTCTGTAAAAAATTTTATAACAAAAAAAAAATTGTAACTAACGAAAAAACCAAAAAGATCAAGGGTTTTTTTTACAGTGTAGTATTTTTTTAGAAAGGTTTATCCTTCACCTATACCATATCAAAAAATAAAAATGGGTTCTTTTTTAGTTTTTTTTAAATAACTTTTTAAGTAGTGTCACTTCTAGTAATACGTACCGAAGGTTTTCGAAATAATTCGAATAACAGCGAAAATATCAGGTCACATTCTTACACATTTACAAAATAGTTCAACAATTCTAACATTTTTTAAATGTTTACAAATAAAAAGCCATCAACAATTGTTTATATTATTTGCCATGTTTTTATTAATTTGTGTTTTATTTTATTTACATTTTTTTTAAGTTAATTATTTGTAAGAAATTTTGCGCTGCTCAAATCAATGTTGGCGACAGCTGGAAAATATTCAATTATATTTGCAGCCTCGTTTTCACTTATTTTACGAAGCGAAGCGCAACACTTATTAGATATTTTTATGCATCTGTACTTATTGTTTGAATTCATATTCACTCAAATTTTTAAAATATACGCGTAAAAATTGTAATGGGATATCTTGCCTTCTCGAAACTGTTTATAATTATGAATTTCGGTACCTTCATCAGGTGCATTTATATAGCAATTTTTAAGGCAAGCAAGAACTTTTTGGGGTTAAAACATATTCATAATTTTCCTGGGACAATGTTTATTTATTTTACCTGTAAATATGAAATATAAGGGCAATTACTAGAAGTGACACTACTTAAAAAATTATATAAAAAAAACTAAAAAAGAACCCATTTTTATTTTTGGATATGGTATAGGTGAAGGATAAACCTTTCTAAAAAAATACTACACTGTAAAAAAAACCCTTGATCTTTTTGGTTTTTTCGTTAGTTAAAATTCTTTTTTGTTATAAAATTTTTTACAGTGTATTTTTCATTTTTTTTAAACGTGTCATAAAGCCTGTTAAAATATCTTTATAATGATACCAACATCATGGAAATCGGTTCAGCCGATTCTGAGTTATTGTAGTTTAAATGGAGCAAAATGAATTTTCCTGGGACAATGTTTATTTATTTTACCTGTAAATATGAAATATAAGGGCAATTACTAGAAGTGACACTACTTAAAAAATTATATAAAAAAAACTAAAAAAGAACCCATTTTTGTTTTTGGATATGGTATAGGTGAAGGATAAACCTTCCTAAAAAAATAATACACTGTAAATAAACCCTTTATATTTTTAGTTTTTTCGTTAGTTAAAATTTTTTTTTGTTATAAAATTTTTTACAGTGTATTTATTTTTTTTTAAACGTGTCATAAAGCCTGTTAAAATATCTTTTGAATGATACCAAGATCATGGAAATCGGTTCAGCCGATTCTGAGTTATTGTAGTTCAAATGGATCTCTTTTCGACCATTTTCGCGTTTTTTCGAAAACTTTCCCACTGTGCCACACCCAAAAATCGCAAAACAGTCATTTCTAAAAATGAGGGTTTGTTTGTATTGATCAAATTTAGCTATAAACAAAATTTCATTGATATCTGAGGGGGTCGGGTTCAATGCATCTCGATTTTTACATAAAATTCATCATATACTCGAAGAATTTTACCGAGTAATAGTAGTAAATTGTCAAAATAAATTGAAAAAAATAATTTAATATCGGCAATTGAATTGTTTTTATTGTAAACAGAAACGAAAATACATAATATAATATCACTGTGGTCGATTCAAGCAGTCCGGGGTATTACCTTTTAAAAAAGTACGGGAACAAACCTAATATATTTTTTGTATGAGTCAACATACACCAAAGGATAGAATGAAACATATTTTCAATACATTTTCTGGCCTCATGTGTCAAAAGCGTTTTGACTCATCCTGTGATTTCAGCCTTAGAGGCCGATATCTTCCGAACCATTAACAAAACTTTAAAACTAAGAAAAATGTATTTCTGTACTAATTATTTCACTCTTTTTACATTACATTTCGTACAAAATGGGAATAAGTATATGACCTCTTATATGTGATGAGTCTATGTAAAGAATACTTTTGGCAAAAAAAATTAAAAACTAATAATCTAACTATATATGACAAAATTAAATGTATTCTAAATTTAAGAAGCTGAAGTTTTTGTGTGTGTTTATAATAGCTTGTAATTAAAAAAATATATTCCGCAAATTTAAAAAAAAAATTAAAATCAGTGTACATAGTAAATTTTCCGACACGTCGCCGCCACCAAAACTTTTTTAGAAGCTCACGGAGCCGCCGATATAGTTGGTTCTTATTGCTTTAAAATGTGAACTCATTTGATTGACTGATCCGATTTGACAGACTGATCCTATTTTAAGGGTTCAGTTATTTAAAAAACATCCCAAATTTGTACAAAACTGGCCCCCATCTTAAATTTTCTGTTGTGCCGCCGTCTTCGATAATTTTGTCTCGGTGCGGAGTTTGCCTAAACACGGAGTTGCCAACTGAAATGTTAATTTAATCTCAAATTGGGTGGTGTAAATGGCAAAGATTATACAACAAGGTTATTGCTAACCTGGCCGCGATAAACGACGGTGTAAATGCGTTATAACTCAGACGCACAGTTAGTCAAAGGAGGTGACACATAAATCACTCTGTGTCCGAGTTACATTTTTTTCTACCGCCTTGTACAAAGGCTGGCTTTGGGATTTTCATACTTTTTTGCGGAAACACGTGTGGCAGTGTCAACAATTGTAACCGAAATGCACACACCAACAAACACATAAATTCACAAAAATACACATGAATGCAGAAAATCCACATCATCTGTTGTTTGGTTCTTCCGTTAGATAAGAAATGATATGTTGTTGTTGGTTTTTATACATAAATAAAACATCAATTTATAAATATTTGCCAACTGTACACTCAAAACACATTATTCTGAGAAATAGTATCAAATTTTGTGCACATTTCTTTAATTATTTATTAATTTTAATAACCATCACTTGTATTTGTAATAAAATAAATAAATAAATGGTTTCCCATTACATCCCATGAAGGGACCGGGGAGAACTGCTCACAATTACTGAGCTGTGCGCTTTCCAGTTTTCACTCACTGATTGGGACCTACAGTTTTACACCGATTCCGAACGGTATTTGGAGAAGCTTGTTCATGGCTATATACTCGATAGTGTGTCGCCGTCACTATGCGAGGTGACCGCCGCCGAAAGAAATTTTTAGGTGGTCAGAGCAGGGTTCGAACCCAGGATCTCATGTAAAAGAGCCGCGCACACATCCCATTGCACCACCGACATTCACCTCAAATTTCACAGCATTTAATTATGACAATAGATGTGATGATTTATGGGCAGGTTCACAGTTGAAAATTCTACATTTAAATGTAGTTTAAATGGCCGATGTTTGTCATTCAAATGTCATTTAATATGAAAATTGTCTGTGAGCTTTTACATTGAGCTTTTAAATGACGAGTGTGAAACTCGCCCTTAGTCATGGCTGCGTTAAATTCGATACAGTAATCCGACCCGAAGTTATTTCCTCAACGCAGGTGACCGCTTCTACGTTTTATGTGACTATAACATTGGAAAATGATGTAAAAGTGAGTAAATCGTTACATGTGATATGACCCTAAATTGGCGGCTCTTTGTTTTGCCAGTTTTGTAAAAATTTTAGATGTTTTTGAAATAACTGAATAGGATCAGTCGGTCAAATCGGGTCAGTCGGCCCAACCGGCCCACATTTGAAACCGATCAGAGCTAAAAAAATTGGTGGCGAAAATTTTCGATCAGCTAACGCCTGTCAAACAGTTGATTCTTTGTGTTTTTATTATGGTTAATATTTTTTTGTACTTAGCAGAAAATTTACACCAGTTTAAAATTAGGTAAAAAATTAAACTTATGTTTATACAGATTAAAATTGTATGAACAATCTTCTGGGTTAGGTTGCATTTATACCTCAGGTTATCGCAGGTAGGTTAACCTTGTTCTCTAATCTTTGCCGTTTTTACTACCCAATTTCAGATTAAATTAACATTTCAGGTGGTAACTATTTTGACCCACCGATAAACTTTTAAAGGTTCAGGTATTTTAAAAACATTCCGAATTTGTACAAAAATGGCAGTCAAATTAGCTATTGTTAACCTCACTTTTGGGGTGGGTCCAACACCGGCTTCGGCATAGTATTTTGGTGTTATTAATTTGGAGGGACAGGCAGCGCCGTAGGCAAAAAATTATTTTAAAAAATTGCACGATTTTCTTTACATATATTTTGGAACGAAGTTCCTTATCGCACATTGCGGGATGGGGGCTAAATGAAAAAAAAATTAAGCATCGTTTGTTTTAACACTAGTATGCTACAACCCAGTATTATCAACTATATTGGGTAGTTTTGCTTTGGTTTGTATCTAGACTAACGGCTTGGATCATGAAGAAAGTAATTAACTAGATGTCTCATGTATGTTGGGAAATTTCTTGTTTAATGCGAAGGTTTCTAGGAGGAGCCTATAACCAGAATTTAGTATAAATTGTAGTTTTGAATCCAATAAAAAATAACTTTAGAAAAGCCAAAGTGAAGGAAGTTTAAACAAATAACATTTTCTTAAATAAGTGCCTTTTCGTAAAAAAGTAATATATATACCTATTCATACTCTTAAACAAAGTATCTAAAAGAAGTACCTTTGCTCTAAAAACGTAAATTTTCTTACAAAAAGTACATTTTCTTAAAAAAAGGTATTTTTTTCAAAATAAGTGCATTTTCTTAAAAAGGTACATTTTCTTACAACAAATAACCTTTTGTTAAAAAACTACATTTTCTTTAAAGAGTATCTTTTTTGTGAAACAAAATATCTTTTCTTGAGATAAGTACCTACTCTTAAAAATGTACCTATTCTTGAAAAAATGCCCAATTGTAAAAAAAATTAAATTTCTTAAAAAATAACCTTCTCTTTATAAAAAATAATAATAAATAACCTCCTCTTAAAAAATACATTTACTTGCAAATATTCCGTTTCTTAACAGTACATTTTCTTAAAATTAAAATAATACCGTTTCTTTTCTTTTCTTGAGATAAGTAGCCTTTCTGAAAATAAGTACATTTTCTTAAAGAATAACATTTTCCTAAAAAGAGTACCACTTCTTTAAAAAGTACTTATTTCTTAAAAAGGTACTTCTTTGTAAAATAATGCATACTCTTATGGCATTTTCTTACAGAAAGTACTTCTTCTTAAAAATAGTACATTTTCTTTAGAAAAAACATTAGCTTTTAATAAAAGGAGTACCCCTATTTAGAAAAGGGCATTTTCGGGAAAATATAATACATATTCTTACAAAAAGGATCCAAATATATCCGTTTTTTTAAAACATTCTATAAATAAAATTCTTAAAAAAAAGTTTATCATTTTACAAAAAGTATCTTTTCGTAAAGATCCATTTAAATTATCGTATTTTTCAACGGGCGCCTTATCTGTGTTGGATCTAACTAGTACATAATAAGGCGGTTTTTGTATTCCATTAAGCTATTGCCCCTTACGACTTTCCAAATAAAACGATCCACACTTAATACTTCGAAATGTGGCAACATTTGCTGTAATGGGTGGAAAAAAAAATTCGATATGGCAACACGTGCCAACAAATACATGGTAGCAGCACATGTTTGTTGTAGTTGTAACCAGCAACAACAAACATTTTATTTTCGTTCATTCGTTTCAGTTGTCAAACGCTACACAAATATATACCAACAATACAAGAATACAAACAAGTATAAAATCAAAATACATATGATTTTGACAATTGAAACGAAAAATGACATGGAAAACATTACGTCACCTGTTTAAACGACTATGAGTCCAAACAGAACCAAACACGCTTCAGACGACGACGAAAAAAATCTACAGCGTCTAAACGAAATGAGAGAGAGAGCGTCTGGCGACTTCGCTTGATTTTTTTTCTCTCTGCGTCATATATATTTTCGGCTCTCTTCTGGAATTTGAAAGTATGGAAAAATTATATTGTTGTATAGGAATTAAATTGCTTTTAAAAATTTATTCACTTTTATTGTACTGCGTTTAACAATACGTTATTTTTAACCCTTTTCTTTAATTTTCTTTTGCATTCACGTGTATGTGTTGGTTTCTCTTATGATTTTCATCAACATGTGGCAACTTCATTCTCTCAACTGAGAGATTTCGTGAGAGCGCCGCCAAGAAATTAGAAAAGATTCGATTCTAGCGACGAGTCGTCAGCCGCAGCGGAGGTTTCGTGACGATTTTTCCCTGCCAAAAGAAACCTATGTAGAAAAAACGTCATCGTCTGTAGCGTGTTTGATTATGTTTAGACTCTATACCTGATAGATAATTCCAACATGTTCAATATGTATAATATTTACCGCGCGATGTTGTGAACAATTTATTTCCAATTTTGTTTTCAATCGCAAATAAAAATTTAGAGATATAAAATTTAGAGATATAAAAGTACACGTAGTCTTCCATTAATTAAAATAAGTTTAATGAACTTAAAATGTATAAAAGCTCATTCACACTGACACCGAAAACATGTTTAATGTTGTTTTCGGTCAAAAACTCGCTAAAAATAAAGGTTTTGCCATACAAAATGAAAACTCGTTTTTGTCAAAAACACGCTCAAAAACTCTCAAATTAGCAATACAACCATGTGGTAATCAGTTCCTGATGATTTTTTTTTACTAGTGAAAGAAGAAGAACTGACAACTATTTGTTTGTATTGAAAGACGGACAGTGAAAATATTTAATTTCTGAACATTAAATGCATTTTAATGAAAAACAAAATATAATAGCCTACAATATGAAACAATTTAATTGTTTTTACGGAAAAATAAATCTAAACACACGACAAACTGGACATTATTGCGAACGAAAAGGTTTTTATTTTTAAGTTAGAATTTTCGTGTGCAGTTTCCATTTTGGAAATTTGTTGTTTTTGTTATTCAAAAATTGCAAAACGACGTAAACGTCAAAAAGCAAAGTGTGAACGGCCAAGTTTTCAATGCGAGTTTTAAGCTGAAAACGCTTAAAAATTTGCCAGTCTGAATGAGCTATAAGCCATTTTGCAAATTTCTGCTTTTGAGTCTCTCCTTGATAACATTTTCATTCACAAGAAATGATAACAAAATTTATCTAATGCTGCCCTCAGACGTACCAACGGTTGATTCAACTTTTGACGTTTGAGTAGAATAAGAAAGTTGGTCATTCTCCTCACACGTTTCAACTTTTGAATCAACTTTTCATTCAACTTCATTTAAAAATTATTTTTGAAGCGTCAAAATGAATTCGGATGTCCTTGCGCTACAAAGAATTGATGTAATTTTAGAGGAAGAAGAAAAAATAATTAATAAAAATAAAATACTAAAGAAAAAACAAAACTTTTAAAAACATTGAAAGACAGGCAAAAATTATACAAATTATATGCGAATGTCAGGTGAAACATTCAATGGTTATTTATTTATTATTATTATTTATTTCTTATTATATTTTTATTATTATTTATTTCTTATTATTTATTTCTTATTATTTATTTATTTATTTCTTATTATTTATTTATTTATTTCTTATTATTTATTTATTGATTTATTTCTTTCGATCAACGTTCTTGCGCTCACACCGTATGTGTTTGCTTGATCAACGTCAAGAAAAAAATAAGAAAAACAATGAAGTTGAACAGCTTGCCCTCACACGTACCAACAGTTGATTCAACTTCACCAAATTATCAAAAAATTTTGATTTTTCATTCAACTGACGACCAACTAACTTCAACTAGCCCTCAAACGTACCAAGAGTTGATTCAACTTATGACAGGTTGAATCAACTGTTGGTACGTCTGAGGGCAGCATTAGATAACTTTTTGTTCCCATTTCTTGAAATTGAACATATGGCAACATTGACATTGCTCAAGTCGGAATTTAATTGGGAAATTGAAATGCCACTTAGCTTAGCTGTCCCGATTAAATTAAGCTATAATTAATTTTAGCGGGGTAAAAAACACACTTAATATATAGCGAAAGGAACTTTATTCCAACTAGGTGTCCCTTGACACCTCATGTGATTTTTTTATTATGCTATTATACCTTTGATTGTTTTTAGTTGTTTATTAATTTGGAAGGGACGCAAGTGCTGCAGGCGAAAATAATTTCACATTAGTAGTCTTCATGAAAGCTCGAAAGAACCTCGTAAACTCGAAAACATCGTAAACTTGCACAGCAAACGTCAAAACAAACAAATTTCCCATACAAAGCGACTTTCTCAAAAGTGGAAAGTTTTCGAGGCAAATTTGCTGCGCAAACGTGGGATGGAGAAACGTGTAAACTTTTGACATTTCGTTGTCATCTGACTAGGATGGATAAATAAGGTGATAGCACTAGAACAGTAGAAAAAGTACACATACATAATACATGCAATTGCTACTGCTACCACCTTATGTATCCATCTTCGTCAGCTGAAATGTTTTGAGCACAACTACGCTGAGCAACTTTACCTGGTGCCTCATGTAATGGTGCGAGGGAAACTTGCGCTGAGCAAAAGTTCTCGGCTTTCACGTTTGCATGAATGCCGCTATTATATTTATGTTAAAAAATGTATTCCAAAACTTTCAACGTAAATATCTCGGTCTTTGTGGGTTAAAGCGAAAAAAAAGCTTGGAGTCTTGTCTATTATCGGATTCCAGGAATAAAATAAGTACACAAGGGATTTGTTTGACTAACGGTCGATTTCACCATATTCAGTTGTCTTTCAGTTAGCTGTCAGTTTGTATGGAATTTATAAATTTTAAGTGTCAGTTTGCTTTAACTTTGTTTGGTGAAATTTGGCATAAAACCATGTTTTGCAGGCTAATTTTTACCGACTGTCAGAACAAATGCAATCGATTAATTATCGATATATCTCGTCAGAGAAAACTGTTGCAATATATGCATCTGGCAACTGTAAACTTCTTTGCTTTCCTAAGCAATGTGGCATCTATAGACAACAATAACAATTGTCATTTCATATTCAAATGGCGGCATCTGCTTTTCTTTGTCGATCATTAATGGGTTGGCGCTTTTTTACATAGTGAAATTTTGTGGTATTTTATTTATACGGGTAGGGTCTGTCTTCGGTGGCAGCTAGGGAAAATTTTCGGTTGTAATATCTTATATTATCAATACTTGTGAACAAACTAAAATGGATTTGAATGATGCTGTCCTAACTTGTGCCATTACATTGCAATGGACAAATGCTGTTGGTATTGTGGGTCGAAAATTGGCTTATAGGTCCGCCACGCTGCGGTTGGTAAGAAATGACCTGCGTGAATTATTCATTGAAGTCTCACCCGAGAAGGTGAAGCCAATGAAGTTCAAAATGAAAGACATTATGGTCCACAAGAAGTTCATGTCAGAAGGTAAGGCTTCCGTCACATTCAAGGCCGAACAGTGTGCCATGTACATGTCAAACGCACCACCTGGTCCCTTAATGTTGTTTCTACGTACAATATTTGTGAAAATGAATGGCGGGGAGAACGTTGACGATGCCACGGCCCAAAAACAGCTAAGAGCTCATATGCTCTCTGGAAAGGCGTGTTCTTTCGAAGAAGTCTCCCCAGTCACCACAGCTGAAATGGTTTTGGCTAGAAAAAAGGCAGGTCTCTTGCCAGTGAGGGCCACTGCCACGACGCCATCGCCGCTGGCTGCAAAGAAACGTCGCTATGATGAAATCAAGGGAGGCGATAAACCAGTCCTGCCTGCTCCCAAGAAACTATATCAAGAAGAATCTCCTTTCGCCACTGAGGATACAGTTAAGCTGTGCCAAGAGCAAATGGACGTGTTGAAAGCATGTATTTCGGGGAAGAGTATATTTTTCACGGGTTCTGCTGGGACGGGTAAAAGTTTCTTATTGCGAAAGATCGTGTCGGCTCTACCTCCAGAAGGCACCGTGGCTACAGCATCCACGGGTGTGGCAGCTTGTCTTGTAGGTAAGTTCTAGTTTACGAGCGGGATGTAGTGCGAGATTTTATGTTTGTTCTGTTTTCACGGTCTTCAGGTGGGGTAACACTTCATGCTTTTGCGGGTATTGGTGGCGGTGATGCCACCATGCAGCGCTGCTATGAATTGGCCAGCCGTCCCTCAAGCGCTCAGGCATGGAGAAAGTGCAAACGACTGATTATTGACGAAATTTCTATGGTCGATGGTCAATATTTTGATGTGAGTTATACTATGATGCTTTTTCAACACGTTTTCTGGTACTTAAGTTTTCGTTTTGCTCACAACTTCTTGTAATTTCTTTCAGAAAATCGAAGCTGTTGCCCGACATATTCGACGCAATGATCGACCATTTGGTGGTATTCAAGTTATTCTGTGCGGTGATTTTCTGCAACTTCCGCCTGTAGTGAAACGTGACGATAACTCTCCTGGCTCTCAGACACCGATCCAACGTTTTTGTTTCCAATCGAGCGCATGGGAGAAATGCATTGAGTATGTTTTCGAATTGAAAGAGGTTCATCGACAATCGGATCCCGAATTCATTAAAATACTCAATCATTTGCGCATTGGTCATATCAACGATGAGATAACGAAACGCCTTAAGGCCACGTCTAAACAGAAAATTGAAGGAAATGGCATTTTGGCTACACAGTTATGTTCGCATACCAATGATGCAAACTCCATAAATGAATCGAAGCTGGAGAATCTGTCGGGAGAGAAAGTTCTGTTCAAAGCTGAGGACTCCGATACCATGAGTACTAAACTATTAGATTCCCAAATCCAGGCTACCTCGCAGTTATATTTGAAAATAAATGCCCAGGTAATGTTGCTGAAGAATATCAATATAACATCGGGCCTAGTAAACGGTGCCAGAGGAGTAGTGGTGCGCATCGAAAAGGGTATACCGGTGGTGAGATTTAAGAACAACACCGAATACGCATGCAAGCATGAAAAATGGATTATTAAAACCCCCGGAGGTGGTGTAATGACACGACGGCAGGTGCCTCTTAAATTGGCATGGGCTTTCTCTATACACAAATCTCAGGGCTTAACTTTGGACTGCGTGGAAATGTCTCTATCTAAAGTATTTGAGGCGGGTCAGGCCTACGTTGCCTTGTCACGAGCCAAATCTTTAGATTCTGTACGAATACTAGACTTTGATGGCAAGCAGGTGTGGGCCAATGCTCAGGTCTTGCAGTATTATAAATTATTCAGACGTCGTTTAATGGATACTACCATGATACCGCTGGGCATGAAATTTAAAGAGGAAAGAAAGAAAGAAGGTGATAAAAATCCCACCAGTGCTTTGGCTAAACTGAAAAAGAGTCTGATGAGTAAACCTTTGGTCTCAATTAGCTAGAATTTTTATGGGCAATCTGTAAAGTAGGGAGGACGTTTTGCCGTATGACGCTAATTTTTGATAGAAAATTGATGTCCTCTCTCTCACCTCAGATATTGTATTTCGAGCAAGTATAAGACTGGGATTAATGAAAGTTTTTTTTTATATAAACGAACAAAACATTATTTTACACTAGGTTTACCATATAATTTACATATTGTAATAGACTTTTAACATAGTGTTCATTAAATCAGAAAACTTATTGATCAATTCTAACTCGAACATTAGATAGACCCAAATCAGGTTATGATTCTAAAGCTTTTGTAAATATGTCTAGAACAAGATTACACGCAATGTGAATATTTATACTTTTAGTGGTGCCTACTGACAAAAAAGGAGAGCACATTTTTGACTATAATTATTGAATGTTTTCTGATCTTATTTTCAGAACAATATAGTACATATTTTATCTTAATTTGTTTACTTTCTAAAGCGTCTACTTAATTTTACTAGTATTAACTAAGAAAGACTTTATAATACCTCTTCGTTTACTGCAATTTATCACTAAGACTGTCTTAAAAGCATTTTAGTTTAATATTTCATTTAATAAAATATTGTATTTCTAAAAGATCCAAAGCATGGTTTTTAATTATATGACGATTCTTTAGTTTTCGTTGTTTGTAAATATTCCTCAAGGTCGCTGTCTTACAGTTCGTTTCGTGATGGATCGTATACTTTCGCAACAAACCATATCGATTGGGAACAGTTTATATAACGTCAATCTACTCGCTCAAGCCCAAAGTGGTTTACAATATTTTTATCTTCAAAAATTTCAGAAAACCTTTGGATACAACAAAATAACTGAATCTGAATCCAGCTCCCTTACCAACTCTTCAATATACACTTAAGCCATTTAGAACAAACAAGAAAAATATGAAGAAATAATATTTTTTTAAATAAATGATCTATATTTTGCGAGCTTGAGGTCAGATTTGCTTGTTCTGTATTTATTTTCCTAGATATTTCGCTACTCCGTTGTGTAGCATCATCAGGAGATACAGTGGGTCACAGCTTATTTTATGCAGTGAATTCATTGCCAATTTAACGCTCAATAACTTCGAAACTAAAAGGAGTACAGTATAAAGGCTGTGCCTTTAGAAATGAAAAATATATTAGTTCAACAGAGAGAATTTATTCATTGCAAATATTAATTTTTCAAATGCGTAAATACTAAAAAAAAAAAAATATGTATATAAATGCGGATAATTTTCAAATCAGCTTTTTACTTTTAAATAAACTTATAATTCTAAACATTTTAGTATTTAGTTAGTTTGAAAAGAGGGGTGCGGTGTTGAGTGTTCAGAAGGAGCACTTCAGCCGCTAAATTCGACCTGTTGTGCGCTCTAAGTTTATCCTACTACTTCACTATATCCCTTATAGGAATTCGGTGCTATTCACGAAATTCCTTAGTTTGTTCCAGTTCATACCCACAAGTTTGGTCATGTCCGGTATCGTACTATCCGAAACATATCTGGATCTAGCTTGTGTGAAGGCCGGGCAGTGGCATAAGAAGTGCTCCATCGTCTCATCGTCCTCCATGCATGCCCTGCACTCACTGTTCGCCACTAGTCCAATACGGTACAGGTGGGCCCGTAATCCCGAATCCCCCGTTAAGACTCCCATCATTTTGCTCATTTCGGATTTTCCCAGTTTCAGCAAACCTTTTGTCCTCAATCCATCTGGGTGTCCCCATAGGATCTTTGCCATCCTGCCTACTGATTCCCGGTTCCACTGGGCTATATGTGCCGACTCCGCCCATTTACTTAACTTAGCCTTCGTCACCCCAAAGGGTTTCGCTCCATCTAGGCTCACCGTTTGGAGTTCCCAGGCTTTCGTTGCCAGGAGGTTCGCTCTCCCGTAGCCGAATATTCCGCTGTGCGCCGGCACCCAGATGATGTTGAGTCTGCCGTGCATATAGTAATCGTTTATCACCTTCTTACAGTCAAGGACCGTTCTAGATTTGAAAGTTTCCGATGATATTGCCATTTGGCTATCTGTGAATATATTTGCCTCGGCTGGGATTGTATTATCGCCGAGCCATTTGATACACTCCGTAATCGCCCAAACTTCCGACTGAAAGTTAGTACAGTAGAATCGCGATAATTCATACCCCGATAATTGGAAAATCTTTATAATTCGTAACAAACTGTCGGTCCCTTGAGAAAACTCCAATAATACGTAATATTTACATATATTTTGGTCCCCTCGATATTTCGTATTATGATCTGGGAGGCGTAGATGGGATTCGGTTGCTGGATTTTCAATGAAGAATCCTAGACCCGTTTTTTCTCCTAGCTTTGAGCCATCCGTGTAACAGCAAAGCCCATTTGGCATTGGTGCCAGGGTCCCATTCTGCCAGGCGTCTCTAGTTGGAGTTAAGGTCGCGCAGTTCGCCGTAACCCTTATCTCGGGTATTCGGTCAGATTTACTCGTATCTTGCGTGTACCCGACTAAGGCCCCAGTTATCCGTTGGTGTTTTGACGTAAGATCCCTGTTGATCCATTCACCTGTAGCTTGTAGGGGTTTTGCCGCAAGGGCAGCCTCGTATTTGATTCCAACCTCGATTGGCTGGATACATAAAATAGTCTCCATGGCTCTTATCGAGGTTGTCCTTATTGCACCGCTGATACCAATGCAGCACATTCTATGAACCCTCTGCAGTATTGCGATGTTACATTTCCTCTCAACTGCCGTCCACCATACTACAAAAGCATATGTTAGTACAGGCCTGATTACGCTTCTGTAGAGCCAGTGTGTCATAGTCGGTTTGAGGCCCCATTTGGACCCTATAGCCCTTCTGCATAGCGACCAGCATCTGTAGGCCTTATTAGCCCTTTCCTCTATGTGGTGCGTCCAATTCAGTTTCCGATCTAAGATTACTCCTAAGTATTTAACCTTATCGGATATTTTAATCGTCTTTCCAAAGAATCGTGGCTCTTCATATTCTGAGATTTTCGTCTTCCTTGTGAATAGACATATTTAGTGTAGTACCCTTTATTGTCCACAACAGCCTTAAGACGGTTGGGAATAGAATCAACCAGCTTTTTGGTAACATCTGGTGAAATTTTGCGCCATTCCAATTCCAGAGCCCTTTTAAAATCATTTTTGTTAGATATTTTATGTTTCCTAATGTTGTCCAATATGGGCCATAAATTTTCAATCTCGTTCATATCGGGTGGTTGGGCTGGTGGCGTCATCAAATGTGGACAGTTTTATGTATGTATGTATATCAAACACGACTGAACAATTCCAGATTTATGTTTTAGGTCGTTATCCTGGTAAAAGCGGAAATTGGACCATATACCCAAATCTTCCGCGCTTTGCAACAAATTGTCCTTCAGAATCTGTAGATACATGTGCTTGTTCGTGGTATTTTCGATAAAAGTTAGTTTCCCTGTGCCGCTAGCCGACATACAGGCCCATACCATAACACTACCACCCACGTGCTTCACAATCGCTTTTAAATTTCCTCTCTTGTGCTCCGTATTCGCTTTCTGCCATACGTAGATATGTATGTCATGCCATCTGAGCCAAATATATTAAATTTTGACTCATCTGCAAAAATCACTGAGTTCCAGAAGTCAGGACCTTTGCAAGGTGCTCTTTGGCAAACTGTAATCGGCTTATCTTATTTTTGGGTCTGATAAATGGCTTTTTCCGGGCAACTCTGCCATGTAAATCGTGATCCCGTAGAACCCGGCGAACAGTTTCTACACTATATATTTTGCCATTGGATTAGCCTTTATTTTACGCACTATGAACCTCTCGTCAGCTGCAGTGAATATTTTGCTGTGTACGACGAAAAATGGGAAGACCAAGACTCCGCAGGAGGGAACAAGTTGACGAATCCCTACGTACACTTGGTATTGCCAACTGGAGAGATAAAACAAAGGATGGAACTGGTTGGCGAAATATGTTATCTTCGTTTTGTAAGGTCCCTAACCTCCTGCGGTTGTTCGAGACCGGATAAGTGTAGTGCGGTCAACCGGCCACTCGATAAAAAAAACGAGTGAGAGCTCCTGGAAAGCCGCGTACTTCGGCTAAATATCCTCACGTCTGGAATAAGTTGACGGATGCCCGAGTAGAACATACCGTGGAAGTATCGATAGAACAGCGACACGCAGCCCACATTTCGACGATGCTCAAGGGAGGTAATAGAGTTGGATACCCTACTGTCGCTCTCCTTTGGACACGATCGAGAAGCTCCAAAGATGTCGTAAGAGCACTTGCCCATATACATATAAGAGTTATATTCCATCTTTGGCCTGATGTAGGTGTTGTAGATATTAAGATCAGATGGAGTGAAGTACAATTCAAATAAATGTTTTGACCAATGGACATCACATTGTATTACCATACCCAGAACTTTCAGAGCGTCTGATTCGTCAATATCCACACCGTCCATAGACAATGACGACACACCTGGGTCAGCAATCCGACAACAAACAACACTGTGTCTTACCCGCATTAAAATCTACTCTATTCATTCGACCCCATTCAACAATGGACACCACAACCCGGCCGAGTGTTTCATTCATCGTACGGCGTTTGACTTCAATCTCTTGCAGACTTGGCCTACGATCGAATGAATAAGAATGACAGAGATTATTGTCACACGCTAAGGAGTAGATGGGATTCACAGCCTGACCCAGGAGATCGTCAATGTAAATAAGAAAAAGAGAAGGGGAAGGAGATTTTGTGATTGAAATTTATTTTGGAATGAAAAACATTTAAACAATACTTGAGTACAAAACAATATACAGGGTCCTTCAAAACATAAGTATATTACAAGGATAAAGTATCGATTTATTATAAAATTGTTGTTTCAAATACAGAGTGGACAATCTGACTAAAAGGAAAAACTAGAACAAAAAACTTCTATGGTTTAAAAATACATAGTATTTATTTCCAATTGATATTAAAAAGGCAAAGTATATTTTGTAACACTCCTTTTGTTGTTGACATTTAATTTATTGTTTGTAATATGGCGTGTTGCTCCATTATCGATCCACCAACTTGTGGCATCGGCATCTTGCACCACATTTACTTCCTCACAAAACACAGGCAAACACTTCTGAGTCACGGATTTGACCTCATTCACCTCTCTAGTAGGCTTATCATCTGCTGTCCACTTACGACAATCTCGTACCCAATGTCCTTTCTTTTTGCAATAATTGCAGCCATTGTTTTTCTTTTGAAATTTGTTTAAGTTCTCAGCTTTCTTAAATTATCCTCTTGCTATCAACGCATCTTCATTAAATTTATCGTCGCTTTTCCCAAAATTCCTTTGAAACATCGTGATTTGAGTAGATTACTCATCAAACGTCTTCTCTTCATTTTTACTGAGCATCATCCAACTTGATTTAGAGGCAGCTAATCTGGTAACCAGCAGCAAATCTGGCAACTGGCTTAACTTGTTTTCTTTTAATCCGTTATTAAATTCCAGCCAGAGTCCTTTTAATTTGACAATGTGCATGGTAACATCCCATACAAATGCGAAGAAATCGAAACAAATCTTGAACAACTGATCTTTAGTTGTTGCTTCGAAAAGATGCTTGGGGGCTTCCCAAACATCTGCCGCGCTTTCTTTATGCATTACCTTTTGATAGTTATTGTCGCTTATCGAACTGCATAGAACAGATTTCGCATAGCTATTAGCTTTACTGTAAATACCGCTTTCTTCTTTCAACATTCTTCTTTGAATTAATTTTATAAGACTTCCTGGCCCCATAACCTTTTGTTGTTGCAATTTATTTTGGAATGAAAAACATTTAAACATTACATAAGTTTATAAAGGGTGTTAACTAATTTTAACATATCAACATCAATAGGAGAAAGGAAATATCCCAGTCGTATACCTGCAGTCAATTTATGCTCGACGGATGAAACCCCATCTACAAAAACTCGTATAGTGCGATCTCTGAGAAAACTCGATATTATAAATCGAGTGAAGTTATCACCGACATCAAAAGCAGCGAGTTTTGACAAGAATGGAATCGTGTCAAAGGCCTTGGAAATATCAAGAGCCACTACCGTACTCTCACCAAGCCAGTGGATGGATCGACTCCACTGTTCGACCCCACAAATGTCCGCTTCTCTTTTGATTTTGTTTTTGAAGATGATGTGTATTTGGCCTTACATAAAGTGAAATCTGACTCAGTTGGCGTTGATGGCATACTTATAAACATTACATTCTATTTTCCATTAATAGTATTTTCACCACATCGGTTTTCCCTACAGTTTGGAAAACTGCTCGTGTAGTTCCTATACCTAAAGCTAAGGGCTCTTATAAATAGTTTAGATAATATGAGACCTAGAGGTCTATTACACGATGCTATAATTCGTTCTTGCACTTTTCGTTCTATGGCAAGAGGTGTAGAGAAGTAAGGAATGAGGAAAAAATCGCACGATGTGCCATGGTATTGTGTATCGAGGGATTTTTTTTTCAATTTGCCTTTGTGCATTTTCTGTTTTTCTCTTGATTTTGACATTTCACGGTTGTGTGTGTTGTTAGTTACTTGTGTGTTATTACCATAGACTAATACATACCTAGATAAACTTATTCTCTCATCTGACGTTTCATTTCACACTCTTCGTGATGCGGTCGGTGTGATAGAGAGATGTTTGACGAAAAGTGATATACACCAGGTGGAATTACAATAACTTCTTGCTTTAATTTTTCATGCCATTTTGGTGAAAAACTGTGAAATTTAAATGTGTTTTAAACTTTTTTATTGACTGTTATTGTTAGCATACATTTGTGTTGTATTTAACACATTAATTTTAACACACAAAACGAAATGCCGTTGTTGTTATTTTGTTCGTTGTTTTGAACCATTGGCTCTATCTGGTATTAGTAAAGCAATTCTTTTCAACATCAAACGTATACATCACACGAGGACAAATGTCAGAAATTTGGTGAGTGAAAGATTTTCTCTACGTATGTATTACTCTATGGTTATTACATTCGTTTTGTTAGGTTTGTGTTTGAAAATAAAATTCAATTAAATTAAAAAAATAGAATTAAAATAGAATAATTAAATTAAAATAATAATAAATTTGTATTTTTGTTTAATTTTTTTTGATGTGTTAACATCTATACGCGCGCCTCTAGGGCGGGCAGTCAACTATCAGTTTAATACATACACAAGTGTTAGGTTCATAGAGTAAATATGGGTAGAGAAAATCTTTCACTCACCAAATTTCTGACATTCGTTTTGTGTGTTAAAATTAATGTGTTAAATACAACACAAATGTATGCTAACAATAACAGTCAATAAAAAAGTTTAAAACACATTTAAATTTCACAGTTTTTCACCAAAATGGCATGAAAAATTAAAGCAAGAAGTTATTGTAATTCCACCTGGTGTATATCACTTTTCGTCAAACATCTCTCTATCACACCGACCGCATCACGAAGAGTGTGAAATCAAACGTCAGATGAGAGAATAAGTTTATCTAGGTATGTATTAGTCTATGGTTAGGTTTGGAAGAGTAAATCATCGTTTGTTTGTTCGTTGCTTGGCAGTCGGTATTGAAAGTGATTATTGGGCGATTTTCATATAATTTTCCCACGCGATTTTCTCCGGAAATTCATAGCCGATTTTATTAATTTTTGGATTAAAAAGCTAGTGCGGGTTTCGACGAAGAGTTTAGGCCAATAATTAAGGCGATCCGATATCGGCGAGCCGAGATTTAAGTGTTTTAATTTGGAGTAATATTAAAAAAGTGTTTTATGTTGATCTTCGGTTTTTTTTATTATAGTGAAAGGTAAGTCCAATAAAATGTGGGTGCGGAGCAGTCTCAGAGCAAAGAGAGTAATGACGTTTATAGGTATATAAAAATGAGATAGCAAGAGAGCAACGACAATTTTGTGAACTTGTGTAGCGTATGTACGAATATAACAATGTATGTATGTATATACAAGTGTCGGTTGCTTTGCATTCTTTGACTTTTGTGGGAATAAAACAAAAAGTATTGAGCAAGAAAATAATGACACATGTGCGTGCACAGGGTCTTTAAATAATTTTATTTATTTATTTTCCAATGTAACATTTACGAATGTGTTCAAGGAAATTGAACAGGTACCGTGTAGCAAAAAGGTGTTAACACATCGCCCGTGAGTTCGAACACTCTTTGGATTTTTTATAACAAACAAAATATAACAAGTATACCAAAAAAATTAACAGTGTTTACAAATCAATAACACCGAAGTACACAAAATACACAACTCAATCAAATACAAGACAATAACAAAGAAGAATGTCAAAAAAATGCAAGCATAGATATTATGATAATTCAACGTGTAATAGCTCGATGAATTACGAAGAAACTTTAAAAGAGAACTGAAAAATATCGCCGCACGAAATGGCATCGTGTAATAGAGCTCGTATTAGTATTTTACCTGCTATTTCGAACGTCGTGGAGCATATCATTAAATGGCAGATCCTTGATTTTGCTGAAGGACAAGGTCTGATAAATAATTATCAATATGGGTTTAGGCAGGGGCACAACACTACTTTACACCTCTTGCAATTGACTGATACTATTAGGAATGCGGTTTATACTGGCGAAGGTGGTGTGCTGGTAGGGTTGGACTTATCTAAAGCCTTTGATTGAGTAGACCGTGTGACACTGATTGACAAATTGAAAAATTTGTTTATGTTTTGTAATACAGCATGTAGGTTGATTTATTCTTACTTGTCTGATCGATCTCAATTTGTTTCATTAAATGGAAATGTTTCTGATATACGTGCAATCTTTAGTGAAGGCCCACAAGGCTCCGTAGTAGGTCCCCTACTATTCATATTGTACATACATATGTTAATGATGTAGCTAACAGTGCCTGTAGTGTCAATTGCTTCCGTTTTTTATATGCGGATGACATTCATCTTTTTTTCCAAGCTAGTTCTATAAATACATTGGAGGATAATATTAATTCTACATTGGGGTATGTGAGTCAGCGGCTACGTTATAATAACTTATGCGGCAATGCCTCCAAAACTAGGGCTATGTTTTTTGGTCCCTTACGACATGATGACCAAGGCTGCGATATTTACTTCAATGACGTCAGAATAGAGATTGTTGATAAGATGAAATATCTTGGTATTATTCTCGATAAGAAACTTGATTTTAGTAGTCATATCGAGTGTTTGTTTCCTAAAATTATGTTTACTCTTCGAAAGTTGTATTGTACTAATATGTATCTGCCTCAATACACTCCGCGAAATAAATATAAAGGCAACACTATTTTTTGTTTTTTCTAAATGTTGTGAGGAATATTCAAGTTTTTATTTTATATTGTATTAGTCCTTTCAAAATTAAATACTTTTCAGCAAAAATCCTTTGACTATGACTTCTTCAAGGTGAATCAACAAAAATAAACTAATTACTAGTGCGAAATATTTATAAAGGCCAAAGATTTATTTAAATATTCTAAAAAGTTTCGTAAGACGTATGATCTCCATTATCGCTGATAACTTCTACTAAGCATCTTGGTATTGAGTTTATCAACGAATGAATATGGGCAGGATCAGTTATCTTCCAATTTCTTGTATTGCTACCCTTCGATCCTTGACATTCTTCAACTGTCGTCCTTGGTGGTAAACTTGGGTAGGTAAAATATACCAGAGGTTCTCGATCGGATAGAGATCAGAACTAAAAGCAGGCCAGTCTAGAGTTGGTATTATTTCTGGACTCCAGAAACTTTGGAGTTTTCTTAGACCGATGTAGTGCTGCGTTGTCGTGCTGGATGATAAATTCTGGGACACAAATTTCCTCCCCAGAATTAACTAAGACGACCTCCAATAGTCGAATATAATACTCGGAGTCTGTTTTTGTGGAAACGAAACATATTGGAGCCATAAGGGAGCCACCGCCAAAATTTCGCCGCTGACGCATAATATTTGAAAAATCTCTGCAACGCCAATATTTGTCCGATCCAACAAGGCCATCCAAATTTAATTTTTTCCATCGGAAAATATCACATCCACATCATCCAAAAATATGTATATTTCAGCGAATTTAAATCTGGCTAATTCGTGTCTTGGCATGAGACCAAGTTTTCCATACTTTTTCCAATATGACAGTTTCAAGTCGCGTTTCATTATTTGTTGAACACGACGCAACCCTGCTCCCAAGCTCAATTCAGCAATAATTTCCTTATCGCCGAAGTTTTCTTTAACATTAGTTAAGTACATATCCATACATAAGAAAGAAAAAACTAATTCATTTTAGTTTCATGAAGTAGGAAAAAATGGATATTTATTTATTAATCAAGATAATTTTCCTCATCTAGATCTGCGTCAACTTCGATTTCAATTTTATATTCGCCGTCAACCTTCAGATTCTGGTAAAAAGAGTGGAACTCTAGATATATAAGTGGTAGCAAAGATATCAAATCTTTTTTTGTTGTTAAACGATGTGGTCAGTGGAGCTAAGTAGCTTTTGGTCAATGTAGAATCAGTAAGTTTGTTACTTCGCTGATTAATATTTAATTTTTTGAAGTCTTCGTCTAATTGAAATGATAATTTGTATTGTAAAATACCAGGCTTGAACTTTTCATATCGCATCCAACGCACCCGCTTCCACTCAAATTTTCCCCCTATTTAGAAAAAAAACATAAATACTTGGACAGAAAAAAAAGAAATACTTCAGATGTGAATTAAAATCGAAGAAATAATCTTGTTTAAGTTCGTAGACATTATGTATATTTCTTGTTTGTAGATGATATGAGGGTTGCCCAGTCGTGTGGATGTTGAATTGACCCTACACAATAGTGGTCTTCATGAAAGCTCGAAAGAACCTCGTAAACTCGAAAACATCGTAAACTTGCACAGCAAACGTCAAAACAAACAAATTTCCCATACAAAGCGACTTGCACAAAAGTGTGCAAGTTTTCGAGGTAAATTTGCTGAGCAAACCTGGAAAAAGAAACGTGAAAACTTTTGACATTTCAATGTCAATAATTTTGTATTGAAAAAAAGAGAGGTTTTTTGATTTATGTGAAAAAAATAAAATAATGGAATAGGTAAAGCATATACTTTTAATTTTACTTTGTTTATTTACTTTATCAGCCTTTTTATGACAATTGCTGCATAGATACATATACTGAGCAACTTTATTTGGTGCCTCATGAAGCGCTTCGGGGCAAACTTACGCTGAGCAAAAGTTCTAGGTTTGCTTGTTTGCATGAATACCACTAATGTTTCTTCTTTTTCTCAATTTGTGCATGTACTGTGTCACAATCGAGATGTGTATGACCAACAACAAGGAATTTATGATAAATCACTTCGATGCTTTTCCAATATATTTTCAAACATCACAGTAATAATATATGAATTTCGATTTTGCCCAGGACACGAATCGCTGTATAAAACCACATGTTTCACCGTTTCTGGTAATTCCAAAAGACATTTATAGATGCAGGAGCCAATATCATTTGCACCACGTTTTGCAATGGTCTCATTGCAAATGTAACAGTTGACGCTATTTGTCGCTCCATCGTGCATCGTTAAATTATAAGTCCACAATGGCCGCTTGTAAAAGAACATGGATGCATTCAAGTGTGGAGTTGGCAAACATTGTTGTAAATCAAATGAAAACATTTTTTTGCTTTTATCTGTCTAAGGTAATTGCTTGTCATGTTTCTTACACTGGTATGCAAAATCTGCCTCAGCATGGTGCTTTTTTTGTTCTTATATTAGATTTTTCTTCTCCTATTCGTCTGTTGAATTTTTTATTTTTGCTTTTAAAGTTTCACATAGGTTGCAGCAATCAAGCTGTGGTTTTTTGAATTTAATATCCAATTGATAAAATATTTCCTTATACTTCGATTGCGACACTGGATCAGAATATTTTTCGGAATAGAGTCTGTACAAAGTTGCTAGGTTAGGGCAGCTCTGAAAATATATTTTCTGTGTGTGACGACGACTATAATGACTTTGATATTTTGGAATACTATTTATGTATATGCTCAAGTACTTCGTTGTGTTTTTCAATTGTTAGTTTATGAGGAGGTTCATGACGACCGCGCTTTTCGATTCCTATCGAACCTTGTGCTTCTTCCATAAATTTATATTTTATAATAGTTTTTACACTTTGATCAGTTTCAGTAAATATTTTTAAAAAACACGTTTTGCACACTCGTCCTTTCCGGCCATCAATTTCAAAATGATACAAATAATTGAATTGCCGATTTCGGGGATTTTTTGCCTTCAGTAGCGTTGCTGATTTCTTGGTTTCAACTTCAATTAGTCCTGCTTAGCGAAATCACCCAAATTCCAATAGGCCTTGAAAACTTTTTTTTGCTTATCGAAGCTTATTTTTGTATGGCACAGTTGTTTGCATTCCATTATTTCCTTAACATCTTTGGCAGCAACCTTTTTATTGTTATATGTCACATATTCCTTTCCAAGATCTTTCTTACGTTTATTTGCTTTTTTAATAAATGATTTTGTTGGAGCATTATTTAACAAGATTTCGTTTACTTCTGGTGAACCATGATTTGGATTGTAATCAGCGTCATCAAAATCGCTGCAATGAAATGGATCTTCTTTGCTTTCACTTTCATTGCTGCTACATGATTTTGTATTATGCCGCTTAATAGAACACATCTTATCGTCATCTATTTGTCACTGAGAAGATTCAATTGCATTCGTTATGAAAAATTATTTCGAATTTTTAGGTCCGTACGTGAAATACAACGCCAACTTATATCAAAATAAAAAATTGAGAATAAACACGACAAAAACACTTAAATGGATTTAAAAATTGCGCTTTTCTTCATAAAATGTTTTTGAAATTACTTATCTCAAAATAAAATGTTTTGTGGACTTGAAATTTAACTTAAAAAAGTGATTAAAATAACCTACTTCCAATTAAGAAACTGAAATTTCTAAATTTAATTTTGATAAAAACACTTCAATAGAAATAAGTTTTTTTGTGAAAATAATTGTGAACAAAAAAATGAGATTCCTAACTTAATTTATGCTGTTTTGTCAAAACTGTTTTGAACAGTTTCTTACGATATTTTCCAAAATTTTCAACATATTTCAAAAGAGTTTGTTTTGTCAAATTTCTTTTAATAAAATTTCGATATAGGTTGATTTGAGCGGTCATGTATCTTTAGATCTACAAGGGCTAGAATTACGTGTATTAAACAGAAAGATCCGTATTCAAAAGTTATATTTATCATTAAAAATGTAGAAAATTTTCTTATCTCGAGATAAGTGCTTTTGTCAAAACTCTACAGATATTATTTTTTGATATTGTTTCCTTTATTTGCATACTATATTTTATGCTGTTTCTAATTTTTAAGTTGAAAATCCTAATTTATAAGAATTTATTGACATTTTTGTATGTCATATGTGATATAGCTTAATTGGCCTGTAAGGCTCATAGAATAACACATACGTAGAAGGTTTTATTCATAGACTAATACATACCTAGATAAACTTATTCTCTCATCTGACGTTTCATTTCACACTCTTCGTGATGCGGTCGGTGTGATAGAGAGATGTTTGACGAAAAGTGATATACACCAGGTGGAATTACAATAACTTCTTGCTTTAATTTTTCATGCCATTTTGGTGAAAAACTGTGAAATTTAAATGTGTTTTAAACTTTTTTATTGACTGTTATTGTTAGCATACATTTGTGTTGTATTTAACACATTAATTTTAACACACAAAACGAAATGCCGTTGTTGTTATTTTGTTCGTTGTTTTGAACCATTGGCTCTATCTGGTATTAGTAAAGCAATTCTTTTCAACATCAAACGTATACATCACACGAGGACAAATGTCAGAAATTTGGTGAGTGAAAGATTTTCTCTACGTATGTATTACTCTATGGTTTTATTCGCTCATCTGACGTTTCATTTCACACTCTCATCGTAGGTTTGTGGAAATGAGAGCAAATTAAATTTAAAATTTACATACACCAGGTGGAGTTACAAAATATGTTCACTTAACTATTTCCTGTCGTTTTGGTATAGAACTGAAATATTTAAAAGTAGTTTGCACTTTTTTGTTGATTTTTATCGTTGGTATACATTTGTATTGTATTTAACACAACTAGTTTGCCACAAAAACACGAAATTCGGGTGTAGTTCCTCTGTGGATCGCTGTATACTATTGCCACCATCTGGTATTATTGAACCCATATTTTCCACCCTCCACTGTGTAATTTCCATCGTACCTATGACGTTTAATTTATTGAGCGAATAAAAACTTCTATAGTATGTGTTATTCTATGGTAAGGCTTTTTATATTACAAATAAAAATGAAATGAAATGAAAATAAATTCCAGCAATAGTACTTTTAATTTGACAATGTGCATGGTAACATCCTGACTATTTTTATTTTATTTTTAAATTCATCTTTATTTACATTTGTTGTTATTTACATATTACAAGGTTTCGAGATATTATCCATAGATATTACAGCAAGTAAAATTGTTCAACATAGTTGTTGTGTATTTGACTGATTTTTAAATTTTTTTAAGGGAAATTAGATACATAAAGCCTTTATGAGAAAAAGCAAAAGAAATGCAACTACAGTTTGAAAATATGAATTCATATACATATTTGTATTACTATTTGCAATACAAGTATACAATTTTCAGGTTGGTAATTTCTATTTAAGTGTTATTTCACGTTAATTCTTTACATTCTCTTATCAGTTGATAAGTAGAATTTTCAATATTTTCGAAGTATTGAGTTTTCAATCTTATTATGAAGTCATTGAGTTTTTTATAGCCAGTTTCAGTGTGAAGAATGTCCCATACAAATGCGAAGAAATCGAAACAAATCTTGAACAATTGATCTTTAGTTGTTGCTTCGAAAATATTCTTGAGAGCTTCCCAAACATCTGCAGTGCTTTCTTTATCCATTACCTTTTGATACATAGATATTGTCGCTTATCGAACTGCATAGAACAGATTTCGCATAGCTATTAGCTTTACTGTAAATACCGCTTTCTTCTTTAAACATACTTCTTTGATCCGCTGTTGCTGATTGATATAAAGGTTTTGGCTTATGCAAAATTTCATCTATTGCGTCCAATGCTCCTTCGTGATAATCGAACAGATGTCTTATTTTTCGTTTCCGCATTGGCCAATCTGTTTCGCCTTGTAGAATCTTGATATTATTAGCTAATTCCATTATACAGGGTGATTCAGGAAGATCCGGACAAATTTCTCCAGCGTATTCCTTGGCTCATTTCATGAAGAAAAGTCCACTAGGACCATGTCCGAAAATGCAAGGGTGCAAAATGGCAGCGGGTTCAAAATTTGCCGATTGGCGGTCGGAGGGTACTAGGGTAAAGTTGCTAACTTCTGAGCCAGCGGTCGGATGTGTGCTGTTATTTCGCTTTCAAAATCAAAAACAAACATTTTTGCATTTCAGTAAAATGGTAATAACTTTGTAACGGTAAGACCTCTGGGCTTCGTTTAGGTCATATTGGAAAGGTAAGAGGTATAGCTATCTTTTAGCAGAAAAAAACATAACTTACCTGCCATCTGGCTGAGCAAATTGAGGTTATGTGAATTTTTTTTCCATTTTTTTCCCGAAAGCTCTGTATCTCGGCGATTTGACTTTTTTCTACTTTTTTTTTATTGATTCTGAAAATTTCAATAAAATAAAATCTTAAACGTGTTAATTTACAAAAACCAATAAATGTGTGCTGTTATTTCGCTTCCAAAAACAAAAACAAACATTTTAGCATTTCAGTAAAATGGTCATAACTTTGGAACGGTAAGACCTCTGGGCTGCGTTTAGGTCGTTTTGGAAATGTAAGAGGTATAGCTATCTTTTAACAGAAACACAACTTACCTGCCATCTGGCTGAGCAAATTGAGGTTATGTGAATTTTTTTTTCCCGAAAGCTCTGTATCTCGGCGATTTGACTTTTTTCTACTTTTTTTTTATTGATTCTGAAAATTTCAATAAAATAAAATCTTAAACGTGTTAATTTACAAAAACCAATAAATGTGTGCTGTTATTTCGCTTCCAAAAACAAAAACAAACATTTTAGCATTTCAGTAAAATGGTCATAACCTTGGAACGGTAAGACCTCTGGGCTGCGTTTAGGTCATTTTGGAAAGGTAAGAGGTATAGCTATCTTTTAACAGAAACATAACTTACCTGCCATCTGGCTGAGCAAATTGAGGTTATGTGAATTTTTTTTCCGAAAGATCTGTATCTCGGCGATTTGACTTTTTTCTACTATTGATTCTGAAAGGCCTCTTAAAGACCTTTCTAACAAGCCTAAAAAATCAGACCACTGGCTCGGAAGTTAGCAACTTTACCCTACTACCCTCCGACCGCCAATCCGAAAATTTTGAACCCGCTGCCATTTCGCACCCTTGCATTTTCGGACATGGTCCTAGTGGACTTTTCTTCATGACATGAGCCAAAGAGTACGCTG
This sequence comes from Phaonia tiefii, assembly GCA_963931995.1. Lineage (NCBI taxonomy): Eukaryota > Metazoa > Arthropoda > Insecta > Diptera > Muscidae > Phaonia > Phaonia tiefii. The sequence continues at coordinate 248,234,990 of OZ008368.1, read as the reverse complement.
GAGAAATTTGTCCGGAACTTCCCGAATCACCCTGTATGTATTTATATTTCAAAAATTTTCTTCACTTCAAAAAAAAATTAATTTTCAGACTTCTTGGGCATATAACCTTTTGTTGTTGAAATTTGTTTTGGAATGAAATACAATTAAACCATAGAATAACACATACTATAGAAGTTTTTATTCCCTCAATAAATTAAACGTCATAGGTACGATGGAAATTACACAGTGGAGGGTGGAAAATATGGGTTCAATAATACCAGATGGTGGCAATAGTATACAGCGATCCACAAAGGAACTACACCCGAATTTCGTGTTTTTGTGGCAAACTAGTTGTGTTAAATACAATACAAATGTATACCAACGATAAAAATCAACAAAAAAGTGCAAACTACTTTTAAATTTTTCAGTTCTATACCAAAACGACAGGAAATAGTTAAGTGAACATATTTTGTAACTCCACCTGGTGTATGTAAATTTTAAATTTAATTTGCTCTCATTTCCACAAACCTACGATGAGAGTGTGAATTGAAACGTCAGATGACCGAATAAAACCTTCTACGTATGTGTTATTCTATGAATTAAACTGTACTTGAGTACAAATCAATATACAGGGTCCTACAAAACATGTTTATAAAGGGTGTTAACTAATCTTAACATATCAACATTAATAGGAGAAAGAAAAGAGCCCTGTGGTACACACGCAGTCAATTTATGCTCGTCGTATGAAACCCCATCTACAAAAACTCGTATAGTGCGATTTCTGAGTAAATTTGATATTATAAATCGAGTGAAGTTATTACCGACACCCAAAGCAGCGAGTTTTAACAAGAGTGGGATCGTGTCAAAGGCCTTGGAAATATCAAGAGCCACTATTGGTACTCTCACCAAGCCAGTGGATGGATCGACTCCACTGTTCCGAAAGGAACGCCATCAGGTCTACAGTAGATCTCATTCTACGCAAGCCATACTGCCGATCATTAGACTCAAGATATTTCACAAGATGGTGGTCAACCATGTTCTCCATTTCCATGTTTTGGAATATTGGTACATTGTTTCGGACAGACTCATTAGAAAGTATTACGAAATGAGGAAAGAGCTACGATATTGCGGAAAGTTGGAATTCCAAATTTCGGAATGTAAATTTGGTGATTAAATTACATATTTCAGTTACCTTGGATAACTTTCTACTTTATATGAAAAATGGTATCAGATTATTGAAAACAGCTATAGTTTTCCACAGCAAATGTTCATCCCAATTATGGTAAACTAGTCATACCAGTGAGTGTAGTGTGTGTTGAACTGAATTGTTTATTATTTCCAACAAAAACCAACCAATTTTCAATTAGAAAAATGTTCATGACTTGTAAGCTTGCTTGTAGTATGAACTTCTCATACATTAACCAACAAAAATCGGTCATAAAAATTCAAATAAAGGTAACTATTTTGAAATTGCGCGGTTGTAACATCTAAGAAAAACAATTCCAATAAATATTACCGACTTCGGGGAGGACGTCATATATTAAGTGCATTGGTTTTCTATAAATGAAATCATTAAAAGATTCGAGAGAGTAAGATCAACTATTGGCTAACACAATTAGATGTGGAAGCAACATTAACCTCGATACAATTTCCTTGGTAATACATTCTTTCGTACAACAGCTCCCGATCGAAATTTTGCATTTAGTTGTAGTGGACATTCCCTTTTGGGTTTTTCTTGCAGTAAAGTTCATTTTTGATAATTTATGAACGAAGCGAACAATGTGAAGGAATTATCTAGAAATAGTGCAACAATATTTAGAAAACAAATTTAAAATGTAAACTCAATTATGGATTAATGTCGGAATCAGAAGATGAACTCAATCAGCCTTATTACGAATGTCGTTCTCGTATTTCGACTACATTAAAACATTAAAGACAAAGTTGACGTGTTATCTTTAATCTTTTACAAAACTGTCGTAGTCGAATTACGACAACGACACCCGTAATAAGGCTGAATGTACATATATCGATGACTTCATATAGAAAAGACGTATCTCAATTGTTTGTTACTTTACAGATGGAGAAAACTGAATATTATCGGGGGGATTTGGCGCATTATTTGTTTTTAAATGCAGTTTTTCAGTAAATCAAATTCTTTATTTGTTAATATTAAAGAAGTATTTTTTTGTACGAAAGTTATACATATTTGAGAGTCCTTTACCAGAATATCTAATGCCAGCTGCGTCTACAAGAAGCTCCTCTGATGATGTCAGAATCGTTTCTTTGACAGAAATTATAAAGTTTATACTTGCCTACAGACTATTTTGTAAATGCATTTTAAGCTCTAAATCTCTTAATTAAGATCTGCAGATCTAAGAGACTGCAGAGCTATCTAGTCATTTCCTTGTACTTTTGATTCAATAACGATTGCCATGATCCAAAAATTCAACATTTCGATCACAATCGTTTTTGTTAAAAATTCCACAACACGCCCAAGTGAAACCGTCATTCCTTTTCCGCTGGCATTCTAAATAAACCAAGCTTATTATCAAATATGTTATTTTCACATCATTTTAATAGCAGTAGTTTCATTATTCTAATAAGATCGACTGCTGATTGGTATATGGTGAAGTTACGCTTAGATTTGTTTAACATTATATGTTTTAGCAGTATCCGGTTGCTGTTTTCACCCTTTGCAGATGAAATTATTAAATTAACTAAATTTTGGTGTACAATATGGAGGTTAGCACCACCGTCATCATCATCATCACCTTAACTCAATTTTCCTCCTCAGTAGTGGCAGCCTTATTAGGGGCATTGCTGCCGACAGGACCGTGACGACGTTCCCAAATTAAACGATGTTTTTGCTTCATGTAAGCACTTTTGGCATTACAGTAACCACCCAAATCACCATCTAAGTAGAAAGACATGGTAGTAATACATGTAAGAAACAAGGGGGTGGGAGGCAACAACTTAACTTACATTTGATAAACCAATTTTCGTTAGCTTTCTGATATATATCGAAAAGGGGTGTACATTTCTCCATATGATCGGGAGCCTCGTACAACATACAATCCTCGAAACGTTGACGGATAATGGCAACAACCTCATTGTCTACCATACGATCACGACGAAATTGTTGATCGGCTTCAAAGCGACACACAGCATCATCCGTATAGCATTGGTCAATGGTGGGAACCCGAGGATAATGTCGATGATACCAGGGGTATTTCTTTTGATTAGGTACAACAACAGTTTCTATGGGGAGGAGGTAAAAGAAAGCATTATGATAGTTATTAAGTTTAAAAGGCAAGCAAATGTAAACAAAACACAACACAACAATAAAGGGCCCATGACAATGCCTGAGATTGAGGTTATGTCATTATGTAATGGAGCCTCAGTAATTGCTTACAATTTTGTCGCTTTTCAGTTGAATTCACAAATTTATTAAATATTTCACTAAAAACTATTCTTAGCACATATGTACTCACCTCTGATCCATGTTGTGGGAACGTCAATCAGAGTGTAGACACTATCAGCAAAAGCTTTCAAGGGATTTCGAGCCTCGGGCATTTTCCACTTTGCTGGTGGGAAGTTAAACATATAAATTTAATAAAATTCCAGTTTTTCATAAATTAACAACCGACTCACCTTTCTTGTTAAAAGATGATGGAAATTATACAAACTCTGATTGCACAGCAATGTTGGAATCTATTTATCGTCTTTCGGCCAACAAAAAATGTTTTTTGTTCCTTTGATGTTGTTATGTCAAGCAAACAGCTGTTCATATGGCTGTGCTGAATTAGCTGAATACTGCTACATTCGAAAGAGGAAGGGGCATTAAATAACTATTGAATACAGAAGAAAATTTACTCTTGGTGTGGCATCCCAACAAAGAAAACGAGTGAAGAGTGTGGTTTCTCTGCTCGCTCTATTACTCTCTTCGTTGAATAGTTCAATACACGAGCAGTTTTCTGATGATGTTATTCTATCTAACTATAGAAACTCCAACCATATTTAAATAAAATTACATAAAGTATGTAAAAAGTATGAAATAATCAAGTTATGACGCGGGAAAGAAATCCGTTTGAGTGAATCCCGTCCAAAAATCACGTCGACTTTTTTGGTTCTTTTCTACTAGGGTTGCCAAATTGCGTGCTTTTTTTCTTCTCTACCTGTACATCCTTTTTGTTCGAAAAGGAGTAGATAAGAATCTTTTCTTGGGATAAAAATAATGTAGATATCCAAACACAGCTGTCTATAAAATCACTCCGGAAAAAAATGTTGGCCACTATAATGAGTGGAAATGAAAATTCGGACAAAAATTTAGGACCAGGGTCAGGCAAAAAAATATTGGAGCAAATACACTTTAACTGCGATTCGCCTATTTTTTTTCGTTTTTTTGGCCAGCTTATGTACAGGCCAGGGTCTGCTCTCGAATTTGCGTTTTGGGACTAGTAACTGATAGAACTCGACGAGCTGACTCTAAATATGCAAACAATTTCCGCGGCACGGAACCGGCTCTTGAAATATTCGACCCGGAAGTTCGCATAGAAAATAGGACCTGTAACCGGTTTTTCGGTTCTGTTCCCAATAAAATCCACCTCAGTGGAAAGCTTGTCCAAACGCCGTCCTATCAGGAGAATAATAATATACAATTCTTTAGCCCCTTACGAACAGGAGCTAAATTAGTGTTTTTTTGGAACCGGGTTTTTTGTTAAAACCGTTAAATTTGCCTTAAAATATGAATGGTTTCATATCATTTTAAAGTGGATATTTTATTCTAATAAAAGATTAATGTTTCAATATAAAACGAAAGTTTTTTTTTTTACTAAAATCGTGGAATTTTTTATAAAATTGATTCTTTATCAATCTGGTATAGTCGAAAAATTATTTCTTTATTTGCCATGTGGCAACATTGACACATAACAGTTATTCGCCTGCGACTACGCAAAAGTCTAACAAGTGCACAATAAGATAAAGTGAATCACTAATTGTTTTTCACTTTATTTTCTTGCACGTGTTTATTCTTTTAGAAGCTATATTTTATAATATAAGAGGAAAATTAATATTTTTTGGAAAAATCGCGCAAATTTTTCAAAAAAAAATTTTAATTTTCCTCTTATATTATAAAATATAGCTGCTAAAAGAATAAACACCTGCCATGAGGTGCGATTTTTCCAAAAACAATTTAAGTTTCCTCTTATATTATAAAATATAGCTTCGAAAAGAATAAACACCTACAAGAAGATAAAGTGAAAAAATTTTCTCCTCCGGCGCTTTGATTTCTACATTCAATTCAAACAATAGACAGTCAAAATTTCTCTTCACTCAAATGCCAATAAACAAAACGAGTGAAACCCTAGTACTTCTCTACTCTCTCTCTTACTCTCTTCATTGAATATTTCAATACACGAGCAGCTTTTTGATAGTGTTATTGTATATAACTATACAAATTCCAACCATGTTGAAGTAAAATTACATAACCTATGCAAAAAGTATGAAATAAGCAAGATATGACGCGAGAGAGAAATGCGTTTGAGTGAACTCCTAGTACTTTTTGGTTCTCTTTTACCAGGGTTGCCAAGTAGCGCACATCTTCTGGTCGTCTATTTGTAATTCAAGTATTAAATACTTTTCAAAAATAATTTTATAAATTCAAACAAACATTTGTTTATGTACATACATACATATATATATAAACATGTATTATACAAAAAAAAAACAAATTTTAAAATTCAACTTTTGACGCGTTTCTGAGAAGTAACTGTTGTTTTTCACAAGTTCCCACACTGCAAATACAAATACTATTTATCAAGTAGATGCCAGATAGACAAAAAACCTGATTATACAAAACCGAAATAGAAAAACCGGTAAAGCCGTTTGCCACGCCCCTTTTTCCGAAATTCTTCTTTTTCTCCCGCCCCCTGTACAAGTTCCTATAGGCCTCCAAAGCTTGAATGTGTAATCGCGCCTAAGTCAGCCATTTATTATCCGATCGTGTTGAAATAAATTTCAGTAGAAACGTCTTTGGAAACTCTATAAGTGCCTATATAAAGATATTTGTTTTGGTATTTTTATTCTGTTTTTCGACCTTTTCTTTATCAATAAATAATCAATATTCTTCGAGCTTGAGGTCAGATTTGCTGTTGTATTTATTTTCCTCGATATTTCGCTACTCCTTTGTGTAGCATCAGCAGGAGATATAAATACAACAACAGCAAATCTGACCTCAAGTTCGAAGAACATTGATTATTTATTTATTGATATTTGTTTTTAGTAACCCATTGGGACCAATAAAAAAAAACCTATTTTTAACCTCACTTTTTTGATAAACATGTATTTTTTCCCACAAAATGCCCTAGAATACCTATTGCTTTACTAGACTCCCATACAAGTAAGTTCAACCTTTTTTTAAGTTATACTCATGTATAAACCTTCAATATATTCAATTTAAAAAATAAAGAAGTGAAAAATTAACCCACAGCTCAAATCAACCTTTTTTTGTACAAGTTTTTTTTCCAGTTATCGAAAAAATTTATTTAATTTAACACCAGCTTCATAGCATGTTTGTGGTATAAGGCTTTCTGAGTGGCCGGCCTTCGGCCGGGCTTAGCGGTTTTCTCCCCTGGGGTGGGTCCAACACCGGCTTCGCAGCTTCGGCATAGTATTATGTGGTATTTTTTTATAAAACAGAAAGCCCCGCAGGCAAAAAAATTAATTCGAAAAAATCCCGTGATTTTTTTATTTTTTATGTTTATCGAAACTTTGAACATCTCCGGTCTCTAAAGGGTTACAGGCGAGAATTATACCTTAAAAGAAATTTGAAAGTTTTGCCTATTATCGGAGTCTATCGAAAGAATAAGTATATATGGCATTTTTTGCGGAAAAAGAAGTTTTAAAAAAGTGAGGTTAAAAAAACCCTTTTTTTAGTGGCTCCCAATGGATTAACAACAAAAAATATCTTTATATAGGATCTTATGAAGTTCCGAAAGACCTCTGTAATGACTTCCATTTCAACCAGATCGGATTATAAATACCTGAGATATGAGCGATTACATACACAAGCTGTAAAGACCTATATCTCAAGAAGTTGGACCGAACGGGCGAAACATTTTTTTGGACTCAGCGCAGAAGCTTTTCTGAACGGTGAAATTTTGGTGTAGATCAGAGAATAATAACTAAAGTGTATTTATGCCAAAATATTTGGCAAAAATGCATTAGCCCCGGCCCGGCTCAAAAAAAAAAAAGAAAATCGATAAAAAAAAATATGTCAATTTCAGAAAGCACAAATTGTTTTTTAACGTTCTGACCCATGGGGCCCCTAGGGTCCAAAGAACGTGTGTACCTAGGTACATCTACAAACAAGCAAGTGTGGGTATTATTAAAGGTATCCTCCTAGCTAATTTCCCTCTGTACCTCTGTAGTCGATGTTTTTTGCTTAAAAAAGCGAATCTTTTCCCTTTGTGAATACCCGTAATCGGGTAAATTTTCCGAACAAATTTATATTATTTTTTGTCTCTTATTTGGAAATTTTATTTTCAACAGACCCGGTATAATGTCTTAAAATAGGGTTATATCAATCCACAGACACCGCACAGCCGAAATATATATATATATATATTCGCATTTCAGCCAAATTTAAAAAAAACCAAAATTAAAGAAAAGGTAAAGAATGTGAGAAAATGGAAAACTAGCCCTCGCAGGGATCTATGTTGCTCGTACTGTGTACTAGACCTTTTTGAAAATCGATAAATTTGTATTCCATCTTGTCTCAGGTAGGAGGGTTCAAAATGCCTCTGTACCTTAAGTCGAATTTCGCGCAATTTTTTGGCCATTGAATGTGTGGCACAATCAGAAAAATCCCGCGATTTTTTTCAAATTTTTTTTTCTGGATAACCAATCTCATGGTCACTGTACGTACAAAAGTTGACTTATGTGGGCTTACAGACATTCCACGAAAAAAAGAATGCCACGGCAGAATTCGTGACACGAATGCCTTTCGTTGAAGTACCCACACTAATCCATATCCAAAAGTTCTTGGGTGTGCCGGTTCTTTGGACCCTGTGGGACCCATAGGTCCCATTTTCTTACATTCTTTACGTTTGGTTTTTTTTTAACAATTTTTGCCTGTCCCTGGTCCTTAACTTCAGCCAAAATACGTTAGTCAATTGGACGAATTTAATGGCTGGCGTCTGGAAACCTTGTTGGACCATAAAATTAAAACAAATTAATTTATGAGTTCTGTTTATTGCTCGTAGTTTCAAAAATTGAGATCTCGCCGGTAATAGAAATACTATTAAAATCATTGCAAATAATATATTTTATTTTAGTAGTCGAAAAATTCTTATCAAAATTGCTTTTCGACCAAGATAATAGAAACGAACTAGATGATTATTTGATTATTCACCAGATAGCAAAGGCTGTTTCCGAACGATAATTTTCACTCGGATACTCACAAATTATTTATATTTCGATTCTGTTGTTTGAAGTTGAAAATAAAATATGGCTAATAGAAATGTATATTGCGTTTGCTATCGAAACCAAAGAGGATAGAAATACCATAGATGGTGTATTCGATTATTCACCATTTTCACCACATGGCAAAGGCTGTTTCCGTGCGACCAACTTTTACTCGGATACCACTCTTTATTTCCAGTCTGATGTTTGAATTTGAAAATATTGTTATTGTTTGACATTGCAAATGGCAAAAAATCATGGTTAAATAGCTTTTATAATAGTTTTTGTTTTCAGAGAAATTAACCCATATCATAGATAAATAAAAACCATAGATGATTCATTTGCTTAATCACCATTTTCACCAGAGGGCACATACTGTTTCCGTAGGACAATTTTTCACTCGGATGCGACGAAAAAGCACTCAAAAATAATTTTTATTTCGATTCTGTTGTTTAAATTTGAAAACAGAATATAAATAATAGAAGATACAGCTTTTGAAATTCGTTTATTTACAATACAAAATGCGAGAAAGCACTTATATATATTTTTTTCAATAGTTTTTGTTTCCAGGAAAATATGCTCATGTCTACCTCTCCGGCGCCATCTAGAATATTACCCTTTACTTTCAAATCCACCACTTATCTTTCACCATCTATGGTTTTTTATTTATCTATGCCCATTTACAGCATTTCAGTCCCATCTAGAAAATTGCCCTTGACTTTCGAATCCACCACATTATTTTACCATCTATGGTATTTCCAAAGGCATTTCTATCATCATTTAACGACTTAACCAGACGTTCCTGTTTCACTGCAATAAATACATATAACACGGAAAATTAAATTATAACATATTTATCAAATTTACGAACTTACCTACATTACTACCATCGAAAAATTTCCAACATTTTGCTGAAGTAATGAGTTTTATGAATAGATTCAAAATTGAGATCTAAAGCCCATTCTATTCATAACCAATTCATGAAAAAAGGAACAACAAATACTACGATATTACTATAAACTTATGTACTAAAATTGTGTAACCATGACACATTGTCGCAAAAAGGATGTACAAGTAGAGAAGAAAAAACCGGCACCATAGTTGTTTTATGATTGTCGATAACATCCCAATGGTGTTTCTGCCAATTTAATGAGCCCTTGCCTATGAATACAAATGAGAACAAAGAAAATGTTTGGGCGAATCGTGAATGAATGCGCAAAGGCAAATGTGTGAAAAACGCATTGGGCAACCTTACGTACTTCCAGTCGTCTATCGCTATCTCTCTTTCTTACCCTATTCTTTATGTTTTCCCAACTCTAAGGTTGATCAGCTGTGGCATAGAACCCCCCTGGCAAATGCTGATTCCTGGCGACAAATTTTCACTCGGATGCGGTGAAAAAACAATCAAAAATAATTTTTATTTCCATACGGTTGTTTGACTTGTAAAGTAAAATTTAGATAATAAAAAGGCTTTTGATATTTGTTGACAATACAAAAGGCAAAAAGCATGGTTAAATAGCTTTTTCAATAGTATTTGATTCCAGGGAAATTTGTTCATTAGTGCGCCATCTAGAAAATTTCCCTTGACTTTCAAATTCACCACATATATTTCACCATCTAGGGGTTTTCTATCATCTTCGGTCAAAGATAATAGTAAACCGTAGATGGTGTAATTTTGGTGGTGGGTTTGTAAGTTAAAGAAAAGTTTCTAGATGGCGCACGAATGCTTGAAATGGACAAATTTCCTGAAATCAAAAACTATTGAAAAAAAATATTTAAATATTCTTGTTTGACTTTTGTATTGCCAAAAAATAACAAACGCAACATGCGTTTAATTAATTAAACGATAAAACAAATTAAAACGATAAAATCGAACTAAAAATGATTTTGAGCGCTTTTTCGTCGTCTCCGAGTGAAAAATAGTCGTACGGAAACAGCGTTTGCCATCTGGTAAATAACCAAAGTTTGAATAACCAAAGGCGAAAAAGTTTCCTCGGAATTTCTTTTTGGCAATACAGACACACCAAGATGTTGCAAGAAGAAAATTATGGATTCCAATAGGTGACTAAGGGCATAGATAAAGGAAATAATAGATATAGCGCGCCCATTGTCAACTTTCTTCACTAGGTGCTGTCCTGTACTAGTGTCACTTTCACAAAAGTTTCCCATAATTCTCAATGACGTTTATTCAAAATTTTGGGAAATTTTCGTTAAAGTAATTTAAACAAGGGAAGATGTGACAAAATTTAAATGTTTTATTTAATAGCATTTGTTTCTTATATAAAAAACTATTTCAAAGCCATGAGGCCGGTGTTGGTATATCTATAAGAGAAAGCCCGTAACACCGCCCAAAGATGAACATGCCGGAACACCTTTTTAATCTAAAAACTTCCCCGCGCAAAAACTGTATCAACTTCTGTGGTCGCAGATGCCAAAACCGTTAGAGTGCCTGAGGAGTCTCAACAAGGAATGGTAGCAGAACCGGAGGAAGAACCAATTTATTAGGACTTAGTCGGTGGTGACATGGCTTTCCAATTCGATTGCCATCAGATATTCTACTTTAAGAAACGTGTTGTATTCTTGTTTCGAAGTGATACTTTTATTGAATATAATTTTTTCTTTTGATATGAAATTTTAGAATTTTAATGTCATATTTTGTGACTGTTTTTGGGAACAAAAAATATCCCATTTATTGCTTTCAACGACATCTAGAAAATTACCCATTATCTAAACTAACATTTTCCCAACACTTGTGCTTCATCTATTAGTTTACTTTATCCGTAGAAATTTCTTGTTCAATGGGATATTTTCTAGATGCAGCTGAATGCAATAATTACAACCATAGATAAAGGAAATAAGTAGATATCGCAAAGAGCATTTACTACTAGAGAATTATAAATGCTCTGGATAAAAGTAATGTGGATATCAACACACTGGTGGCGTAAAAGACCAGAAAAATTTCCCCTGCGGATAAAAATTTTGGCTCAAAGACTTGAGTGGAAATATTAATTCGTTATAACATTAGCTAAGTTTTATTAATTACTTTTGTCAATATTGAGCTGATTTAAAATAAAGGAATGTAATTTTTTAATGCAAATGCGATGTTATTTTATTTTGCATGAAAATGGTTAAACAAAATTGAAAACAAGACCAAAATTTAAAAACGATGAATAATTCTAACATGTACAATTTCTTCAATGGATATTGTATAAACGTTATATTCTGTAAATATTTTTAAATATCTGTTCACATCGTATTTATTTCGTTTATATTTTTCCAACCATGTTTCTTATTTACTTTCGACTTAAACTAAAAATTTTGAAATGGAAAATTCTGCTTCTTTTGGGGACTTCTTAAATTACTACGTGATATATCGATCTTAGTACAGGCAAAAACCACAGCAATGTGGCAACCATCGTAGAAGAAAACAAAAAACAAGTGAAACCACGGTTGACGCATGGATAATTTTTTAATTACCAGAATTTTCCAAAAATGTTGCCAAAAATTACCAAATTTTAAATTTTTTTTTATTTAGAACATTAAACGTTTATTTAAAATAATTCATTATAGAAAATCATATTACATACATACATCAATATAAAGAATAAACAGAAACCAAAAACAAAATATAAAATATGGCATAACAAAACATAAACCAAAAACCATAAACTTTACTTTCTTTGCATTTACATTTTTTTGCATAACCATTAAATTCTTCTAAATAGTGTTGCCAGATTTTCTTCTGTTTGTAAGTAACATTTTAGATCACATTTCGTCAAATTTTCTAATAGAGTATGAAATCAAATGGTTTTTCTTATACTAATTATTTAATTTGAAAATGTTACCAAAATCAATAATATGTTACCATGTCACCAAGCCGTTTAAATGTTACCAATTTTGGTTGGATATTACCAACTGTGGCAACCGTGAGTGAAACGCTTCGTTTCTCTGCTCTCTCTCTTACTCTCTGCGTTGATTATTTCAATACACGGGCATGTAACTATACAAACTCCTCCCATGTTTAAGTAAAATTATATAAAGTACATAAAAATTATGAAATAATCAAGATATTAAACGAGAGAGAAATGCGTTTGTGTGAATTGCATCTACTTTTTGGTTCTCTTTTACGAGGGTCGCCAAATTGTGCTCACATCCTGGTCGTCTACTTTTGTCAAAAACTACTGATAAAAATGTCACACAATCCTGTACTATTCTGAACATAGATAGATGAAATCAAAAAAAAACACTCAAACATACAACTTTCAAGTTTGCTGCGTACGATCAAATGTAAACAAAGGAAATCGGCTGCGCTAACGGTACTACCTTGTATTTGTACCGTTGTACAGGCTGTGTTCAGTAGTTACTGAATTTGAGTGAAAATATTTTTTTTGGAATCGGCCTTGCCAGATGAGAAATTTTCTTAACCGCTTGGGGGCCCTCTAATCGTAATTTGTTTTTTGTAAATAAAATATTTTTTATTTGTTTATTCCAAAAAATTACTTTAAAAAAAACCCTCGATTTACAGAAAATAAAAAAGAAAATGAAGAAAATAAAAATAAAGAAATTTAAAAGAAAAGTAGCGAAATAAAAAATATTTTATAAAAAAAAAAATTGGGGAAAAAAATTAAGTTAGCTGAATTAGTGTCCAAAAACCGGCATTTTTTAGAAACCGGTTTGTTCGAAAAATCATTTTTTCAACAAACCGGTTTTTGGTTTTTAATTTTGGCAAAAACTGGTGGAACCGGTTTTTTAGCTTTAAATTAAATTACACATGTAGAACTTACAATACATTTGTTTAACGACCATTTAATATACTTATATTAAATAGACCTAAGGCTCGAACACTTTAATTTTAAATGTAATACGAATGCTCGAATAAATCATCACATTTTAAAAAGTAGATATCATATTCCAATTTGGAATGCGTGTTTAATATAAATTTTAAAAGTTTTATTCAAATTCGCATTAAAATGATTTAAAATCGAAAATCATACTCAAATTCGAAAAGGATTTTCATGTATGAAAATCTTATTAAGTTTAAATCATTTAGTTATCAAATAATTTTCATTTTGAAATTTGATAAAAAAAAATGTTTGGAAAGATTAATTAATTCTTAATTCATTTTTAATTAATTGTAATACCAATCATCAAATCATTTTGAAAACAAAATTGTTTGGATATGTCATTTCGATCAGATTTCAAAATGGAAATCATGTTTCTTAATTCCAAAATTTCACTAAAATTCGAAAATAATATCATTTATTATTATTTTTTTAGGGATATTAACACAAATTAAGTAAAATCCGATAACCGGTTAATCGACGTCAAAAAACCGGTTTCCGGTGTATTCGAAAATGACGTTTTTGAAAAACCGGCACACGGTTAACAGCAAAATAACCGGTTAACCGGTTTTTCAGTTTTGGATACTCTATTTTAACATATTATACCGGGTCTAGTGAAATTAACAAAATACATACTCCAAATAAGAAATAAAATATAATGAAAATTTCTCTGATTACGGATCTTAGTCTTACAGGGTATAGTTTGTTTGGGATCAAATTCAGCTCCATCTAGAAAATATCCCATTGAACAAGAAATCTATGACCATAGATAAAGCAAATAAGTAGATATCGCACAGGCGTTGTCAAGTACTGCCACTATGTGCTGTGTTGTCGTTTTGTAACTTTCATTGACGTTTCTCATAACATTCACCATAGATAAATAAAAACCGTAGATGATTCATTTGCTTAATCACCATTTTCACCAGAGGGCACATGCTGTTTCCGTACGACCATTTTTCACTCGGATGCGACGAAAAAGCAATCAAACATAATTTTTATTTCGATACTGTTGCTTAAATTTGAATATAATATATGAATAATAGAAAAGCATATCGCTTTTGATATTTGTTCACAATACAAAAGGCAATAAAGCATGGTTATATAGTTTTTTCAAAAGTTTTTGTTTCCAGTGAATTTGCCCATATCCATCACTCCGGCGCCATCTAGAAAATTTCCCTTTAGTTTCAAATCCACCACTTATCTTTCACCATCTATGGTTTTTAATTTATCTATGCATTCACTGACGTTTATTCAACAGTGTGGGACATTTTTTCAATACAAAAATAGAATCCTTTTCCAGGTAGTGCTATTCGAACAACTAATTTAGTTTTTTTATGTCGTTGTGTTCCCCACTTTTTCTAATTTTCTAATGGTTATGTGATTTTTTGGGGTACTGTTATTGTTGGTATAGGTTTATGTTGACTTGTACAGCATCGGCCCGCTAAACAAAACAAAATCCCTGTTGATGTTGCCTACCACACCGTTTGTTAGCACCCGTTATAAATACATCTTGCAAGGTATATTTTGTTTGGGATCAAACGATGTAATTATTGCATTCAGCTCCATCTAGAAAATATCCCATTGAACAAGAAATTTCCCACGGCACGTGCGATATCTAGTTAATTCCTTTATCTACTATGTCTATGACTATGATGATTATGAACAAGGACATTTTAAATATGACGAGATTAACATGATTTGGTTTTAATAGCATTCAAATCTCAAAAATCAATAAATATAAATCAATATAATCATAGTAATCATAGAGCATTGGAACAGTGCCGAGAACGATAGGGTGGATGCGCGCCCAATCTACGTACAAGCTTATTCTCAGATCAGAAGCCGTTAGACAGCAAATGACAGACAAAGTGCAGGACCACTTATGGAGCAAATCTATCGAGATACTTCTACATTACTATTACTTTTTGTGGCCGTCGGTGGTGCAATGGCTAGTGCATGAGAACGTGGATTCGATCCCTGCTCTGACCGCCTTAAACGACGGCCACCTCGTTTAGTGATGGCGACACTATCGAGTACTTAGCCATGAACAATATTCTCAAAATAACGTTCGGAATAGGTGTAAAACTGTAGAAAAACTTAGAATGCGCACAGCTCACTGGTTGTGAGAAGCTCTTCCCAATCCCTGCATGGGATGTAACGGGAAACGGGGTTTTTATTACTTTTTTTAATATGAGAAAATTATATTTTTGTATCTAGAAGTTTTAAGGGCTATTTCCGAAATACGATTAGAAATCTGTTCCAAAGACGTTTGTACATCGTTTTGTTTTTGTGTGTTTGTCAGTTTTTTTCCTTGACCACGTTCGGGCCCACCATGTTTAAACCCCCCAAGATTATCAAAGATGAGGATGGAGCAAGACTTCCAGTGGTAACCCGAATTATAATGAAGAATTCTGTCCCTGCCCATTTGCCACATCTTGTAACACAAACTTCAATAGTAACAATAGTAATTTTTGAATAATTTTGTATTTCAGCCTAATAAAAATATGGATAGCGATTTATTCGAAGTATTTAAAAATCTATGTCATATGTATTTTCCTAAACTGATCAGCCTTAACCTTGTAAATTACCTAGAAATCATTCAGATTTATCCGAAAATAGTTTGATGCCCACTATAGTCGGCGTGTGGCACAAATAAAATTCTAACAAAAAAAAATAGTATGACGCACTTTGAGGTTCCCACGAAATGTGTCGGATCGCTGCCAATTGGGGCATTTAAAAATTCACTGATATGGGGGCCGAAACTTTCAGATTTTTATATTATTTGACAATTTGTATTGAACAGAAATACAAAATATAAGCCAAAAAATAGAAAGTGTGCTCGTTAAAACACGTTTTGCTTAGGAATTTTGAATGGTACATTTACTTTGTTAGCCAAATAAAATCGATAAAACAATTTGCAAAAGTCAAAAGCATTTTGAAAACAAAACAATTAACTAGTAGCGCAGTTAAACAAATACGTAGTTGATTTCGAAAAAACTGAAATTAACTACGTTAATCATTTGTAACTATTGTTTGTGTCGCAAATATTAAATAGTATTTGTTATACGTTGTCACAAATATTAAATCGAATTTCAATTTGGTTTACAATCTTAAAATAACGACTTATACGTTAATCATTTGTAACTATTGTTATTGTCAGAAATGTTAAATAGAATTTGTCGGCCGTTGTCGCATATGTCACACTCGGCTACTGGGACCTACAGATTTTACACCGGTTTCGAACGGGTTTTTGAAGAAGCCTATTCATGGCAAATTACTCAATAGCGTCGCCATCACTAAGGTACCCTGGGTAACCCATCGCCATTTTTGATCGAAAATATGAAAAAATTAGAAAAAATTTCTATATCTCGGAAACGGAACGTCGAATCGAAAAATGAACTAATTTTTACGGGTTTCGAAGGGAATTTTATAAAGTGGTCCAATTCGTACGGAAATCGACAAAGTTATTATTTTTGCGATTGGACGCACTATTTCCGAGTTATATCCATTTTTTATTAAGGCGAGTTCCTTATTTTGGCGATTTTTTGAAAAAAAAATTTCTTCCATACAATTGGACAACTTCATGAAAAACCCTTAGAAACCTTTGAAAGTTTGATATTTTTTCGATTGGACGCTCCGTTTCCGAGATATTGGCATATGGGCGTTTTAGAGATTTTTAATTCGATAAATTTTAGTTTTAGCGATTTTTTTAAAAAATAATTGATGCGGTATTCAAGACAGACATAGGTTAAAGCCTCCTGTGGATGTAAAAAAATATTATTTTTGCGATTGAAATCACCCTTTCCGAGTTATAGCAATTTTTTTATTTTAACAATTTTTTAATTTTGCCGATTTCTTGAATTGTACCCACTATATGAAACCCCGTTAGAATTCCCAAAAAATTACGTATTTTTCGATTGGACGCTCCGTTTCCGAGTTATAGACATGGTTTCTATATTTTCCACATTTTCGATCAAAAATGGGGATGGGTTACCCAGGATAACCCGTGGCCGTAGGTAATTGGTAAAGGCCGTTTACCCATTCCCCATGTGTAATAGATAATCGTACAGGGTAATTTTCGATCGTCGTGGGTAGCTACGCACTATTAGCCCCATATCCCGTGGGTAAAGAGTAAACGTTCATTACCCATTCCCCACTGTGATTTGTGTCATCCACAATAAAAGTTCCTGCAGACAAGCGCGGAACTATTATTACTATTGATTGTGAAGGCGTCAATGGTGGCGTCAGATTCAACGATTGTGTTTAAAACTCTCACTTCATATCAATTTATACTAAAGGCTCATTTACACTACTGACAGATTGTCAGTATTTGTCTTCAAAATGTGTCAGTAACGTGTAAATGTCAGAATTTACTGACACCAAATTTTCTGACACGTTCTTGTCAACATTTTTGACAAAAATACTGACGTCGTGTAAACAGCCATCAACATTTTCTGACAGAATTCTGACGACTGTCAGTATTTTGACAACATGTTGTCAATAGAAATTCCACCGATACTTTTTCCAATAAGCCACGCCGCCGCCGAATTCAGCCGCCGATAATACCTTACATGCAAATGATTCTCATATAAAAAGAAAAAAGGGTGGTTACGTCCGTTTGCGTTTAAAGTGGCAATATTTTTCATACTCATTCATGAAAATTAACCAAGTTTGTATCAAATTTCACAACTGTTAAATCGGCTCAGCGGTAAATCCGCCGCCGTCGAGGAGGGTTTATCAGGCGCCGCCGCCGCCCTCAATTTTGACTCGGCTCCCTTCTCTGTAAATGAATCAGCTGATTGATGTTTTGTTATTTGCCTTTACAAAATCAAAAAGTACTTGCAAAAATGAGTTGGTAAGTACATATTTTAAGAAAGTTTTTAGAATTAATGATGTATTATAAATGTACAAATTGTATTTTGTACAATTGTATTGTATGTATAACTTTATTTTTATTTTTATAAACACAATAACTTGCTATCATGTGTGGATAAAGCAAATGAAAAACAGCTGAGAACAATTGTCAGAATTTGGTCAGTAAACACAAACAGAATATGTCAGTAGTGTAAACGGCTTTCAAAATATTCTGATGAAACTTCAAAAAATGCTGTCAGAAAATACTTACAAGGTTTTCTGACAAAATATTTTGACATGTGCAAACACTAGTTCAAAATGTTGTGTCAGAAAATTTTGACGAGTGTCAAAATCTGTCAGTAGTCTAAATGAGCCTTAATACTAGTAAAATACATAAAACAACTATTGTATAGAGAAGAAAATTTACTCATGGAGTGGAATGCCAACAAAGAAAACAAGTGAAGCGTGTCGTTTCTCTGCTCGCTCTCTTACTCTCTTCGTTGAATATTTCAATACACGAGCAGTTTTCTGATGATGTTATTCTATCTAACTATAGAAATTCCAACCATATTTAAATAAAATGACGTAAAGTATGTAAAAAGTATGAAATAATCAAGTTATGACGTGGGAAAGAAACGCGGGTCGCAATGTCAAACAAATTTGCCAGTCTATATTAAATTAATTGTCTTTGCAAAAACATGTGACATTTGGCCGTATTTAAAATGTATTGGTTCTTTTGTTTAATAATATCTTAACATCAACTGATGACTATAATTTTTTTTAAATTAATTGAAATAGTTTTTCAACCCATTATTAGTGTAAATAAGAATTTCAGTGAGTAAACATAGAGTAATGTCATATTGAGCTTTTATTCTTCTCATCCGATTTTTCCTTTCACACTGTTCGTATTGCGATCGGTGCGATAGAGAGTTATTTGGCGTAAATGGACTGATACCAGGTGGAATTACAAAGATTGTTGACTTAAAATTTTCATGTCGTTTTACGGAAAAACTCATTGCCTCTATCTGGTATTATTAAATCAATACTTTCCAACATCCAACCGCCCATCTGCAACACACCAAGTGTCATCAATTTACTGAGAGAGTTGGCTACTCTATACGTCATTACTCTATGTGAGTAAACAATATAAATACAGTTGTGTCGAATGCCGTAAGTATGTACACATGAACACTAGAATCTTGGGCTGAAATGCGGTGTACATGATCATGCTTTAAGAGTTTGGCGTTTTTCGATTCTCAAGACCCACTATAATATGGTAAATAGAAGTAATCTGGGTCCACAGATAAATATGTTGGTTACCCACAGTTGCCTATTTCTAGTAGTCCCTAAATGGACCTCTTTTTTTGAACCACGTGGACCAATAGGTCCGTTCGGAAACAAGGAAAATGTTTGTCCAGTTTTTATATTTATCTCTAATTTTGGATTTAGTTTTTATCAAGTTTTGAGCCTTGCTCTAACTCCGGCAATTCTGCCAAGTTTTGTGTCCTTCTCTGTCATTACGTCAAATTGCCTACATTTTCTGTTTAATATTTCGTGTTCCTGTATTTTTCTATAATTTTGAATTATTTCAAAAAAATGTTGAGCCCAGTCGATTGGATTTTATACAAAATTGGAGACAATTTATAAGCCATGAGTAGAGTAAACACAACGAGTGAAACCCTAGTCATTCTCTGTTCTCTCTCTTACTCTCTTCAGTGAATATTTCAATACACGAGCAGCTTTTTAATAGTGTTATTGTATATAACTATACAAATTCCAACCATGTTGAAGTAAAATTACATAAACTATGCAAAAAGTATGAAATAATCAAGATATGACGCATAAGAGAAATGCCTTTGAGTGAATTTCTAGCACTTTTTGGTTCTCTTTTACCAGGGTTGCCAAATTGCGCACATCTTCTGGTCGTCTAATTCTTTGAAAACGTTGCGCTGCGTTTTATAAGCTACCCATTAAATAACGTAACTCAACTCAGGTAGTCACGGAACAGCTGTAACGATTTATAAAATAAAAATGGACAAAACGCGAAGTGACTAATTCAGGACTTATAGAATAACAACTTTTAAAGATGCGTTTCCTATAAGCGTCAGTCAAATCTAATTTCGTCTTACTTAATTTTCCTTAAAATTATAGTTTATTTTTCACAATTTGAATTGCAAATTCATTGTAGATTAAAACAAACAAATAAATAAAATTAGTTTTATCTTCCGGAATCATTCTGCTATGATTTATGTGTTGTCTACAACACAGTATCGAATTCGGGAAGCATTTTTGGGTTATCAGCATGAAATGACGTCAAATTTCGCAGTGAACAACAGTCAGTGGCAATGTTCTGACAATACTTGTGCAGTCAATTTCATCAGCCAAAAAAAAAAAGCTATCAAAAATTTATTTTTATATTAGGGAATTCAAAAAAAAGGAAACCGGTTAACCGAATTCTTTGGCTTCATAACCGTCTGCTGATTCTTTAAAAAGTTCCAGAACTAATGTTTAAGTTCACACACTATTCTATTTAGCTGGAAAACTTGTCTTATTTTCCCACAACATCACATGAAGTGGCACGGGATTAGAATCAGTGATGTTTTTAATATTAGACTCATTAACTAAGGCCTCTATTTTGCACCGATTTCGAGGGGGTTTTCGAAAGGATCTTCTAGGCCGTCGGCGGCGAAATGGCTGGTGTGCGCGGCTCTTGTGCATTAGAACGTTGGTTCGATCTCTGCTCTGACCACCTTACATTACTTACGACGGCCATCTCGCTTTGTGATGGCGATACTATCAAGTACTGTAAAAAATGAAAAAGCTTCTCAAAAGCTTGTAAAACTGTAGGTCCCAGTCAGTGAGTGAAAAATTAGAAAGCTCACTGGTTGTGAGAAGCTCTCCCCAAATCCCTTTATGGGATGTAGTGGGAAACGGATTTTTTTTATCTTCTTGGCCGTTACTTAGAGAGGTGACCGTGGCCTAATGAATTTAAAGGAGGTCAGAGCGGGGATTGAAACTATTTTCTCATGTAACGGGTTTTTCAATAAAAGTTTTTTTAAATAAAACAATACCGGTTTTAGATACCAATGAAATTCTTTATTCCTGTGAAAGTACGTTCGATGCCATTATGTATGGAACTCGATTTCCTTCGCATGACCACCACGAGCACGCTTGCAGAAGTCCAGACGCTGAACCCAATTTTCGACGATTTTCAAGCATAAATCGGCCGATACTGCTGCAATTTCACGTTCGATATTCGTACGAAGTTCATCAATCGTCGCTGGCTTGTTGGCATAGACCATAGACTTGACGTAGCCCCACAGGAAATAATCTAACGGTGTTAAATCGCACGACCGAGGCGGCCAATCGACTGGGCCATTTCGTGAGATAACACGTTCACCAAACTTGGTTTCCAATAAATTGATTGTGGCATTCGCTGTGTGGTTTGTGGCGCCGTCCTGTTGGAACCACATGTCCTCCAAGTCCATATTATCCAATTGGGGCCAAAAATATTCGGTTATCATTGAACGGTAGCGATTCGCATTCACAGTAATGTGCCGGTCTTGATCATCACGGAAGAAGTACGGCCCAATGACGCAGCCGGCCCATAAACCGCACCAAACCGTAATTTTTTCGGGATGCAATGATGACTCATGGATTACGTGTGGATTGCTGTCTGACCAATAACGCATATTTTGCTTATTGACGAAGCCATTCAGCCAGAAATGAGCCTCATCGCTGAAGATCATAAATTGGACGTAGCGCTCTTAAAGTTGAGGCCACTGACTCCAAATTTCGGTAGTAAATTTTAATAATTTCGAGTCGTTGTTGGCTCGTATATCTTTCCATGATGAAATGGCAAACCTTACTGAAGAGAAATGGCAAAAGAGCGGGAAAAATATGGCGTCGTTTGCTGCCCTATCGATTTACTTTTGTAGCGTCTCTGTTGAAAAACCCTTAACAAGAGTCGCGCATTTAAACAATTGCAATACAAAATGTAGATCACATAGGAAATATATGCTTAAAAATCTTACGGTCAGAACTAATCCTAAGTTTAAGAAGTTTTCAAAAAAAGTGTTCTTATATACACGCATACATTCCAAAAACACTTGGTTCATTCCAAAATAATTTGTTCTAGAATCGTAAATTTTAGAACCAATTCTAAATGAGAGAAGATATTACCAGACATATGTTTTCTCATTCTGCATAAAATTTAAAACTTTTGTATTTGAAATCGGTTTATTTTTTGAATCAGGCTGTTCGACACTGGTATTTGTGGCTTATTGGCATAGAAATTGTTTAATTTTATTATTAGCCATATGCTGATCCTGTACTATAATTAATCCTGTACTATAATATTGTTGTGCAGGATATTATAAAAATAAATGGTTTCCCATTACATCCCATGAAGGGACCAGGGAGAACTTCTCACAATTACTGAGCTGTGCGCTTTCCAGTTTTCACTCACTGATTGGGACCTACAGTTTTACACCGATTCCGAACGGTATTTTGAGAAGCTTTTTCATGGCTATATACTCGATAGTGTCGCCGTCACTAAGCGAGGTGACCGTCGTCGAAAGAAAATTTTTAAGGTGGTTGGAGCAGGAATCGAACCCAGGATCTCCTGTACAAGAGGCGCGCACACTACCCATTGCACCACCGACGGCAGGATATTATAAATAAATAAATAAATAACTCTGTGACTTCAGGAAACCTAACAAGTCCTAAAAAGTCTAAGAATCGCACGGTGTTTGTGGCCAGTTCAAGTCCCCTCTGCGTAAAATACCCCCCAAATCGGTCGTGCAGAATGCCGATTGTGGTATCGCCTTGGTAGCACGTAGTTTTCTAACTACATATCGTGATTGGTAGTGCGGACCGATGATGACGCCGGACGACAATCCCGACCAAACAATGCATTCTGGGCATGCTCTAAATCAGGCAATGCTTGTTCACGTAACCGTTGATCCCTACAGCTAGACTCAGCAAAATAATGGTCAAGGGGCACTCAAATCCCACCTATGTGAGGAGGGATGACGGGGCATGGTAAAATAGCTCAGCTGAATCACTAGAAATACTCATGAAAACACACTTCCCGGACTGCGAGGACATATCCAGGGAGGTGCAAACATTATCAGCCCAATACTCAGATACTAACGGTATAGATGGCATAATCAGTCCAGACGGGATATCCTGGGCTATCAATAGCTTCTCACCATATACATCTCCAGGACCAGATGGTATTATACCGAAAATGCTGCAAAGCGCGGAGGTCATAATTAAGCCGTGGCTCTGTATCATATTCCGATCTTGCCTGACTCTGAACTACTTACCAAAGAGTTGGAACCAGGTTAGAGTGATTTTCATTCCCAAGGCGGAAAGATGGATTTCAGACCGATCAGTCTCTCATCGTTTCTTCTGAAAACGCTTGAAAGGCTAATTGACGCATACATCCGCACGAAATGGATGCATATCAAAAAGGCCGCTCAACTGACACAGTCCTGCACGAAGTCATCAGAACTGTTGAGAGGTCCTTGAATTACAAACCATATACCCTCGCGGCCTTCTTGGATATGGAGGGTGCATTCAATGATGTGAGCTCAGCGGCTATAGAAGAACCACTTGAAGATCTAGGCGTGGAAACATTCCTCAAGAGTTGGATAGTGACAAAGCTACAGATCAGAATTATCGACGTCTCTAAGGGCAACAGCGAGTCATCAAAGCGAGTGAATAGGGGAACTCCTCAGGGTGGAGTCATCTCTCCCCTACTTTCGTTACTAGTGATCAACAAAATACTACTAAAACTGGACAATATGGTTATGAAAACCGTGGCGTATGCGGATGACGTGGTAATATTGGTATCTGGTTTGCTTCCATCCGTGTTGAGTGAAATCATGAATGGGGCCTTGAACTCATTTAATGACTGGGCCACTCATTTAATGACTGAAATGAATCCAAGGAAAACTGAGTTCATGCATTTTACCACGAGGACCAAGATACCAAAGTTTAATCATCCTCGGCTAAGTGGAATAGAGATTCCACTATCAATTCACGTCAAGTACTAAGGCGTGATTCTAGACCCTAAACTATCCTGGAAGCGTAACATAGAGCACCGCGCACAGAAAGGAACCGTTGCGTACTACGCTTGTCGGAAAATGTTCGGAAGCCGATGGGGTCTCCGACCGAAAATGGTGCTATGGATGCATACTAGCATAATCATACCTATACCCTCCATACCGCCTGTCGCGGGGAAGACGTCCACCATGAAACAGTTGTATAGAGTTCAGAGATCAGCTTGAATTGGCATAACGAGGGCAATGAGGACGTGTCCAGCTGAAGCCCTTAATGTAATGCTTGATATTATACCAATTGACCTTCACATAACAGCTAGTGCGGCTTCGAGCGCCACCCGACTAAATGCTCTTGGAATCTGGAAGAGCAACGCATATGGACATGCGAGTATACTACGACAATTCCAAGAGAACTCAATATAATCACCGATTACTGCACCCCCTCATTGACGTTCGATAACCTATTCGATGTCAGGTTTCCCAGAAGAATAGAGTCGGATAAAGGGGAACCACTGACAGGTATTTATGGACGGATCCAAAAATGAAAAGGCAGGCCTCAATTTATCATTCAAACTCCCACACAAGTGCAGCGTTTTCCAAGAGGAGGTAATGGCCATCAAAGAAGCCTGCGCCGCGCTTATAAATACTACAGCGAAAACAGAGCGCATTGGAATATTTGTGGATAGCAAAGCGGCTCTCCTATCACTTAAATCTTACAACACTGCATCTAAACTCGTTAGTGAATGTAGGGAAAAACTTGTCGAGCTAGGTCGACTGGCCAATGTGGTTCTTACTTGGTTACCAGACTCCTTGAAAACGAAATGACAGACGAACTAGCCAGGGCAGGATCCTCTTCCACCGAATTCCATATGGTGTCAGTCCGAACGTCTATAGGGTCGGTCAAAAGAGGTATTTTCCTGCATTACCTGGAACGAGCTAAGGTCAGATGGGATAGAACGGAAACGTGCCGCATATCCAAAAACACATGGCCAGAATATAACATTCAACAGACTAACTCCCTGATTAGCCAAAATCGGGGAACATGTCAAGGTTAATTGCCGTGCTGACTGAGCACTGGCCAATCGGTAATCACGCAAGACGGCTAAATCTTCCATACAATATCCACTACCGTGCCTGCGAAGACGCAGAGGAGGAGGAGACGGACGAACTCCTCCTCTGCAGTTGTCCGGCTCTAATGAGTAGACGCCTAAAGACTATAGGTCGTTCCTTCCTACATAACCTCACTGAGGTACACGAGATAGATCTAGGGGATCTAATGAGGTATCTCCGATTAACAGGTTGGATATAGACACTGTACATTAGACTTTCCGGAGTGATGTGGTATGCAAAACGCTGTCCCAAAACACTAATTGATGCTAAATAGTTTCTTTAGCAACCACGTAAACCAAACCAACCGCTGATCCCAAAATGGGTGTCGTCACAAAACAGAAGCAACGTGCGCAGAATTGCCAGAAGAGAACACAAATTTTTATAATTAAGTTTGATGGTGATTTGCTTCTATAGTGTGAAATATAATAACAGGAAAATTCACAATAGATAAAAATACATATTACATTTACAGCCTAATCCGTGAACTGTCAACATCTACCTGTCCCTACTGGAAATCCCCTTATTTATTAAGCTCGTTTTAGTACATTTGGGATTTTTCTTGCCGTTTTTGTAATGTGGCGTGTTTCTGCACTTTTTGTGAACTTCGACGGCGCGTTTCGTTCTGAAGAGTTGGCATCACTGGTTTGTAGAGGATTAATAGCGCCATATCTTTCACAAATATCTTTGGCGAATTCATTTGCAGTTCGTGTTGAGATGATAATCGGTAGCTTTTAACTTACAGCCATAATATGCATTTCATTAATACTGCATTCACACTGCAGTAGGATTTTCCCATTTGGAGATATCGAGTAGATTAACGGTGTTGAAAACAGATCTTTGGTTAAATGAAATCTTCATCCTTTCAGAAATATCCTTGGCGAATTCATTTGCAGTTCGTGGTGAGATGATAATCAGTAGTTTTTAACTTACAGCCATAATAGGCATTTCATTAATACTGCAGTATGATTTTCCCATTTGGAGATTTCGAGTAGATTAACGGTATTGGAAACAGTTGTTTGGTTAAACGAAATCTTCAAACAAGAGATTTCGATTGCAATATAATACATATATATACTATATATTTCAATATAAACAATTCAAAACAAATATTTTTCCCATCGACGTGCATTATCGGCTGGCCGGTAAAGGTCGTTCCCCTGATCGCTTCTTTATCACATTGGTCTTAGGAACCGGGATTTCTTAAAGATAACTACGTAGACAAGTTTATTGGACTGAATGAAAGGAAATGTTATAAATTTTTGGGATTTTATTTTTTGTATGAGTATTTTCCATATTTTGCTCATAATTAAATTTAAACACATAGAAAAAGTTTATTTTGCGTAAAATATTACTTTTTTCGTTGAAAAAATTCTAGTGGGATAATTTTTATAGATACGACGATGCTGTTTATATTTCTGGTCGAACAATGAAAATAAAAACAAAAATTGATGACCGCGATTGGTGTTATTGTTTTTCAAAATATTCTCCATGAAGATCAATACACTTTTGCATGCGTTTGAACAAATTTTCGATGCATTTTTGCCACTCCGAGTGAGGTAGTTCCAAAACATGTGTTTTGAACGCATCAACCCTTTCAATCAAACGATTAAGCGACCCGGAAATGATTCCTTCAGAATATCGGTTGTGGCTCGAACAGTGTGCGCCGTTGCACCGTCCTGTTGGAACCACACGTTCTCCAGTCCCAATTCATCCATTTGAGGAAGAAAAATATTCGGTAATAATGGCTCTATAGGGCGCGCCGTCCACAGTCGCCATTTGGCCTGCGGCGTTCTCAAAAAAATTTAACTCCTGCAGCGTAAACAGCACACAATGCAGTAAGTCTGGTTCTAGACGTGCAATTGTAATTGCTGCAATTCTTCATGATTCTCTTTTGGAATTGCAATTTGCTTTTACACGCACGGAATTCTGTTTCTGCAGTTCTGGATTTTATTATTGCTGTTTCTGATATTCGTATAAATCTGAGCCATATGCAGACTATTCGTGTGAAATTTTTACGAATGAGTAAATGAAATGAAATGTCGAATTATTCTGCAGCAGCCACTACTAAAAAATTACGAATGAGAAGAACTGAAAGAATTGCAGAGTTCATGCAAGTTTTTTCCTCGTTCCATTCTTCTTACCTCTCTCTCCTACGAACTCATGAATTGCAGCAATTATAATAGCACGTCTAGAAACAGACTAACTTTGAGCGGGTGTTATGTTTCTTCGTGGGTGATACATGGATTTTCGGTGCCCCAGAAACGATTATTTTGTTTATTCACACAACCGTTGAGATTCAGGATGGCTTGAGGGTAGGTTTCACGCGTTTTGCGGTCAACAGCTAACAGCTGATGCACTGTCAGCACTTTGTAAGGGAACATCTTCAAATCTCTCACCCAAATTCTGCGTAGGGACCGATTATTTTGTTTATTCACGCAACCGTTGAGATTCAAGATGGCTTGAGCGTAGGTTCCACGCGTTTTGGGGTCAACAGCTAAAAGCTGATGCCATAGACTAATACATATATGCATACACTTATTCTCTCAATAAATTAAACGTCATAGGTACGGTGGAAAGTAAACATTGGATGGTGCAAAAGATGGGTTCAATAATACCAGATAGAGGCAATAGTAAACAACATTCAACAAAGGAACAACAACTGAATTTCGTGTTTTTATGGCGAACTAGTTGTGTTAAATACAATACAAATGTATACCAACGATAAAAGTCAACAAAAAAGCGCTAAATACATTTAAATTTTTCAGTTCTACACCAAAACGACATGAAAAAGTTAAGTGAACATATTTTGTAACTCCACCTAGTGTACGTTAATTTTAAATTTAATTGCTCTCATTTCCACAAACCTTCGACGAAGAGTGTGAAATGAAACGTCAGATGAGAGAATAAATGTGTCTATGGATGTATTATTCTATGGCTGATGCACTGTCAGCACTTTGTAAGGGAACATCTTACACCAAAATTCTGTGTAGGGACCGCCGGCTAATGCCCAATTGCGTGGCATGTCTTCTGGTCGATGTTCCGGGCTCCTCTTCGACATCTTAAGCAACAGCAGCGATACGGCTGCTCCAGGGCTGGCCAGCCTTGGGAAGATCTCGTGTTCTCCCAGTCTCTTCAATGCGAGTGGCCAATCGCTGCAGCGTTTGTTCAGTTGGTGTACGACGGCCAGGAAATCTGACAAATTTTGTTGCTCAAAAATATTGAAACAATTATTCCGTGTTCTTGCAGAGTAAACCCATTCATGGCTTGTCAATTTGTATTTTACGTTTGTTTACTTCACAAATGTCAAAACCGAATTGTCATTTGGCGCCATTTTCAAAAGTTATAGGGTTTTCCTATAGGGTGATTACTTTTGTCCCACCTTGTACATTGATCCAGGATTCATCGCCTGTCGTGCCAATACATTTTTCAGCATTTCCTTGCACCAATCGACACGAGCTTTGATCGATTTAAAAAATAATTATTAAACGGATATAATTTGAAGACGGTACACTCTAACGTCAATCTCATGGTAATCGTTGTTTCTTTTTTGAAACAACAACATGTTGTGATTATTGATGGTTATGACAAAGTATTGTTGTGGATGTTTTCGCACAAGTAGGAGTTTAGGCAATTCTAGCTTACTTGAGATTTGTTTATCCCTATAATGTGTGATGATATATCTAAATACTTGTGGAGAAGTGGATGATATGCCTTAGTGGGCATTGAAATAGCTATATTCCCAACCATCCACCCTAATAATCAATTTCAAATATTTCTTTTATAATATTTCTATTAAAATTTACTTTTTCATAGGAAAAGTACTTTTTAATAGTTATTGATTTTGAACCAAACAATAATAAAAAACATATTTCAAATATTTTAAAATTTACGTCAGTTATACGGCATTTACACCTACAAGGATTAACGCATTTCGAAGGTTAACTCCGTTAACCCACGCTAACCTAGTAGATTACTCATACAATTTTAATCTGTAAAATCTGAAGTTTAATTTTGAACCTCATTTTAAACTGGTGTACATTTTTATGCAACACTGTTAATTCCTAAAAAAAATGCAACTATAATAAAAACATACACAAAAAATCAACGGTTTGACAGGCGGAAGTCGGCCAACATTTTTTCGACGTGTCGCCGTCACCAAAAAGTGTTTGAAGCACACGCCGCCGCCGACATAATTGGCGGTTAGTGGTTTAAAATGTGTTTCAAAACATTCAAACAAACATTTCAAAAACATCCCAAATTTGTACAAAACTGGCAAAACAAAATCAATAGCTGTCAATTTAATTTTTTTTTGATGTGCCGCGGTCTTCAACAATTTTGTCTCGGCGCGGTTTTGGTCTTAGCACGGTGTTGCCAACTGAAATGTCAATTTACTCTCAAATTGGGTGGTGTAAACGGTAAAGATTTGAGAACAAGGTTATCTCTAACCTGGCCGCGATAAACTGCGGTGTAAATGCGTTAAAAGAGTAGATAATTAGAATATTCTCATAACCGTGGTTATAGCTAATTCATACTGCAAAATATTTTCCTGATATCTTATCAAATGTCCCAACAGAATCTGAAGTGTTCGCATTGGAGTTTTTTCTGATTTTATTGAAAGTTAAGGCGCATTGACGAGGTAATGCTACACATCAAGCCGACAACAATAGGCATTTGTATTTTTCCACAATCAAATTCAGCACAAATGTATTCCAGGAATAAAAGTAAACAAAAAATTAGAAAAAATATATGTTTGAGAAACAAGAAATAATTAAGAAATGCGATAAATAAATAAGTCGAGTATTCTAGTCGTACCACCACATCGATGCGCCGTGACATAAAGCAACTATGGTATAGAGAAGAAAATTTACTCATGGAGTGGAATGCTGTCAAAGAAAACGAGTCAAGCGTGTCGTTTCTCTGCTCTCCCTCTTACTCTCTTCGTTGAATATTTCAATACACGAGCAGTTTTCTGATGATGTTATTGTATCTTACTATAGGAATTCCAACCACATTTAAATAAAATTACATAAAGTATGTAAAAAGTATGAAATAACCAAGTTACGACGCGGGAAAGAAATGCGTTTGAGTGAATCGCGTCGACTTTTTTGGTTCTCTTATACTAGGGTTGCCAATAGCGCCGGCTTTTTCTTCTCTACTTGTACATCCTTTTTGGCCGTGATTGAAATGGTTGTAAACAAACGTACTATTCGTTCGTAGTGTGAAATAAAACAGCATTGCATAATGCAAATCAAGCACTTGTATCCTTGATTCCTACCTAGACAAATAAGGAAAAATTCCCGATTTGTCGTTTGTCAAAACGTATGGGAAATCAAGCAAATTTTCTTAATTTCTTCTTAAAATCAAGTTAAACCGAAGTTTGGTTTAAAGCTCTGTATTCAATTCTTGCGAAATTTTTGTAAGAAATTTTGTCATTTATCTCAGTACAGAACTTTTTTTTTTGTATTTTATAAATAATACCTCTTTGGACTGACTAAGTTAAGAACCTGACGTTTGATTTTTGTCAAAATATGTATTCCTTGAGTTCATTTATACATACAAATGTACTAAAATCTTACAGCAAGTACTTATTTTGTTCATTACGTGACGTCAAAAATGTCAAGTTATGTGAATTTAAATTCCGGTCCCGAATAATTATCAAACAGTTGTTTTCTTAAGCCCGGCATTCAGTTTTTATGAACTTTTCACTGTCATAAGAAGTACGTGTATAAAAAAATTACATGAGGTGTCGGGGACACCAGGTTGGAACGAAGTTCCTTTCGATATATATTATTTACTAGTTGGTTCCAAGACGCCTAAGGCGCCTGTTGAAAAATATTGTAATTTAAATGGATCTTTAAGAAAAGATACTTTTTGTAAAATGATAAATTTTTTTTAAGAAATTATTGATGGTATTTAAAAAAAAGGAGCTAAACCTTTTGTAAGAATATGTACTATATTTTCCCGATAAGGTCCATTCTTTGATGAAAGGTACTTCTTTTATTAAAAGCTAATGATTTTAAGTAAGAAAAAGCCTAAGAGTATGAATGTTTTTTACAAAGAAATACTTTTTTTAAGAACAGGTACTTTTTAAAGGAGTGGTACTCTTTTTAGGATAAGGTTATTTTTTAAGAAAATTTACTTATTTTCAGAAAAGAAAATGTATTATTTTATTTTTAAGAAAAGGAATTTTTGTACGAAACGGTATTTTTTGCAAGAGAAGGTAATTTTTTACGAAAGAACAGGCAAAATTTTGAGAGTAGGTACTTATCTCAAGAAAATTTATTTTGTTTTACAAAAATGTACTCTTTAAAGAAAAGCCAATTTTTAAGAAAAGGCAATTTGTTGCAAGATATTTTAAGAAGATTTTTGTAAAATTTTTTAAGAAAATGTATTTATTTCAAAAATTAAGTTTTTTAAGAAAATGTACTTTGTGTAAGAAAATTTACTTTTTAAGCAAATATAAGGTATTTTGTTAAGTAAAGGTACTTTGTTTATGAATATGAATAGGTATTTTTTTTTGAGAAAATTTACTTTAAAAAAACCCCCCACTTATTTAAGAAAATGTTATTTTTTTAAACTTCTTTCACTTTGGCTTTTCTAAATTTACTTTTTATTCGGTTCAAACTACAATATCTAATATCTAAACAGGCTCCGCCTAGAAAATTTCCCATGAAACAAGAAATATCCCCCCATATGTTATATGTTAGTCTAGACACAAACCAAACCAAAAGTGCGAGTGGAAGAGTAAGGGTAGTATTTTAAAGTCCCGAAAGTGAACGTAAACGCAGAAGGTAACGCGAACGCCAAAGTCAAAAAATGGTAGTTTATACATCACTTCGCGCTTGCGTTCGCTTACGAAAGCTGTCACTGACATTTGTGGTTAATAGAGTTGCCCAACTACAATAAACAATTATAGACTAGAAAAAGTTATTTTGAGTGAAATGTGAAGAATTAAAAAGACTAAAAAATTTAGCTCTATTTCAGTAGATCAACAGATTTTAAGATTGCTATTATTTATAATACTGCAAATACCAACAATATTCATATAAAATGTGTAAAAAAAACTGTTATTTTGGGTTACAATGTCGAATAAATTTCCCCATCTATATTAAATTAGTTGTCTTTTATAAAAAAAACGTGCCATTTGACGGTATGTATTGGTTGTAATGTATTGGTTCTTTTGTTTATTATTGTCAACATCAACTGATGTCTATAATTTTTTAAATATAATTCGCTCACTTCTCATTTGCTTGGTACTCAGCTCTTCGCTCTTTTAACAACCAAAGAGAAATTATATACTAAATATTTGCAAGGTAAATCAAAGATAGGTAGTAACAATCCGCAACAAAATTTTCCGTTTAGAGATAAATGACAAAACTTCTTACGAAAATATCGCAAGAACTGAATACAGAGCTTAAGTTCAGAAATTTTGATTAAGGTATCTTCACATTAATTGGGTTCTCTTCTGAGTCGACAGTTAAAGGATCAATTTGAAATTCAGCTGAGTGGCAAAAAACGAACTGACCTAAATCAGATTCGCTATTACGTGCGACACAAATTTGTTAACTGCAGACTTCGTATGAGCTTTTCATTCCCCTAAGAGTGATTGTATAAAAATAACGAACGCTCTTTGCGAAAACTTCGTAAGCTAAATCCATTGCAGGGTTGTAATGTTAAACTTATTTTGTACGAAAATGATTGTTTGATAATTGTTTGAGACCGACATTTTAACGTTTCGATTATTTTGACAAGCAAAAATTTCGCAAGAACTGAATACGGAGCTTAAGATGGGAACTCAGATAGTGTAGACAGTTTTATCAATGCTTAGATTTTAACCCTGCGGTCAAACGTGCAAGTAATCGGCTACAAATTCATACAAATTTAAATGCGATTACCAATTGTACTTATTTTAAAAACATTTGTTTTATATCGTATCAGGCAATTTTAGGTTTCAAGTAGTTTATATGTATATACATGCTTATGGATTTGATAAGGAATACGAGCGAGGCAATTCCAATCAACACCACACTCAAAAAATTAAGTAGTTGATAATAACTAAAATTTCAACTACGTCGTAGGTGAAATTCTTCGGATTATTACGTAGGTGATACGAATTGGTTGGTGATAACTCCGATTACAGAAATTAAGCAATATAACCAACTTCGTGGTAATAAATAACTTGAGCGTAGTTGATTTGAAGTTGGCTACGATTTGTAGTTGAAATAAACTAGCGCCCAATTTCACCAAACAAAGTTCAATCTGACAGCAAAACTGTTAGTTAGCTCTCACCATAGATAAATAAAAAACCATAGATGGTGAAAGATAAGTGGTAGATTTAAAAATAAAGGGAAATTTTCTAGATGGCGCCGGAGTGGTGGAAACAAAAACTATTGAAAAAACTATATAACCGCGCTTTCTTGCATTTTGTATTGTCAACAAATATCAAAAGCAATATGCTTTTCTATTATTTATATTCTATTTTCAAATTTAAACAACGGAATCGCATCCGAGTGAAAAATGGTCGTACGGAAACAGCATGTGCCCTCTGGTGTGGGTGGTGAATAACCAAATGAATCATCTATGGTTTTTATTTATCTATGCTCTCACTGAATGATAACTGGACATGGTGAAATCGGCCGCAAGGAAGTTTGTTATTAACTACTGCAACAAACAATTTTATTTATATTATACAATTTAACAACAATTTCCTTACACTAATCGCTTTCTTCGTTAGTGAACTAAAACAATATGGTAAAAAATGGTTTCCCATTACATCCCATAAAGGGATTACAGAGAGCTTCTCACAATCAGTGATCTGTGCACTTGTTAGTTTTACACTCAAACAATATGTACTTACTTCCTTATCCGGTCTGGAACAACCTCGAGGGGTCAGTGACCTTACAAACGAAGATAACATATTTCGCCAACCAAATGGATCTTTTGCCTCATAAGACCCAGAATTCTACGCCATAAAGCAAGACTTGTTGTATGAGAGTCTGGTACAACTGGACTTTTGTTACTCGAAAGAGGGCTGTATCTCTAAAGTGCTTGCTTAGCCCAAAATAACATCTATTCGCAAGCACAATTCTCCGCTTGATCTCAAGGCTGACGTTGTTGTTTTTGTTCACGGCATATCCGAGGTATATAAATTCGTCCACTACCTCGAAGTTATAACGGTTATCAACGTTCACGCTTTGGTCTAATCGCGTGGAGGCCCTGTTCGTTGAAACCATTACTTTTGTCTTGTCCTCATTTACTGTCAGACCCACTTTGGCTGACTGCTTCTTAATTATCAAAAACACCGCAGTAACTTCTCTAATTGTGCGCCCAATGATATCTATATCATCAGCATACGCGAGCAGCATGTGGCTTTTGTAGATGATGTTTTTATTCATGTTGACTGCACCTTGTATCATAATGATCTCCATAAAGATGTTAAAGAGATCGCACGATAGGGTGTCGCTTTGCCTTAAGTCTCGCTTAGTTTCGAAACGTTCGGTAAGATCCTTACCAACTTTCACTGCGGATTTGGTGTTCGTCAGGGTCATCCTGCAAAGGCGTATGAGTTTTGCAGGAATACCAAACTCAGACATTGCTTCGTAGAGTTTCCCCCATATCGCGCTATCGAAGGCCGCCTTATAATCGACAAATAGGTGATAGGTGTCGATTTGTTTTCCGTGGGTCTTCTCCAGGATTTGGCGTAGCGCGAAAATCTGGTCAGTTGTCGATTTTTAAGGCCTCAAGTCACACTGGTATGGCCCAATCAGGACAGCGATAATTGGTTTTGGTCCTTCGCACATTATACTTGATATAACCTTATAAGCTATGGATAAAAGGCTTATTCCACGGTAGTCAGGGACATAGTACACTGAGACCCCATTCGCCGAGCATGCATTCATCTAACCAAACTTTGCTAATGAGCTGATGCATACACCTTACCAGCTCATCGCCGCCAGCCTTGAACATCTCCGCCGGCTATCCATCGGCTCCTGCGTCTTTGTTGTTCTTAAGCCGGGCAATAGCCGTTCAGACCTCGGCTTGGTTAGGTGGGGCAATCGTCGTCGTCGTCCATATTGTGATCGATTGTCACATCGTCATTGGATATCTCTGGTACCAGTAGCGCGGAGAATTGATCTCACCATATTCCCCACATGCTCTGCATATCTGCGATGAGATTTCCGTCCTTGTCTTTAGAGTAAGGGGGGCCTGAACCATGTCCATTAATCCCGTATTTGACTTTTTGGTAGAACTTTGGGGTCTCGTTCCTCCTTCCGAATATCTCAATTTTCTCACTCTCGCGCTTTCTCCACTGTCGTTTCTTATACCTAAAGAGACGGTTTACCTCCATTCTTGTCCCCTATACCTCTTAGTCGCAGCTCGCAAATGCAATTGACTGAAGCATTGCCATACGTGCAGCGTTCTTTTCGTCATTTGCAATGCGACACCCTTCATCGTACTATGGATTTTTGAGAAACGGTTTTTCAAAACCAAATACGGTTGTCATCGCAGTTTTTATAGAGTCGAAAATGGGTTTCCACTGCGCTTCCGGATAATCATCGGGAGGGGGTAGGTGCTGTGCCAAAAGATCCGACAGCTTCCTTGAGTAGGCTGTGGCTACCTCTGGTAATTGCAGCTTTCCGATGTCCAGCTTCCTCTGCGTCTGGTTTCGTACGATTTTCGCTCTACTTAATCTTGTGCGAACCTTTGCTGCTACCAGGTAGTGATCAGAGTCGATGTTAGCTCATTTGATCACTTGTACGTCCATTACACTGTATTAATGCCTTCCATCAATTACCACGTGATCAACTTGGTTCTTCGTTCTTTGATCAGGGGATACCCTGATGGATGTGTTAATGCTCGAATCTTGTATTTTCTTCGTTTGGTTTCTACATTTTATTTCTGGCCACTCCCAAGGGAATGGCTATCAGAAACTTTCCACCTTCACGGACAGTCCCATGTCCCAATATGTACATACGAGTATATAAAAAAATGCTTGCCATTACATGTCACGAAGGGATTGGGGAGAGCTTCCCGCAATGAGAAGTTTTTTGTGTTATACTCACTGTTTCTAGTTTTTCACTATAATTTTACACCGGCTCCGAACGTTATTTAGAAGAGCCTTTTCATGGCTAACTACTAGATAGTGTCATCGTCACTAAGCAAGGTGACTGTAGTCGAAAAATATGTATGGTGGGTGGTCAGAGTAGACCTTTACGCCGTTCGGCGGCGTATGACATTTTGTTTAATATTTCGTAAAATCGATCAATTAATGGGATTTTCCTGACAACAAACAATCAGCTACAAACAACCACAATCAGAATCCCAAGAACTAACTTATGGAGTTAAACTACAATTTTAATTTTGTATAACAACAGTCAGGCGGCATACCAAATGCTACAACACCAACAGCCAGTCCCATTCCCTAACAGGTTGCATCACACTTTATATCTATAACAACAGCAGGGCAAATTTCCTAAGAAATGAACCCTTCACAGTAGCAGCCGGGTCTATTTCCTAATGATAGGAATAGATTAGAGCAGGGATCGAACCCACGTTCTCATGTATAAGAGCCGCGCACACTACTGTTGCATCACCGACGTCCAAATACACATATATTAAAATTAAACAAATAAATTTAAAAACACCCAAACCTTATGTACGAGGGCAGTTGGAGAAATCCGTAACGTTTTTAGGCAAACAAAGTCATAGTCTCCTTTTAGAGCGACACATTTAGTCCATTGTTTTTTAAATTTTTGTGTTCCTTCCAAATAGTAGGATTCTCATGGTTCTTAAAAAAAGACGTTTGTTTTAGTGATGACATCTTCATTCGATCATTTTGGGAATCATACTGAAATGAAATCTAAAATTCGATTTGGTTTGGAAATAGGAAGTTATCACTTAGGGCTAAGTCCGGAGAATATGGCGGATGAGGTAGCATTTCGTAGCACATTTATGGATTTTTGTCATGGCGACAGCACACCAGGGTGCCGATCCCTTGTCATGATGGAAGTGCGCCTTTGTCTTTGCCAAATGCGGTCATTTTGTATTTAATTAAATGCCGATTCTGTCCAACAGCTGTGAATAATATTCGCCGGTGATCGTTTTACCCTTCTATAGGTATTCAATATGAATAACACCTCATGCATCGCAAAAAACTGCCACCCAGACCTTGTTTGCCAGCAGACCCACCTTGGGCTTGTTTGGTACACGTTCACCTGGAGCAATCCCCTGCCTTGACTGTTCCTTGATATATTGTGTGTTGTTTTTGATCCATGTTTTGTCCACGGTTACGAAACGACTCAACAACTTTTTCTGATTGCGGTTGAACATAGCCAAACACTCTTTTGAAATGATCACTTGATTTCGCTTATGGTCTAGTGTGAGTAATAGCGGCACCCATACAGCGGATAACTTTATCATGTCCAAATATTTATGTAAAATGTGATACACTCGCTCATGTAAGATAACTACAGTCTCAGCCACCTCATAAACTTTTTTTCTCCGATCGTCCAATATCATTTCAAGGATTTTTTTGACTGTTTCTGGCGTGAGAACCTCTTTTGGTCGACTTTGAACGTTCGGTGTTACTAGTGCAAGGTACCGTCAGCAGTGTTGAAGCTAAGAGGTGTGCTTCACGAAATGCCCTGAGACTTACAAGGCCAATTCTCCTTTGGAAAATCAGGCCCGGGATGATATCAATTCAGGTCCAAATGTCACCAAAGGATTACCATAGTTAATTAATATTATTTATAAACTGTGCAGTAACATATAAAGGGCATCTCAGTAAGCTTGCACTTTTTATATTTAGTGTCATTTGTTTTTTGTGCAAGTGGCAACTCTGAAATTTGGCTGCTGTCACATATGTTTATTCCGATTATTAAAAATTTATCGCTTTACGAAAGAACAAAGCGTTATAATTGTGAAAACTTATTACAAAAATTTGGAAAGTTATGCTGAGACCGCTCGCAAACTTCGAAGAATTTTCAGTCGACAAAGTGCACCTAATGTGTCAAACATTCGAAGAGTGGTCAACAAATTGAAAGAAACTGGGTCTGTTATGGACATCTCCTAAAAACATTGCTACTATAATCAAGAGTGTCGCCGGAGACCCGAAAACATCAATTCGGCAACGTTCTCAACAACTTCAAATTTCACGAAGCACTACGCAGTGAAGTTGGACCTTCATGCGTCTAAAATGCAGCGTAGCCAGGAGCTGAAACCAGCAGACCATGGAAAGCGCCAGCTATTCGTTCAATGGGTAATGTAGCAACGTGACGTCAATGCCAAATTTTCAACATAAAGTCATCTTCTCCGGTGAAGCGCATTTCCATCTGAATGGCTTCGTAAGTACTAGAGACCTGCATGAGAATACATTTCCACACATTCAAGCAAATTCATGTTTTTTGAATGGGTTAATGTTCTCATTCTAGCGATTAGAGTACGATACATACAACCATTCTTCTCAGCGTGTTGCATCGGGTACGAAACAGAATTAAACCGAGCAGAAAGAGTTTTTGTATGAAGGAGTAGTAAGAGGCCATCCATAAATGATGTCACACTAAATTAGTCAATTTGTCACCCCTCCCCCCCTTGTGTCACAGGCTGTCACATGAGATCGACCCCCCCGTCTAAAATGATGTCACATTCAAGCGAGCCCCATAAAAAAACACTATAAACAAAATATTTTATTTTAACAAAAAATTATCTTCGATTAAATTATATGAAACAAATGTACGCAGAGAACAAACTGAGATCACAACTAAGATGTCCAGGGTGACGTCAGCCAGGTTCAATTGGTGGGAAGGTGTCTATAGTTGCGCTAGGGATTCTGTACTCATCAATGGCTCGCGGGTCTAATTCTTCGACATCTATCAACTCCACATCTTCCTCTTCAGTATCATTGCGAGTAATACACAATGATTCTGAATCTCGTCGAGTCAAAATAGTAACAGGATGTACCCGAATGGCACTTTCGTGGTGTTTTTGGTGGATAACTCGTTTGTGCAAAATTGCATATTATTGTGTGGCGAAATAAGCTCCGCACGTTTGACAAGCACGACTCAAAAGCTGCGATTGGATGGAAGGGCTCATCAAATCGTATGGAACCTAAAAACAAATCGAAAAGAGTTTAGACAATTCTGAATTTAGCTACAGTAAAGAATTTAACTAAAATTAACAAATTGTAAAATTTGTAACTTTTCCGTTCCAATACAAAAATTAAACACCTTATTTAATAAATTTGGCTGTCACATTTTTGTTATTCACCTTATTGAAACCTGGAGCATTGAATTCTAGAGGCACAGCTCGTCGATGAAAAAGTGGCATGAAGTACGAATAAGCGTGTGTCGGATTTCTATGAACCTCAAGACCATTCTCGTTCGAAATTTCCATAGGTGGAGGTAAGAATCGGTTACGTAACACCTTTCGAAGATTGCTTCGATGTTCAGAACAACAATTTGGCGAGTTACATTTACTGATTTGCAGTAAATATTGTGACTCTTGTACATGATTCATGGGCCAAACCGGATCTACCTCCTCAATTTCAGGAACCTGTTCTTCTGAATCAATGTAAGAAGCTTCAACATCGAAACCATCGATGCTCATTTTTTTTCCAAATGTCACACAGAACTTCTGCAGCAAACTTGAAGTTTTCCTTTTCCAAATTTTTA
The DNA here is from genome assembly GCA_963931995.1 of Phaonia tiefii. Classification (NCBI taxonomy): domain Eukaryota; kingdom Metazoa; phylum Arthropoda; class Insecta; order Diptera; family Muscidae; genus Phaonia; species Phaonia tiefii. Next base: position 248,195,009 of record OZ008368.1, on the reverse strand, counting down.
AAATATTAAGCAAAATTAATTGAAAAATTGTGACATCACAAGTTTCTGTAAGCCTCCGCCCCCCCATGTCACAAGTTATCACGGAAAGTTGCACCCCCTCCCTAGTTGCCCCTAACTAGACTACTAATAATCAGATGTATTCATGAGACATATTGAAAAAAAGCGTAACTAAAGCAAATTCTGTTTCGGTATGATTTGAAGTTCTAATTTCTTTGGAATAAAGAATAGGATTAAAATTAATTCAATTTTGGAAATGCAGCACTTATGCCTCACTAGGTTTGATGTCGAAGTTGAATCTTTCAAAATTTGTTTGCAGTTAGTGCAACTGACATATTGCATTTCTTTGCCGTCTCCATTGACAATTAAGGAAAATACTTCCCAAACTTTGCAGCGGCGTTTTTTCTCCTTCAAAACGATTAACCCCTTGAAATTCGCGAAACAACACTGTTTTCTTCACTTACAGCGGCCGATTGAGTAGAGGACTACATATTTTTAATGTTTAATAATTTATGTTTAAAATAATTTACTTCATCAATTTCTATTTTCTAATATATAGTTTTGGAGCTAAACATATAAAAAACGAATATTTATTTCTTTAATCTCCACACAACGTTGCTGATCTTTTCATTGACGACAAAGCAAATGAGGCCCATAAAAAAAATAAATAAATGGTTTCCCATTACATCCCATGAAGGGACCGGGGAGAACTTCTCACAATCACTAAGCTGTGCACTTTCCAGTTTTCACTCACTGATTGGGACCTACAGTTTTACACCGATTCCGAACGGTATTTTGAGAAGCTGAGAAGCTAAGCGGGGTGACCGTCGTCGAAAGAAATTTTAAGGTGGTTGGAGCAGGGATCGAACCCAGGATCTCCTGTACAATAGGCGCGCACACTACCCATTGCACCACCGACGGTCACAAACCCATAAACCATAACCACTCATAATTTACCGTTTTTTCATTCGAATAGTTCTTATGTATTCGAATGGTTTTTACATTCACGAACATTTATTGAGTAAAATGTTGTGTTGTCGTAACAGAATTGAGACGAACAGAGTAATTAACAGAGCAGAGATTCATACAACATTCATTCCAAGAGCACCAAGGCACGTATCGTTTCATTTCGCTGTTAACACTATTCGGACCATTGGTATTGGTACAGTGAGATAATGAATGTATGGTAAAAGAGAGTGCATTCATGCAGGGTACTAGTAAATACACAAAATTCTCGAATTTGGGGCTCAGAAAATCCTCATGCAATCCATGAGTAACAATGCACCCGCAACGAGCAACTACTGACTGGTGCGGACTTTGGTCAGGCCTTACTTTTTTTTAAGAAGAGACCGAAATTGCGGTGATTGTGAACGGCATTTGTTACAGGAACATGATAACGGAGTTCTTGTGGCCTCAACTGGACGGTATGGATCTGAACGACATGTGGTTTCAGCAAGATCCGCTCACGAAACAATCGATTTATTGCAGAACCGATTTCCAGATCAAATTAGCTCAAGAAATGCTGATGCCAACTGGTCACCAAGATTATGCGATTTAATGCCGTGCGATTTCTTTCTTTGTGGTTTTGTGAAATTTCGGGAATATGCAAATAAAAAATCGGTGAGATATAGCCACATCTCTGTGAAAAAGTCATGGAAAATTTCATGAAAAGAGTAATGACCTGTCATCAGAGCAGTGGGGTACATTTGGCGGATATTTGATTTCATACTTAATCCAATCAAAAATAAAAAAATCACAACTGTCTCAAAAATACGTGTTTTATTTTAAAATGAGAAAGTGCATTCTTACTGAGACACCCGACCAATTTCAAAAGCTAAACATCCTTCACCTAAAAAGAGGGTTTGTAGAAATTTCGTTGAAATCGGTTATTTGTTGCCTATGAAGTCGATAGTACCAAGCTCGGTTGGTACAAATTGATTGGGGGCTATGTTAAAATGTGGACTGATATGAAAACGATAATCCTCATCCTAACAAACGATTTTGAAACAAAATTAGTTAAAATCATTTAATACTCCTAATATTTGCGGACGATTGTAAGAAGCTTGGTGATAGTTTTTATGGGGAAAATATCAAACTGTGGACCGATGCGGCCTATTTTCAAATGTGGTTATCCTTGGCCTAAAGAAAGCTTCTGCACCAAAATATGTTGAATTTAGTTCATATTAGTAACCTCTCAAAGCTTGGGTCATTTGCATGGCGGTATATCACACCTTGAACTGATATGACCCATTTTCAAAAGTGGTCATCTCTGCAGTCGATTGTACCAAGCACGGTGATATAATCCGTTTGAGGAATATATCATAATATTGAGCAATTATGATTAAAAGCGGTAATCCTTGGCCTAAGTAAAGCGTCTGTACCTTTTTATGTTGAAATTTGTGTATTTTTGTAATCTCTGGGTCCGATAGTACAAAGCTTGGGTGGAACATTTTTATGGGGGTTATAATGTGAAATATTTTTAGTCCAGTTATTACATGTGTCATATAATCAATTTATGGGCAATTAAACATAAATGATAGACAAAACAGGCCTCCATGAACTTTTGGACCCAGCATGGAAGGCACAATTGCATGGAAAAAAAATCTTAAACGTCATTCGATAAATCCAATTTTTAATACTGTTATTCCTGCACCCAATCAGGGGTTTTAAACCAAATTATTTTGAAATCGATTAGTATTGATTGAATACATGAGCAGACGGACAAGGCTAAATCGATTCAAAAAGTGATTCCGAGTGATCGCTATATATTATTATATATATGTATTATAGATTGAAACGAAGTTCCTTATCGCACTTTACGGGATGGGGGCTAAATAAAAAAAATAAACAACTTTTGTTATAACACTATTATGCTACAACCCACTATTATCAACTATATTGTTTACTTTTGCTTTGGTTTGTGTCTAGACTAACGGCTTCGATCATAGAGAAAGACATTAACACCCCTATTCTGTGTATGTTGTAACAATCAAATTGTAACCACAAACCTGTTACAAAGTAGCCACCATTGTTTGTATCTGGTATTCTGGCAACACGGTGACAGAGAAAAATTCACCTCGTAACAAATAATTCACCTCGTAACAGGTTGTCAAAAGCAGGGACAACAAACCAAAAACATATGTTTTTCTGCACGAAATGAACGCGGTAAAAAAGAAAAAGTAAGTATTTAATATATTTATGTTTTATTGAATTAAAATTAATACATTATTATTTAGGGAATTTGTGCGCACCGCAAAGGCACAGCTGGAATGCTATATTGACTTCCTCAAGGAACATCCAGAGATGCCAAGCGGAAAGAATACACCTGCACAGCCACGCCAAATAGAAGAAGAAATTTACTTTAGCGCCAACTCTCTGATCTACACCTAAACATCACCACCGACAAAAGTTTCTGCGCTGAGTTCAAAAAGATGTTTTTCCCCACGCGGTCGATCCCTTCTTGAGATATAGGCCTTTAAAGCTTGAGGAAATAATCGTTCGTTTCTTCGGTATTTATAATCCGATCTGATTGAAATTGGTATCATTACAAAGGTCTTCCTAATTTCTATAAATCAGTGCATAAACATATTTATTTTTATTAACCCATTGGGGAGCTAATTATAAAAACGTTTTTGAAATTCACTTTTCTACTAAAAATATATATTTTTTTTTCAAAAAAATGCCCTATTATACTTATTTTTTGAAAGGTTCCGATAATAGACCAAACCTTAGCATTACTTAAGGGTACATATATTACTCGCCAATATCCTTTCGAAGTTCGGAGATATTTCCGTTAAAAATTTAATACATTTCGTCCTTTATAAAATGTTTTTGTATCAACTTTCCGGCAAATAAAACAGCTGTCACGCGCTCTTACCTCCTCTTTGGCAGGTAACAGTTTTTGTTACTTTTGTCACCAAAAAAAGTGTCAGAATACCAATTTGTGACAATTGTCACATTGCTGTCAAATAGTAACCGTGGTGACTTTTGTAACCCTGCCAGAATAGGGCTGTAACTAGATGTCTCACATAAGTTGTGAAATTTCTTGTTTAATGGGAAATTTTCTAAGTGCAGCCTGTAACCAATATTTAGTATATATTGTAGTTTTGAACCCAATAAAAAGTAAATTTAGAAAAGCCAAAGTGCAAGATTGGCAAAAAAGTAAATTTTCTTACAAAAAGTGCATTTTCTTAAAAAAGATTTTTTTTAAAATAAGTACCTTTTCTTAAAACAGTACATTTTCTTACAACAAACTGCCTTTTCGTAAAAAACGACCTTTTGTTTAAAGAGCACCTTTTTGTGAAACAAAATAACTTTTCTTGAGATAAGTGCCTACTGTTAAAAATGTACCTATTCTTGAAAAACGGATCAATTCTAAAAAAAATTCCAATTTCTTAAAAAACCTTCTCCCCAAAAAAATACCTTCACTTAAAAAACTACCTTTTCTTACAACAATTCTTTTTCTTAAAAGTACATTTTCTGAAAAATAAAATAATGCCGTTTCTTTTCTTTTCTTGAGATAAGTAAGTAGCCTTTCTGAAAATAAATAGATTTTCTTAAAAGAATAACCTTCTCCTAAAAAGAGTACAACATCTTTAAAAAGTACCTGTTCTTAAAAAAAGTACTTTTTTGTACAAAAAATTCATACTCTTATGGCTTGTTCTTACTGAAAGTACTTCTTCTTAAAAATAGTACCTTTTCTTAAAAAAAACATTAGCTTGTAATAAAAGAAGTACCTCTCTTTAAAAAGAGACCTTTCCGGGAAAATATAATATATATATTCTTACAAAAAGGACCTAAATATAAACTTTTTTTTAAAAAAGATTAGGGTTCGTATTTCGTGGATAATGAGTTACCCAGGGTAACCCATTATTATTGCCATGTGGAATGGGTAGCGATCGTTTACCCAGTACCCACAGGGTATGGGGAAAATAATGGGTTGCTACCCACGAAAATGGGGAATTACCCATCACGATTACCCATTACCCTCAGGGTAATGAGGAAAATAATGTGTAGCTACCCACGATGATGGGTATGAAAATATGAAAAATGAAATGAAATGATTTTTTTTTCGAAAAATCGCCAAAATAAGAAAATCGCTAAAATAAAAAGGTGGCTACAAATCGAAAAAAAGTGATGCCATATTTGGAGACACCCATTGGTTAAAGCATCCTATGGAAGTGGGAAATGGGTAAACGTTCATTACACATTCCCCACGGCGATGTGAATGGGTTACACATGGGGGTAAATACGAACTCGCATGCTATTTCGGATCTTGCCAGGATCTTCATCAGCAGACGTTTTTGGTATGTTTTCGGTGAATTCTTCAAAAATATATATCTAGTAACACTCATCATATTAATGAGAATTCCTTTATATACACGTTTGAAGAATACCAAGCACTACCATTGAAACACTTTTATGCACAACTCTTTTATATGCTCGACTTTTTTGAAAGTAATATAAAGCTAATAAATAAGCTTTATATTATTTAAAAAGGTCTTGAGCTTGAATAAATTTGTAAGTTTAGAAAACTCACCGAGAACAGATTCGAACCTTGTCAACTTGCTTGCTGTCATTTGCTAGTCGGATGACCTATCGCCATGAAACGTTTTCCGTTTCTTACAAACATAAAACTCATTTGCCCTTAATACATTTTTTAACCGAAATATATTTGTCTAAAAGTTCATTTGTGGGAAACGAAATTTTTCTTTGTGTATATATTTAAATCAGTGTCTGCTCAACTATGAAACAGTTCATTTTGCACATTGTACTGTATGACTTGTATAATTTGTGTAGTGATTTAAAATGACGAAGCCCCTGTATTCGGTTTTCGTTAAAGTTAAAAATATATTTGGTTTTGTAATATCTCTTTGATAAGATATAATACTTGAACTAAATAAATAACATCGTAAATACGGCTTCTCGTTTCTTGTTATTGTATAAAAAACAAAAACAAATATTATATATTTACAAACACCAAGTGAATGAATCATAAAATGGAATTAATTTTATTTATATAATTGTCATTTGCAAGAATTTTAAAAAGTCTTGTTTTAAATAATGTACCACATTTGTGTGACTGATATTGAAATACTATTGAATAAAATGAATCATAACTGTTGCCAACTAAACACAATAGAAACATTTTTGCTTTAATACCAAGATTTGTTGTGGCACGAGGCGGATCAATAAGTCCGCGACTCCCATCTAGTACCACCTGTTAATAGACTACTGTCAAATTTTGAGCAAGTTCCGTCATTTACTTTGCGTTTAACAGCTGTTCAAAACATACAACCTCGTGATTTTTTTAAAAATGGACAAAAGAAAATTTTGAGTTCTCATTATTTGTTGCGAAAAAAAACATCAATCAAACTCGAAAAATATATGGAGACGCTGCACTATCGATTTCAATGGTAAAAAAGTGGTTTACTGACTTTCGTTGTTGTCGCTCAAGTACAAATGACGCTGAACGTTCTGGACGGCCAATTGAGGTCAATCATAGAGTAATACTTAAGAGTTTCCATTACTCTTTTCGATGCCTCTTCATGTCGACGAGGCCATTTCATCGAGTTTTATTTGCTGCGGTATTTTACCAATTTTCACTTTCGTTGGACATAAAACGGACAGAAATCAAAGCGAATGCGTATTTTCGTTCAATGCAAACAACAGAACATAATTTAGCTGTCGTTAGTATCATAAAACACTATTTAAAATTAGTTCTTGTCTTCTTTGGCCTCTCATTCTACATCATTTCCCTAGTACCTTTTCGATCAGCTGTGCCATAGAAACCCCCTGGATCAATACACCCGAAAATCTCGAAAAATATTGTGTTGATCGATCGAAGAGTAAAAGTGCGTGAGATTGTTGATGCCATAGGCATTTCATATGGCAGTGTGGTTTCGATTTTAAATGATCAGTTGGGGTTAAGAAAGCTGTCTGCAAGATGGGTGCCGCGTTTGCTCTCAATTAACCATAAACGTAATCGTGTGGCAACTTCAAAGGATTGTTTGGAGTTGTTTAACCGCTATTCGAAGGAGTTTTTGCGGCGTTTTGTAACTGTGGATTAAACATGGATCATGGATCTAAACAATGGGTTTCGCCGGGTGAACCGGCTCCGAAGAAGGCCAAGGTAAGTTTGTCGGCGAATAAGGTGATGGCAACAGTTTTTTGGGATGCACGCGGGATAATCCACATCGATTACCTTCAAAAGGGAAAAACAATAAACGGCGAATATTATGCCAACTTATTGGACCGATTTAGCGAGGATTTAAAAAAAACGACCCCATATAGCCAAGAAAAAAGTTCGTTTTCATCAAGATAATTCGTGCACACGTGTATAGTTTCAATGGCAAAATTCCATGAATTGGGCTACGAATTGATACCTCATCCGCCATTATATTGAAATTAAATAAAAAATTGTTTTGTTAAATGAAAATTGGCAAATTTTAGTTTAATTATTTTGTTCTGCAACACGAAACAAAAGATTGTGTAGCCCTTCGAAATATAAGAATTCACTCCAGAGACACGTACAAATCGAGTGCTTTGTTGGTCATTGGCCAGAAAATTAAATTGTGTGAGCTATAGGGTGAGAAAGTGCAAAACATCTTCATAAGAGTGACCAAAAAATGCACTTGCATTTCCGACCACCACCAGCGAACACCACACTGTGCGTTCACTCCGAGTATAAGGATCTCCTCGGGAGACATGTACAATCGAAATATAAAAATCGAATTTTTTACATTTTTTGCGATTTTGACCTTGAAGATAAAGTTTTTTTGATTTTACAGGTTCACAATTTTTGTTCTTTATGACAAATGCTACAGCTTTCCCTCAGAGAGTAAATCAAAATTCCAAACGATTTGCAAGATATGAGCCTGACAATATGATCACTTTTTTACAAAAATGACACCGAGGCCTCAAATCTTTGGGGGCCTATAAAAAAAGTGCATGACTTTGGGCAAAACTGGGAGTAATGGGTCTTTTTTTTTTGGTCTTTTATCACTTAATGGTGTCCGTATATGGTTATATTTTTCGTGTTTTATTGATCCGCCCTCTACTATTTTACAGTGTTTTTTTAAATTCAATATTTACGATAAATGTGATTTTTAAAAATTTCTACAAAATATGTGGCTACAATCAATTCCAACTTGAAGCCCGGTATTTAGTTAATATGAAATTTTCGATGCAGTAAGCAGTAAGTGTATTAAAACAAACGAAAATTTCATGAACCGGAAATTTCGCTCACTTTTCATTTGCTTGGTACTCAGCTCTTTACGAAAATTTCGTAGCCAAAATCAATTACAGGGCTGTTACGCCAAGTTATTTTGATCGAAAACATTTGTTTGAGAACGGAATTTGGACATTTCGATAGTTTAAAAACGTAACACAGCATGCGTTAAAAATAAATTTATATAAAACAAATATTTGCAATGTAAATCAAAGACAGGTGGTAACCCTTCGCAACAAAATTTTCCGTGTATAGATAAATGACAAAATTTCTTACGAAAATTTCGCAAGAACTGAATACGGGACTTCAGTACAAATTGTAGATTCTCAAAAATTTTTATATTGGTTCGACCAATTTTATGCGTTCGTATACGGCTATTATTGTGCGTCATACACGCAAAGAAAACACATTTGGTATTCGTTTGCTGCAAATATATTACTTTTACCGCAAAAGTCTTTCGCTTGGAGGCGGCGTATTTTTGTAATAATTTTTTAAAATTTTTGTCTTTTAAAATTTTGTCTAATTTTTGTGTATGTCTATAAAAATAAATTTCCCTGACGAAAATTGAGGAAAACCAGTATGTCGGTGTATTCGGGTTTCATTTAAAATTGGTAATCTACATTGTAGGAGGATTCAAGAAATGAAGACACTACTAAACAAATATTGCGTTACCTATTCTTTAGAACGTCTCGTCTAAATTATATTAAAGAATTGTTTGACGCATTTTATTCGTTGTTCTTCGGAGACTATTGATTAGCGGCGGCGGCAGCAGACGGCTCGAATACCGATCACCTTTCGTTTCCGTTGTTTATTGCGTCCAAGATGTGATATCATTTGAGCAGTGAATTAATTTCTTCTCATGTCGTTCTGGTACGATCTTGCCAAATGTGTTTTTGATGTGTTAACATTAACTTAATTCACAAAGTGGATACATCCAAACACAGACTGAGTTTGTCCCACTGCAATCATAGATTGTTTGGCATTAAAGTCCTCCGAAACGGCTGGACCGATTTGTATGAAATTTTGTGTGCATATCGGGTAGGTCTCAGAATCGGCCAACATCTATTTTTCATACCCCTAAATGATAAGGGTGACCCACCCCTATATAGAACACAGATTTGTCCGACTGCGAAACACAGATTGTCAAACTGGAAAAAAACACACACTGATGTAGCGGCAGCGAATAGTTGTCTTGTGTGGGTGCGGAGAACTTTCAGAGCAAAGAGAATAATGACGTAACGAGAGCAACGAAAATTGTGTGAACTTGTGTAGCGTATGTAGGAACATAACAACTACGAATACAGATTGTCAAACTGCAAAAAAACACACACTGATGTAGCGGCAGCTAATAGTTGTCTTGTGTGGGTGCGAAGCACTCTCAGAGCAAAGAGAATAATTAATGACGTGACGAGAGCAACGAAAATTGTGTGAACTTGTGAAGCGTATGTAGGAACTTTGTTTTTTGTGAGAATAAATCAAAAAGTATTAAGCAAGAAAATAATGACACATGTGCTTGCGCTCGTCTTTAAATAATTTTAAGTATTAATATTATTTAAATGGAACGTCATCATATGATTGAACGCTGTTTGTTATTTTCCAATGTAACATTTACTAATGTGTTCATAGAAATCGAACAGGTACCGTGTAACAAAAAGGTGTTAACACATCGCCCGTGAGTTCGAACACTCATTGGATTTTTTTCTACTTTTTTGTTCAATTTTATTGTGATCATTAACGAAATTTTTTAACTTTTATGTACAACATAAACAAATGATACTGACTGAACAAAAAACAGCTCTTAAATTTTTCAAAACGACGTCTTCTCTATGGTTTCCACTATTGAAATAAAAAGGGAGGGTTGCAGTTGAAACACCCCCCCCCCCCCTCGGACTTTGAGTTAACATAATTAATACGTTGAATTGAACAAAATTTTGAATATAATTAATGTACCAATGTTTTAATTCAGTCAAATTCATTATATCAATTGAATGTAAAAAATCATCAAATTGATGAGAAGTTTTCATGCAAAAACGCATAATTTTTAATAAAATTGATCAAATAATTTCATAATTATGAGTAAACAATTACATTTTACTGTTGTAGACTTTACATCAACTCAATGAATAACATGCATTAAATTTGTGACAATTTGGCATCAAACTTATGTCTCATTTTCATTAAATTGACTGACGAATCTAAAGAACAATTGATATAAAGTTTTACATTTATCCAATGAAATATGTCATAGGTTGACAGTTGATGAAGTTGTACATCAGGACAATGCACAAATTCATAATTTTCATGTACGTCTGTCTTTCTTCCAGTGTGCCCGGCAGTTGGGGTACCCCGGATAATTAATGCCTGTAGCTGTGATTGTATTACAAGTAATGCTCGGTAAAATTTATCATTTGCTTCCAATTACAACGAAATTTTTAGAATGTTTCGATTACACTGTGGAACAAAATGTAACATATTCGAAAATAACAAGGTTCTGACAAAGGATTCTGGTAGCGGGGATAAAATATAAAAAAATATACATGTGTCGGCATTTTGAAAGTTTACGTCAGAATTTTTTTTAGGGGGGGGGGGGTGAATTTTTCCCCCTTTTGCACATTCTTATGATGAATCGGCAGTGGAATCAAATTTATATATAGGATGAGTTCAGCAATTTTATGTAAAAATTAACGAAAAACATTTTTGTGGAATACTTTAACCCTCTACCGCCTCAATATATGGGTCTTTTTTTTGTTCCTTTTGCGGAAAAGGGTAAAAAAACAGAGATGCAACGGGTTAAAATGTACTACAAAAATATTCCTCATAAAATTCTTCAATAAGTTTCGTAACAGATTAAATTCCAAAAATAAGTCAAAACTGAAAATCGATTTAAGGATTAATTTCGTACTTATTCCGAGTTGGCGCTAAAATTTCCCACAAAACTGCATTCTAGGGGGTTGGTGTGTATTGAAAAAATATTCTACGTAAAATTTCACTAAAAGTCACCGAACAAAAGAAAGCTGTAGACATAATATCTGTAAATAAAAAATTAGTGAAGATTGTTTAATTTATTCACATTTACATTTTACCCTTCTCCGCAAAAAGAATAAAAAAGGCCCATATATTGGGGCGGTAGAGGGTCAGTGTATTCCAGGAAAAAAATTTCTCGTGAATTTTTACATAAAATTGCTGAACACATCCAATATCTAAAATATAAGGATAACATGGTTTTCAATAATGATTCATCCATCATAAGAATGTGCAAAAGGGGGAAAATTGCACCGCTCCTTAAAAAAATCAGACGTAAACTTACAAAACACCGATACATATATATTGTTGTTATGTTCTACAGTGTTGTAAACAACATTTTGTTGTTTTTTACAATTCTCAATACAATGACAGTACATTAAGATAAGAACCCTGCTTCAATGTTGGAACGTCTACATTACAACATCAACCGAGCGTCAGTAGAGGGACGGTTGGTCGGGCGAACTGACCCACCACCACCACCGACGACCACGTTTTGCACTTTCATAGTTGCATCGCACTAGACGACGGCAAAGGCGTCATTTTAGCGATAATACATGGATGGGCGAGCAAACAATTCAATTTTCTATTTCCATTTCCACACACGCTTGCACATTTTAGTTGATTTCGTCGAAAGCAAAGTAAGGGATATTTTGCGTCTGTCACAAGATCCCAATCTGGCACACATTTGAATATACTACAAGTATACAAACACGTGTATATGCCGTTTATCTCATCCCCCTAGAATGTGGTTTCGAAATAATCACACCAGACGGTTTGTTGGAAAGATCTCCGGGTTCAAATATTTGTTTGGGGGAAGACATGCAAGCTGTCGTCTGTAGACTGTGATGCAATATTTTTCGCAAGTTTCATAAGTCCAGAGACAGAGATGTTTTAAACACGAGAACTTATCATGATTTATGATTGAATCGTTTGGTAAAGTTTAATGTTATTATTATTGTGGTATTTTATTATTCACAATTGTTGTTGAAATAAAAAATAGTTTATAAAACAATTTGTTGATAAGAAATGCCAGTTGTGTTTTTAATTCCGGTGTTAAATTTATTAATTTATTTCCTCTATTTCGGCTCCATCCAGCTGCAGTGTAGAATATTTCGTAATTTTTGTGACGTGGCTCGAAATCGACGATAAACGCCAGCTATTGTTTTTCTCTGGATAAGAACCATACATGTGGGATAATAATTATATGACAATTACAATTTGTTGTTTAATTTGAATTACCTTTATACGCTGACATATTTGTATTTTTTTGTTGTTTGGATGGAAATATAACGTGTTTGTAGCTTGTCGTAAAAATAGTATACTTGTGTCCAAACACATTGTGTTTACTAGTCAATATAACATGTTTGGGGCACAATGATTAATAGGTTATAATATATGTATGTATTTATGAACCTAGGTAGAAAAGAAAGGAGGTAAACCGTCTCTTTATGCGTAAGAAACGGCAGTGGAGAAAGCGCGAGAGTGAGAAAATTGAGTCATACAGAAGGAAGAACGAAACCCGAAAATTCTACCAAAAAGTGAAAAACGGAACTAATGGACATGGTTCAGGACCCCTCTTTTATAAAGACAAGGACGGAAATCTCATCGCAGACGTGCAGAGTATGTTGGGAATATGGAGAGATCATTTTTTCTGCGCTATTGGTACCTGAGATGTCCAATGACGAGACAACCGATCTAAATTTGGACGATGACGTCGATTGCCCCCCTCCTAACCAAGACGAGGTCAGAACAGCTATATCCCGGCTTAAGAACAACAAAGCCGCAGGAGCCGATGGATGACTGCGGAGCTGTTTAAGGCTGGCGGGGAAGAGCTGATAAGGTGTATGCATCAGCTCATTAGCAAAATTTGGTTAGATGAATGCATGCCCGGCGATTGGAGTCTCAGTGTACTATGTCCCATATTTGGTGTACTATGTCCATAACTGACCCCTCGGGGTTGTTCGTGACCGGATAAGTAAGTAAGTATTTATGAACCAAATGTGGATTTGTTTGTTGAAAACTGCTGAAAACAAAATCGTGACGGTCAAAAAAGAAACAAAAAGCAGCAGATCGTTAATTCATGAAAACAATGCTTACAAACATGTACCTGCAACATTTTGCTGGGGCCGATATTTTCCACCGTGTACAAATTCAAACAAAGTTTAAATAATTTGGCAGTTTAGTTCAAATTTAAAATTTGATATATGTTATATACACACACGCTGAAAAATCCGTCTTTTTTTGTTGTTTGGATGCAAATATAATGTGTTTGTAGCTTGTCGGAAATATACTATACTTTTGCCCAAACATACTGTGTTTGCTATTCAATATAACATGTTTGAGACACAATGATTAATGGGCTTTAATATGTGTTTTTGAGAACCAAATGTGGATGTTTTGTTGAAACCCACTAAAAACAAATACGAGAAAGACAACAAAGAAACAATAAGGGAGCAAATCTTCAATTCACGAAAACAGTGCTTGCAAACATGGATATGTTTCCTGCAATATGTTTCTGGCACCGACATTTTTCAGCGTGCAGGTTTATGAATTTGAAATTACTCCGAGGCAACACCAATCAAAGTCACAAACCTGTACATATAAAATATTTTAAATATCAAATGCATTTCCCATAGAGAAATATACTAGAGTGTGCAACAGCTGTTTTGCGGAAACCGGATACTTTTTCAAGTCCGTTGAATACTTGGATTTCGAGTTTTAGAAACCATAAATATGGTCACTTATCGCTTATTTTTTCACTTCAACTACCAAGTCAAATAGCTGTTTCATCGAAACCCCCTGGTATTCCTCTATTTCATTACAATTGGCATCCGGTTTCATAACCATGCATTTGTATTAGCTCTGTTTGATTACTCCAAAATTTGTGCAAATTTGTACTGAATCCTTGTTCGTTTACTCCAAAAGTCCAGTAAATGAGAGCCGGAGAGCGAAAATTTTGACAGTTCGATGATAGTGATAGTCACCAAAAATTAACAAGATAGAACAGTTGTTTTCAAACAGCTGTTTTATGTAACAGCTGTTTTATGTAAACAAAGAAAAGTAAAAAATAAATTAACAACTGCGGAAAAGCACAAACGATTTATTTAATATTTTATTTAAAAGGTCACTGAAATGTAGAAAGCAAATGGAAAGCAAAAATATGCAGTGGCATTCAGCAAATTCTAGTGAACTGATGACGTCATAATTGGACAATTGTGGCAGTGTATACGGAACGTAGCTACAAGCGCAAGCGCAAAGGATAAAACTACACCAGTAGTGCGATTCAGTAAGTTGTTTTAACGATAATCGAATCGTTAAGTTCACTTAACGATAAAATTAACGATTTTGGTATTCTGCAGGCAGTTTGTTAACGAAATTCGCTATCGCTAAAACCGCTGTTGAAGTTAGCGATTCGACTATCGCAAAATTAACGACAACTATTTTTGTGTTGTTAAGTTCAACAAAACAAACAAAATTTTCATTCTTTTACAATTGGGGTTTTTTTTTGAAATTTTGTAATTTTTAAATTACTGTTCGTTTAAATGGCTTTCGAATATTTAGGATATGTTTTGTCACAGAAAACATTTGCTCCGGCGAGGCGCGCCTCCGTTTCCCAATTGGATTTGTAGTCATTCCAAAAAAATATATTACATTGTTAAAACGTTTATAAACAAACAAATTCAATTTTATAACAGAAATTTGTTTGTTTTTTTTCGATTCCTCTTTATGCTTTTCGTACACGGTTTGACATTTACACGGACAGAGCTGCCACTTAATATCGATTTCAGTAAACACAAATAGTCAGCTGTTTACTATCGTTAAGTATGAGTTAGTGAATCACGCAATCGTTACTGCAAGCGACAAAAATCGTTAACTAACTTAGCGATTATCTGTTCGTTAAAAGTTAGTGAATCGCACTACTGCTGTTTCTTTGCAAATTTTTACTGGAAGTCGTTCGCGTACTTTTTGTGCAAATTCTCATAAAGAGAGTAAACTTGTTCTTGCAAATTTTTACTGGGAAAGTAAACGAACAAAGCCTTTGTCTGAGCAATTGAAAATGCAACATTTTTGAATTATAATTGCGAACTTTGATAATCCTTTTGCATTTGCATTGGATAAAGTAATGCCAATACAATTTAAAACCCCCCAACAGTGATAAGAGCGATACTGCGGCGATATCGTCATCATATCGCATGGATGATAAATTGTATTGCGGCAATAATCATGTTCGTATGGCGGAAGTTTCGCCCGTCAGGAGAAACTGTTACCCGAAAGAGATACTTCCAAACAATACGAATGCAATATTTCTAGAAAATAATTTCGCAATATTGCCAGATAATCATTAGATCAATAAAAAGAAGATATCGTCGAAATATATCTAGGAAGAAAATAGGAAGATCTTTTAATATACCTATTCCGCTCAGTCGCAGCTTGCGTTGCAATTGACTGAAGTTCCATGCGTGCAGCGTTCTTTCCATTATTTGCAATGCGACACTCTTCATCGCACCATGGTTTGCTGCGAAGCGGTTTTTCAAACCCAAGTAGGGTTGTTGCGGCAGTTTTTATAGAGTCGAAAATGGGTTTCTACTGTGCTTCAGGATCGTCATCGGGAGGGGGTGGGTACTGTGTCGAAAGTTGGTAGAGCTGCTTTGAGTAGAGCTTCCATGAGTTCGATAATTGCTTTCTCTGCGTCTGGTTTCGGACGATTTTAGCTCTACTTGATCTTGTACCAGCCTTTGCTGCTACCAGGTAGTGATCAGAATCGATGTTAGCTCCTCTGATCACTCGTATGTCCATTACAGGGGATACCCAAGTAGCCTTGTGGATGTCATTATGTTTCATGCCGTTGTCGGAACTGTCAGATTGTGGACTGAAAATGTCAATAGTTGGATGAAACAGATTCTCCCTGCCTACTTTAGCATTAAAATCTCCTAGTAACTACATTCTTAATGTCATAGTCAGGGCAGCGGTCATATGTATCCTCGAAGTGCTCATAGAATGTGTCTTTGGCATCATCACTCTTTCGTCGGGACATGCACACAAATAATAGTCCAGTAACTATATAAAAGGTGGCGCAAAAGTAAACTTCCGATGTTTTTTGGCTGTAATTTAAAAAAAAATGAAAAACTTTGATTCTTCTTATGGATTATTTTTATTTGGTCTTTTAATTTTTTTTACATCAAGTGGAGAATAAGATGTCATGTAAATGGCCGCCGCCACAGTTGATTGTCATTTGAGCCCTTTTTATGGCATTTCCCATCACTTTGGCCAAAACTTCCGGCGATACGTCCTCACATTCTTGACGGATATTGTCTTTAAGAAGTGCAAGAGTCTGAGGCTTGTTGACATAAACCCGCGATTTCAGAAAGCCCCACCAAAAGAAGTCTGGAGCGGTCAAATCAGGCGATCTTGCTGGCCAGTGCAAATCCCCAAAACGGGTGATTAGGCGCCCGGGAAATGCATCCTTCAGCATATCGGTTGTGGCACGTGCAGTGTGTGCCGTTGCACCGTCCTGTTGGAACCACATGTTTTCCAATCCCAATTCATCAAGTTGCGGCAAAAAGAACTCGTTGATCATTGCTCTGTAGCGCTAACGGCACTTCCATGACATCGACAGCGCTTCCATGACATCCTCAGCTACAGCAGCAATATTCTCTGCAGAACGGCTACTCCGGGGTCTGCCACGCCTGGCAGCATCTCGTGTTGTGCCAGTCTCTTCGAGGCGAGCGGCTAAACGTCGCAGTGTTTCACCAGTAGGCGTTGGACGGCCAGGAAATCTGCGACGAAATTCACGTTGTGCCAAAGTCACCGACCGATTATTGGTCAAATAAATAGTCAGCAATATTCCGCGTTCTGGAGCAGTGTAGCGTAACATTGTTTATTAACGTGTATTTCGCATGAGTTTACTACACAAATGTCAAAACAGAACTGACATTAGGGCCCAATCGCAAAATTTATAGCATTTTCTGATAGGAGGATTACTTTTGCGCCACCTTGTAGCATGCATCAAATCCAGTAGTTCTGATATTTTGCAGACTTGTTTATGAGATTGGCCTTATGAATAATCCAAGTTTGTGACCTCGAGCGCCAAAATTTTGAAAAAATAACAAATTTTTCACCCTTTTTTCGATTTTTAATAAAGTTGCGTTCGGCGCGTGAGGTCACAAACTTGGATTACACAGTGCAACACGAAAAACTATAACCATATACGGACACCACTACGTGATAAAAGACCAAAGAAAATCAAAAAAACTTCATCTTCAAGGTCAAAATTTCAAAAAAATTTTTAAAAAATTCGATTTTTTTACCTTTTTACCCCTGTTCAGGTCCTTAGATAGCAAACCGTTGAAGATTCAAGAAAACAATCAACTTCCTTTCAATAAACAACTTTCTAGAATATATGAACTTCGGAGGAATGATTGTTAACACCGTTTACTTCAACATTGAGATACTATGGTATCTCACCAACAGAAGCAGCAAACTCAAAGCTGTAAGCTCAGCACACGCAACAAGGGACGCAGCACACAATATAAGAATCATTCCTAGGAAGTTCATATATTCTATAAAGTTATTTACTGGGATCTTAGGTACATTTTTGTAGTTGATTGTTTCCTTGAATCTTGAACGGTTTGCTATCTATGGACCTAAACAGGGGAAAAAAGGTAAAAAAAATATAATTTTTTAAAGTTGTTTGCGATTTGAAGTTTTTTTTTGATTTTATATGTTGACAATTTGTATTATCTACAACAAGTGATACAACTTTTACTCAGAGAATAAATCAAAATTCTAAACGGTTTGCAAGATATGAGCATGACAAAATGTTATCTTTTTTGCAAAAATGACACCGAGGGCACAAATCTTTGGGGGCCCATAAAAAACAGTGCATGACTTTGGGCAAAACTGGGAGAAACTGGTCACGTAGTGGTGTCCGTATATGGTCATATTTCCATGACTTAAAAAATTACACACAGTTTTATTCATTAGGCCAACATCATAAACAAGCCTGCAAAAAAACAGAAAAATATTTCGCTTTTATGTGAATTGTGGCTCACAGGATTGAACCTAGAGACACTCACAGGATTGAACCTAGCGACTAGATCTTCTAGTCTAGTCTTTCGCCAAATCCAAATCCATGTTTTTTCTCTAGGCAGCTGTATTATTTGTTTGTTCTCCTTGTGCAGCCATGTCCTGTCCATCGCATTTCCTGGATAGCGGCAATGTAAGCTTTATAACTTTCGAGGACATCTGTCAGTTGAATACTTGCACCGGATCTATATGTGACGCGGAAAATAGAAAGGGACCTAAGGGTAAAAACCGGTTTTGTTCAGGAGTGCCATTTTAAAGATTTAAATACCTGTACCATCATTATAATAAATACTCATTTCTAATTCTTTTAAATCGTGAATATCACTCTGTTAGTACGAAATTTTTTTCACATAACCTCACTTTCATCGACTTCACTTTCATAAAACGCGCATATCTCTGGGAGGGAACACTTTTGGGGCATGGGATCGGTCTCATTCGCTGCTCAGATGTTGTCCATAGATTTTTGAAAATAGATTTTTTTACCCTTAGGTCCCTTTCTCTATGCGCTGTCACATATTTGGGTGTATCAAAGTGTAGTCTAAACTTTTTTCACCTTTTTATTTTAATATTCAAGCTCAAAACCATTCTATATTGTTATTAATAGAAATATAGTTTTTTAAAAGAAGTTTTGCAAAATGCAGTCTCATGATTCCTGGCAAATCGTACAGCTATTTCAGATCTAGCCACAGATCTTCATCAGCGGTGGTTTGGAATGATGCTTTTGAAATATTCATCAAACTAATCCAAACGAAATCTCATTTGAAATGCAAGTGTTCGAAAAATATCGCAAGCAAAACACACAAGAAAATATTTTCAGAAACTTCTTTCCATCTCCAGACAATCATCGGTTTCCATTAGACATGTTTTTGTTGTTGCCCAAAAAGACAACACAATTCCTACAGACAATAGCTGAGTTCGAGTACTTTTCCAGCAAAAATTTTCAAGTAACTAGTTTTCGGAGAGTAAGAATGATTTTGCTCTCTGAGTAAAAAATATAACAAAAAGTACGCGAACGACATCCAGTAAAAACTTGCAAGAAATAAGAACTTTGTATGTAAACAGCTGATATGCAATGTAAACATTGGAAGAACCAACAAACGCAATTCGAACAAAATATTACAAATCACCAAAACTGTTTTCTTTTTCAACAGAAATATTAAAGATTTATAACAAAACATTCAAAAATCACACTTTCTCTTAAAAACTAAAATTCCAATGTCTGTTTCTAGACGTGCAATTATAATTGCTGCAATTCATGAGTTTGTAGGGGAGAGAGGTAAGAAGAATGGAATGAGGAAAAAACTTGCATGAACTCTGCAATTCTTTCAGTTCTTCTCATTCGTAATTTTTTAGTAATGGCGGCTGCAGAATAATTTGACATTTCTTTTCATTTACTCATTCGTAAAAATTTCACACGAATAGTCTGCTTATGTCTCAGATTTATACGAATGTCAGAAGCAGCAATAATAAAAACCAGAATTGCACAGACAGAATTGCGTGCGTGTAAAAGCAAATTGCAATTGCAAAAGAGAACCATGAAGAATTGCAGCAATTACAATTGCACGTCTAGAACCAGACAATGATAAATTTATTATTTTATATTCTTTCTACGTCCTAATTTTGTTTGTTTACATAAAACATATGTATGTTTTAAAACATATGCTATTACTTGAAAATTCTTACTGGCAAACATTTCTCCAGTAAAAACTTGCAAGTTCTCTATCATCGAACTGTCAAAATAATCTCTCTCTTGCTCTCTCGTTACTGGCTTTTTGGAGTAAACGAACGAAGTAAGAAATAGTAATAATAAAAAATTTGTACAAATTATCCAGTACGCGAACAGACTTAATAACAATTGGGATGATATTAATTTATTTATTCGGCCTTTTTTATTTTAATATTCAAGCTTCTTTTAAAAAATTATATTTCTTACAATTTTCCAAATTTATTCAAGCTCAAGACCTTTTTAAATAATATAAAGTCAATTCAATTCAATTCCATTTCAATTTATTATTCCATATGATAGTACAATAGTATAGATATTATATACACTCAAAATTACATTAAATCTTCCCTAACATTTAAAAATTTTCACGGGACTATAAGGGTATGCCAAAAGAATAAGTCAAACTAGGCTTATTTTCACACTAAAACTTTAACTTCTATAACTCAAAGATGCCCAAAAAAAGGAACTAAAAAAAGAAGGCAAAAATTCCATCAAAATAAAAATATAAACCTAAAAACTAAGCTTAAAACTAACTATTTACATTATATTTAGAAAGGCCCTAAGGCCAACAAAAGACCCAGGATAGCCTGGGCCTTAACTCCTTCATCCGCAACGTTCGCGTAATCAAGCGAAAAATTGCCAAATTTGGCACGGCAGGACATAAAGTCCATGCCAAAAAAGCGCGAACAATCCGCGTTGATAATCTGAAACTGAGCCATGGCCCCTGGCAGCGTAACTCCAGTGGGAGCAGCTGCCGAAATATGGGCAGCCTGTGGCGGAAGTGCCACGATACGGTGGCCACCACGGGCAGCAGCAGCATAAGAGATGCCACCATTAACTAATCCACTATTGCGTGGAAAGCCGATTCTAGGAGCGGCTAACTGCCGACTTCTAGCTTCGGCCTTCTCACGCAATAGTTTCAGTCTAAATGGGCATCCCCTTGAGCTAGCTGCATGCCCATCGACCATCGCATCTGATCACATGATCCGGTTTGAGGACAACTGCCCCCGTAGTAGGATCAGTGACCAGTGATTTTCCGACACCCACTTCCTTCGTGGGATGGAGACATTTCCTGGGACCCAGCACACTTACAGCAGCGGTGGGGCATGCCGCAGTTCAGAGATACGTGCCCATACCTCTGACAATTCTTGCATTGCGTAACCCCCTTTTTTACGTCTTTGCGTATGTGCACTCTGGAGTGCAAGATAAATTTTATCCTATAGAATAACACAGTGCAACACGAAAAAAATAACCATATACGGACACCACTACGTGATAAAAGACTAAAAAAAAAGACCCGTGTCTCCCAATTTTTCCTAAAGTCATGCACTTTTTTTTTTATGGGCCGCCAAAGATTTGGGGCCTCGGTATCATTTTCGTAAAAATGTGATCATTTTCTCAGGCTCATATCTTGCAAACCGTTCAGAATTTTCCCAGGAAGTTTATATGTTCTAGAAATTTGTTTATTGAGATCTTAGGTAAATTTTTGTAGTTGATTGTTTCCTTGAATTTTGAACGGTTTGCTACCTATGGACCTGAACACGGGAAAAAAGGTAAAAAAAAATCGAATTTTTTTAAGTTTTTTGCGATTTTGATCTGGAAGGTAAATTTTTTTTGATTTTATATGTTTATAACGGTTTGCAAGATATGAGCCTGAGAAAATGATCACATTTTTACGAAAATGATACCGAGGCCCCAAATCTTTGGCGGCCCATAAAAAAAAAAGTGCATGACTTTGGGAAAAATTGGGAAACACGGGTCTTTTTTTTTTTAGTCAACTTCCTTCTCGTACTGCTCGTGGGCTTGTTGCTCGAGGAGTATATCCTTGAAGCTTGGTGCCTCTTCATCCATGGACTCATCGTCGTCTGTGGCTTGTTGGCCTAAAGTTTTCTCCAGATATTTTACCTGATATGTTAGGTCTTAAATTTTCCTCATAGCTTCTTCGAATTTTTTAGTAATCGAAGCATTTTCCGTTCGGAGCTGGCGGATTTCGGTCATCACATCCGCCTCAGTTTTTCGTTTTTGGCTGAATCTTCAGCAGCCTTCAGGTTTTCAGCCCTTATCAGCACATCTGCCTGGCGAGCAGCTATGTCAGAGTGGCTTCCTCCACTCGTTGTAGCGTGTTCCTCATCGGGCTTAGCTTCCTCGATTGTGCAGAGAACTCTCGCCCTCGTCTTCGACTTCCTTCCCGTAACCGGAGTAAATACGGCATAGTGGGGATTAGCCATCAGTCACCAGAAAAATATTTCGTTTTGCCGACGGCAAATTGAAAAAATTTTTTGTTTGCAATTTTATCTCAAGTTTTTCAAAAGTCTTTAAAAAGACTTAAAAGCTTTTTCCAAAAGTTTGAAACTTTCCGCGATTTTATTTTTTTTCACTTAACACTTCACTAATGCATCACAAGAACTAACACCAATAATATAAAGCTTATTTATTAGCTTTATATTACTTCCAAAAAAGTCGAGCATAAAAATGCTCCAATGATACAAAGGCTGTCTGTATAGCTATTTCGGATCTTGCCAAGATCTTCATCATGCCTGTTTAAAACCAATGGTTTTTCGACATGATAGAAAAGAGTTGTGCGTGAAGGTGTTCCAATGGTAGTGTTTGGTATTCTTCAGACATATATATAAAGGAATTCTCATTAATATGATGAGTGTTTCTGGATATATATTTTTGAAGAATTCACCGAAGACATACCAAAAACGTCTGCTGATGAAGATCTTGGCAAAAGATCCGAAATAGCTATACAGACAGCCTTGGTATTAGGGCTGCGACATCGACATCGATGTTTTGAAAACGTCGATGTTTTTGAAAAACATCGAGTACTTTTTACATCGATGTTTTAGTGCCGATGTTTTTCCAACATCGATGTTTGCATCGATGTTTTTCTGTGTGACGATTGTGACAAATTGCCTTAATATAGGAAATATAAACCATAAAATAGTAATACAACTCGAATTGTTTATATTTGAACATTTATTCGCCGCCAGACGCCAACCACCACCATTATGCGTAGCTGGTTATACATGGGATGTAATGGGAAACTATTTATTTTAATCAAGTTTTGTAGTTTTTCGCCTTTATATCGTGGAAAAGGGTGATTTATATGTTGATAACACATATCTAAAACAGAATTGCAGCAAAAACAAAACATCGGCAAAAGCATTGATGATCGAAGAAACATCGATGTTTCTGCCTGACTCAGATTGTGACCAGTGGTGCAAATTACCTCTTCTGTTTCAATGTTGGTACCTCGATTTCTAAAAAAAGTCACCAAAAATTAAACATCCCCATCAGTATCGATGTTGGAAAACATCGTTATTTTGAGGTCGATGTTTTATCGACATCGATGTCTCTTATGTTTTGACATCGATGTCGCAGCACTACTTGGTATCATTGGAGCATTTTTATGCTCGACTTTTTTGAGAGTAATATAAAGCCAATAAATAAGCTTTATATTATTTCTATATAAATTTGGAAAATTGTAAGTTTGGAAAACAGACCGAATAAAACTCCCGCAAGGGAAATGATGAAAATTATATTTCTATTAATAGAAATACTTATATAGAATAGTCTTGAGCTTGAATATTAAAATATAAATTTACCAATAAAAAGGCCGAATAAATAAAAGAAAATCATCCCTGGTAAACCTTTTTGCGGGAAAAAATTTGACAAATCTGTTACGTTTCTCTTATTTTTCTATTATTTTGTAGCTTTTTTCTAATGCTTATCTTTCTTACTCTATTCTATGTTATGCGAAAGGCAAAATATTCGAAAATTCTTCTTTGAAAGAGACCGACCGGGCAATAACCTACAAATCCATTCAAGAGCGCAAATATTGTATTTTGATAAAAAAAAAATGATAAGTTTGTATTTACCGTCATGTGCTATTACCCTAGACAATACTTTGGAATTACCCCGTGCAGAAATAATTTGGGCCACTTGTGCGATATGATTAAACATTCCCAACCGATTAGAAAGTAAAACATTTAATATTAATTAATTTGCGCTGTAGTTAAAAATGCAAATTCTATTGTTATTGACTGACACTTGTGTAAACATCATTCTGTGTCTAGCTAGAAACCCCTACATCGCAAAGAGTTAAGGTATTTTGTCGCTTCATAATATAATTGCAAGTAAATATCGGAATTTCCAGAATATACTACGATGTTTAAATTTTATTGTTTGCATCCTCTATTATTGACAATTAAAGCATGTTGTTTACACATACATACATAAGTACATATGTTGGTGTATGTAAAATGTAAAGAAAAACAATTTTAAAAAATATTTACATTATTATTGAAATATGAATCACTCATCGACATTTTGGAGACAATAAAGCTGAATGTTTACAAGAAATTGATCGTTCCCAAGATAGTCAATAAAACCCTCGATTCTCGGGCGGCAATGAACTGAGTACAATTCGAAAACAATATCGATTTAACTGAATGAATTGGAAATGGAATAATGAATTCTGAAAAAAAAAATAAAAAAAATTGGGTGATGAAAGAGTTAAACGAGGAACTAAATAAATTCTTTACATTATAAACTGCAATTGATATCCGAAAGTCAATGGGATGAGCTTCCTGATCGATGGAAAACGTACTCTTAGGCCTAATTTTTGAGTGGAAAATCATCTTTGATCAACGATCAAACATAATTTAAACTCTGAATTCACTTTTTAGGTTAATAGTTAATTGCTGTTTAAACAGCCAAAGTTGGGCATTTAAACTATGATCAAGTGACCTGACCATATGATTTTGACAGAATACAACAAGAAGAACAAACACAGAGCTTCTTTAATTGTTAATGTGTACAATTATAATCACCATCCTAGTTGAAATAACAATAAAAACGTATCATTTAACTCGTAGTGCAGTTAGAACTTTATTTCTGCTCAAATATTCTCCAATTTCACTAAATATTTTGTGTTTTATCACTTCACTTTTGTTCTGCAAATGACATCAGTTTGATGCATTGTAACGATTATTTTTCGTAGCATTTGCCACTGTTGCCACATGGTAATAAGATTATTTGACAAAGCACTGGAAAACTCTTTTCGTATTTAAACTCAGATGAAACATAAATCAAAATCAACTGAATACCAATTTAAATAAGCAGTCAAAAATTGAGCCTTAGTATTATGCCTTGTTCACGGTGCCACGAAATTGACAATTTCGAATTGAAATTGTCAAACGAAATTGCAATCGATCACACAGGCATTTGAGCAATATCGTTGCAAAATGACAACTGTTTGTTTACAAACATTACCATGAGTAAAATTTTCGTGCCTGGACATAATAAGCAAAATTTAGTTAGAAAATGAATGAAAACAATAAAATAAATGAATGGGTGCGTGAACTTTAACATGAAGCACTGATTTTACAAGGTTTATAGTTCCTTCTCACTAGTTTATATCGATGAAAACTTAAAATTAAAATTTGATGAATGAGCAAGCTTATTTTTTGTTGCCATTTTAGTAACCACGTGTTCAGTAAACGAAGCCGACCTACAATTATTGACGGCGTTAATGCAACAAACACAATGTATCGACGGCGGAAACTGCGATTTTATTAAATGCGATTTGTGGGCAGACGTTACTGTTATGACTCGTTCACGCTGCCGCGAAATTGAGTCTTTCACAATTTGGGCTGAAATTGAGTTGAAATTGCTCAATTTCGCATATATTTTGACAACTTCGAAATTGACATATTTACGACCATTTCGTTGAAATTGTCTTGAAATAGTCATATACAACGCTGTTTATACTGAACAAAATTAAAATAGTACTCATTTTTTGCATATATGCACGTGAACGAAACCGACAGAAAATAATGCGGTGTGCCGCCGTCGTAGATAATTTTTTTTTGTAGTTCACGCCGCCTTCATTAAGGCATGCTTCGATCTGAAATGGTAGCCGTTTTTAAAGGCCCGAATTACTGAGAAAAATATCTAAAAAAAAGTAACGTCTGCCGAAAAATCACATTTAATAAAAACTCAGTTGCCGCTGTCGATTAATTTATTTGTTGCTCCAACGCCGTCGATAATTATGTGTCGGCTTCGTTCACTCAACACGTGGTTACAACAAAAACCAAAAAATTGTATGCCGCCTTATTCATCAAATTGAAATTTCATGTTTTCATCGACATAGACTAGTGAGAAAGACCTATAAACCGTGTAGAAGCAGTGCCTGATATTAACGTTCATGCACCATTCATTTATTTTATTGGTTTCATTAATTTTGTAACAAAGTTTTTGTTACCGTGCTCAGGCACGAAAATTTTACTCATGGTAATGTTTGCCGTCAGTGATGGAATGGTAGTGTGTGCGGCTCTTGTGCATAAGTTCGATCCCTACTCTGACCACCTTAAATTTCTTTCGACGGCGGTCACCTCGCTTAGTGACGGCGACACTATCGAGTACTTAGCCATGAAAAGGCTTCTCAAAATACCGTTCGGAACTGGTGTAAAATTTTAGGTCGCAATCAGTAAGTGTAAAACTAGAACGCGCACAGCTCACTGGTTTGTGAGAAACTCTACCTAATTCCTTCATGGGATGTAACGGGAAACCATTTATTTATTTATTTTATGTTTGTAAACAAAACAGTTGTTATTTTGCAACGAAATTGATCAAATGCCAGTGTGAACGATTTCAATTTCGTTCGTCAATTTCAATCCGAAATTGTCAATTTCGTGGCAGCGTGAACAAGACATTAGGTTCATCTCGTTGGTTGTGTAAAACATTTAGATCTTTTTTTTTTTAGTAATTCGGGCCTTTAACAGCGGCTTAACCGATAATATCTGCTAACATTTTAAGTCGAAGCGTGCCTTAATGCCGGCGGCGTGAACTTCAAAAAATTATCAACGACGGCGACACACCGTAAAATTTTCTGTCGGCTTCGTTCTCTTGCACATGTGCAAAAAAGAGTACTAAATTAATTTTGTTGAGTAAAAACAGCATTGTATACGACAATTTCAAATCAATTTCAACGAAATTATCGTATTTCAACTCAATTTCAGCCCAAATTGGCAAAGACATTAATTTAGCGCCAGCGTGAGCAAGCCTTTTCACACTGGCGTACATTTTGGGAGAACGCATGGAAGATGTTTAAAAAATTAAACATGCGTTCACACTTGCAACATCTTACATCTTCCATCTGTCATCTGCTAATATGCAGTTATTAATATGCCACATCGCTGTAACGAAATTTTTGTGACCAAAAATAAACGGAATTATAATTGTTTTGGAAATATTGTCTATATTGTCGAAAGAATGAAAAATAACAGTCGTCAAAAGTTTATTTTTTAACATTTCATAGTTATTACGATTGTTTTTTTCATACATTTATTTTGTCAAGATGTATTTATAGTATGTGGTGTTATTGTGACAACGACAATTGCTGTTCTATATTTGTTAGGTGTCATACCACTGCCAAATTCAAAGCAAATTTGGTAAAAATTGCAATACAATTACACAAAAAAGTACAAAAAAGAAATACATATGAATTTAACGGTCAGTTGAGGCAACGATTTGAAAACATTAAAATCAGCTGTTCTAGCGCTACCACCTGATATAAATACATCGTTTGTTTTGCTGTTTGAATTATCGAATGATGTGGGGTGAAACGTAATGAGATAGAAAATTTTTCAAAGATGTTGAGCCCACAAAGTGTCAAATTTGTATTGCGAAATGTTAACATCTTTGGCAAATTGATTGAAGATGTAAGATATTATTAGACGACACTTAAAACAATCCAAATGGAGGCACTTTTCTTCTTCCGATCCGGCCGTATTCTTAAAAAGTTATGAGAGGTTTGACAGACGATTTATCTTACAATAATCGTCTTTCAAATCTCTGTTTCTATGAATAAGGCGCATATGTTATTAAGTTCGCATAACAAATAATATACAGATACTTCATATTATTGATTGTAGTGTAACAATGTCGTTAAGACCCTCTTTTATGGGGGGGGGGTAGGGTAAAATGATGTATTGATGATATGTTATCAATACACCAGACATATTGTGTAAACTAATAACAATTCAAAATAAATATTACATTGCATACAAAGTTGCGGCAGGAAACGTGATACAACTGAAGGCAACGTGATACAACGTCATCATCGACAGCGTCGTCGAAAGAAATGTAAGGTGGTCAGAGCAGGGATCGAGCCCACGTTCTTATGTACAAAAGCCGCGCCCACTAATCATTGTACCACCGACGGTACCATTGTACCACCGACGGCCAAAGTTATTTCGTACGAAAATCATTGTGTGGAACCGCAATGTTGGTATTTCGATTATATTACGAAAATTTCGCAAGAACAGAATACGTAACTTAAATCCAAAAAACCGGTCATCAAACAAATCTACACCACAGCAAACTTCAACTCTGTGATATATGTAGTAAAAACTCACCTCAAAGCACTGCAAGAATGTGAGTATGCAAGAGGAAAAGAAGAACATGGTGAAACAAAACCGTCTGTTCTTGTGTTGGAATTATAGATCTTTCAGTGTGTGTTGATACTTAGATCTTCGATCGGTACTAATTCGCATTTGTAAATTGCATAATTCAGTTTGTATATATACGATGGATGATCAACTGATGGTATCAATTCAGGCACAGTATTTAGGCATCTGATGATGAACTTGTGAGTGTGCTTAACTGAGTTGGCTACTATTCCAACAAAACCAACCATTTTTCAATTAGAAAAATGTTCCTCACCTTGTAAGCTTGTAGTATTCTGATACATTAACTAAAACAAAAACCGTTACGCATCACCCCGATGTTTTCTGCTCAATTATTTATACTACTTATATAATTACTTACTTACTTGGGGGCCTCAAAAAACCCAGAGGGGCCAAGGTCCTTGCCATATGATGATAACATGTTTTTTCTACCGGCTCGATTTTTAGCCTTTCGCCTCCACATGGTAACACCAAGCTCTCCACACAATATTCCGCCTGGTCTTTCCAGAGAAGTCTTGGTCGTGCTATTTTTCGACATCCTTCGAGAACCTCTTCTAATACCTTTCTTACTGCTTCATTCTCATCTATTCTACTGACATGGCCTTGCCAGCGTAAACGCGATATTTTGATACGCATAACTACGTCGATGTCGGGATACAGTTTGTACAGCTCGTGGTTCACCCGTCGTCGATACTCGCCGTTATCTATTATAGGTTCTTATATTTTTCGGAGCATTTTTTTCTCGAAGAATCCCAGAGATGTTTCTGAAAGAAAAAGCTTCATCAAATTTCTGAATTCCTTCATCAACTTGAGGAAACATTTCGTCATTTTCCAACCTACGACACATTTCATAGAATTGATGAACAACATTTCATCAATCTTTTTCGTAAGTCTCTGCAGCAGTTTGCTAAGAGTGGGAAATATATTTCCACTGTGCTTCAGAATCATGAGGCGGAGGTGCATTCTTCGCCAGACAGAGATTACTCTGTCCAAGGAATTTCATTTTAAATCAACGTGTTTATTTCTTAAGGTTTCACATTTTGATAACAATTTTAAACAAATAAAAATCTACTGTACGAGATATTTATAACTGCAATTTCCCAATGAGTCATTAACACATTTGCGACACTATAGGGTGAGGTGATGATGCGTAATGAGATAACGAAACTCATTACTTGTAGGTAGGGAACAATGAACTTCTTATATCTAAATACTATATCGAAAACATTCTTGTGAGGTGGGTAAATTCTTTGGATGGAAAACATCACACCATCTGTGAGTCATGCCTCCTAGTGCAGTTAGAAATGAATATTTTATTTGGCAAATTTGCAACTTATATGTTTTTGTTTTAGTTAAGGCACACATTTTACGGGGAGAATTTCTAGGAAGATTTGATTCCATTGTATTTTAGAAATTGTGATTTTTTGATTGCAGATAATGTAGAATACTCGCATGACGTTAGCAATATGACTTATACATCGATTAAGTTTAATAATATTTTTGATAAGACAGAACACCACCAATTTTTCGCAGAAGTATTTTTGGGTTTATAAATACTATGACCATTTATTTTACCAAAACATAGTCCACACTCGTTGTAAGATTTTTAATCATTTATATAAATTACATTAAAATTATTTACTGTAATTAAAGTTACACTGAAAGAAAAGCTTAATCAAATTTATGAATTCCTTCATCAATTTGATGAAACATTTCCCCATTTTCCAACCTACGGCACATTTCATTGAATTGGTGGAGAAAATTTCATCAATCTGTCATCCATATTTCATCAATAGTTTACGTTGATTCACCGACAATGTTACATCAAGTTGATGTAAATTTTTCATCAATTTGATGTAAGTTTGTTATCAGGTGTAAGTAAATTTTGAACAATTTGCATGTAAATTATTCATCAATTGGCAGTAGATTTTTCATCAATTAAATGGTAGATTGTCATTAGTTTTGTCATAAATTTGATGTAAACTGGTAATCTTTTTTATGTAAATTATGTTTGTTAATCAGTAGTCAACATCATTGCCCCATTTTTGATGTAAACAAATCACAAGAACGGGGAATAAGACTACATAAAAAATGCTCAAAGCGTGATAATATTTTCTGTCCATTGCACTATTTTATAGTATGTAACTATTTTAAATTTTCTACTAATTTGTGTCTTTTTCTCTTTATTTTTGCAATACTACTCCCATACTTTTTGAATCGATCCCACTAACTATTTCCAAATTCCAATGATACAGATTGATGTTAAAAATATCATCAATTCAATGAAGCTGAAAAAGGTGAAGAAACGAAGAACTTTTTCATTGAATTTATGAACATTGAATATCGATTTGATGTAAAGATTTTCTTTCAGTGTACATACATATAAGCAATTCCACGTTAAGTGATCACAGTAAAATAAGGATATATGTATGTATATATATCGGAGGTTGATGCAACTTGGCGTATTGATTGTCTTCACCGCTAGTAAAATTAATGTGTAATAAATAAAAAAATTCTCTTAATATTGAACTTTGCAATTTCTGGGATTTGAATGAAACGTTTATTTTGGTTGGTTGAAAAGGCTGCAAGACAGCACGCTGTCTGGCACAACTAGGCTAAAGAAGCCCATTGTGATACCTGCTGTTTCCTCTATAGCAACTATTGACTAGTCGTCTAGCCAATTTGCCCTTTAAATGAATTTGTCTATAAGACCTACAGGAATATCCAGTAGGGCCACGGTGCTAACTAAATGTGCTCCGAATATCCTACTTCTCAGTCATGCCAGAGCAGGGCAATCCAAAAGAAGGTGTTTCGTCGTTTCCTCGTTCTCTTCCATTCAGCATCTGCAGAGAGTGGAGTTTCTATGTCCCAATCTTAGGGCGTGTTCCGTAAGTGTTCCTATCATTGTGGCTAACCTGCCTCTCGGCAAGTTAAGTAGTTGCCTAGTCCCCTTCCTGTCCACCAGTGGCCAGAGGACCCTGGCTTGTTTGCAAGCTGAAGTAAGTCTCCACTTGTCCTTGAACATATTATCGGCACACTGCCTGATCTGCAAACGGCAGGTAGAGATTGGCATACTAACACCTTCTTTTGCCGGAAGAACCAGTGCCGCAGTACCCTGTCTAGCTGACGCATCCGCTACGCAATTGCCTGGAATGTCGCTGTGTTCCAGTACCCAGATGAGCCTGACGACAAAATACTCTTCCATCACTCTAAGTGATGAGTGTTGTTCTTTCACAGTCATTCTTTCTCCGGAGGGTTGTGACACTACTTTTAAGTAGTTCAGCAACCTCCAATAGGGCGGTAATTTCCGCCTGAAATACACTACAGTGATCAGGCAACTTGAAGGAGATATTTGCATTTAGGTCCGGTGAATGAACCCCATAGCCTACTTGCTCGTCCAACTTTGATCCATCCGTGAAAAATCTGATACTACTGGTATCCCCTTCAAGTGACTTTTCCCAGGTATTCCTGTTCGGAATAGAAGTGCTTAGATTTGTCGCTGGTTGAAGGTAGGGGATACAGTAGTCCGTTTTTACGGGAATAGAGTTGATCCGGTGTAGTAATTCAGCGTGTCCGGAATGCCCCGATATCATGACGCCACAATCTCTGATTCTCACCAGGGATGTAGCGGCTGCCAATTCGGCCATGATATCAGGAGTTCAGGATAGCACTAAGTGCAATACCTGACGTCGTGCCCATTTCCCCACTAACGCTAATCAGTGCTGATCTTTGAATTTTCATGGCATCTACGATGCCATAGATAAGTATTGGTCTGACTATTACCGTATAAATCCGCATGGTGATCTTAGGAGACAGTCCCCAGCGCTTTCATATCGCCCTGTTACAGCAGTAAAGAGCAACAGACGCCCTTTTCACCCTCTCCTCCACATTCGGTTTCCAAGACAGTTTTCTGTCGAGAATTATCCACAGATACTTGACCTTTTCCGTCAACTGTAATTGCACCCCATTAACTGACGGCAGTTCAAATGCGGGTATTTTATATTTCCGAGAGAACAAGATAAGTTCGGTTTTAAGTGGGTTAAGCGATAGTCCATTGTTAGCGGTCCAGTTCGAAATCAGACTAAGTAAGTTGGTTGTACGAATGGTAACGTTTATTTGAAAAAAAGCTTAATTATTTTCCAGTTAAAGTTTTGGCATTAACTCTTTCGGTGAATTATTGATAAGATCATAAAGTTTGAACATATATATTTTAATAACTTTAAAATTATATTACCTGATGGGATACAGATAGTCTATTGTAACATTGTATCGCCTTTGGTTTATACCCCTCACGCTCAACAACATTGGTCTACGAACTTCGTCTACACTACCCAGTGTCTACACTACTTCTGGAAGAATTATTTCAATTTCTTTCGCGAAGTTCCAGCAACTTCTGCGCAACAAACTGAAAAATATATTTTGGGCATATTCATTTTCCTTTGCTAACTTCGTATTCAGCTGTTATGAAATTTTCGTCCCCATTCGAAATATAAATGTAAAAAATAACAAGAATTTCTTGAACCGACAATTTCGCTTACTTTTAATTTGATTGGTATGTATTAGGGTACCCATTTTTGATTAATCGGTTAATCGTAAATTTCACTCTGACAATTAACCGAACAAAACGCAATCAAGTTATTCGATTATTCGAATAAAATAAAACAATAAAAAACAGTGATCAAACATTGTACTAGGCACATTTATTAAAACAAAACAAAACGTAACAAAAGCAACTTCATTATAAAGTATATATATGTAGGTACAATTCACAAATCGTAGTTGAAGCAACATGAAAATCAGTGACTTTTGGTACCAAGCCAAAATTAACAAAATCTCAAAGTTTGGACCTATAACACCATATTGGATTGATTAATTTTTACAAAAATTTTCGAAAACGTAATTTTCTGACTATTATCCTTATTGTATATAGTTTGAGCAGAATCGGACCAGGTATTTTGATAGCCCCCATACAAAGCCACCAGTGGGTCTTGAAATTTCATCAGACTATTACACCCAATTTAATGAACCAATTTTGAGACAATTTATTTTAAAATTATATCTATGAGCCAAAGCACTGTGCGACGCTTCCTCCGAACAAACTATCAAATCTGTTCGAAATGTGTGTAAAGTTATGCAATTTGTTCGCAAATCGTTGTCATATGCGTTGCCAAATTGTAGGAGTGTTTCAAGATGGACTGCTTCCCATAAACACGTTCTTATATTTTATTAATCGATTAATCGCACTGATTTGTTCGAGTTAATCGTTAATCGAAAAATTGTATTATTAAAATGTTCGGTTAATTTTATAACACGATTAATCGATTAACCGAATAATGATTAATTGAATGGCTACCCTAGTATGTAACGGGGTTTTCAATAAAAGCGCTACAAAAGCTTTTTAAATAAAACAAAGCCGGTTTTAGATACCAATGAAATTCTTTATTCCTGTGAAAGTAAGTTCGATGCCATTATGTATGGAACTCGATTTCTTTTGCATGACCACCACGGGCACTCTTGCAGTAGTCCAGACGCTGAACCCAATTTTCGACGGTTTTCAAGCATAAATCGGCCGATACTGCTGCAATTTCACGTTCGATATTCGTACGAAGTTCATCAATCGTCGCTGGCTTGTTGGCATAGACCATAGACTTGACGTAGCCCCACAGGAAATAATCTAACGGCGTCAAATCGCACGACCGAGTCGGCCAATCGACTGAGCCATTTCGTGAGATACCACGTTCGCCAAATTTGGTTTCCAATAAATTGATTGTGGCATTCGCTGTGTGGCTTGTGGCGCCGTCCTGTTGGAACCACATGTCCTCCAAGTCCATATTATCCAATTGGGGCCAAAAATATTCGGTTATCATTGAACGGTAGCGATTCGCATTCACAGTAACGTGCCGGTCTTGATCATCACGGAAGAAGACGCCGCCGGCCCATAAACCGCACCAAACCGTAATTTTTTCGGGATGCAATGAAGACTCATGGATTCCGTGTGACCAATAACTGACCAATAACGCATATTTTTCTTATTGACGAAGCCATTCAGCCAGAAATGAGCCTCATCGCTGAAGATGATTTTCCGATGAAAATCGGAATCATTTTCAAGTTGTCGCTCAGCCCAATTCACAAACATACGACGCTTATGGTGGTAAAGCGGCTTCAGTTCTTGCGTCAAGTTGATTTTGTAAGGATGTAGGCCAAGACCTTTTCGCAAAATTCGCCACAACAACGTCACAGAGATGCCCAACGCTTGAGAACGACGTGTGAGAGACACATTTGGGCTTTCTTGAACTGAAGCCTCAGCGGCAGCAATATTCTCGACACTACGGGCACTTCTTTGTCTCACTGGCACGGGAACATTTTGTACTGTGCCTGTGGATTCAAATTTTTCCACTAGACGCTCAATTGTTGATCTGGTAGGACGATTTTGACGACCATAAATTGGACGTAGCGCTCTTAAAGTTGAGGCCACTGACTCCAAATTTCGGTAGTAAATTTTAATAATTTCGACTCGTTGTTGGCTCGTATGTATACCTTCCCATGATGAAATGGCAAACCTTACTGAAGAGAAATGTCAAAAGAGCGGGAAAAAATATGGCGTCGTTTGCTGTCCCTATTGATTTACTTTTGTAGAAACCCGTTACATATATAACCCAACCAAAGTCCAACTTGTATTGCGTATTTGGGACAAGTTCCATTCTATATACGACCATCATTCCTGGACATTAGTATCCCGTTTTTTAGAATTGCAAGCAACAATTGCATGCCCTTTTTCATCGATTATCGCTCTGTCCATACTTTCTCTAAGCGTTTTTATCGATTGATTTATACTCTGCTGCGTTACAAAAACTTGTCAATGTGTACAATTTTACCGGATGGCCAAATATCACACCGCGTTTCAAATATGTATTATCAAGGTCCGATCAAATTGTTTACCTGTCATTAGATGATAAACAACAGCTTTAGTTAAATTGTAGGCTGTAATTTAGAGCTGAAATTTATGTATATGAAGTTACTACCTGAAGGTTTTCTCTAAATTAAACATATTAATTTTCATTATAAGTAATAAACATTGTGAAAACATATTTATCTTTAAAATATTAATAAATTATGGGTTTTTGTATTACCAGCTAAACATCACGTATACATTTCCCTCAACATAAATTTGTTCGTGTTAATTAGATTATTCACTCATACGTAACCACATTTTCATTGGAAACTGTTCATACATAGATCACACAGAATTCGTATGTACAACATTTTTGATGGGTGTACGAGGTCGTTTCCCTCTTTCGCATTTTATTTTCAAATGGACTCATGCAAAGTTAATAGTACAAAATATATGTGAATTTGAAATTTTTAAATATGTGTGAATTTCTATAGTCGTGAGTATAAAAGTAGCAGAGGTTTTACGGAGAAAATACAAAAATTGTAAGAAATATTTTTCGCCCCAACCGGCATTTGAAGTCGACGTGGATTTTTGGAGGAATATATACGATTTTTATTGCAATATGCGTCATTTATGTATATGCTTAGTACGCGAAAACTATTTAAACGAATCGTCCACTACCTACAGTGGTGGCCAAAACAAATGCAACCAAAATGCCTCTTTTACGAAATATTACGTTAAGATTTTCTGAAAATAAAATTAGCAATTTTTTGTTTTAAATTTTATACTTTATTGCTTTAAAAATGAGGAAAAGGGATCTACTCCATAGATATTTAGAAAAATGTATAAAAAAAAAACATAAAAATACATTCTTATATTTCAGTGGCCAAAACATATGCAACTTTCAATGCATATATGGGTGATTCCTTGGAAATAACGTTTTTTCGGATGGTGAAATTATTAGTTTTTAACATACCTCGGATGTGATTTTTTTTTACAGTTTTTGTTTATATATACTACTATAGTGTATACCAACATCTATTGTACTACAACAATTTAAAACATTTATCAATATATTTTATACTATAATTTTCAGAATTGCCGCGATTCTGACATCCACGGTATTGACATTTCATATTTAAATTGACTTCATTCTATGCCAAATTGACGTGAGATAATTTCCTTTGAAAATCACATTTCGATGACTAAATATCGAACAAATTTCGTCACTAGGAGGGCGAGTATTATATTGCGCAATAAAAAAGCGGTACCATGGTATTGACTGCTAATTTTGCGACTTACCCTTCGTAAAGAAAACACTTCACTCCACTCGATTCAATGTGGATAAATCTGTCAGCCATTGATGTAAACATAACATTTGATATACAATGGTCGAGTTCTCACAGCGAGGGCGCCTTTATACCCATCCAACATGGCGCCACAGCGGTAAAACGTAAATGTACGATATTAGGCAAAAATGCGTGGACAAAGTTTAGATCTTGTTAGTCGGGCCTAAATAGGAGATTTACGCTCGGTAAATACATGAAAATATACTCTATCTAGGCAATTTCAATGACCATAAAAAAATATCAATCCATCCTGCGAAATGAGGGAGTGAATATAGTATAAACCTTGATTTTTATGAAATGGACACGCCACGGTTCTGATATTTTCATTAGTTTCTATATGTTTCTATCGAATAAGCGCGACGCAGGTGAGAATATTGTTGTGGAAAATTTTGTGTACCATAAAAGTATTGAAATTACGCGATTATTTATTTGCCGTCCCTTAATTACATGGAAATAAACGTGATGGACAAAGAAAACGTTATTTCCAAGGAATCACCCATATAGCGCAATTCAATGCAAATGAATTGAATATTTTCTAGCAAATCCGTTGATGTCCATTACAGCCTGACATACATACATAATATATTAGTATGTCAATGACGCTTGTTGGGATTGAGTTCCATGCATCTTTCAGTCGTCGGAACAAAATATCAGAACTTGTACAATTTTTCCACTCAATTTTTTGGTTTATGATTTCTTAGGGCGAGTTTTTGACTTCGACTTTAAATCGCAATTAGCTAATTGGACTTTAAAGTTAAAGAGGCTTTAAATACGATGTCACAAATCATGCTGTCACAAATCATGCTTGATATCCATGTGAAAACAGCTGTCTTGCAGAAAAAGAAGAAGAAATTTGTTGCACCCTCGGTTGTAAATATCTAAGTTATCAATAAGTGAGTGTCTTTGAAAATTTGTGTTTGTGAAAGTTTTGTATGTTGTGTTTGTGAAAGTATGTATGTATGTTCCGACGATGTAAAATTTGGACTCCTTTTGTCCATTGCGGACCACAAGTGGCGATGACGTATGAATCTATAATGAAATAAAAAAGAATAAATTACCAAACAATCACACAAATTTTCAAAGGCACTCACTTATTGAAGGGTTGAACTGCTGCGATTGTTGTAGCAGGCAGTTGTAGAACAAGACGCAGCACAAGTGGCGATGACGTATGAATCTATAATGAAATAAAAAAGAACAAATTACCAATAGATCACACAAATTTTCACAAACCTTTTATAAAATACTCACTTTTTTATGGGTTGAATGTACTGGCACTGATATTGATGATTGTTTACTATTTTCATACAAAAAAACACAACTGTCAGAATCATAGGTCGTTTCATGCTCATTTAAATACAACTTAAATGGCCATGGTAGGTACTTTAAGTGTAATTTAAATCATGACTGAAAAACTCAAATGGCTACTTAAGTCCACTTTAAAGATAAAGAGGAGATAATTGCGAAGTCAAAAACTGGGCCTTAGAGTTTCTCGATGGGATTTAAGTCTGGTGATTGTGGTGGCCATTCCATAACCGTAACTCTATTTTCACCAAACCACGATTTAAACACTTTCGATGAGTGCTTGGGGTCGTTGTTTTGCTGGGAGACCCACCACAATGGCATATCGTACTCGGCATATGGAAGCATTACCCTTTCTAAAATGTCTTTCTACACAAATCGGTTCATAATGCCATCAATTTAATGCAGAGAACTAACACCAGCACCAGAAAAGCAGCCCTATATCATTACACTTCCTCCTCCATGCTTGACCGTCTTTTTGCAGTAAAGTGATTCGATGCGTTTCCCTACTAGTTGTCGTACGTAACAGATGCCATCGCTGCCAATAATATTAAATTTTGATTCGTCACTAAACAAGATAGACTTCCATTTACTTCCTAGCCAATTCAAATAGTCTTAAGCAAACTGCAAACGCTTTTTCTGATTACAAGTTGATAAAGGGTTTTTCAACAGAGACCCTACAAAAGTAAATCGATAGGGACAGCAAACGACGCCATATTCTTCCCGCTCTTTTGACATTTCTCTTCAGTAAGGTTTGCCATTTCATCATGGAAAGATATACGAGCCAACTACGAGTCGAAATTATTAAAATTTACTACCGAAATTTGGAGTCAGTGGCCCCAACTTTAAGAGCGCTACGTCCAATTTATGGTCGTCATAATCGTCCTACCAGATCAACAATTGAGCGTCTAGTGGAAAAATTTGAATCCACAGGCACAGTACAAAATGTTCCCGTGCCAGTGAGACAAAGAAGTGCCCGTAGTGTCGAGAATATTGCTGCCGCTGAGGCGTCAGTTCAAGAAATCCCAAATGTGTCTCTCACACGTCGTTCTCAAGCGTTGGGCATCTCTGTGACGTCGTTGTGGCGAATTTTACGAAAAGATCTTGGCCTACATCCTTACAAGATCAAATTGGCGCAAGAACTGAAGTCGCTTGACCACCATAAGTGTCGTATGTTCGTGAATTGGGCTGAGCAACAACTTGAAAATGATTCGGATTTTCATTGAAAAATCATCTTCAGCGATGAGGCTCATTTCTGGCTGAATGGCTTCGTCAATAAGCAAAATATGCGTTATTGGTCAGACAGCAATCCACACGTAATCCATGAGTCATCATTGCATCCCGAAAAAATTACGGTTTGGCGGCGTCATTGGGCCGTACTTCTTCCGTGATGATCAAGACCGGCACAATACTGTGAATGCGAATCGCTACCGTTCAATGTTAACCGAATATTTTCGGCCCCAATTGGATAATATGGACTTGGAGGACATGTGGTTCCAACAGGACGGCGCCACAAGCCACACAGCGAATGCCACAATCAATTTATTGGAAACCAAGTTTGGTGAACGTGTTATCTCACGAAATGACCCAGTCGATTGGCCGCCTCGGTCGTGCGATTTGACGCCGTTAGATTATTTCCTGTGGGGCTACGTCAAGTCTATGGTCTATGCCAACAAGCCAGCGACGATTGATGAACTTCGTACGAATATCGAACGTGAAATTGCAGCAGTACCGGCCGATTTATGCTTGAAAACCGTCGAAAATTGGGTTCAGCGTCTGGACTTCTGCAAGCGTGCCCGTGGTGGCCATGCAAAAGAAATCGAGTTCCATACATAATGGCATCGAACGTACTTTCACAGGAATAAAGAATTTCATTGGTATCTAAAACCGGTTTTGTTTTATTTAAAAAAACTTTTGTAGCGCTCTTATTGAAAAACCCGTTATAAGCGGTTTTTTTGCAGGACTTCGTTCGAGTAGAGAGGCTTGCAAAGGACGTCTACGAATTGTTCGAGCAGAAACTGATATTTGAATTTTGCAGTTATTTAGGAGGAAGAGATAAATGGGTCTTATTTCACGTGTCTGA
Organism: Phaonia tiefii; assembly: GCA_963931995.1. NCBI lineage: Eukaryota > Metazoa > Arthropoda > Insecta > Diptera > Muscidae > Phaonia > Phaonia tiefii. The sequence goes on along the minus strand of OZ008368.1, from coordinate 248,154,849 downwards.
TCATCAAATTGTCTGTCCGATCACTTGTCTTGCGTGGGCGACCACCTCGGTGTATAATACAAATTTCTAATTTTTTTTTTAAAAGTAGCAATAATGCGAGATATTGAACTTTTAGGAACATTATATTTCTCGGCAATGTCTTTCTGTGATGTCCCACAAGAAGAAGCATTCACAATTTTCCGTCTGAGCTCAAATCTGAAATTATCGCGCGCTATTTTAAAACTGACTCTATTTTAGCTTCAGTAGGAAAAAATAACAAAATAATACTGAATATTTCTACAAATCTCTTTACACAGGCTTTCTAATTAGTTCAAATAATTATAAAAACGATCAAAATAATTATAAAAACGACGTTATTGAAAACAAAATTGGAGAGTTGCATATGTTTTGTCCACACCGATTTTAATATTTATCGATAAAAGTGCCGATAACTTGGAAATGTAAACAAACGCTGTACATTCAGAATTTTTTTTAAACATCTTAATGCTGTTTATTATTTATTGAAATGCCATTGTTCTTTTTGTGGTACAATTTTACAAACTTATAGACCCTGTTAATGGCAGCCAATCCTAGTTGCATATGTTTTAGTCACCACTATACATCCCTTTGTATCCCATATAACAAATAGTTTGTAATATATAAGTAGTAGAATAATCCAGGGCTGTGGAATCTGGCTGAAATTGACCGACTCTGATTCTGACTTCAGCAATTTGAAAATCGACTACATCGCTCCGACACCGACTCCTGCATTTTGAAAATACACAGCTCCACTCCGACTACAATATTAAATTAAATGTTCTTTAATAATGTTCCGGTTCAAGATCAATAACAATTAAAATTAACTTTTTCATAGAAAAAGTAAATTTTAAAGTAAATATTCGAAACAGATATACAGGGTGTCCCCTAAACTTTTGTCTAAACTTAAACACGTGATAGCTGAGAACAAAAGCTACAATGTTTGTTCTTACGCCAATTGCCTAGGTGGCTTCGTTTTCGAGATATTCGTGTTTAAAATAATTGCATTTTTTAATGCATTTTCAATAAATGCATAATCTACTTTTTAAATGAAAAAGAAATATCATTGAAAATTGCTTCAAAATTGATTTTAAATAATTTATTTTTTCGTTTGAAATGAAAACGATTTTTTTTTAAAATGTTTTCAATTAACGAAAATTTTCAAAATGAGAGCCTTGTTGCGTTATGCACTTAGATAAGCGGTCTCTTATTTCAGTTGTAGTTGTATTAATAGTCATTTCCTGTCGCATTTGATTTAAGAACAAACATTGTAGCTTTTGTTCTCAGCTATCACGTGTTTAAGTTTAGACAAAAGTTTAGGGGACACCCTGTATGTATGTACTGTGAAGTTTATTAAATTAAATCATTTTCTAAGTTATAATTGGAACGAAGTTCCTTATCGCACGTTGCGGAATGGGGGCTAAATGAACAAAATTAAACAACTTTTTTTAACACTATTATGCTACAACCCAGTATTATAAACTATATTGGGTACTTTTGCGTGGGTTTGTATCTAGTCTAACATATGTTGGGGAATTTCGTGTTTAATGGGAAGTTTTCTAGGTGGAGCCTGTAACCAATATTTAGTACATATTGTAGTTTTGAACCCATAGACTAATACATACATAGCTACTTTTATTCTCTCATCTGACGTTTCATTTCACACTCTTCGTCGTAGGTTTGTTGAAATGAGAGCAATTAAATTTAAAATTAACTTACACCAGGTGGAGTTACAAAATATGTTCACTTAACTTTTTCATATCGTTTTGGTGTAGAACTGAAAAATTTAAATGTATTTTGCACTTTTTTTGTTGACTTTTATCATTGGTATACATTTGTATTCTATTTAACACAACTATTTTACCACAAAAACAAAACATGCTGTTGTTGTTCCTTTGTTAGACGTTCTGTGCTATCGCCTCTATCTGGTATTGTTGAACCCATGCTTTCCACCATCCAATGTTTACTTTAGACCGTACCTATGACGTTAAAAATATTGAGAGAATTAATATGTCTGTACTATATTCGTCTATGTGTATACCTATAATAAAAGTAAACAAAAAAATAAGCGGGAAAGAATTGCAAATCAACTGTTCTATAATCAAATCAGCTGTTCTAAGGAGGCAACCTTTCTTACTCTACATTGAAAGAAAAACGTTACAACAAATCGATGACAAATGTTCATCAATTGATCTTCATTGAATTGATGGCAAATTTCACAATTGCAATGAAAAAATTTGAAGATTGTGAGTTTCTTTACCGTTTTCAGTTTCATGATCTTTTTTTACATCTATCTTCATCATTGGAATTTGGAATAAATATGGGCGTAGTATTTACAAAATATAGGGGAAAGGAAAAAAAGTAGTAGAAAAAAAACATAATAGAAAATAGTGGAATGGACAGAAAGCAAGCTATGAGCATTTTTATGTGGTCTTATACCCTGTTATTGTGGATGTTTTACGATGAAAAATAGGCCAAAGAGTTTGGCTACTCATTAACAAACAATTTACATCAAATTGATCATCAATTTACATCAAATTGATGACAGAAGTGAGGAAAAATTTACAGTGAATTGATGAATAATTTACATCAAAATGGCGACAAATTTACTTCAACTTGATGATAAATTTATGAAAAATTTATATTAACTTTTTTTGTTTTATTATTCGATATTTAAGGTGTTATTTTCCTTAATAATTTTTCCGGTTCAAGATCAATTTCTATGAAAAATAACTTTTATAACAAAAAGTAAATTTTCGTAGACAGTATTATTAAACAAATAATGTGAAATTGATTATTATGGTGGATGGTTGGGAATATAGCTATTTCAATGCCAACCAAGGCATATCATCAACTCCCTTGTCCACAAGTATTTAGGTATATCATCACACATTATAGGGATAAACAAATCTCAAGTAAGCGAGAATTATCTAAACTCCTACTTGTACGAAAACATCCACAACAATACTTTGCCATAACCATCAATATACCTAAAATAATTATACTGAACTCTATATACATATATACCGAACATCTGCTATTTAACCAGATTCGTGAACGTTCTGTAACCAGATTCGCGAACCTTCTCCTGGTAACTTATCTGTTCTCGACGCTTCGTTTCGACATTAAATTCTTGGTTGGTGGTGAAATTAAACATTCGTGGTGAGTAGCTTTTGTTATTGTATGTCATTACTTTTAGGTGTAACTAAATTTACCAAGTTAATCCACCCTGTTTTTTAACATTCCAACATTATTTTGACACACATGCTAATTAAGTCAAGCATGTAAAACATTTCTCGGAACACACATTTATCGTAACAATATTATTTCCAAATTGTTCTATGCTATCTGTATGCCCATAGCTGCACCCTTAGGTTCTTATCTGCAAGGTGGGATGTTTAAACAATTTTTAGAAACCATTCTCCTGCCACGAAGAAATCAACACGTATACCCCTTTAAATTGTTTGTTTTGAAAACAAAAGTAAATGTTTTGTTTTTATACGTATTTGCACAAAACTGGGTCAAATGCTTAAACATACATACGGACATCTCTACTCAGCCATGAATGTACGACGAGAACTCTTTAGAAGAGGTAAAAAAATAATAAGTTCTAAATGTAAGTATGTATGTAGATATGTATAATTTCTTGGGTACCCAAAAGTACTATTGTATAGAAATACATACTCATTTCAAGTTTGCACCGTGGGTCGTTAGATTTACATATCGATTTTGAAATCACAATGATGAACATCTGTGTGGTTAAAGTAACACAATACGAATTGATGATTTTGATCAAATGTCACGTTTTCTCAAAATTCCAATGCATAATTAAGTTTGCACACATGAAATCGTGAAATTATCTATTTCAAATAATTTGCGAACTTTTTCAATATAAGTAGCTACAAAGAATTGTTGGAATTCGAAGATTTATTTCAGCTTAGAATTCAAAACATTATATTCTACTTTTGATTGTTTTGATCGAACAATTCGATTACTTTCATAGTGACAAGAAATTCAAAAACAGATTTGAAAAATAAAGCTGAAAAATGTTGGGGACCAGTTTAAATTCTAAATTAAGTATCATAGGTTAGAATGAACGGATAGGTATCTAGCATTGTGGAGATTTGTCTTGTAAGTTAATCACTCTCCTAAAATTTACGACGTTGTATAGAAATTGAGGCTTTGGTATGTAATGCTGACCCTGATCGCCTTGGAACCCTGTGAAGATGTTAATCAAACCCAGAAGATTATTTAATGATACAATAAAACTGAGTACCAAAGCAGATGTTCCTTTGGTTCGTTCCAAAAACTGCTCAATAACACAGGCCTCAAAAATCTGCAAAGACCCTGAGACTAGAAGAGTATAGGGTTTGATATGCGCTGAAACCGAATTTGACCTCAGAATTTCTTCACCACATCAGGTTTTCGATATATCTTGAAATATACTCTAGTCTCAGGGTTAAAACTTTTGTTGGCCTGAGTAATGTTGGGAGAAAATATCGTACAAACCAAATTACAATAAAAAATAATGGTTTCCCATTACACTACCAGTAAAATTCGGTTGGTAACGGGGTTTTCAATAAGAGCGCTACAAAAGTTTTTTTAAATAAAACAAAACCGGTTTTAGACACCAATAAAATTCTTTAATCCTGTGAAAGTACGTTCGATGCCATTATGTATGGAACTCGATTTCTTTTGCATGGCCACCACGGGCACGCTTGCAGAAGTCCAGACGCTGAACCCAATTTTCGACGGTTTTCAAGCATAAATCGGCCGATACTGCTGCAATTTCACGTTCGATATTCGTACGAAGTTCATCAATCGCCGCTGGCTTGTTGGCATAGACCATAGACTTGACGTAGCCCCACAAGAAATAAGCAAATCGCACGACCGAGGCGGCCAATCGACTTGGCCATTTCGTGAGATAACACGTTCACCAAACTTGGTTTCCAATAAATTGATTGTGGCATTCGCTGTGTTGCTTGTGGCGCCGTCCTGTTGGAACCACATGTCCTCCAAGTCCATATTATCCAATTGGGGCCGAAAATATTCGGTTATCATTAAACGGTAGCGATTCACATTCACAGTAAGGTGCCGGTCTTGATCATCACGGAAGAAGTACGGCCCAATGACGCCGCCGGCCTATAAACCGCACCAAACCGTAATTTTTCGGGATGCAATGATGACTCATGGATTACGTGTGGATTGCTGTCTGACCAATAACGCATATTTTGCTTATTGACGAAGCCATTCAGCCAGAAATGAGCCTCATCGCTGAAGATGATTTTCCGATGAAAATCCGAATCATTTTCAAGTTGTTGCTCAGCCCAATTCACGAACATACGACGCTTATGGTGGTCAAGCGGCTTCAGTTCTTGCGTCAATTTGATCTTGTAGGGATGTAGGCCAAGATCTTTTCGCAAAATTCCCCACAACGACGTCACAGAGATGCCCAACGCTTGAGAACGACGTGTGAGAGACACATTTGGGCTTTCTTAAACTGACGCCTCAGCGGCAGCAATATTCTCGACACTACGGGCACTTCTTTGTCTCACTGGCACGGGAACATTTTGTACTGTGCCTGTGGATTCAAATTTTTCCACTAGACGCTCAATTGTTGATCTGGTAGGACGATTATGACGACCATAAATTGGACGTAGCGCTCTTAAAGTTGAGGCCACTGACTCCAAATTTCGGTAGTAAATTTTAATAATTTCGACTCGTTGTTGGCTCGTATGTATATCTTCCCATGATGAAATGGCAAACCTTACTGAAGAGAAATGTCAAAAGAGCGGGAAAAAATATGGCGTCGTTTGCTGTCCCTATCGATTTACTTTTGTAGCGTCTCTGTTGAAAAACCCTTTAAAAAATACTTTAAAAACAGAATTCCCAGCAGCCAAACAGATTCAAAATACTTAAAAGCATTCCCATATTTTATTACAGTTGGAATCCGATTCCACAACCTGCATTTGCATTGCTACAGCAAATGCAAATTGAAAATTGTTTAATTGCCATTGCGAACAATGATAGTTCTTTTGCTTTTGCATTAAAAGAAAGTAATGCAAATTAAAATCCAATGCAAATAAAAAAACATGTATGCTGTCTACGCCTACCTGAGATAATTCATCAAGGTCCTTAAACATGTAAGCTCCCATAGTAGATATCCTCTTGCCGACCCCACCTTTCTCAATTGTAATTCAGAAAATATCAATTGAAAGTCGGAATTTCCAATTGAAGTTAAGCAACGATCAAATGAAATTCAGAATATCCAATTGAAATTAAGAAAATATCAATTGAAATCAAGAATTTCTAATTGAAAATCAAAAAATATCAATTGAAATTAAGAACCAGTACATAAGTTTCAGTCGGGTGAACCGACTTAATCATACCCTCACCCTAAGTCATCCAGTGCGTGGGAGTTCTGTTAAATAAAAACGCCCATACTCAAAAGTGACCATATTCCATAGCAGATTGACATTGCGCTAAATATTATTGAATACCCAAATTAGTTAGTTTCCTCCGAATATTTATATGCGACGTACAAAAATGGGCATGGCAAGTTGTTGCCAAAATTTTGATCAATACCAAATTTAATTAAGATAGGTTATGATATATTGGAGATATCGAGAAGCTGCAAATACGTCCAACTTTTATATGGGAGGTACGAAACTGGGCGTTGCACAATAGTCAGTTAGTAATTACACAGTAGGTTTTAGCAAAATATTGCCTAGTACCGAATTTTATTAAGACCGGTTGTAGTTTATGAGAATTATCGTGTCGATCAACCGGCCATCCGCCCACTTTTTATATGGGAGGTACAAAAGTGGGTGTGGCAAAGCAGCTCGTATTCTATAGGAGAGCTTTATTTGACTATATATTGTTTAGTACAAACTTTTATATAGATTGGTTCGGTTTTGCGGAACTTCTTGTGCGGAACAATCAGACGGCCAAACAACTTTTGGATGGGAGGTACCAAAATGGGCGTGGCAAAATCACCCTTGTTTTACTCGGTGATTGGCGTTTGATAACGTGAAGCCTTATACCTAATTTCATTAAGGTCGGAAGTGTTTCACGCGATTTATTGGATTAACAAACCGGACGAACACCCTGTTTTGTATGGGAGGTACCAGAATGGGCGATTCCTCATTTCCTCCAGTTAAGTAGGCATTCACAGATTATTAACCGGTGTGTGTGTTGAAGCTAATTACAACTACCAGAAGAAAGGTTTGAAAGAAATATGATTTTGTGCTAAATGTGTCGATTTGTATGGGAGGTACCAGGAGGGGTCACAACGCTCATTTCAATCCCAAACTCAATATTGGCAAATAATAGTCACTGACAAAATTTCATTGTGATCTGTAAAGATTTACGACAGTTATCGTGTTGACCAGCCAGCCAGACAGACAGACGGACATGGCTCAAACGTCTAAAAAAGTCCTAAAACGAATTTCGTCCAAAGATACTAAGGGTCTAATATGGCTCCTTCTATGTGTTACATTTTTTTACGTATTAAATGATACGTATGGGTGAGGGTATACAAATCAATTGAAATTCAGAAAACATCTATTGAAATTGAATTGAAATTATATAGCCCTTGGTTCCAGCGGCGTCGGCACTCGCTGTTTTCCCCAACAGGACCATATATTTTACGGAGCTTTTTTCTCTCGTATACTCCCAGGTGTTTTTCATCCGCTTGCGATATGACCCAAGTTTCAGAGCCATATGTCAAGACAGGTAAAATGAGAGAGGGGGCCTTGCCCCTGAACTGCTTGATGAGCCCAAAATAGCATCCATTTGCAAGCAAAATTCTCCAATTCATCTCCAGGCTGACGTGGTCGTCCTTGTTCACGGCGGATCCAAGGAAGACAAATTCATCTACCACTTCAAAATTAAATCTGTTGTCAACGTTCAAGTGCGGACCAAGTCCAGAGGTTTCTCTAGTCGTTGACACCATCAACTTTGTCTCGCCCTCGTTATCAGCAAGACCCACCTTCGCTGATTCCTTTTCGATTCTTGAAAATACTGCAGTAACCTCTCGCAAATTTCGCCCAATGATGTCTATGTCGTCAGCATACGCCAGCAACATATGACTTTACGTGTGGTAATGGTCTTGTTCGTATTTACTGCAGCTTTTCTCATTATTATCTCTATTAAGATGTTGCAGAGATTGCACGAAAGTGTGTCGCCTTGTCTAAGTCCTCGCTTGGTACAGAATGGTTCAGTGAGGTCTTCCCCACTTGTACTGCTGATTTGGTGTTGGTCAGCGTCATTCTACAGAAGCGGATCAGTTTGCCGGCATCCCAAGTTCAGACATAGCTTTGTACAGTTTTCCCGGTATGCGGCTATCGAAAGCAGCTGTGTAATCGACAAAAAGGTGGTATGTATCGATTTGCTTTTCGTGAGTCTTTTGGTCTAAAACCACACTGATAAGTTCCAATCAGGATTTCAATATGTGGCTTTAGTCTTTCACATAATACGCTCGACAAGACCTTTCCGAATACAGGACATAATACACTGAGACTCCAATCGTCAGGCATAGATTCCTCCAGCCATATACCGCATATAAGTCGATGCATGTGGGCTAGCAGTCCTTCGCCATCTGCCTTAAAAAGTTCAGCGGGTAGCCCATCCGCATCAGCGGCTTTATCATTCCCAAGCCGGGAGATCTAATCGTTCTAATTCATTCTAAAACTAAAATTTAGAAAATATAAATTTAAATTCGGAAAAATTTGAATTCGATACATACATTTGTCCGAAATGATTAACTTATTTTAAGGATTTCTAATTCAAATTCCGGATATATCAATTAAAATTTACAATTTTCATCTGAAAATCAGAAAATATCAAGTGAAAATCAAAAAATATCGATTGAAATGCAAAAAACATACATTGAAGTTCAGAAAATATCAATTGAAATTCAGAAACATCAAATTAAATACAGAAATTGGGAATTTAAATTCAGAACACATCTATTAAAATTCAGAAAATATCACCTCAAATTCAGAACAGATCGAATGATATTCAGAAAAATATCAATTGAAATTCGGAGAAACGTATAAGTGCATACCGAGATCAAACTTCAATTGAAATTTTTCTGAATTTCAATTTATATTTTTTAAATTTCAATTGATATTTTCTAAATTTCAATGGATATTTTCCAAATTTCAACTTAAGCCCACTGAATTTCAATTAATTTTTTCTGAATTTCAATTGATATTTTCTGATTTTCAAAAAGAAATTCTACATTCCAATTACTATTTTCTAAATTTCAATAGTAAATTCAATAGAATTCGAAATTCTAAATTTCGAACTATGGTTCCCCTTTCGAGTAGTTGACAAATGCAGGACTATTGGATCATCCTTCCAGCACTGTTCCATGACCGACTGCGACCATGTTCCATTCTGACCATGTCCCATTATTAACTTGATAGGAGCCTTAAGGGACCGGACCTTACATTCATTGCATCAGTAGGAGTGATGCGCAGATCACCGGTGATGCTCGTCGTCACTATTCCCCGAATCCGGTCTCACCGCCGCTGTATAGATTCAGAGAACAATCATTGGAAACTGAATTAGACTATAATAGACTTAGTTAGATTAGATTGGATTGAATTGACTTGAATTGAATTAAACTGAACTGAATTGAATTGAATTGAATTAAATGGAATTGAATTGAATTAGCTGTAGTGTTCTTTAACGGAAAATTTAAAAATATTAAAATCTGACAAATGCTGCTGTATTTTCAGAATAATAATGACTCTTTTTACGGGCAAACAAAACAAGGCACAAAAATGTTGTTTTGTGTTGATTTTGTATTAACTTGACTTGTTGATTTTGTATTAACTTTTTTACAAAAATGTTAACATATTGTTTTCCATACAAAACGAAAAAACTGAAAAGAAACCGTAATTAAAACCGAAAATTAACCGGTTTCACCAGCTTTCCCATTCTGTGAAACCGAAAACCTGTTTTCCGAGAAAGTGATTTTTCGAATAACCCTAAAAAATATTATTCGAAAATGCCGGTTTTTTGAACACTCTAGTAGCTACCCACAGCGATCGCGAAATACCCGTCACGACTACCGATTACCCACAGGGTATGTACAAAATACCCACGACGGTGGTTATTAATAATGATAATAATACCACGCCCAATACCCATTACACATGGGCAATGGGTAGGCAGCCTTTACACACTACCCACTGCGATGATTGGGTAACCCCAATTTTGATCGAAAATATGAAAATTTAAAAAAAAAATCTGTAACTACTCTTTGCTGGTTTCTAAGGGTTTCTCATAAAGTGGTTCAATTCGTACGGAAGAATTTTATTTAAAAAAATCGCCCACTCAGAAAATCGCTAAAATTAAAAATGGCTGTAACTCGGAACCGGTCGTCCAATCGCAAAAATTCTATTTTTTTCACCTCCATAAGCTCGGTATTCAGTTTTTACGAAATTTTCGTTGCCATAAGAAGTACTTGTATAAAAAATAACAACAATTTCATGAACCGAAAATTTCGCTCACTTTTCATTTACGTGGTACTCAGCTCTTTGCGAAAATGTCGTAGGCAAAATCAATTACAGAGTTGGTAGGTCAACATTATTTTGTACGAAAAGAATCGTTGGATAATTTTGGGACCAGAATTTTCATATTTTGATATTTTTAACAAACAAAAGAAACAGAACGTTACAAAAAAAATGGAGTGCGTAAAGGAGTTATAAATGAAATATCTGCAAGTTAATTCAATGATAGGTGGTAACTCTCCGCAACAACATTTTATTATTCCACTAATGGCCAGTTTTTAGGTGGGTAGTTAACTATCGGATTACTTAATTTTAATTTTAAGTTAATTAGAGGTTAACTTTGCATTTTGTTTTTCAGTGGTGAGTTAATGTAAGTCGCCATATTGTCAACTAATATGGCAACCCTTGTATTCTTATTGGAAAAAACGTGTTTTTTTGGGATAAATACCAAAACGACAAAGGGGAACAAACAAAATGGAATTATGTAAAATAAGAAATTGATGTGTAAAATCGAAGTCATTTTAACAAAAATGTATAAAAAAAACTATATAGGCGCAACAATTTAACGATCTAGACGCGACATACATACATATGTGTACAAATACGCAAATCTGAAACATGTATTTTATACAATCTTCATTTCTCACATTGACAGTCAGTAATTTAATTGTCAAAATAATATGGTTCTGACTATAAGTTAACCAACCAACATTGGGTGGTTAAATCATAGTTAAACAATGACTAAAAAACACAATTCGATGTTTAACCACAATTTAACTAAGAAGCGAAGATCAGCACTGACTGAAAAACTGGCCATAAGCTATCGCCACTTACGACTTTCCAAATAAAACGATCCACACTTAATACTACGAAATGTGGCAACATTTGCTGTAATGGGTGAAAAAAAAATGCAATACGGCAACACGTTTTTAGCCAGTGCCAAGATATTGTTGTAGTTGTAAGCAGCAATTTTTTTTTATTTTCGTTCATTCGTTTCAGTTCTCAAACTCTACACAAATATATACCAAAAATACAAGAACACAAAAAAGTATAAAAACAAAATACATATGATTTTGACAAGTGAAACGAAAAATGGCATGGAAAAAATTTCATCACATGTTTAAACGACTATACCTGATAGATAATTCTACCATGATCACTATGAATAACATTTACCGCGAGTTGATTTGTTCAATTTCATTCCAATTTTATTTTCAATCGGAAATAAAAATCTATCCTTCAAATTTAGAGATATAAAAGTATACGTAGTCTTCCATTACATAAAATAATTTTAATGAACTAAGCCATTTTGCAAATTTCTGTTTTTGAGTCTCTTCTTGATAATATTTTCATTCGCAAGAAGTGATAACAAAATTTATCTAAGACAACTTTTTGCTGCCATTTCTTGAAATTGAACATGTGGCAACATTGTCATTGCTCAAGTCGGAATTTAAGTGGGCAATTGAAATGCCACTTAATATCGCTTAGCTGTCCCGTACAAGTTAAGCTATAATTAACTTTAGCGGGGTAAAAAAAACACACTTAATATTTCTTACGAAAATTTCGCAAAAACAGAATACGCTATAGGAGGCTTTAACCAATAGATGTCTTTAATGCAGCAGAACTTTTTTTAATCGCTAAAACAAAACTGTTGCAAATAAAAAATCGCTAAAACGTCCGTGTGTGTGGGGAGGGGGGTAAATACGAACTCTGGTTATGAGACTAGAAATGCCCAGTTCTGCCCTACAACTTCACTGTTGAGAATCTGGTTCAAGGAAATAAAGTTCCAGCTGGTTTCGCAATTTGTATATCCTACACCACACTGTTAGGGTGTTACACGCCTAAGACAATCTATATATACAGGGTGTTTTATACGTTAATATATATGTACAGGGTGTTATACAGGGTGTTATTATTATACAGAAATATAATACCTAAACCCACCTAATTTCAATTGAATTTTTTTACTTTCAATTGGAAATGGTGTAGTGTACCTATATGCCACATTTAAATGTCCAAGTGCGAAGTTTTCAAAATCACATTAAACTGAAACATTAAGATTTCAATTTGTTAACATTTGTTTGGTATCATCTCTGGTACTCAAATGTTTATGAGGAAAGGTCAGTGGAATTTTAGAATGTTTTCAAAACATAAACAATTAAAGTCTATTTTTAATTATTTAACATAACAGCGGAAAATTTCTAAAATAAATATGTTTACGCGGTTTCATTTAAGATAAATGACAAGAAAATCTATTTAGGATATTTAGGTGCAAAGTGTTTACGAATACGATCTAAATAAATAACTAAAATTTTCAATACATATTTAGCATGAAGAATACTAGAATGTGGTTGTCTTAGGCCTTGTCCACATTGCAATCGAAATTTCTTGTATCAGATTTCTTATAAAAAAAACGAAATTTTGTTTCGCTTAAAATATCGAAGTTCAAGGTTTCGGTGCAATGTGAACGAAGTGTAAAATAGATAGATTTGAATTATTTTTATAAACTGAAAGGAAAAATTTCGTCACACGGGGGAAATTGTTGGATAGAGATTTACACAGAGTTTAATTTATATATAAATTTGTCATCAGTCTCATATGACTTTTCACTTTTCGCTTCTTCCATGTCAGCTGTTTAATTACAACAAATTGTGCGAATTTCGAACATAATCCTTCATTTTTAAGTTTGTACATTTATTTATGTTTATCAAACCTCGGCGATAGAATTCTTCTTCTTTGAAATCATGTTTGTCCAAAATTTCAAAATTTAAGTATATTCGAAAATCATATCATTTATTATTATTTTTTAAATGGTATTAACACAAATTGAGTAAAAGCGGTTAACCGACATCAAATAACGTTGTTTAAAACCCCGGCATAGGCAAATAGCAAGAAACCGGTTAACCAGTTTTTCGGGTTTGGACACTCTAATACATAGAATAATACATACCATAGAAGTTTTTATTCGCTCAATAAATTAAACGTCATAGGTACGATGGAAAGTAAACATTGGATGGTGGAAAATATGGGTTCAATAATACCAGATAGTCGCAATAGTATACAGCGATCCACAAAGGAACAACAACCGAATTTCGTGTTTTTGTGACAAACTAGTTGTGTTAAATACAATACAAATGTATACCAATGATATAAGTCAACAAAAAAGTGCAAAATATATTTAAATTTTTCAGTTCTACACCAAAACGACAGGAAAAAGTTAAGTGAACATATTTTGTAACTCCACCTGGTGTAAGGTAATTTTAAATTTAATTGCTCTCATTTCCACAAACCTACGATGAGAGTGTGAAATGAAACGTCAGATGAGAGAATAAGTTTATCTATGTATGTATTATTCTATGCTCTAATATGGAAATAAGAAACCAGCAACGGCATTTCGTTTTATACAAAAAAGTCCAAAATACGTTTAAATTTCACTGTTTTTCATCAAAACGACATGAAAAATTTAAGTCAACAGTTTGTTTTAATTCCACCTCGTGTAAGTCGATTTACGTCAAATACATAACTCTCTATCGCACCGACCGCACCACGAATAGTGTGCAATGAAATGTCAGATGAGAAGAATGACAGCTCTATATGACATTACCCTATGCATGTAACTATTTTGCCAAATTTTAGGTATTAGTAATTTTTTTAAATTCTAACATTTATCAGACAAGAATTTTTGTTCGAGATAGCGGGAAAAATTCTACAATGTAAACAACCCTGTAATAAGCATAAAATATCAAACTTGTCGTTTTCATTTCTTTTCAAATGCGTAGATACTACCAAACGCAAAGTCGCCTGAAAAATTTCCGAATCTGAAATGTTGGTTGTTTTTTATAGACTTTATATGGCAACCTTCAGGTTTAGCGAGAAATAATAAGAATAGCAAGAAAACGAGATTTCTATATCAATCAAAAAACCATCGACCTATGAAAGTCAGCCGATCTAAGCCAATGACAGAAGAAGCATCAGTGGCTTATTTGTAGTAGCTGGGTGTGTTCGCCGATAAAATGTGAAACTTGTCGTTTTCATTAAATTTTAAATGCGTACTACCAAACGGAAAGTCGTCTGAACAATTTCCGAACCTGAAAATTTGCTTGTTTTTTACAGAGACTTTATTTATAAGGCAACCTTCAGGTTTAGCCAGCGCAGTAATACGCTTTAAGCCCCGTATTCAGTTCTTGCTAAATTTTCGTATGGAAATTTGTCATTTATTTCTAAACGGAACATTTTGTTGTGAAGAGTTACCAGCTATCTTTGATTTACCTTGCAAATATTACATTTTAATTTTTCTACGCACTCCATTTTATTTTGGTCGTTTAAATTATGGAAAAGTTGTTTTCGTACGAAATAGGTATAGTGTAACAGCCCTGCAATTGATTTTGCCTACGACATTTTCGAAAAGAGCTGAGTGCCAAGCAAATGTAGAGGGAGCGAAATTTTCGATTCAAGAAATTTTCGTTATTTTTTCTACATGTATTTCTTATGGCAACGAAAATTTGATGAAAAATTACATGAGGTGTCAGGGGACACCCGGTTGGAACGAAGTACCTTTCGCTATATATTATGGCGGCTAAGGCGCCCGTTGGAAAATACGATAATTTAAATGGATCTTTAAGAAAAGATACTTTTTGTAAAATCATAAGCATTTTTGAAAACTTTTTTTGTTATAGAATGTAATTTTTGAAGTATATTTTTAGGTCCTTTTTGTAAGAATATCGGCCCTGTTCTGTACACAGAATCCAAACAAACATAAAACGTTTCAGAATTTTTGGGTTTCTGTAAATCAATTCTGAAGAAAAATATCAGTTTTGAATTAGAATGCAAATACCTTGTGATTTTAAAAACAAACAATTCAGAACAAAAATATTTCATGTTTTAAGAATATCAAAGTTGTAGACTTTTTATTCTGGAAGAAAATCCTGATTCAGAATGATTTTGAATGCAGAACAGGGCCGTATATATTACATTTTCCCGAAAAGGTAATATTTTATAGAGAGGTACTTCTTTTATTAAAAACTAATGTTTTTTTTTAAGAAAAGGTACTATTTTTAAGAAGAAGTACTTTCTGTAGGAAAATCCATAAGAATATGATTTTTTTTACAAAGAAGTACTTTTTTTAAGAACAGGTACTTTTTACAGAAGTGGTACTCTTTTTAGGAAAAGGTTACTTTTTAAGAAAATTTACTTATTTTCAGAAGGACTACTTACCCCACGAAAAAAGAAAAAGGTATTATTTTATTTTTAAGAAAAGTTACTTTTAAGAAAAGGAATTTTTGTAAGAACAGGTATTTTTTTAAGAGAAGAAATTTTGTTTTTTGAAGAAAACCTTTTTTTTACGAAAGAACATGTACAATTTTAAGAATAGGTACTTATCTCAAGAAAAGTTATTTTGTTTTACAAAAAAGGTACTCTTTAAAGAAAAGGTAGTTTTTTTTAAGAAAATGCAATTTGTTGTAAGATAAGGTACTTATTTAAACAAATACTTTTTTTAAGAAAACGTACTTTTTGTAAGAAAACTTACTGTTTTAAGCAAAGGTTCTTCTTTAAGATAAGGTATCTTTTTAAGAAAAGGTACATTGTTTAAGAATATCAATAGATATTTTTTTTTTGAGAAAATTTACTTTTTTTAAGAAAACGCACTTAAATGTTATTTTTGTAAACTTCTTTCACTTTGGCTTTTCAAAATTTACTTTTTATTCGGTTGTAATGAACAGGCTCCACCTAGAAAATTTCCCATTTAACAAGAAATATCCCCCCCATAAGTTAGTCTAGACACAAACCAAACTAAAAGTACAAGTGTAAGAGTGTTATGGCCAGTTTTTCAGTCAGTGGTGATCTTCGTTTCTTAGTTAAATTTTGGTTAAACATCGAATTGTGTTTTTTAGTCATTGTTTAACTATGACTTAACCACCCAATGTTGGTTGGTTAACTTATAGTCAGAACCATATTATTTTGACAGTCAAACTACTGACTGTCAAAGTGAGAAATGAAGATTGTATAAAATACATGTTTCAGATTTGCGTATTTGTACACATACGTTGAGTCTAGATCGTTAAATTATTGCGCCTATATAGTTTTTTACACATTTTTGTTAAAATGACTTCGATTTTATGCATCTATTTCTTATTTTACATAATTCCATTTTGTTTGCTCCCCTTTGTTGTTTTGGTATCACGTGTTTTCCAATAAGTCACACGTTTTTTCCAATAAGAATACAAGGGTTGCCATATTAGTTGACAATATGTCGACTTACATTAACTAACCACTGAAAAACAAGATGCAAAGTTAACCTCTAATTAACTTAGAATTAAGATTAAGTAATCCGATAGTTAACTACCCACTTAAAACCTGGTCATTAGAGTAATTCGACTTTTATACGATGACTTATGACCCTGGGGCACGAGTCGCGACTTACGATGCGTCTTGGTGAGGGGTGAAGAGAAGAAAGAGGGGTAGCATAAGAGTCACGAATTGGAAATTCAGGGGGCATTTTGATAATTCTCTTTCACCTCTTTCGTGTTTTGACATGGCGGTGAAGCAACAGTATACAAAAAATGGTGAAAAATTGTTTTGAAGCAATTTCATAACAATTTAAAACAAAACAAGTGCAATTTTATCAGCCAGTGTTCATTCATTTTTTAAAATGTTGAATTTGAGATTCTTATAAATATAAATATAAAGAAGATTAACCGACAATACGTCACAAAGAGTCACGCATAGTTGTATACATCGTCTGAATGCACATGAATTTACGAAGCGTTACCAAAAGAGAATGAACACAATGTCCCAGGGTCGTAAGTCATCGTATAAAAGACGAATAAGTGTGCTGCCAAATGTAATTCCATGCTCAGGGTTGTATTTCATGGATTTGCCAGTCTTGCACTTTGGCTATTCTGAATTTTCTTTTTATTGGGTTCAAAACTACAATATGTAAGACACAGCCTCCACCTAGAAAACTTCCCTTTAAACCAAACCAAACCAAAAGTACCCAATATAGTTGATAATAATGGGTTGTAATAAAGTAGTTAAAAAAAGTTGTTTAAAACTTTTTCATTTAGCCCCCATCCCGCAAGTTGCGATAAGGATGGGGGCTAAACTAAAAACCGGGCTATAATTGGAAAGAGAAATAAAATAAGAATTGCAAGAAACGAGATTTCAATATCGACCAAAAACCCATGGGCGTATGAAAGTCAGCCGATCTAAGCCATTGGCATTAGAAGTATCAGCGGCTTATTTCTAGCTGGCTGTGATCGCCGATAGTATCGGCGGCGGCGCAAAAATTAAAAAAGCTAAAGCGTTACGCCACTGCGACTCCACTCTCTGTTCACAATGTCGATGACATGAAAAAGGCGTAAATCGCCAAAAATAAAAATATTCCCAATTCGAGTTGTTTTCATTGATTTCAATATAATTTGCTGCATCTTAAAATGTTATGTTGTTTATTAGTATTCCTGTTGAAATTCCACTTTTTCCAGTTGTTTAAGTCATAATACTGTACTATTCTCTTTCAACCCAAGACGCAATACTTTCATAAACAACTTAAGCTTGACTGGCATTGAATGGGAATTCCATCTAGCCATTTTTTTGCCTCTCTCTTAAATCTACGATAGAACTATTTGGTGTTTGTTGGGAACAACTATTCAGGAACGTAAATAATGAAAGTAATGTGAAGCAATAAAAATATCTTAGAACGCAATTTGGGCTACCGTTAATGCGCAGGTACAAATAACATTGGTAACCAACATATTTTTCGAACATATCCCATCTAGGGTTTTAACTTAGAAACGCACTGATGCATTCCTCTATCATCCCATCAATTTGTTCAACCGGCTATTGTCGACAAAGAACTTCCCTTAAACAGGTACCGCAAGGCTCAACACGTAACCCAGTAATGTACATAGTACATACATACATATGTACTATGTATATTTTGGATGTATTGTTCCTTTTGTTTTCTTTTTTCCAAAAATCCACACACTCCGAATTCTCACATAAATTATAATAACGACTACGACAACAAGGGATGATAAAATATCCATGGGATATTGTTAAGAATTCCGAAAAATACATAATGCCGGCTGGATATTTGTGTACTGCGCTGTACGTACGAGAGCACAAGCGTCAGTCATTCCATCGTATAGTGAGTGGCGTTATATGGCTACGTGCCGCTTTACATGAAGTGAGTATAACTTCAACAGTCGTTTTTGTTTCGGTAGTGATAGCATCGCGCCGTGACGCGTAATGTCGCGCCTCTGCCGGCTTTGTGTAAATGCGCGTCAACCAAAATCCCACACCCGAATATTTTCCTCATTTGTGGACTAATTCTTCCATAACATACGTCAGCAACACATGTGACATCATTTTTTACATAATTTGTGGTAGAGTTTTAATTCATTTAAGAAATAAAACAAGTTTTTGTTTTAGAATCCGATTTCTTTTAAATATATCATTAGAATATTGAAAACTATTCAAAAATCGAGTAATGTAATTAATTAAATACGAGTATTAATTAAATACGAGTATTAATTAAATATGAGTTAAAAGTATTTGACAAATTCTTAATAATCGGCGAAAGTGGTCAACCTGTATTTACAGAAGTTTGTTTTCATTAAAAAAAATCCTTTCCCATTACGTCCCATGAAAGGATTGGCGAAAGCTCTTCAAAACCAGTTTGACGTGCGCTTTCTAGTTTTACACTGACTGTTTGGGACCTACAATTTTACACCGGTTCCAAATGTTAGTTTTGAGAAGCTTTTTTTAAATACTCGATAGTGTCGCCGTCACTAAGCGAGCTGAACGTCGTTGAAAGAAATGTAAGGTGGTCAGAGCAGGGATCGAACCCACGTTTTCATGTACATGAGCTGCGCACACTAACCATTGCACCACCGACGGCCATAGGACAACAAATAATTGGAAAACATAATATCTGGCTTTAGGTGTTAGTGGCAGTCATCCCAGCGAGCAATTCTTTCCGACATGTCTGATGTCCGAAAAGTCTGTTAAATCTCTGTTATTTTGTCCGACAACTATCCGACAAATCTGCATATTCTCTGAAGGAAAGTTGCAACATCGTAAGTAAATTTAGCAAGAGAGATTTGAGCGATAAATGTGCTCACTCTCTGAGCGAGAAATCTACTCACCCTCTGATGGGAATTTTTGTGTTCGACTTTATTTTTGCATTCCATTGTAGTTTTTAACTTATTTATATTAACGTCACCTGTCTGTATGCATGCACACATGCATGCATGCCGAAAAAACTTTGGATTGATCCCGTGATCCACTCGAGCTGAAACTTCGCCGGCAAACTAATGGCGACGACAAAAATTAACTATCAGAATATGGGCAGGATTGGACAAATGGCCGTGGTACCTCTCATACAAATCACAAATTAAAATTCCATTATTTCTGGTCCTGTTAACGGTATTTCAACAAAATGGGGTATGTTGGTTAGGTGTACATATTCTAAGATCTGCTACAAATATGGGCGGGATTGGACAAAGGGGCGTGGTAATATATAAAGAATTTATAGTCAAAAACTATGTTTTTTACGGGTTGGTTTTTTTAATGGGGGTTTGTTTGTTTTTAATTCTGTTATCTTTTTTTTTGTGCGATGGGTTTTTGTCAATCGATAGTCATTTATAAATCAAACTCTAAGTGAGCAAGTGCATATAAGTGATTTGTGTCCAATAAAAATAAATAAAGTGAATTTTAGAAAACTTAACACGTTTAAAATGTTGTCTCACTGTTATTGTTTTTTTTTAAAGGCATCATATTGTCCGACAAATGTCAGAATTGACTGCACATTCTCGAACAAAATGTCAGATTTCCCTCCGAATTTCCCATCAGAATCCGGACAGAAGTCTGTAAGAAAAGTCGGCACAAGTATCAGAGTTTTAACAAAAATATCGCTCCGAATTCTTGTCAACCGTTCATACAACTTTCTGTACGAATTCTGACCGAATTCAGCAGCAGACTCGGCAACTTGTGCAGACGTTCTGTCAGAATTCGGATAGAAGTCGGAAGGAATGGATCGCTGGGATGTTATACTTACATATACCACGGGCTAACGAGTCTTGGAGGTAGCCCTACCAGAGAATCATTTAGTTTGCTCCAATAAGTAACACCTGTCAACGCCTATCTCCGATAATTCTCCCACACGCTGAGAAAACCGCCCCAGCAACATATTTCAGGAATTATGTACATATTTACAAACATTCTATTCATGAATTGAAGATCTGTTGTTTTTTTGTTCCCATGTTGTCCGTCACGTTTTTCTTTCCAGCAGTTTTCAACAAACAAAGCTACATTTGGGTCACAAAAACATATTTTATAACCTATTAACCATTGTGTCTCAAACATGTAATATTGAATTGCAACCACAATGTGTTTGGACACAACTATACTATATTCCTGACAAGCTACAAACACGTTATATTGGCATCCACAACAACAAACAAAGACAGATTTTTCAGTGTGCAGTTTCCTATATAGTTGGGAACCCATATTATTCAATTTCCTACCGGTTGGGCTGGATACGTCCAGAGAGCATGTTCAGTGAATGTTTACTATTCCTCATCGCTACAGCTTCTACAGAAGCCATTTGCCCTGACCTTTAAACTCGCAGCATGTCTACCAATCAGTGTCCCATCAAAAATAAAACAAGCATTGATACATTGCGTCTGGCTAGACACAGAACGTTTCATTGATCTTCTGCTGTCCACTATCGATCAGACTTGTCTTGCGCTTACAAATTCTGTGCCCCTCGTCCATCTCTCCAATGTCATAGTTTAGAAGCATTCTGGAAGGATAAGCTTACAAGTCGCTAGGGGCATTCCAACACGTTCCAATTCCTATGGAACCTGTGGTCCCAAGTCCCGCCTTCTCATCCTTTCCGCAGTTCCCCGAAGTGGTTCCTGTGTGCTGACCATAGAGTAATGACATCTAGAGTAGCGATTTCACTCAGTAAATTGATAATGATTAATAATACCAGGTAGAGGCAAATTTATAAAAATATATACTGACAATAAAATATAAATAAAAAGCCATACATGGGGCAAATTAATTATATGGTAATTATAATTTATTGTTTAATTTGAATTTCCTGTCCAAATGAAAATTCAAAAAATTTACCATTCTGGCAATTTTGGTTTTCAAACATTTTATACAGTACAGGTTTATGAATTTGAAAGTACTACGAGGCAATACCTATTAAAGCCACAAACCTCTACATATAAAATACTTTAAAAACAGAATTGCCAACAGTCAAACAAATTCAAAATAATTAAAAGCATTCCCATATTTCATTACAATTGGTATCTGATTCCACAACCTGCATTTGCATTGCCTGAGTAAATGAAAATTCAAAATTGTGAACAATGGTAATTCTTTTGCAACAATGGTAATTCTTGAACAATGGTAATTCTTTTGATAAAGTAATGCGAATAAAAATCCAATGCAAATTTAAAGAAACCATATATGGAAAAAGCCCAAAATACGTTTAAATTTCAGTTTTTCAACAAAACCACATGCAGAATTTAAGTCAACAATTTTTGTAATTCCACCTGGTGTAAGTCAATTTACGTGAAATAATTCTCTAGCGCACCGACCGCACCACGAATAGTGTGAAATGAAATATTAGATGAGAAGAATCGCAGCTCTATATGACATTACTCTATGGTCCTGACACCCATATGAAGTGAATATCGTACTGCTGGGTCATCTCTTTAAGAGATTGCCTAATAACTGCTTGAGTATTATTCCAGTCGGTTACTTCCCTAGCAGCCAAAATTACCGCCCGATACACGTGACAATGATCAGTTGGACTACGAGAAAGAACAACCTTAGTTCGTAGTCCGAGTAGACCCAGAAATCTACCTGATCATTTAATTTCCAGGAACACATAATTTCCAGGAACACATTTGTTCCAGGAATTCCTTTCCTTTTCCGATCGAATACTGGTTACGCTTTCGAGTAGTCACAAATGCAGTAACCTTCCAGGCAGTCGTCCATGACTAGAGTTGTGTAGTTCACGAACGAACTAGTTCTATCGTAGAGTAATACTTAAGAGCCTTTATTATTCTCTTCGCTGCCTCTTCATGACGATGAGGTAGTAGGCCATTTCATCGAGTTCGATTTGCTGCTGTATTTTTATCAATTTTACACTTTGGTTGGACATAAATCGGACAGAAATCAAAGGGATTGCGTATTTTCGTTCAATGCAAATAACATAAAACATAATCTTGCTGTCATTAGTATCAATGAACACTATTTACAATTAGTTCCTGTCTTCTTTGGTCTCTCATTCTACTTCATTTCCCTAGTACCTTTTCGATCAGCTGTCCCATAGAAACCCCCTGGTTCAATTGAACGACTCACTCTTGTGAACTAGTTTACACTGTTCCGCTCTTTTGTTTCAGAAGTTCACTTGTTTCAGCCATAGAGTAATGATGTATAGAGACGCCATCTCTTTCAGTATTTTGATGACATTTATTGTGTGGCATATGGGCGGTTGCATGTTGGAAAGAATTGCTTTAATAATACCAGATAGAGCCATTAGCTCAAACCATCCAACAATAAATCAGCAATGGCATTTCGATTTGTGCTTTAAAATTTTTGTGTAAATACACCACAAACATATACTATCCATAAAATATGACAAACAAGTCCAAAATACGTTTAAATTTCAAAGTCTTTCATCAAAACGACATGAAAAATTTAAGTCAACAATTTTTGTAATTCCACCTGGTTTAAGTCAATTTACGTCAAATAACTCTCTGTCACACATACCTCACCACGAATAGTGTGAAACGAAATGTCAGATGATATCAATGGCGTATCTATACATCATTACATTAGATATAGACAAGAGCCTCTATCCATCTCTTCACGTTCTCTTGATGACGGCGATGTAGTAGGCAATTTCATCGAGTTTGAATTGCTTTTATAATTTACTCTTTGGTTGGACATAATACGGACAGAAATAAAAAGGAGTTTCGTTCGATGCAAACAACATAATTTAGCTGTCATTAGTATCAATCAAACACTAGTTAAACTTAGTTTGCTGCATGGTCTACAATTTCTGTCTTCTTTCGCCTCTCATTCTACATCATTTCCCTATTACCTTTTCGATCAGCTGTGCTATAGAAACCCCCTGAGTTCTCTCCACTATTTTCTAGTTCATGCTCTCTTCGTCGCACTCAATTTGCACAAAGGTGCCTAATGTTGCAATTGGTTGCAATCTTTGTGGAATGGATATGTAACCGGCTTCACCACTTTTGTTCCAAAATATAAAAACCGTCGGTGGTGCAATAGTAGTTTGCACGACTGTCGTGCATGAGAACGTGGGTTCGACCCTTGCTCTGACCACCATAAATTTCTTTCGACTGCGGTCACCTCGCTTAGTGACGGCGACACTATCGAGTATTTAGCCATGAAAAAGCTTCTCAAAATACTGTTCGGAACCGGTGTAAAACTGTAGGTCTCAATTAATGAGTGTACAACTAGAACGCGCACAGCTCACTGGTTTGTGAGAAGCTCTCCCTAATCCCTTCATGGGATGTAACGGAAAACCATTTTGTATAAACAAATATCACAGTATCCAAAACACTTCTGCAAAAATCAAATCATTTTCGCGATTATTCGCTACGATTGAACTAAACCTACAAGTAGAACTGAAATGAACTCATTAGTTCACAGCTCATATGAACTGTCAAGCTGAAATGATACAATGAACTAGTGAACTAAATGAATGAACTAGTTCATTCTGTTGAGCTGAACTAAAAACAGTGCTCACTTGAATGAACTAAAATTCCCAACACTATCCATGACCGATTACGACCAAACCCCATTGTGAGAGTTGATAGCAGTCAACGCGATAGTAGTCAACTTGGTAGCAGTTGTAGAATCAATCTGCCTGCCTGTAAGTTCCAGCGGCAACAAATATAAAATTACATTCAGTGCATCGGTGGGAGTGGTGTGTAGAGCACCCGTGATACACAACATTGTCATTCTCTGAATCCTAGTCAGTAGGGCACAATTGGTGGGTTTGTTAAGAAACTGCCACCAGACGATATTCCCAAAGAGCATAATCGGTTTCACCACCGCTTTCTAGATCCAGTGAATAATCCGTGGAGAAATTCCCCATTTACAACACATAGCCCTCTGGCAGATGTATAGGGCTACCGTCGGCTACCGAATTTGAGGAAACGGCTAGATGAATTTTTTAAAAAATTTTTTTGTAGGTAAATGAAGATGTTATCTTTCGTTTGATATACATTTCATATTGGTTGATATATTTCTAGTATTTTAATTTCTCAAATGAAAATTGTTTAAACACATACACTCAAACATATGTGTGGTGTTTGGTTGAGTGTTTTTGGTTGCTCAACATTGCTTAGGAGCATGTATCTAGTAAAAAGTGAAACGAACAGCAAGCTAATGTTGCTTGGCAACATGTATCTAGTAAAAAGTGAAACAAACAGTAAGCTAACGTAATAAAGCTTTTTTGCGAAAGCTTCAATAAAGCTGTTGTAACATTAATTTTGAATTGTAAAGCGTAAAGCTTTCACACAACGCTCGAATGCTAATGCGAAGACTCGATAAGGTAAACCTTTTTTAATATTAGGGCGGCCCTCTCAACATTCGCAGAACTTATTTCAATAAAAATATTAATTAAAATGCATAAATTAAATTAAGTTTAAAAAATTGAACATAATATTTTTTTTTTAAACGGACTTGAATCAACTGCCTTTGGTAAATATAAAAGTTACAGCAGACAGTTGTCCGAGGCCTTAGGCCACGTACTGTCCCTGCAGGCTGTGTCAGAGACACGGCCATTAAGTTTAACGTAGAATACGCCATCCGATAAGACAGAAAACATATATAACAATAAATGATAAATAATATAAGCAAATGAATTTATTGTTATATATGTTTTCTGTCTTATCGGATGGCGTATTCTACGTTAAACTTAATGGCCGTGTCTCTGACACAGCCTGCAGGGACAGTCCGTGGCCGAAGGCCTCGGACAACTGTCTGCTGTAATTTTTTTCGCCATTCCCACTATGTTGAGTCCGAAACTAAGCTTGGTGTCTAAAATACCACCCAGGAATTTGGCACACTCTGGAAGTTTAATTTTCGCAACGTGACATTATTTTATATCTTCGGGTAAAAAGTCGTCAATTTTCATTCGCCTATCTGCCACAAGTCCGTAAGCTACCATGGATAATGTCCCTTAGGGCACTGGGATACTTGCCCCTTATAACTATTGCCACGTCGTCCTCATGACCAAAAATGTTTGCACTTGTATATGCCGGAGTGGCCAGTAGCGCAAGGTTTCATAGAAGTGGTGACAAG
Organism: Phaonia tiefii; assembly: GCA_963931995.1. Lineage (NCBI taxonomy): Eukaryota > Metazoa > Arthropoda > Insecta > Diptera > Muscidae > Phaonia > Phaonia tiefii. The sequence continues at coordinate 248,128,951 of OZ008368.1, read as the reverse complement.
ACCCCTCCTTGAGGTGTTACTTTGTTAAAATACCTGGTAAAAGTCGAGGTGAGCAGTTCGATCGTGACACAGTTTTCGGGTGAGCATTTCCAGGCCCACAAGATCCACGTTTACTTTAAGGTTCACCTTGACAATTAAAACGTGTTACAGTTCGAACAGCATTACTGCACAAACATATTGAAATATTGACTATGTTAACACTTTACTTTTGTTGTAAAAAAACGCGTGCTGGATGTATTGCAACGATCAGCTGATAAATATATGAGTGCCGGTTATTTTTGTTGAGTTTTAATCATTTTAATATTTTTTTTTCTATAAAACAACAAAATCTTAAGTATGTTGTTTTGAAAAAATAATTTTTTTTAAACTTCAATTTCCGATAACGGAAAATTTTATTAAATTTGTTCGTCTTATTTTTAGACTTTTCTGATTGCAAAAACAACTCTTACCACTTATATTTTAAGTGAAAACAATTAAACAGTTGACGTTAAGAATTGAACTCAAATCGTTGAGCGATTGTTTTGAAGTTAATGACTCTTATAGGGATAGTGTCAAAATCCAGAATTTCAAAATCCCGAATTACCAAAATCCCGAATTTTTGAAAAGGCCCAAATGTCAAAATCCCGAATTTTAAAATCCTAAATTACAAAATCCCGAATTAAAATACCGAATTTTGTAAAATCCCGAATTATTGAAAATCATAACAATATATTTTTTTTTTTATTAATAATCAATTTATATCTAAAATGCAAGATTAATTGCTATGGCTTTTAAATATTCTGTTTTACCAATACTTACTTACTTTATTATCCGGTCTCGGACAACCCCGGGGGGCAGGGACCATACAAAACGAAGATAACATATTTCGCCAACCAGTTCGATCTTTTGGTTTATTTCTCCAGTTGGCAATACCAAGTGTACGCAGGGATTCGTCAACCTGATCCCTCCAGCGGAGTCTTGGTCTTCCTATTTTTCGTCTTCCTTCGAGTTCGGTTTCGAAAACCCTTCGCGCTGATTCATCTTCATCCATTCTACTGACATGGCCTAGCCCGCGCAATCGCGTTATCTTGATCCGCTTAACTATGTCAATGTCAGGATAAAGCTCATACAGCTCATGATTCATGCGTCGCCGATACTCGCCGTTATGCACTATAGGGCCATACATTTTTCGGAGTATTTTTCTCTCGAAGACTCCTACGGATGTTTCGTCTGCTTGCGATAGGACCCAGGATTCTGCGCCATACAGCAAGACAGGTTGAATGAGAGTCTGGTACAGCTGGACTTTTGTTACTCTAGAGAGGGCTTTATCTCTAAAGTGCTTGCTTAGCCCAAAATAACATCTATTCGTAAGCACAATTCTCCGCTTGATCTCAAGGCTGACGTTGTTGTTTTTGTTCACGGCAGATCCGAGGTATATAAATTCGTCCACTACCTCGAAGTTATAACGGTTATCAACGTTCACGCTTTGGTCTAATCGCATGGAGGCCCTGTTCGTTGAAACCATTAATTTTGTCTTGTCCTCATTTACCGTCAGACCCACTTTTGCTGACTCCTTCTCAATTCTCGAAACGGCCGCAGTAACTTCTCTAATTGTGCGCCCAATGATATCTATATCATCAGCATACGCGAGCAGCATGTGACCTTTGCTGCTGATGGTTTTATTCATGTTGACTGCAGCTTTTCTCATAATGATCTCCATTAAGATGTTAAAGAGATCGCACGATAGGGTGTCGCCTTGCCTGAGGCCTCGCTTAGTTTCGAAAGGTTCGGTAAGATCCTTACCAACTTTCACTGCGGATTTGGTGTTCGTTAAGGTTATCCTGCAAAGGCGCATGAGTTTTGCAGGAATACCGAGCTCAGACATTGCTTCATAGAGTTTCTCCCGTATCGGACTATCGAAGGCCGCTTTATAATCGATAAATAGATGATAGGTGTCGATTTGTTTTTCGTGTGTCTTCTCCAGGATTTGGCGTAGCGTGAAAATCTGGTCAGTTGTCGATTTTCCAAGCCTAAAGCCACACTGATATGGTCCAATCAGGTCAGCGATAATTGGTTTAGTCTTTCGCACATTATACTTGATAGAACCTTATATGCTATGGATAAAAGGCTTATTCCAGGGTAGTTGGCACAGAGACTCGGGTCACCTTTTTTAAATATGGGACATAGTACACTGAGACTCCAATCGCCGGGCATGCATTCATCTAACCAAATTTTGCTAATGAGCTGATGCATGCACCTTATCAGCTCATCGCCGCCAGCCTTAAACAGCTCCGCCGGTAATCCATCGGCACCTGCGGCTTTGTTGTTCTTAAGCCGGGCAATAGCTGTTCTGACCTCGTCTTGGTTAGGAGGGGGGCAATCGACGTCGTCGTCCATATTGTGATCGATTGTCCCATCGCCATTGGATATCTCAGGTACTAGTAGCGCGGAGAAATGCTCTCTCCATATTCTCAACATGCTCTGCACATCTGCGACGAGATTTCGTCCTTGTCTTTACAGAAGGGGGGCCCTGAACCATGTCCATTAGTTCCGTTTTTAACTTTTTGGTAGAATTTTCGGGCTTCGTTCTTCCTACTGAATGTCTCAATTTTCTCACTCTCGCGCTTTCTGTACTGCCGTTTCTTACGCCTAAAGAGACGGGTTACCTCCTTTCTCTTCTCCCTATACCGCTCAGTTGCAGCTCGCGTTGCAATTGACTGAAGCATTACCATACGTGCAGCGTTGTTTTCGTCATTTGTTATGCGACACTCTTCATCGTACCACGGTTTATTGCGAAGCGGTTTTTCGAAACCAAGTACGGTTGTTGCGGCAGTTTTATAGAGTCGGAAATGGGTTTCCACTGCGCATCAGGATAGTCATCGGGAGGGGGTGGGTTCTGTGCCAAAAGTTGCGAGAGTTTCCTTGAGTAGGCTGTGGCTACCTCTGGTAATTGCAGCTTTCCGATGTCCAGCTTTCTCTGCGTCTGGTTTCGTACGATTTTCGCTCTACTTAATCTTGTGCGAACCATTGCTGCTATCAGGTAGTGATCAGAATCGATGTTAGCTCCTCTGATCACTCGTACGTCCATTACACTGGATGAGTGCCTTCCATCAATTACCACTTGGTCAATTTGGTTCCTAGTTCTTTGATCAGGGGATACCCAAGTAGCCTTGTGGATGTCTTTATGCTGGACTGTTTTATCCATACATTCTATGTTATTGAATACAGCCTTTAAATTTTGGTTTTTTGAACAATTTTTTTTTGTTGCGTGGTTGAACGTTCCCCGATTTTTCGATTGTCGATTTAGCAAGTGGTATGGAGTGATGAGGTATGCAAAACGGTGTCTCAAGACCTTAATTGATGCTAAATAGCATCTTTAGCAACCACGAAAACCAAACCAAACCATCATGGTACAAACAAATGGTAGAACCACTTGCACAAATGTAGAAAAGTTTCGAGTCAATTTTGCTGAGCAAACGTGGAAAACAAAACGTCGGGAATTTTGACGCTTCGATATCATGTACTTTGACAACAGATGCACAGATACGTAGAGCATCTTGGTTTCGTGCTTCATAAAACGCTTCGAGGAAAAATTACGCCAAGAATATGATTTCTGTAGATTTTTTGGTTGCACCAATAATATGAACATGTTAATTATGAACATTTGTTTTAAATTGATTCCGATGACGCCTTTATAGCTAATATTTATATGAAAATGTGTATTAAATGGAAATCTATTCAAATTCCATATCATATGATAATAACAATTAAATGTTTTTCATTTAGATTTATGTGAAAGTCAATACTCGTATGTTTCGGATTTCCTCTCAGACGACGTGATAATAATTCCCCTCCATAATAACAAATGCACATGAATGTCTAACACATGTGGTAGTTTCAAGTGCGGGTAAAGGCGGGAAGTGTTACAGAAAACATTTTAATTATTTGTTTATGTTAACGAAGAGGGAGGATTTTCACAGTGTTGCTTAATAAAGGAAATGGTTGTTTGGAATCTAAAGTATAAAGGGGGCCTCTTAAAAGACAGGATAATAACCTCAAGAACCATATAAACATTTACTAGACTTAAAGTGATGTCTAACGCAATTCCCATGAAATTGAATTGTTTTTTGAAAGAAATTATTTCCCCTTCTCAAAATACTTCAAATCTTGATTGATTTACAAGTAATTTCCATGGAATGAAAAGGCAGAAAGAAACTCAAGTGTTTTTAAAATTGGTTTGTTCGTGAATGAGAATTGAAATTTGAACCACATTTGAATGTATATACATATGTATGTATATAAGTAAAAAAAGCAATTATCTATAGATTAAATAGAATTGAGTCAACACCTTACAGAGAAACTTATACAAAAACTACTCGCTATATTTAAAGTATTTGTACAAGAACTGCAAAAAAAAATATACGCCAAAAGGGTTCCTGAGAAATATACACGCTCGTGTGGAATTTAAAAATATAACGCACGCGTGTAGACACGAAAAATTAGCAAGTAAAGTGTTAAATGCCATAAAAGTCAAATTGAAATAATCTTTTCCATATTTTGCACAATTGGTCCCTAGACATTATGAGGTGTCGTACATTATGCTGCCTCTATTTATTACACCAGGGGAGAACAAACTACGGCCCGGTAGAAAAATCTTGTCTTCTGGCTGTTTCACTCCGGGCCGCAAGGTCATTTCGTTTTAGCACTATAGTAATGTAGCGACTTTCCAATACGTGAAAAACATCCAACTATATTTGTCTTACGCAATCCTTCACAGTGTCAATATGGACTATTTAGAATACTTGGCTGATATTCTCATGAATAAAAAATTTCCCGTTGCCATCGGTGTTGCAATGGTGTTTCGTGTGCGGTTCTTGTATGAGATCTACTTACATTTCTGATGTGTTAACATCTAAAGGCACGGGTAGGGAGGGCAATCTATCAAAGTGAACATATGCAAACGACACACAACGTTAGCATCACATACGTGGTTGTTGTACAACAATTGTCTCTGCCTGAAAATAAGTATGATGGGATTGATGTAGTGGCAGCGAACAAACAAGCAGTTCGTCGTCGTCGTGAATAGTATAGAGAACTCATGGAACGAATTGTATGACTCAAAAGCACTGGCGACATCTGGCGAATGATTCATAACGTCTTACTTTCTTTTTGTCATAACTTGGTCCATTCATAAATTCGATGTGAAACATTGATGCCTTTTTGAAAACTTTATGCTTTTTGTATTATTTTATGAAATAACATTGTCGAAATGGTGCATTTATATTGAAATATTCTATAAAGAGAATAAGACTCGTTTATGCTCTTTTACTCAGACTCTTTTTTTGTGAGAATAAAACAAAAAGTATTAAGCAAGAAAATAATGACACAAGTGCTTGCACTTGTCTTTTAATAACTTTAAGTACTATTAGAGTAGTATTCTACAAGTTCCGAAAGTCAACGTAAACGCAAAAGCCAAAGCGAATGCCAAAGTCAGAATCACTACATCACTTCGCGTTTGCGTTCTCTTACCAAAGCTGTCACTAACATTTGTTGTTTATAGAGTTGCCCAACTGAAATAAAAAATAATAGATTAGAAAAAGTTATCTTAAGTGAACTGCACACAATGAAAAAATTAGAAGAGACAGCTCTATTTCAATAGATCAACAGATTTTAAGAATGCTTATAATTCTGCAAACAACTTCGTTGATTACATTTCAGCCAAAATTGGAAACTACTTATTGGCAATGAAATGCAAAATACTTCGATCGGCATTTTTCTTTAAATTGGTAATTTCTTCAACTAACGCGAGGAATTGTGGCGTGTTGAATTTGACAGCTGAAGTATTAAAAAACTTTGCGCTGCGTTTTAGAAACTATCCACTAAACAACGTAACTAAGCGCAGATAGTCATGAAACGTTTTATAAAAATTGGACCGAACGTGTAGGCTACTGCATGGCCAGCTGAGGCAGCCATGTGAATGAAATTATTTTCCATTATTAACCGGAAGGATTGTACTTTCAAATAAAAAAAGAAATTTGAGAAAATATTCAGTAGTTTTTTTTATATCATTTTCAAAAAAAAAGTTAGTATCTTTAGCAATCACGATAACCAACAAACCAACTAACCGTGTAACAAAGAGGTGTTCACACATCGCCCGTGAGTTCGAACACTCATTGGATTTTTCGACGAGTGTCTCCTCCTTTAGTGTACAATTTAGATCGCAAGAGGTAGCAATGTCACAGCTGATCGAAATTGCAGTTTGATTTTGATGCCGAAGTGAGTGGACGGGAGAAAATGCGATAAGCAACTAGAGCTAAGCCAAGAAGCCAACGCTTGCGGTCACCCATAGACTAATACATACCTAGATAAACTTATTCTCTCATCTGACGTTTCATTTCACACTCTTCGTGATGCGGTCGGTGTGATAGAGAGATGTTTGACGAAAAGTGATATACACCAGGTGGAATTACAATAACTTCTTGCTTTAATTTTTCATGCCATTTTGGTGAAAAACTGTGAAATTTAAATGTGTTTTAAACTTTTTTATTGACTGTTATTGTTAGCATACATTTGTGTTGTATTTAACACATTAATTTTAACACACAAAACGAAATGCCGTTGTTGTTATTTTGTTCGTTGTTTTGAACCATTGCCTCTATCTGGTATTAGTAAAGCAATTCTTTTCAACATCAACATAGGAGCTACAATAAGAAATTCAAATAAATTTTTTTTTTGAATCAATGTATTTCATTTATTTTTTTTTATTGCCCATTTTTTCCAGTTAAGTAGACGTTTAGAGATTCTTAGCTAATGTATGAGTTGAAGCTAATCACATCTAGCAAAAAAAGTTTTAGAAGAAACATAATTTTGTACTAAATGTGCCGATTTGTATGGGAGGTACCAGAAAGGGCGTGGTCAAAACGTCCATTTTCAATCCCAAACAAAGTTTGGAAAAATAATGCTCACTGACAAAATTTCGTTGTGTTCGGTAAAGATTTACGGCAGTTATCATGTTGACCAGCCAGTCAGACAGACGGACCGGCATGGCTCAATCGTCTTAAAAAGTCCCAAAACGATATAAGTCCAAAGATACTAGGGGTCTAATATGGATCCTTCTATGCGTTACATTTTGTTCCGTATTAAATGATATATACCCTAGGGTGTCCCAAAAAAATTTCTTTTTCGATTTTCATGGTTGCTCAAGCTTGATTGGAAAGCTTATGGGGATTTTTCGGAAGAGATTTAGAGGTCGCACAAGTCGAATTTCCCCCAAAGAATCGGATATTCCTGACGTTTTTTGAATTTTATTTAAAACTCGGTCAATAACAACGATTTTCTTAATTTGTAAGTCAACATTTTTAAAGCAAAAGGTTCAAACTTTTATTGTATATGCATAAACCACCAGTTTTGGCAATGAGTTTGCTCAATAAGGTACCAGGTATTATATTTTTTGCGTAAATTTTGGATAAATTTTGTTAGTAACGCTTTATAACTTTTAAAATTCCTGTGCAAATTTAAAAAACTAATGATGCACTTTAAAAACCGTATAAATTCCAAGCAATTTTGTAGAAAACAAATTGTCATTTGCTGTTACTGTTCCAGAGTTATACCATTTTAAAGCCTTTTACCCATTGTATGAACCTAAAAATATTATAAACTGTTTGCATTTTTGCATCGTATTTGCTTTAAATTTCTATGAAAATTTAAAACACTAATGATGCACTTTAAAAGACGTATAAATGCCAAGCAATTTTGGAGAAAAAATTTGAATTTGCAGTTACTGTTCCAAAGTTATGCCATTTTAAAACTCTTTACCCATTGTATGAAACTAATGCATTGATAGCCGTTAAAATTTCGAGGTCGTGGATGAATAATTCATTTACCTCGGATATGCCATAAACAGAAGCAAAAACGTCAGGCTAGAAATCATGCGGAGAATTGTGCTTGCAAACAGGTGTTATTTCAGGCTAAGCAAGCACATCATAGATAAGACCCTCGAGAAACGAAAATCCAACTATGTATATCACACTCTCATACAACCGGCCTTGCTTTATGACGCAGAATCCTGGGTCATATCGCATGCTGATGAAACATCACTTGGAGTCTTCGAGAGAAAAATGCTCCGAAAAATATATGGTCCTATAATAGAAAACGGCGAGTATCGACGACGGATGAACCACGAGCTGTATACTCTGTATCCTCACATCGACGTAGTTATGTGCATCAAAATAGCGGGTTTACGCTGGCTAGTTCATGTCAGTAGAATGGATCAGAATGAACCAGTTCGAAAGGTATTCGAAGACGTACTCGAAGGAAATCGAAAACTAGGGCAGCGAAGACATCGTTGGAAAGACCAGGTGGAATATTACCTGCGAGAGATTGGTGTTACCAACTGGAGGAGAAAAACTGAAGATCGAGGCGATTTGAGAAACATGATAGCCTCAGTTTGAAAGACCCTGAACCCCTCTGGGTTGTTTGACGCCACCTAAGTAAGTGAGTAAATAGGGAAAATGTATTCCCGGGATAAATTATAGAATTTCGTATAGAACATACGGTGGTTTCCGCATGGAATTTTATTGTTCTATTGTTGTTTATCCATAAATCATACGATCCATAACAAAATTACGAAAACAAATCTTGTTTACTTTGTCAGTAATATCGAATAGAAAAGAATAATTAAATACCAGGTTATTTACAGACCATTAGTCTCTTGTTGTTTATTGTTTAAGGGAATAATTTGTTGTTAAACCATTTCCTGATAAACAAATTCTTCGTCAACAAATTGCAAAAGTTGTTTATATACAGCCAGATCTAATCTGCGCGATACCAATTAATGTAATCAGCGATGGTCGTGTCATATATTTTATGCTACATAATATAAAAATAAAAACAAATATGATTAAAGTTAAAGAAAATTTTAATTATTTTAAATGGTTTTATCCACAGAGTAACGACATATAGAGACGCCAACTCTCTCAGTAAATTGATGACATTTGGTGTGTTGCAGATGGGCGGCTGGATGTTGGAAAGTATTGCTTTAATAATACCAGATAGAGGCAATGGCTCAAACCATCCAGCAATAAATCAGCAACGGCATTTCGATTTGTGCGTTAAATTGTTTATGTAAATACAACACAAATATATAGTAACAATAAAATATATCAAAACAAGTCCAAAATACGTTTAAATTTCATAGTTTTTCATTAAAACAACATAAAAAAATTACAGCAGACAGTTGTCCGAGGCCTTCGGCCACGGACTGTCCCTGCAGGCTGTGTCAGAGACACGGCCGTTAAGTTTAACGTAGAATACGCCATCCGATAAAACAGAAAACATATATAACAATAAATTCATTTGCTTATATTATTTATCATTTATTGTTATATATGTTTTCTGTCTTATCGGATGGCGTATTCTACGTTAAACTTAATGGCCGTGTCTCTGACTCAGCCTGCAGGGACAGTCCGTGGCCGAAGGCCTCGGACAACTGTCTGCTGTAATTTTTATATTTACCAACGGCATTTGATTCAAGTCCGTTTAAAAAAAAAATATTATGTTCAATTTTTTTAAACTTAATTTAATTTATGTATTTTAATTAATATTTTTATTGAAATAAGTTCTGCGAATGTTGAGAGGGCCGCCCTAATATTAAAAAAGGTTTACCTTATCGAGTCTTCGCATTAGCATTCGAGCGTTGTGTGAAACCTTTACGCTTTACAATTCAAAATTAATGTTACAACAGCTTTATTGAAGCTTTCGCAAAAAAGCTTTATTACGTTAGCTTTCTGTTTGTTTCACTTTTTACTAGATACATTTTGCCAAGCAACATTAGCTTGCCGTTCGTTTCACTTTTTACTAGATACATGTTCCTAAGCAATGTTGAGCAACCAAAAACACTCAACCAAACACCACACATATGTTTGAGTGTATGTGTTTAAACAATTTTCATTTGAGAAATTAAAATACTAGAAATATATCAACCAATATGAAATGTATATCAAACGAAAGATAACATCTTCATTTACCTACAAAAAAAATTTTAAAAAAATTCATCTAGCCGTTTCCTCAAATTCAATGAAATAAAGATTACAACAATAAAAACCTGACATGACTCCTCATACCGTAAGGTAAGACGTATTCTACGTCAAAATATAAGTCAAGAATTTTTTTAATTCCACCTGGTGTAAGTCAATTTTCGTCAAATAACTATCGCACGACGAATAGTGTGAATGGAAATGTCAGATGAAAACAATGGCAGCTCTATACGTCATTACTCAATGGTTTTACCTGATTAATTTAACTAAACGGTTGTACAGGGTGGGGCGAAAACCATAATCTGAATTTTTCTCGCTAAAACTTTGGTTTAAAGTGAAAACTCAGTTAGTTTTTAACCACACACAGAGATTCGTTGTTACAAATAAATTTGCAGTCAACTAAAATTTGGCGGTTGCTTGGACTATCACACTCTTCAGTTGTGAATACCAATAACTGTGTTCAGTATCACCAAATGTTGTTGCAGTTTTGGTTGCAAAAACTGAAATATTTATTTGAAGCCATAGCAACAAGAAATAAATATAATCTGATAATCAAGTTTTAGTTCTAGCAATCAAATTATCCGGTAGTGGTGAATATTCTATATATTGGAGCACCGAAAAATTTAAAAACTAATTCGGTTGTACTATATAATAAAGTCCGTGACTTTTTGAATGAAACACAGTTTTTTTTTGCAAAAAAAAATTAATTACGTTTCTCGTATTTTTGTATCCCTTCCAAAAAATAGGATTTTTCGAGGTCCATCAATAATTTCATCGTTGGAGCTAAATCTCTTTCCACCGAGCCATTTCTTTAGGTTTGGAAATAGGACTAAGTCACTGAGGGCTAAATCCAGAGAATATGGCGGATAAGGTACCTACGAATTCCAATTCATAGAATTATGCCATTGATACTAGACACGTCTGCACTCGTACGTTTATGGTCAATTGAGAGCAAACGCGGCACCCATCTTGCAGACAGCTTTCTTAAACCCAACTGATCATTTAAAATCGTAACCACACTGCCATATGAAATGCCTATGGCATCAACAATCTCACGTACTTTTACTCTGCGATCGGCCAACACCATATCGTGAATTTTTTCAACATTTTCGGGTGTATAGACCTCAACTGGACGTCCAGAACGTTCAGCGTCATTTGTACTTGTGCGACCACAACGAATGTCAGTAAACCACTTTTTTACGATTAAAATCGATGGTGCAGAGTCACCATAGTATTTATCAAGCTTTTCCTTGTTTTGATTGACGGTTTTTTTTCGCAAAAAATAATGTTTAATGAGAACTCGAAATGCACTTTTTTCCATTTTTAAAAAAATGCTTGAGGTTGTATGTTTTGAACAGCTGTTAAATGCAAAGTAAATGACGGAACTTTCTCAAAATTTGACAGTAGTCTATTAACAGGTGGTACTTGATGGGAGCAGTGTTGCATTTCATATAACTACGAGGGAAGTTCGAAAAGTCACGTACTTATTGATCCGTCCTCGTATCACCTGCTTTAATATGACTCCGAACTACAGACTTTACCGTGGCTCTAATTCCGTCTACGCTACTTTTTCAGTGTGACGTTGCAAAGTAGTTCAAAATAATTTGTATTCCGAATTTTGCTTCCAAGTGGTGGATTATAGCTGCGATGTATTTGTTCTTGAACTGTGATGAGGGACCGTCGCTCCACACATTCAAAAATATTTTTAAACTCGGTAATTTCGACAGTAGCTTGTAAATATACGGTATGATAGTTTCTATGGTGTGAGACAAATTGTCCGAAATGAATACCTTGGATTGGACAAATTCCGGTACTACTTTATAGAGTGCAATGAAACAAAACTTATGCGCAAAAATTAAGGTATTGCTGCAGACCTTTTATTATCGCTATGAAATTGATTTCATACTATTCTTCAGAAAATTTCATTGGAATAAATTGCCGGTCCAAAATTCTGTTGACAACAAAATCCAAATTGAGGGCAAACAAAGGCCCTCATTACTGTACATAAGGGTTAAACTACAAGGTGGTAGGTATCGATTTGTTTTTCGTGGAATTTCTCCAGAATTTGTGGTAATGTGAATATCTGGTCGACAGTTGACTTTCCAGGCCTAAAGCCACACTGATAAGGTCCGATCAGATCAGCAACAAATGTCTTTAGTCGTTCGCACATTTCGCTCGAGAGGACCTTGAATGCGACGGATAAAAGTCTTATTCCACGATAGTTGGTACATATACTCCGGTCGCCATTTTTTGAAAACAGAACACAGTATGTTAAGACTCAAACCGTCGGGCATGCATTCGTTTACCCAGATTGTGCATATGAGCTGATGCATGCACCTTTCCAACACATAGCCGCCAGCCTTAAACAAATCAGCCGCTAGACGGTCAGCACTAGCGGCTTTATTGTTCTTAAGCCGGGAAATTGCAGTTCTAACTTTGCTTTGACTAGGAGGGCTGCAGTCAACGCCTTCTTCCTTTATTTGCTCAACACCCTCATCTATATTGAAGTCTCTTGAGACAAGCAACTTAAAGAAATGGTCTTTCCATATTTCTAATATACTGTGCACATCTGATACAAGATTTCCTTCCTTTACTCTATAAAAGGGCGGCCCTGATCCAATGGCGGATGGTTTAACTTTGTACTTTTCGGTAGAATTTACGGGCCTCATTCTTCCTTCTGAAATAAACGGGTTTCCTCTCGTCCTTATACCGCTCCGTCGCGGCTCTCATTGCAGATGACTGAAGCATTGACATACGTGCAACGTTCTTTTAATCACCTGCCATGATACACTCGTCATCGTACCATGGTTTGTCTTTAAACGGTTTTTCATAACTAAGTACGGTATCCGCAGAAGTTTTCATAGAGTGGTAAATGTGCTTCCACTGCGTGGTAAATGTGCTTCCACTCAGGAGGCGGGAGTGCGTTCTGCGTAAGTATCTGAGTGAGATTGGCCGTGGCTATATCTGATAATTGCAGCTTTCCTATGTCCAGCTTTCTATATGCCAGGTTTCATACCACTTTCGCTCTGCTGAACCTTGTGCGAACATTAGCTGCAACCAGGTAGTGATCCGTATTGATAGTAGATACTCGAATCTCAAACGTATGTACGTCCATTCGTCTGGTAGAGTGTCTTCCATCAATTACCAGGTGAACAATCTGGGTTTTCGTCTCTTGATCAGGAGATATCCAAGTAGCCTTGTGGATGTCTTTATGTTGGAATCTCGAACTACTGACAACCATGTTTTTCACCACGGTAAAATCTAACAGTCTCATTCCATTATCGGAAGTGATGACTGAATTTACAGATGGTTGGTTCAAAGACATTTTCTGTGCCGATTTTAGCACTAAAATCACCTAGAACCATCTTAATGTCATGGCCAGGGCAGCGGGCATATGCTTCCTCTAAGCGCTCATAGAACATGTAATTGGTGTCATCGTCTTTTTCTTCTGTCGTGTCATGTACACAACTTAGCGATATGCTAAAGTATTTCGTTTTTATGCGGATGGTGGTTACACGTTCACTCATCTGGTTTAACCTTGAGGCCAGATGTCGCCGACTTTTGCTAACTACAAATCCGCAACCAAAATCATGATTTTTCTCAAGGCAGCTGTAGTAAAGGGTCCGCCATCTAACGTTTTTTTTTCAACTAGTGCTTATTTCGTGAATGAATATGGTTGTGTATACGCTTGAACAACGCTGGGAAATATTGCGACATTACTTTGAAAATCATGGTAATGTTGCAGAAATTTTGTTGTACAAAATTGCGTACGGATTTTGGAAGAAGAGAAGCACCGTCAGCTCCGTATGTTCGTTATCTTGTGAAAAAAGTGGAAGAAACTGGCATCCTCATCGATAAACCAAAGCGTGAAAAGCCAAAAATAGTGCGTACACCCGAGAATATTGCTGTGGTGGCAGAAAGTGTGCGTGAAGCGCCATCAACATCAATTCACCGTCGTTCTCAACAGTTGAACATTTCGGAGACATCATTGAGACGAATTTTGCATAAAGACCTTGGTATGACGCCATACAAAGTCCAATTGGTTCAGGAGTTGAAGCCAACTGACCATCCAATGCGTTTTCGCTTCGCCCACTACACTCGATGTTTTGCGCCCTGTTTTTGAAGATCTCATTATCAGCTGCAGAGCTGATGTCGTTTGGCCACCTCGGAGCTGCGATTTGACACCGTTGGACTATTATTTGTGGGGTGCCCTCAAAGATAAGTGTTACGCCGACAAGCCAGAGACAATTGACGCTTTAAAGGACAATATTCGTGAAGCCATTGGTGAAATACAGCTGCACACAATCGATAATGTGCTTAAAAATTGGACCGATCGTGTAGGCTACTGCATGGCCAGCCGAGGCAGCCATTTGAATGAAATTATTTTCCATTATTAACCGGAAGGATTGTACTTTCAATTAAAAAAAGAAATTTGAGAAAATATTCAGTAGTTTTTTTTATAGCATTTTCAAAAAAAACGTTATTTGGCGGACCCGTTATATTTCACAGTCCATCGTATATCCTGCATAGCAGTAATGTCAGCCAAATAATTCTCGAGGACATCAGTCAGTAGGATAGTGGCACCGGATCTGTAAAGTGTTCTAACATTCCAAGTACATATCCGTAAATCGTCCTTATAACGTTTGCGGGTGTTGTCAACAAATAGGGGGTTTTACCTTTCTCATTCTCATTGTGCATTTTCATTGCCAATATAACGGTGGCGGAAGGCAAGCCCAGCCGACCGTGGTTTTTCATTTTACCTACTGCCAGGATGATTGTGTTTCAGCTGCCTATTCTGGATCAGACTGTATCTTTGGTTTTAATCCACCGTTGGCCAATGGTGTTGGCTCATCCGCCATCAAAAGTCAAAATAATATGTCCGCTAGTTCGAAACGCTTCCATGATAGGGTTGAATTGAAAATAATTCAAACTGTTTCAGGGCTGATCTTTATTTAGTCGGCCTTTTAAATTGTACTTTTTTATTTTAAAAATCATCCCTGATGAACGTAGAGCAAGACTAAACTGCAGGCAATTGTTATCGCCTGTAAGAATTGTATTGTCTTTTATACTGCATTCGCACTGGCATCGATTTTCTTGATTTTGCCCCTTTTGTTGATTTCAAGCAGAAATCAAGAAAATTTACTTGATTTCCCATACGTTTCGACAAACCACAAATCGGGTATTTTTTCTTATTTTTCTAGGAATCAGGAAAAAAATGCTTGATTTACTTTATGCAACGCTGTTTTATCTCACACTACTAACGAATAGTACGATTGTTTCTTAGGTTTCTGAAAAATTAATTTTTTGTACTTTTTTCTTTACTTTTATTCCTGGAGTATATTTGTACTGAATTTGATTGTGGAAAAAATACCAGACAAAGTAAAATGTCTATTGTTGTCGGCTTCCTGTGTTTGTTGTCGTAGTAACACTACCTCATCAATGCGCCTTGACTTTGAATACAATCAGGAAAACCCCAATGCGAACACTTCAGATTTTGTTAGGACATTTGATACGAAATCTGGACAATATTTTGCAGTGCGAATGAGCTATTCGGTAGCAATACAAATCATTTCTAATGTGGATTCATAGATGTTGAACGCGTAAGCACAGCTGATTTGATTTGTTTACATTGCAAACCTCTTTCGAACTGTCAAGTTCACATGTGTTTTGTTTTTGTACGTGCTTGTTTGCATTTATTGTTGGTGTACGTATGGGTTGGGTTTGACACAACGTAAGTGAGAAGCAAACACGAAATGTATGTTGTTGTTGCCATCAATTTGCCATCAACTACAAAACACCTCCTGCTTCTACCATGAGTATTTTTATCATGTGTGGACCGATGGTTCGTTGAAGATGGAGTTCTCTTAGTTGTGAGAACTAAATTTGGTGGTGACAACCTCAATTCGGTTGTGGCAACCCCAATTCGGTGGTAAGAGCCGAATTTACGGTTGTATCTGTATCCCGACATCGACGTAGTAATGCAAATCAAAATAGCGCGTTTACGTTAGCTAAGCCATGCCAGTAGAATGGATCAGAATCATACATGGGGCAAATTAATTATATGACAATTATAATTTATAGTTTAATTGGAATTACCTTTCGAAATCCAAATTCAAACAAATTTCTACACCATTGGCAATTGTTCTAATTTTCAAAGCATATCCTTCATATCTGGCAGTTTTGATTTTCAAATACTTTATACAGTACAGGTTTATGAATTTGAAAGTGATATGAGGCAATACCTATCACAGACACAAACCTATGCATATAAAATACTGAAAAAAACAGAATTGCCAGCAGTCAGACAAATTCAAAACAATTGAAAGCATTCCCATATTTCATTACAATTGGCACCCGATTCCACAAACTGCATTTGCATGAGCAAATGCAAATACAAAATTTTTTAATTCCCATTGGGATCAATGGTAATTCTTTTGCATTTGCATTATACAAAGAAATAGAAATTAAAATCCTATGCAAATTAAAAAAACCCATGTATGATCAGAATGAACCATTACGAAACGCTTTCGAAGGAGTATTCCTTCGAAAAATAGAACGATCAAGGCTTCGCTGGAAAGACCAGGTGAAATATTGCCTGCGATAGCTTGGTGTTTGCAAGTGGAGGATAAAAGCTGAAGATCAAGCCGGTTTGAGAAGCATGTTGTCATCATTTGGTAAGGCCTTTGAACCCTCTGGGTTGTTTGAGGCCACCTAACTAAGCAAGTTAGTAAGATAAATCTCGAATAACAAAATAGATTATAATCAAAATTGGTATTTAGTAATGTTTTTGTCAAACCCAATTGACGGCTGGGGGTGAAGGTATGTTTAACCTAATTTCTACAAATCTTGTAATATTCGTAAATAAATCCCCGGGCCCGGATGGCATATCTGCGCTGGTCCTGAGTAGGTGCTCTTCGACGCTGGCACGTCCAAAGCGCAATATTTTCAACCTTGCATACCGTGCGGGAGTCTTGACGGCGCGTTGGAAGGTTGCTAATGTCCATCCAATCCCTAAAAACGTGATGAAAGTAACTCCGCAAATTACTGCCCAATTGCAATTTGTTCTGCGCTCTCGAAGGTTATGGAGAGCATGGTTAACCACCATCTTGTGAAATATATTGAGTCAAATGATCGGCAGTATGGCTTCCGTAGAATGAGATCTACTGGAGACCTGGTGGCGTTCCTTTCGGAACAGTGGAGTCGATCCATCCACCGGCTTGGTGAGAGTAAGGTAGTGGCTCTTGATATTTCCAAGGCCTTTGGAAATAAGCTCGCTGCATTCGGTGTCGGTGATAACTTCATTCGATTTATATCGAGTTTTTTCAGAGATCGCACTAAACGAATTGTTGTAGATGGGGTTTCATCCGACGAGCATAAATTGACTGCAGGTGTACCACAGGGCTCTGGTCTTTCTCCTTCTCTTTTTCTTATTTTCATTGACGATCTCCTGGGTCAGACTGTGAATCCAATCTACTCTTTTGCGGATGACAGTAATATCTGTCATTCTTATTCATTCGGCCAAGTCTTCAAGAGATTGAAGTCAAGACCCAGTGTTGTTTGTTGTCTCATAAGCGGATTGCTGACCCAGGTGTGTCGTTATTGTCTATGGACGGTATGCATATTGCTGAATCAGACGGTCTTGATGTTCTGGGCATGAAAATACAATGTGATGTCCGTTGGGAAAAACATGTATTTGAAGTGTTGAAAGATGCATTCCAGTGTCTGGGCTTTTTAAAGCGGTGCAAGAAATACTTCACTCCATCTGATCTTCTATATCTTCTATAATATATACACCACCTACATCCGGCCAAAGATGGAATATAACTCTCATATGTAGGCAGGTGCTCCTAGGACATCTTTGGAGCTACTTGACCGTGTCCAGAGGAGAGCGACGGTGTTGATAGGGGACAGTAGGGTATCCAACTCTTGAGCATTGTCGAAATGTGAGTTGCCTGTCGCTGTTCTATCGATATGACCACGTTATGTGTTCCTCGGACATCCATCAACTTATGCCAGACGTGAGGATATTTAGCCAAAGTACGCGGTACAGTCATCCGTTTTTTCTAAAGTGGCCGATTGACCGCACTACACACTATAGAGAACATTCGTTCTTCAGCCGTACAGTCCGTATGTGGAATAAACTTCCGGCTATTGTATTTCCCACCAAATGTGACATACTAAGATTTTTCCACCGTCCACTACCTCAATTTTCCTTCGCCAACACAATGTACTGCATATGTTGGATGATAAAATGAAGTGTTGGATGATAAATAGAAAAAGGTATTCGGTTTCGTCTTTTCAAAATTTGTAATCTGCAATACCAAATCTATGTAGCTCATTTGTTTGTTTCTTTATTCCACGGAGAATATCGAATATGACTCTAAATTTATTATCCAGCGCAAACCCCATTAAAATTCAACTACACTGTCCAAATTCCAAGCATTAAAACACTCATGTGATACGCATTAATTCCGGTCGCATTCGACCAAATCCATAGACTCTTCAAAACTACTGAATAAAGGGGGTGTGTTCAAACGCTACTGCGAACGGGTATGATAGAAACAAGTTTTTGTCTTAAATTAATTAATTAAATAGTAAATACGACAATAAAATACACAACTACAAAAACAAAAAAAAAAACTTTGTTGTTATTTGTCATTCGCCATTAACAACAAACAGCCTTAATGGTTCTTGAACTGCGAATATGGCAAGCGATAAAATTCGAACCGGTTATTGCAAGATTCAACGGTTCTCATATAGTATGTGGTATGATTGACGGGCCAACTGTTGATGGTGGGGGGTAAGTGAGTGAGGTTTGTCATGCGTCACCGCAAACATCAGACACGTTTTGCGGAACAGTAGAAGAAGAAGAAGAATTCACTTGTTCGCAATCTGCATTGGTGAGGAAAACAACAAAATCAAAAACGGATTATTTTGAACAAATTACGAGTATTTATTAAGCACTAATTTAGTGATAAGTTTTATGGAGACAGCAGCAAATCGAAACAAGTTTTATGACAACAAGTCCGGCTTATAGGGAGTCATATTACGATATGATCTAAAGTTCAATTTTAAATATAACAGTTATACCCAAAGCTGATATGACTTCCATTCCCATACTGTCCATTTTAGTTTCTGAGACAGGTAGGTACCTAAATTGTTTCTTCTTAACATATAAGTATTAAATAGTTATTAACGACATTGTAGGTCATTGACCTCACATATCAATGTGTTTCATTCACGTCTTTTAATAAGCATCTATACACTGAACAAATATTCTTCGTTGTAAAGGGTTTTTCAATAAGAGCGCTACAAAAGTTTTTTTAAATAAAACAAAACCGTTTTTAGATACCAATGAAATTCTTTATTTCTGTGAAAGTACGTTCGATGCCATTATGTATGGAACTCGATTTCTTTTGCATGGCCACCACGGGCACGCTTGCAGAAGTCCAGACGCTGAACCCAATTTTCGACGGTTTTCAAGCATAAATCGGCCGATACTGCTGCAATTTCACGTTCGATATTCGTACGAAGTTCATCAATCGTCGCTGGCTTGTTGGCATAGACCATAGACTTGACGTAGCCCCACAGGAAATAATCTAACGGCGTCAAATCGCACGACCGAGGCGGCCAATCGAGTGGGCCATTTCTTGAGATAACACGTTCACCGAACTTGCTTTCCAATAAATTGATTGTGGAATTCGCTGTGTAGCTTGTGGCGCCGTCCTGTTGGAACCACATGTCCTCCAAGTCCATATTATCCAATTGGGGCCAAAAATATTCGATTATCATTGAACGGTAGCGATTCGTATTCACAGTAATGCGCCGGTCTTTACCATCGCGGAAGAAGTACGGTCCAATGACGCCGCCGACCCATAAACCGCACCAAACCATAATTTTTTCGGGATGCAATGATGACTCATGGATTACGTGTGGATTGCTGTCTGACCAATAACGCATATTTTACTTATTGACGAAGCCATTCAGCCTGAAATGAGCCTCATCGCTGAAGATGGTTTTCCGATGAAAATCCGAATTATTTTCAAGTTGTTGCTCAGCCCAATTCACGAACATACGACGCTTATGGTGGTCAAGCGGCTTCAGTTCTTGCGTCAATTTGATCTTGTAGGGATGTAGGCCAAGATCTTTTCGCAAAATTCCCCACAACGACGTCACAGACATGCCCAACGCTTGAGAACGGCGTGTGAGAGACACATTTGGGCTTTCTTGAACTGAAGCCTCAGCGGCAGCAATATTCTCGACACTACGGGCACTTCTTTGTCTCACTGGCACGGGAACATTTTGTACTGTGCCTGTGGATTCAAATTTTTCCAGTAGACGCTCAATTGTTGATCTGGTAGGACGATTATGACGACCATAAATTGGACGTAGCGCTCTTAAAGTTGAGGCCACTGACTCCAAATTTCGGTAGTAAATTTTAATAATGATGAAATGGAAAACCCTACTGAAGTCAAAAGAGCGGGAAAAATACGTTGAAATACGCGTGAACTGAAAAATACGATACTTTAAATGGATATTTAAGAAAAGATACTTTTTGTAAAATGAAAAACTTTTTTTAAGACAATTTTTTTTTTTTATAGAATGTGTTTATTTATATTTTTAGGTCCTTTTTGTAAGAATATGAAGTACTTTCAGTAAGAAAAAGCCATAAGAGTGAATTTTTCATGTGTTAACATCTATAGGCACGGGTAGGACATACGTGGTTGTTGTACAACAATAGTCTTTGCCAGAAAATATGTATGATGGTATTGATGTAGCGGCAGTGAACAAACAAGCAGGCAAGGCAGCTTGAAAAGGTAGAGGCTATACTACAAAAATTACAACAAGGCAACAACGACCGGCATTCTGTTTTTGTTTGGTGCGTAGTACAAGTTGTTTCAAAAGAAGTCATCCGATGTTGTTTGGCTCTCATTTTTTTTCTAAATGAAAAACTTCGATTCTGTTTTTTGATTATGTTTATTTCAACCTTTAGAATTTTATTGGTTAAGTTGAGAAGATGATATCGGCTAAATGGGCACCGTCACAATTGATTACCATACGGGCTCGTTTTATGGCATTTTTCATCACTTCGGCGAGAACTTCGTGCGACAGATTCTCGCACTCGTGTCGAATGTTGACCTTGAGGGCTTCCAGGGCCTCGGTCTTGTTCACGTAAACACGGGACTTCAAAAACCCCCACAAAAAAAGTCTGGAACGGTTTAATCGGGCGATCTTTCGGCCAGTGCAAATTCGCCAAAATGAGAGATGAGGCGACCCGGGAACGCCGCCTTCAGAATATCGGTTATGGCTCGCGCAGTGTGTGCCGTTGCTCCGTTCTGTTGGAACCACATATCCTCCAGTCCTAATTCGTCGAATTGTGGCAGAAAAAACTCGGTTAACATGGCCCTATAGTGCGCACCGTCCACTGTTGTAGTTTGACCAGCGGCGTTCTCGATAAAAATGGCCCGATGACTCCAACAGCGTGAACAGAGCACCATGCAGTCACTTTGAGCGGGTATAATGGCTCCTCGTGCATCACTCGTGGATTTTCGGTGCCCCAGAAGCGATAGTTTTATTTGTTCACGTACCCGCTGAGGTAGGAAAGAGCCTCATCGCTCATTATGATTTTGGTGGAAAAATCGTCCACGAGATGGAGGATGGCTTGGGCGTAGGTTACACGCGTTTGGCGGTCGACAGGCAACAGCTGATGCACGGACTGGACTTTGTGTGGGAACATGCGCAGGGCTTTGATCAAAATTCGCCATAGGGACGACCGGCTGATGGCACGGCATCTGGCCGATGTTTCCGGCGACAGCTCGAGCTCCTGGAACGTCTCGTGTGGTCCCATACTTTTCAAGGTTACGGCGCAGTTTGCGCAGTCGGTGTCGGACGGCCGGGAAATCGGCGACGGTATTCGCGCTGCGCCAACACTACAGACGAATTTTTACGCAAAAAAATAGACACTATTAATCCGCGTTCTTGGGGAGTGTATTGCTCCATGGCTTGTTTACTTGTATTCTACAACTGCCTAGTCCACAAATGTCAAGACAGATTTGAAATTGGCGGCCATTTGCAAAAATAACAGCATCTTACAATAGGGTGGTATACAGAATTTGAGAACTAGTGCGCGCCACTTTGGCACCACCACATGAAAAACAACACATCAGCTGTTCTTATAATATAACCTTCTTGAGCAGCCTTGCAAGCAGGTCGTCGTCGCCAAAGGGTATTGAATAATATAGAAAACTCATGGAAACAATTGTATGACTCAAAATCACTGGAGACATCTGGCGAATGATTCAAAATGTATTACTTTCTTTTGTCATAACATTTATGCCTTTTGAAACATTTATGCTTTTTGTATTGTTTTATGTAATAACATTGTCGAAATGGTGTATTTATACAGGTGGCGCAAAAGTAAACTTCCGATGTTTTTTTGGCTGTAATTTAAAAAAAAAAATGAAAAACTTTGATTCTTCTTGTGGATTATTTTTATTTGGTCTTTTAATTTTTTTTACATCAAGTCGAGAATATGATGTCATGTAAATGGCCGCCGCCACAGTTGATTGTCATTTGAGCCCTTTTTATGGCATTTTCCATCACTTTGGCCAAAACTTCCGGCGATACGTCCTCAAATTCTTGACGGATATTGTCTTTAAGAGCTGCAAGAGTCTGAGGCTTGTTGACATAAACCCGCGACCTCAAAAAGCCCCACAAAAAGAAGTCTGGAGCGGTCAAATCAGGCGATCTTGCTGGCCAGTGCAAATCGACAAAACGGGAGATTAGGCGCCCGGGAAATGCATCCTTCAGCATATCGGTTGTGGCACGTGCAGTGTGTGCCGTTGCACCGTCCTGTTGGAACCACATGTTTTCCAATCCCAATTCATCAAGTTGCGGCAAAAAGAACTCGTTGATCATTGCTCTGTAGCGCTCACCATTCACAGTAACCGTTTGGCCCGCGACGTCTTCGAAGAAAAAAGGTCCGATGACTCCTCCAGCGAAAACAGCACACCATACAGTGACTTTGAGCGGGTGTAATGGCTCTTCGTGGGTTACTCGCGGATTTTCAGTGCCCCAGAAGCGTAAATTTTGCTTATTTACGTACCCGTAAGATGGAAATGGGCCTCATCTCATCACTCATGATTATTTTTGATGAAAAATCATCTTCCTCTTGGTGGTGATTAAGGATGGCTTGAGCGTATGTTAGACGCGATTGGCGGTCAGCAGCTAATAGCTGATGCACCGTCTGGACCTTGTACGGAAACATCTTCAAATCTTGTACCAAAATTCGCTGTAAAGACCGTCGACTGATACCCATTTGCGTGGCACGTCGTTCTGGTCGATGTCGACGGCGCATCCATGACATCCTCGGCTACAGCAGCAATATTCTCTGCAGAACGGCTACTCCGGGGTCTGCCACGCCTGGCAGCATCTCGTGTTTTGCCAGTCTCTTCGAGGCGAGCGGCTAAAAGTCGCAGTGTTTCACCAGTAGGCGTTGGACGGCCAGGAAATCTGCGACGAAATTCACGTTGTGCCAAAGTCACCGACCGATTATTGGTCAAATAAATAGTCAGCAATATTCCGCGTTCTGGAGCAGTGTTGCGTAACATTGTTTATTAACGTGCGAAATGTGTTTACTACAAAAATGTCAAAACAGAACTGACATTACGGGCCAATCGCAAAATTTATAGCATTTTCTGATAGGAGGATTACTTTTGCGCCACCTTGTATTTAAATATTCTATAAAGAGAATAAGACTCGTTTATGCTGGTTTACTCAGACTCTTTAATTCAGAGCGGAAAAAGAGTGCAATAAGTTCTCTATGCTATTCAATACTTTTTATCGTCGCTCTGTTTATGGCAAAACAAAAACAATTATTTCAGTTAGCTAAATATTGCCTTATTTATTTTAACAATATTACATCTAATGTTAAAGCAGATGTAAGAATAAATAATATGCAATAGCAAAAGAGCCTTCAGTACAAAAACAATTCTTTTTTTTCATTTTCCAATGCAACATTTACTAATGTGTTCATAGAAATCGAACAGGTACCGTGTAACAAAAAGGTGTTAACACATCGCCCGTGAGTGCGAACACTCATGGATTTTTGTTTTAATTCTAACCAACATTGTATAAATGCGATACATTGTTTTGTCGGGAATTTGCGTAGAAGGAAGGAGGAAAGATGAAATAGTGTTTGTTAC
Organism: Phaonia tiefii; assembly: GCA_963931995.1. Classification (NCBI taxonomy): domain Eukaryota; kingdom Metazoa; phylum Arthropoda; class Insecta; order Diptera; family Muscidae; genus Phaonia; species Phaonia tiefii. The sequence goes on along the minus strand of OZ008368.1, from coordinate 248,104,734 downwards.
ATAGTTTGAAAAGAGGGGTGTGATGCAGAGTGTTAAAGAAACACTCTGATCCTTCCCATTTCCTTAGACATACACTTAAGTCTGTTGTGCTCTCTCAGTTTTCCCTACCAAGTCACAATAACCCTCATAGGAATTCGGTGCTACTCACGAAATTCCTCAAGATATTCCAGTCCATTCCCAATTGATTGGTCACGTTCGGTATGATACTGTCCGGGAGATACCTGGATCTAGCCCTATTGATACGACTTAAACTCGTGTAAATTGCGTCAGTGGGCAGTTAATTCAACACACGAAATGTTTTGTCAAAAGAATGGTGTTTTCTCTATAGCGTGTTGTCCGAATAGTCGGTCGTTCTACAAAAATACCATTAAGACCTTTGAGTATTTCGGCTGAAGCTACTAAGTCAGGGGATGAGGTCACTTATCTCCGAACATCAATCACTGTGAAAATTTATATAGAATAGTATTACACAACACACATTGCAACGATTTTCAATGAAAGTAAAATGCAGAAGTGTCCCAAACAGCACTCCAGTTGTGCTTCGAACTTGGTCAAGTAGTTCAAAAGCAAACCCGCGAGATCCAGCCCATATGTGTAAGTTGAAGTACAGTTTGAGCCGTAAGTTTTTAGTGTAAATACTTAGAAGATCAAATGGAGTGAAGCATTTCATGCATCGCTTTAAAAGTCCCCAAACACTTGAAAGCTTCTTCCGACACGTCAAATATGCGTTTAGTTCATCGAGCGTCCCCTTGTATTTTCATGCGCAGAACAGCAAGAGCGTCTCTTAGGTCTATATCTAGGCTTTATCTAGAAATTGGTGACAGTGTCAAATCTATGAAACGATTGTGTGTTTACATGCAACACTAAGCTGCAAATACCGGAGATATCAAAGGCCTATCAATAAAAGCTCCACAAAATATTCTTTATATCGCCGCGACTGGAACAATTATACTACAACAGAATTGATACCAAATTCGGTAGCGACAACCGAATTGATGCCAAATTCGGTAGCGACGACCGAATTGGTGTCAAATTCATTTGTTGCACCTGAATTGGTATCACATTCGGCTACTCCAAACGAATTTGTAACCAATTTCGGTTGCTGCATCCGAATTAATTACAAATTCGGTTGTTCCAACCGGAATTTTAAAAAATCTGGTTGACAAAACGAATATAATTTAAGATTCAGTTGTCACAACCGAATAAATAACGAGGTTGCTTCAATCGAATTTCAGCTGTGACGAATAAATTCGGTCGTGACAATTCGGTTGTGGCAACAGCATTTCGGTGGTAACCGCCGAATTTACGGTTGCTACAACCTGTTTTCAATCAATTAGTTCTCTGGTTGCAGATAAAAAGTTATCGACCAAGGTCGCACTCATGAATGACAGGTCTGTGATTCGCTATAGTATTAAAATCTATGAAACGATTGTGTGTTAACATGCAACACTAAGCTGCAAATACCGGAGATATCAAAGGCCTATCAATAAAAGCTCAGTCTCCTGCTAGAGCAGAATACACCTCTCCCCGAAAACCCAGAAACGCAGTGGAAGCACATCTCCCATTCCAGTGGAAGCACATCTCCCAGACGAAAACCAACTATCTAGGCGGAAAAAATTGCAGTGGGAGCAAAGAGAGAGTGGAAATACCGACAAATGCAGGATGAAATTTGAATGCCGGAAATTTTTCCAGAGCGTAAGAAGATCAAATAACGGTCTGAATAATGGGCTGCCATCCTGCAAGGACGAGAACGGGAATCTGATGGCGGATAAACAGTGTTTGCTTAAAATGTGGAGAGACTACGTTTCAGCACTACTCCACTCAAGCTCTTCCACTAAAGATCAGGAGGTAATGATTGTGGAAGACACTGTAGATTGTACCTCCCCCCAGCCAAGACGTGATTAGAAAGGCAATCACCCGGATTAAGAATAATAAAGCGGCTGGTATGGATGGGCTAACCGCTGAGCTTTTTAAGGCCGGTGGCGAAGGACTGCTTGCCCACATTCATTGACTTATATGCGGTATATGGTTGGAGGAATCCATGCCTGACGATTGACGATTGGAGTCACAGTGTATTATGTTCTGTATTCAAAAAGGATGGTCCGTGTATCTGTTCCAACTATCGCGGTATCAGTCTTTTATACATCGCGTATAAGATCTTGTCGAGCGTATTATGCGAAAGACTAAAGCCAATTGTTGAAAATCTAATTGGGTCTGATCAGTGTGGTATTAGACCAGGCAAATCAACGAATTCACGCTTCGCCAAATCCTGGAAAAGCCACACGAAAAGCAAATCGATTTGTCATCTTTTTGTCAATTACAAAGCTCCTTTCGATAGCTCTATACGGGGAAAATTGTACGAATCTATGTCTGAACTTGGGTTTCCGGCAAAACTGATTCGCCTCTGTAGAATGACGCTGACCAACACCAAATCAGCAGTGAAAGTGGGGAAAGACCTCACCGAACCATTCTGTACCAAGCGAGGCCTGAGACAAGGCGACACACTTTAGTGCAATCTCTTCAACCTCTCAATGGAGATAATAATGAGAAAAGCTACAAAAAATATGAACAAGACCATCAACACGAAAAGCCATATGTTGCAGACGTTAGCTGACGACATAGACATCTTGGGCAAAATTTGCGAGAGGTTGGGTCTTGCTGTTAATGAGAGCAAGACAAAATTGATGGTGTCGACGACTAGACAAACTTCTCGACTTGGTCCTCACGTGAACATCGACAAACGATTTAATTTTGAAGTGGTAGATGAATTTATCTACCTTGGATCCGCCGTGAACAAGGACAACTACGTCAGCCTGGAGATATATAGGAAAATTGTAAATAGATCCTATTTTGGGCTCAGCAAGCAGTTTAAGAACAAAACCCTCTCTCGACAGTCCAAAATCCAGCTACACCAGACGCTAATTTTACCTGTCCTGGCATATGGCTCCGAAACTTGGGTCATATCGCAAGGGGATGAAAAACACCTGGGAGTTATTCTGGAGAGCTATATCATTTGTATTTTGACGTGGACATAGCTAGGCGAATCAAATTAGGACAACTGCGTTGGCTAGGCCATGTTATCAGAATGGCTGAAGATGAGCAAGCGTGAAAGGTTATAATGTCCCCGATGAAAGCATTAAAATAGGATGACCAAGACTCCGCTCCATATCCTTGGTGTGAGAAAATGTTAAAATGTGTTTTATTTAAATGTGTAAGGCATCTGACCGCATGAGGCTGTAAAATAGCTAGTAAAAGTAAAGTACGTAAAGTAAAGTCAACTCTATTCATTTGACGCCACTCCGATGTTAAGACCAGATCCTTTTTCTGTAGCGCTTCGACCACCTGCCTGGAACTAGATGCGTTTACAACCACGGGCAGTTGTTGATTGGGTTCCGGAAAGCAGGAATTATTTGCAAAAGTTTCAGTCAAAAAGTTAGCTTTATCAACTGAATCAGAAATACGAGTTGGGATAGAAGATGAATTATCATTTACAGCAAATGAGCAAAAGCTCCTGCTCTCCCTAGGAGATGCAATAACATTAGCACAAACACGTTGTTCATAAAAAACTCTCTTACTACTGCGGCATATTTATATCTTGACTGTTTGCGTAGTGTGGCCGTCGGTGGTGCAATGGTTAGTGTGCGCGGCTCTTGTACATGAGATCCTGGGTGCGAACCCGGCTCTGACCACCTTCAAATTTTCTTTCGGCGGCGGTCACCTCGCATAGTGACGGCGACACTATCGAGTATCTAGCCATGAAAAAGCTTCTCAAATTACCGTTCGGAATCGGTGTAAAACTGTAGGTCCCAATCAGTGAGTGAAAACTGGAAAGCCCACAGCTCAGTGATTGTGAGAAGTTCCTTCATGGGATGTAATGGGAAACCATTTATTTTTTTTTTTGTTTGCGTAGTAGATTAGTGTGGGAGTTTTTGTTCGAACTCCACACATTGAAAGCTTCCTCTTTAACAGAAAATTAATGAAAGAATACATAGAATGCCTGGGAACATGTGACTGTCCGTGGGGTTGAAAAGTTTCTAATAGCCATTCACTTGGGAGTGGCCATAATTGATTCCTTCATTGGGCAGTCCAAGCATCTCACTACTTCCACGCAGCATGTTCTGGACAATGGCTTTTCGGAAACCTCCGTTAGCTACCTAGAGTGAGAAGGCGAAACAAATGAGCAGCAGATCAGGTTTAGTAGGTGACTGATGTCACTGAAGCTCATCAAAAAATCGTGCATATCCTTTTTTCCTTAGAAGGCGGATGAGCCAAACATATGGGCCAACGGCGGATAGAAACCAAAAGAAGAAAATCCAGGTTCAACATATTGCATCCTGGTCAGCGTCTGATCCATAATGGGCGGCTGCAATCAAATATCCTGGCTGTAGGTTAAATGCAAAAACCCGGTGGACTGGGTTTGCCTCCCGTCACCGTTCATAATGGCAGTGAATATACAGAAACGTAAAAGAAAACATAAACAACCCATATTTGTTGACGACCTTCGCAAACGTTATAAGGACCATGATTTACGGATATGCACTTGGAATGTAAGAACTCTATATATATCCGGTGCAAGTATCCAACTTACAGATGTCCTCGAAAGTTAAAAGACTGACATTACCGCTATCCAGGAAATGCGATGGACAGGACATGGCTTCACAAGTAAAATAAACTGCAACAAATACTACAGTTGTCATGTGTGCATGCCCCGACAGAAGACAAAGATGATGATGCCAAAGACATATTCTATGAGCTCCTAGAGGAAACGTATGACCGCTGCCCTGGCGATGACATTAAGATTGTACTAGGAGATTTTAATGCCAAAGTAGGAAGGGAGAATGTGTTTAATCCAACTATTGGCAATTTCAGTCTACATGCTGACAGTTCCGACAACAGTATGACACTGTTTGGCTTTGCCGCGGCAAAAAACGTGGCCATTAGTGGTACAAGATTCCACCATAAAGACATCGACAAGGCTACTTGGGTATCCCCTGATCAAAGACCGAAGAACCAAATTGATCACGTGGTAATTGATGGAAGGCAGTCATCCAGTGTAATGGGCATACGAGTGATCAGAGGAGTTAACATCGATTCTGATCACTACCTGGTAGCAGCAAAGGTTCGCACAAGATTAAGTAGAGCGAAAATCGTACGAAACCAGGTAGCCACAGCCTACTCAAGGAAGCTCTCGCAACTTTTGACACTGAACCTACCCCTCCCGATGGAGATCCTGATACGCAGTGGAAACCCATTTCCGACTCTATAAAAACTGCCACAACAACCGTGCTTGGTTGCGAAAAATCGCTTCGCAATAAACCATGGTACGATAAAGAGTATCGCATTGCAAATGATGAAAAGAACGCTGCACGCATGGAAGTGCTTCAGTCAATTGCAACTGAGTCAACAACTAAGTGGTACAGGGAGAAAAGAAAGGATGTAAGCCGTCTCTTTAGGCGTAAGAAACGGAAGTGCAGAAAGCGCGAGAGTGAGAAAATTGAAACATACAGCCCGAAAATTCTACCAAAAAGTCAAAAACGGAACTAATGGACATGGTTCAGGACTCCCCTTCTGTAAAGACAAGGAATCTCATCGCAGATGTGCAGAGCATTTTGGAAATATGGAGAGATCATTTCTCGGCGCTATTCGTACCTGACATATCCAATAATGATGGGACAGTCGATCACAATATGGACGATGACGTCGATTGCCCCCTCCTAAACCAAGATGAGGTCAGAACAGCGATTGCCCGGCTTAAGAACAACAAAGCCGCAGGAGCCGATGGATTACCGGCGGAGTTATTTAAGGCTGGAAGCGATGAGCTGATAAGTTGCATGTACCAGCTTATTAGCAAAATTTGGTTAGATGAATGCATGACCGGCGATTGGAGTTTCAGTGTACTATGTTCCACATTTAACAAATGTGACCCGAGTCTCTGTGCCAACTACCCTGGAATAAGCCTTTTATCCATAGCATATAAGGTTCTACCAAGTATAATGTACGAAACACTAAAACCAATTATCGCTGACTGATTGGACAATACCAGTATGGCTTTAGGCCTGGAAAATCGACAACCGACCAGATTTTCACGCTACGCCAAATCCTGGAGAAGACCCATGAAAAACAAATCGTCACCTATCATCTATTTGTCGATTAGAAAGGTGGCCTTCGATAGCCCGACACGGGAGAAACTCTACGAGGCAATGTCTAAACTTGGTATTCCTGTAAAACTCATACGCCTTTGCAGGATGACCTTGACGAACACCAAGTCCGCAGTGAAAGTTGGTAAGGATGTTACCGAACGTTTCGAAACTAAGCGAGGCCTCAGTCAAGGCGACACCCTATCATGCGATCTCTTTAACATCTTAATGGAGATCATTATGGGAAAAGCTGCTGCCAACATGAATAAAACCATCAGCAGCAAAAGTAACATGCTGCTCGCGTATGCTGATGATATAGATATCATTGGGCGCACAATTAGAGAAGTTACTGCGGCCGTTTCGAGAATTGAGAATGAGTCAGCAAAAGTGGGTCTGACGGTAAATGAGGACAAGGCAAAATTAATGGTTTCAACGAACAGGGCCTCACACAATTTGACCAAAGCGTGACCGTTGATAACCGTTATAATTTCGAGGTGGTGGACGAATTTATATACCTCGGATATGCCGTGAACAAAAACAACAACGCCAGCCTTGAGATCAAGCGGAGAATTGTGCTTGCGAATAGATGTTATTTTGGGCTAAGCAAGGACTTTAGAGATGAAGCCCTCTCTCGAGTAACAAAAGTCCAGTTATACAAGACCCTCATACAACCTGTATTGCTTTATGGCGCAGAGTTCTGGGTCCTATCGCAAGCAGATGAAACATCTGTAGGATGTTTCGAGAGAAAAATTCTCCGAAAAATGTATGGCCCTATAGTGCACAATAGCGAGTATCGGCGACGCATGAACCATGAGCTATGTCCCGACATTGACATAGTTAAGCGGATCAAAATAACGCGATTGCGCTGGCTAGGCCATGTCAGTAGAATGGATGAAGACGAAACAGCACGAAAAGTTTTTGAAACCGAACTCGAAGGAAGACGATAAATAGGAAGACCAAGACTCCGCTGGAGGGATCAAGTTGACGAAGCCCTGCGTACACTTGGTATTGCCAACTGGAGAAATAAAGCAAAAGATCGAACTGGTTGGCGAAATATGTCATCTTCGGTTTGTAAGGTCCCTGAGCCCCCGGGATTGTCCGAGACCGGATAAGTAAGTATCTATTGTCAGAAAAATTTGTGACACGAGTCAGCCGAGTCTGATGTTTTCCAAAAAGATTTTTATTTGTTCCCTTGCAATTTCGGAGACGTATATATATATACTTCTAGATTTACCCCCGCTCGTCAGATCGTTATATTGACGTTCGGTATTAGCACAGATCCTTTCCCAGATCTTTTGAAAAAAACCATTTGTTATTCCCACATGCAAAATTACTGATTCAATTTAGTTTTGGTCACCAACATTTCTAAACCAAAACAAATTTTTCTTCAATTATATGTCATATGTATGTAATTAAAATAAAGATGTCAATCATGGAAAGAACACATAGAGCATCATTACCATAGACCAATACATACATAGATACTTTTATTCTCTCATCTGACGTTTCATTCCACACTCTTCGTCGCAGGTTTGTGGAAATGAGAGCAATTAAATTTAAAATTAACTTACACCAGGTGGAGTTGCAAAATATGTTCACTTAACTTTTTCCTGTCGTTTTGGTGAAGAACTGAACATATTGTTACGTGTCCTTACTAGGCGGCCTGAGGATGACTGGAAACACCGGCTGGCTCAGTCGACACTCTCTGGAAGGTTCCATCCCGCCATCCTGGCCCTAAGGTACGCATCAATTAATTTAGTTTAGTTATAAATACCAAAAAAAAAATTCATTTCAACAATTACATTTCACTTTTTTGTTAACTTTTATCGTTGGTATACCTTTGTATTGTATTTAACACAACTAGTTTACTACAAAAACACGAAATTCGGTTGTTGTTCCTTTGTTGAACGTTGTTTACTATTGCCTCTATCTGGTATTATTGAACCCATGTTTTCAAAAATCCAATGTTTACTTTCCGCCGTACCTATGACGTTTAATTTATTGAGTGAATAAAAGTATCTATGTATATATTGCTCTATGATCATTACACTATGGCTTTTACGCGCGTGTTCGACGCGTGCCTAAAGCGCATAGCTCATAGAGTACTCGCAAGAGTATAATCTGTTCGATTTCGAGCGAGTTTCACTCTCTACTCGAATTCGAGCGCGAGTTCTCCTGCGAGTGAAAAAAAACGAGAATACTCTTTTTTCCTATACCACTCGAATAAGAGCGCATATGCTTTGCTCGATTTCGAGTGCGAGTAAAATACGCTCGAAATCGACCAGATTACAGTCTTGCGAGTACTCTTCAAAGACGATTTACAATTAGACGACCAGAAGATGTGCGTAACTTGGCAACCCTGGTAAAAGAGAACCAAAAGTACTATGAGTTCACTCAAACGCATTTCTCTCTCGCGTCATACTTTTATTTCATACTTTTTGCATAGTTTATGTAATTTTACTTCAACAAGGTTGGAATTTGTATAGTTATATACAGTAACACTATCAAAAAGCTGCTCGTGTATTGAAATATTCAATGAAGAGAGTAAGAGAGAGAGTAGAGAAGTACTAGGGTTTCACTCGTTTTGTTTGTTGGCATTTGAGTGAAGAGAAATTTTGACTGTCTACTTGTACATCGTTTTTGTACTCTTTCAATCTTTCTCATCCAGTGGAAAAATAGAAACTGTTTGTTTTTGCAGATTTGTGTGTGTGTGTGTGTGTAGTAGTAAGTATAGTAACTCAAACGGTTGTTGGTGTTGCTATGGACTGTGGTGGGGAGAGGTGACTGACGAGGGAGGACTGGGAGGCCAAGAAGGGAAAACCGGCAGAATGTACTGTATTGTAAGGGACCGGTGATTTTGTGTACAAAAGTACCCGCGAAAAAGATTACTCGAAGATTACGAGTGTTGCAAAAATTGTTTATTATTTATTATTGTTTATTAATTGTCAAAAACAAAACTAAAGCCAAAGAATAAAATGCTCCCCTCCTCAGCACCTCAGTCTATAGCAACACCAAAAACCATTTGCTTTACTATATTTACTACTACACACACACACGCACACAAATCAGCAAAAACAAACAGTTTCTATTTTTCCACTCGATTTCACTCCTAAGAGTAAACTCTCACTCTATTTCGAAGATTTTTACTCCCACCCTTCATTTTTAAAAAGGAGTACTTCCGAGTACTCCCACCTAAAACAAACGAGTGGAGAATAAACTTTTTGTAACACTCGTACTCTTCGAGTACTCTTCTTCGCGGGTATTTTTCACTCGCGAGTAAAATCGAGTAAATCTGAGCTCTGCTTTCAAGCACGATTCGAAAATTTGTGGGGAGTTTTGACGTTTCTTTCTCTTCACTTTCGTATTTTTGCCATTTTGTTTCATATTAATTCTCATGTCGAAGTAAAAATGTGTAATCGATCATTACAAATATTTTATTTTTAATAAATTAACTGAGAATACACCAATTTTACAAGTTTTACGAATGTAAGACAACGAAATCAACACAGAATTTCCTTTTTTGATAAATTTAATTAGAATAGACCCATTTTACATATTTTTACGAATGTAAGAATGAGGGAGATCAGCCGATTAAACGTCAAAAAATGAAGGGGTGGTTGCAAGCCAAAACGCAGAATGTAATGTAATGGTGATTTACGTAGGCTTTTTAAAAGAAACTAGTGTGATAATTGCAGCCTGACAAGCATAATCTAAATGGGGAGATAGTTGTATTGTGCGTATTTTATTTAAAACGCCACAAACGAATAGACGCAGAATATATTAGACGATTTGGTGTGGGGTTTCTCATACGGAACAGTGTGCATAATTTTTTGAAGTCAACGCTTCGCCGAAAATACGCTCCGGTGTCTGGGCTCGATTTTGTCAATCGGTTGGCAGGTTTAGAAGATACTATCGGTTTACTTTAGAAAAAAAATGTTTTTTTTTTTGTTAAAAATTTAAATTATTTCCACGTTTAGCCCTCACGAAAAAAAATTAATTTTTTAAAAGACTCAATGTAAGGAATCTGTTAAGCGAACCCATAGATAAATGAAAACTATAGACGACTCATTTGCTTCCGTGCGAACATTTTTCACTCGGATTCGACGAAAAAACAGTCAAACATAATTTGTATTTCGTTTCTGTTGTTTAAATTTGAAAATGGAATATATATTCTAGACGAGCATATCGCTTTTGATATTTGTGGACAATACAAAAGGCAAGTAAGCAAGGTTATACAGCTCTTTCAATAGTTTTTGTTTCCTGGAAAATTTGCCAATATCCACCACTCCGGCGAAATCTAGAAAATTTCCCTTTACTTTCAAATCCACCACTTATCTTTCACCATCTATGGTTTTTTATTTATCTATGAATAACACATACCATAGAAGCTTTTATTCGCTCAATATATTAAACGTCATAGGTACGATGGAAAGTAAACATTGGATGGTGGAAAATATGGGTTCAATAATACCAGATAGTGGCAATAGTATACAGCGATCAACAAAGGAACAACAACCGAATTTCGTGTTTTTGTGGCAAACTAGTTGGTGTTAAATACAATACAAATGAATACCAACGTTAAAAGTCAACAAAAAAGTGCAAAATATATTTAAATTTTTCAGTTCTACACCAAAACGACATGAAAAAGTAAAGTGAACATATTTTGTAACTCCACCTGGTGTAAGTTAATTTTAAATTTAATTGCTCTCATTTCCACAAACCTACGATGAAGAGTGTGAAATGAAAGATCAGATGAGAGAATAAGTTTATCTATGTATGTGTTATTCTATGGGCGAACCACAGACTTGTCATTCATGAACATAAATATTATAGACAAAGGAAATAATAGATACAGTTCACTAGGTGCTGTCCTGTACTAGTGTCACTTTCACTGAAGTTTCCCATAATTCTCATTGACGTTTATTCAAAATTGTGGGAAATTTTTGTTAAAGTAATTTCTATAAGGGAAAATGTGACAAATATTTAAATGATTTTATATAATAGCATTTGTATCTTATATAAAAAACAATTTCAAAGCCATGAGACCGGTGTTGGTATATCTATAAAAGAAACACGTAACACCGCCCAAATATGAACATGCCGGAATGCCTTTTTAATGTAAAAACTTCACCGCTGAAAAACTGTATCAACTTCTGTGGTCGTAGATGCCAAAACCGTTAGAGTGTTTGAGGACTCTCAACAAGGAATGGTAGCTGACCAGGAGGAAGAACCAATTTATTAGGACTTAGTCGGTGGTGTAATGGCTTTGCAATTCGATTGCCATCATATATTCTACTTTAAGTAACGTGTTGTATTCTTGTTTCGAAGTGATATTTTTATTGAAAATATTTTTTTCTTTTGATATGAAATTTTATAATTTTAATGTCATGTTTTTTGACTTTTTTTTTGGGAACAACAAATATCCAATTTATTGCTTTCAACGACATCTAGAAAATTACCCATTATACTAAAATTTTCCCGGCTTTTGTGCTTCATCTATTAATTTACTTTATCTATGATAAATATCAGCTACCGGTGATGTTTATTGTCGGTTTACCGTCGTTCTTGATACCAAATAAGAATATAATCGAAGTTGCTCGCATCACTATCATGTTTACAAAAATTTTTCAAATTCATCAGCTACACTCACAGAAAAATTCGGTTGAGACAGCCGAATTAGCCGTAACCGAATTTAGAGGTTGACACAACCTCACTAGAGGTTGACACCTACCTCCACATTCATTAGAGGTTGTCAGAACCTCAATAGATGTTGTCACAATCTCACTATAGGTCGCCACAACCTCATTAGAGATTGTCACAACCGAATTTAGATAGTGTCACAAATGAATTTGGATTTTTTTTTATTATTAACTAATGATTTATTTTCCAGTATTTTTATAAAAAACATTAGAAAGTGAGAAAATAAAGTCATTTATATTCGGTAATCTTTAGAGTAACACATGTATTTTACGTGTCACTATCGACCTTTTTTGAAATCCCAGTCATCATGGGTCACCGCACCAATTCTGGCGTATTGTATCTTAGGTCCTAAACCGTTTCGTACACAGATGATAGCAGCATAACTCAAACGACCTCGAAATGTTTCAAAACTCTTGAGATCTACTTGGATATTCTCTGCAAAATAAGACGTGTTACAAAAATACAAAAAGCATAATTACGATATTTTTACTTACCTTTCTTAATAACCACAAAATAATCTTTATATCGCCGCGACTGGAACAATTATACATTCTTAACTTCTTTTAATATAATATTTATTTTTAGAATTTTAAAACGTCAAGTTTTAAATAACTACATACAATTATGTTGTAACCGAATTGAAAATAAAATTCGGTTATACCAACAGAATCTATGAGAAATTCAGTTACAGCAACCTAATTGAAGCCGCCGAATTCGGTCGCTGCAACCGACTTAAGGGTTAATTCGGTTATTGCGACCGAATTGATACAAAATTCTGTAGCTACAACCGAATTAATACCAAATTCGGTGGTGACAACCGAATTGTTGCCAAATTCGTTTGTTGCACCTGAATTGGTGTCACATTCGGTTACTCCAAACGAATTTGTAACCAATTTCAGTTGCTGCATCCGAATTAATTACAAATTCTTGGAACAACCGAAATTTTAGAAAATGTGGTTGACAAAAAGAATATAATTTAGGATTTAGTTGTCACAACCGAATCAATTATGAAACGATCCTGCCTGACTCTTAACATCGTACCAAAGAGTTGGAGCCAGGTAAGAGTGGTCTTCTTTCCCAATGCGGGGACACGGAGTCATGAGAGCGCAAAGGATTTCAGACCGAGCAGCCTCTCATCGTTTCTTCTGAAAACGCTTGAAAGTCTAATCGACGCACACATCCGCAAGAAGATGAATGGATCGCACCCAACATGAATATGACGCACCCAACATGCATATCTAAAAGGCCGCTCAACCGACACAGCCCTGCACGAAGTCGTCAGAACTATTGAGAGGTCCTTTGAACACAAATAATATACCCTTGTTGCCTTCTTGGACATAGAGGGTGCTTTCAATAACGCGAGCTCAACGGCTATAGAGGAATCACTTGAAAATCTAGGCGTGGAAACATTCCTCAAGAGTTGGATAGTGACAAAGCTACAGAGCAGAATTATCAACGCCTCTATGGCAAACAGCGAATCATCAAAGCGAGTGAATAGGGGAACTCCCCAGGGTGGAGTCATCTCTCCCCTACTTTGATCTACAAAATACGTGATCTACAAAATACTACTGAAACTGGACAATTTGAGGATCAAAACCGTGGCGTATGCGGATGACGTGGTAATAATGGTGTCTGGTTTGTTCCCATCCGTGTTGAGCGAAATCATGAATGGGGCCTTGAAATCACTTACCGATTGGGCCACTGGGAGTGGTCTTGGAGTGAATCCAGGGAAAACTGAGGTCATGCTTTTTACCACGAAGACCAAGATACCACAGTTTAATCCTCCTCGGCTAAGTGGAATAGAGATTACACTGTCAACTCACGCCAAGTACTTGGGCGTGATTCTAGACCCTAAACTTTCCTGGAAGCGTAACATAGAGCACCGCGCACAGAAGGCAAACGTTGCGTACTACGTTTGTCGGAAAATGTTCGGAAGCCGGTGGCGTCTCCGACCGAAAATGGTGCTATACTCTCCTATGGAGCAACGGTATGGTGACCTGTCGCAGGGAAGGCGTCCACCATGAAACTATTGTATAGAGTACAGAGATCAGCTTGCATCGGCATAATAGGGGGAAAGAGGACGTGCCCAGCTGAAGCCCTTAATGCAATGCTTCATATTTTACCAATCAATCTTCACATCATAGCTAGTGCGGCCTGGAGTGCCACCCGACTAAACGCTCTTGGACTCTGGAAGAGCAACGCATATGGACATGCGAGTATACTACAGACAATCCCAAGAGAACTAAATATAACAACCGATTACAGCACCCCCTCATTGACGTTCTATAACCTATTCGATGTCAGGTTCCCAGGAGAATAGAGTGGGATAAAGGGGAACCATTTACAGGTTTTCACACCAAAGTATTTACGGATGGATCCAAAATGGAATGTGGAACCGGCTCTGGTGTTTTCTCCAAAGAGGCAGGCCTCAATTTTTCATTCAAACTCCCAGACTAGTGCATCGTTTTCCAAGCGGAGATACTGGCATCAAAGAAGCCTGCGCCGTACTTATACTACAGCGAAGACCAGAGCGCATTGGAATATTTGTAGATAGCCAAGCGGCTCTCCTATCACCCAAATCTTACAACACTGCATCTAAACTCGTTAGTGAATGTAGGGAAACACTTGTCGAGCTAGGTCGGCTGGCCAATGTGGTTCTTACTTGGATACCAGGCCATAAGGGTCTCCTAGGGAACGAAAAGGCAGACGAACTAGCTAGGGCAGGACCGTCTTCCCCCGAACTCCATATGGTGTCAGTCGCAACGCCTATAGGGTTAGTCAAAAGAGGTATTTTCCTGCATTACCTTGAACGAGCGAAGACCAGATGGGATAGGACGGAAACGTGCCGCATATCCAGAAACACATGGCCAGAATATAACAGTCACCGGACTAACTCCCTGATTAGCCATAATCGGGGAGACATATCTAGGCTAACTGGCGTGCTGACCGGGCACTGGCCAATCGGTAATCACGCAAGATGTTTGAAGCTGCCATATAATGACCACTGCCATGCCTGCGATGACGCAGAAGAGGAGGAGACGGTGGAGCATCTCCTCTGCAGTTGTCCGGCTCTGATGAATAGACGCCTGGAGACTATGGGCCGTCCCTTCCTGCATAACCTCACGGAGACACAAGATAGATCTAGGGGATCTAATGAGGTATCTCCGATTAACAGGCTGGATATAGACATGGTACTTTGGATCTTCCGGACTGATGTGGTATGCAAAACGGGGTCTCAAGACACTAATTGATGCTAAATAGTATCTTTAGCAACCACGAAAACCAACCAACCATGAAACGAGGTTGCTTCAACCGAATTTCAGTTGTGACGATTAAATTCGGTTGTGGCAACCTCAATTCGGTTGTGGCAACAGCAATTCGGTGGTAACAGCCGAATTTACGGTTGCTACAACCTCTTTTCAATCAATTAGTTCTCTGGGTGCGCTCATGAATGACAGGTCTGTGATTCGCTATAGTATTAAAGAAGTTGAGTTATTGTTTATGAAAATCAATTCATAAGGGAATAATAATAAAAGACCCGGAAATAACAAAATCATGTAAACGGAAATATGTTAACATTTACAAAACAGCTGTTGTAAAGAAGAGTTTTGTTGAGGCATGTGAGTAAGTAGATTGCTCCGAATGAACTTGTTTTATTATTTTAAACTGTCATTGTTTTTTTGTCGTTTCATTCAATTGCTATCATTTCAGTGGCAGATCTTCTTCGCCGAATCCGATAAAAGATGATGAAACTTTTATTCAGACTAAGAATTTATTTAAGTGTTTATAAATTGTATATATTTTATTGTGTTCTGACGAAATTGTATATCTGTAGATATATCTTTGAATTCATCACACGCGTCGAATTCGAAATTTGTTTATATTTATTTACATCATGCGCTTGCCATTCACTCGTTACGGGGCTACGTGCACCACCACCCTCAACACAGATGAATGAATGAATGGCGTTGTAGACACACGAGTAGAACGCATTTAACGCCAAACTATTTGGCGCCTCTTCCGTTTCACTGTAGAGCATCAACACCCCCTCTGTCTTATTCAGTTTAGGCAACTAACAAAAAGATGTCTTGTTTAAACATTGACCAATTTTAAAACCCTATCAGCAATATTGACAGACGAACCGATCCGCCAGTTCAGACGCTCGTTTAGCATTTTATTGCCTTTTGCATATTATAAACGCCACAAGCCATTGCCATACATTGCCGGTTGCGGGTGTGCATGACTTCGCTAAAATGCGAAAAATCTAAACAAAAAACAAAAGTAATAAATCTCAGCAAGACTTCATTCACCACGTGGTGCAGTATGAGATCAATGGGGAAAATATTGGATAACAACAATGAAAACTATTGTGATACATGCGGAAATGGTGTGTCAGAATTTATGATTTAAGTCCATTATGGTTTATACATTTTTGGAATTATAAAGTACAAATGTAGAGCGGTGTAGACCATGCAAATGTATAAAATCCATATTTTCCCATCGCACGAAAGGATAGTCAGGGACCTTCAGTTTTACACCGGATCCGAACGGTTACACAGAAGCTTTTTCATGGCTAATAAAACTATAGTGTTGCCGTTAATAAGCGAGGCGTCTGTCGTCAAATGTAAGGTAGTTAGAGCAGGGATCGAACCTACTTTCTCATGTACTGGAGTGGCACAGACTTACCATTGAACCACCGACGCACAGAGATGCAGAATCGATTTACATCGGCCAAATTTCAATAAGTCCTGATTTAGTAAGCATTTTTGAGTCCTGTAAAAACACAAAAACAATAATATTTCAATTTATTTTTCTTTGAAATCGTAAAGCTAACTTCTGATTAATGTCTAAAATATACCCCATTCTCTGAATTCCTACATGTTTATTTGAAAATAAAACTTGACTCCTTTCGTACAATTGGATTTTTACAGAACTCAAAAATATTTGCTAGATCAAAAGTTATTGAATTTTGGCTGATGGATTTCGATTCTGAACCACTGTGCGAAGGATTTCTTACTAGGGATGGCCAAAAATGAAAGGAGTTGACGTAGGTCAACGAAATTTTGCATAGGTAGTTTTTAGACGGAAAAATTCAAAAGACTTAAATTTGGTTCAAAGTCGTCAAAGGACATGGCACGGCCACCTATCACATATAAAAAAAATGTATACATACCATGAAGGTATTGGGGAGAGCTTCTCATAACTAGTGAGCAATGCGCTTTCTAGTTTTACACTCACTGATTTGGACCTATAGTTTTACTCCGGTTTCGAACGGTCTTTTGAGGAGCTGCTTTTTATTCTGATAAAAAAAATGCTTTATATTCTAGAGCTGCAAACAAATTTGGCATATTGCATTTCTAAGATGCATTAAATTATTGTATAAAATTGGTGAAAATGTGACTGCGAAAAAGTACAACAGAAAGCCAAAGTAAAAACAAAAACGCGAAGTTGGGCTTTCGCTTTGCTGTCGTTGTTGTGCTGTGAAGATTTCTGCAGCACGAAAGCAAAACGACAGCAATAATAAAACGACGACCGAAGTTCGAATACATATTATTATTTTGTTGTTATGTATCATAGTGTTGTTATTGCTGTTGTGTTACTTTCATAAAATATGGAAAACATTTTTATATCTCGGAAACGAAGTGCCCAATCAAAAAGATAACCAATTTTTAAAGATTAGAATTCTGATAAATTCATATGGTAAAAAATCTCGAAAATTAAAATAGGTTTATTATAACTGGGAAATATTGTGTCCATTCCTCAGAACATCTTGTTGATCTTTTGTATGGTTTTGACAGTCTTAGGAAGCCGAATCCATGCGTAGTCTTCAACATAGATAAAGAAAAATAATAGATGAAGCACAAGTGTTGGGAAATATTTAGTGTAATGGGTAATTTTCTAGGTGTCGCTGAAATCAATAATTGGGATTTTTCCCCCCCAAAAAAAATAAAAAAAGAAAATATGACATTTATTAGAATTTTAAAATTTGGATTTCAAATCAAACGCAAAAATCATTTAAAACGAAGAATACAACACGCAAAGCCATGCCGTCACCGTCTAGAAAGTAATTCTTCCTCCGGTTCAGTCACCATTCATGATTGGAAGTCTTCAGACACTCAAATAGTTTTGGAATACGCGGCCACGGAAGTTGCTGCAATTTTTGGATGGTGGAAGTTTTTAGATAGAAAACGCGTTCCTACTTGTTTAGACTTTTTCCGGGCTAACGGACTTTCCGCTTGTGATAACTCCATATTGTTTATAAAACCTTCTGCCTAATAAAATATATTTAGGTTTTCCACATTTACCCTTGCTTAATTTTATTTATACAAATTTTCCCACAATGCTGAATAAACGTCAATGAGAATTATGGGAAACTTCATTGAAAGTGACAGTAATATAGGACACCACCTAGTGAAAAGAGTTGACAATAGCGGCATTCATGCAAACGTGAAAGCCGAGAACTTTTGCTCAGCGCAAGTTTCCCTCGCACCGTTGCATGAGGCACCAAGTAAAGTTGCTCAGCGTATTTGTGCTCAAAACCATATCAGCTGACCAAGATGGATACATAAGGTGGTAGCAGTAGCAATTGCATGTATTATGTCTGTGTACTTTTTCTACTGTTCTGGTGCTATCACCTTTTTTATCCATCCTAGTCAGCTGACAACGAAATGTCAAAAGTTTACACGTTTCTCCATCCCACGTTTGCGCAGCAAATCTGACTTGAAAACTTTACACTTTTGTGCAAGTCGCTTTGTAAGGGAAATTTCTTTGTTTTGACGTTTGCCGCGTAAGTTTGCGAGGTTTACGCGTTTACGAGGCTCTTTCGAGTTTGCATGAGGACCACTAAGGTCACCGCTATATTTATTTCTTCCTTTATCTATGGACTTCAATACGTTTTAAAAAAAATCGCTAAAACAAAAATCGATTTTTCAATTTTAGTTGTCTTTGATCCGAGTTATTTTTAAAAAGCTTTGTAATTCCTTTTAGGCTAAACATTTCATTATAACACAAACATCTTCTAGGTATATTGAAACCTATCAACGAAAATAGAAAAAAATCCACAAATAAGCTTACTGATAAATATAACAGAAATCCTTTTTCCTGCGGTTTTATTGAATTATTTATTCTGGTGATTTTCTAAAAAGAAACTACCAAACCCCTGTACAAAACTTTCGAGAATTGGATTTTTTTTTCGATTGGGCGCTCTGTTTACGAGATACGGACATTCTTTTCATATTTACTGAAAACAAAGCAACACCAATAGCAGATGTTCAGTTATTGCTGCCGCTTTGTTTTCGTGCTGCGCTGATTATGACGGGCCTGCAACGACCGAGTTTTGATTTATGTTATATTGCTATCGCTTTGCTTTCGTGCTGAGAATATCGTCGCAGCAAAGCAACAGCGCAAATTCAACTAATGAAATGTTTGTAGTAAAGCAAAGCCAAAAGAAAAATATAAGTTTTAAGCAGAACAGTCACAGCATACTTTTTAGTGCTGTTTTGTTGTTCTGCTATTGTTATTCCGGCAGTTTTTCAAACACTATTTGAATCCACGAATATTTTTGAACGACGCAACATCGAAAAAACACAAATCAATGAGGGTTCGAACTCACGGGCGATGTATTAACACCTTTTGTACGATTTCTATGAACACATTAGTAAATGTTACATTGGAAAGAATAGTTTATTGAATTTTGTTTTACTTTTATTTGTATGATTTATTTTTTGTGCTGAAGGCTCTTTTGCTATTGCAATTTCTTTTATCTTATATCTGCTTTAACATTAGATGTAATATTGTTGAAATAAATAAAGCAATATTTCGCTCACTGAAATAATTGGTTTTGTTTTGTCATAAACAGAGCGACGACAAAAAGTATTGAATAGTATAAAGGACTTATTGCACTCTTTTTCCGCTCTCATATAGAGAGTCTGAGTAAAAGAGCATAAACGAGTCTTATTCTATTTATAGAATATTTTAATATAAATTTACCATTTCGACAATGTTATTACATAAAACAATAAAAAAGCATAAATGTTTCAAAAGGCATTAATGTTTCACATCAAAATTATGAATGGACCAAGTTATGACAAAAAGAGACTAATACGTTTTGAGTTATTCGTCAGATGTCACCAGTGTTTTTGAGTCATACAATTCCTTCCATTAGTTCTCTATACTATTCAATACTCTTTAGCGACGACGACCTGCTTGTTTGTTCGCTGCCGCTACAACAATGCCATCTATCTTATTTTCAGGCAGAGACTATTGTTGTACAACAACCACGTATGTGATGCGAAAGCTGTGTGTTGTTTGCATGTGTTCACTTTGATAGATTGCCCTACCCGTGCCTATAGATGTTAACACATCAAAAATTATTTATTATAATTATTTTTATCAACTAGTATTAGTACCTTTTTGACAGCCTCTATTGCATGTACTTCCTTATGTTTCCTCTTTCTATCAAAATAATTCGAAACGTCTTTAAACAATTAATTAAGTTTAACTTTAACTGTAGCTTAAGTAGCTTACGATTTGATATAACAATATTTCAAACGCTCTCAGCTGATTTTCACGTTAATTGATGTAAAAACGAATTAACCCTTTGATAGTTAAAATATGAAAAAGTTTTTGTTAATGCAGGACGTCCGTAAATAAATGTGGCACATAATTTTCCAATAAAAGCACGAACGCGAAATTATTTGAATCAGCGCATTTTCAATTTTATTGACGTATATACTGTTCCCACCACCCCCAGAAAGTGCAAGAAAATCAAATAAACAACATGAAAAACATCACGAAAACACGCAACAAATCAACAAAGAGAGAAAAAAACAAATTGTTGTGACGGTTTCGCCCGCAGATGCCGGTGTCGGTGTCGGTGCATGGGTTGACACATGTAGAGTAAAACTTATACTATATAGCTGATTATGCAAATTTTTTTAAGGTTGTTGTTTTGATTCGCAACTTTACGAGTATAGTGTTGCAAGACAGACGTAATCATTTTATTTTTAATGTAAACACATATCGACAAAATTAAAAATTTTTTCATAATTTATTTTTCGAAATATATGTTACTACCGCGGTATTTATTTTCTAAAAAATTCTTTCGCGTACCGCACTCGAAATGTAGAAAGCTATTGTGGAGTGAGGTAAAAGATAAAATGGTACGAAGCAATGAATATGGATCGGTATTCTCATTTATTTACCCTAATTTGTACAAAAAGTACTTAAAATGTACCACAAAATACATAAAATTTTGCACTATGTACATAAAATGTACCACAAGCATTTATTTAGCATTATTTGCACCTACACGTACAAAAAAATACCAAAAAGTACATAGCATGTTCCATAAAATACGTAAATTGTAAATAAACCAGAAAGTACATAAAAAAATGGTTTCCCGTTACATCCAATGAAGGGATTAAGGAGAGTTTCTCACAACCAGTGAGCTGTGCGCATTCTAGTTTTACACTCACTGATTTGGGCCTACAATTTTGCACCGGTACCGAACGGTATTTCGAGAAGCTTTTTCATGGCTAAATACTAGATAGTGTTGCCGCCACTAAGCGAGGTGACCGCCGTCGAAAAAAATTGATGGTGGTCAGAGAAGGGAACGAACCCACGTTTTCAAGCACAAGAGCCGCGCACACTACCATCACACCACCGACGGCCACAGAAGTACATTAATTGAATCAAAAAACTACATAAAATGTACAAATAGTAGAAAATGTATCAAAAGTACATAATAAAAAAAACAAACAAAGTACATCAAGGGTACTACCGTAAATGCACCAAAAAGTAAATAATCTTCTAAAAAATATAAACATTGTACCATAAAAGTACACAAAGGTGTCAAAATATGTACCAAAAGGTACTTGTTTGGGACAAAAAAGTCCATAACGTATTTTAAAATAATACAAATAGTGAAACACAAAGAACACTATGTACTTTTTGGTACGCTTTATATACTGTTTGGTACGCTTCATGTACTTTTTGGTGCAATTAAGTACTTTTTGACATACTTTATGCACTTGTTGGTTACTCATTATGTACTTGCTTGGCAGACAGTATATACAGGGTGGCTGATGAATATTGCTACATTAAGAAACTCAAATAACTTTTTTTTCAGTGTAATATAGCTTAATTAGTATTAAAAATAATGGAATTTAAATACCCCCTGCTCGTTGATGCATGTGCGGCATCTTCATTACTGCTTGGAAAGTTGAGACAGGAATAGCCGCAATTGTTTCTCGAATGGATTGCTTTAGTTCATTGAAATTTGTTGGTTTTGCCTTGTAGACTTCCTGTTTGCAATAACCCCACAAGAAAAAGTCAAGTGAAGTAAGGTCAGGCGACCGGGGCGGGCCAACGGAATGTGGAGTTTCTGGATATCATCTTATTGGGAAATTTTCGTCGCAATTCTGTCATGTGAGGAGTTGCATCATTTCCGTCCTCTTCCACCATTTGAAGCATCTTCTGGCAAAATTCCAAGCAAATCGGGAAGTTTGCTGCATTCAGTTTGTTGGCCATTGGAATTTTATATGGGAATAAGTCCAAATCATTGTGCATAATTGACTGCAATGACTGTCTGCTTATACCCATTTGAGCACATAAGCTTCTTGTCGAAACTCTTGGATTGTTTTGTATGGCAACAGCGATTGTTTCCTCCGTCCGAACTTAGGTGTTTCGATGGTAAGGTCTTCTGTTGACTGTCCCATGCTCGGCAAAATTGTTAACAAGTCTCATTATGGTCCATCTGCTCGGAGGATTGCCGCCAAACATTTGCCTATACTCTCTTTGTACCGAAACTACGGACTTCAGTGCGTGATAGCTGCGGACAATCCAAATTCTTGTTTCAGTGTCGTAGTAATCCATGTTTTGTTAAATCTAAAAATCAGTCTGCAAAATAAAAAAAAAATATAACCAGATTCATTAAGTGGAAAAAAGTTATTAAATTTTGTTTTGGTAGCGGATTTCATCACCAACCCTGTACCTTTTGGTATAATTATTAGAATATTTCTGGTACACTTTATTGACTTAGTTGATGCATATTATACACCTTTTTGATACGCTATGTACTTTTTGGTACATATTAGGCACTTTTTTGATACACTTTGTACTTTTTTGGTGGCCGTCGGTGGTGCAATGGCTAGTTTGAGCGCCTTTTTTACATGAGATCCTGGGTTCGATCCCTGCTCTGACCACCTTAAATTTCTTTCGGCGGCGGTCACCTCCCATAGTGCGGCGACACCGTTCGGAATCGGTGTGAAAACTGTAGGTCCCAATCAGTGAATATAAAACTAGAAAGCGCACAGCTCACTGGTTGTGAGAATCTCTCCCCAATTCCTCCATGGGATGTAATTATGTACTTTTTTGGTACAATTTGTGAACTTCTTACTTTTGTGGTAGACTTATTATAATCTTTCGTAAATTTCCAGTACTTTTTGGTACAATTTATGTAATTTTGCCGATGACTTTGTACATTTTACGTACTATTGCCAAGATATTATCTTTTCCAATTGTACACTTTACTATGGTTTAGTATGTTAGTATGTATGTTATTGGCGATTTTTTTTCCCAAAGGGTTGTTGCTGGAACACAGGGGTATGCAACCTGTGAGTAAATAAGTTAGCGGGGTGCCCTCAAGAATGCTGTTTAGAAGGTAATCATTTAACAATATACAGGATCGAATGTAAGTTCATTCTAGCAGTTATGGATTTTGACGTTAATTACCATAGTGTGGTAGTTGTAACTACAATTCATTTTGTATAATAGTTTGCGGATACAATTCAATTTTATAACAATTTAACAAAAATTCAATGATGTCATTTAAAGTAGAATTTAAAGTACAATTTCTAAAATAATAGCAATTTATAAAAACTGCCTTCGTATAAAATGTAACTTTCGAAAGAACACCCAAGCGCAAGCGGTCCCTACAACTAACAAGATTCGAGTCGCATTTTGCGACCTGATATATTTTGAGTGCTGAGATTGACTTTACGAGCTATCTTGCGTGGGTTTGCAATGCCTGATTTTGGATAAAGCCATGATACAAAAAGGATAAACAAATCTCAAGTAAGCGAGAATTGTCTAAGCTCCTAATTGTACGAAAACATCCACAACAATAATTTGCCATAACCATCAATACTCACAACATTTCTTTCGAATGCATGCTTTCGTCAAAAGCCATTGCAAAGATGTTGTTGTTTCAAAAAATAAACAACGATTGACATGAGATTGGCGTTTATAATTACTTTCCCTATTTAAAACTGACGTATCTTGAAAGTTTGGAAAATGATTTAAGTTTGCACAGTGTGATGATAATGCTGTTTTTTGTGTTGAGATGTGTCTATATTTTTGATCTGATTTATAAAGGATGTCTCAGTAAGGATGCACGGCTCTAATGATAGGCCATTACTCTTTTCATGAAATTTTCCATGACTTTTACACAGAGATGTGGCTGTATCTCACCGATGACGCGTTGGATCTCGGATTTGAGCACAAGAATTGTTTCTGGTGTATTCGCATAACTCCAAAGAAAGAAATCGCATAGCGTTAAGTCGCATGATCTTGGTGGCCAGTTGACATCAGAATTTCTTCAGATAATTGGTTCTGGAAATCGTTGCTGCAATACATTGATTGTTTCATGCGCCGTGTGGCAGATGGCGCCGACTTGTTGAAACAACATGTCGGCCAGATCCATGTCGTCCAGATCCATGCCGTCCAGTTGAGGACACAAGAACTCCGTTATTATGTCCCTGTAACGAATGCTGTTACGGCTTCATCTTCGAAAAAATAGGGCCCAATCACGCCGCCTGATCAGACATTTGCTCGTTGTGGGTGCATTTGTTTCTCATGGATTGCACGAGGATTTTCTGAACCCCAAATTCGAGAAATTTGTGAATTTACGAAGCCATTCAGATGGAAATGCGCTTCACCGGAGAAAAAAAATAAAATTTGAAAAATAGTCATTGACTTCACTTTGCTCCATTGCCCATTGAAGGAATTACCGCCGCCGCTTTCCATGGTCTGCTAGTATGAGCTCCTGAGTAAGGTGAATTTTGTACGCATGAAGGTGGAGGTCTTTTGTCAAAATTCGCTGCGTAGTGCTTCGATAAATTTTAAGTTATTGAGAACGATGCCGAATTGATGTTTTCGGGTTTTCGTCGACACTCTCGTTTACAGCAGCAACGTTTTACAGAGACCGACCGGTACGTTGACGCACAGGAGTCTTACTGGCCATAAGCGACCCAGTTTCTTCAAATTTTTTGACCACTCTTCGAATGATTGACACATTAGGTGCACTTTATCGACCGAAAATTCTTCGAAGTTTGCGAAAAATTTTTGTAATAAGTTTTCACAATTATAACGCGTTGTTCTTTCGTAAAGCACAATTTTTAATAATCGGAAAAAACACGTGACAGCTGCCAAATTTCACAGTAGCCTTTTTATTGACTATTTTACAACCTCGAGGTAAGATTAACTAAACAAACAAATTAAACAAATTCCAGCATATGCCCCCAACTGGTTCCATCCTTCGCCTTTTCCCGCCAGTTGGCAACACCAAGGATACGAAGGGATTCTTCTGCCGGTCTTTCCAGCGGAGTTTTAGTCGTCCTCTTTTCCTGCTTCCATCGGGTACGTTATCCAAAAGCTTTCGCGCTGGCCCATTTTCGTCCATTCTGATAACATGGCCTAGCCAACGCAATCGGTACTCATAGAATTATCCCCTCGTAGAATTTTCCCTCTACATAGAATTTTCCCCTCGAATACTTCGAGGTGTTTTTCATCCGTTTGCAATGTGGCTAAATGTCAGGACAGGTAAAATGAGAGTCTGGTATAGCTGGACTTTTGTCCGTCGAGAGAGGGCTTTGTACCTAAACTCCTTGCTGAGCATAAAATAGCAACTATTTGCAAGCACAATTGTCCTATTTATTTCCAGGCTGACGTTGTTGTCCTTGTTCACGGCGGATCCAAGGTAGACAAATTCATCTACCACTTCAAAATTAAATCAGTTATCGACGTTCAAGTGCGGACCAAGTCGAGACATCATTTTTGATTTGGCCTCATGAACAGCAAGACCCACCTTCGCTGATTCCTTTTCGATTCTTAAAAATACTGCAGTAACCTCTCGCAAATTTCGCACAATGATGTCTAGTCGTCAGCATACGCCAGCAACATATGGCTTTTTGTGTTGATAGTATTGTTCGTCTTTACTGCAGCTTTTCTCATTATTATCTCCATTAAGATGTTGAAGAGATTGTACGAAAGTGTGTTGCCTCCATAGACTAATACATACATAGATACATTTATTATCTCAATAAATTAAACGTCATAGGTACGGTGGAAAGTAAACATTGGATGGTGGAAAATACCAGATAGAGGCAATAGTAAACAACGTCCAACAAAGGAACAACAACCGAATTTCGTGTTTTTGTGACTAAACTAGTTGTGTTAAATACAATACAAATGTATACCAACGATAAAAGTCAGTAAAAAAGTGCAAAATACATTTAAATTTTTCAGTTCTACACCAAAACGACATGAAAAAGTTAAGTGAAAATATTTTTGTACCTCCACCTGGTGTAAGTTAATTTTTAATTTAATTTCTCTCATTTCCACAAACCTACGACGAAGAGTGTGAATTGAAACGTCAGATGAGAGAATAAATGTATCTATGTATGTAATAGTCTATGGTTGCCACGTGCACATTTAAATGTATCTATGTATGTAATAATCTATGGTTGCCACGTGCACAAAAAAATTACACTAAATTTAAAAATTGCAATCTTACTGAGACACCCTTTATTTTTATGATAGAGTAAATTAGAATAGAGAACCAATTTCTCTCATTTCTGTTTGCTATAGTTGAAGGTTATAAAATCGCCGGAAATTTGTTTCAATTTTGGGACCACCTTTCCATTGAAGAAAATAAAGAATGAACATTTTTTTCAAGTTTCAAGCTGATACTTTCAAAGATTTTAGCATCTAAATTTTGACTTGGTCACCGTTCTTTTTTACTATTTCGAACTGCATTCTACCAGACGTTTTCATTCAGTCATTAAATTGGAAACTGAAATATGTTTCAAGTACTTGAAAAAATTTTAATTTATGTCCATATGTATCTGAGTGAGAAGAGTTTGTATCGATTACACAATTTAGATTCATTTGCGTTATAAAAAAGTGGCACAGTGGTTTGTCGGTCGTAAATTTATGAGTAAGTACACAAGAATCCGATGAATTAAAGATATTTTAGTTACGGAGGAACTTTGGCAAATAATTTATTTCCTGTTTAAAGAAAAAATATACAAATTCGCTTTTGTCGAAATTGTCCAGAGACTGTGGACATACATACTTTGCATATCTGCGATGAGATTTCCGTTTTTGGTAGAATTTTCGGGCTTCCTTCTTCCTTTCGTATGTCTTAATTTTCTCACTCCCGCGCTTTCTCCACTGCCGTTTCTAAAGAGACGATTTACCTCCTTTCTTTTTTCCATATACCGCTCAGTTGCAGCTCGCGTTACAATTGACTGAAGCACTGCCATGCGTGCAGCGTTCTTTTCATAATTTGCAATGCGACACTTTTCATCATACCATGGTTTGCTGCGAAGCGGTTTTTCAAACCCATGTACTTTTGTTGCGGCAGTTTTTATAGAGTCTAAAATGGGTTTCCACTGCGCCCCGGGGTCGTCATCGGGTGAGTGTGGGTTCTGTGCCAAAAGTTGCGAGAACTTCCTTGAGCAGGCTGTGGCTACCTCTGGTAATTGCAGCTTTCCGATGTCTAGCTTTCTCTCTACTTAATCTAGTGCGAACATTTGCTGCTACCAGGTAACGAACGACCATTGCACTGGATGAGTGCCTGCCATCAATTACCACGTGATCAATTTGGTTCTTCGTTCTTTGATCAGGGGATACCCGTGTAGCGTTGTGGATGTCTACATGAATGACCATGTTTTTTTGCCGCGGCAAAGTCAGTCAGTCTCATACCGTTTTCGGAACTGTCAGCATGTAGACTGAAATTGTCAATAGTTGGATGAAACACATTACCCCTGCCTACTTTCGCACTAAAATCTCCTAGTCTAATCTTAATGTCATGGCCAGGGCAGCTGTCATACGTTTCTTCTAGGCGCTCATAGAATATGTTTCTGGCATCATCACCTTTCTCTTCTGACGGGGCATGCACACAAATTTTATGCGGATTGGGGCTAAACGTTCACTCACAGGATTGAACCTAGAGATTAGATGTCGCAGTCTTTGCCAACCAGAAATCCGCAACCAATTTCATGCTTTTTCTCATAGCAACTGTACTATATGTCGGTCTTTTTTCCTTGGGCATCCTGTCCATCGCATTTCCTGAATAGTGCTACAAGTGCTAAAAGTTTCCAGCATAAAGACATCCACAGGGTTACTTGGGTATCCCCTGATCAAAGAACGAAGAACCAAATTGATCACGTGGTAATTGATGGAAGGCCCTCATCCAGTGTAATGGACGTACGAGTGATCAGAGGAGCTAACATTGATACTGATCACTACCTGGTAGCAGCAAAGGTTCGCACAAGATTAAGTTGAGCGAAAATCCTACGAAACCAGACGCAGAGGAAACTGGACATCGGAAATTTGTAATTACCAGAGGTAGCCACAGCCTACTCAAATATGCTCTCGCAATTGTTGCCACAGTACTCACCTCCTTCCGATGACGATCCTGAAGCACAGTGGAAACTCATTTCTGACTATAAAAACTGCTGCAGCAACCGTACATAGTTTTGAAAAACCGCTTCAACAACAAGCCATGTCACGATGAAGAGTGTCAAATAGCAAATGACAAAAAGAACGCTGCACTTATGGCAGTGCTTCAGTCAATGGTAACGTGAGCTGCGTCTGAGCGGTATAGGGGAAAAAGAAAGTACGTAAACCAACTCTTTAGGTGTAAGAAACGGCAGAGGAGAAAGCGCGAGAGTGAGAAAATTGAGACATACAGTAGGAAGAACGAAGCTCGAAAATTCCACCAAAAATGCAAAAACAGAACTAATGGACATGGTTCAGGTCCCACCTTCTGTAAAGACAAGGACGGCAATCTCATCGCAGATGTGCAGAGCATTTTGGAAATATGGTGAGATCATTTTTCCGCTCTAGTGGTACCTGAGATATCCAATGAGACAATCGATCACAATTTGGACGACGACGTCGATTGCCCCCATCCTAACCAAGACAAAGTCAGAACAGCCATTGTCACAAAGTCGCAGGAGCCGATGGACTACTGGCGGAGCTATTTAAGGCTGACGGCGATGAGCTGATAAGGTGCATGCTCATTATCAATATTTGGTTAGATGAATGCATGCCCGGCGATTGGAATCTCAGTGTACTATGCCCGATATATAAAAAACGTGACCCGAGAATCTGTGCCAACTACCGTAGAATAAGCCTTTTTTCCATAGCATATAAGGTTCTATCAAGTATAATGTGCGAAATGCTAAAACCAATTATCGCTGGCCTGATTGGACCATACCAGCGTGGCTTTAGGCCAGGGAAATCGACAACTGACCAGATTTTCACGCTACGCCAAATCATGGAGAAGACCCACGAAAAAAAATCGACACCTATCATCTGTTTGTCGATTATAAGGCGGCCTCGGCAGTCCGATACGGGAGAAACTCTACGAGGCAATGTCTGAGCTTGGTATTCCTGCAAAACTCATACTCCTCTGCAGGATGACCTTGACGAACACCAAATCCGCAATGAAAGTTTGTAAGGATCTTACCGAACTTTTCGAAACCAAGCGAGTCCTCAGGCAAGGCGACACACTATCGTGCGATCTCTTTAACATCTTAATGGAGATCATTATGGGAAAAGCTGCAGTCAACATGAATAAAACCATCAGCAGCAAAAGTCACATGCTGCTTGCATATGCTGATGATATATATAGATATCATTGGGCGCACAGTTAGAGAAGTTACTGCGGTGTTTTCGAGAATTGAGAAGGAGTCAGCAAAAGTGGGTCTGAGAGTAAATGAGGATAATTCCAATTAATGGTTTCAACGTGCAGAGCCTCCACTCTATTGGACAAGTGGTAGGCAAAACCGAACGCACGCACACAAACATATTATGTGCTTGTGTGCGATCGCAAACAGAAGCGATGTCGCTATCGAATTGTTGCCTCGCGAGGCTATTGATTGATTATCACTGGCTTAGAACATAGCGTGTTCGTTGATAACCGTTATAATTTCGAGGTGGAGGACGAATTTATATACCTCTAATCTGCCGTAAACAAAAACAACAACGTCAGCCTTGAGATCAAGCGGAGAATTGTGCTTGCGAATAGATGTTATTTTGGGCTAAGCAAGCACTTTAGAGATAAAGCCCTCTCTCGAGTAACAAAAGTCCAACTATACCAGGCTCTCATACAACCTGCCTTGCTTTATGGCGCAGAATCCTGGGTCTTATCGCAAGCAGACGAAACATCTGTAGGAGTCTTCGAGAGAAAAATACTCTGAAAAATGTATGGCCCTATAGTACACAACGGCGAGTATCGGCGACGCATGAACCATGAGCTGTATGAGCTACATATATCCCGACATTGGCATAGTTAAGCGGATAAAAATAACGCGATTGCGCTGGCTAGGTCATGTCAGTAGAATGGATGAAAACGAACCAACACGAAGTGTTTTCGAAGCCGAACTCGAAGGGAGACGGAAAACAGGAAGACTAAGACTATGCTGGAGGGATCAGGTTGTCGAATTCCTGCGTACACTTGGTATTGCCAACTGGAGAGATAAGACAAAAGATCGAACTGGTTGGCGAAATATGTTATCTTCGTCTTGTAAGGTACCCGACAACCCGGGGTTGTTTGAGACCGGATAAATAAGTAAGTAAGATATTGAATAGATCACGTGACTGGCTGTTTTGTATCTTACGCCTCGCATGATTAACTACCATAAATTTCGGATTTATTTTGCCCCAAAGGCTCTTACACACTAATTCCAAACTACCAAAACATGGATTTGCAAACCACTGTTCATTCGTTTGATCGCCTGCCTATTTGCCTGCCATTCGATAATGAGCAATCTGCGTCTTAGAATAAACGGGGGAAAATTGTTGTTCTCTCTCTCTTTGCCACAATCATTATTTTCTCCTGATCGCTGTGAATTACGATCGTAAATGACAACAAAATAGAAGTATTTTTATGTTTTTCTCACGAGTTCGCATGAACTCAAACACAACAAAAATACTCTAAACTTTTATACAGGAAACTAATAGTAACTTCTTATTAGTGTCAGAAAATACTATGCAATGTATGTTTGCATTTCAAGGTTTTAGGCGAAACCAAATGTAGGTTACAGTCAGCATGCGGGTCCACAAGGTTAAGAAGAATGCGCAAAAAATCTCGCCCCACAAAAAAAAATAAAACAAAATTAATGCAAAATAATTTCTAACGCAATAAAGAAATTTAAAGACCACATATTTTTTTTTTGTGCAAATCTAGAATCTTGAGATTTTATTTCTTTTGTTTGCGCTGCTTAATTCAACTACGTCAACAACGCGTCACTTGATTAGCATCAAATGCGTCGTTGATCTGCATGGCCGATGTCAAGTTTAAGGTGCCATCATTTATAGATTCGCACAGGTTTCTATCGAATGTCATGTTTTAGATTTTTAATTCAACGCAATATATGAGCCAAAACTATGTGAGTTTTAGCTTTCTTTAAGAGATATTTAAAAATAGTTTGGTATTTCATATTCAAAATTCATTTCCACATTTTAAATGTCACATTTTAGAAATTTTTTCAAGTTTTAACCGGTAGAAACACTAAAACAAAATCCTTAGAAATCCAATTCATTCGTTTATCCTAGACTTCTACAGTTTCGAGATATCATACTCGAATACAGATGATTTGTAAAACTTCTTATACCTTTCTAAGACCGTTTATCGATTTTGGTTAACATTCCAATTACATTACAATTAAAATCTGGTGATTGAAGATGACGTTGCATCAATCATCTGTTTTACCCACTGAGCAATACTATAGAGCCTCCATTACTCTCTTCGATGCCTCTTCATGCCGGTAGTTCATGAACTACATACACTGCCTTTATTCAAGTGAACCAAAAAAATAGCACATTTTTGACTTTTTTTTATAAATTGCTCAAAAACGTTATTCAGTTAAGAAACCACTATTGTCATGATTTTTTATATATCTCAAGATGCCTAGCTTCCATTTCCATTTTAAAATTCTGCAATCGGTTACAAATTGCAAAAGATACAGGCTGCTGAATATGGAATTTTTAGTGCCTTTAAATAAGTGGAACGGAATGTAGTTCATTTAGGGTGCCCAGACAACACCCTCACGTATATAATGCACATGTTCGATATCGCGACTGTGTTCGTGATTGTTATGTCCGGGCACCTTAAATGAACAAGTTCGAGAACTAGTGAACGAGTTCGACACAAGTCTATACGAACGATCCCATCGCCGCCACTCACACCCGCCCCAACCGACCGAGGGGTCTAGACTTGTGTCGAACTCGTTCACTAGTTCTCGAACTCGTTCATTTAAGGTGCCCGGACGTTACAATAACGAGTATACTCGCCGTATCGAACATGTGCATTATGTTCATGAGGCTGATGTCTGGTCACCCTAAATGAACTAGGTAGTTCACGAACTACCCAACTCTGACGTAGGGATAACGTACACACCACAGACCGATCCGTAGCGGGGAGTAACTGAGAGGAAAACGTGTAACGGCTACATAAAAATTCACAGCCGATTAACGCAATACCAGTTAAATGAGGAGTTCGAGTTGCTTTGGTAATTTACTCTTTGGTTGGCATAATACGGACAGAAATAAAAGGAAATGCGTATTTTCGTTCGATGCAAACATAATTTAGCTGTCATTAGTATCAATCAAACTCATAGTTTGCTGCATGGTCTATAATCTGTATGTCTTCTTTGCTATCTCATTCTACATTATTTCTCTAGTGGCTTTTCGATCAGCTGTGCCATAGAAACATCCCGATTAAGGCCGTGTTATTAAGTCCATATTCAATTCTTGTGAAATTTTCGTAAAATTTTTTTTCATTTGTCTGTAAAGGGAAACTTTTGTTACAGAGAGTTACCACATATCTCTAATTTACCTTGCAAATATTTCATTAGTACATAATTCATTTTTGCACTCCATTTTATTTTGAACGCATGTCGTATTACTTTTGTTTACTAAAATAATCGAAATGTCAAAATTTCGGTCCCAAACAATCATCATACAATTGTTTTCGTACGAAATAACTTTGGCGTAACAACCCTGTGATTGATTTAGGCTACGAAATTTTCGCAAAGAGCTGAGTACCAAGCAAATGAAAAGTGAGCGAAATTTGCGACGCCTCCAAGGGGCGTCAATTGTTGCTACTTTATCAGCATGAACCCATGAGTTCATGTAGCGCCACAGGAAATAATCGAGTGGTGTCAAATCGCACGACTTAAGAGGCCAACTGATAGGTCCATTTCTTGAAATCAACTTATCACCAAATCTTGATTTCAATAAATCGATGGTTGCAGTTGTCTTATGGCACGTAGGCATAATACGGACAGAAATAAAAGGAAATGCGTATTTTCGTTCGATGCAAACATAATTTAGCTGTCATTAGTATCAATCAAACTCATAGTTTGCTGCATGGTCTATAATCTGTATGTCTTCTTTGCTATCTCATTCTACATTATTTCTCTAGTGGCTTTTCGATCAGCTGTGCCATAGAAACATCCCGATTAAGGCCGTGTTATTAAGTCCATATTCAATTCTTGTGAAATTTTCGTAAAATTTTTTTTCATTTGTCTGTAAAGGGAAACTTTTGTTACAGAGAGTTACCACATATCTCTAATTTACCTTGCAAATATTTCATTAGTACATAATTCATTTTTGCACTCCATTTTATTTTGAACGCATGTCGTATTACTTTTGTTTACTAAAATAATCGAAATGTCAAAATTTCGGTCCCAAACAATCATCATACAATTGTTTTCGTACGAAATAACTTTGGCGTAACAACCCTGTGATTGATTTAGGCTACGAAATTTTCGCAAAGAGCTGAGTACCAAGCAAATGAAAAGTGAGCGAAATTTGCGACGCCTCCAAGGGGCGTCAATTGTTGCTACTTTATCAGCATGAACCCATGAGTTCATGTAGCGCCACAGGAAATAATCGAGTGGTGTCAAATCGCACGACTTAAGAGGCCAACTGATAGGTCCATTTCTTGAAATCAACTTATCACCAAATCTTGATTTCAATAAATCGATGGTTGCAGTTGTCTTATGGCACGTAGCGCCATCATGTTGAAACCACATCTCGCCCGGATTAATGTCATTCATATTTTCAAACAAAAAATCATTGATCATGATGAGAAAACGATTTCCATTGACCGTAACGCGATCATTTTTGAAGAAATAGGGTCCATTTTTGAAGAAATAGGGTCCAATACTGCCACCAGCGTATAAATCACACCAAACAGTGCATTTTTCTGGATGTAATGGAGTTTATAGGGTCTGTTGTGGATTGGTCTCACTCCATATGCGGCAACTTTGTTTATTAACAAACCCATTAATACAAAAGACAAAAATGAGCCTCATCGCTGAACACAATTTTGCGATAAAACATCGGGTCAATTTCCAACTACTCTAGAGGAAAATCGCCGAAAGAATGATACATTTGATGGTCTCGTGACTTCACTTCCTGCACCAGATGGATCTTATACGGGTGCAGGCCAAGATCTCGGTGCAAAATTGTCCACGCAGTGGACGGACAGAGCTCCAATTCCTGTAACCGTTGACGGATCGACAAATTTGGATCTTCTTCCACACATTATTTTACAGCGGCAATATTTCCTTCGGTACGCACATTCCTTCGACGTGTTGGTGTTATTGCATCATTTAGAGAGTATGTGGTATGATGTCTATCCACAGTTTGACGGATGGCATGCTCAGAAGGACGAAAATCACGAAGTCGTCTATAAGTTGGGCGAATCGATGACTGATTTTCAAAGTAAATTTGGATAATATGGTAGCGTTGTTCAAGCGTGGATCTATTCATGGTGATTGGCCAGCGTACATATTCTGATCACAATGTCAAAAAGTGAGCGCAATATGACAGTTCGTTTGACAGCTAACCCTTTTGTAAGTTTTATCTAAGCAAACAAAAACAGCCTTTAATATGGAAAAATATAAAAAATTATACGAGCATTTGATGAAAATCGAATTCGATTTAACTATTTAAACGAATTACATTGGCATAAATCCTAATATTGGGGTCAAATATTTTACACATACTTTATATAATGGCAGAAAAAAGGAATGCATTAATTCATGGCCATTATTTGCACAAAATTATGTCAAATCGTATTGGGTTTAAATCGATCGATTTCCATCACAAACCGGACTTCTGCACAAGACGTCTCGAATGGCAATTTAAGACATTTGTTATTTTCAAGACATGTAATGTAGCGAAGTTGCGACAACCAAGAACTTCGGAGTACTGTCGTCAAAGCATTCGTGTTTGTTCGAATGCGTGTGTGCACAAAACACACTTACAATGTGAAGCGAAGAAGAAGTATTAGTATTTTGTTTTTGTACTACACACCCCAGTGAAAAATAGGAGCATCCAAAGTGTAATCTTGGATCGCTTCTTTTCGAGTAACGGTTTACTCCGCAAATATCTGAAACTCATGCATTTTGTTACTCCTTTTTAATATTGCATGTCCTTACGGGCGACCAGTATTTTGAGTTCCCTATGGAGGACAAAAAGTATTCCTTTTGATATCGGAAAGGAGGACAAGGTGAGTAATCTTTTGTATCTCCTGGAAGTAATCTTTTTTCTCTCCTGAAAGATCACAAGTACATATACAGTAGGGTGTCTCGTTGAATGAATTTTTGTAAAATTACTAAAATTTGTAGATCTCTTGCGATAGTGTAGACAAAAAACGTCGCTTTTTCTTCTAATTTCAAGTAATTTGTAAACAAAATAAAAAAAAGATACGATATATTTTTTAGTGGGCAGCGTCACAACACATACACGAATACTTTGTTTTCAAAACATATGCACAATACATGTCTTGAAAAAAAGCGAATATCTTGAATAATCATTCAAGCCGTCTTGTGCATATGTCAACTTTACATATACAACGGAATCTGAGATACAGATTGATACGGGATTTAATTTGTTAACCTACACGTCTGACAAAAAATTAAGTAGTAGCACACAAATTACAAATACAAATCTGGAGATTGAAAAAAATTAAAACACTTAAGAATATATTTCGACTAGGGATGTGCAATTAATAGATTAAATGGGCAACCTGATTGATCAACACCCTGATTAATCGAATAATTGATGAATTATACATTTCGATTAATCATAATGAATATTAATAGATTAATCTTCATTTTGATTAATCAATATTCATGATTAATTGATTAATCTAAAATCTCATGAGCATGAGCATCGGTTATCGGTGACGTTTATTGTCATTTTAACGCCACTTCCGAAGCGCAACAGGAATGTAATCGTTGTTGTTCACATCACTAACTTGCTTGCATACAATTTTGGTAATCTTTAGTCAATGTTATCGACAGAGCTCATGCTCATGACTGACAAGTCTGTGGTGCTCAAAATCTTCAAATGTTTCCATTTGTTTGAATGTTTTCCAAAAGTTATT
Source organism: Phaonia tiefii (assembly GCA_963931995.1). Taxonomy (NCBI): domain Eukaryota; kingdom Metazoa; phylum Arthropoda; class Insecta; order Diptera; family Muscidae; genus Phaonia; species Phaonia tiefii. The sequence goes on along the minus strand of OZ008368.1, from coordinate 248,068,203 downwards.
TGAATGATGAATAAAATTATTCAAATATGATTAATCCATATTCAAATTAATTGATTAATCACAGTTTTCGATTAATCAGAATTTTTGATTAAATGATGAATCACGATATCGATTAATCAAAATTTTACTGAAAATGGGTCGGTCTCAAAAGTTCCGTACTAAAATTGTTGCTATGGGAAAAATATTTAGACAAATCACTTACGCCCAACTAACAGCCCTATTGAATTGGATATAAAATGGATTTGGATCTACTACATAGTAATAAGATTTTTCTAGAGCAACACTTGAATTGAAACAGGGGGAATCTATGGCACAGCTGATCGAAAAGGTACTAGGCCGATGATGAAGAATGAGAGAGCAAAGAAGACAGGAACTAATTTTAAATAGTGTTTATTGATGCTAATGACAACTAAATTATGTTTTATGTTGTTTGTACTAAAAGAAAATACGCATTCCCTTTGATTTCTATACGTTTTATGTCCAACGAAAGTGTAAAATTGGTAAAATACCGCAGCAAATACAACTCTATGAAATGGCCTTCTACCTCGTCGTCATGAAGAAGCATCGAAGAGAGTAATGGAAACTCTTAAGTATTTCTCTATGATTGAAACCACAAGGTTATCACAAGCCAATGAGATCACTAAATACATGGAATTTATGCGTGAAAAATAATATAAATCAACTTCATTATCAAGGAATCGAATTAAATCACTTGTCATAGACAGAAATCGATGGAGCTAATTCGTAGACGCCCAATGTTCTTTCTGAACTTTTAATTTACAGCCTTATCAAACCAGTCACATTCACCTCAAAGGTTTAGAATGTATGTATGTACGTATAAAGATTGTGAGAAATACTAGATGTAGATGGGTTAGCAGCAGATGGTGATTTAACAGGATGTTAACTGTGGAAAGTTGAAATGGGTATACAGAGCTACCATCACTATAAAACACGACTGACAGCAATTTTTGGTATAAAAACAATCTGTGTTTTTCTTTCAAAGATAACAACACAAGTCAAAAAACTAATTTTTTCAAAAGAGCAACAAAACGATTTTATTTAAAATAACAAATACGTTTCGCTTTGCCGCTAGAAATAAATAATTGGCTATAAATTTCAATATATTTTTATAAATATTAACAGATTTAAAGATTGTTATATGTACACTAATAACTAACTAATAATTACGTTGCCATCTCAGAAAACCACAAATATATTGTGGTAAAAATGTGTTAAATTTTTAAAAAATTCTGAAACATCTGTCTTCGAGGAGGTTCGAGTACTTTTGAACGCGTAACTCAGTTGTTTTCGAAAAGATTTTAGCTTTTTTATAGTCTAGGAAAGGAGAAAAGCGTACAGTTTTCCAAGCGTATACATTTTATGTATGGTCATCATATATTGGTCGTAATTTTCTGAAGAACATCAGAAAATTTCAGATTTTCGAATTTGATGGCCTTTTTTTTTATTAAATTTTGAAAATAGGAGCCAAATATTGGGAGCCTTCTGTTCTCAATCATGTGCCTATGTTCCCGGGCAACGGATGAATATAATTTTATCTAGCAGCTGAAGTCAAGACTTTCCGATGAGCAGCAAGATTGGCTATACGACCACACGGAAAGAAAAAACTCGTTCCTCCCAAACGAAATCTCAGATAACTGAAGTTCGTTTGGGGACTGTAGCTGGGAGAAACGAACTTCTGTTAAGCCATACATATCATTTCGTTGTTTCGTTGTTTGCAGCAAACGAGTTATGAGAAACATAAGCTGAAAAAAACGTTTGCGAGAAACGAAAAACGGTTCCGCCAACTGTTCCCTCGGTTACAGCAACCGAGTTGTAGTTGATCCTAACGAAAAAAACGTTTGTGAGAACTGAAAAACGTTTGCAGTAAACGAGTTATGAAAATTTAAAGCTTAAAAAACATTTGTGATAAACGAAAAACGGTTCCACCAACTGTTCTTTCGGTTACAGCAACCGAGTTGTAGTTACAGCAACCGAGTTGTAGTTACTCTATTCAGTACATTACTTCTACATTAAAATTTATATTCATGGCTTCCATAAAATTTTTTTTGTGTAAATTTCCAACTTTTATGATTTTGGTTTTACCCATAAAGTTTGTTTTAAAAAAAGTTGGAATTTTTGTCTATCTTTTCAGTGTCTTCGAACACGTCCGTCTCGACTTGCATTAAAATAACAACTAAAAGCGCAGCAAACTACAACGCGCCAGTTGTCCATCCAAGATATATTGACAAGGAAAAAGCCTTTTATGTGTATGCGTGAGTGTGTATGTCAAACGAGTGGACTGTGTATACTGGTGTATACAGCCGACAGAAAGAGAGAATGAGAGAAATTTACGTTCTTCGTACTCATTAGAAAAATGGCTAATTTCAGTTATCGCAAACATTTTTTAACTTGCGACAAATGTAATTTTGTACTCGTTTAATGCAAACGAGATCTCGTTTGCAACAACATGATACACATTTGCGATATATGAGTTTATTTGGGAGAACTACGTAAACGGTTGCGATTAATAAATTAATACAAATCAATCAAAGTATTGTTGTGGCAACCGAGCAATAAACGTTTTTTTTTCTTTGCGTGCACTAATACGTCTCACGTTTAGTATGTAACTTATGTCACTGAAGCTCATCAAGCTATCGGGCATATTATTTTGTCCAAACATATGGGCCAACGGCGTATAGAAACCAAAAGAAAAAATCCAGGTTCGACATATTGCATCCTGGTCAGCGTCTGATCCATAATGGGCGTCTGCAATCAAACATCCTGGAAAAAGATAAAATGCAAAACCCCGGTGGACTGCATTAGCCTCCGACACCGTTCATAATGGCAATGAATATATAAAAATGAAAAAGAAAACATAAACAACCCTTATTTGTTGACAACCACCGCAAACGATATAAGGACCACGATTTTCGGATGTCCACTTGGAATCTAAAAACTCTATATAGATCCGGTGCAAGTATCCAATTGGCAGATGTCCTAGAAAGTTATAAGGCTGATATTACCGCTATCCAGGAAATGCAATGGACAGGACATGGCTGCACAAGGAAAACAACTGAGCCATATACTACAGTTGTCACGAGAAACAACATGAATTTAGTTGCGGATTTGTAGTTGGTAAAAGACTGCGACATCTTGTCTCTAGGTTCAATCCTATGAGTGAACGAATAAACACAATCCGCATAAAAGCGAAGTACATATTTTTTTATTTCCCTAATTTGTGTGCATGCTCCGACAGAAGAGAAAGATGATGATGCCAAAGATATGTATGTATATTCTATCAGCGCCTAGAGGAAACGTGACATGACATTAAGATTGTAGTAGGAAAGTTTAAAGCTAAAGTAGGCAGGGAAAATGTGTTTCATCCTACTATTGGCAATTTCAGTTTACATGCAGAAAGTTCCGACAACGGTATGTGACTGATAGACTCTCCCGCTGCAGAAAACATGGTCATTAGTGGTACAAGATTCCAGCATAAAGACATCCACAACCATGGTTGAAAGACAAGGTTGTATCGTTAGAACAGCTGATTTGATTTTTTTCATTTGACGCACTTGGGAAATGTCAAATTTGTTTACATTTGTTGGTTATAAGTTGTGTACAGACGCGGAATTAAACAACAGACGCGAATACGAGTTAGAGTTTCACACCGGGAAAAACCAATTCAACTGCAGCATCAAACAATTTCAGTTATTAATTTCAATCTTCATTAATTTGGCAAATATTTCTTTCCAATTATATCACAACTGATTCAAAAATTCAGATTTTGTTTACATTTTTATCAGCTGAGTTTGACAGAAGCCAAGTGCGATTTTGCACATAATTACACACATATTTACTGCTACTACCGTGATTAGTGTGCCCTGTCCACAACGCTACATGGGTATCGCCTGATCAAAGAACGAAGAACCAAATTGATCACGTGGTAATTTATGGAAGGCACTCATCCAGTGTAATGGACGTACGAGTGATCAGAGGAGCTAATATCGATTTTGGTCACTACCTGGTAGCAGCAAAGGTTCGCACAAGATTAAGTAGAGCGAAAATCGTACGAAACCAGACGCAGAGAAAGTTTGACATCCGAAAGCTGCAATTACCAGAGGGAGCCACAGCCTACTCAAGGAAGCTGTCGAAACTTTCTGCACTGAATCCACCCCCTTCCAATGATGATCTTGAAGAGCAGTGGAAACCCATTTCCGACGCTATCAAAACTGCCGCAACAACCTTACCACTTCGCAACAAACCATGGTACGATGAAGAGTTGTCGCACTGCAAATCATTTGCAGTCAATTGCAAAGCGAGCAGCGACTGAGCGGTATAGAGATAAAAGAGGTAAAATCGTCTCTTTAGGTGTAAGAAACCGCAGTGAAGAAAGCGCTGGAATGTATGAAAATTGAGACATACAGAAGGAAGAATGAAGCCCGAAAATTCTACCTAAAATTCAAAAACAGAACTAATGGACATGGTTCAGGGCCCCCTTCTGTAAGGAAGAGGCCGGAAATCTCATCGCAGATGTGCAGAGCATGTTGGGAATATGGAGAGATCATTTCTCCGCGCTACTGGTACCTGTGATATCCAATGACTATGAGACAATCAATCACAATTTGGTCGACGGCGTCGATTACCCACTCCTAACCAAGACGAGGTCAGAACAACTATTGCCTGTCTTTAGAACATCAAAGCCGCTGGAGCCGATGGATTACCTTGCGGCGATGATCTAATAAGGTGCATGCATCAGATGAATGCATGCCCAGCGATTGGAGTCTCAGTGTACTATGCCCCATATTTGACAAAAACTGACCCGAGTACCTGTGCCAAATACCGTGAAATAAGCCGTTTATCCATAGTACTTATGTACGAGTATAAGGTTTTATCAAGTATAATGTGCGAAAGACTAAAACCAATTATAGCTGACCTGATTTGATAGTCCGATACGGGAGAAACTCTACGAGGCAATGTCTGAGCTTGGCATTCCTGCAAAACTCATACGCCTTTGCAGGATGACCTTGATGAAAACCCGAATCCGCAGTGAAAGTTGGTAAGGATCTTACCGAACCTTTCGAAACTAAGCAAGATTTCAGAGGAGGTGACACCCTATCGTGTGGTCTCTTTCACATCTTAGTGGAGATCAGTATGAGAAAAGCTGAAGTCAACATGAGTAAAAGTCACATGCTGTTCGCGTATGCTGATGTTATATGTAGATATCATTGGGCGCACAATTAGAGGAGTTACTACGCTGTTTTCGAGAATTGAGAAGGAGTCAGAAAAAGTGGGTCTGACGGTAAATGCGGTAAATTAATGGTTTCAACGAGCAGGGCTCCAAGGTTTATACGAAGGCATGACCGTTGACAGGCATTATAATTTCGAGGTGGTGGACGAATTTATAAGTATATACCTCGGATCTGCGTAAAAACTAAACACCTGCTCCTGTCATAGTTGTAATGTGTGCGGTAACCTGTTAGGAAGTGGGACTGGCAGTTGGTGTTGTAGCGTGTGGAATTTCGCCTGGCTGGTTGGTGTTATGCAAATTTCAATTTGTCGTTTAACTAAAAAAAGAAAATGGTGTCCCATAACATCCCATGAAGGGATTGAGGAGAGCTTCTCACAATCCGTGAGATGTGCGCTTTCTAGTTTTACACTCACTGATTGGGACCTACAGTTTTAGACCGGTTCCGAACGGTATTTCGAGAAGCTTTTTTCATGGCTAATTACTAGATAGTGTAGCCGTTACGAAGCGAGGTGACCGCCGTCGAAAGGAATTTAAGGTGGTCAGAGCAGGGATCGAACCCAGGATCTCACGTACAAATTCACATTTAACTGATTTCAATTCGAAAATCATATTCAAATTTGAGATCGATTTTCATGTATGAAAATCTTATTAAGTGTAAAACATTTATTTATAAAATAATTTTATTTTTTAATTCTTAATTAATTTTCAACTTCTTCTATTTCAAGTCATAAAATCATTTTGAAATATGAATAAAAAATTGTTTGGAATTGACGTTTAGACCTTATTGAATTATAAAATCGTATTTGAGAATAGAAATCATGTTTCTTAATTCCAAAATTTCAAGAAAATTCGAAAATTACATAATTTATTATTAATTTGTTTAAGGATATTAACACATTTCTTAAGTTTTAATTCAAAATTTTTTTTATCGGACTTCCAAAATACCGACTACATTTCGACACGGATGCGATCATTAGACCCCAGGCTTATTTCGTCAATTAATACTCACAATGCGAACTGCGCTTAACATTCATTTCAAATGTAGAATAACTTAAGATTCAGTAAAAAGAAAATAAATTAAAAATACTATAACATCTTTATCAATTGTGGACTTTCATACATATTCATATTCATAGCCGTTATCTTCGAAAACAGTAGCGCCTGGTGGTACCTCCTCTCAATGGCGCTTAATTGTGGCGTAATTTAAAAGAAATTATTTCTATCGGTGTTAGAATTGGTTATGGACTTGACTTAAATTTGCATATCAATATTTGTTTGTTTATTTATGTAGTTTCTATCTCAAATCGAATTCAGTTTTTTTGCGTTATTGCATCACCCAGCATATTCCAGCGATGAGTAGTAGGTACTAGTTCAAATAGACATACGAGTATCTCTTTTTGGCGGTACTAGTCGGTGTCAATATATAGAAATTTCGGATAACCAAATGAGCTCACGAGAGATTCAAAGCGATAATACAAATTATAGTGACATTTACGTCGTCGCTTGTACTGGTTGTTGCGTTGAATCTTCTTCTTTTTTTTGATAAAAAAAGCACGTTGTGTTCCGCTGATCTCAGATGTTGGCGCTGGCGCTTTCGACAGCAGAGTGCGGCTCATGATATTGTTGTTTTTCTAATAAATTATTGAAGGCGCGTTGGTTTGTATATGTATCTAGCAGATACCAATTATGCAGTATGTGGAAGTTGTGTGTGGGCAATATTCCATACGACGACGTATCATATTTTTAATTTATGTTCAAAATTTAAATCTACATACAAGTCATGGGATTATATTTATGCGTAATTAACCGAAATTTAGATTAGAATCAAAAACTTATAGAGATTACAATGTAGACTTTCGTAAAGTTTATGTATCAACAAACATTTTTAGTTCAAGTTGAGTGACAATGACCCTGAAATATATTTTAGAGGGGGACGAAAATGCTTAAACATTTCAAATGTGACATCAATATTATCAGTTCATGTGAATTGACGTTTGCATCTCGTGGTTTGCACTCATAAAGTGTGGGTGGGACTGGACTGATAAATTTTATTCGAAATTAACATTACAGTTAACTAACCACTAACTACAACCAATAATCTACATACATATGTGTGTACACTAGGGTGCCCCACCAATAAAATTTTTTTTTTTGCTCAAGCTTTATTTGAAAGCTTATAGGGTAAGGTATTTTTGAAATTTTTTTCAGATTTTTCAGAAGAGGTTTAGAGGTCGCACATGTAGAATTTCTCCCAAAAATCGGGTATACCGGACGTTTTTTGAATTTTACTTCAAACTCGGACAATAACCACGATTTTCTTAGATTTTAAGTCAACATTTTTAAAGCAAACAGTCCAAACTTTTATTGTATACCTATACACAAACCACCAGTTTCGGCAATGAGTTTGCTCAATAGGGTACCACGTATTAATTATTTCCGTAAATTTTGTAAGTAACGCTTTATATGTTTTAAAATTCCTCTGAAAATGTAAAACACTAATGATGCGCTTTAAAAGACGTATAAATTCCAAGTATTTTTGTAAAAAAAACATTTTGAATTTACGGTTACTGTTCCAGAGTTATACTATTTTAAAGCCTTTTACCCATTGTATGAAACTAATAATATTATAATGTGTTTGCTATTTTTGCATCGGATTTGCTTTAAATTTCTATGAAAATTTAAAATACTAATGATGCACTTTAAAAGATGGGTAAATTCCAAGCAATTTTTTAAAATAAATTTTGAATTTGCAGTTACTGTTCCAGAGTTATGGCACTTTAAAACGCTTTACCCATTGTATGAACATAATAACATTATAAACTGTATTTTCCCATCGGATTTGGTTTGAACATTGTATTATTGAAAAAATATACATGCGCTAAGTAACGACAAAGAATTACACGTAGCAAAAATTGGTCCCGGCAACATATTGCAGCAACCATATATATGATTGCTTGCAAACATATATATGTTTCCTGCAATATGTTGCTGGGCCGTGTTTTTCTGCGTGTAACTCTTTGTCATTACGTAGCGCATGTAGATTTTTTCATGAATATAGTGTTTAGAGCAAATCCGATGAAAAATTGCCAAAGAGTTTATTGTATTATTAGTTTCATACAATGGGTAAAGATTTATAAATTGGCATAACTCCGGAATACCAACAGCAATTTAAAATTTTTTTCAAAAAATTGCTTGGAATTTATACGACTTTTAAAGTGCATCATTAGTTTTTTTAAATATGCATAGGAATTTTAAAAGTTATAAAGCGTTACTTACAACGTTTATGCAAAATTTAGTGCGACGATGTTCTGTTCATTCAGTTTAATAAAAAAACCTGCAATTTGATTCCAAAAAAGAATGAAACCAAACGTAAGGTCTGGCAACTCTGTTGCAAATCGAAATTTGGAAATACTAAGCTTGTTTTTTTATTCTCTGCTAAACTAATTTTTCGACGACTTTGTATGGAGTGCCGCTTAAAATCGCTTAATATCGCTTAGTTCCCCATACAAAGTCGTCGACAAATTAGTTTAGCAGGAATAAAAAAATAGGCTTACTGTTTCCCAACATTCAGGTATAACGAGATTTCGAAGTTTTCGCGATTTCAACCGACCAAACATATGTTTTTTCGTACAAAAATCAGCTGCTTATGGAAATAAAATTCCGAAAACTACGAAATCTTCGTATAACTGAACGAAGCTTTACTGTGGATGCTTGTGATAACAAACACATGGAATATTTTATACAAGTTCTAATCAGGGGGATTCTATGGCACAGCTGATCGAAAAGGTACTAAGCCGATGATGGAGAATGAGAGAGCAAAGAAGACAGGAACTAATTTTAAATAGCGTTTACTGATACTAATGACAGCTAAATTATGTTTTATGTTGTTTGCATTGCACGAAAATACGCATTCCCTTTGATTTCTGTCCGTTTTATGTCCAACGAAAGTGTAAAATTGGTAAAATACAGCAGCAAATAAAACTCGACGAAATGGTAGAAGGCATGAAGAGGCATTGAAGAGAGTAATCGAAACTCTTAAGTATTACTCTATGTTCTAATGCTCGAAAGTTCGAATGCAAGGAAAATCTTAAAAATAGATGCAAAACTACCAGGAATAACAGGTAAGAGGGTTCCTTTACTAAAAAAAATGGTTTCCCATTACATCCCATGAACGAATTGGGGAGAGCTTCTCACATCCAGTGAGCTGCGCGCTTTCTAGTTTTTTACTCACTGATTGGGATCTACTGTTTTACACCAATTCTGAACGGTATTTTTGAGAAGCTTTTTCATGGCTTATTACTCGATAGTATCGCCGTCACTAAGCGAATCCACGTTCTCATGCACAATAGCCGCGCACACTACCATTGCACCATCGACGGCCACATTTGGCCCTTAGTTCTTCGAAAATGAAGATGGAAGTGTTGTAACCGTAAATGGAGAGCGGTATCAGTTTATGATAAAACATTGTTTTCGTCCTGCTCTGGAGAACAGACCGGAGAAGTGGTTTCAGCAGGATGGAGCAAGTGCCCACACTGCCCGAGACACAATGACACTTTTAGTCAAAGTTTTGGAGAATGAAATTTCCAGGTATTCGGAAATTACTTGACCAGGGCGTTAGCCAGATTTGTCAGCACCCGACTATTTTTTTTTTGTGGAGTTATTTGAAGAAGCGACTATATGTGAACAAGCCCGAGACAATCCTTGAACTCAAGGCCAACATTGTTGCAGAAATTCAAACACTACAGCCACAAACTTGGAAAAATGTTATGGAAAATGTTCTAAAGCGAGCCCATCATTGCGAAGCTGAAAATGGGGGTTATTTAAGTGACATTATTTTCCTTAGTTAGTGTAAAAAATTTCCATTTTGTATATTTTAAATCTGAAAAAAAATAAAAAGAATATAAATATAAACGAAAAAGTTATTAAATTTTTAAACCCCATGATGACTTTTGGGCCACCCCGTAGATATGTAGATCGAAAGCTATATTAAGGTTTACCGCGATTACGCAGGTTTCAGCTTTACATTCGCATAAACAGCTGATTTTTGTACGAGAACAAATACATAAATCTTAAAATTTTCGAAATCGGGATATACCTGAACGACACTGTAAGGTGCCCACCAACAACGCCAACAAAAGTCACAAAATGTCATCAAAAAATATTAAATTATTTTCGTAACACAAAAATTAACAAAGATTCTGTTACCACATATCTTTGATTTACCTTGCAAATATTTTATTTACACTAATTCCTCTACGCGCTCCATTTTATTTTTAACAAATGTCGTGTTGCTTTAGGTTGTTAACAAAATGAAAATTCCGGTCCCAAACAATTGTTTTCGTACAAAATAACTTTGGCGTAACAACCCTGTAGTTGATTTTGCATATGAAATTTTCGCAGAGCTGAATACCAAGCAAATGAAAAGTGAGCGAAAGTTTTTATACGCGTACTTCTTATAGGCCCGTATTCAGTTTTAGCGAAATTGTCATAAGAAATTTTGTCATTTATCTCTAAACGGAAAATTTCGTTACAGAGAGTTACCACATATCTCTGATTTACCTTGGAAATATTTCATTAGTAATTCATCTTTGCACTCCATTCTATTTTTAACGCATGTGGTATTTCCTTTGTTTACTAAAATAATCCAAATGTCAAAATTCTGGTCCCAAATAATTTTCGTACGAAATAACTTCGGTGTAACAACCCTGTACTTGATTTTGCCTACGAAAGATCTGAGTACCAAGCAAATGAAAAGTGAGCGTAATTTAGGCAACGAAAATTTCATAGAAACTGACTACCGGGATTTTAATACTATAGGTGGCAGCGTTAGAACAGCTGATTTAATTTTTGTTGTCGTTGCGGTCGGTCCTTGTCAAATGCAAACGCATTTTGCTCTTGTACTTATATTTTTTTGTTCGGTTTTATTGTTGATATACATTGCGTTGAATTTGACAAGATCGGCCCTACAAACAAAGTACCTGTTGTTGTTGTTGCTTTCAATTACAACAACGCCTCTTGCGTCTACATTCATTACGTATTCTGCTATGAACAGATTGAAAAAGTATTGTTTTTAAATTATTTAAAATGTTTACATTTTGTTGTTGTTTTCAAAATTACTGAGGGATACAAATAGATTGCAGCAGCTCGTAAAAACAGGTCGTAAATGTATTACGTTTTAAGAAAAGTTTGTTAAAGAAAAATATATTACATAAAACAAATTATGCAGATTAAACAAGTTTTTTTTCTTTTTGCAAAAACAAAATGAAGTGAATTAAAATGATATATCAAGAATCATTTATAAACAATGGAGAACATTTGTTCAGCGTTACAAATCATTGACCGCGTGTGACCATCAAACAATGCCATTGACATTTAAGTGCAATGTCAAGATGCCGGGTAAATAAACAATTTAAAATTATCGCAAATTACACAAGATTTGCTAGAGCAGATCTGTCTCAGTCGCGAAAGCGAAATGTACGCGGTTTCGTAAATAAATATAACATAAACACATGCGACCTTATTCATAAAAAGTTATGAGGGGTTTGAAAGACGATTTTTGTATGATAAATCCTCTCTCAAACCTCTCATAACTCTTTATGAATAAGGCAGATGGAATTTTACTACTGTCATTGAAATTGCATTAATCTTAGTTAAACTGACTGTTTAAGGAATATTAATATTAACATATTAAGTTTTCTACGATCTTCGATTGAAATTCTTCTTATTATTGAAACGAGCTTAAGATCATTTATAAGTATTGCTTATTTGTTTCCCATATTTCGTCTCCATATTGGGCGACTTCTTCAGGGAAGACTTCTTCAGGGAACAGGAAAATTTCTTTGCGCCTTATTCCTAAAAAGTTGTGAGAGATTTGAGAGTTTTAAAAAATTTTTTTTTTTGTATGATACACAGTGTGACCTTTTTAGAATTTTTGCTGCTAAATTTAGCATTATTTATTTTGATTTAGTCCCAAATTTTCCATTTAGCATCTGGCATTTTTTTTTAGCATTGTTTTGAAACCTTTGCTGTCTGATGTACAAAGAGTAAATAAAATGTTTGAAAGTAATGATGTTGACCCTACACACTCTTGCTATCAGAACTATACGATCTTTGAAGAGAGCTCTGCTACCAAATAGTTTTAAAATCTGACAATTTTGATGCCATAAATTAATTTTTAGAAGACTTTTTTTTCCAAAGTCGTATTTCAATTACAATTTTGAAACATTTTTAAAATCAACAAAAGATGTAACTAAATTTTTGTGTTCCTTAATACTTATACACTCCGGTTCACTTATTTAAAGGCACTAAAAATTCCATATTTAGCAGCCTGTATCTTTTGCAATTTGTAACCGCTTGCAGAATTTTAAAATGGAAATGGAAGCTAGACATCTTGAGATATGAAGAAAATCATGACAATAGTGGTTTCTGAACTAAAGAACTTTTTTGAGCAATTTATAACAAAAAATGCCAAAAACGGAATTTTTTTTGTTCACTAATTTTAATGAAAAACAGATTTTCTTGTTTTTTAATGTATTTTCCTTTCTTTAAGAACTATTAGTAAAGGGGACAACCCCCTTTGTCTTTAATAACTTCAAATATACGAGTTTTCATTGAGAGATAAAGAGAATTTATGTAATCCAACGAAATTTGATTCCAAGCATCCAGGGTGGCCAGTCAATAATATTAACATTTTGGCTTGCAATGAACTCCTTTACTATTCTGGCGTTATGTATAGGGGCATTATCCTGTTGCAATATCCAAGATATGGGACCAAATGGTTCACTGAACTTCGGAAAAGCCGAATCCAATAACGTTTTATAGCCAGTAATTTTTTCACTTTAAAATTCAAGATAGATGGTGCCATAGTACATAATAGCACCCCACACCATAACGCCGCCCTCTCGGCTGTAATGTCGGTTCAAAAAACGCTTTTCTTTGCGCAGATCATGGAAATATTAGTTATAGCCATCAGGCCCATCCAAATCAAACTTCTTCTCATCCGCAAATACAACGGTTCTCCAGTCATTTATATGACCTCTTGGCTGCGCATCCCATACCATGTAGTCTCTTGCGAATTGAAGCCGCTTTTCCTTACGAGGAGCATTAAGTTACGGTTTTTTTTTTGTAATTGCAGGTATTTAAGATAGTCACAGCTCTTAATTACTCTGCGTACTGATGACTTGCTCGCTTCCACTACAGCTTGAACTCTTATTTTTGACAAGGATAAGGCAGAATTAGAAGCAATTCTGCTGATTTTTCTTTTCTCATACGTAGATAAAGACAATGAAATTCTTCCTTTAACATTTTTTTCCTTTCCCCTCGGGGTCCTTGATGTAATTGTCGACAACTGTTGGGCTCCGTCCAATTTTTTTAGCTATTGCGCGGTTAGAATATCCTTCAGAAGGGTAAACATCGATTTTAGTTTTTTCCGATACATTTAAACTCTTGTTTTGCCATTTTGACTCGTAAAATGATTAACATGTAATAAATTGTAATAAACAAACGCTCCCTACAAAAAATCTTTGCCTACTTTAAAAATAATAAAAAAAATAATAAAGTGCATTTATTCAAGTGAACCAAAGAAAAAATAGTACATTTTTTGACTTTGTTTTATAAATTGCTCAAAAAAAGTTCTTTAGTTAAGAAACCACTATTGTCATGATTTTTTGATTTATATCTCAAGATATCAAGCTTCCATTTCCATTTTAAAATTTGCCAACGGTTACAAATTGCAAAAGGTACAGGCTGCTGAATATGGAATTTTTAGTGCCTTTAAATAAGTGAACCGGAGTGTAGTATACTATTGAATAAAATATTTGTTGGTGTTTATTTAATCGATTTTTTTATTCAACTGAATTAAAACGTATATGTATGGAAGCACAAGAGACGTGTTATGAAAAAGAAACTCGTTATAAAGGATATAGAAATTAAAAAGAAATTTTTATATTTTAGCATTAATTTTTAGCATTAAAAGAACAAATTTAGAATTTTTTAGCATTATTTTGGAACCGATTTAGCTAAAAAAATGTTTTAGATCTGGTCACACTGATGATACATCGTCTCTCAAACCACTCATAACTTTTTATGAATAAGACATTTTATATTTAATTGTCAAGCCTCATATTCAGTTCGTATGAAATTTCTATTGCCATAAGGATTAGACGTGTAAAAAATAACAAAAGTTTCGTTCACTTTTCATTTGGAAAATTTTAGTAAGCAACATCAATTACAGGGTTGTTATTCCAAAAATATTTCGTACGAAAACAATTGTTTGATAATTGTTCGGAACTGGAATTTTGAGATTTCGATCATTTTAACAACCAAAAATAACATCACATGCGTTAGAAATAAAATGCGCAAATGTGTGTTCTTTTAACCAGACTTTGCATAACATTTTGACATATTACGGGTGTTATTTCTCCAACGACAATTGACATGTCTGGGCTTTCATCAACATTGTCTCTCACTGCAGCACTATTTTGTGCCGTCGCTACGAGTTCGGCCCCACTTTCACTTTATCTCCCAGTATACGAGTATACACAGTTTAAAAATTGTTTACAATAAACCTAAAAAATTCCGCAAAATTCTTCGCGTTTTTACAATTAAACGATTATTTAGATAAAATATTGTAATATCTTCAACACATTGTTGGTACGTTAGATGTTCCAAATGAATTGTTATCGACTGCTCTGCACAACTGCCAAATACAAAGTGACAAATGTCAACCAAACAGAACTGGCGGTCAAAAAACATCTGCCTGGAACATAAAAACACCAGAATATTTACAAACCCGTCATAACTAACCAGACCAACCATCCCGCTTTTCAATGTCTCATCCCGCCTTAAGCCCGGTATTCAGTTTTTATGAAATTTGCATTGCCATAAGAAGTACGTGTATAAAAAATAACGGAAGATTTCATGAACCGAAAATTTCACTCGCTTTTTGGTTGTTTGGTACTCAGTACTATTACTTGGTACTATTTCGTACGAAAACAATTGTTTGATAATTGTTTTGGACCGGAATTTTGACATTACGATAATTTTAACAATCAGAAGTAACACCACGTGTGTTAAAAATAAAATGGAGTGCGTAGAGTAATTATAAATGAAATATTTGCAAGGTACTAAATCAAAGATAGGTGGTAACTCTCCACAACAAAATTTTCTGTTTAGAGATAACGGTGCGTTTACACGGGACAGTTTGAGACAAGATAGTTGAGAATATGTATTAGGGTGGTATTCTACAAGTCGTGAATCAGTCACTTCGCGTTACTTTTGTCGTTTTGGTAGTTTATAAAACATTACAGCTGTTCGGTGACTACCTGCGTTGAGTTACGTTATTTAATGTGTAGTTCATAAAACGCAGCGCAACGTTTTTGATCACTTCAGCTGTCAAATTGAACACGCCACAGTTCTTCGCGTTAGTTGAAGAAATTACAGATTTAAAGAAAAATGTCGATCGAGGATAGGCAGATCGAAGTATTTTGCAGTTCATTGCTTATAAGTAGTTGCCAATTTTGGCTGAAATGCATTCGACGGATAGAGCTCAATTTTTTTTAAATAATTCAAAATTATGTTGTTTACGCACTGAAATTCTTATTTACAATAATAAAATTAGAAATGGAAGGTTCAAATAAATAATGTGTTATAATTATATTTATAAAAATTATAGACATCAGTTGATGTTGACAATAATAAACAAGAGAACCAATACATTACAATCAATACATACCGCCAAATGGCACGTGTTTTTGAAAAGACAACTAATTTAATATAGATGGGGAAATTTATTGGACATTGACCCCCAAAATAACATAGGGTTTTTACACATTTTATGTGAATATTGTTGGTATTTGCAGTATTATAAATAATAGCAATCTTAAAATCTGTTGATCTACTGAAATAGAGCTAAATTTTTTTTCATTCTTTTTCATTCTGAGCATTTCACTCAAGATACATTTTTCTGATCTATAATTGTTTATTTTAGTTTGGCAACTCTATAACCCGCATATGTCAGTGACAGCTTTCGTAAACAAACGCAAGCGCGAAGTGATATATGTATAAACTACCATTTTTTTACTTTGGCGTTCGCGTTGGCTTTTGCGTTTACGTTCACTTTCGGGACTTTTAGAATACTACCATTAGTTGTCACAAACAGAAAAATTGTTTGCGTGACGTACGCGTCCAGTCAGTTATAAAGACAGTATGTTTTAACCAACCGCCGACAGTGTCGTTTCGTTAAATTTCGTGCTCTGATTGCCATTGCGTTTTGCCTTACTTCTCCAAATTACAATGAAACTGATGTACTCTGCAAAATTAGACATGTATTCCTGTTTATATGTATGTTTGTATTGTCAAACAAATTTCAGTAAAAGATACCAAAATTTTCAAATACAAATATATTTCCCAATTTCTAAGGTCGTTTGCGATGTTTTGCTTTTTTCTCAAATTACTACGAAACGTCACCGATCTGGCCCGTGGCTGAACTAGTAGAGGTTAACGCAGTAGGATTTGTTGTAATTGTGTGCACCAACAACAGGCATTTAGTTTTTGTTTCATGACTCTTAGCGTCAAATTCAACACAAATACATATGAACAAACACAGTAAACAAAAAAGTACAACAACAAAATACACTGAATTGGACAGATAGGGTCATAAGAAAGCAAAATCAGTTGTTCTAATGCGCCAACCTGTACTAGTTCAGCCATGAACTGACCGCTTATGTCAAATCGCTTGCCGAAGTTACTGTCGTTGAAAAATCAGAGACAGTGGCAAAACTGTGCCGTGTAAACGCCTGGTAAGTGACAAAATTTCTTACGAAAATTTCTCAAGAACTGAATACGATTCGATTCGATTTACGTCAAATAACCGACCGCACCACGAATAGTGTGAAAGCAAATATCAGATGAGAAAAATGGCAGCTCTATATGACATTCCTCTATGAAAACTAATTTCAAATAACACAGATGTCGCCGGCTTCAAACGCCGGTTAAAACGAAAACTTTTCTTATTGTTATTACATAGTTACTTGTTTGTTAATTATCTGGCATTTTAAAAATAAAAAAGGCGAATTAAATAAATGTTAACAAATCGCAAAAGTATATGTATATGTATTTTATTTTTAAATCTAATTTATACTATTTTAATTTTTATATCTTATATATTTTGGTGTTAACTCATTTAATAAAAATAAAAAATTCCGCTTTTTTGTTAAAATCCCGCTTTTTAATTTGTGTCATTACTTAAAATGTACAAATTTTTAGTAGAGACAACAACCTATTTTTGCTGAGTTAAAAAATGTATGAAAATTTCCAATAATAGACGTATTCACACGGGGGCTCTATGACGAAATGATATAGGAAATAACGACAGATTTTTACTGCGGATAGAAATGGTCCTTGGTTATTATTTTTAAGCAAAAAATTAAAATGTTTAAGCAATATTTTTAATTGTGAACTTTTTGTAGTTAGGGTGTCAACTCACGCCAAGTACTTGGGCGTGATTCTAGACCCTAAACTATCCTGGAGGCGTAACATGGAGCACCGCGCACAGAAGGCAACCGTTGCGTACTACGCTTGTCGGAAAATGTTCGGAAGCCGGTGGGGTCTCCGACCGAAAATGGTGCTATGGATGTACACTAACATAACCAGGCCAATACTCTCCAATGGAGCAATGGTATAGTGGCCTATCGCAGGGAAGACATCCACCATGAAACTGTTGCATAGAGTACAGAGATCAGCTTGCATCGGCATAACAGGGGCAATGAGGACGTGTCCTGCTGAAGCCCTTAATGCAAGGCTTCATATTATACCAATCGACTTTCACATCACAGCTAGTGCGGCCTGGAGTGCCACCCGACTGTCAGCTTTCACAGTATAATAGAGTGGGATACAGGGGAACCACTTACAGGTTTTGACACCAAAGTATTTACGGACGGATCCAAAACGGAATGTGGAACCAGCTCGTGTGTCTTCTCCGAAGAGGCAGGCCTCAATTTATCATTCAAACTCCCAGACAAGTGCAGCTTTTTCCAAGCGGAGGTACTGGCCATAAAAGAAGCCTGCGCCGCACTTATACTACAGCGAAAAACAGAGCGCATTGGAATATTTGCAGAGAGCCAAGCGGCTCTCCTATCACTTAAATCTTACAACACTGCATCGAAACTCATTAGTGAATGTAGGGAAAACTTGTCGAGCTAGGTCGGCTGGCCAATGTAGTTCTTACTTGGATACCAGGCCATAAGGGTCTCCTAGGGAACGAAAAGGCAGACGAACTAGCTAGGGCAGGATCCTCTTCCACCGAATTCCACATGGTGTCAGTCGCAACGCCTATAGGGTTGGTCAAAAGAGGTATTTTCCTGCATTACCTTGAACGAGCGAATACCAGATGGGATATGACGGAAACGTGCCGTATATCCAGAAACACATGGCCAGAATATAACAGTCACCGGACTATCTCCCTGATTAGCCATAATCGGGGAGACATATCTAGGCTAACTGGCGTGCTGACCGGGCACTGGTCAATCGGTAATCACGCAAGACGGCTGAATCTTCCATACAATGACCACTGCCGTGCCTGCGAAGACGCAGAGAAGGAGGAGACGGTGGAACATCTCCTCTGCAGTTGTCTGGCTCTAATGGGTAGACGCCTAAAGACTATAGGTCGTATCTTCCCACACAACCTCACTGAGATACACGAGATAGATCTAGGGGATCTAAAGAGGTATCTCCGTTTAACAGGCTCGATATAGACACGGTACTTTGGACGTTCCGGAGTGATGTGGTATGCAAAACGGTGTCTCAAGACACTAATTGGTGCTGAATAGTATCTTTAGCAACAATGAAAACCTACCTAGGGTGCGAAATGTACGAGTATTTATTCGGAACAAAACATTTCATTACATTTTTAATTAATTTCATGGCCTCAGTCCGTCGTTTAGCTTTGTTTCAAAAAATATATGTGTCTAATTTTGACAGTAAAAATATTTTAAGAGCGACATTTTCAAGGAAAAACGTTTTAAATTTCGAAAGAAAATATTAAATTAATTTTATCTATTCCATTGAAAGAGTGTATGTGTGTGTTGGCTTTTATTCTGAACTTTATTACATATTATTTTCGTATTATTTATACATGAGTCAGGTGTGTGATGGAAATCGAATGATTTAAATCGTGTTTGATTTGACATAACAATGATGCTGTTTCAATTAATTATTGTCTATTTGTTTGCAATTTAACCTGGTACTACATTCGTTCGCGCGAAATAGTTTTTACCACTCATATTTTTTACGTAGAGTCATTGGCCGCAACAATTCAAGGTTGCCTACAATATTTTCTGTATAATTAAAATTTGTTTAAAACAAAAAATAATGAAATTTGTTGACTAATTGAATGCAAATTGGCACATTTATCATTTTCATCAATATTCGGCAAGAATTTTTTTGTTGGTGTTTTGTAAAATTTCACGTGAAATTTTGATTTTAGTACGGTCATTTAAATAGCACGTAAGTTAAACAAAAAATAGTTTAATATTACTAATTAGGCTGCGTATGAAATGAAGCAAATTATTTGTAGCGACTAAAGTTTTGACATTAGCGGTGTGAGTAAAATTTGCATTACTCAAAATTTTAATACGTAATTTGGTTCATTGCACAATTGAGTGACAGGTTTTACTTTACTTTTGAAATTTAAGGAGCGCCAGGCCGAATATTATTGTATATTCTTAAGATTATACTTAAGTTAAAACTAAAATGTCTTTTACCAAAATTATTTATAAATTATATTAAATTATAAATTATAGTATTAAATCAAACATGAATTGTATTTTTATGAAATGGAATTAATAATGGAACTTTTATCTAATGAACTTCTTTGAAACTACAATGAATCTACTATGTTAATCTCGAAACCGTATTGTTACCACTGTTTACATTTGATTGAATATTACTGTGTACTAAATGACATTCGAACAAAACTATTATGAATGGATATTCTCGTAAGATAAATAGATAAACCAAATTAGATAAAAGCAGAAGTTTGCTGTAACGAAAAACACTTTTACATCAGCAGTCTCAAGGTGAGCATCAGTCTCTCTCTCCAAATAAAAACTCTCAACTTAAACAACTAGGATCTAATCCATTTGGTTTTAGTCTTTATTTCTTCCCCTAACCCTTCTCATACTTACATAAATTCTCAATCTCAGATTTTATGCAAGCAATAAAGAACTCATCCAATCTCCTCAGGAATTCTTGTGCCATACCAGCGGTTTGAAATACAGTCCACATCATCCACAACTCAAAGAGACTATCGCATATTGTCTCTCGCCTACTCATTTCAATTATGACACTTGTGATTAGTTTTTCAGTCAGTGATCATCTTGGTTTCGTAGTAAAATTGTGGTTAAACATCCAATTGGGTTTTTCAGTCAATGGTTAACAATGATTTAACCACCCAATGTTGGTTGGTTAACTTGTAGTCAGAAACATATGATTTTGAGAAATGTTAGATTGTATAAAATCAAGTTTCTGTTTTGAGTATTTGAACACATAGCCTAGATAGTTAAATTGGTGCACCTACATACAAATTTTTGTTAAAATGACTTCGATTTTATGCATTTATTTCATATTTCAGCTCAAAACAGTTCTTGTTTGCAATATGAATGCAAGGGTTGTCATAAATGGTAACCATATGACAGGTTACATTAACCAGAGTTCGTATTTACCCCGCCATGAGTAACCCATACACATCGTCGTGGGGAATGTGTAATGAACGTTTGCCCATTACCCGCAGGGTATGGGGAAAATAATGGGTAGCTACCCATGAAAATGAGGAATTACCCATCACGATTATCCATTACCCTCAGGGCAATGGGGAAAATAATGGGTAGCTACCCACGGCAATGGGGATTTACTCATCACGATTTCCCATTACCTTCAGGGAAATGGGGAAAATAATGGGTTTTCGAGTTATAATCACTTTTTTATTTAGCGATTTTTTTATTTTGGCGATTTTTCGAAAACAAATTCTTCCATACGAATTGGACCACTTTATGAAACCCCCTTAGAAACACACAAAAATTGGTTATTTTTCAATTGGACGCTCCGTTTCCGAGATATAGACATTTTTTCTAATTTTTTCATATTATCGATCAAAAATGGGGATAGTTACCCTGGGTAACCCATTGCCCATCGTCGTGGGCAGCTACCCATTATTTTCCCCATTGCCCTGAGGGTAATGGGAAATCGTGATGAGTAATTCCCCATTGTCGTTTGTAGCTATCCATTATTTTCCCCATTGCCCTGAGGTTAATGGGTAAACGATCGCTACTCATTCCCCACGGCAATAATAATGGGTTACCCTGGGTACCCACGAAATACGACCCCGACATTAACTCGCCACCAAAAAACAAAAGGCAAAGTTAACCTCAATTAACTTTCAATTACCATTATGTAATCCCACTTAAAACTGACCATTGGTGTAAATTTTTTACAGTGTAAAAGTATAATTCTGAATATTTCGGAAAAAGTTGGCAACGTTTCGTGGTCAAATTTCACATATTGAAAAATCATACAACTTTAACAAGCAGCTTCTAGAAAATTGCAAATTTTTCGATGGATTTTTATGAAACATGTCAAAAATAAAACACTGTAGTTCCAGTTTAACGGGTGCAAATTTGGGGAATATCGGACAACATTAAGACGTAGTGCTTTGAGGTAACAATTACAAATTTTTAAAATTACGATATCTAAACACGAATTTCCAACAAATCAGCAATTTTTCTTAATTGTTAACTTTAACCCCGAGGTACGACATGTTAACGTTGTCTGATTTAATGCAAATTTAATTTTCACCAGATAAATTGTTTCATTCTTAAGACTTAAGACAACAATAAGCTTAAAGAAAACCATTAATTTTCCGCCGGAATTTTTATGAAACAATATATCTGGTGAAAATTAAATTTGTATTAAATCAGACAACGTTAACATGTCGTACCTCGGGGTTAAAGTTAACAATATTAATTTCTTGCGAACTTTTCGTAAGAAATTTTGTAATTTATCTCTAATACAGCATTCGCACTGGCATCGATTTTCTTGATTTTGAACTTTTCGTGATTTTAACTAAAAACCAAGAAAACTTTCTTGATTTCCATACGTTTTGAGAGACGACAAATCGGGTATTTTCCATATTTGCCTGAGAATCAGGGAAAAATGATTGATTTGCTTTATGCAACGCTGTTTTATCTCACGATCTCACACTACACACGAATAGTACGTTTGTTTACAACCATTTCAATCAAGGCGCATTGATGTGGTGGTACTACTTTTTTTTGGAATACATTTGTGCTGAATTTTATTGTGGAAAAATACCAGACACAGAGAAATGATTATTGTTGTAGGCTTGGTGTGTTTGTTGTCGTAGTAACAATACCTCGTCATTGCGTCTTGACTTTCAATCGAATCAGGAAAAATCCCAATGCGAACACTTCGGATTTTGTTAGGGGACATTTGATACGAAATCGGGAAAATAGTTTGCAGTGCGAACAAGGCTAATCTAGTAGACGTTAACGCAGTAGGATTTGTTGTAGTTCTGGACACCAACATCACGGATTATGTTTTTGTTATATGACTCTAAATGTCAAATTCATCACAAATACATATGACCAAACAAAAAAGTACAATAACAAAATATGTACACTGAATTTGACAGATAGAGTCATAAGAGAGCAAAATCAGCTGTTCTAATGCGTTAACCTCTACTAGATCACCCTTGAGTGCGAATGAGCTCTAAATGTAATTTTGTTACGGAGAGTTACCACCTATCTTTGAATTACCTTGCAAATATTTCATTTATAATTCGTCTACGCACTTCATTTTATTTTTAACGCATATGATGTTACTTTTATAAATACTTATTAAAATTCGAAATGCCAACATACCAGAGCTGTAAACGAATCTTTAATTTTTGAATTAATTCGCGAATTATTCATGCACTGAATTAGCAAAATTTTGAATTAATTCTGTTCACCAAAAAAAATATTTTAATGGAATTTGAATCAATTCAAATGAATTACGCAAGAATGAATTGGAATTCAATTCCAATTCAAATGAATTTGCAAAATGAATTGCAATTCATTTTCAATTCAAATTAGAATTGGCAAAATGAATTGCAATTCATTGGAATTGAATTCATTTTCAATTAATTCAAATGAATTAGAAAAATGATTTTGCAATTCATTTTACCAATTCGTCTGTATTGAATTGATTTTGTATTAATTCAAATGAATTAGAAAAGTGAATGGAAATTTAAATTAAATTTTTGCAAAAAATTCAATAACTGCGAAAGTATTATACGATACGGAAAAAAAAGAATTTAAAATGCCAAAACGTGGATCTCTATCAGATGATAACTTTGAAAACTTATTATTGTTGGAAGTGAACTGCAAATTCAAAATTTTTTCTACAAAATTGCTTGGCATTTTTCCGTCTTTTAAAGTTCATCATTAGTGTTTTAAATTTTAATAAAAATTTAAAGCAAATCCGATGCAAAAATGGCAAACAGTTTATAATATTTTTAGGTTCATACAATGGTATAACTTTTTTAAATGGTATAACTCTGGAACAGTAACAGTAAATTAAACATTTTTTTCTACAAAATTGATTGCAAGTTATCCGTCTTTTAGAGTGCATCATTAGTTTTTTTAAATTTGCATAGAAATTTTAACAGTTTAAGAAAGTTTACCCAAAATTTACGAAAAAATTTAATACGTGGTACCTTATTGAGGAAAATCATTGCCTAAACTGGTGGTTTTGAGCACATACAATAAAAGTTTGAACGTTTAGCTTTAAAAATGTTGACTAATGAAACTAAGAAAATCGTGGTTATTGACAGAGTTTTAAGTAAAATACAAAAAACGTCTGGAATACCCGATTTTTGGGGAAATTCGACTTGTGAGACCTCTAAACCTCTTCTGAAAAAAAATCTCAAAAATACTTTACCCTATAAGCTTTCCAATCAAGCTTGAGCAACCATGAAAATCGAAAAAGAATTTTTTTTTGGGACATCCTAATGTACATACTTCTTACAGCAACGAAAATTTCATAAAACCTGAATACCGGGCTTTAACGTTGTCCAATTTTCCCCCAACGCTGTAGTATTAGTAGTAGTAGTAGTTTATTTATTTTCATTGCAAAAAATGTATACAATAGTCGTGTTTTGGTTACAAGCAAGCGATTATCGCTTGCTAAGTTGCAAAGAAAACGGCTTTTTAGCGAGAAGTCATTTTGTTCAAAAATATGAAAAATGGTTAAAAACGGTAAAAGATGTCAACATTTTGTTGTTTTAAACTTAGTGAAAATGAATCTCGTCGCTAAGTTCTCGCTAAGTCTTCGCTTAGTGCTTCATACAAAACAAGCGAATATATAAGCAAGCGTTGTAACCAAAACACGCTTAATGTGTGTACAAAATAATTTGGTTAATAAGACAAATAAATAAGGTTGTTTGTAGTTTATACATAATGACTATAACATATTGTCGTCAGTCAGGCTATTAAACTAGTATACAATCGCTTATACTGAATAACAAAATTTCCTTATTGTTCTTAATAATTATATTCATTAATTAATTGATTTCTGTATTCCATACAATATTTTAATATTTCGCTAGTAATTTCCTTCCTATAATTTTACCATCAAGCATATTTATAACATTAACTACATCTAGTAATATTTCTTTGAAAAATAGCTTTCGCAACTCTTTAAAAACTGGGCAACAGCGTAGAAAATGAACAATGTTTTCGATTTCTCTCTCATATTACAGAGCGAACATAATCTGGATGTATTGACACCGAATCTGCTATTGTTTAAGATTCTTGTTGTCTCAAGTGCAACATTATTCCGCACGACGGTCCTTCAATTTCAACACCAAAACTTCCACAGCTTTATGACCCGAATTTAGTTCCTGCGAAATGATCGTAAAGCCCGGTACTCAATTTTTATGAAATTTTCGTTGCCATAAGAAGTACATACGTCTATAAAAAAATACAGTAAATTTCATGAACCAAAAATTCCGCTTTCTTTTCATTCGCTTGGTACTCAGCTCTTTGCGAAAATTTCGTTAGCAGAATCTAGTACAGGGTTGTTACGCCAAACATATTTCATACGAAAACAATTGTTTGGGACCGGAATTTTGATATTTCAAATATTTTAATAAACAAAAATAAATGCGTTGTTGGAATTATAGGCCTTTCAGTTAGGGATCTTCGATCGATACTAATTCGCACATGTGAATTGCAGAATTGAGTTTGTATATATACGATTGATGATCAACCGATGGTATCAATTCAGTCACAGTAGTTAGGCATCTGATGATGAACTTGTCACGGAGTTCGAAACTAGTCATGCCAATGAGTATGTGTTGAACTGAATTGTCTATTATTTCCAAAAAAAAACTAACCATTTTTCAATTAGAAAAATGTTCATGACTGTAAGCTTGTAGTATGAATTTCTCATACATTAACCAAAAAATAAATGAAATATTTGCAAGGTAAATCAGAGATATGTGGTAACTGTCTGTAACAAAATTTTCCGTTTAGAGATAAATGACAAAATTTGTTACGAAAATTTCTCAAGAACTTCAAAAACGATGTACAAGTAGACAGTCAAAATTTCTATTCACTCAAATGCCAACAAACAAAACGAGTGAAACTCTAGTACTTCTCTACTCTCTCTCTCTTACTCTCTTCATTGAATATTTCAATACACGAGCAGCTTTTTGATAGTATTATTGTATATAACTATACAAATTCCAACCATGTTGAAGTAAAATTACATAAACTATGCAAAAAGTATGAAATAAGCAAGATATGACGCGAGAGAGAAATGCGTTTGAGTGAACTCCTAGTACTTTTTGGTTCTCTTTTACCAGGGTTGCCAAGTTGCGCACATCTTCTGGTCGTCTAATTGTAAATCGTCTTTGAGAACTGCATGCGGGGCTTAAGAAGTTTTGTCATTTGACTCCAAACGGAAATACAAACTTTTGTTTGCAGGGAGTTTCAACCAATCTCTGATTTTCCTTGCAAACATGTATATCATGATGCAATTAATCAGGTGATAGCAGGAGGATTGTGTATGTATTAGTAATACAGAGTTCTGTCAAACTCAGTTGATTTTTTTATATTTTTCTTTCTTTCTTTAATTGTACAAACAACTTCTCATTTAATTAACTAAATTAGTATGTGGTCAAAGTGGATTTGTATCGAATTTCTTGAAATCTGTTAAGTATTTATTAAATAAACAAACAAATTACATAAAATTTGACAGAACTCTGTATAACGATATGAAAAAAACTTCGATCAGCTGTTCTTATAACACAACCTCATATTTCAACCATGATGTACATATGTATATCATGAATATGTATATTTTAACTTTGCACTCCATTTTGTTTGTCAAAATGATCGAAACGTGAACATTTGGCTTGTAAACAATTATCCCACAATTGTTTACGTACGAAAGAACTTTGTCATAACAACTCTGTACTTGAATGTGTTTACGATATTTTCTCAAAGGGCTGAGTACCAAACCAAAAGTGAGCGAAATTTTCCGTTCATGATTTTTTCGTTACTTTTTATACACGTACTTGTTATGGAAATGCAAATTTCATAAGAACTTAATACGGGGCTTTATACAAAACAAAACTTCACCGAAATGTCACATGTCATTTTATTTCAAATCAATTGATACCCGTCACATATGCGTTTATTTATTTTATTTTGAAATCAAATATTCCTCTATCGAAACAAATTTTCTTTTTTTTATATTTAATTTATTAATACTAATTGTATAGGTATTTTTTTAATTCTATTTTTTTCAATGGCCTTGACTCGGTTTGTTGACATTTGAGCGAAATGCCAAAAAGCCGGTAAAATATTTCGTTTTGTTTGTGTGACTGACGACTGTGATTTTTAACCATCATTGCAAATAACTGGTTCACAATTTTCTTTGAATTTTCTACCATTCTGAGAAATGTTTGTAGAAAAACACATTTAGTTTTTCCTTTAACACAATTTTGCAAAAGTTTATAAGTACAATCCCCCACTATTAATGTGTGCAACAGTCAAGAGCAAAACAACAAATAAATAACAAACATTTAGTTGCTTCTTCTTCTGCTTGATATTTGTTACGAACTTATTTTAAAAAAAAGAGTGCGCAATAAATTCTATATATACGTATGTACCACAAAACGACGGAGGCAGAGCACAATTAAGGCGTCAACCACAACGCCGACGTCAACGAAAGCAGATAGTATTTGTTTGCGCCAGAGAAATGCTTATACAAAATCAACAACAATAACGAAATATATAAACATAAACAAGAGCAGCAGCCAGCACAACAACTCTTTTTGAAACAGTCACCACTAAAAACAATAACAATCTAGGGTAGAAGAGAGAAAACCAAACAGACAGAACACGCCATTGAAAAATCCCACCCAGAGAATGAGGAGGAGTGTTGCATTGAATATAATGCGATGAGTGAGAGCAGCACCAGAGAAAGCAACCAGCCGCTAACCTCGTCAATACTACTCGTACAAACGACGACAACACCACGTCAATAAAGCGTCGCTGTTGTTTATTTCGCCGGGTACGACTAAGACGCCACAATATATCTGAGTATTCTGGCACGTTCGCCAGCCATATAAATACCGGCTGCTTTTGGCCGAAAGAACAACATTTCACCAACGACTTTCAGTCAGTTAGTTAACGGAAAGCGCATTAAACGCTTAACTCACAAACAAACCCTGGCCCCCACAATTTAAAGAATTTTTCAATTCTTAGTGTAAAATTGAAGTGATATCTAAATAATATTTAGTCAAAGGCAATTTAGAAGAAAAAATAACAGTGTTTGAAACCAAAACATTTAATCAAAATAAAAATTAAAACAATTTCACCAAGTGAAATATATAATTTAAAAAAATAAAGCAAATTAAACAAATTATTTCGTGTTAAAAAAAATTTAATTTAAATTACAAGTCAATATGTCTGCTTCACCTACTGCCCGTCAAGTCCTCAGCATCCCTCATCAGAAGACGAAGAGAATAACCATTTCCGATCCCATTCAAATGCCGGAAGTTTATTCATCAACACCTGGCGGAACCTTGTACTCAACGACACCTGGTGGTAAGTTTACGAAATTACATATGACACATGCAAATGTAAAACCTTAACCCCAATAACAGAATAATAACAAAAACAAAAATTCAAGAAAAAGTGAAATTTCAAGTGCAAATGCAAGAAAGTGAAAATGATTTAAATTTAGTACAATTTCAATACGCTACAGTTTGAAAATAGAAAAGTTAACCTTGGGTAGGTAAACAATGAGATATACATATAAAAATACATGTGTCAGACAGAATTACAGAATCGAAATTTGACAATTCAAGGGAAAATATCAAATTAGAGACTGCGAAGTACTGAACGCCTTGTCATCGAAATCTCGTGTAGGGAGATTGCGTTCAAAAAGACATTTGTTTATCAGGAAAATAATCAACTGTCAATTTACTCGAAATCTCTAAATGAAAGAATCCTTCTGGAATGTGAATGCATCAGAACACATTAATTTCAATTTAAGGGAAAATGAAAAGAAATGTACAAAATTGTAAGTAGCCCAATAATTTGAAAGATATTTAGTTTTGAAAGATAAATTCTCTCTTTAATTTTCTTAGTTTCCTTCCTTTTAGCATTCATTTAATATTAAAGATCATTTCCAATTTTAAAATTAAAAGATAACCTTTTAATTCAAAACATTTTGCTATTTTTACTACCGAAATTCCCATTCAATTAATTTGCAGGAAATCCTCATTAGATTTCATCATAAATTAGTTCAACATTTATCAGGTGATTAACCTAATTAGAGATTTATGTACGAAAACAAACACAAAAATAGCTGACGAAATTTCGAAATTAAATTTCTGATTTTCGAGTATGAAATGAAGTGATAACCTTTATTTTCTTTAGAAATTCCTCAAAAGAATGCACAATTAGGTCAAAATTTAACGTGCGACTTAACCTATTTAAAAATGTTAATGTACAAATAATTGCTGATGCAATTTTTAGACAAAATTTCTTATTTTCGAATAAATAGATAACGTAAATCGTTTTGGAAACAAAGACTTGCTGTGGCCAAAAAAAAAATTAATTTGTTTTGATATAATAAGTATTTAATTCAAACGTTTTGAATTTCAAAAGAATTTTAAAATAAATTTCAAACATTTGCAAACACAAGTTCGATAATAATGTTTTTTAAATTGAAACTAAAGTGAAGAATATATTTGTGAAATCACGAGCATGGACATCGTTTATCGTTGACATTTATTGCCCTTCTACAGCCGTTCATGTAATCAAAATAAGAATGCAATCGATCATGCACATAAAAGATTAGGAAAACATTTTTTTCGATTTCATCAGACAGATAAAAATGTCACGATAATGAATGACAAGTCTGTTGTCCACTTAAGACAAAATATGTGTCAAAGAATTATAAATATTGCATTAAAAGAAAATATTTTGATTTAGATTTTTTCTTATACTTATATATCTTAAAATATTCGAATTTTACAATTTCGAACTGCATTCGAATTTTACAATTTCGAACATCATTCGAATACGGTTTTCGAACTTCATTCGAATACGGTTTTCGAACTTCATTCGAATTTTACAATTTCGAACTTCATTCGAATACGGTTTTCGAACATACGAAATGTGAACCTTTCAATATTAAAAATAACATTATGAAACTGATGTGACAAATAAGTAGGATCTGAAGAAAACTTATCAATGTGAACACCTGTCATCCGATAATTTTCTATATAAATACAGTTATCGATAACTAGAGTCACACAAACCGGTCAGATAAATTTGATATATTAAAAAACTTCATTCAAATCAATAAATAATCAAGAATTATATAACAATTTTAAACATAAAAATTGTTTCAAGGAATATTTGAATGCAATTAAATTTTTTTTTTGTTGGGTTTTTATTTTGTAATTTGTTTGAAAGAGAACACAACAGCAATGTTCCTACTAATGTACGATTCGAGCATGTTGCTTAAGCGAACCACACACTTGTCAATCATGAGCATGAACATCAATCATGAGAGAGAAGACAGTGGAAGTTTACCGCCCTTCTTGATACTACGAGTAAACAAGAACGTAATCGAAGTTGTTCGTTCGCATCACTACCATGTTCTTCCAAATCTTTTGGCAATATTTTTCAAATTCATCAGCCAGATACACAGTTATCGACCAAGCTCATGTTCATGAATCACAAGTCTGTGGTTCGTTTTAGACATAACCTATCCTAACATTTGAATGAATCATTTTGAACACGGAAATTCACCCAAATGTCGATAACTTATAATGTATTGACTTTCATCTCGTTGCCAAACAGAAAAGAAGAGTTTGACTGACTAATGAAGTCGCCAATGTTATTGAAATACGTGTTATCTTATCACTAAAATCAGACCTGTCGCAAGCCGAAATGGTTTTGCGAATAGACAGATAACAATGAAATGAAACCACAAGGCCATTCAGTAAACTTTGAAATTAATATAAAAAAATATATTACTGCTTTCATTCAAAATTTTAAAGATATGGCATAAACTGCGTTGTAGACCTTCGATCGCCAGAGCGAATAAATAAATATAATAATAAGATTAACATAAATAATATAAAATAATTTTAAACGTCACAATTATTATTCTCTTTGTTTTAAATTTGAAATTTCTCTTAAGCAATTAAATTCTTTATGGTCCACTATTAAATTCTTTAATTTGCGATTCTTTTAAGAAATTATATTTATTAATTTTGTGCAATTATTTTGTTTCTTCCAGGTACTAAATTGATTTACGAAAGGACCTTCTTGAAGAATCTTCGCCAATCTCCCTTGAGCAAATCGCCACCCACCAATATCCCTGCCTGTCTGATGAAGGGTACACCCAGGACACCATTCCGCAAGTGTGTACCACCACCCTCGGATTTGATTAAAAAGACGGAATCAATGAAAATTGAAGACCAAGAACAATTCCAACTGGAATTGTAAATCATCTAGCATTCACCAAAAATAAAAAAACAAAAAATCCCTGCCATGTAATCTAAGTAAAACTACAAAAACCAAACTCCATCGCCATCAACGTTCAACATCACCCTCCACCACCACCAATCGCGCTTAAAAAACTCATCATAGTCGTAAACGTCCCCTATAACAACAAAAGTAATTATTGCTCTTAAAATTAAGCATCAAAGCTTTAAGGAATTATAAAAATACACAAAATGGATACTTAAACATCAATCAATCAATCAATACCCCTCACTTCCATCAAATTGCTAACTTTGTACTTCGCAAAAATTCCAAAAACAAAACTGTCCTCGCACAACCCGTCTTGTAGCTGATTGGATCCCACATCAACTCAGCTCTTAACGAAAGTCAAAGAGAGAAGACAGCGCAATTGCAAGAATTTATCGAAAACAAAAAGTTTTGAAAACTTTTAAGCTTCCTTTTGTATTAGCTGCTAAGTATCCCCCTTCTCCATCTTGTTAATATCATTACAATTTTGCATTTAGTTTAGAATTTCTTACTTAAAGCAAAAACAACAAAATTTTATTTCAAAAAAATTTATTTTTTTTTAAATTCAATTTGTTATCTTCGGTCATATTGACTGGATTCCTTTTTTTATATTGAAATCAATCATCCTCTCAAAATTATAATTATTACACCTTTTTTAATTTTTTAGAAATTGTTGCAAAATTTTCAATTTATTTTTTTAATAACTTTTTTCAATTTTTATTTCAACCATCTTTTTGTCATGATTTAGCTATAAGAACTTTTTTTTTATATAAAATTAAAACAAAAAACAAAATGTTGAAAAAAATCCAAAAAACAAAATAAAAACTTAAAATATTTATTATAAAAAATCGTATTTTTTAAAAATGGCAAGACAAAGAGAAAGAGACAATGAAATTACAAAACAGTACAGAAATTGCAGTCGGGTGAACCGACTTAAACATACCCTCACCCGAAGTCATCCATTGCGACCCAGTTCTATTGAATTTTGGCAAATGTGACTACCAGCTAATTGTCCGCCCAATATTTATATGGGAGGTACAAAAATGGGCATGGCGAAGTTGTTCATCTGTTTGTACACAGTATTACACAAAATATTGATCAGTACAAAATTTTTTTAAGATCGGTTGTTTTATTCGGTAGATATCGAGTCGTCCATCCGGAAAGCCTCCCATTTTTTGTATGGGAGGTACGAAAATGGGCGTGGACAGTAGTTAATCTTTAATTATTAGGACAACATTGCCTAGTACCGAACTTCATTAAGATGGCTTGTATTTTACGAGAGTTATCGTGTCGATCAACCAGTCATCCGCTCAACTTTTGTGTGCATTTGACTAAATTTTGTCGAGTACCAACCTTCATAAAGATGGGTTCCGTTTTGCGGGAGTTATCTTGTCGAACAACCAGCCGGTCGCACAGCTTATCTTGGTAGGGCGTGGCATCGTTTAATCGGATTCATTAAGATCGGAAGTGTGTTACGCGACTTATCTCATTGACAACCCGGACGACCACCAAGCTTTTAAATGCGAGGTACCAGAATGGGCGTGACAAAACGACTATTTTCATAGAAGAGTGGCATTTGACTAAATTTTGTCTAGTACCAAATTTCATAAAGATTGGTTCGATTTTGCGGGAGTTATTGGGAGGTACAAAAATGGGCGTGGCAATACCACCTTTGTCTTAATAGGTGACTGACGATTATTGACATGAAGCTTAATACCCAATTTCATTAAGATAGGAAGTGTTTCACGCGACTTATCGCATTGATAACCCGGACGACCACCAAGCTTTTGTATGGGAGGTACCAGAATGGACGTGGCGTCTTCGCCCATTTTCTCCAGTTACGAAGAGATTTACAGATTATTAACCAATGTTTGAGTTAAGCTAATCACATCTACCAGAAAACCAGAATCTTGTTTTAGAAGAAACATGATTTCGTACTAAATGTGTCGATTTCTATGGGAGGTACCAGAAGGGTAGCCAACCAATACCGTTTAGTAAGTCAGGTAATCTCATTGTGTCCACAGTGGATTTCTTAGCTTCAGTCGTAGATCCACGTGTGGCCGCCGCAGCCGCTAAGGCTGCTATGGAACAATTCGCTGCCATTAAAGATAAAGTTACAGCCACTAGAATGGACAATCACATGAAGAATGTCGAGAAGGCTTCGGATGCGGGGAAATTCAATCCATCATTCGGCTTGGCATGCAGTGGTATTGCTGGGATAGGCACATACAGAGAGGATTCAATTTATTCAATTGATTTCAATTTATTCGAACTTATTCGCACTTTACAATTATATTTATATTTCAATTTAATTTGCACAACACTTTTCAAACGATTAATAACGAACAATAAGAATCAAAACAAATGATGAGACAAGTTTGACACTTCGAGTGTACTACATAAACAAAGAATGATAAAAAGAAACAACCCAATAACAAAATGCCTGATCAGCTGGGCTTATGCTTCCACTTATATTATTACACTATGGTATTTTGACTTTTTTGTTAATAAATTGAAAATTGAACTAACTTGGATATAAAATAGTGTCAAATATAAATTGTTTTTAAACAATTTATTTGTATTTTTTTCGAGTCAAATTGGTTGTGTGCACAAAATCATAAAATTAATTTCACTTAATTTGCAATAACTAATATTGCATTCCTTGATCCCATTTTTATTTTCTTCTAAGAAGAATTAAATGAAAGCTGAACTTTTTTTACACAAATATTCATGGTCATAAAGGGTCTAAACTAACTACTAGGTGTACAGAAGGGTTTTCAATTTCAAGTAACTGAACTATAGAAAGTTCGAATTTCAGGAAATTTGAAAGCCAATATTGTATGTCCCAAAGATGGCACTAAATGAGTGTATATGTTAAAAGATGCATATAGTAAATTCATTCCCATTATGTACCCATGAGTAAAATTTCTGTATATATACCTATAGGTTTCTCAAGATGTATTCCTACAGTGTCGACGTTTTGACAAACTTTTAATAAGGTACTCCGAAAAGAACCCCTTCGAGTCAGCAAATGACCTTAAAAATAAGTTGTGTGCTCCAATAATAAATCGTACCGTAAGGAACAGACTACGAGAAGCTGGACTTATGGGTCGGAGTCCAAGAAAAGTATCTCTTCTTAGTAAGATAAATATAGAAAAAAGGTTGGAGTTTGCCAGACAACATCTTGGCCGTCAAAACTGGAACAACGTTCTGTGGTCTGACGAAACGAAGATTAATTTATTTGAATCAGATGGAAAATCGTTTATACGTCGCCCTGCTAATAGTGAGTTTAACCCACAGTACACAAAAAAGACCGTCAAACACGGTGGCGGGTCGTTGATGATTTGGGGGTGTTTTTCTGCGTCTGGCGTTGGTCCAATTTTCTGGTTAGAAGGTAAAATGACCGCTGTAGACTATTGCATATACTCCAGAACAAAATGCTACCATTTGCTAACTAAGAATGCCGTTAAGGTGGGAATTTATGCAGGATAATGACCCTAAACACTGCCCGAAGTGTGAAATCGTGGTTTGAACAAAATCAAGTACGCGTTATGGAGTGGCCATCGCAATCTCCGGACTTAAATCCAATAGAGCACCTCTGGAACATTCTAAAAAATAAAATTGGAGCGTTTAAATATAAAAATAAATATGAAATGTGGGATAAAGTTCAGGAAGCTTGGTACTCCATTTCCTCGGATATCTACGCCGATCTTGTTAGCTCAATGAAGCGACGATGCCCGGATGTTATATAAATGATAGGAGCTTCTACCGAATATTAAAATAATATTCTGATTAGATAGCAAAACTAAATTTATTCGGTTATATATAAAATGTCCCTATTATTTTCCAGGCATATTTTACAGCATGACTGCAATTTAATTTTTTTTTTAATTTTTGAATAGACAAATAGAATACCTTTAATTGAATGTGAATACTTTATTTTGTATATGTAAAAATAAATTAAAATTTAAGAAAATATTAAAAATTTCATGTGTCCCTATTATTATTTCCGACACTGTATGTCTAGAACTAGAACAACGAAGTGGAAAGGTTATATTCAAAGTTAGAGTTACTCAAAATTACCATTTTACGGTTAATCCAACTTCATTGCATTATTTCGGAACCTATTGATAATATAACTCAATTAATGATGCTTATAATCTCATTATAACAGATTTCATTTATATAAATTTTTTCGAATTATGACAACTTGAAAACTAAAAACAACATACATAAGCAGTTTGCAGTTCAAAGATCACCACAACTGAATTATTAACCCCATCTCACATCGCTGGCTGCTAACCAATATCTATGACAAAGACATCTTCGACGTAGTACTGTATTCCTACATATGTTTCCATTTTTCTACTTCTCAAATTCTTAGTAAATTTATTAACAACAAATCGGGATGAAAATGTACCTAAAACTCCGACTAAGGGTAAATTTCCCGCACTCCGACTGCTAAACCCTGCACCGACTCCACACACCTGATTAATGCTTTAAACGTTACTGCACAGTATGACCCCTTTCACACTCGGCAAGTTACTTGCGCAAGTCAGTTTTTCAACTTTCCGAGTACAAGCAAGTCTGTACCTCAAATTTATTCCCCTAACCCGACCTTACCTCTGTCATCAACAAACCAAGCCTTGGGCAAGAGACTTGCGCAAGTAACTTGCCGAGTGTGAAAAGGGTCTATGGATGTTTTCGAATTATGTATCCGTTTCAATCCTGGGTCGACACTTTTTGGATAAGTTCGCTAAGTTTGACATATATTTATAATACGAATTCGACATCATATCTATAGAAAGTTAAACAAATACCTATGTATGACAATAGTACTATTTTTTCTCAAGTTCTTGACTGGTTTTTACTGAACTTTCATTCCTTTAACTGTGTAGGGAAAATTAAAGAAATCGGGATTACCCCCCTAAAAAGTTCATGAACTATATAGTTCGTTTAGGGTGACCAGACATCACCCTTACTACTCGTTCACCCACTCTTCGAACTCGTTCGTTCTCGAACTCTTTCATTTAAGGTGTTCGATACTCGCCATATTGAACATGTGCATTATGTCCGTTAGAGTGATGTCTGGTCACCCTAAATGAACTAACTATATACATAGGTCGTAAACTACCCAACTTTATGCCCAACTGTAACCCTCACGAACTTAATGCACATATTCGATATGGCGAGTATCTTCGGGTTTGTCATGTCCGGACACTTTAACCCATTAGAGGCCAAACAGAAACTACAAGGAAAATTTGTAAAAGTTGTTTATTTATTATTAGCAATACAAAAAAGCAGTGAAAGGAAAAAAACTTGAAAAAAAAATAATTTTCAGGATATTACAGGGGTGTACCCATATTATGAGTGAAAACTGGTATAACAAGTTTTATCAATACAAAGTGTTTTCTTGCATTTTTTGCAACCCCATCGGTTTCTGTTGTGGCAGATGACACAAACGCACACGCTTTGGAAGCTTTTTAGGAACGTGAACGTAAATCGTTCAGTAGGTCACAACTTGTGAAAAAGTTATCAAAAAAAACTTTGTAATTGGCAGGGTTCGTATTCAATCTATTCAGCAGAATTTTCGCAACTGTAGTACCCAATGGCTCAATAACAGAAGTAGTAGATTTACCACAATAAATATCAAAACAGTAGCAATATCCGGACGAACTCGCTGCAACCCAATTTTTGTACCTAAACCGAACAGGTTTGCCGCGAATAAATTATTTTGCTGAATGACGACCGTAATACTTGACCTTAGAATCGTCGTCATGGGTTGAGCTTTTTGTTAAGAATATCTGAAAGTTTCCGTACTTTGAACATTTTGTCGGTGGCAGATTTATTTTTATTTCTTTAAATCTGTGAATTCTGTTCCAATGTCTTCATCTACAGACCAATACATATTTTCCCTTGCCACTTCTTTAGCTCTGCAATAGTGACACCAAAGTTAAGTCGATTATTTTGACTCGCGTATAATTGGGAAAAGTCGACAATCATTGTACGAACTTCTTCGTCGAATATTTGAACAGGTGACAAGTCTTTCAATGCTTCTCTTAATTGATTCTCACCTACCAATCGGTCGTGAGATTCCGCATAAATCTTCGAATAATTTGGAGTACACTTTCGCCAAGCCGGAACATTCAGTGCTGATCTATTTGGTGCAATACTAAGCTCCTCAGAACGTGGCTTATTGGATCTAATTCGAGCCCTTTTGGGCAGACAGCGGCTCATAAACACTGCTAGTTTCAGAATCCGCAACAGTACTAATATTATGGACAAATATTTCGACTTCTCCAGGAAAGTCATTCGTCAGTATTCGAGAGGTTGCAATATCATCAAAACCCTCTTCTTCATCAGTAACAACGCCATGTTCTGGTGGAATTACTCCAAGCCATCGTCACTATCTTCTACTATCATATTTACAGCTTCCTGTAAACCGCTTTTCGATTGGTCTGAACAAACACAAATCAGTTTACGTTTTCGAATCTTGCATACATTTAGGTGTTTACGTTTTCCCAAATGGACGATACTTAGTACACTTGTAGTCTTTGTACCCAAATTGGCACAGTAGTATTTTAGGCGTTATAAAATCTTATATATTTAGTTTATCAAACCGATAGTGCTTGTAAATGTTTCATTAGTTATCGAGATTGTTAAAATATAAGTATTTATGACGATACACTTTACGCACAAAATATTATATTTGTTAACCACTATCTACCTCTACAGGTGGTTTGATAGTGAATTTTAACAGATTTTTACAACAAAAAATCTGAACGTAATTAAATTGTTTGATATTATATTTAATCAATGCACCCTCCACTGCTAAATTAAGTACAAAAATATTAACAACTGCCAACACTTTTTTTATATACCCCCAAATATTAGGTGTATTGGCACGGTGGTCAAGAATGGGTTAAGTGAACGAGTTCGAGAACTAGTGAACGAGTTCGACCACAGATTTTCTATGACACAGCTGATGAAAAAGGTACCAGGGAAATGATATAGAATGAGAGACCAAAAAAGACATACAGATTTAAAAGTGTTTGATTGATACTAATGACAGCTAAATTATGTTTTACCACAGAGCAATTCTAAAGAGCCTCCATTACTCTCTTCATTTCTCTAGTACCTTTTCGATCAGCTGTGCCATAGAAACCCCCTGGTTTTATGTTGTTTGCATCGAACGAAACTACGCATTCCCTTTTATTTCTGTCCGTATTATGTCCAACCAAAGAGTAAATTACCAAAGCAACTCGAACTCGATGAAATGATCTACTACCTCGTCGTCATGAAGAGAACAGGAAGAGAGGCATAGCGGCTCTTTTATATTTTTTCAAATGCAAATGCTGGGATATCATTCAGGCTCGTGGATGTATTTACTCCAAAGTGTTCAAATATTATCTCTGTCATCGAATTGGATACATGATCGATCGATCAAGTTATTTTTACTCCAATTTTAATACCTTCTGATTTCATACTATGTACATACATACATATGTATGTATGTATTTTTGGTGATTGACGTAAATTTGTTTTGAAACAGTGTGGTTTAAAATAGAATAACCGATAAGGAATACAACATGTATGCATGCACATATGTATGCATGTATTACCTTCATGCAACCTTGAGTGTTGTTTATCACCTTTTGTTACTAATCCATTTCCCTATTCGCAAATTTATTCACAGCCAGAGTTTGAGAGTTGAGTGATAGGAGTTTCATTCATTTATTGCCGTCTATTTGTTCGAAGAATTTTATTCCATCAAGCGCCGACTTTTGTGTGGGTACACAAACAGTCAAATGCTAATTTTTGTGCAGCTCGTTAATTAATAACTAATTAGATATCGGAACTCGAAGCAATAAAGACCCATTTTCTAATTTTTTGCCATCTTCATGTTGTTTGCGTTGTCGTGGTTATTTACTTTGTGATTTGAACATTTTATTTACAGAAACTTCACTTTACCGGCTACAAACAAATTGAAAATGTAAACAAATCCCCAACGACAAAGACCGCAAACAAAACAAACAATAAAAAGTGCAAAATACAACAAATCCACATGAAAATATTCACATGTGCCACCACCATCAGCCAGCCACATCCATTCGATACCACAGTCGGTTCGCGTATCTGAGAAAAGAACTGACAGAAAAAAAACTACTGCGTAGTTTCGAAAATTGTATATTCAATTTTATTAGTATTCCTCGTCGTTCAAGTTTTTTTTTTACGGTTCCACCCAAATGCGAACGACACACACGCGTATGTGTCCGTCCATCCGTCGCTGTCGACCACTTTTTATCATTTAATATTTGTATGACGTTTAGTTGGTTACACTCGTAGAGAAATGTTCGTTGAATGAGTGCTGTTAGTCGACAATTCGTATGTTTTCAAAGAAAAAAAATTCTTCAATCCGATTCTCATATAAAATATAATTTTTAATTTTTACAAAAAAAAAATTTGAAAAGTTTTAAAAAATTCTGAAAAGTTTATAAGTTTTGTGCTCGACTTTTTTGAAAATAATATAAAGCTAATAAATAAGCTTTATATTATTTAAAAAGGTCTTGAGCATGAATAAATTTGGAAAATTGTAAGTTTAGAAAACAGACCGAATAAAAACTCCCGCAACGGAAATGAAGAAAGTTTATAAGATTTTACAATTATTTTCTAAAAATTATAAGCTTTATTTTATATAGATAATTTCTCCAGTACAACCTGCAAAAAAATTCGAACAAATTTCACTGGGATAGCGGACTGACTGCAACTGCCGGGTGGGCCGAAAAATGTTCGAATTATTATTTTTTTACTTTCGTGTATAAAGTTAAGTACAGGGTTGCCCAAACGCACTCATCCGATGTTGTTTTGCTATATCTTTAAGACCCGTATTTAGTTCGTACGAAATTTTCGTAAGATATTTCGTCATCTCCTCCATACGGAAATTTTTGTTGCAGAGCGTTAACACTTTAACGCGTTTTATTCATAAATAGTTGTGAGAGATTTGACAGACATTTTTATATGATAAATCGTCTCTGAAACCTCTCGTAAGCTTTTATGAATATGGCCGTAAATATCTCTGATTTACCTTGCAAACAGTTCATGAATATTTCCTTATCACACCCCATTTCCTTTTGAACGCATGTGGTTTAATTTTTGTTTCTCAAAACTATCAAGCTTTTCACTGGGCAAGCTTTTCAGCCTGTCATACCGTACAGGTATTTTCCCTGCTCGCTGGAAGGTTGCAAATGTCCAGCCGATCCCAAAAAAAGGATAATCACGATAACTACCGGCCAATTGCGACACGTTCCACGCTCTCAAAAGTGATGGACACCATGATAAATTACCATTTGGTGAATTATCTGGAAGTTAACAGTCTGCGCAGTGATCGTCAGTATGGGTTTCTCAGAAACCGTTCAAATGGCGACCTGATGGGAACAGTGGAATCGGTCCATGCATAGATAGACTGGGTGAGAGCAAAATAGTGGCCTTAGATATTTCTAAAGCATTTGATAAAGTTTGGCACCAGACACTCATATGAAAGGTTAAAGCTTCTGGTTTAGGTAGAAACTGCTCTCGATTTATTTCCAGTTTTCTCAGAGACCGTTCCATACGAGTTGTATAGACGGTATCAATGCGTATACAATTAATGCGGGAGTACCTCAAGGCTCTGTGCTTTCACTCTCTCTTTTTCTTATTTTCATCAACGACCTTCTGGATCGGACTACAAATCCCAAATATTCCTTCGCTGATGATAGTAATTTATATCACTCATATTCGTTCCATCGTCGACCCAATCTTTCCGTGGTGCAAGGAAAGAGACGAACAATGAATGACACTCTTAATCATGACTTGCATCTGAGTAGTGAGTGGGGCAGGGAAACCCGAGTCGAATTTAATGCACGCAAAACACAGTGCTGCAGTATATAAGCACACTGGTGACTCGACCTTGCCAATGACTTCAATGGCTGGTTTAGATGTTGGTGAATCGGAAGCTCTTGATGTTCTGGGCATGAAGATACCATGTGACATTCGTTGGAATAATCACAAAGAAGCATTCAAGTGCCTGGGCTTTTTAGAGCGGTGTAAAAGATTTTTCACTCCACCCGATCTTCTCAATATCTACACCACGCATATTCGGCCAAAAATGGAATTCAACTCTCATATTTGGGCTGGGACTCCTGCGTCCACCTTGGAGCTTCTAGACCGCGTGCAAAAGAGAGCTTTGAAGCTGATAGGCGACAGCAGTGTATCCAGCACTGTTGCCTCCTTTGAACATCGATGAAATGTTAGCTGTGCCTCGCTATTTTATAGGTATTTTCGTGGAAAGTGTTCCGCCGAGTTACATGGCCTCAATCCAGAAGTTAGGGTATTTAACCGTACGACGCGGTTTTCAAGTGAAACTCATCTCTTTTCTGTTTCCTGTCCGTTGGATCGAACTGCGCATCACAGAAACAATTCGTTCTTCCGCCCAACAGTCCGTATGTGGAATAAGCTTCCGGCAAGTGTATTCCCCACTTCTTACAACATCAGCAAGTTTAAGTCAAACATTAAAAAGTACTT
Organism: Phaonia tiefii; assembly: GCA_963931995.1. NCBI lineage: Eukaryota > Metazoa > Arthropoda > Insecta > Diptera > Muscidae > Phaonia > Phaonia tiefii. The sequence continues at coordinate 248,026,278 of OZ008368.1, read as the reverse complement.
CTCTCTCTTTCCCACTACCCCTATCCCCTTTTCCTAAGTCCAATCACAGAGAAATACTTAAGAGTTTCCATTACTCTCTTCGTTGCCTCTTCATGACGACGAGGTAGTAGGCCATTTCATAGAGTTTTATTTGCTGCGGTATTTTACCAATTTTACACTTTCGTTGGACATAAAACGGACAGAAATCGAAGAGAATGCGTATTTTCGTTCAATGTAAACAACATAAAACATAATTTAGCTGTCATTAGTATCAATCAAACACTAGGTCTGTCTGTTTACTGCAATATTGTACAATATTGTACAAAATGTTACAAAATGTTGTCTGTTTACTGCAAAACTTTTGCAACGAGAGAGCCAAAGAGAGAATTTTTTGACTGTTGGATGATAGAGAACTTGCAAAATGTTACTGGAGGAATTTCTTCTATCAAGATTTTGCAAGATCGATCAGCTGTCTTTTATTTACATTTTGATTGCAATATTTTTGTGTGGAAAAGAAGAATAAAGTTGAAATTTAACAATGGCAGAGGTAAGTAGTTAGAATTGTGTTGATTTTTAACGTTTATAATAAATTATAATAAACAAAACATTTTACTACATGCTAGAAACGTGCAAATACACAGTGCGACCGTGCGACACATATGCTAAAATTCTTTTGCTTTGTTATTTCAATTGTTTACACACCGATCAGCTGTTTTCTTGCAATATTTCACAAAATGTTGTCTGTTTACTTTTTGGAATAGAGAAAAAAAAAAGCGTAAAATTTTTTTTACTCTCTGCAAAAAGTTACTGGATAAATCTTGCTGGAAAAGTAAACAGACAAAGCTACTATTTAAAATTAGTTCCTGTCTTCTTTGGTCTCTCATTCTCCATCAGTACCTTTTCGATCAGCTGTGCCATAGAATCCCCCTGCTCGAACACGATGAAATGGTCTACTGCCTCGTCGTCATTAAGAGAACACGAAGAGAGGCATAGAAGCTCTTTTCTATTGCTCTGTGATTCTGTAACTGTTTACTGCGCAACTAACTTCCGATAGGGTGATACATTTTGGGTTACGATATACTATACGTAGTACTTTCAAAAGTTCTGGTACACGGAAATTTTTTTTTATAAATTGTTTTTCATTTATTGAATATTTGAATACATAATAAAAAACAATTATTCAAAATGGTCGCCAATTTCCTTCCAGCACAAATGAAGTCGGGCCAGCCAATAGAATGTGTAGTGTTTTAACGAAATAACACTCAAACGATGCGTTAAAACGCAAAACAAACATTTTGTCAGGTATGTTATTAACACTAGTTGAGATGGGCTCGTGAGTAAGTTTTGACTCACGGTCACGCACGCTCACGAAAGGAAGACGTTTTCTCAAGCACGAACATTTTTTCGGTAATCACGTTAACGCACACTCACGTGAGAAGAATTTGGTCCTACTCAGACTCACGCGTGAATCACGTGATTAACGATAATCGCGGAAAAGTTACTCACAAAAACAAAAAGGTTGTTTACCTGAACCACTTGCTTTATTTTTACATGCTACAGGGTGTAGACAACCTTGTTGATGTACAAAATTTCGAGGCATGTAACTTCTAAGTCTGTAACCCGATTTCAAAGATTTTTGTTTTTGAGATTCTACTAAGCAGCACAAACACAAAAAACACTCGGAGGCTACCCGTTAAAAAGATAGTTGGAATCAAAAATCTAAAATGTTCATTTTTGCACTGACTTCTGTTAGTTTTTGGTAATAACTTGGTTTATTTGTGTCAAAATGTAATTTTGAAAACACAACTACATTGGCATGACTTCAATCAAATGTAAGTTGAAAACAATTTAAAATTCCTGTAAACAGTTTGGTAAAGAAAACTTCGCAAAATTTAATTTTTTTTCACCTTGAAAAAAACGGAATTTGTTAATCATCATTCTTTCAGTACTTTCTTAAATTTTATGTAAGAAAGATATAAAAGGCCGCGGCAAATGTATTACACTATGCAACAGTGGGTTTCGGGCCTCAACCTAGCCAAAAAATTGTGAAAGTACTTGGACGTGGTATCACAAAACCCCGCGAGGTTTACATATAGGTGAATATTTAAAGAATATGATTAAACGCAGTATTTCTATACCAATTATGGAGCTCTAAATATAATTTTTGTTGATTAGTGTATTTAGAAAAGTTTAAGAAATTACACTTCTACACTTTTTTGAACACAGCTACCGCAATTTATTTACCGTTAGGCAAGAAATGTCAAAACATATAAAATATGTGCAATTTTTCATGACGTTTCGTGAAATAATCGATTAACAGTGTACTTTTCCGTAGAAATATATTAAAGGGAATTGTGAAATGGGAAAATAGCTACAATATTGTCGAAGGTTGTAATGCAATATTTCGAGCTGTTTACGATTTATTGAAGTAAAATCTGAAATAGGGCCCTGACCCACGTCCTAAATTTTCTTCGGCCTGTAAAAAAAAATGTTAAGTATAGGAGGAAAACCGAGCGTGGGATTGTGATACCACGTCCAAGTACTTTCACAATTTTTTGGTTTGGTTGAGGCCCGAAACAAATTCATTTGTGTCACAGTGTTATTAAATGTTGGCTGGCTTGGCAAAATATGGCCGATTTTTGAAAAGCATTCACACTTGTCGAATTTGCGGAAAGTTTGGCTTCTTGATTTCTATACATATTTTAAACTAAAATTCTAGACTGAAATTTTGTTAACTACATGACAAAATATGCTTATCCTATGGATAATCGTCGTCAAGAAAGCTCAATTTTTAAAAAACAAGAATTTTCGTAAGACATTTCTTTGGCAGTAAAAACCCACACTTCTTTCACTGTTTCTCAAATAATATTAATTGCATTAAATTAGACATAAAGTAAATTGGGCTATATGTGAAAAAATTAGCAAGACTGCGGTGTTACGTAGGTATATACTTCAAATCGAATTTGCATAAAATTTTCAAAATAAAATTATTTTTTTCGTAATGTTTTCAAGAATGCTGTGCTGTGGAGTGGGATTTTTGGAGTCGGAGTTTGGGATATTTGCCTGAAGTCGTAAAAATTTCGAAAATTCCGAATCCAAAATTAGCATTTCCTTCAAAAGCAAAAAATTTTCAAAATTGCTTTTGATTCAGGCAAATCATGTGAATCGCGCTCATCTCTTCACTGTAGTTTCTTGATATGACAATGCATTTGCTGTAATAGCAGACAAATTGCTGCTGATAAGTAGTAAACATTGTTTGTTGTAACTAACAAACTGTATTTTTTGAGTGCATGCTATCTAAAGCGGACCAGAACTTGTAGTCCAAAGCATTTATGTCTGGATTACAAAATGGACAAACATCCGTTAAACGAATGTTTTGAGACAATGTTTTTAATACTATGCGTCTTTTAGCTACAATCTAGCTTTTATCGTTTGCTAACTAGTATCGGAAACACCAAACTACCGATAATTTGAAACTACTATATAGCTATGGAGCTATCCTCTTGCCTTAACTCATAGTATGTAGTCATTCTTGCAAATGTTTATTTTCTTCTTCTTATATTTTAATTCACAATAACCATATCTAATGTCGTTCTGCTGAATTTTTCGTTTTGCTGAACTTTGTGCCCCCTTAAAACTGAAATTCACGCGATAATTGCAAGTACCACATACAAAATAAGTGATAACACTGTGGAACAAAATGAAACTTTTTCGAAATTAACAATGTTTTGACAACGGATTCTGATAGAGGGGGTAAAAAAATATACGTGTATCGGTGTTTTGAAAGTTAACGTCTGTTTCTTTTTTAAGTGGGGGTGAAATTTCTCCCCTTTTGTACATTCTTATGATGAATATACATAGGAAACCATGTTATTCTTACATTTTAGGTATAGGATGTATTCAGCAATTTTATTCGCCCTTATTACCGTTGTCGACGTCGTTGTCGTTTTTATGTCAACATCATTTCGTGTCAACATCGTCGTCACATCAACTCTAGTTTGGTATTCTGTAACTGTCTTGAGACGACGTCGACTGTTTATCGATAACCTATTAAAAACATAAACAAAGTTGTCATTTGTAGTGAATGAAAGCAGGAAGAAGAACATTTTACGCTTGTACTTCTATTATTTTATTTATTTGGTAAAAGTTTTTCCAAGTTCCTAAAAAGTGTTTAATTATCGTAACCATATCGACTCCGATTTGGAAGTTATTGGATGTGGACGCAAATGGAAGCGGTGAATTGAGAGGAGTCATACTCTCCTTGTGGGTTTGCGTCCGCCATTAAAAGTTGCGAACTAACATTTTTTATCCATAATTAATCCAGAATTCAAAAATAAAACTGGACATTTCTTTAATTGAGAAAAAAAAGTTGGGAATTTTCTTCAAGTCGTTATCAAAAACTGTGTCCACAGAAATAGAGTCGTTTCAATTCAATGTCGACGTCAATTCTAGTTACAAAATACCAAATATGTGTCGACAGTTGTCGTTAGTGATCGATAACGACTACACAAATACCGAGTTACAACTGTCGTCACAAGACGACGTCGTTTTTGTCGACGACGATATAAGGGTGATTATTATACTTTGGGAGTACCGGCTTCGCCGGGCTCATGGCTAAAGGCCAATATACGATATGTATAGTCCTCAAAAAATTCTCGAATGCAGAGGAAAAGAGTAGTAATATAAGTATGTCTTAAGTTGATATTGTTGTAAAATAAGTCTGGAATAAATTGAATTGAAATTGAAATTGAAAATTGGGTGATTATTACTTTACTTTTTGTGGAAAGAGGTAAAAACACCCATAACGCCCAAAAAACAGACCCATATATTGAGGCGGTAGAGGGTTAAAGTATTCCACAAAAAAATTTCTCGTTAATTTTTAGATAAAATTGATGAACACATCCTATACATAAAATATAAGGATAACATGGTTTCCTATGCCGATTCATCACAAGAATGTGTAAAAAGGGGGAAATTTTACCTCCCCCCCTCCTTGAAAAAAGCGTAGGGAACGTGAAACTTTCAAAAAGTCGATACACGTATATTTTTTTAACCCTCTACCAGAATCCGTTGTCAGAACCTTGTTATTTTTTTTGTGTTCCAAAGTGTAATCTAAGCAAGCGGTGAAAATAAAACACACCTTATCCGTTGTTTAGATGCTTCATAGCTTTCTCCAAACGTCGGATTGGTATCCCATTTCCGATGTTTTGACTCCTTCCTTACAGACATGGGATTTGATAACCCCGTCTTAGCTGACTCCCCTTCATTCTACCAAAAAAACCGGATGTGGCCACTTTCGAGAATAGACTATATAATTGTGGCAGTCGGTGGTGTAATGGTTAGTGTACGCGCCTCTTGTACTTGAGACCCTGGGTTCAATCCCTGCTCTGACCACCTTAAAATTTCTTTCGACGTCGGTCACCTCGCATAGTGATGGCGACACTATCGAGTACTTAGCCATGAAAAAGTTTCTCAACCGGTCGGGACCCGTGTCAATCAGTGAGTATAAAACTAGAAAGCGCACAGTTCACTGCTTGTGAGAAGCTCTCCCCAATTCCTTCATGGGATGTAATGGGAAACCATTTATTTATTTTATTTAGACTCTATAATTGTCTACTTCCTCATCAGTAAACAGAATTCAACTGTGGCGGTTATTCGCGTACTCGCATTATTTGCTTGCGTTTCTGTTTAAATGTCATCGAATGTAGACATCCTCTGTGGCTTTTGTAACCCCAAAGTTCCAAGACATTTTTACTGATGCTAGATATGGATGTCATAGATACGAGTATATTCATTTATCGCAGCTATATTTTCTGCTTTGGGAGTTGTACGGCTTGCCGAAAATACATAAACCTGATATACCACTTCGTCCAATATCATCATCCGACGTACCTTGCTACCGGCTCTCTAAGCACTTAGGTGGAATATTACAAAATATAATATCGACAACTTATAACATAAGAAACTCGCATGAACTCAAGGAAAGGCTTGACAACATCACATTGGACGAAGATGAGATTATAGTTTCCTTCGATGTGATATCATTATTTACCAACATTCCGACGTATAAAGAACATTATGAATCAGTGGAATAATATAGAGAATAACACGCAAATTCCAAGGTAGAAATTTCTTCAAATTCTTCAGTTCTGCCTTATTGAAAACAATTATTTTACGTATGGCGACTCTGTCTACCATCAAACATTAGGTATGCCAATGGGAAATCCACTATCTCCGACGATAGCAGATATAATTTTGGACAAACTTCGTGATAGTTCTAAGGAAAACATGAAAGCGCGAAATGTCAATATTAAATTCATCGTAAAATATGTTGATGACATACTTGCAGTTATTAGAAGAAGAGATGTTGACACGATATTGGAATCTTTTAACTCCTACCACGTCAAAATACAATTTACTGTTGAAATAGAGGAAAATAACTGCATTCCTTCCCTATCTGGACATGAAATTACATCGCGACGATGATAAAATTATATTCAACTGGTATGCGAAACCAACGTCCTCAGGGAGGATGATGAATTACCACTCCACGCAACGCAAGGGACAAAAGATGAATACAGCATACAATTTCATCCGGCGGGTACTAACCTTAAGCCACGAAGCATTCAGACAAAGAACACAAATAGAATAAAGACAATTTTAGCTACAAATAACTAGCCTTTATATATGATAAACAACGTTATTGATAAAGACTACCGTTCCATAGACCCGAAGAACATAACAGACGATGAGAACACTCAAACAACACCTGACGTGGAAAAGCGATTCGTAACATATGTACATACCACAATTAACAGGGAACTGCAAACTAAGGGAGACAATATCGAAAGAAGACACGATATACGCCCATGAACCAAATTCCACACTTCGATCAGTATTTAGTAAGGTTAAGAGCAAAATAATTCGAATCTGTAATTGGGTTTTCACGAATTAAAGGCCAGCAATAGTCCCCCAGCATGCTTTTGTCCCAAAATCCTTGATAATTTCTTTCAATTCTCATTAAATCTTGGTGAGCACGCTCCCCTTGTTCGTGGAAAAAAAATCTAAATGCGAATGAAGGAAATGCATTTTAAGTGACATTAGTGCACCTAATTCCTGATAATTTTTCAATGTTTCCAAGAAAACTGTCCACGATGCTCTTGAAAGATTTCCAGGCTGCATATTATTTCTCCAATAAACATTGTGAAAAATTGTCATCATTCAATAACTTCCTGACCTGAGGGCCAACAAATATGCCTAATTTGATTTTAGAATATGACATTTTAGGAAAAACCGCTAACAAATATTTAAATGCTGCACCATCTTTGTCCAGAGCCTTGACAAAGTTCTTATAAAGGACCAATTTTATGTGCAGCGGCGGAAGAAGAACGTCATTTGGATCAATTAATGGTTTATTTGAAATGTTTTGTTTTCCTGGTAAATACTCAGTTCTTTTTGGCCACTCTGTTCTGACGTAATGATGACATGTAGCGCGACTATCCCATAGACAAAGGAAACAACAATATTTTGTGAAACCTCCTTGCATACCAGTCAATAAACCAATGACCTGAAACAGATTAATTAACAGTTATTTGCGGTGGTCTATACTATATATATAAAGAAAATTAAATCACACACGTTAAGGTCACCACAGATCTTCCATTTATCATAGTTGTATTTGAGTAATGTCAAAATTTCAGTCATTGATTCGTAATTTTCCTTTGTATTAATGGCATGAGCAATTGGTATGGATGGTTTTTTATTCCCATTATGCAAAAGAAGAGCCTTTAAACTGTACTTAGAGCCAACAATAAATAATCTCCATTCAGTTTTTTCATATGGCTGGTTCATTTTTTGAAAGAATCCATCAACATCAGTACATTATAAAATAGAGTGTTTCTTTTCAAAATATGCAGCCAATTCCAAGCTTCTATCTCTATAGATTGTTACTTTTGTCCCAACTGCAAGACGTTTCCACTGCTGCATGCATGAAGCTAGTAATTCTGCGTTTTCCTTCGTTAAATGTAAATCCCGAATTAGATCATTCAGCTCAGCTTGAGTCACTACATGGCGTTCATCATCAGCCTCATACAAACTACCAATGCTAGTGAAAGATGTTTTGGACTCACTAGTTGTAGCATTGGGAATGACTGGTAATGGATCATTTGGTGGACGTTGAACTGGTTTGGAAACCGATGTAAGTAATATATTTTTCGATTTTTCATATTGAATCCAGCAACTTTTGTTAAACAGAAATAACAATCGGTTTGGTGATTACTTAACTCTCTCCAAAGTACTGGAATTGGAAAATCTAAATAGATCTTCTCGCCATTTGACCACTTGTATAAAACAGTTCTGCATTTATTGCAAAATATTGTCGGTGTCCACGGTTTGTCCAAGTTTCTGACAGCAAAACCAATATAATGTAAATATGCATATTTTAATGATTCTGATATTGCATATCCTTTTTTCCAACCAAATATTCACCACAGACAAAGCAAAAATAGCTTGAATTAGTAACACACGATCTCCCTGACATGCTGACATGCTGTTAACAATACAAAAACTTGCACGATCGTTTATTTCTAAATATAAAAAACATATACTTAAATTAAATAACAAAATAAAATAGCACACAATACTCACCGCAATTTTGCACCTCCTTCTCTGGCGACCGAAATATAATTAAAACTAATGGCGATCTTGTCACCGAATTTAGTGCGCCAAACGAAAGAGAAATACGTAAATTCACAATAAACCAAGCATAATGTAATGAACACGGCCGCAGCTGATCGTAACAGAGTGTAGTTTAATGTATTTTTAGGACGAGGTGTTTAATGTAATTCATTACAGGCCGTTTTGCAAAACTACTATTATGAAGATTTAGAATGAATGTGGGATTCTGTCAAATTAATAATTGTAAAATTGTAGTGTCAGTGTTGGCTGTTTTACAGTATTGCAAGCATGCGATAAAAAAATGAACAAGACGTGATAGCCCAATTCTGATGCAAGATTTGAATTCAGCGCACCCAGATTAGCTAAAAACCATGCTTCGTTTCTGCAGTTAAATTTTCTTTTCAAATTTGTAGACCAGTGTAATTATACAAGTTATACAATTCTGCTCGTCCTCTATGTTACTTATTTATTTTATTTAATTTTTCTTATTGCAAATGAAAATCCAATCAATGTAATATAACAGTAAGTTAAACTGAAAACACTAAAAACCATATAATAATAATATTCCACATTGTTTTTGAAAAAGATCCAATAAAATCTCCCCAGAAGATGTTGTCAAACAAGCAACGAAACGTCGGGAAAAATATGGAATAAATTGTTTTATTGCCATTACACCTAAATGACCAAAAAGCCCATACAACTAACAATTTAGTTATCAACCCAAATTATTTGACAAAATTGGTCTGAAAATAAACTAAGTGATAAGATCTTTCCATCACAAGATAATTGCAAAAGAGTAAAACAAATGGGAAATTGGCGTGACACACATTTGTTTAAATATTTTTTTTGAGCGTTTCAGGTCAATGTACTTTCTAAAAATATAGTTTTAGTTTTAGATTTGTCTTCAATTTGTTGCCCGCCGAAATCAGCAACAGAGGCCAAAAAAAAAGATTTGCACGTAAATTATGTAGTAATGTCGTTTGTCAAAATGCTATCAATATGACAAGTGGATTTCTGACAGTAGGGGCGTTAAACCATGCACCCACCAAAACTTATTATAGTACTAGCTACAATATAATGAGCAAAAGTTTTGCTACCATCAACGTGATACAACAAAATCATAAATTTTCTATTTCGGAAAATTGCTTACGCTGATGCAAAATAGTTATGTTGATCTAAAATCATTGTTTTTTCCAAAACAATATTTTTAAAATGTTTAGTACAACCAAACTATTTGGAGGTAATGGAGGCAACTAATGCAGAAGCATCGTTCGGCATTCAGTGGAGTATGTATGAACATCTACATGATATCCGGCAAATTTGATGACATTGGGACAAAGTTGGGCAAACTCTACGAACATTCGCGAAAGTTGGATTGGGGATGAATATAAGGAGGACAAAGCTAATGCGTACAAGCTGAAAAATTTGTCATTGTTTGTTGTTTGGGTGCAAGTATATCGTATTTGTAGCTTATCACAAATATAGGATACTTGTGTCCAAACACATTGTGTTTGCTTTTCAAAATAACATGTTTGGTACACACTGATTAATGGGTCAAAAATATGCCTATTGTTGAAAAATGCTGAAAACAAAAACGTGACAGATAATAAAGAAACAAAGAGCAGTAGATCTGCAATTCACGAAAACAATGCTTGTAAACATGAACATGGTTCCTGCGATATGTTGCACCGTATATTCGAAAAGAACAGAATACTCCACTAACAGGTGATGGTTCTTTAATTGAAGACGTGGGTTCAATCCATTATTTAGGATACAGGATTAAAAAAAAAAAAAATCGTGTCCCTTAACATCCCATGGAGGGATTGGGGAGAGCTTCTCACAATCAGTGAGATGTGCGCTTTCTAGTTTTACACTCACTGATTGGGACCTACAGTTTTACACCGATTCCGAACGGTATTTTGAGAAGCATTTTCATGGCTAAGTACTCGATAGTGTCGCCGTCACTAAGCGAGGTGACCGTCGTCGAAAGAAATTTTAAGGTGGTCGGAGCAGGAATCGAACCCAGGATCTCCCGTACAAGAGGCGCGCACACTAACCATTGCACCACCGACGGCCACAGGATACAGGATTACCAAGGATAAAAGTCATCGGACAAATAAGGCTCGTGTTGCATTCCTAAACCTGCATAAAATCTGGCTCAATAAGAGGATGTCGGAAAAGATGAAATTGGGAATATTCAATTACTGTATAAAGTCTGTACTGTTATACGAGTGTACTATTAGGAGCTTGACGAAGCCGACAATAAAGAAGGTTAAAAATTTTGTCAATCTCTTGACTGAGACAAATGCCCCGTATCGACTGGCCCAAGACAATTTCTAATGAAGTCATCAGCCACATACTTAGGCGCCCAACATCAGATTTTGCTAGAGTGGCACTTTAATGTAGCTTGTAGGGGTATCGAGTACCAGGAACACCACCAAATACATGGAAGTGATGCCTGAAAAGGGAATAAAAGCAAACTCGACTATCATGGAACCAAATTAAATCACTTGCCAGAGACAGATATCGACGGAGACAATTCGTTGACGCCCTATGTTCGTCGTTAACCTTTTCTTTAAACTTTGTATTGTAATATTGTTTTATATTGTTATTTCTAATAATACAGGAAAATTGAGTGCAATATCTCCAAAACTGTATACATAGGTACAGATTTACAGTTTAAAAGTAGAAAAAATAAATCAAATTTTATCGATTTTCAAAATTCGAAAGAACGCTAATATCTGTAATACGAAAAACTTTTTGATTTTTTGTAACATATGAACAATAATGTCAAAATATACGAGGGCGGATCAGTAAGTCCGTGACTTTTTGAATGAAACACAGTTTTTTTTTGCAAAAAGTAATTATTTTTCAACATAATCTCTTTTTAGCTCAATACACTTAGTCCAACGTTACTCCAATTTTTGTATCCCTTCCAAAAAATAGGATTTTTCGGGGTCCATAAAATAGGCATTTGGTTGATCAATAATTTCATCGTTGGAGCTAAATCTCTTTCCACAGAGCCATTTCTTTAGGTTTGGAAATTGGAAATAGTCACTGGGGGCTAAATCCGGAGAATATGGTGGATGAGGTACCAATTCGTAGCCCAATTCATGGAATTTTGCCATTGAGACTACACACGTGTGCACCCGTGCATTATCTTGATGAAAAATAAATTTTTTTTGACCATATGGGGTCGTAAATCCTCGTTAAATCGGTCCAATAAGTTGGCATAAAATTCGCCGTTTATTGTTTTTCCCTTTTGAAGGTAATCGATGTGGATTGTGGATTATCCCGCGTGTTCTTCGGAGCCGGTTCACCCGGAGAAAACCATTGTTTAGACTGCTGCTTGGTCTCCGGAGTGTTGTAATGGATCCATGTTTCATCCACAGTTACAAAACGCCGCAAAAACTGTTCGAATTGCGGTTAAACAACTCCAAACAATCCTTTGAAGTTGTCACACGATTACGTTTATTGTCAATTGAGAGCAAACGCGGCACCCATCTTGCAGACACCTTTCTTAAACCCAACTGATCATTTAAAATCGAAACCACACTGCCACATGAAATGCCTATGGCATCAACAATCTCTCGCACTTTTACTCTTCGATCGACCAACACCAGATCTTCGACATTTTCGGGTGTATTGACCTCAATTGGCCGTCCAGAACGTTCAGCGTCATTTGTACTTGTGCGACCACAACGCAAGTTAGTAAACCACTTTTTTACCATTGAAATCGATGGTGCAGAGTCTCAATAGTATTTATCAAGCTTTTCGTTGGTTTGATTGACGGCTTTTTTTCGCAAAAAAATGTTTAATCAGCACTCGAAATTCACTTTTTTCCATTTTTAAAAAAATGCACGAGATTATATGTTTGGAACAGCTGTTAAACGCAAAGTAAATGACGGAACTTGATCAAAATGTGACAGTAGTCTATTAATAGATAGTACTTGATGGGAGCTGTGTTGCATTTCATATAACTAGGAGGGAAGTTCGAAAAGTCACGGACTTGTTGATCCGCCTCGTATTTAAAAAAAGAATATAGGAAGAAAAATTAAAAAATTTTATTTTTCTTTAAAATCGATAATTAAGAAAAGTAGTTAATTTTGGAATATTTTTAAAACTGTACCCAATTATACAGTTTTAATATAACTAGGAGGGAAGTTCGAAAAGTCACGGACTTGTTGATCCGCCTCGTATTTAAAAAAAGAATATAGGAAGAAAAATTAAAAAATTTTATTTTTCTTTAAAATCGAAAATTAAGAAAAGTAGTTAATTTTGGAATATTTTTAAAACTGTACCCAATTATATGATATCTAATATTAATATCTCCAAATAATCCCTGATTCCTTACCTACAATATAAAGTTTTTCTACGCTTTATGAACAATTACGTCAAAATATTTGAAAACAATATAGAATGAAAAATAAATAAAAATCAAAAATAAGAAAAATAGTCAACTTTGGAATATTTTCTAAAACATAATTATTTCACGGCTCATTACCGACCATTAGTTATTTTACAGCTCTAAAAAAATTTTACTACAGGGTGGGCCAAAAGTCACCATGGGGTTTAAAAATTTAATAACTTTTTCGTTTATATATTTTTCTTATTTTTTTTCAGGTTCTATAACTAACATCTGGAGAATAAATAATGGAGAGATTCACAACTGAACATAGAACCAGAATAATATAATTTTATTATTTCAATCAACGATCAATTATTATAACGCAAAGATCATACCGACGACATTTTATCGTCAGAATTTCGCCCTCTGAAGCAATGATTCGTTGCTTAGATCATCGTCACCACCAACATGGCACCGTAAGAGATTTGCCTGGAACCGGTAGACCACGTTTAATTCGCACTGCGTTAAGTTTTAACGAAGCACCAGAAACATCTACCAGAAGCCGTTCTGCGTACGTCACTACGGCGCATTTATAAAAAGAAAGATTTACTGTTATTCTCATATAAGGTACAATTGGTGCAAAAATTAAAACCCGCTGATCATCGCCAACGTCTAAATTTTGCAGTTAAATTTCAACAATTGTCCAGAAATTAAAGCAACTTTATTGCAAATCTTATTATGAGTGATGAAGCTCATTTGAATGGCTTTGTTAATATGCAGAACTGTAGGTTCTGGAGTTCTGAAAATCCAAGAGCCATTCATCAACGCCAATTGCACCCCATTATCTGTAAAGAATGATGTGGCATTACAGCTGAAAATTTCATTGGGCCTCACTTCTTCGAAAATGAAGATGGAAGTGCTGTAATCGTAAATGGAGAGCGGTATCGGTTTATGATAGAACATTTTGTATGTCCTGCTCTTGAAAACATACCTGGGAATATGGTCTCAGCAGGATGGAGCCACTGATCACACTCACAAATTATTGAATTTTTTTTATTGGAAATTCGGAAGTTACCGTCTAATCAGACAAGTCACATTCACTTCACTTGGCATTTTTGACGTCACATAATAAACAAACTAACTACTTGCCGTAAGATTTTAGTACATTTTGATATATAAACGAACTCAAGGAATTCATATTTGAACAAAAATCATACGTCAGGTTCTTAATTTAGTCAAGAGTTGATGTCGAAAAATTAGGTGATTGTGAAAGTGATTTACATGATCAGGCCCTTAATTGGCCAGCGCGCACATTCGCCAGATTTCTCAGAACCCGACTATTTTCTCTGGGGTTATATGTGAAAAATCCCGAAACATTCTTTGAGCTCAAAGCCAACATTGTTGCAGAAATTCAAACGCTACAGCCAAATATTTTGAAAGATGTTATAGACAATGCTCTAAAAAGAGCCCGAAGATGTCATTTAAGTGACATTATTTTCATAGTAAGTAAAAATTCAGCTCCCGAGCCGAAAAAAAAATTTACAAAAATAAAATCTCGAGCGAATTTTTGGATATACATAAGAGGCAGCTGCGACAAGAATCGATTGGAATGTTGTGGAAGGTGCAGAAAATAATAAACTTCTATCAGCAAAAACAGAATTATAAAAAGACTAAAAAATCGGATGGAACAATGAGGAATGTACCTAAGTATATTCAGTAAACAGTATACTTACTTACTTACTTATCCGGTCTCGAACAACCCCCGGCGGTCAGGGACCTTACAAAACGAAGATAACATATTTCGCCAACCAGTTCGATCTTTTGCTTTATTTCTCCAGTTGGCAATACCAAATGTACGCAGGGATTCGTCAACCTGCTCCCTCCAGCGGAGTTTTGGTCTACCTATTTTTCGTCTTCCTTCGAGTTCGGTTTCGAAAACCCTTCGTGCTGGTTCGTCTTCATCCATTCTACTGACATGGCCTAGCCAGCGCAATCGCGTTATCTTGATCCACTTAACTAAATAAAGCTCATACAGCTCATGGTTCATGCGTCGCTGATACTCGCCGTTGTGCACTAGGGCCATAAATTTTTCGGAGTATTTTTCTCTCGAAGACTCCTACAGATGTTTCGTCTGCTCGCGATAGGACCCATGATTCTGCGCCATAAAGCAAGACAGGTTGACTGAGAGTCTGGTACAGCTGGACTTTTGTTACTCGAGAGAGGGCTTTATCTCTAAAGTGCTTACTTAGCCCAAAATAACATCTATTCGCAAGCACAATTCTCCGCTTGATCTCAAGGCTGACGTTGTTGTTTTTGTTTACGGCAGATCCGAGGTATATAAATTCGTCCACTACCTCGAAGTTATAACGATTATCAACGTTCACGCTTTGGTCTAATCGCGTGAAGGCCCTGTTCGTTGAAACCATTAATTTCGTCTTGTCCTCATTTACCGTCAGACCCACTTTTGCTGACTTTCAATTCTTGAAAAAACTGCAGTAACTTCTCTAATTGTGCGCCCAATGATATCTATATCATCAGCATACGCGAGCAGCATGTGACTTTTGCTGCTGAGGGTTTTATTCATGTTGACTGCAGCTTTTCTCATAATGATCTCCATCGCCCTGCCTGAGGTCTCGCTTGGTTTCAAAAGGTTCGGTAATATCCTTGCCAACTTTCACTGAGGATTTGGTGTTCGTCAAGTTCATCCTGTAAAGGCGTATGAGTTTTGCAGGAATACCAAGCTCAGACAGTGCATCATAGAGTTTCTCCCATATCGGACTATCGAAAGCCGCCTTATAATCGATAAATAGATGATAGGTGTCGATTTGTTTTTCATGTGTCTTCTCCAGGATTTGGCGTAGCGTGAAAGTCTGGTCAGTTGTCGATTTGCCAGGCCTAAAGCCTTAATACTTGATAAAACCTTATATGCTATGGACAAAAGGCTTAATCCACGGTAGTTGGCACAGAGACTCGGGTCACCTTTTTTTAAATATGGGGCATAGTACCCTGAGACTCCAATCGCCGGGCATACATTCATCTAACCAAATTTTGCTAATGAGCTGATGCATGCACGTAAACAGCATATTTGGGGAAAAACTAAAACTTGAAAAAAGGGGAACATTAGTTTGGAATGATCGGGAATGTGTTAGTAAGAGTCTTTGCGGATAAAAAGGATGGAAAGGGTAAAAATTGAAACAACGAGAAATTTAGTTTGTAATTATTGGGAACTTATTAACAAATGGCTGAACTTCAAAAAGAGTCAAATTAGATGAAAGCAAAAAAAAATAATAAACATGATAATTTGTTAAAAATTCTTCATAAAAATTATATGTTTGTAAAATAGTTAAAAAATGGGTAAAAAGTAAAGATGCGGGAAAATCGTTTGGAACGTGTTAAATATAGAATATGTGGATAAAGGGGTCAAAAAGGCGTACAGTTTCAAAATGCGACTACAACCGTTTGGAAAGATTGGCAATGTGTTAATAATAGTGTGTGTACGTGGATAAAATGAACGATTGAAAAAGGGACAAAAATGGTTTAAAAAATTTTAAAAAATAGTGTATGCGGGTTAGAAGGGGGCAAAAATACGGTAAAGGCTCAAAATGCGGGAAAAATAGGTCTTGATTGTGGATGCTTTGGATCTAACACCGACATGGTGTTCGTAATTTTGAAAATTTTTAGAAAAACACCTGTGCTGGCTTTTAATGTCAAAATTTTTAATATGCAATTATTAGTTTCGTATTGAACAAAATCAGTTAAAACTATTTTAATCGGGTACAAAAAAAATAATTTTAAGCCGATTTTAGGCGCTTTTTATTATCTGAAGTGGGTCGGCACAGAAATTTTATATATGGGAAATATGTTTTTCCAATTTTATCTCGTCACACACTTTTTTCATTTATAATTTTCCAAACGATTTGGTCGCATTTTCAGGTTTTGCCTCTTTGGCCCGTGGTTAATCACAATTTATTCCCCATTCCTAAACTTTCCAAACGATTTTGCTCGCATTTTCTATTTTTACCCCTAATTGCAGGACCGAATACGACGGGCAACATAATAAAACTCAACCCCTCGACTGCCACAATCTTTCTCCAGACGAGTGTTACAACGTGGAATGCATATAATATATTAAATACATTTTCGAAACAAAAGTTCAAAAAAATTTTATTAATATAAATATTAATAATTTAAATTATTAAATAAACATTAATTAAAGCGACGAAACAAATTCTTTGCAATAATGAGACAAATTCATTGCAGCAACAACCATACTTTCATCACAGTGACGAAAAATTTGCAGTTAAAGAACACATTTTCGTAGCGGGGATGAACCTGTACTTTAGCTCATTTTCGGTGGCAAAAGTTGTTGGGGTGGTGAACATTTTCGTCCATGTGACGAAGCTTTTCCGTTCAGTGTAGATCAAAAGCAATTAATTTTTGGCCAATGGAGGTCGATTGTTCGGTTCTTTCATAAATGATCGAAAAGGTATATTCACTGCAAGGAAAACCCCTATATGTTCAATGTAAAACTAAATACAAAATTTCGAACGGGAGCCGTGATCCAACCAAGTTTAAGTCGGTATGATTGTGTTCTCGACCTCGATTGCCGCGATTAGGCCCCTGGTTTGAATTTCCAAAAACGTTCTTCTGATTTCTTTCTACAAATTTGCATCCGCCCAGTTTTTAAGGAATGAAACTAAATTGCAAGCAACAACAGCAAGACAGCAATTGGTATCAAAAGGCAAAAATAGATTCTGAAATGTCAGTGCTGCGACGAATATGGGTCATAGTACGCCACACAGAATTATAAATTATATTTCAATGTATCTAACTCTACATGTGGCTTTCGGGATATATTTACCAAACTCCAGGATGAGAGACTTTAGCTACCTAGGAAATAATTTGTTTCGTCAGCACCGTATAATAATTCGTAACCAAAATCTTATAAACTATGTGATATCACAACAAGAGCAACAAAACATTTGGTAACAGATGATAATCTGGAATTGTATAGCTTAAATTTATTATAAAATCGCCCCCTAGTCGAACAAAGAGTTGACCATGTGATTATTAGTCATGCAATTTTGCTCACTGCATCTGAAACAGATCAATTATCTACACAAAACCAATAATTTATTAGTAATTCAACATTTGGTTCTGTGTTTGCTTTATTAATATTTAACGGATATTTGTGTAAATTTCCATAATTTTAAAAATTTAAATTTTGTTGAATAAAGAAATTTTTTGAAAGGCAAATCCATAGAGTAATGTTATATAGAATAAAGATTTGTCTTAGTAAATTTACGCAGAGTGGTGTGGTTGCTTATGGGCAATGCATGTTGGAAAGTATTGCTTTAATAATACCAGTTGGCTACAACCAACCAACAAGAAAACAGCCAGGTAACTTCGTTTTTTGCGTTAAAATTTTTGTGTAAATAATACTAACAAATACTAAATACTAACAAATACTAAATACTAACAATAAAAGATAACAAAAAATTAAAAAATACATTCAAATTTCACAGTATTCCATCAAAACGACATGAAAATTGTAAGTCAACAATTTTTGCAATTCCACCTGGTGTAAATCAATTTACGCCAAATAACTCTCTATCGCAACGACCGTACCGCGAAAAGTGTGAAATAAAACGTCAGATGAGAAAGATGGTAACTCTAGGTGACATTACTCTATTGGCAAATCATTCTAGTTCGATGTCTTTGTTTGTAGTGTTCAGTATTTGTTTAGTTAATAAAATATAAATTGTTTAATTTATTTTAAAAATATTCCAACACTAAGGGTACATTTCCCCATGGGAATTGAGGTTCTTGGGGAAAAAATATATGCGCACTTTAATATCGGCATTTCAATTGTCTATATTTTTATTTTATAAAGACTGCCTCTAACCTAGGCCACCTGCAATTCAATTGAGCCAAAGTGTGTGACTCAAATAATTTGGCATATAATTTACGATATAAACCCAGAAGCGACTGTCTGATACGATAACTCTTTGCCTTTTTTATAATAACTAATAATGTTGTATTCTGTTGAGTATGAAATATTTAAAGCATGTATCAGATGCTTTTTGAAAAATAACGGCCTCTCTAACATATTTTCTCAAACATTTATATGTTTGCAAGTCCCAAACTTTCTTGTATTTAAATGCAAACAGTATCATGTTTACTGACAAACATGTATGCTTTTACTTGGAAACATATGCGTTCTTCATCCCAATCATCAATATACTTATGTGGAAGCATTCGCGTGTTCCCCCAATCCTACATATATTTACGTGGAAACATATATGAATTTCCTCCCAAACTTAATATGATTTAGAATAGAATTATACTTAGATTTCAATATATATTTATTGTTTTTTATAATTAATTTTAACAATATAAATACACATTTATGAATAATTAATACAAAAAATTAATGGATTTAAAACGGCCCTTTTTAAATTTATTTGCATTGAATGCATTATTTGTTTGTTTTTCATGAAATGAGAATCTGCTGCTCTTTTACTTCTCCTTTCTTTGTTGTCTCTCACGTTTTTGTTTTCAGAAGGTTTCAGCTATGCGCTGGTTATCACTATGCGTTGGTACACAAACAACATTTTTATAAACAAATCAAGTTCATGCAAGCCAAGCGTGGATTAATTACTGTTCCGCCGTTCCGATTTTCTAAACAAAAGCTCGGACAGACAAAGGGCTTCACGTTATTGCCCTCTCCAGTTTCTCACTTTAGTAGCACACATACATATATACACAACTCATACACAAAAACCAAAGTAACATCACAAACCATTTAACCGTCCGAGCATTCGTTTATTCTTTTTTGATTGATCAAGCGCTTTTGACTGAATACATGAAACTAAAACGCAATAAATCAGGCAAAATAAGAAACACTTCAGCTGCAATTTACACTGAGAGAATAATGCACAGACACAGACTTACAATATAGACTTCCTCGTTGTCCCTCTTTTATTCTCTTCCTCTCGAGAGAGCATAGACAGTGCAACAAACACAGCTGTATTTGTATCACAAACATAAATATATGTGGGTCGCAAACATATATATTATAACATACTAAACATTGTGTCTCAAACATGTAATATTGAATAACAAACACCATGTGTTTCGACACAAGTATATTATATTTGCGACAAGCTCCAAACACACTTTATATTTGCATCCAAACAACAACAAAAAGACAGATTTTTCAACGTGTATATCCTACTAAAAAAATATAGCAATAGATGGCCCAGAGAACCAAAATGTTTTTCTGACACCCCGAAAATTGTTGGTCTTTCGACTTAGACTCTAACCCACTAACTTTTTACTATTATTGACTATTTTACAAATTTCAACATATTCTTCCAACTGACTCTATCCTTCGCTTTTTCTCGCCAGTTGGTAGCACCAACGACACGGAGGGATTCTTCTGCCTGGTCTTTCCAGCGGAGTCTTGGTCGTCCTCCTTTCCTGCTTCCATCGGGTACGTTATCGAAAACCTTTCGCGCTGGCTCATCTTCATCCATTCTGATAACATGGACTAGCCAACGCAATTGACCTAATTTGATTCGCCTAGCTATGTCCATGTCAGAATATAGATTATATAGCTCTTGGTTCCCGCGACGTCGGTACTCGCCGTTTTCCCTAACAGGACCATATATTTTACGGAGAATTTTTCTATCGTATACTCCCAGGTGTATTCCATCCGCTTGCGATAACACCCAAGTTTCGGAGCCATATGTGAAGACAGGTAAAATGAGAGTCTGATATAGCTGAACTTTTGTCCGTCGGGAGAGGGCTTTGTTCCTAAACTGCTTGCCGAGCCCAAAATAGAACAATTCTTCTATTTATCTCCAGGTTGACGTTGTTGTCCTTGTTCACGGCGGATCCAAGGTAGACAAATTTATCTACCACTTCAAAATTATATCAGTTGTCAACGTTCAAGTGCGGACCAAGTCGAGAGGTTTCTCTAGTCGTTGATACCATCAATTTTGTCTTGCCCTCATTAACAGCAAGACCCACCTTCACTGATTCCTTTTCGATTCTTGAAAATACTGCAGTAAACTCTCGCAAATTTCGCCCAATGATGTCAATGTCGTCAGCATACACCAGCAGCATATGGATTTTCGTGTTAATGGTCTTGTTCGTATTTACTGCAGCTTTTCTCATTATTATCTCCATTAAGATGTTGAAGAGATTGCACGAAAGTTTGTCTCCTTGTCTCAGTCCTCGCTTGGTACAGAATGGTTCAGTGAGATCTTTCCCCACTTTCACTGCTGATTTAGTGTTGGTCAGCGTCATTCTACAGAGGCGGATCAGTTTTGCCGGAATCCCAAGTTCAGACATAGGTTCGTACAGTTTTCCCAGTATGGGGCTATCGAAAACAGCTTTGTAATCGACAAAAAGGTGGTATGTATCGATTTGCTTTTCGTGGGACTTTTCCAGGATTTAGCGTAGCTTGAATATTTGGTCAGTCGTCTATTGGCTTGGTCTAAAACCGCACTGTTAAGGTCCAATCAGTTTTTCAATAATTGGCTTTAGTATTTCGCATTATACGCTCGACAAGACCTTAAACGCGATGGATGAAAGACTGATACCGCGATTGTTGGAACAGACATACGGATCAGCCTTTTTGAATACAGGACATAATACACTGAGACTCCTCAGGCATAGATTCCCCCAGCCATATACCGCACATAAGTCGATGCATGTGGGCTAGCAGTCCTTCGCCACCTGCTTTAAAAAGTTCGGCGGCTAGCCCATCCGCACCAGCGGCTTAATTATTCTTAAGCCGGGGGATCGCCGTTCTAATCTCGCTTTGGTTGGGGGGAGGGGGGTACAATCTACACTGTCTTCCACTATCATTACCTCCTGATCGTCAGTGGAAGAATCTGAGTGGTGCTGAAAAGTGGTCTTTCCACATATAAGAAGTGTGTATCGGAGGTGGTATCATGTAGACTGCGATTACCGATGGTTGGTCGAAAAACACTTTCCTTTCCCAATTTGGCATTAAAATCGCCTAGAATAATCTTAATGTCGTGGTCAAGGCAGCGTGCGTATACTTCCGCCAGACGCTTATAAAATGTTTCCCTCATCTTTCCATCTTTATCCTCTGTCGGTGCGCGCATACAAATTAACGTGATGTTGAAATATTTCGCTTTGATGCGAATTGTGGCTATGCGGTCACTCACTGGGTTGAACCTTGAAACTAGGTGTCACAGTCTCTTGCCAACTATAAATCCGCACCCGAATTCGTGCTTCCGCTCATGGCAGCTGTAGTAAATATCGCAGTTTTTCTTTCTGGTGCAACCATATCCTGTCCATCGCATTTCCTGGATCGCTGTGATGTCAGCTTTATATTTTTTGAGGACATCCGCCAGTTAGAAAGTGGCACCCGTCCTGTATAGCGTTCGCACATTCTATGTACATATCATTAATTAGTGGTCCTTATAACGTTTGCGAGGGTCGTCAACAGTTGGGGGGTTTCTTCGTTCGTTATTTTCATTGTGTATTTTCGCATGATCCTGCGTATTTTCTCCAGCTTTTGGGTAGTGACGACTCTTGTCGTCTGCGGCCTCTTACTGATTTATTGACGAAACCTGTGTATCCCGTCGTCACTATTTCGGAAAGATGGGAATTGAAAAACGGCGGGATTCCCTAAGGGGAACAGGGAACAGGGCTGGTATATAAAGCGAGGACCTGCAGCTAAGACTTTCCTTTTGGCTACAAAGCTTATGCAGTGTCTTTCAGGCTGAGGTACTGGCCATTCAGAAGTCCGCCGAGACGATCATGGGATGTGAAATCGATACCAGCAGACGGATAACCATCTGTGTGGTTATCCCACCTGCGATAAAGGCTATCAATTCTGCATGGTGTAGATCGAATTTGGTGAGAATTGTAGGGAGCCAGAAATTGCTGGCTTCGAGAACACTGCGAGAGTCCTGGGAACGAATCAGCGGACTTACTGGTAGAAGAGGCTGTATCCTCCCTGATGACGACTCTCTAGTGGAAGTGCATTCACCTATCTGTTACCATTTTAACTTAGTGGAGAACTGGATGTGGAAAACACCTTGCATACGTTGGGTCTACCGACCCGTCTGTATTACTGCTAGACCACTGTAGCCCGAACATAGCTGATCCCGATCAGGTTACATGTTTAGCCTGTCGAATTCTAACCGGCCACTGCAATATCAGACACCTGACGGGCAAATGGGAAAGTTCTGTACCGGACTACTATCGCTTGTCCGAGAACGAGATGAATCCAGAGACGATAGAACATCTTCTTTGTAGGTGTCCCGCTTTGGCCCGAAGGAGTCTGAGCTACTTGTGGCAAGACTTTATAGGAGATCTGGAGTTTCTCTCCACAACCGGAGTGAGCATACTACTGGGTTTCATGCGGTGCCTACCATGTTTGACCGGGCCAAGGTGAATAGCCGGGGTTCGCTGCTGTGAGGACTTCATCCCACAATCATCTCTTCTTCATCTTGTACATACTCTCTTTCTCGTTCTATCATTCCCACTTATATATTCCTCTTTCTTTTCTTTACTCTCTCCTTTTTTCATCGGACTATCACAATGGATCAATAGATCGACGAGTGTAGTGGGATCTAGTTTTTTACCAGACCACAGGCGTCCCAAACCTAACCTAAACTCACTTTATCTTCATTACTAGGAATATAAAGGGTTTTTCAACAGAGACGCTACAAAAGTAAATCGATAGGGACAGCAAACGACGCCATATATTTTCCCGCTCTTTTGACATTTCTCTTCAGTAAGGTTTGCCAACAATGAGTCGAAATTATTAAAATTTACTACAGAAATTTGGAGTCAGTGGCCTCAACTTTAAGAGCGCTACGATTCGGATTTTCATCGGAAAATCATCTTCAGCGATGAGGCTCATTTCTGGCTGAATGGCTTCGACAATAAGCAAAATATGCGTTATTGGTCAGACAGCAATGCACACGTAATCCATGAGTCATCATTGCAACCCGAAAAAATTACGGTTTGGTGCGGTTTATGGGCCGGCAGCGTCATTGGGCCGTACTTCGATTGATGAACTTCGTACGAATATCGAACGTGAAATTGCAGCAGTATCGGCCGATTTATGCTTGAAAACCGCGTCTGGACTTCTGCAAGCGTGCCCGTGGTTGCCATGCAAAAGAAATCGAGTTACATACATAATGGCATCGAACGTACTTTCACAGGAATAAAGAATTTCATTGGTATCTAAAACCGGTTTTGTTTTATTTAAAAAAACTTTTGTATCTGATTATTAGGTTTTGTGTAATTGGAAAGCCTCACAGCCCTGTTTTCCCACGCAGTATTAAGAGGGCAGACCGGGGAAAGTTTAGAGACACTCTAATTGAGTTACTCTATTCCAATTAGACACGAACTGCAGGTGCGAATTTTTGGGACATTGAAACAACAGTTGAACGAGTCACGTCAGCTCTGAATTGTTCGTTACAGACCGCATGTCCCAAGGTCAAACCAAAGGGGAAATAGCTTCCACCATGTTCGTCGCCACATCTGGTTGGACTAAGAAAGTAATGTAGAAAGCTCTTTAATATGCCCAAGTTCACAAGGGCACAACAGGATTGGGATTGATATTAAGAATAACTCAAGCAGTACAAGCGTGAGTTGAGGAAATCTAAAAAATAAATCCTGGATAGATTTCTGCAGCAATGTGGAAAGTCTAAGTCTCTTATTGGGTACAGCTTAAGCTTTTACTATTGGGTACATTATGAAAGAAGATGGAAGTGAGGAATCAAATGGCATACCATATTTGTTACCACGAGACGTTTTAGCTAGGCGGTATGACACAGCTACAACTATTAGACTTAGGGAACTGTCACTCTGTTCAGAAAATGGCTTCGGATATAGTGTCATTCTCAACACAAATCCTAATCTTCCAGGCATTGCTGATTACACCTTGGCAGGAAGTAGCACACTTTACACCTGATGGATCCCTGAACGTAAGAGTTTCTTCGACTTATATACAGATAGTTCAAAACTTGTCGATAAAATAGGCTTTGGTGTATTTTCCATTGCGAAAAGTTTATCTGATCACTGTAGTGTCTACCAGGCAGAAATCTTAGAAATTGGAGAAGTAGCAGAATGGCTGAGCAGTTATGTTCTTTCATAGTCCAGCTGCCAATAAATCACTGGAAACGGTGTTCCTGAAGTCGACAACCGCTCTCGGATGTCGCAGATCTCTTAATGCGATGACTAACAGTTTAATATTCGCCTGATTTGGATGCCGGACCACACAGGGACATACCAGTTCTATGGTAGATAAACTTGCTAGACTGGGGACTACCTGACATATTCCAAGCGAACTAGTGTATGTGGGCATGCCTCTAGCAACTTGCAAGCACTTCTTGAAAAATGTTGCCTAATGGTAGGTGGTCACTAGTAGGGAACTGTGTACATTCCAGGCTGAAGTGGCCCCGCCTAAACTTGAAACGCACTAACGTCCTGCTGTCGTAATTGAGACCGGATGTGTCACTTATCGTGTTTGTCATGAAGGGTCACGTAGAGAGACTTAAAGTTTTGAGAAATGTTTTTTGTGGGAGCTGTGGTGACGAGGAGGAGGTGGAGTCAATAGAACGCCGTATGTGTGTGTGCCCCGCCCGTTCAAAAAGGCCACAGGCTTCACTTGGCTTACATTTCTGTGGCGAGTTAACAAATTTTGGCTGATGTTAACATCCTCCAACTCTAGGGCTTTTTGATGCAATCAAACTAGTTCAACGGGAGAGACTAGGAAAATATCATAATTTTCTGTTTGTCCCTGTGGTATCACAACGGACTACAAATGACATGCCGGCTACCACTCTAACCTAACCTAAATTGTTTCCCATTATGTCCCATGAAGGAACTGGGTTTCAACATCTGCGTTCAAACCCGTCACCCATAAAAATATTGTATTTCTATTAATACATAACGACTTTTATAATTACCAATTGATTGTGGTTACATATGCCACCCTATATTGAAATGTTTATTAACACATCATAAAGATTTTTATCTTCGAGTTAAATGCGCAACAATTTTTGTTTCAATATTTATGACTAAATTGTTTTGTGTTTTAAACAAAATTGGATTTGTTTAACGACAATCACGCAATTGCCACAAAAAACTCTACCACAATATTACAATTAACTTAGATCACTAAGCGAGGTGCCTTCACACTTCTGAAAGAGGGAAAATTTAAAAAAAATTAAAAAATTGTTCTATTTAAAACCAAATTCTTCAAAATGTTTAATGTGAATTATGAAGTACATATCTGCTTCGCGACCTAACCAGTGTTACGAATCTATTTTCCAAAGCAGTCAGAGATATGATTTTCGTCTGGAGGGTGTTTATTATGGAGCTCAGGAAAGGATGAAAAGGCTTTCGCTTGACTAAAGGAATCTGGCTGGGCTACCAAGATAAACCATGGTGTGATAAATGAATGATGTTGCATAGGTAGTAATAATAAGAACACTTCACGCTTGAAGTTTTCTATAAGTTTCGGACATAAAAATGTGTCTGGGAAATTACAATGGCAAAGTGTACAACGACGACAACAACTTACAGGAAGTTATGGAACGACATGGACTTCGAACTTTGAAGAATATCAATGGTAGCAGGCTCAAAGATTTCTGTACTCGCCATCACCTATTTATCGGCGGACCCAAATTCCCTTATATACACAAATATACATTGGAATCAGCCGATGGTCAAACATTCAATCAAATTGACCAAATAGTTGTCAGCAAGATGTCTACACGCTGAAAAATAACGGCCTCTCTAACATATTCTCCCAAACATTCATTCAAGGTATATGTTTGGAACACACTTCAAACATTAATATGTTTGCAAGTCCCAAACTCACTTGTGTTTAAATGTAATCAACGTCATGTTACTGGCAAACATGTATGATTTTACGGGGAAATATATGCGTATTTCCCCCCTTTCTTTGTCGTCTCTCACGTTTTTGTTTTCGGAAGGTTTCAGCTATGCGTTGATACACAAAGAATATATTTATATACAAATCTAGTTCATGCAAGCCAAACGTTTATTTCACAAATGGTCCGCCGTTCCGATTTTCTCAGTAAAGGCACGGACACACAAAGGGCTTCACGTTGTTGCCCTTTCCCGTTTCTTTCCTCAAAATTGTTTCTCTCATATAGCACACATACATACATATATACGAAACACATACACAAAACCCAAAGTAACATCACAAACCATTAAAGCGTCCGAGCCTTCGTATTTTCTTTTTTCACTGATCAGGCGCTTTTGATATCATCGGTCCGATGAAGCATTGACGACTGAATATATGAAACTAAAACGAAATACATCAGCCAAAACAAGAAAATCTGACGTCATCTGCAATTTGCACGCACATTCAGGAATATTTATGACTCACTGACTGAGAGAATAATGCAAAAATACAGAAACACACTTACAAGATATACTCTCTCGTTGTCCCTCTTTTATTCTCTTGCTTTCGAGAGAGCATAGACAGTGCAACAAACACAGCTGTATTTGTATCATAAACATAAATATATGTGGGTCGCAAACACATATTCTAACATATTAATCATTGTGTCTCAAATATATAATATTGAATAGCAAACACAATATGTTTGGACACAATATAATTATATTTGGAAATTCGATCTGCTGATGTTATAGCTGTAGTGTGTGCTGTAACCAGTTAGAGAATGGGACTGACTGTTGGAGTTGTAGCGTGTGGAATTACACCTGGCTGTTGTTATACAAAATTTAAATTGCCGTTTGTGTGTAGTTTATTGTGGTTGCAAAGTGTGTTGTAAATCAGGAGAAGGCCATTAATTGATCGATTAGAGGAAAGATTAAACAAATATTATACGCCGCCGCCGCGTCGGTTCTACAAATTCAGGCGGCGGAGCGGCTAAAAACTCAAAAAGCTCTGATAACGTTTTTATTGGAATAGTCCAAGACAACTGCCAAGTAATAAAAAAATATACACAAACAAAATGAGCTAAAACACAAGTTATTTTAAGGGATTCCCACTGATTCTTATAATTTGTGTTGTATTTGTGCTGGAATTTATTCATGTCCCAACTCAAGAAGGGATATTCCAACCGAACTTCCGTCGCAAAATGAGATAGAGGCAGTACTGGGAAAAATTAAGGATCCAAAATCTTCTGGTCCTGATAGCATGCCAGCAGAGCTATTGAATTATGGTGCATCAACGTTAGCAGATGTCACTACACCGGTCATCAGAAGTGCAAGGATAAACAACAAAATCCCTACACAGTGGAAAGAGGGAGTGGTTATCACTATCCCGAAAAGGGTGACCTTACGCTGTGCCAAAACTGGAGTGGTATAACCTTGATTAATGCACTACTACAGCGTATCTGGTCGTACGTGAGCCGACCATGTAACACGCTCCGGATAATTTTTTGGGATAATCATAAAGCAATAGGTTAAATTGCACTCGCCTCTGTTCCTACATTTTGCACATTTTGAACAAGCTTTCGATAGTACACACCGAAACTTAATGTGGTCCACCTTGACCAAAATGTGGATACCAGACGTGATAGTATCCATGATTCGGGAATTGTACAGTGTTGCAGCATATAAAGTTCTTTTTAATGGAAAGGAATGCTAATGCTGCATTTCTAATCTTGCACAAAATCTAGCGTAATAAGATAACACAAATGTCGAAATTGCGAATATGCAACTGTAGTGTGACGTCTCTTCTGTTATACGGCTGTACTACTTAGAGCTTGACGAAGACGAAATATTCTGCATTTACCACAGAGAAAGCCGATTTTCCATCTAAGTAAACTGGAATTTTTTTTCTTTGTTTTGTAGATTGATTCTTCGATTTAATAAAAATGGAAAACTGGAACACCGAAAAGATAATCTGGATTGTCCGCCGCTGTCACGCATTAGAGTCTGTAGTTTTGGTTCAAAGAGAACATAGGCGCACGTTTAGCGGGGTTACTCCGAGTAGATGGACCATGACGAGACTAGTGAATAATTTTGCAGAGCATGGGACAGTCACTAGAAGGCCTAATAATCGAATCCTTTCCGTTCGAACAGATTAAGCTTTTGCTGCCGTAGCTGCTGATACAAAGCAACCCCAGTGTTTCAACAGGGAGATTATATTCTCAAATGGGTGTCAGTAGGCAGACTTTGCAGACAATAATGCATAAGGATTTGAATTTATTCCCCTACAAAATTCAAATGACTAATAGACGTAATTCAGCAGACTTGCCGATTCGCTTGGAATTTTGCCGGAAGATGCTTGTAGGGGTGGAAGAGGATGAGATCTTCCTGACGTAAACAAACAAACAAAATTGTTGCATATGGGGTGGTTCCAACCCACAAATACTGCATGAGAGAGAATTGCATCCAATTCCCGTCACAGTGTGTTGTGCAGTTTCTTCACGCTGCATTGTCGGGCCATACTTCTTTGAACAAAAC